>CM046038.1:15690058-17061308 GCA_025215565.1 Flaveria ramosissima | reverse complement strand
AAAGGACAGGGAAATGACTTATTGCTGTTCAAGTATATGTTGATGACATCATCTTTGGTTCAACTAATCCAAAGCTCTGCAAAGACTTTGAGAAGCTGATGAAAGACAGATTTGAGATGAGTTCAATGGGAGAACTCAACTTCTTTCTGGGAATTCAAGTGAAGCAAGTTGAAGATGGCATCTTCATAAGTCAGTCAAAGTATGTTCAAGACATACTCAAGAGGTTCAATATGACTGATTGTAAGATTGCTAAGACACCCATAGCCAGAAACCACTCCCTTGGTCCAGATCTTGAGGGGGAGTGTGTAGATGAGCACTTATACAGGGCTATGATTGGGTCTCTTATGTATCTTACAGCTAGCAGGCCTGATATCATGTTTGCTACATGTATTTGTGCAAGATATCAAGCCAACCCTAAGATGTCTCACTTAATCACTGTGAAAAGGATTTTAAGATACCTCAAAGGTGCTTCAACACTTGGTCTATGGTATCCAAAGAATCCAAATTTCAATCTGTATGCCTATACAGACAGTGATTATGGTGGTTGCAATATGACTGCAAAGTCTACATCTGGGGGATGTCAATTCCTTGGTGGAAGGGTGGTCTCATGGCAATGCAAGAAACAATCCTGTGTGTCTGCATCAACTGCTGAGGCTGAATACATTGCTGCTGCAAGCTGCTGTGCTCAAGTGCTTTGGATTCAAAATCAGATGCTGGACTATGGATTTAACTTCAAGGAGACTCCTATCCACATAGACAACAATAGTGCTATCTCTATCACTGAGAACCCTGTGCAGCACTCAAGGACCAAACACATCAACATCAGGTATCATTTAATAAGAGATAACTATGAAAAAGGATTAATTAAACTAGTCAAAGTTCATACAGATGAACAATATGCTGATCTGTTCACCAAAGCTTTTGATGAACAGAGATTTAAGTATCTGATATCAGCTATTGGGATGATTAACTTTGAGTAGACTTTTTATTAAAACTAATTCTAATTATTTCTTCTTAAAATATGTGTGTCCTAAGTTGTCTAGTTCATCACTTTCATAAGCTCATGTTTTCTTTGGATGTAAAATTCTTTTTGAAGACTTTCCTTAGATTCTTGAAAATTTCTGATACTTCGGAAGATAAAATTTTATCTTCGGAAGAAAAACATGTCTTTAAAATAAATAACTGTCTAAGAGATTTTACCTTCGGAAGAAGTAAAGATTCATCTTCCGAAGCTTAAAATTCTTATCTCAGACACTTATCTATTTTCAAGAACCTTTTCCTTCCGAAGCAAAATTAACCTTCGGAAGCTTTGTTTATTTTAATACAAAGCATTCAAAGGTTTATTTCTCTTCCGAAGCATAAATTATCAAGACTCTCAGGAAAATCTTCCGAAGCCATTTTAGCTTCGGAAGCTTTTTAAATCAAAACTTCCGAAGACAAATAAACTTCGGAAGCTTTTCGAATTCCAAGAAAACTACTTTTTGAGCAAAAGTAAACTACTTTTTCAGAGGTGGGACCGACTTTCGGATTTCAAAGTTTATCCTCTTTCATTAACTTTGGTTCAAATCCCTTTTCATATAAATACCCAACGGTTCCCCCTCTTTCCCACTATCTTCCTCAATTCTACTGTTTCTCTAACCTAATTCTCTAAACCGCCTTTGCTTTCTACCTTTCTTCACCCTTAAGCTTCTAAAATGGCCAACCTTAACCGCAGAAACAACCCTGATTTCTCCATGCAACTACACAGGCAACATAATCAAGTTGCTCTGTTAAGCTCTGAGAAAGATGCAAGTTTCTCAGAGATTTGCCAATTCTTGACTCTATCTAACTACTTCACCTCCCTGACCATTGATCCTCCTCTATATGAGGATCAGTTGCTTGAATTCTGGAAGACCTGCCAAGAGGTCATTATGGATGGGGAGAAGGCACTGTCTGCCACAGTGCAAGGAAGGACAGTCTTCATCACTCCGGCCATCATTAACCAACATCTACAGCTGGATGATGAAGAAGGTGAGGTGTCCTTCCCAAAAGAAGCTGTAAATCATTCTTTTGAGCAGATGGGCTATGAAGGAGATTTCTCTGTAAAGACCTTTAGGAAAGGGAAGGTCTCATCCCAATGGAAATTCCTGCTCCATGTGGTTATCCACAGCTTGTCAAACAAGCATGGTGGATGGGACCAGATTCCTGAGGATCTCTCCTTCATTGTTCATGGAATGGTTCAAGGGGTCAAGTTCAGGTATTCACAATTTGTATATACTAATTTACTTGCAAACTTAGACTCCTTAGAGTATTACATGTTTCCTAGATATGTTCAACACATTCTCAACTGTGAACTGGGCTCACAGTTGAGGGAAACAGGTAATATTCTTAAATTGGGACAGATGAAGCCCGGCATCTTTAAAATAATGAAGAAGCCAACTGTAGGCTTCTCTGGGGTAGAAACAGCCCTAGTCCCAAAAATGTTAGAGCTCATTGCTCAAGGTGACAACCTAGCAACACAAGCTAGTGTTGAACCCACACCTCTTTTGTCCCTACCATTAAAAAGACCAGAAATCACCCTCACCTACCAAAGAAAATCCAAACGAACCCCTGCTCAGACTATTGAGTCTGTGCAGGCCCCCAAATACTCAACCTTACAGGAAGAAGTGGACACTAGAGCTCCCACTTCTCCTGAGGAGCAAACCACTCCCATTGTTTCACCTATCAGGGCTGAGGTTCCTCAAGCTCACCCTGATGAGCTCAATAGCCCAACAACCTTAAGCCTTCACTCTGAGTCTCAACACTCAAGTGGACAACCTTCAGGGGACAGCTACCATCCCCAGCCTTTGGATCTCAACCAACCAATTCCCAACCTATCCTTTTACACTGATGAAGACTTAGGATTCAGTGAGTACCATGAGTCTCTCTTCTCCTCCCCTACTCAAAGAGAGATGAGTACCTCTGACTCTCCTCAGTCTATCCCCCATCAGTCACCTGTCACTGAGGTGGACACTTCTGAACCTGTTCAGGATGTCCATATGGAAGAGGCTCTCACTTTTGAAAGTGATTACATCATTAAGACCTCAACCATGGCAACTCAGCCCATTGGCATCTCAACTGAGGCTGCCAGTGAGCAGAGGAAAACCAGCAGCCAAGAAACTCAAGCTGGTGGTGAGAGAGAGGACTTTGGTCCAATCATCTCATCCCCCAATGAATCTTCTGATGAAGATGAGGGGAATTTGAGGCTAAAGGTGCAAAAACTGTCAAAAACATGCACCTATTTAGTCTCTAAGGTTAGTCACTTGGAATCTCAGGTGACTACCTTACAAAACAGGGTCAATGATCAGCAACTCCAGATTTCATATCTGCAGGAAAAACTAGCTGGGAGACCTTTAAGGAGAGCTCAACCAGGAACACAAGAACCTGTGGAAGTGATTGACTTATCCTCCAGCTCACCTATGCAAGTGGGTGATGCTACCAAAAAGGGGGAGAAAGTTGTTACAACCACAGAACCTGGGAGTTCTTCAGAGAGAATGGACATAGAGGACTCACCATCCTCACTTGCTGTTGTGCATTCTCAGCAACTTCCTCAAGTTCACATTAATGTGGACTCTATAGACTCTCTCATCAGGAGTCTATTTGAGGAAGGCATACCAAGGGCTGTCTCATCTCCACCACTGGGAACTAGCAATCAAATCATAAGGTGGAGGTATGATGATGACAGAAGAGCCCTCATACTTCAAAGAGTTCAAGGCCAACAAGAAGTTTTTCAATTCCAAAGCCTGAGCTTTTATGAAAGACTGGATTTAGTCAACCTGCCACTTGTCAATCCAAGCAATTCAAGACAAGCTGACAGGCTGGCTCAAAGAATCCAAGACAGGATCATGGCAGAGTTCTCTCTAAGAAGGAGACTTAGGGAATCAGGCAATGTCATCGGTCAACTGGATGTTGAGGTGGACCCTAAGATTAGTTTCATAGGGGAAACCTTGACTGAAGGCCCAGTGACAGAACCTGAGACCCCTGTCTCATCATCAACAACTGCTGCTGAGATCCAAACTCCATCTGAGACACCTGCTGGTGAAGGTGTTTCTCAGCCTCTCTCTGGCCAGAGCATGGAAGCTACTCCAAGCAATGAAGGCCAAGCTTCAATCCTCCCTGAGTCACAAAGGTCTGTTGGTGACAAAGGGAAAAGGATAATGACTCCTGAGGAAATTGAGGAGGAAGAGAGAGAGAGGAAAAGGAGACTAAGGGGAGAAAGTTCCACTGGGTCATCTAGCTTCATGCAAGCTGCAATCAGGGCTGCCCCCAGACCAAATACTCAGGATGATGAGTTAAGGGCAGTCAGGATTACCTACTTACAGACCAGGAACTATGACATTGATGAAATCATCTCCCTCCCCTTAGAAGAACTGAATGAACTGGCTGACAGAGAAGTGTCAAGAGAGTTGAAGGAGAAAGAGGATGCAATGATACTTCTCCAACTCAAAGAGGAGAAGAGACAGAAAAGACTCTACAAGCATGCTCCTACTCTCTCACCAGTTCAAGAAAGTCCTGCACAAGAAGATGTGGTTCCACAAGAACCTCAGGTAGATAAAGAGGAAGATAGGATCAAAATGATCAACTACCTGAGTGCCACAGGCTTCTATCAGGCAGATGCACTTCTCCCTTTATCCTATGACTTCATTGAGTTTGAGTATTTAAAGCAACTTGAACTTGAGCTAGTCAAGGAAAGAAAGACAACCAAAAGGAAACTAAGGGAAGAAGCTGCAAAGTCAAGGGCCACCATTCAAAAGAATGCAAAGAAGTCTGCTGACAGACAAAGAATGGTGAGCTTCTTGAAGCTGTATGGATTCTCTGGAAGGAGACTTGGCCCCATGGCTCTATCCACTATGGATGAGCATATTAGGGTGATCAAGCAGAAGATTAAGAGTGGAGAACTTATTGACTTGCACTCTCTTCCAAGTCAAGTCCCACCTGAAGTGGAGGTCAAGTTTGAACAACCAGAGACACCTCAAACAGCACCTCCAGCTGAGCCCCAGCAAGCTTCATCTTCTGATCCTAGGCAGGGTCAAACTCCCTCTCCTTCTGAACCTGTGAGGGAGAAACACCCAACTGAGAAAGACACTGATGATCAACATGGTGCTGCAGACCAGTCTTCTCAGTTAAAGACAACCAAGAGGAAGAAGAGGATGGCTTCTAAACCAAAGACAAAGAAGAAGAAGCCAAAGTCATCTACCTCTGCACCTCAGGCTGAATCAGATCAACCTGAGGAAGTGCATGAAGAGGCAGCCCAATCAACTCCTATTCAAGTGGCTCCTCTAACTAGTGAGACACCCATCTTATCCTGGACATACTCTACCAATCCAGAGAGATGGACTGTTATAAGAGATCAAGGTGTTGAGAATGTCTACTCATGGCAAGACATAATCAACTTACCTCTGCATGATCTCTTTGAGATGAGAAGATACTATGAAAGTCTTGATGATCCTGACCATCTCATGAAGAAAGGAATGGTCCTGATTGTACTGAAGACTACCAACATTTGAAGATCTTCTAAGTGTTTTGGTAGCATCAGCCTAGGGGGAGTTTGTAAGGATTCCTGAAGTCTGATGCAACCCAAAACAGCTTAAGTGTCTCAGCAAACATGCACTAAGTACTGAAGTGAAGAATGCTTCGGAAGTTTTACACAAAGCATTAGAAAATACTCTAAGTGTAAAATCTTCCGAAGCCAAGACCAATATCTTCCGAAGCCAAACATGAAGTCTTCCGAAGCTTCAGAGACAAAGTCTTCCGAAGCCTCATCCTATGAAGACAGATTTCTTCCGAAGACTTTTAGTACACATGCTTTATCTGATGTACTGTTCCATAAAGCACCTTTTCCGCTGCATCTCTGTAAAGTCACCAACTTACATGAGTTGGTGAAAAGGGTCATGCTTTTGGTAACTGTACATTGAGGTCTTGAGTCTGTAACTTTCCACTTTATGTACTTTATCCTTTTTGTATTGTAAAAGGATGTGAGCTATGGCATGTCATAGTCACAAGGTCAAAAGGCAGATATGCCTTTTGATCCTACAATTGATTTTGTTAGTGTCTAGTCAATTGTATCCAGCTGGCCTTCAAAGTATGGCCGGCTGTAGGTTGTAGTATAAGTATTTCAAGTTCTTGTATCTTTTCCTTAAAGGCTTTGTAACACTTGTAAAAGAACTTGAGAAAGCAATATACTGCCTCCTTGAAACCCAACTCTCTTGTTCTGTCTCTTTACTTTACTTGTGTTCTTAGCTTCACCTTGGTTATCCAGTTCACTGTTTGATTAGAGCTTAGTTATTCTCCTCATTGTGTTGTTGTGTTGTAATTGTGGTTAAGCCCTTAAACGGTCCTGCATATTTGGATTTAATAATAGCGTTATGTGGCTGTGAACAATCTTAACCCTCACATCTTGACGTTTCCGCTGTCAAGGTTGGGGTGTGACAGATTGGTATCAGAGCCCATAACTATAGGGATTTAGGTTATTAGAAATGGTGACCTAGACTATAGTTGCATGAACCTCATAGAAAGATTCTTATACTTTTGTGCTTACATGTTGTTTGCATGCTACATAATGCTATGCCTTTTGTGCAACTTGATGCCTTAGCATAGGATTGCCTTATGTATGCTTAAACTTAGTTACTTGTCTCCCTAAACTTAACTTTGACTCTTTGACCCTCCCCGACAAATGAACTTCCTAAACCTATTCTCAACGACACGTGGAATCTACACCTATCGTCGTGGGTTCAATTCCTTAGACTCTATGTCTAACCTATGAAAATCTCATCAAGGTTTTGATTTCATAAACCAAAGAAATTTGTGTGACACATAGACACCTGTATTCTGAATTTCCTGGCAAAAGGCCTTCGGGCTAAGGCAAGCATATCGTATAAATCTCATTGTGAGACCGGTTATGCTTACCTGGGGATTTCTGGGATGAGTGATAAACTATGGTCAACATACACAAGTCTCTAAGGCAAATGGGTCAATTTACCTTGACGTGTCAACGATCCCAAATGGTAATGCGTTACCAAATGGAACCATCCTCTTTGTGTCTTAAAAGTCCTTGATTCTTTGATCTGGTTTATCACCAAAGTTTTAATATCTTCTCGTTCTTATCATACATAATGTTCCTGTTAATATTGAACCCATCTTACATTTCAACTTTTACGTTTAAACATCGTTACACGTCGAGCGTTTCATGTAACTATTTCTATATCTTGACCAACGTGAACATGAATCTTAATATACCCAAAGATATTGGGAATCTAAACCGAATGGTCATCAAAAACTTTAAACCGCTACTTATGGTTCTCAAGCCTCCTTAAGGATGTGTCCCATAACTAAGAACATGCAATGCTATAGGTGGAACTCCTACGTCTCGAGATACTTTGTCTAGGCAAAGTGTAAATGGTGATTTGACGCGATCATTGAATCCATTTACTTGACTCGAAACCCTTGAGATGAGTGATCACTTATAAGTACGCATGTCTTTAATAAGGTTATGGTTGACCTCATGACTTGAGGAGTTCATGTATTTCTTTCAATTGTGAATCGAATGTTCACATCTCGTCGTGGTGTTGAATCACTCTTGTCATTGATTTAGTCTTCCTGATTTAAACCATTCAAGATTTGAACACCATCATAACTAATTCTGTTACCTCGAACTTTGACTTTAAACTTTGTAAGCATGATTTCCCTTTTGTTACATTAATGTAACTTGAAATTTTCTGAATTTTTAATGGATACTCTCTTCCTTTCGTTGATAAGCCGAACTTCATACCGTTTGCACCGTGGGAGATGCAAGAGTTGCAAGTCAACCTATGACTAAGAACACTTGTATTTCCTAAATTCTAACTCATCAAAACAGGGGTGATTCCCTTACTTTGATGATTCTCTATTCATTTCGATAAATGGTTCCAATTGGGGTTTATAAAATTTCATCCTCTGGATCGGGGTGATTTCCTTATCCCGAGGATTGAATTCAATTATTTTCTTTGGAATGACATTTCACAAATGACATGATCTCACCAAAATAGGATTGAAACCCGTACTTTGGTGACAAATGTCAATCTTCGATTGTTTTCTTGCTATGATGAAATTCAATCATCAAGATAGGCGTGAATTCCATACCTTGATGATAATATCATCTTTATGAATTGTATTTGTTCAAATGAGACGACTTCATCAAAGTAGGAGTGAATTCTGGATTTTGATGAAGAAGTTCATCAGGTTATATTTTGTTTTTGTAAAGCTTCACCATTAAGATAGGAGTGATTTCCCTTACCTTAATGGTGAGTTACCTCGTCTTGTTTCTGTGGATCCTCAACGAGGAGTTGGGATCGAACTTTTTGATTGGTAAGTTAGTTGTCATACCTTGGGAATACACCATCAAGTTAGGAGTGAAAACCACATCTTGATGACTATTCTCATTTCATGATCTCCAACTTACCAAGGTTTTAATCAAGTGACAAGGAACATGTAGTAACTTGAAGGGTGAACCAATGTTAGTGTTTGGACCTATCAAGCCAAAGCATGATTTCTGAACTTGAAAGGAGACCCGAGCACTCTAGGTTGATTTTGATTCCGAGCTTGGAGCATTTGAATTCTTGAATCGATTTCTTTCCCTTTATCTTCATGTTTTGACTCGATCTAGCTACATCGATCCATTTATTCCCTACTTATCAACTTTCATTTTGAAATATCATCAACACATGATTGAGTGATGGTAGTCTTCTTAAACAATCTTTCTACTAAATCAAGACATTATCAACTTGTGGTTATGTCTTTCTAGTCATACGAATGTTCTCGACTGTACTTATGAGTTTGATGAATTACGTATGCAAGCTATATTTGGAAGTTTGTTACCTTGCAAAACATGGTTCCAAATGCATGTCATATTGTTCGCGTTACTTCTTGAATCACTTTTGAACACTTAATCTTGGAAATCTTTAAAACTCTATCTTGGTTTCGACTAACGAGACTCGTTATTACTTACATTGTGACGTGGGGGTTCATAAACCTTCGTAACTTGTAGTCATGGGTTTGGCATAAAAGAAAAGACATAATTTGGTATGTGTCCAAGTGTCTTACCTTCATATATGACAAAGCCTAACATTTGTGTTCCTATGAATCTCCTGTTTAACTTTTCATTCACTAAGTGTCTCTTATCTTAGCTGTCATGATGACAATTGGTGCATTATAAACCGATCGGTTAGTTGCATATCAACTCATGTGGGATAACGGGTCGAGAAATTGGCTTGTATCTATCTCAAATAGTCGTATACCGTGGTATGTCGTTAAACATCGATCATTATTGTGGATGATCAATTTATTTTCTGCTTTTAATAATGTTCCTAACCATCGTTGTGTACTTATTCCGAAATCTTCGCATATCGTATTATTCTTAGACCGATGATTGGTCAAAGGAGAGATACATATTCACAAAATATGCGTTAAGATCGTTTCCTATAGTGACGTTTGGGATTCTTAAATCCTGACGGTTAACCTTTCTTATCGTTGTTGGTCCTCTATTGATTTCTAGACATCATTATATTCTAGAAGTTGTGACTTATCAATCTAAGGTACCACGGTAACTCGTCATCGTTTTCCAACGTTTCATCTCAAAACGTCTCGCGTTTATTATGCTGAGAATCTTGTAAGATTCCATAAGGTGAAGCGTTCCACCTGTAATCAAACGTCAAACACTGTTCGTTGAACATTTACCTTTCATTACAATTCCTTTGTTTCATTTAAGTTCATTTTTAATTTCGGGACGAAATTCTTTTAAGTTGGGGAGACTGTAACATCTCGTATTTTTCGTTAAATTAAAAGTTAACCTTGTTATATTCTTGTATGGGCTAGATATGACATTTGTGAAACTTATGGGGAATTTATGCTTATAATTCTTTTTACTTTTAATCCTTAGCTTTAAAGGTTAATAATATCAATTATTATTTAATAAATAAATAATAATCTTGATAATAACTAATTATAAGGGAAATAATAATTATGTTATTATTAATAATAATAATATTAATAATAATGATGTTAATGATAATAATATTAATAATAATGATGTTAATGATAATAATATTCATAATAATGGTAATCTAAGTTTTAAACTTGTAAATAATCATTTTCTACATAAAATGATAACATTTAAAATTTCTGGATTAAAGTGCAAATTATTTACAACTAAAACAAAACTTTAGAACCCAAATGATAACCCTTGAAGACTTCAGGGGCCAAATGTGTAACTTCCTCTAAAAATCCCAAACATCCTCCCTGCTCCCGTCGTTTTTCCGGCCACTATTCCGGCCAACGCCGGCGAGCTCCGAGCATCTTCTAAAACCCATTAAAACCTCTTAATTATGAACCAAACCGTTCCAAAATGCTTCCTGTACCTTCCTCGAACCTAATTACCACCTGAAAACGAGTTATAACATCGGTTACTAAGCTCAATCGAGAGCATAACCGAAGCTTTAAACACCATAGCCGTTCGGGCATTAACTCTCAATAATAGTCTAATTAATCGAACATGAACCAACGTATACCTAATTCTAATCGATTTCAACCCTCAATTTGTTCTGTAAAACAAAAAAACAACACCTTCGACCATCATCAACATCCGAACCTGCAACTTAACGGGAATCCGTGGTCGAAGCTCTTTTAAACCGAATTGACAGAGGGCTTCTGCTTAACATCTACCTTATAAGCTATCTGCAAAGCTAATTAGATTATCATCAACGCTTGAATCATGAACCAACTTCACCTTGGTCGCGGTTATTCATATCATCATCTTCATCGAATCCGAAACCAATAACGAAAGTATCCTACATCAATATGCTCGATTTCTCATGGGGAATCAAAGCCCTATGATTTATTTCATTAACAATATCATCTTGATGTTCAATTGGATTGAAATCAGTTCTAGGGTTCATAGGAATTTGGGGTGTTGCTTGGTTTATGTTTTTAAGATTTCAAAACCGGGTGATACCGCGGCTGTATGCCTTGGTTCACCGGTTAAGACACCACATTCTAACTTGGAGGTCCCGGGTTCGACCCCGGGCACCCCCATATTTTTTTAAAATGGCTTTTTAAGCCTTAAATCAACTTTAGAAAATTTCTAATAAATATAAAAAAATATTTTATAACCTTTAATTGTATTTTAAGTTGTCAAATAATTTTTAGTAATATTTTAAAATACTAAACAATTAAAAACCTTTGTAATAAAACATTTTAAAGGTTATTTTTGAATTAGTAACATAGATTTTAAATAATTAACAAAATAGTAGTGATCCGAACTTTCCTTAGATTTTATCGTTTAAATCACGATATTTTAAATGGAGTTTTATTTCAAAAAGTTATAAATTCTTTTGTGTAATAAAACTTATTATGGTTCAAATATTATTAAAATATTATAAATCTAAATGATAAATAATTATTCAAGTAGTTGTTAAAATGATTATTTGAATAATTTATTATTCATCAAATCATTTGAGCATGATATACCATTTAATGAATATAATCGTTAACTTTTGTTTAAATTCTTGAAAATTATAAAACAATATAATTGGCTTTATTTTAAGGTTTTAAAAACATTTATAATAAATCATTTTAATAAGCTTAAAACTTTATAATATGATTTTAATATGTAATATCCTTATCAACTTTTAAATAGTTAATTTTTAAATTAATTATTTCTTTTCACATATTATTGGTTTAATTGATTTAAATCATCTTTATTAAACCTAAATGATTTATTATTTTACTTAATTACTTATTTAAACTTCCAAGTTCTATTGAAAACCCTAGTTCATGTCTAAAAATTGTAATCTTATTATTAAACCTAATCTTGGAATCTATACGTTTAAACAACTTGTAAAAGAAACCATTTGGAACCTCGTTTAAATTATTATCATCATCATTATAAACATAATTACTCATCAAAACCCTAAAACTATTGAAACCCTAATTCTTATTTAAACATTAATCAATATATATTAACCTTAATCTTCATCTTGTAAATTATATATTTAGGTGCTTGTAATGGACACTTGGGATTTATCTTGTAATCTTTTATATCATCTTGAAATGCTTATTTCCATATGAGTTTTCCTTGCCCCTTTTTACTTTATTCCACACTATTTTGGGGTGAAACATGATACTTATACATCGTACACTTGTAAACGTTTGAGACTTGTAAGCACAAGCAATTCATCTTATTATTTTGTCATGGTTATTTGTGTGTTGTAAGTGTTTATATGAGATACATAGTTTGTTTACAATCGTTAACTATTGCTAGCCTGGCGACGTCTTAGATCTTTGGGCCTGACAAGCCTATTTGGTGCTAAAGTCGAGGTATTGCCGACTCCTAGGGGCCGTACGCTTGTGCACTAGGGAACCAAATACACTTAGCCAATCTTTTATACTTGTAATCAAGTCGAGGTTTGGTTGTAACGATATGTGTTCTATAACCTTACTAGCTTATAACCTATGACATGAATTGCTACTTGTAACCTTTTCATATTATGTATGAAAACCTTGGAAACTCACCAACTATTTATAGTTGACCTTTTATTTTTATCATGTTTCAGGAAAACCCCCAGGTTTGAAGTGAACTTATGTTGTTGGCATATTCTAGGACTTGGACCTAGTTAATAAACAAAATGATTATGTTTGTTATTTCATGTTGAAACTTATTTCATTATTCAGACTTATGCTTGTAATGTAATTTTGAAACTTATGTATAATATATTTGGATTTAATAATAGCGTTATGTGGCTGTGAACAATCTTAACCTTCACATCTCGACGTTTCCGCTGTCAAGGTTGGGGTGTGACATAAAATTTCTTAGACAATTATTTATTTTGAAGACATGATTTTCTTCCGAAGGTAAAAATATATCTTCCGAAGGATCAGAAAATTTTCAAGAATCTAAGGAAAGTCTTCAAAAAGGATTTGATATCCAAAGAAAACATGAGCTTATGAAAGTGATGAACTAGACAACTTAGGACACACATATTTTAAGAAATAATCAGAATTAGTTTTAAGAAAAGATCTACTCAAAGTTAATCATCCCAATAGCTGATATTAGATATTTAAATCTCTGTTCATCAAAAGATTTTGTAAACAGATCAGCATATTGTTCATTTGTATGAACTTTGACTAGTTTAATTAATCCCTTTTCATAGTTATCTCTTATTAAATGATACCTGATATTGATGTGTTTGGTCCTTGAGTGTTGCACAGGGTTCTCAGTGATAGAGATAGCACTATTGTTGTCTATGTGGATAGGAGTCTCCTTGAAGTTAAATCCATAGTCTAGCATCTGATTTTGAATCCAAAGCACTTGAGCACAGCAACTTGCAGCAACAATGTATTCAGCCTCAGCAGTTGACGCAGACACACAGGATTGTTTCTTGCATTGCCATGAGACAATCCTTCCAACAAGGAATTGACATCCCCCAGATGTAGACTTTGCAGTCATGTTGCAACCACCATAATCACTATCTGTATAAGCATACAGATTGAAGTCAGGATTCTTTGGATACCATAAACCAAGTGTTAAAGCACCTTTGAGGTATCTTAAAATCCTTTTGACAGTGATGAGGTGAGACATCTTAGGGTTGGCTTGATATCTTTTACAAATACATGTAGCAAACATGATATCAGGCCTGCTAGCTGTAAGATACATAAGAGACCCAATCATAGCCCTGTATAAATGTTCATCTACACACTCCCCCTCAAGATCAGGTCCAAGGGAGTGGTTTCTGGCTATGGGTGTCTTAGCAATCTTACAATCAGTCATCTTGAACCTCTTGAGTATGTCCTGAATATACTTTTACTGACTTATAAAAATGCCATCTTCAACTTGCTTCACTGGAATTCCCAGAAAGAAGTTAATTTCACCCACTGCCTTCATTTCAAATCTGTCTTTCATCAGCTTCTCAAAGTCTTTGCAGAGCTTTGGATTAGTTGAACCAAAGATGATATCATCTACATACACTTGAACTAGCAATAAGTCATTTCCCTTTCCTTTGATGAAGAGAGTTCCATCCATAGTACCTCTTCTGTATCCATGTGTACAAAGATACTCAGACAATGTCTCATACCATTTCCTGGGTGCCTGATGCAGCCTATAAAGAGCTTTGTCAAGCTTGCAGACATAATCAGGATGATCAGGATCTACAAAACCAGGTGGCTGTTTGACATAAACCAATTCATCAATCACTCCATACAGAAAAGCACACTTTACATCAAGTTGAAAGACCTTGAAGTTCTTGGATGCAGCAAATGCCAGGAATATCCTAACAGCTTCTAATCTTGCTACAGGAGCAAAGACATCAGTGTAGTCAATCCCTTCTTCTTGTGTGTATCCTTGAACAACTAGTCTTGCCTTGTTCTTGATGATAATGCCTCTATCATCCTTCTTATTCCTAAACAACGATTTGGTTCCAATGGTAGTCTTCCCATGAGGTAGAGGATAAAGGTTCCAAACATTTTGCCTTTTGAATTGAAGCAACTCTTGTTGAATAGCTTCAACCCAACTTCCATCCTTTAGAGCTTCATCAACTTTCTTTGGCTCTATCTGGGATAAGAAACAAGAGTGAAGACAAACATTTGCTTCATGGGTTTGTCCTCTTGTTCTTACCCCTGTGACAACATCTCCAATGATGTTTGTGGTGGGGTGAGACTTGTGGATCCTTAGCTGAGGGATCATAGCAAGTTGCTGAGAAAGATCCAAATTTGAGAAATTTAGATCTGGCATAGATGATTCACCCTCCACAGCATCACACTTATCAAGATTAACTTGATCCAATGAGTGTGTGACATCATTGATGTTGTCATCTATGGTGTGGTTATTAGCATCAAGGAATTTCTGTTCACTTTCACCATCACCATTGTTGTCTTCCACAATTGAGGTATCTTTATCTGGATGTGGAACCTCTGAGCTGGAATTTGAAGGTACCCCAGATGTATCAGCTGAATTTGTCATTGTAGTGCTAATAGAAACCTTATTTGCTGAAGTAGTTTCAACTGGAGCTGAGGATGTATGAGTTGAAGGTCTTACTAGCTCAAATCTTGGATCAGGATCACCTGTATTTAAATTTTCTGCAGATTCTGAAATATTCTCACAAGATTTGTTAAAACAGTTGGTAACTAAATCAAGATCAAATAGCCAATCAGGACCAGAACCAACCACATAGGGTGTGTGTTCATTGAAAGTCACATTGGCTGACTCCTCAACAATTCTAGTTCTGAGATTGTATAATCTATAAGCCTTAGCTTGGGAAGAGTATCCAATGAAGTGTCCATCATCTGATTTCTCAGCAAATTTGCCAATTTGATCTTTGGTATTCAAGATGGTGCAAGGACATCCAAATGACCTGAGAAAACCAATGAAAGGTTTTCTCTTGTGCCAAAGTTCATAAGGAGTCTTACCATGTGTCTTAACTACTAAAAACTGCCTCTGCCCAAAAGGTGATGGGCAGTTTAGAGTCAGACAACATAGTTCTTACAGCTTCAATTAGTGTGTTGTTTCTCCTCTCAGCAACACCATTTTGCTGAGGAGTCCTGGGAGCACTATATTATCTTGTAATACCTTTTTCATCACAAAATGTATCAAGGATTTGATTCTTGAATTCAGTCCCTTGATCACATGTTATGGTTTTGACCTTATGATCACTTTGATTCTCAATTTTTAAGATGAAATTCTTCAGAATCTCAGGGGTCTCATCCTTAGTTCTAAGAAAGAAAACCAAAGTGAATCTTGTAAAGTCATCTTTGATCACAAAACAATAAGAGGTCCTTCCTAGACTCATTACACTGGTGGGGCCAAAGAGATCCATATGTAATAAGTGTAGGGGAGTAGTGATGGAGTTCCTTTCCTTAGGCTTGTGAGATACCTTATGTTGCTTCCCTTTCAGGCATGCAACACAATGATCATCACTTGTAAACTCTTTCTTTGGCATTCCAGTTACCAAATCATGTTTAATTAGTTTATTCATGTTCTTAAAGTTTACATGGCACATTCTTTTATGCCATAGGAAAGACTCATCACTATTTGCTTTAGATAGAAAGCATGAAACTTCTCCGAAGGGAGATGTTTCTTGCAAGTCCATCTTGTACATGTTCCCTTTCCTGGGGGCTCTAAGCAGGATGTGCTCATGAGGAATGACCACTCCAAGCTTGAGAACAATGCACTCATGCTCAGTAAAGAGCATGTTATGACTCTGATCACAAAATTGGGATACACTCAGAATATTGTACCCAAGCTCCTTGAAAAAGTTTACCTTTTCAATGCTGAGCTTACCATTTGTGACCTTGCCCCTTCCAGAAATGTAACCACCTTCATCTCCTCCAAAAGCAACTGGTCCTCCATCAATCCTCTCAATGTTATGGAGTAGTGACCTATTGCCTGTCATGTGCCTGGAACAGCCACTATCAATGATCCAGACATTCTTGTTTGTCTTGAGCTGTTCCTGCACAAAGAAAATGATTAGTTACATTTGGAAACCCAAGCCTTACTTGTCTTGGGCTCACTAAGTATAATAGTAGGTAATGCAACAGTAATAGATCCTATGGTTGTGCTAGAAGGATCTTGAGCTGTTGTTGATCGAGAAACTTCAGTCACTTGGTCTTTCTTAGACTTCCACACCACCTTTGGAGTCTTGGACTTGACCTTCAAAACCTCGTAAGCTTTTGGGACTTCGGAAGTTTTGATGACTGAACCTTCGGAAGATTCTACAGTCACTACAGCAGACTTCAGTGCTTCGGAAGAATTCCTTTCTTTCGAGACCAACTTTTCTTCCGAAGGTAATTTTCCATTTTCCTTCTTCTTTGATTTGGAGCTTCCAAAGGAAACAAGCTTTCCTTCCGAAGCTTGAATCTTCTTGAAACTCTTTGAAGTCTTTGTCTTTGTCATATGGACAGTACTTTTAGGATTGTATGAACAATCCTTAGCAATATGAGAGGTACTTTCACACATGACACACAACATTTTCTTCTTCACAAGAGTCTCCTTATGAGAGCAAGATTGTCTTTGGTCACATCCCTTCTCCACCCTCATCTTTGTAGATGCTGAGACAGTTCTTTTGGGCTGTGAACTGTTCTTGGAGTTTGATGGTCCAGGCTGTGCAGCAGTGGTACACAGCAGACCAGTCTTCTTCTTGGTACTGAGATGATTTGAACAAGAATCAGAACTCTTAGCTGAGGAGTTTTGGTTAATGTCTTCAGTCTTTACTACTATAAACCCTGCAGAGATAAAAACTTGTTTCTGCTTAGAGTTAAAAGTAGCCTTGATCTCTTGAGCCTTCTTTGCTTTTCTTTTGCTCTTCCTGATCAAGTTCTTTCTCATTGACTTGGTCATCATAGTAGTCTTCTTCTCCTCAGAAGGATAGTGGCCCTTCTTATAATCCTCCTCTTCACTCTTCTCAGAGGAATTTTTCACTATCTCTTCTTCATCCTCTTCACTTATAGGATCTATGAGAGGAAGCTCATCTTCACAAGTTCCACACCTAGGAGATCTTACAGACAAGATTGTGTGTGGATGAGCTATCTCATTGGATCCCAGTCCCTGTCTATTTTGATAACACACCTTGTTGTGCAGGGATGAGGATATCATGTTATTGAAGGTCTGTTCTTCAAGAACACTCTTTTCTGCCTTGGCTTTGCTGATCACAAGCTCAGCCTGGCACTCAGTCAGCTTGGTTATGAGATCTTGAATTTGAGTCCTAAAATCTGTATGCTCATGTTTTGGAACTGAAATGGTTTTTTCTAAGTCCTCTATCTTTAGTTTATAATCATTTTCAGACTTTCTAAAATCAGATTTTAAAATGTTTAAGGACTCAAGATCAGATCTTATTTCCAAGTTATAGGACCTATATCTGTTAACTTTAGCAACGCATTCAGGAGTACAGAGATGTTCCAATACCTTGGGTTCATCATGATCTGCCATTAGTGCTTGGTTTGGAGAAGCATCTTCCACCTGAAAGCTCCAGTCAAAGCCTCCTTATTCAACAGCAACAGCAGCTTGTTGCTTTGGCTTCTCATTCTAAGGGGCTTTGTCAGTGTAGTTTGGTCTGGTTTGTGCTTGGCCACCATTTGTTTTATGTGCCTTACAGTCTCTAGCAAAATGGCCCATCAAGTTACAGTTGTAACACTTGACTTTGCTTTTATCCAAGCCCAACTTTCCACTGGTTGTATTGCTTGGAAACCTCCTTCCAGTTCTCTTGTAGAACTTCTTGGCTCTATGAGTGAGAAGAGCCATCTGCTGGACTATTTCCATATATTCCAGGTCATCTGGATGGATACAATCCAGGTCTTCAAGAGTGAAAAGAAAGTTGCCACAACTTTCATCAGAAGACACAAAGGTTTGGGAAGAGCTTGTCTCTTGGAATGGGCTTCCTTGAGTGTAGTTCTCCCTGGGTGTCTCTGGGAAAGTGATGAAAGGACCCTTTGGTGAGTTGTCAGGGTAGCATATGAGATGATGTTGTGGTTCTATGCTATCCCTTTCAACTACATGCAGGGCTGAACCCAATTGATTGTTGGAGTTGCCAGATTAACCTTGCATGTTCATCTCCATCTGGTAGCCACTGAGAATCCCATATAACGCTGTCAGAGTAAGAGTTTTGAGATTTTCAGTCCTTTTGATCACCACACAATAGTGTGTCCATTGCCTAGGAAGTGAGGACATAAACTTCCTTACAATGTCTCTGTTTTCAAGAAGAACTCCTCCATCCACAAGGGTATCCACTATCTCAACATACCTAAAGTATTGCTGAGTCATGGTTTCACCTGTTTTGAAGGTGAAGTGCAGGACCGTTTAAGGGCTTAACTACAATTACAACACAACAACACAATGAGGAGAATAACTAAGCTCTAATCAAACAGTGAACTGGGTAACCAAGGTGATACAAAGAACACAAGTAAAGTAAAGAGACAGAACAAGAGAGTTGGGTTTCAAGGAGGCAGTATATTGCTTTCTCAAGTTCTTTTACAAGTGTTACAAAGCATAAAGAAAAGATACAAGAACTTGAAATACTTATACTACAACCTACAGCCGGCCATACTTTGAAAGCCAGCTGGATACAATTGACTAGACACTAACAAAATCAATTGTAGGATCAAAAGGCATATCTGCCTTTTGACCTTGTGACTATGACATGCCATAGCTCACATCCTTTTACAATACAAAAAGGATAAAGTACATAAAGTGGAAAGTTGAATACTCAAGACCTCAATGTACAGTTACCAAAAGCAAGGCTCTTTTCACCAACTCATGTAAGTTGGTGACTTTACAGAGATGCAGCGGAAAAGGTGCTTTATGGAACAGTACATCAGATAAAGCATGTGTACTAAAAGTCTTCGGAAGAAATCTGTCTTCATAGGATGAGGCTTCGGAAGACTTTGTCTCTGAAGCTTCGGAAGACTTCATGTTTGGCTTCGGAAGATATTGGTCTTGGCTTCGGAAGATTTTACACTTAGAGTATTTTCTAATGCTTTGTGTAAAACTTCCGAAGCATTCTTCACTTCAGTACTTAGTGCATGTTGTTGAGACACTTAAGCTGTTTTGGGTTGCATCAGACTTCAGGAATCCTTACAAACTCCCCCTAGGCTGATGCTACCAAAACACTTGGAAGATCTTCAAATGTTGGTAGTCTTCAGTACAATCAGGACCATTCCTTTCTTCATGAGATGGTCAGGATCATCAAGACATTCATAATATCTTCTCATCTCAAAGAGATCATGCAGAGGTAAGTTGATTATGTCTTGCCATGAGTAGACATTCTCAACACCTTGATCTCTGATAACAGTCCATCTCTCTGGATTGTAGAGTAAGTCCAGGACAAGATGGGTGTCTCACTAGTTAGAGGAGCCACTTGAATAGGAGTTGATTGGGCTGCCTCATCATGCACTTCCTCAGGTTGATCTGATTCAGCCTGAGGTGCAGAGGTAGATGACTTTGGCTTCTTCTTCTTTGTCTTTGGTTTAGAAGCCATCCTCTTCTTCCTCTTGGTTGTCTTTAACTGAGAAGACTGGTCTGCAGCACCATGTTGATCATCAGTGTCTTTCTCAGTTGGGTGTTCCTCCCTCACAGGTTCAGAAGGAGAGGGAGTTTGACCCTGCCTAGGATCAGAAGATGAAGCTTGCTGGGGCTCAGCTGGAGGTGCTGGTTGAGGTGTCTCTGGTTGTTCAAACTTGACCTCCACTTCAGGTGGGACTTGACTTGGAAGAGAGTGCAAGTCAATAAGTTCTCCACTCTTAATCTTCTGCTTGATCACCCTAATATGCTCATCCATAGTGGATAGAGACATGGGGCCAAGTCTCCTTCCGGAGAATCCATACAGCTTCAAGAAGCTCACCATTCTTTGTCTGTCAGCAGACTTCTTTGCATTCTTTTGAATGGTGGCCCTTGACTTTGCAGCTTCTTCCCTTAGTTTCCTTTTGGTTGTCTTTCTTTCCTTGACTAACTCAAGTTCAAGTTGCTTTAGATACTCGAACTCAATGAAGTCATAGGACAAAGGGAGAAGTGCATCTGCCTGATAGAAGCCTGTGGCACTCAGGTAGTTGATCATCTTGATCCTATCTTCCTCTTTATCTACCTGAGGTTCTTGTGGAGCCACATCTTCCTGTGCAGGACTTTCTTGAACTGGTGAGAGAGTAGGAGCATGCTTGTAAAGTCTTTTCTGTCTCTTCTCCTCTTTGAGTTGGAGAAGTATCATTGCATCCTCTTTCTCCTTCAACTCTCTTGACACTTCTCTGTCAGCCAGTTCATTTAGTTCTTCTAAGGGGAGGGAGATGATCTCATCAATGTCATAGTTCCTGGTCTGTAAGTAGGTAATCCTGACTGCCCTTAACTCATCATCCTGAGTATTTGGTCTGGGGGCAGCCCTGATTGCAGCTTGCATGAAGCTAGATGACCCAGTGGAACTTTCTCCCCTTAGTCTCCTTTTCCTCTCTCTCTCTTCCTCCTCAATTTCCTCAGGAGTCATTATCCTTTTCCCTTTGTCACCAACAGACCTTTGTGACTCAGGGTGGATTGAAGCTTGGCCTTCATTGCTTGGAGTAGCTTCCATGCTCTGGCCAGAGAGAGGCTGAGAAACACCTTCACCAGCAGGTGTCTCAGATGGAGTTTGGACCTCAGCAGCAGTTGTTGATGATGAGACAGGGGTCTCAGGTTCTGTCACTGGGCCTTCAGTCAAGGTTTCCCCTATGAAACTAATCTTAGGGTCCACCTCAACATCCAGTTGACCGATGACATTGCCTGATTCCCTAAGTCTCCTTCTTAGAGAGAACTCTGCCATGATCCTGTCTTGGATTCTTTGAGCCAGCCTGTCAGCTTGTCTTGAATTGCTTGGATTGACAAGTGGCAGGTTGACTAAATCCAGTCTTTCATAAAAGCTCAGGCTTTGGAATTGAAAAACTTCTTGTTGGCCTTGAACTCTTTGAAGTATGAGGGCTCTTCTGTCATCATCATACCTCCACCTTATGATTTGATTGCTAGTTCCCAGTGGTGGAGATGAGACAGCCCTTGGTATGCCTTCCTCAAAGAGACTCCTGATGAGAGAGTCTATAGAGTCCACATTAATGTGAACTTGAGGAAGTTGCTGAGAATGCACAACAGCAAGTGAGGATGGTGAGTCCTCTATGTCCATTCTCTCTGAAGAACTCCCAGGTTCTGTGGTTGTAACAACTTTCTCCCCCTTTTTGGTAGCATCACCCACTTGCATAGGTGAGCTGGAGGATAAGTCAATCACTTCCACAGGTTCTTGTGTTCCTGGTTGAGCTCTCCTTAAAGGTCTCCCAGCTAGTTTTTCCTGCAGATATGAAATCTGGAGTTGCTGATCATTGACCCTGTTTTGTAAGGTAGTCACCTGAGATTCCAAGTGACTAACCTTAGAGACTAAGTAGGTGCATGTTTTTGACAGTTTTTGCACCTTTAGTCTCAAATTCCCCTCATCTTCATCAGAAGATTCATTGGGGGATGAGATGATTGGACCAAAGTCCTCTCTCTCACCACCAGCTTGAGTTTCTTGGCTGCTGGTTTTCCTCTGCTCACTGGCAGCCTCAGTTGAGATGCCAATGGGCTGAGTTGCCATGGTTGAGGTCTTAATGATGTAATCACTTTCAAAAGTGAGAGCCTCTTCCATATGGACATCCTGAACAGGTTCAGAAGTGTCCACCTCAGTAACAGGTGACTGATGGGGGATAGACTGAGGAGAGTCAGAGGTACTCATCTCTCTTTGAGTAGGGGAGGAGAAGAGAGACTCATGGTACTCACTGAATCCTAAGTCTTCATCAGTGTAAAAGGATAGGTTGGGAATTGGTTGGTTGAGATCCAAAGGCTGGGGATGGTAGCTGTCCCCTGAAGGTTGTCCACTTGAGTGTTGAGACTCAGAGTGAAGGCTTAAGGTTGTTGGGCTATTGAGCTCATCAGGGTGAGCTTGAGGAACCTCAGCCCTGATAGGTGAAGTAATGGGAGTGGTTTGCTCCTCAGGAGAAGTGGGAGCTCTAGTGTCCACTTCTTCCTGTAAGGTTGAGTATTTGGGGGCCTGCACAGACTCAATAGTCTGAGCAGGGGTTCGTTTGGATTTTCTTTGGTAGGTGAGGGTGATTTCTGGTCTTTTTAATGGTAGGGACAAAAGAGGTGTGGGTTCAACACTAGCTTGTGTTGCTAGGTTGTCACCTTGAGCAATGAGCTCTAACATTTTTGGGACTAGGGCTGTTTCTACCCCAGAGAAGCCTACAGTTGGCTTCTTCATTATTTTAAAGATGCCGGGCTTCATCTGTCCCAATTTAAGAATATTACCTGTTTCCCTCAACTGTGAGCCCAGTTCACAGTTGAGAATGTGTTGAACATATCTAGGAAACATGTAATACTCTAAGGAGTCTAAGTTTGCAAGTAAATTAGTATAAACAAATTGTGAATACCTGAACTTGACCCCTTGAACCATTCCATGAACTATGAAGGAGAGATCCTCAGGAATCTGGTCCCATCCACCATGCTTGTTTGACAAGCTGTGGATAACCACATGGAGCAGGAATTTCCATTGGGATGAGACCTTCCCTTTCCTAAAGGTCTTTACAGAGAAATCTCCCTCATAGCCCATCTGCTCAAAAGAATGATTACAGCTTCTTTTGGGAAGGACACCTCACCTTCTTCATCATCCAGCTGTAGATGTTGGTTAATGATGGCCGGAGTGATGAAGACTGTCCTCCCTTGCACTGTGGCAGACAGTGCCTTCTCCCCATCCATAATGACCTCTTGGCAGGTCTTCCAGAATTCAAGCAACTGATCCTCATATAGAGGAGGATCAATGGTCAGGGAGGTGAAGTAGTTTGACAGAGTCAAGAATTGGCAAATCTCTGAGAAACTTGCATCTTTCTCAGAGCTTAACAGAGCAACTTGATTATGTTGCCTGTGTAGTTGCATGGAGAAATCAGGGTTGTTTCTGCGGTTAAGGTTGGCCATTTTAGAAGCTTAAGGGTGAAGAAAGGTAGAAAGCAAAGGCGGTTTAGAGAATTAGGTTAGAGAAACAGTAGAATTGAGGAAGATAGTGGGAAAGAGGGGGAACCGTTGGGTATTTATATGAAAAGGGATTTGAACCAAAGTTAATGAAAGAGGATAAACTTTGAAATCCGAAAGTCGGTCCCACCTCTGAAAAGGTAGTTTACTTTTGCTCAAAAAGTAGTTTTCTTGGAATTCGAAAAGCTTCCGAAGTTTATTTGTCTTCGGAAGTTTTGATTTAAAAAGCTTCCGAAGCTAAAATGGCTTCGGAAGATTTTCCTGAGAGTCTTGATAATTTATGCTTCGGAAGAGAAATAAACCCTTGAATGCTTTGTATGAAAATAAACAAAGCTTCCGAAGGTTAATTTTGCTTCGGAAGGAAAAGGTTCTTGAAAATAGATAAGTGTCTGAGATAAGAATTTTAAGCTTCGGAAGATGAACTTTACTTCTTCCGAAGGTAAAATCTCTTAGACAGTTATTTATTTTAAAGACATGTTTTTCTTCCGAAGATAAAATCTTTATCTTCCGAAGTATCAGAAATTTTCAAGAATCTAAGGAAAGTCTTCAAAAAGAATTTTACATCCAAAGAAAACATGAGCTTATGAAAGTGATGAACTAGACAACTTAGGACACACATATTTTAAGAAGAAATAATTAGAATTAGTTTTAATAAAAAGTCTACTCAAAGTTAATCATCCCAATAGCTGATATCAGATACTTAAATCTCTGTTCATCAAAAGCTTTGGTGAACAGATCAGCATATTGTTCATCTGTATGAACTTTGACTAGTTTAATTAATCCTTTTTCATAGTTATCCTTATTAAATGATACCTGATGTTGATGTGTTTGGTCCTTGAGTGCTGCACAGGGTTCTCAGTGATAGAGATAGCACTATTGTTGTCTATGTGGATAGGAGTCTCTTTGAAGTTAAATCCATAGTCCAGCATCTGATTTTGAATCCAAAGCACTTGAGCACAGCAGCTTGCAGCAGCAATGTATTCAGCCTCAGCAGTTGATGCAGACACACAGATTGTTTCTTGCATTGCCATGAGACCACCCTTCCACCAAGGAATTGACATCCCCCAGATGTAGACTTTGCAGTCATATTGCAACCACCATAATCACTATCTGTATAGGCATACAGATTGAAATTTGGATTCTTTGGATACCATAGACCAAGTGTTGAAGCACCTTTGAGGTATCTTAAAATCCTTTTCACAGTGATTAAGTGAGACATCTTAGGGTTGGCTTGATATCTTGCACAAATACATGTAGCAAACATGATATCAGGCCTGCTAGCTGTAAGATACATAAGAGACCCAATCATAGCCCTGTATAAGTGCTCATCTACACACTCCCCCTCAAGATCTGGACCAAGGGAGTGGTTTCTGGCTATGGGTGTCTTAGCAATCTTACAATCAGTCATATTGAACCTCTTGAGTATGTCTTGAACATACTTTGACTGACTTATGAAGATGCCATCTTCAACTTGCTTCACTTGAATTCCCAGAAAGAAGTTGAGTTCTCCCATTGAACTCATCTCAAATCTGTCCTTCATCAGCTTCTCAAAGTCTTTGCAGAGCTTTGGATTAGTTGAACCAAAGATGATGTCATCAACATATACTTGAACCAGCAATAAGTCATTTCCCTGTCCTTTGATGAAGAGGGTTCCATCTATAGTACCTCTTCTGTATCCATGCTTGCAGAGATACTTAGATAGTGTCTCATACCACTTCCTGGGTGCCTGATGCAGCCCATAAAGAGCTTTGTCAAGCTTGCAGACATAATCAGGATGATCAGGGTCTACAAAACCAGGTGGCTGTTTGACATAAACCTCCTCATCAATCACTCCATATAAGAAAGCACACTTTACATCAAGTTGGTAGACCTTGAAGTTCTTGGATGCAGCAAATGCCAGGAATATCCTAACAGCTTCTAGTCTTGCTACAGGAGCAAAGACATCAGTGTAGTCAATCCCTTCTTCTTGTGTGTATCCTTGAACAACTAGTCTTGCCTTGTTCTTGATGATGATTCCCCTATCATCCTTCTTGTTTCTAAAAACCCATTTGGTTCCAATGGTAGTCTTCCCATGAGGAAGAGGACAAAGGTTCCAAACTTTCTGCCTTTTGAATTGAAGCAGCTCTTGTTGCATAGCTTCAACCCAACTTCCATCCTTTAGAGCTTCATCAACTTTCTTGGGCTCTATCTGAGATAAGAAACAAGAGTGAAGACAAACATTTGCTTCATGGGTTTGTCCTCTTGTTCTTACCCCTGTGACAACATCTCCAATGATGTTTGTGGTGGGGTGAGACTTGTGGATCCTTAGCTGAGGGATCACAGCAAGTTGCTGGGAAAGATCTAAATTTGAGAAATTTAAATCTGGTCCTGAAGATTCACCCTCCACATTATCACACTTATCAAGATTAACTTGATCCAATGAGTGTGAGACATCATTGATGTTGTCATCTATGGTGTGGTTATTAGCATCAAGGAATTCCTGATCACTATCACCATCACCATTGTTGTCTTCTACAAGTGAGGTGTCTTTATCTGGTTGAGAGGCCTCTGAGCTGGAATTTGAAGGCATGCCAGATGTATCAGCTGAATTTGTCATTGTTGTGCTGATAGAAACCTCATTTGCTGAAGTAGTTCCAACTGGAGCTGAAGATGTATGAGTTGAAGATCTTCCTAGCTCAAATCTTGGATCAGGATCACCTGTATTTAGATTTTCTGCAGATCCTGAAACATGCTCACAAGATTTGTTAAAACAGTTGGTAACTAAATCAAGATCAAACAGCCAATCCGGACCAGAACCAGCCACACAGGGAGTGTGCTCATTGAAAGTCACATTGGCTGACTCCTCAACAATTCTAGTTCTGAGATTGTATACTCTATAAGCTTTAGCTTGAGAAGAGTATCCAATGAAATGTCCATCATCTGATTTCTCAGCAAACTTGGCAATTTGATCTTTGGTATTCAAGATGGTGCAGGGACATCCAAATGACCTGAGAAAACCAATGAAAGGTTTCCTCTTGTGCCAAAGTTCATAAGGAGTCTTACCATGTGTCTTAACTACTAAAACTCTGTTTTGCACATAGCAAGCAGTATTGACTGCCTCTGCCCAGAAGGTGATAGGCAGTTTAGAGTCAGACAACATAGTTCTTGCAGCTTCAATAAGTGTCCTGTTTCTCCTCTCAGCAACTCCATTTTGCTGAGGAGTCCTGGGAGCACTATATTGTCTTGTAATACCTTTTTCATCACAAAATGCATCAAGGATTTGGTTCTTGAATTCAGTTCCTTGATCACATCTTATGGTTTTGACCTTGTGATCACATTGATTCTCAACTTTTAAGATGAAATTCTTCAGAATCTCAGGGGTTTCATCCTTAGTTCTAAGGAAGAAGACCCAAGTGAATCTTGTAAAATCATCTGTGATCACCAACAGTAAGAGGTCCTTCCTAAACTCATTACACTGGTGGGGCCAAAGAGATCCATATGTAACAAGTGTAGGGGAGTAGTGATGGAGTTCTTTTCCTTAGGCTTGTGAGATACTTTGTGTTGCTTCCCTTTCAGGCATGCCACACAATGATCATCACTAGTAAACTCTTTCTTTGGCATTCCAGTTACCAGATCATGTTTAATTAATTTATTCATGTTCTTAAAGTTTACATGGCACATTCTTTTATGCCATAGGAAAGACTCATCACTATTTGCTTTAGATAGAAAGCATGAAACTTCTCCTGAGGGAGATGTTTCTTGCAAATCCATCTTGTACATGTTCCCTTTCCTGGGGGCTCTGAGCAGGATATGCTCATGAGGAATGACCACACCAGGTTTGAGAACAATGCACTCATGCTCAGTAAAGAGCATGTTATGACTCTGATCACAAAATTGGGATACACTCAGAAGATTGTACCCAAGCTCCTTAACAAAGTTTACCTTCTCAATGCTGAGCTTACCATTTGTGACCTTGCCCCTTCCAGAAATGTAACCACCTTCATCTCCTCCAAAAGCAACTGGTCCTCCATCAATCCTCTCAAAATTATGGAGTAGAGACCTATTGCCTGTCATGTGCCTGGAACAGCCACTGTCAATTATCCAGACATTCCTGTTGGTCTTGAGCTGTTCCTGCACAGAGAAGATGATTAGTTACATTTGGAAACCCAAGCCTTACTTGTCTTGGGCTCATTAACAGTAATAGAAGGTAATGCAACAGTAATAGATCCTATGGTTGTACTATAGGGATCTTCAGCTGTTGTTGATGGAGAAACCTCAGTCATTTGGTCTTTCTTAGACTTCCACACCACCTTTGGAGTCTTGGACTTGACCTTCAAAACCTTAGAAGCTTTTAGAACTTCACAAGTTTTGATGACTGATCCTTCGGAAGAGTCTACAGTCACTGCAGCAGACTTTAGTGCTTCGGAAGAATTCCTTTCTTCCGAGACCAACTTTGCTTCCGAAGGTAATTTTCCACTTACCTCCTTCTTTGATTTGGAGCTTCCGAAGGAAACAGACTTTCCTTCCGAAGCTTGAGATTTCTTGAGACTCTTTGAAGTCTTTGTTTTAGTCATGTGGACAGTACTTTTAGGATTGTATGGGCAATCCTTAGCAATGTGAAAGTACTTTCACACATAACACATAACATTATCTTCTTCAAAGAAGTCTCCCTTTGAGAACAAGACTGACTTTGGTCACATCCCCTCTCCATCTTCATCTTGTAGATGCTGAGACAGTTCCTTTGGGCTGTGAACTGTTCTTGGAGTTTGATGGTCCAGGCTGTGCAGCAGTGGTACACAGCAAATCAGTCTTCTTCTTGGCACTGAGATGATTTGAACAAGAACCATGACTCTTAGCTAAGGAGTCTTGGTTGATGTCTTCAGTCCTTACTACTTTGAAACCTGCAGAGATAAAAACTTGTTTCTGCTTAGCATCAAAAGTAGCCTTGATTTCTTGAGCCTTCTTTGCCTTTCTTTTGCTCTTTCTGATCAAGTTCTTTCTTTTGGACTTGGTCATCACAGTTGATTTGTTCTCCTCAGAAGGATAGTGGCCCTTGGAAGAATCCTCTTCTTCACTCTTCTCAGAGGAATTCTTCACTATCACTTCTTCATCATCCTCACTTACAGGATCTATGAGAGGAAGCTCATCTTCACAAGTTCCACACCTAGGAGATCTTACAGACAAGATTGTGTGTGGAGGAGCTATCTCATTTGATCCTAGTCCCTGTCTATTTTGATAACAAACTTTGTTGTGCAGGGATGAGGATATCATGTTCTTGAAGGTCTCTTCTTCAAGAACACTCTTCTCTGCCTTGGCTTTGCTGATCACAAGCTCAGCCTGGCACTCAGTTAACTTAGTGATGAGATCTTGGATCTGAGTTCTGAAATCTGTATGTTCATGTTTTAGTACTGAAATGGTTTTCTCCAAGTCTTCTATCTTTAACTTGTAATCATTTTCAGACTTTCTAAAATCAGATTTTAATATGTTTAATGACTCAAGATCAGATCTCATCTCTAGGTTATAGGACCTGTATCTATTTACTTTAGCAATGCATTCAGGGGAGCAGAGATGTTCCAATACCTTGGCTTCATCATGGTCAGCCATCAGTGCTTGGTTTGGAGAAGCATCCTCCACCTGAAAACTCCAGTCAAAGCCTCCTTCTTCAACAGCAACAGCAGCATGTTGCTTTGTCTTCTCAGCTTGAGGAGCTTTGTCAGTAAAGTTTGGTCTGGGTTGTGTTTGGCCCCCATTTGCTTTAGGTGCCTTACACTCCCTGGCAAAGTGACCCATAAGGTTACAGTTGTAACACTTAACTTTGCTTTTATCCAGCCCAAACTTACTGCTGGTAGCATTGCTTGGAAATCTTCTTCCTGTCCTCTTGTAGAACTTCTTGGCTCTGTGAGTGAGGAGAGCCATCTGCTGAACTATCTCCATGTATTCCAGGTCATCTGGATGGATACAGTCCAGGTCTTCAAGAGTGAAGAGATAATTCCCACAGCTTTCATCTGCAGACACAAAGGCTTGAGAAGAACTTGTCTCTTGGAATGGGCTTCCTTGAGTAAAGTTCTCCCTTGGTGTCTCCGGGAAGGTGATGAAAGGACCCTTTTGTGAGTTGTCAGGGTAGCATAAGAGATGATGCTGAGGTTCTATGCTGTCCCTTTCAACCACATGAAGGGCTGAACCCATTTGATTGTTGGAGTTGCCAGATGAACCTTGCATGTTCATCTCCATCTGGTATCCACTGAGAATCCCATACAACTCTGTAAGAGTAAGAGTCTTAAGGTTCTCAGTCCTCTTGATCACCACACAATAGTGTGTCCATTGCCTAGGAAGTGAGGACATGAACTTCCTTACAATGTCCCTGTTCTCAAGAGGAACTCCTCCATCCACTAGGGTATCCACAATCTCAACATACCTGAAGTATTGTTGAGTCATGGTCTCACCTGCTTTGAAGGTGAAATTTTCAAACTGCTGCTTCAGAAGATCTTTCTTGTTCTCCTTGGCTTCAGAGGAGCCTTCATACATCAGCTTCAGTGCATCCCACAGCTGTTTGGCTGTCTTGCACTTCTTGAAGCCTCTGTATACAGAGTTTGGGAGAGCAGTCTGAAGAGCAGTCATGGCCTTCCTGTCAATCTCTACTCTTTTTCTATCTTCATCTGAGTAGTTGGCCACATCTTTAGGAATCATACCAGCACCAGTAGCAGAGGGGGTGCTGGGTATGAAAGGTCCATTCTCAACAGATTTCCACATTCTTGAATCAAGAGACCTGATGAAGCCTTCCATCCTCATGCACCAGGTGTCAAAATCATCAAGAGTGATCAGTGGGGATTTGTTCATGGTTCCAGTCTCCATATCAGTCTTAGAGATGGCAGCCATTTGAAGAGTTTAGCTTTTGTGTGTGTGAGGGATCTTAAGATGGTTAGATCTTATATCAAGAGCCTGGAAAGCTCTGATACCAATTGCAGGACCGTTTAAGGGCTTAACTACAATTACAACACAACAACACAATGAGGAGAATAACTAAGCTCTAATCAAACAGTGAACTGGGTAACCAAGGTGATACAAAGAACACAAGTAAAGTAAAGAGACAGAACAAGAGAGTTGGGTTTCAAGGAGGCAGTATATTGCTTTCTCAAGTTCTTTTACAAGTGTTACAAAGCATAAAGAAAAGATACAAGAACTTGAAATACTTATACTACAACCTACAGCCGGCCATACTTTGAAAGCCAGCTGGATACAATTGACTAGACACTAACAAAATCAATTGTAGGATCAAAAGGCATATCTGCCTTTTGACCTTGTGACTATGACATGCCATAGCTCACATCCTTTTACAATACAAAAAGGATAAAGTACATAAAGTGGAAAGTTGAATACTCAAGACCTCAATGTACAGTTACCAAAAGCAAGGCCCTTTTCACCAACTCATGTAAGTTGGTGACTTTACAGAGATGCAGCGGAAAAGGTGCTTTATGGAACAGTACATCAGATAAAGCATGTGTACTAAAAGTCTTCGGAAGAAATCTGTCTTCATAGGATGAGGCTTCGGAAGACTTTGTCTCTGAAGCTTCGGAAGACTTCATGTTTGGCTTCGGAAGATATTGGTCTTGGCTTCGGAAGATTTTACACTTAGAGTATTTTCTAATGCTTTGTGTAAAACTTCCGAAGCATTCTTCACTTCAGTACTTAGTGCATGTTGTTGAGACACTTAAGCTGTTTTGGGTTGCATCAGACTTCAGGAATCCTTACATGAAGTTTTCAAACTGCTGCTTCAGGAGATTCTTCTTGTTCTCCTTGGCTTCAGAGGAGCCTTCATACATCAGTTTTAGTGCATCCCACAGCTGTTTAGCTGTTTTGCACTTCTTGAAACCTCTGTACACAGAGTTTGGAAGGGCAGTTTGAAAAGCAGTCATGGCTTTTTTATCAATCTCTACTCTCTTCCTATCTTCATCAGAGTAGTTAGCCACATCTTTGGGGATCATACCAGCACCAGTAGCAGAAGGAGTGCTGGGTATGAAAGGTCCATTTTCAACAGATTCCCATATTCTTGAGTCTAGAGACCTGATGAAACATTCCATTCTCATACACCAGGTATCAAAGTCATCAAGAGTGATCAGTGGGGACTTGTTCATGGTTCCAGTTTCCATATCAGTCTTTGAAATGGATGCCATTTTGAAAGTTTAGTATTTGTGTGTGTGAGGGATCTTAAGATGGTGAGATCTTATATCAATAGCCTGAAAACTCTGATACAAATTGCAGGACCGGTGAAGGGCTTGACAATTACAACACAACAACACAAAGAGGAGATTAACCAAACTTGATCAAACAGTAAACTGGATTCACCACAACAATGATACTAAGAACACAAGTAACAAGTAAGAGACAGAACAAGAGAGTTGGGTTTCAAGGATGCAGTATATTGCTTTCTCAAGTTCTATTACAAGTGTTACAAAGCATAAAGAAAGATACTAGAACATGGAATACTTATACTACAACCTACAGCCGGCTATACTTTGAAAGCCAGCTGGATACAATTGACTAGACACAAACAAAATCAATTGTAGAATCAAAAGGCATATCTGCCTTTTGACCTTGTGACTATGACATGCCATAGCTCACATCCTTATCTATTACAAAAAGGATAAAGTACATAAAGTAGAAGGTTACAGACCCAAGACCTTAATGTATAGTTACCAAAAGCATGGACCTTTTCACCAACTCATGTAAGTTGATGACTTTACAGAGATGCAGCAGAAAGGTGTCCAGCTTTATGGAACAGTACATCAGATAAAATATGTTACTAAAAGTCTTCGGAAGAAATCTGTCTTCATTAGATGAAGCTTCGAAAGACTTTGTCTCTGAGGCTTCGGAAGACTTCATATTTGGCTTCGGAAGATATTGGTCTTGGCTTCGGAAGATTTTACACTTAGAATATTTCTAGTGCATGGTGTAAAACTTCCGAAGCAATTTTACTTCAGTTCTTTAGTGCATTGCTTGCAGAGAGACTTTGGATGTTTTGGTTTGCATCAGACTTAAAGGAATCCTTACAGATACCCCCATCCTTGGGTGAAAACACATCAGTAGCAGCAGATACTACATTTGGAAATGAACATGGTGCATCCGGAGATGTGAATGTTGTCCTTTCAACAGAAACAGGCTCTCAAGTGAATACAATAATCATTGGAAATGATTCATGTCCTCACTTATCATCCGGAGAAGTTCCTACGGAAGAGCAAAATTCTTCCGGAGAAGTTCCTACGGAAGAGCAAAATGTATCCGGAGAAGTTCCTAAGGAAAAGCAAAATGCTTCTGAAGAAGTTCCTACGGAAGAGCAAAATGTATCCAAAGAAGTTCCTATAGAACAGCAAACCAAAACTGGAGATGCCCCTGCAGCCCATACAGAAGACTCTCATGATCCTTCAACTCATGTTGAACATTTTGACTATTTCTTAAACTCTCAACTTGAGTTGGATCAGTGTGAGGCAATGTAAATGACTAACCTGGAATCATCTATACTAGTTGAATCAACTCCTTCAATGAGAATCCATAAGACTCATCCAATCAACAACATCATTGGAAATCCTGCAAGGAGAACTACAAGGAGCCAAAGTGGTACTGCCAACCTTTGTCTCTTCAGTTGTTTTCTTTCTCAAGTGGTGCCTCCAAACATAACTGCTGCTTTAAAAGACAATAGCTGGATTGAAGCTATGCAAGAAGAGCTTCAACAGTTCAGAAAGCAAAAAGTATGGTCTCTTGTTGATTTGCCTGAAGGTCAACATCCTATTGGAACAAGATGGCTATACAAAAACAAACTGGATGATAGAGGGATTATTGTAAGAAACAAAGCAAGGTTGATTGCACAAGGATACACTCAAGAAGAAAGAATAGACTATGATGAAGTTTTTGCACCAGTTGCAAGAATTGAGGCCATAAGAGTGTTTCTGGCTTATGCATCATATAAGAGGTTTATAGTGTATCAGATGGATGTCAAGTCTGTATTCTTATATGGGAAGATTGATGAGGAAGTTTATGTGTCACAACCCCCTGGTTTTGAAGATCCTCATTATCCCCATAGGGTATACAAACTAGATAAAGCCTTGTATGGTCTTCATCAAGCACCAAGAAAATGGTATGAAACACTATCATATTTCTTGCTCAAGCATGGCTACAAAAGAGGAACTATTGATCAGACACTCTTTCTCAAACAAGAACATCAAGATCTCTTAGTAGTTCAAATATATGTTGATGACATTTTATTTGGTTCAACTAATAAGAGATTGTGTGTAAATTTTGAAGAGCTGATGAAATCTGAATTTCAGATGAGTTCAGTGGGTGAATTAACCTTCTTCTTTGGCCTTCAAGTTCATCAAAAATCAGATGGGATCTTCATCAACCAAGAAAAATACATACACAAATTCTAAAGAAATACAATCTTGTTGATGTATCCTCATGCAAAACACCAGCATCAACAATTGATAAGATTGTTCCTGATCCTTCTGGAAAATCTATTGATCAAAAATTATATAGATCAATGATAGGTTCACTTATGTATTTAACTGCCAGTAGACCTGATATTATGTTTGCTGTGTGTGTATGTGCTAGGTACCAATCTGATCCCAAGGAGTCTCATCTCAATGATGTAAAAAGGATTTTCAGATACCTCAAAGGAAAACCAGGACTTGATCTTTGGTATCCAAAGGATGGAGACTTTACCTTATACTCATACTCAGACAGTGACTATGGTGGATGTAACAGTAACAGAAATCAACAACCGGTGGATGTCAATTCATTGGACCAAGGCTAGTATCATGGCAGTGCAAGAAACAAACCAATGTTTCTGTATCCACAGCTGAGGCTGAGTACATAGATGCTTCAGCTGGTTGCTCTCAAGTTCTTTGGTTGCAAAACCAATTGCTTGACTATGGTTACAACTTTCATCAAACTTCAATTTATATAGACAATTCTGCTGCTATGTTTATCACTGCTAATCATGTGCAACATAGTAAAACAAAACATATTGAGATAAGATATCATTTTCTAAGAGATTGCTCAGAAAAAGGGTTTGATTAAGTTAGTCAAAGTGGATACAACAAATCAGCTTGCCGATTTATTTACTAAAGCCTTTGACTCAGTCAGATTTAATTTCTGGTTGAGTCTCTAGACATGATTAACTTAGATTAATCAAATTAAACAAACAAAATATTGTGTGTAATGATATTAAAGCATGACATATGCCTGGGAAATGATAGTACAATATAGCTTTGCTTATTCCTGAATACATAAATAACAATAAATCTCAGCAAGTTTCTTGATATATGAGTAGATTCATCTTAAGTGGAAACTAAACTGAGTGCAGGCCAAACATAATGCTAAAATGATTGTTTGTGGGAAACTTCATTCTGAGAATACAAGGTGAGTCTTTTTCTGATGTGACCAAATCACTCATCTAAACACACTATGTACCAACACTTTATAATAGCTATCTTTTCAAATCGTACTCCCTCTGTTTTGTGTAAACAAAGACCTGGGTGTATGATCACCATACTGAAGTTCAGTTACAAACGGTGAAAAGATCATGATCCTCATCATCCCTCTGTTTTGTGTAAACAAAGACCTGGGTTAAAGGCACCTCTGTTTTACATGAGTAAAGACCTGGTGACCTGATGATGATCATATCTAAGCTCTCAAAAGAATCCTATGTGATCAATTGTATATTATCTTGAGCTTTTACATCATTGCATTAATGAGATGCCAAATGCATCTCAAGATAGAACTTATAACTTAAAGTACACAGTTTTTAAGTGTGAAAAAATGATGATTTGACTTGCAAAAGGAGGACAAAATCTTTGTGAATTGAATGTGAAGCCCATAACAGTTATTTCCAAATCAATATGAAAACATGATAATCAGCATGCCTAGTTGATACATGAGCTCTTGTATGGATTTATGTGGACAATATACTTGCAATCAGAACTTTGTTCAGGTATCAATTCAACAAAATAACTCATCAGGAAGAGGCTTAGTAGTACGATCCCATCATATGTGTATATATGTCTGATCATCATCATACAGTTAAACATCATGTTATTCCTCTTAAAGAAATTTATGATAAATGCTTAATTTCACCATTAATCACAAATTTAGGGGGAGTAGAATACATGAAGTTAAGTTTTTCAATCAGCAGCATTGTCTATCTCATTATCAATTTGAAGGAATTGGAATCTGAGCATCATCTTAGCTTCTGGATACACGAAAATTTTATTAAAATCATTTTAAACTTTCTTGTGCTAAATTGTCATGTATACAAAGTCAACAAGGTCCTAAAGCAATAAATGGTTCTAACTAATAGACTTGGACCATACATACAACAATATTTCTCTGAATTGTGCTATCTTAAGCATCAGCAGAAGCTACGATGCAGAAAACTTAAGTGTTTATCCGTAGATTGGTAAACTACGGATGAACAAAGATCAACAAATGTAATTTAATTTTACAGTTTGGTAATCTGTGAAAATGTAAGTTACACTTCATCAGCAGATGTTGTTGATCCGTAGATGTTCTGCAGAAGAATACATTGAGGGTCCCACTTAATTAATGAGATAAAATTAATGTGTCTGAGAGTATAAATGATGTGGTTTGACTTCTTAAATTCATTATTCGCTTTTTCAGCTCACTTTTCAGACCTAGAAAAACACACTCTCAAACTTTTTCCCCCTTCCTCAGCATTCAAATTTTACCAAATCAACATTAAACAAACATATATCTGTGTTCTTAATCCGCTGTTATTAAGGTAAAACATGTCGTAATATTCAAGAATGAACCATTTGATTCTTGTTTTATCTCACAACTGTTCGTAATCTTTTTCTTATGAACAGATGGATAATCGATTTGCGAGAGAACACAATGTGTGTGCCTTCTTAAACCCTGATGATCCTGTTTCAGAAGGGTGTCAAGAAATTATCAGATATCTAAGAAGATCGAGGCTGTTCTATGCCTTATCAGCAAAGCCTGTGATTTATCGATCACATATTACTGATTTCTGGAACTCTGCATATGTAGAAGAAGATGGTGAAGGTATTGTTGCTGATGTTAAAAATTGAAGGCTGAGAATCAATGAACAAACAATAAGAAGGGTTCTTGAGTTGGGAGATGTTGAAGCCGGACACCCTGATGTGTTCGAAAATGAATACATAGAGAAAGTTTTTCTCATGATGGGGTATGATGGTGATTTTGAAAAGGGAGAAATCAAGAAAGGAAGACTCTGTAAGCCATACAGATTTCTCTGTCACACCTATCTGAAGTGCATTTCAAACAAAAAATCTGGCCTTGATAGATTTTCAAGACATATCTCTTCTGGCATCATTAGTATTTTTGAGGGAAGAACCTACAATTACTCAAAGTACATCTTCAACTGCCTATGTGATCACATTAAAGTGCAGAAGGTTGATAAGATGTATATGTTTCCAAGGTTTCTTCAACTAATCATTAATGCGGATCTGCCTGGAACTTCTGTGGATGGTGGTGTGTTTGTTCAAGCACACCGTGGCAGATCTGTTCTGAATAAAATTTCTAGGAAATATGAAGGAGGTGACATGGACATGTTTGCACATGTGGTTGATGCTACTGCAAATATTCCTCAAGAGCTTGTGTGGGAAGATCAACAAGAGAACTCTCCAACCAACTCTGTTCAAGACACTCACTCACCAGATACATCACCCATACATCAGCAATCTCATCCATCCCCATTCCAACCACAATCTCCAGCCAGCCAAAACACAGAACCAATCTCTCCTATCCACCATCAATCACCAAATCAGCTTCAAATGCAACTTTATCAACAATCTCCAAATCCAGAAAATTCAGCCACTGAGAGCATTTACACTGGGGAGACAGAGTTAGCCTCACAAGCAAGTACAGTTAAACTGTCATTATCCAAAACTGAATCCCCTGTACTCTCAAATGAATTTGAACAAGTCTCTCCAGTCACTGATCATCATCAACAACAATAACCACATCAAGAACTGGTAGATCAAGCCATTGAGCCCAGTTCAAGCTCAGCAAGTGTAGACCCAGAAGAAGTAAAAGATGATGAGATTGATGCTCAACATCAGGAAGAAGAAGAAGAAGCAAACTATGTTGATGTGATTGCCTACAATGAAGATGATCTAAGTGATAATGATATCCCTGTTAGCAAGAGTTATCTGGTTGCTGAGTACCACAAGCTAGTGCTGAAATCGAACAAAAGAAAGCAAAGAATACAAGAGCTGAAGGGAGTGATAAGAGAAAAGGATGAAGAGTTGATGAAACAACAAGCTAGAATAAAAAGGCTGAGAGAAGATGCTCAATGCAACAATGAAGTCATTGATGCTCTACTTGATAAGGAGTCTGAGCTTAAAAAGTCAGCAGAAACTGAAAAGGAAGAAAAAGAAAGGATGATAATGGAGCTTGAACAAGCAAATAACACTATGTCTTCTCAATCAAATGTGATAAAAAGAAAAGAAGAAGAGATTGAGCAGCTTAAAATGAAGAACTGTACATTAGAGTCAAATACTGATGTTTCAACTGTTCAAACAAAACAATCTGCTGAGGCATCAAAAGAGCTAATTCTATACTCAAAGAAGAGAAAGTATCTTGGTACTGCAGAGAAGAAGATGACTATTGATGAAAGTTCTTCCAAAAAACAAAAGCTCACATCTCCTGAACACACACCTTCAGTAGATTTATCTACTGTGAAGTCTATCTCTCACCAGGATGATGACAGTGATGAAGAGTGGAAAGAGCTAATCAATGAAGACTCTGTACCAGATCAGGAAGTCTCAAAGGCTGATGATCTTCTGACAACAAAAGACATATTAGAAGAGAGGCCTGAATCAAACATGTTCATGACACTCACAAATCATGGTTTCCCTTATGACATGGTTGAGAGGCTAAACATGACTGAGATGAAGAATCAGTTGAAAGAATTTGAGCTTGCATGCTTTATGATTCCAAAGAATTTGAGCTTGCATGCTTTATGATTCCAAATTGTGACTATGAAGCTTTCAGCACCTTTCAATCCATCCAGAAGACAAAGAAGGAGTTGGGACATTGTGACACAGCTAAGCTGAGCAAATACAACATGACTTGCTGGTTACAAGGCCATAACTACAAACCACATGAGCTTAAGGGAAGGTCAGTAGGAGAACTTAGAAGGATGATGGAGCATGTGATGAAAGTTGAGCTGGATACTGGTGTAAAATTTAGAACTAAAGCTCCACATCCATCCTATGAGCAACAAAGCAAACTTCCTGCTGAACCTATAACAGTTGAATCTAAAGATCAGCACAAAAGGAAGGACAAATTGATCAGAGAGCCAAGAGAAGTAATACCGGGCAAAGTATGGCCACTTAGGACTACAGTGAGGGAGATAACTGAACAGAAGTCCACTCTGATACAACTAATAGACCACCTCACAACTCCCAGTTCTGTGGAAGAGAAAAGGATCATGGCCTGGAAATATGATCCAGATTGGGATTGTGCTATTATTAAAAGAACATCTGGAAGAGTTGAATACTTCCATGATGTATTTTCAGTGGTGAGTCTGCAAGAGAATGACATCAAAGATCTTCAAAGCCTGATCATCTGCAATTATCCAATTCACCCTAGAGGAAGAGACTTCTCAACTCTAGTGGGAAAGCTCAAGACTAAATTTAAAGATGATGTCCTCATAGAAGCTAAAAGAGTAGATGTAGAGCATCAGAAGAGAATCAAAGGGCTCAAAAGATACAAGTCCAATGCCTCAAAATCTGTAGATGATGAATTCTTGAAGAGGGTTGGCTACAAAAGTAGAACTACAGCAGCAATCAAATGCATTGAAGGGACTCAATTCACATACCCTATAACTGAATGGGGTTATGTTGAGAAAACAAAGGAGTTGGTCTTGCTAAGAAATGCTGAAAACAAGAAAGCTGACCGGATCAGGATCTTTGATCCTGTGGAAATCAAATTACTTCACCCCAGCTACAACTCGTATCTTAATGACAAATTCTTTCCTAAGCTGGCTGATGAAAAAGCACAAAATGATTTGTTCCTGCATGTCCATGTGATACAAGTGATTGACAAATTACATGCCAAAGCCTACAAAAGAAGAAGATTCAATGCTGGACTGCTGAAGGGAACAACTTTTGATGAATTCACAGAACTCAGAATTTCAGAGCAAGATGAGCTAGAAGTGGTGAATAACAATAATGTGTTAGACACACTCACTATGGAGGAAGATGTTCTGGGGATAAGCTTTGAGACTCTGAAGAAGTTCAGCAAGATGAAGATCAACTACAAGTATGATGATCAGAAGACTGCTGTGTCTTACTTCTACAACAAGATCATTGCCAGAGTCAAGGAACTTTCAATTTTGAAGAACTGATTGCAAGTATCTAAGCCTAAGGGGGAGTATTGTTAGGTCTAGGATCAGTAGATCTAGTTCATTATGTATAGGCTTAGTACTTGAATTAGTATCTGTAATGAATGTTTGTAATTCATTATTGTGTATGCACTAAATGTATAGGTTAACCCATTTATGTGTGTGTTGATTTATGTATGGTTGCAGGTACAAACATTATACTTGGTAAATTTATGAAATTGTCCAAGTGTAAGAAACATCTACGGATGAACATTTTGTTCTTCCTTAGACATGTTTCTTACAAGTAACCTTACATCCGAAGATCCTCTGCGGAGACTGAAGAACAAGTTTCCTTCGGAAGAACAAGAGTTCTACGGAAGAACAAGACTTCTACGGAATAACAAATAATCTACGGAAGAACAAATTCCTAATGAAGACACTATTCCTGTGGAGTCCAAACACTTGTACAATACAAGTGTTACAAGTCAACAAGGCAGTTATGCGAATCCCGAGAAATCCGATGATTCCTTAACTGAAACAAATCAAATCCCAAGAGATCCGGTGTTTTCTATAACTGAAACATCATTGTCTATATATATGGATCCTAGGTTTCGATTCAAGGACGATTGTTTAGATGATTGATTGAACGAAAACAGCAATAGCAATACGACAATCACTTCAAAGTCACTCAATCAAACCCTAGCAGCCGTCACATCATAACATACTTTGATATCATTCATTCATTATATTTGTAATCATTAACATATTCTAATGAAATACTTATTATTCATTAATTGTGTTTTGTTGAGTGTGTTCTTGAATATTTATTGATATTTAAAGTTATTACAAACAATTAAACCAAATTGACGTTGATTCCGCAAACGTTGACTTACCATCGGTATTTCTAAGATAAACCGATATATGAGGTGGTATATATCTAAATAGAGTGTAGTAGGAAAGGAAATTTAACCTGTTTAATCAATTCTAACTTTTATCTGAAAAATGAAGCATATTAGACTATATTATTATTAGGGTTTGGTAATGATTATTATTAGGGTTGAGCTTACGGGCCCTTTTAGGTTTTTAGGGTTAAATTATAAACTCATATAATGTAACCTAATCTATTAGTAATATACATTCGGTCTTTTACCATCTTACATGGTATCAGAGACTTAGGGTTCTCGTTACCTTCTCCGCTACACCACCATAAAAATACAAACCCTAGCCGTCACCACCACGTTCAAACCCTAGACAGGGTTGCGTGCCGCTGCCGCCGCCCAGTCCATTCTATTTACTTTTAGTTCTTTTATCTTTTCCGTTCTAAATAAATATCCGTCTCGGTTTTAGATTCAAGCCACTTATCTTAAATCTTTCTTCTTCACAAAACCCATATGCCCATATCACATATTGTTTTTTCCTTCTTCGTTTGTTCTTGCTGGACCACAATCCGTTGCAACCGCAGAACGCCGCCTGGCCACAGTCATCAGCCTTTGGTATGACACACCGTCGCACGACCACGGTCGTCGGGTGTCATCTTGTTTCTTTTTTTTGCCTTTTCGATTAGGAATCGATCACGTGATCATGTTGCCGCTGTCGCGCCACCTGCTGGACTAAGATCCGCCGTTGCACCTCCTCTGCCACGCCGCCTGCAGGACTATGGTCACCCACTTCGCCGACTTATGCCATCGTTGCACTGCCGCGTTGGAAGTGTCACACCCCGACCGACGGCGGAATCATTGGGGCGGACGAATGTGAAACGATTGTTCATAGCACATGGAACTAATTAAGTTGAAATAATATTAAATATCATTATTCATTGAACATTACAAGACAAATAAGTCCATACAATACAAAAGCTTCAAACAAAGAAATAACATATTTAGTGAAACTAGGTCCAAGTCTTATATGAGCATGAAGAGAATCCTCGAGTATCAAACCTGAAACATGTTAAAAATAAAGGGTCAACTTTGAAAGTTTGTGAGTTCCCATGGGTTGAACATACATATATATGAAAAGAAGAAGTTTACAAGTAGCAATTCATGTCAATGGTTATGAGTTAGCAAGTTTATAGAACACATATAGTTACAACCAAACCTCGACTTGATTACAAGTTTATAAGATTGACTAAGTGTACTTGGTTCCCATGATAAACAAGCATACGTCATCAGGAGCCGACAATACATCGGCTTTTGCACCAAATAGGCTTGTCAGGCCCAAAGATTTAAGACGTCGCCAGGCTAGCAATAGTTAATGATTGTAAACAAAATATGTATCTCATATAAGACTTACAATAACACAAATAACCATGACAAAAAGGTAAAGATGAATTGCATGTGTATTTACAAGTATCAAGATGTTTACAAGTGTAAGTTGATATAGTTAACATGTTTCACCCCAAAAGGTGTGAAATAAAGTAAAAAGGGGCATGGAGAACTCACATGCAAAACTCACAAGCATAGTGATGGTTGTAGAGTACATAAGAAAACTTGGATGTCAAGAGTCAAAGGTGATGTCCTAAATGATAAAAAAAACAATAACTTGAGGTTGGAATTCATTACAAGAAGTTAGGACGTTTAGTGAATGCTAAAAAGCGAAATGTAGATTGAAAAAGGATTATTGCATCCATTTTGGATTCTAGACAGAATGTTTGGTATGTGTTTGAACAGGTTTTAAAAATAGAAAAAGGTTTCATAAAATTATAAAAATTTGTACTTGACTAGTTCAAAGTCTTCCGGACAACTTTCTTTCAGAAACAATTTTATGAAAAGATCTTTAAGTAGGTCCAACAAGCAGCACAAGACAGAAGGTGCTATAATACGCACTTATCTTGTGAAGGCTATTGTTGAGTTATCCGATTGAGTTTGAAGACGTATAAACTGTCGTTGAAAAGTTAATTCAATGAACTTAACATTGGAGTCTGATTTTACTCAAATTTAGTTTTTTATAATCAAGTTATGGTCGGTTTAAGTAAGATTATATTCTGCCAGAATTGTGGTAAGGCACTTATGTGCACTTTTAAAATCGTTAAAGCATGAAACAGGTTAGAACATTTTATTATGTTAATATATGGTATATTAGTCTCCATTTGAGTAATAAAAATATTCTAAGACTTTAGCATAGCCATCATTTAGAACAATAATCTTGTGGAATAACTGAATGCGGCGGCATAGCCGTCCATATGCAAACGGGATTCTTTGTGTATGTTAGTGTGTTGTTAGCTTAATTTAGGAATGTTAGTGATTGTTATAAGGTTAGTGATTATTAAAATGTTAATGATTAAATGATAATGATTAAATTAAAAAGAGATTTGGTAGAAGAAAGAATAATAGTAAGAACATAAAGTCATGAGAACAATTGGATGTTAGGATGATTGAAATGTATAATATAAAAATAATAAAAGATTACCTTAGTATTAAGAGTTCTTGAAATTTCTTGTAAAATAAAATTTTTCAAATTAATCATAACCAATGGATGAAAGAAAGATATGAAAGTGAGATCTTTAGAGAATGAGCAAATGAAAAGTGAGGCCTAAAGCTTGCTTTTATAGTTGAGGTTAGGAGTATGTTATGAATGGTGTTAATGGTGAGTTATAAGTCTTTTAAAAGGGGGTTATGATTGGAATTTAAAATAAATATAAAATTAAATAATTTAAATAAATAAAAGAATACCTACAATTTAAACTTTAAATTTATTAAAGCTTTAATTTTAATTTAACAACCTTTTTTTTATTAAATTTTTATGGACTTTATAAATCTAATAAGAACTTGTAATTTGATTATTTATTTTAATTGAATATTTAAAATCTTATAAATATTAATAATATTTTATAAACCTTACATATTTGTAAAAATAATGATCTTGTATTTTAATCCTTTTTTTTAGTTTTACAATTATAACTCATAAATGACAAATAAACTTCATGAATTTATAAAATTTTATTCTATAAATCATGAAATTAACATAAATTGATTTAATAAATGGAAGTTGAATAAATAGTATTATTATTGTTTTTGAAGGATTAAAATAAATAAAATTTTTCAAATTAATGTATTTGATAACGGATTCGGGTTTGGGTTTTTATTTTCCAAAATGGGCAGATGTTACAGTCTCCCCTACTTTAGAAAATTTCGTTCCGAAATTTAATCACGAGAAAATTAATTTCAAGGTTATTTGAAAACTTAGATTTCATTTTGTGTTTGCAAGGGAACTCTTGGGAGCGTTTAATTTCAATAAGTTTAATTATGATATTTCGCTACGCTTAAGTTTGTTTAATTCCATGATTTGAGGTTTCATATGTTTCTTGACAAGGTGAATAGATCATAAATTTGTTTAGACCTTTTGGTTGACAAGCTTTTGCATTTTAGACGGTACATGACAACTAAGGAAGTTTTGTCATAAGTGAATCACCAAGTATCAGATCAATACAAGAGTTGACTTGACGAACACGAGAAATATTCTTAAGTCACTTTTCGAGGAGATATGAATTCATAAGAGCTCCCCAAAGCAAATAACTTTGATATGGTTCTTAGATGATCGATTCTTGTTTACTATGTCATTGAGGTTTCAAAGTTACATTAGTTTAAATTCGTATCAAAATCGTGTTTGTTAAGATTAATGGTTCAGTTCAAAATAAAAGTATCATTGAAATGTTCAGATTAAGTGTGGTTTTGGGGGAAGACATTCAAAAATATTATTAAGGTTCGTTATGAGAATTGGTAATGAGTTTTAAGTTCCAAGAAGACAAGATCAATGACAAAACGATTTAAAAAAACAAGATGTTTCGAGTGTAAGTTCGGTTTTCAAACCAAAGCATTACGTTGACTTATCAAAGTATTAGGTCAACTACAACCTTAATGAAGACATGCTTACCTATAAGCGGACACTCACCCCAAGGGTTCCCAGGTAAGGTAAACGGATCCGTCGGTTGATTTGGATTTATATGAATACCTTGCCTAGACAGAAACCTCGAGATACAGGCATCCCACTCTTCCAGCATTACATGTTTCAAGTTATAAGACATAGACTTTGACGAGACTTGAAAATCACGAATAACGATTCAAAGCTTATTTTGAGAACTTTTTGATTTAGGCACATAATGCCTTAGAATATGATTTAAGCTTCGTGTGTGCATTGATAAAATTCAAAGTATAAGAATAAACACATAAGCATATAATCACATAATCAAGTATAAACACATAAGGCACATAAAATCCTATCTAAGCATATAAAATACATGAGAGGACTCATGTGTAAAGGTACTTAGTTATAGTCTAGGTCATTCCATTTCTAATAACCTAATTCCCTATAACCATGGCTCTGATACCAATCTGTCACACCCCGACCGACGGCGGAATCATCGGCGCAGACGAATGTGAAACGATTGTTCATAGCACATGGAACTAATTAATTTGAAATAATATTAAATATCATTATTCAATAAACATTACAAGACAAATAAGCCCATACAATACGAAAGCTTTAAACAAAGAAATAACATATTTAGTTAAACTAGGTCCAAGTCTTATATGAGCATGAAGAGAATTCTCAAGTATCAAACCTGAAACATGTTAAAAATAAAGGGTCAACTTTGAAAGTTGGTGAGTTCCCATGGGTTGAACATACATATATATAAAAAGAAGAAGTTTACAAGTAGCAATTCATGTCAATGGTTATGAGTTAGCAAGTTTATAGAACACATATAGTTACAACCAAACCTCGACTTGATTACAAGTTTATAAGATTGGCTAAGTGTACTTGGTTCCCATGATGAACAAGCATACGTCATCAGGAGCCGGCAATACATCGGCTTTTGCACCAAATAGGCTTGTCAGGCCCAAAGATCTAAGACGTCGCCAGGCTAGCAATAGTTAATGATTGTAAACAAAATATGTATCTCATATAAGACTTACAATAACACAAATAACTATGACAAAAAGGTAAAGATGAATTGCATGTGTATTTACAAGTATCAAGATGTTTACAAGTGTAAGTTGATAAAGTTAACATGTTTCACCCTAAAAGGTGTGAAATAAAGTAAAAAGGGGCATGGAGAACTCACATGGAAAACTCACAAGTATAGTGATGGTTGTAGAGTACATAAGAAAACTTGGATGTCAAGAGTCAAAGGTGATGTCCTAAATGATAAAAAAACAATAACTTGAGGTTGGAATTCATTACAAGAAGTTAGGACGTTTAGAGAATGCGAAAAAGTGAAAGGTAGATTGAAAAACAATTATTGCATCAATTTTAGATTCTGGACAGAATGTTTGGTATGTGTTTGAACAGGTTTTAAAAATAGAAAAAGGTTTCATAAAATTATAAACATTTATACTTGACTAGTTCAAAGTTTCCCGGACAACTTTCATTCAGAAACAATTTTATGAAAAGATCTTTAAATAGGTCAAATAAGCAGCACAAGACAGAAGGTGCTGAAATGCGCACTTATCTTGTGATGGCTATTGTTGAGTTGTCCGATTGAGTTTGAAGACGTATAAACTGTCGTTGAAAAGGTAATCAATTAAATTAACATTGGAGTCTGAGTTTACTCAAATTTAGTTTGTTATGATCAAGTTATGGTCGGTTGAAGTAAGATTATATTCTGCCAGAACTGTAGTAAGGCACTTATGTGCACTTTTAAAATCGTTAAAGCATGAAACGGGTTAGAAAATTTTATTATGTCAATATATGGTATATTAGTCTCCATTTGAGTTATAAAAATATTCTAAGACTTTGGCATAGCCATCATTTAGAATAATAATCTTGTGGAATAGTCGAATGCGGCGGCATAGCCGTCCATATGCAAACGAGATTCTTTGTTTATGTTAGTGTGTTGTTAGCTTAATTTAGGAATGTTAGTATTGTTATAAGATTAGTGATTATTAAAATGTTAATGATCAAATGATAATGATTAAATTAAAAAGAGATCTGGTAGAAGAAAGAACAATAGTAAAAACATAAAGTCATGAGAACAATTGGATGTTAGGATGATTGAAATGTATAATATAAAAACAATAAAAGTTAATTACCTTAGTATTAAGAATTTTTGAAATTTCTTGTAAAATAAAATTCTTCAAATTAATCATAACCAATGGATGAAAGAAAGATATGAAAGTGAGATTTTTAGAGAATGAGCCAATGAAAAATGAGGCTTAAGGCTTGCTTTTATAGTTCAGGTTAGGAGTAGGTTATGAATGGTGTTAATGGTGAGTTATAAGTCTTTTAATAGGGGGTTATGATTGGATTTTGAAATAAATATAAAATTAAATAATTTAAATAAATAAAAGAATACTTACAATTTAAACTTTTAATTTATTAAAGCTTTAATTTTAATTTAACAACCTTTTTTTATTAAATCTTTATGGACTTTATAAATCTAATAAGAACTTGTAATTTTATTATTTATTTTAATTGAATATTTAAAATCTTATAAATATTAATAACATTTTATAAACCTTACATATTTGTAAAAATAATGATCTTGTATTTTAATCCTTTATTTTAGTTTTATAATTAAAACTCATAAATGAGAAATAAACTTCATGAATTTATAAAATTTTATTCTATAAATCATGAAATTATCATAAATTGATTTAATAAATGGAAGTTGAATAAATAGTATTATTATTGTTTTTGAAGGATTAAAATAAATAAAATTTTTCTAATTAATGTATTTGATTTTCAAAAATTGACCCAAACGGATTCAGGTTTGGGTTTCTATTTTCCAAAATGGGCAGATGTTACAGGAAGCCTCTCACAAGATTACATTATTATTTAATACTGTGGATTGCATTTAAGGTTTTGGATTCGAGATTGCAAGTGAATGTTTCTTGACTGAAGTTGTGACTGAGATCGAGACTAAATTTTATTGTTCTTTATGTTTACTTTTAATTGTTTCGAGTATGAGAGCCTGTTTCTCTACCGCTCTGACTGTGGGGAGTATTAAACTATATTATTATTAGGGTTTGGTAAGGAATTTTATTAGGGTCGAGCCCACGAGCCCGTTTAGGTTTTTAGGGTTTCATTATAAACTCTATATAATGTAACCTAATCTATCAGTAATATGCATTCGGTCTTTTACCATCTTACAAAACATACTAGGGATAGTATCGGGTAAAGACTGTATAGTGATGATTTTCAAATCTAATATTGATAAAGTTTAATGCTCAACTAATAAATGGTAATCATAGTAGCATATGTTATTTTATAAAAAGGGAGAAAGGACAATTTAAGTGAACGTAAATTTCATGTGAGTGTTAAATACTCTCTGAAATTATATATGTTGTATATGAAATATGGTAATATGAAATGAAATAAGAAATCATGAGAAAATGTAAATACATGTGGTTATGTAATGGTGTATTATGAGTGTAAGTCTCGGTAATGATCTATTTGAATCCAAATAGATTTTAGAATCAATCATGATTCACATTATAATAGGATGTAATAAGATTCATAAATGATTCAAGGCATAGATATATTATTAGAATCATGTATATGGGTCGAACACTACATATCTATGCTTAGCGAAATAGAGAAAACCCATCATGAATCAATTCAAGATTGTGCTAGTGATACAATCACGATAATGATCTCATGACATAAACTAGACACACCTAAAACTTTATATCTAATAGAGTACAGTTTATGCGTGCTTGTACATACACACCCCTTGATATGGGTTAATGTCACAAGTATAATAATAGTTTATTTTTTACACTACTAAACGTATTATGCATGGACATCAAACAATTGATAACAAATAATTTTTATCTTTTTGGATGATCCATTTCTTGTTTATAAACACGTGTACATACTATCATTTCCTAACACATTTGTAATGAGCATATCACTACCAAGTTATTCAAACTAAAGCACAAAAAAGTAAACTCTTTTTGTAACTTTTTGATTTTTAATGTGACAATATATCAACCAATGTATTATAATTTTCTTTTTTCCGCAACATAAAGAAAAACTAATTTATTTTTTCATTGCTTTCAAATTGTAGTTTTTATCTAAAACGAAACTAAAAGCAAAGTAAATTAAAAATAAAAGAAAGTGAAAAAGGAAAATCCATGAATATTCTTTAAAAAAGTTTTGTTTTACAAAGAAACAATTTATTTAATTTTTATCTTCAACTTCTCTCTGCAAAAAGATAAAATTAACATCTTTGCATTCAATTGCAACTTATTTTCTCCATTCAATACCACGTAGTATCCACGAAAATAATTTAACGTTCTGCATGGGAAGTACCTTCCCTGTCATGTGTCCTTATTTGCTAACCATGCGCATCTAACTAATTAATCAGTTGGAAAGGGAAACCCAAGTCACTATGCTCTTATGTTGGCCAGATGCATCAAAAAACACAATATCTCGTAAAACACAATCATGTCTATTTTCTACTTTGGTTTGTTTTTATTGTTGATCCCTTAAAAAAATTACTACCTATAACTTTCACCAACCAATACTCTTGCGACTTCGATACTATTTTTTAAACAATTGTTTTCAGAAACTTCTTTTCTAACCATTCTTTGATTAACTTTGGATAAAGTGACATAATGTTTAGGTTGATTAAAAGTGAAAACATGTTTGCCATTTTTCTGAAAACCTTGCTTTTCATTAGATTGAAAAATTTCTTTTCTCAGTTTATCTTTTGCTTTTTAGAAAAATGAACCTTATTCTTGTGAACCTAATGTGATTCTATAAGACTTACCTTGATAATCACACACTCTATGGTTCAAAATACACTTTATAAGTGTGCTGATGTAGTGGGTGATACTCAATCACCAGATCTAAATTTCCCTAATTTAAATCTGTCAAATCAACTTGCTGTGATTTCTCAATTGATAATCCATAAGTCCAATCCCACCACAAACATCATTAGAGATGTTAAGACTGGGGTGAGAACAAGAGGACAAATCCATGATAAAAATGTTTGTCGGGACACTTGCTTCTTGTCCCAGATTGAGTCAAAGAAAACTGACGAGGCTTTGAAAGATGGAAGTTGGGTTGAAGCAATGCAAGAGGAGATGTTTCAATTTAAAAGATAAAAGGTTTGGAACCTATGTCCTTTTCCTCTTGGAAGATGCTAATAGGTGGGTTTTTGGGAATAAGAAGGATGATAGAGGACGTGTTATCAAGAACAAGGCAAGACTGTTTGTTCAAGGTTACACTCAAGAATATAGGATTGACTACACAGATGCTTTTGCTCTCGTGGCAAGACTTGAAACTGTTAGGATATTCCTTGTTTTTGATGCATCCAAGGACTTCAAGGTCTACCAACTTGATGTCAATTGTTCATTTTTATATGGGGTGATAGATGAGGAAGTGTATGCCAAGCAACCACCTGGCTTTACATACAAAGATCATCCTGGCTATGTCTGAAAGCTTGAAAAAGCTCTTTATGGGCTGCATCAAGCTCCAAAGAAATGGTATGAGACACTGTCACAGTACCTAGTCCAACATGGTTACAAGAGAGGTACTATTGACAACACACTCTTCATCAAAGAAACATAGAATGACTTGATGCTAGTTCAAGTTTATGTAGATGAAATTATCTTTAGGTCAACTAATCAAAAGCTCTATAAATAGTTTGAGAAGCTAATGAAGAATAGATTTAAAATGAGTGCCAAGGGGGAACTTAATTTCTTTTTAAGAATTCAAGTGAAACAGGTTGATAATGACATCTTTGTAAACCAGTTAAAGTATGTGCAAGACATACTAACTGTGAATCCTAGGATCACAATCAGGAATTATCGGTGTTAATAGGGAATCAAGTTAATGTTTGCGGAATCAACATTAACCTTGTTTAATTGTTTTAATAATTAAATATCAAATTTAATAATTAATGATTATAACGAACACAATGAGAAGAACACAATTAATAAGCAAAAGAAAAGATTTGATTCAAATATATTTTATTAAATTGATTAATGATTACAGATGAATAAATAATGAACAATAAATGCTACAAACATGTTGATGTTGATGTGACGGCTGCTAAGGTTTATGTTTGTGTGAATTGATGTGATGTTTGGGTTTGCCGTATTGATGCTTGGTTGTTTGTGTTCGTATCTCCTCGATGTGAAACCTAGGATCCATATTTATAGGCACATGTGTCACACCCTGGGCCCAGGTAGGGTGGGACGTCACAGATTAGCAACAACATATGGCAGCGAAAACAAACCATTACAAGAGCTCAAAGGAGAGAATATCACATGGCATTAAAAGTTTTCAAAAGATACCGGGGCTAGAAACAGATCAAGCCCCCAAATGAGTTTTACAATCAACATAGAAATAAATTGTACTTGTTCAACAAAGATGTAAAATAGTTCAAAATGTTCATTAAGTAAAATAAGCCAATGCCATGGTCACGGGGATAAGTCTAGGTCTTCACAACGGCTAGGATTTCTTCATAAATTACCTGAAACATGCTCAAAAAGAAATTTGTGTCAACTAAAAAGTTGGTGAATTCAAGTGCTTAAAGTTTAAAAAGAAAAAGGACTTAACAAATCCTCATTTGATAAAAAGGAATGAATCATAGTTTCAACATCGTGGGAGAATCATAATCAACCCTGCACTCAGTCCCGGTTGGCCTCTTCTAAAGTTGTGTTTAACTGGATATTCCCGAAGGAAGAACTGAGCCCCAAACCAGTGAATCATACCTGCCCGGATGGTTCACCATAGTTTTTTAACAAAACCTGTCACATGCCACAAACGACCCCTCAGGATCTCAGTGGGGTACCCTTCCTGGAACGGAAGCCACTGTGTGTGGGGGATTCCCCAAATAGATCTATCCATATAAAACAAGCGGTTCACGAAAGAATTAATGATCATGATATAAGTATTAGCAGGTAACCATAAATCCCACATACAATCACCAAGTAAAGCACAAATATAGTGCATGAATAACAGAGCATGTTCATCCCAAAACACTAGTAAAAAGGGGGATCACTAGAACTCACCTTAGGAGTTAAGCCAAAAAAATAACTCTTCGCCTGCCGGGAATGTCTCAAGTCTAGCACCCTAACATGAATATATTAAGTGATAAGCTACTGCTCTAAAATTATTTAAGGTGCAACAAGAGTGTCAAAATTTAGTTGTCGGATAAGGCTTTGATTTCGCGAGGGTTTGTATAAAAAGTTTCCTTTTATGGCAGGTCATGGTTTCTCCATATAATTTAGGATTTTACATCATTAAGTTGAGGATATAAGGTAAATATGTTGTTCAAGTGATTATTAGTTTCATAAGAGTCGGTTATAAAGTTTGGTAAACTTTTACAGTTTAGTCCCTCAAGTTTCAAAATTGACAGTTTCTACCCTCAAGTTTGGTTTCTTGTTCTTTATGACACTTGAGACCAAAAATCAGGTTCTTAGAGTAAAACTTGACTTATTATTGAGTAAGAGTTCCAAATTTCCAGAATATGGATCCGTTTTAAAACCTATGCGTTTAACGTTCCCGGTTGCGGTAAAACCGGAGAGTTTTAACGGTTAATTTAGGATTTCCATAAATTTGAGTCTTGGACTAGTAGGTATCATCTTAAGGATATTTTTATAAGTTTTAAGTCCTTTAATTGTGAAATTTTGCCTATAATAGTTGAAAGGCTCGTTTTTACGTTTAACCCGTTAAAACGCGTTTGTAACCGAATTTGACCATTTAGAAGCTTGTTTGACCAATATTTCAAATCCTTTAGGTCTTTTATCACTTATCTTGCTGAAATGACATGGGTTTTATAAATCTTAGCTTTAAACTCCTTTTTCTTGGATTTTTCTCAAAAACGTCCCCCGGTTAGTACCCGTTTCTAGTTAAATCGCCATTTAATTTATTCTTTTGACCATTTAAATTACCCATTGACTCCAGAACACTTTAATAACCATTTTTAAGCCTGGAATACTTTTCAAGATGGTTAAATCCATGTTTTACTATTTTTAAACTTGTTTTACCATGTTTCAGGTCTTGTAAATGACTAATGTGGGTCTAATCTTAACATGTCTTTAATTTCCAGAGATTAACCATTTATCATACACTTAACATTCATCAAAACTTTCTGAAATCATGTCCCAAACTCACGGCTAGGTTACCCAACACAACAATGAACCATCAACTTAGTGATTTAGCCATAACCGACCATAACACATGTGTAAATCCGTACAACTTGCGTTTAAACATTACCAAAACCTTATTTAACTTTAATATCAGATTATTAGGGTGTTCCAAAGTCGTTCATGAGCAGGTTGTAAACCTTGGTTGAGAGGGTTTTCAAACAAGTGCTTAAATAGTATTATTTCATGTAGAAAGAAGGTTTTTAAGGTGTAACTCGTGCTATAACCACATGTTCACGGTGTATATTCTTTTGTAACTTTCAAAACAGGTTATTAGGAGTCCATTATACCATTAGCAAGCTGATTACAAGTTTTGCTTTCAAGGGTTATGCAGGATCGGGTTTGTCACTTAAACACTTAAACACTCAAATCAGATGAAGTAAAGTCTTTTACAAGAGTTGATAATAATATAATAAGTAGCAAGGAACACACAGAAATAAATTTTCAAGGCACTTGTATATATAACTCAAGATATTACAAGACTCTTACCAGCATCATACATGAGTTACAATGAGAAACTATATATACTAGATCCTACAGCCGGATATACTTTGATACCAGCTAGAAACCTAAGACTAAAGCATATACTACAATGCTAAAGTTAAGGTATCTTAGATAAAGTATTATCTAAGATATGGTAGTCATGGCATGTCCATGACTTACCTTTTGTCACCAACTAAAGATGGCAACTGTACTAACATAAAAAGGTAAACAGTGGATTAAAGTATGGTCAACTACATGGCTTTTGAGAAAACGCCATGAAGTATCTCAGAGATTTGTAGTGGAGTGTCAGAGAGACCATACTTATGTTCACTGGATAATAACAGTGTCTTCCGAATGTAAGTTGGCTTCAGAAGAACAAGTTCTTCCAAAGCCACTTATACTTCGGAAGAGGCTTCTATACTTCCGAGGCTTGAGGACTTCTGTACCTCGGAAGTTGACTTCAGATCTTTCATTCTAAGTCTTGATCTTCGGAAGTAGGTTCTTTGTCTTCGGAAGTTGGAGTTTTCCTTCGGAAGTAAGTTTTACACTTTGTCTTCGGAAGAGCTCCTTTTTCGTTCGGAAGTTCCACACTTAGCTTTGGAAGTCCTTCATTTGTTGTACCAAAATCTTCTAAGTGACTTGGTTTTGATTGCACCAGCCTTTCTAGATCCAACAAACTCCCCCTAGGCTGATGCTACCAAAACCTCAGTTATTTCTGCTTCTCAAAGCTTTTAGCACCAGGGACAAAAGGTATTTGTCTGTCTCTTTGTTCTTCCCTGAAGTGGTGCTGAGAAGCTTGTACAAGTCATTGGTGGATAGGAGATCCAGTCTATCACTCTGAATGACATGTACCCTTTGTTGTGTCCCCCTGAAAAGAGTCAGTTGACGGGAGTTATAGTCATACTTCCATCTAACTATGGATTGAAGTTCAGGACCTTCAACCATTTGTAAAAAAGCTTTGCATTTGGTTGCTGATCCCTTCCTTTCCTCCTCCTCTCTCAGTTTCAACTCTTCTTCAACCTTGCTTCTAGCAGTTAGCTCGGCCATATGAAGGCTTCCTAGATGATTTCTGATATGGGCAGCTACATCAGAGTTTGAAGGGTTGGAGAATGGCTTCTCTACTAACTCAACAATGTCAAATCTGCTTAAGTGTAGCAGAGATGAGGCACTCAGCCTGTTGAGCTCTCCATTTTCTCTTTCAACAACAAAGTTGTGAGAAGAGTCTTTGAACCTCCACTAGACGATCTTCTTTCTAGGTGCAAGAGGTTGTCTTGGCACCCGGTCGCCTTTCTTGGTATCTAGTAGAGTCACCAGCCTTCTCCTTAACTTCTTTTCTTCCTCATTCAAAGTGTCTGAATTGAGGCCAAGGAGATTTGCAGCTTGGTCCAATGTTCCTCTGGGCAGATCAAGAAATTGATCTCTAGTGAGGGAACTTGAGGATCCGTCAACATAGGTCAAATTGACTGAATCCTCCTCACAGGAGATTCACTCAGAGTTGTGCAGTTGATGAGCTTTGTCTTGACTGCCTTGAATTCTTCTAAGGAGAGATGTTTAGAAGGCTGAGGGGATGGTTTGATGGGTTGATGGGTAGGTTGAGGTGTTTGGGTTCTGGCTAGAGTTTTGGGTTGGAGGATGGGTAGTTTAGGTGGTTGAGGTGAAGAGATTGGTAGAGGTGATGGTGTAGGTTCAGGGGTGTATGGTTCAGTGGTTAGTTCGGTTTTGATGGGGAATGGAAAGGGTATTGGTTCAGGTTGTGGTTAGGTTTGGAGTTTGGGTTGAGTGGTTGCTTTGAAGGTCATGCCCTGTCCCCTTCTATACATCTCCTTCCACTTCCCTGCGCGAATGTCAGCCTTAATGTCACTGACATGTCGCTGGAGAGTCTTTTCTGACATAGGACCCACCTGCCTGCCAGAGAAGCCCTGAGCCTTGAGATAGCTTTTCATCCAGGCCTTCTCATCTATCTTCTTGGCAGCAGTCAGTCCTACTTCCTCTTCCTTCTTCTTCTGCATTAGCTTTTCCCTTGCAGCTCTCTTTCTCTCTTTCTCCATTTGATCTTGCTCTTTGTTGAAGAGCCATAAGATCGTGTCATTGTTATGTGGAGATAACTCTTCTTGAGAGAAACCTCTGGAGGTTAGGAAAGTTATCCTTTCCCTCTTGAGCTACAGATCAGCTTCTCTTTCTTTCCTCTCCCTTTCTTCTTCTAAGGCCAACCTTGCAGCCTCTTCTTTTTGCTGTTTTAGCGGCAAGGTTGCCTTTTCCAGCTCTATTAACTCCTCTAATGGTAGCAGGAGTACATCTTCAGTTGCAGCTCATAGACTAACAAGTCTATCAATAATCTCTACTCTTTTTCTGTTGTTGACTGCCTCCTAGTTGGCTGCAGCTGCTTTGGTACTTGCAGCTAGTAGTTTTCCAGTTGGAAGCCTACCTTTTCTTTTGAGTTTCTCCAACCTTTCTTCCTCCTGAAGCTCTTCCGAAGTCATCTTCCTCTTTCCTTTGATGTCTTCGGAAGTACTAGACTTTGGGGGTTCTTGGATGGAAGATTCAGGTTGAGTAGTAGAGATGGAAGCTAGAGTTAATGTTGATGTTAGAGCTAGAGGTTGGGTGAGAAAATCCTCCCTATTAACCTCAGATGCATGTTCCAGGATTGCATCTGTGACTATTAGATCATCGGATAATGAGAATAGTCCTTCCGCAGCAGCAATCTCAGCTTCGGAAGTTTAAAATTGTTCTTCCAAGGCTTTGAATTGTGCTTCGGAAGTCTGTGAAAATGCACTATCTGTCCCAACTGTTTCAGTTGCTAGGCCATCAGTCTTTGTTTCCCCTTCGAAGTTAATCTCAGGTTCCACTTGGACCTTAGGTTGACCAACTTCCTCAATAGTGGTAGAAGGTGCATTTAACCTCTGAAGCTCTTGAGCTCCAAAGTAGATCACAGACAGATCAGGACTTGGCTGTTCTATAAGAGATTCTAATAGGAACTTGTTAAAGAACCTATTGAGATCTTGGAGCATCCTTTGATCCAATTGAATGACAACTGGAGGAGGCTCAGAGAAAATTGAAGCTTGTTGCACAGGATACTTTGAGTTCAAGGAAGTGAGAGCTTGACTTTGGGTTTCCTCCTGTCTTTGACTTTGTCTCTGAACACTCTCCCCCTTTTTGGTAGCATCATCCTGAGAGCTTGATGAGCTAGAGGAAGAGGTCAAGGAGACCTGAGTTGGTACATGCCTACCAGACCTCTCAATCTGTTTCTTAGCTAGTTTGGCCTTGAGAGTTTCAATCTCAAGTTGCTGAGTGGCAGACCTATCCTCTAAATTCCTTACCTTGGATTCAAGATTTGAGACTTTAGAAAGTAGGTCTTGAATGGTGAGTTGCATTCTTCCCTCATCTTCTTTTGAAGAATCACGGGGAGATGAGGTAACATACCTTGTATATTCATCCTCACCACCAGATGTGGTTTCTTGGCGCCCTGGTTTCCCTTGTTCAAAGATGTCTCTTTCAGAGTCATCAAAAGGCATGGTTGCCGTAGATTCAGTCTCAGTGATGTTACCACTGTCCTGAGGATCCCATGAGGCTCCTTCAGTAGTGGCAGCTGAATCTACATGAGTCCCCTCCACATCAGTAGGACTCACCTCAGTAAATGTTTGCTGATGGGGGCTAGAGATAAGAGATCTCTCTAGGCTCTGTTGATCCTTGAGAGGGTGTTGTGGATCAACTTCATTGCCCTTAAAAGACATAATCTCTTCATCAGCTCCAATTAAAAGGTCAGTAAAGGATATGGAAGTGAAACCTAATGACCCGGGACTTTGATCAATGTCTAAAGGCATTGAGCCTGTGATAGGGCTGTCCCTTTTTGGCTGCTCAAGGGAGTATAGAGACTCTCCCTGAGGGCTTTCAGCTTGGGTTTCGGGCTCATGGGTCTGAGACTGAGGAGACTCAAGACCCATATTGAGGTTAATTGTGAAGGATGGTTGGACCTTAGTCTGAGTGGGAGCTCTTTGTTCCACTCTAGCCTTTTTGGGTAGAACATGAGGAGCTTGTTCAATCAGAGAAGATTGAACAAGGGTTCGTTTGGGACGTCTCCGATAAGTAAAGGTAATGGGTGGAGAAGGTAGATTTGGCAAAGTGAGGGTAGTTGCTGGTGTGGGTTCATCACCTGTGGGGTTAACATGGATGTCACCAGGAGCCATTGGCTCAATCATACCTGGAAGAAGTGCAGTATCTCTTTCGGTGTAGTTGGTGCACACTCTCTTCAAAGTCTTGAAGATGGTCGGCCTCATTTTAGGAGCAGTCAGAGCAGCTGTGCAGACAAGCTTGCTCTGGTCCAACTTACAATTGATTATGTGCTGGAGAAACCTGGGATACATGAAGAATGTGTCCCTTTGAAGATTTCCCATGAGGTTAGTCAGCACAAATCTTGAGTAGTTGAAGTGGAGGCTGTCACACCCCCGCTAAAAGCGGAAACACGGGGATGTAACGAGACCGGGATCGTCATAACACATGGTAAGCGATAGAGAGCAATATAAATAAATGATGACATGCGTGTCATGACGACACCCGACAACAAGGGGACTTGTGTCGTGTTTAGTCAATGTTCACGACAACATAGCCATAAGCAACATGATAATGATAACACATATACACATATGATGAAAATGTAAATGTTAATTCCCACAACCCGGGAACAAGTTTCAAAGGTTGATAATTGTTTACATGCGTTAACATTGTTCAAAAGGATTGTTTATCAAAATGAGCTAAGTCCCAAAAATGCATCCTAGGATCTCCACTAAGGCAGCACACCTAGATTCCTGGACTTGCATGTTCACCTAAAAAGATATGCTTAAAACGGTCAACATAATTGTTGGTGAGCTCGCAAGTTTATGTAATAAAAATGTAAGTGATGCTGTAATAAATAAGCGCGTCGGAATACCGTGAATACAGTTATTACACAAGTAAATATCACATGACATGAGCTTTGCAACCAAACCTAGCGACGTACACAAAGAAATTGTCGGCATATATTCACCCAAGGGCCCGTTCCTGGCCACTGATGGTACCAACTAGTATACCATCGAACGAGGGTGGGGGTGTCAACCCAGTAGTACTACCAATACCTAACCGTCGGTTCCCACACTGGAATTAAATAGTTGCAAAGATAGAACCACACAGCAGACCCAAGCATGTATCAAATAGTACTTGCAACACAGTATCACGTTGATTCCTTGTATGTAAAATGTATGTAAGTTGTACAGCATAAAAATTGTGTAAGCATACTTTTCCCCGAAGTTGTAAATGATTGAAATATTGTATAAGCGTAAAAAGGGGCCACGAAACTCACTTGTTAGGTGGTAAGTATGTATGAGCGATGTATCCCAAATGTTGAATGCAAATAAACAGTCAAACACCTATTGACAGTTATTGTATAGCATTAATGATATGATATATGTATAAGCGCGCAATAATGATGGGTCGGTTCGGGTCGTATCGGCTGGGTCGCGTACAACACACACAGACTGACACACGTACTAGATCCTATGTAGATCCAAGTTCAAGACATTGTCGCCACTAATGATGATGTTTAAGTAAAAGTCTCGTTGTTTATTGAAGAAGCATTGAATAAGTGTCAATAGTTATAAGTCAATTTGGTCGTTGTAAAGCGTTAGTTCAATTTGCTCAAAATAGTTTCTGTGCCCTTTCTCGCGTTGACTTTAATATTTGTGGCCGAACAATGGCATTATTGTGTTAGTGTTACCTCGACACCACACGACATACTCACGCCACGCACAAGGGGTCAAACACAACAATTTCAGTCGCATAACCAAGTCAGACGCACGACTCAACCTCCATTCGTGCGAATCAACCCTCAATCGTGCGAATCAGCTTCATTCGTACGATCGAGCCTTCATTCGTATGATTGGCCTTCAGTCGTACCACACAACACTCAATCGCACGACTCAACTTCCATGCGCACGAATCAACCTTCAATCGTGCGAATTAGCTACTTTCGTATGACTGAACCTTCATTCGTGCGATTGGACTCCAGTCGTGCGAATCACATTCATTCGCACACATTCAGTCGGTCACCTGACTCAATCGCACACAATCACTCAATCGCATGACTCAATCGCATATACTCAATCGCATGCATGACTCAATCGCACACAAGCACTCAGTCGCACAACTCAGTCGCACGACATGCCTAGTCGCACAACTCAGTCGCGCGATTGACTCAGACGCATGATCCAGTCGCACGACCCACTCAGTCGCACGGCTCAATCGCATGGATGACCCAGTCGCCTGATCTGCAGAATCGTGACTGTGGTCGGGATGAGCAGCCCCCGAGCTACTCTAAACACGGGTTTTACACCACAAGGACCTCCATAAACACTCAACAAACATACCCAAGCATAAAACACAAGCAAAGAGACCTCATACGCACCCATACGACCTTGTGTGTTCGGGTTGAACCCGATAACCCGAAACCCTAGTTTGGACAGCCGTGAAAAGGCTAGAAAACGGACAACCAAAGACAACTACCTGCTAGAAAGAAGTAGTCTAGGCTGTAGACGGTGTCAAGACGAAGAAAACAAGACCTCTCGGGTTGGATTTGGTGCTAAAATGGAGATTTTGGTGTGTGAAGAAGATGAAGGTGAAGAAGATGGTGAAATGGGGATTAGGGCTGGTATGAGGGTATTTATACCCAGCCCAAGTTTGCAAAATTACAAGTTTAGTCCCTGCACTTAACCCCCGAGTTTTCTCAAATTTTGTTCGGTTGAAAAACGACTTTGTTAGGTGTTTTATATTAATTGTAAAAGTTCATTTAATGTTATTATGACTTAAGAAATGGTTATATTAAAACATTTATTATATTTATAAAATGATATATTTAACGTTTTCAAAAATGAAAGTTTTAAAGGTCTTTTAAGGGTTAACGCATGGTTATAACGAATACACACACAACGATAACATTGCACACATGAAATCCACATAAAGAGTCAAATAATGATGAGGAATGACCAAACATAGAATAGATGACGGACAAACACGTTAATTGACGGACCTTAAAGTGACGGATGTCACAGTATCCCCCAGTTGAGAGAATTTCGTCCCGAAATTCAGCTGGAGTTAGGTCCAAGAGTGTCATCCTCGAAAAGATGTGGATATTTGAGTTTCATCTGATCTTCACGTTCCCATGTAAACTCTAGCCCTCGTTTTGAATTCCACCTTACGCGAACAATAGGTATCCTACTGCGCTTCAGTTGCTTGACCTTTCGATCCATGATCTTAATGGGTTCTTCAACAAAATGAAGCTTGTCGTCAATCTTGATTTCCTCGATTGGCACGTGAAGGGATTCATCGGCCAAACATTTCTTGAGGTTTGACACGTGAAAAGTATCATGCACACCGCTAAGCTCTTGTGGCAACCTTAACCGGTAAGCCACTGGACCGATCCTTTCAGTGATCTCAAATGGTCCAACGTATCTTGGGGCTAACTTCCCTTTCTTTCCGAATCGAACGACTCCTTTCCAAGGGGAAACTTTGAGTAACACACGATCCCCAACATTGAATTCTAGAGGCTTCCGACGATTGTCGGCATAGCTCTTTTGGCGATCTCGCGCGGCTTTGAGTCGATCTTTGATTTGGAAAATCTTGTCTGTTGTCTCTTGGATGATCTCTGGGCCTGTCAGTTGACTCTCACCAATTTCGGCCCAACAAACGGGAGATCTGCATTTCCTTCCATACAACGCTTCAAATGGAGCACATCCAATGCTTGTATGGTAGCTATTGTTGTAGGAGAACTCAATCAACGGCAAATGAGCATCCCAGCTACCTCCAAAATCGATTACACACGCTCTCAACATGTCTTCTAGCGTCTGTATAGTGCGTTCACTTTGGCCATCTGTTTGAGGGTGATAGGCTGTACTAATGTCTAATCGAGTGCCCATCGCTTTCTGTAGCGTCTGCCAAAAACGTGAAGTGAATCTGCTATCACGGTCGGATATGATTGACACCGGCACCCCGTGCCGTGTCACGACCTCTTTGATGTACAATCTCGCCAACTTATCCATCTTATAATCTTCTCGGATAGGCAAGAAATGTGCTGACTTCGTCATTCGATCAACAATGACCCATATCGAGTCATGACCGCTGTTTGTTCTAGGGAGTTTGGTAATAAAATCCATAGCTATGTTCTCCCATTTCCACTCGGGAATTTCAGGTTGCTGTAATAATCCGATGGCTTTTGATGTTCAGCTTTGACTTTCGAACACGTCAAGCATTGACTGACGTATAAGGCAATGTCTTTCTTCATGCCTGGCCACCAGTATAGATCCTTAAGATCTTGATACATCTTGTCTGCACCAGGATGAATAGAATATCGCGTCTTGTGGGCTTCATCCATGACTAAGGTTCGAACACCTCCCCATTTGGGTACCCATATGCGATCCATGAAGTACTGAATACCGTCATCCTTGCGTATCATCTGTTTGTCTAACCCCCGGAATTCTTCTCCCGCAAGGTTTTCTTCTTTCAATGCCTCACTTTGTGCAATTTGAATCTGAGCTTTCAAGTTAGTTTGGATGGTCAATCCCAACGCTCGTGCACGTAGTGGTTTCACTTGTTCTTTACGGCTTAAAGCATCAGCCACCACGTTAGCTTTCCCCGGATGATACCGGATTTCACAATCGTAGTCACTGAGAAGCTCTACCCAACGTCGTTGGCGCATGTTGAGTTCTTTCTGATCCAGAATATGTTGAAGGCTCTTATGATTAGTGAAGATGATGCATTTGGTGCCATACAAGTAATGCCTCCAAATTTGGAGTGCGAATACTACAGCGCCCAACTCAAGATCATGAGTGGTGTAGTTCTTTTCGTGCACTTTAAGTTGTCGCGAAGCGTAGGCAATCACCTTGTCCTTCTGCATCAGTACACATCCCAATCCTTGATGTGACGCGTCGCAGTAAACCACAAAATCATCGGTTCCGTCTGGGAGAGACAATATTGGCGCGTTGCACAACTTCTCTTTCAACGTTTGGAACGCTTGCTCTTGTGCATATCCCCAGTCAAACTTCTTGTCTTTTTAAGTAAGCAGGGTTAGTGGTTGCGCGATCTTTGAAAAATTCGCGATGAAGCGACGATAATAACCGGCCAATCCTAAGAATTGCCGTATTTCTGATGGCGTCTGGGGCGTATCCCACTTCTTCACCGCTTCAATCTTGCCGGGATCTACATGAATCCCGTTCTCATTAACCACATGACCCAAAAACTTCACTTCCCGCAGCCAAAACTCACACTTCGTGAACTTGACGAAAAGTTTCTCTTCGCGTAGCAGCTCCAGAATAGCCCGAAGATGTTCTACATGATCCTCTTTTGATCGGGAATAGATAAGTATATCGTCTATGAACACGATCACGAACTTATCCAAGTAAGGTTTGCACACCCGATTCATTAGATCCATGAACACAGCTGGTGCGTTAGTCAACCCGAACGGCATGACCAAGAACTCATAGTGCTCATAACAAGTTCTGAACGCAGTCTTCGGTATGTCGTCCTCGAAAACCCTTAGCTGATGGTATCGAGAACGAAGATCGATCTTTGAAAAATACGAAGCTCCTTGCAGCTGATCAAATAAGTCGTCGATCCTGGGGAGAGGATATCGGTTCTTCACCGTTAACTTGTTCAGTTCACGGTAATCGATGCACATACGGAACGATCCATCCTTCTTCTTGACAAATAGTACCGGCGCTCCCCACGGTGAATGACTCGGTCGAATGAAACCCTTCTCCAGTAGTTCCTGTAATTGACTAGACAATTCTTGCATCTCGGATGGTGCTAGTCGATATGGCGTTTTTGCTACCGGTGTAGCTCCAGGAACCAACTCAATGCGGAATTCCACCTGTCGTGGAGGAGGTAAACCAGACAAGTCATCTGGAAATACTTCTGGGTAATCCCGTACCACTGGAATATCCACCAGTTTCCTTTCCTCGTCTTTCTTTTCAACTACATGAGCCAGAAAAGCATAGCACCGCTTTCGTAAACTCTGGCGTGCTTTCATGCAGGAAATAAGCCTTAAGTTCTTCCCCGGTCGTTCTCCCTGAACCTTGAGTACCTCCCCGTTTGGCATAGGGATACGTACTACCTTGTCTCGATAGACAATCTCTGCTCCATTCTGCGACAACCAATCCATACCCACGATCACGTCGAAGCTTCCTAACTCGAAGGGTATCAAATCTATCTCAAAGGTGTGATCCTCCAGCGTCAACGAACACTTCCTAATAATCTCATCGGCCTGAGCAACCCTACCATTGGCCATTTCTACAGAGTAGCTAGTTTCTAGCCTACTAGGACTCAAATCAAGTAATTGCACAAACTCAGAAGATATGAAACTATTGTCTGCTCCAGTATCAAATAATATAGATGCGAAGTGATGATTGAGTAAGTGCGTACCCGTGACAACATTCGGGTCCTGACGAGCATCATTGGCTCCAATGACGAATGCACGTCCCCGAGCTGCGTTTCCCTGAGTAGCCGGGCCTTGATTCCCAGCGATAGCCAACACCTGCTGCTGGTTGTTCCCCTGTTGACCCGGTGCCCGATTCAGCCTGGGGCACATATTCCTGTAGTGATCGGGGCTCCCACATTCAAAGCAAGCCCTTGCATTCCCGGCGGGGTTAACCGCGTTGACGGGCGCTACAAGATTCAGCGCAGTTCTGCAATCTCTTGCCAAATGACCCGGGCGCTTACAGTTAGCGCACACCCGACACTGCGTCCCTGGGGGATGATGATAATTGCACCTGTCACATTTGGGGTGCGGCCCCACATACTCTTTCCTGTCCTGAGACACGGCCACAAAATTCCTGGTCGGCTTAGACCTCTTCTCAAATTTTCCGGCACTCGACCGGCTCGATTCCCCAAAATCTTTCCTCTTCTCGGCCCCTCGGCCCAAAACCCCTGTTCTAACCATCTCATTAGTCAAAGCGCCAGCTTTCAGAATTGCGCTCTGAATAGTAGGAGGAGCGGCTGCTGTGACCATAGCTCTAATTTGAGGCGCGAGTCCCCAAATGTACCTTTCAATCCTCTTTGATTCCGGCGTGACTAGGTGCGGAACCAATCGTGCAAGCTCATGAAAACGATCAGTATAAGCTGCATGCCCTGCCCCCACCATAGCATGATTCCAGAACTCATGCTCCAGTTTCTGTATCTCGTTGAGAGGGCAGTACTCCTCGGTGATCAAGGCTTTGAACTGGTCCCACGACATCTGCATCGCAGGCTCTCTTCCTCGTGCTTGAATCTGGGTGTTCCACCAGGTTAGGGCCTTACCCTGTAGAGAACAAGTGGCATACTTGATCCTCTGGCTGTCGAGGCATTCACTGATGTCGATCACTGCCTCCATCTTTTCCAACCACCTGGTTAGGGCTATCGCCCCACCTTTCCCATCGAATACCCTCGGCTTACAAGCCACGAACTCCTTGTACGAACATCCCCGACGAGCATTAACCACTCCGGTTTCGATACCGGCAGTACCACCATTTCCGGTTTCCTGGTTGCTCTCGTTTCCAGTCGGGTTCCCGTTTCCCGTTTCAGTTTCTATCCCACCTTGGGCTCCATCATCGTTGCCACCATCCCCATGAGGGTGGTGTTATTGAAGTGCGTCGCTCACTTGGGCCACAATAGTAGGAATAAGTGTGGGCCAATTGCTGAGCGATCAGGGCTGCCATGTCGGCGTTCCCTGTTCCTTGACTGTTACTGGCAGGAGCATCATTTGTTCTTGGTGCTCTGCCTCTGCCTCGGCCTCTGCCCCTTGGGGCTTCACTCCCGCCACTACTGCTACGGGTGACTCTTCGAGGCGGCATGTTCTAATCATAAAAGAGGTAACATATAAACTTTAGTCACCATAAGATACACAAGTATTCCACTTATCAAATTCCAATGTTCATGTTCCGGTCAGCCAGACCACCATGCAGCCCATTTCAAGCATATTCTCGGTATACCGGTGATGTTTATATATAGGGTTCCCCGCAGCGTTCACACCACACCCACGATGTACCGAGAATGATGCCCGATCCGGTTACATGACATCCGACTTCCCTTTACATTATATCCATAATAATCCATCAAGTCCATGTATACAATCACGTTTAGTCTAGCGGAGGTTGTCTATTTCCTCATCCTTCGAGGTTTCAGACATATACCTCCTCAGAGTTATCTCAATGTCCAAGGTCAAGCGCAATAGCATGATCTGTGAAGATCTCTTCGGGTTTAATACCCGGATCTGATAAACTAACTCGGCGCGCAGAGGGAACGGAAGATCCAATAGAAGCATCCCATAAAAGAGTGAGCACAAGGGCTCTCTCATAGGGTGGAAAGATCACATAACAAATAGATGAACAAATCAAGCAGCGAGGAACACATACACGAGATATAATATGCATACAGAGTCCTAGCATGCAAATCTAGATGAAGGTTCCTAGGTTATAGTCTAGGTCAAGCGTATTGCCTAATTCTCTCTAACCAATGGCTCTGATACCAATCTGTCACACCCCCGCTAAAAGCGGAAACACGGGGATGTAACGAGACCGGGATCGTCATAACACATGGTAAGCGATAGAGAGCAATATAAATAAATGATGACATGCGTGTCATGACGACACCCGACAACAAGGGGACTTGTGTCGTGTTTAGTCAATGTTCACGACAACATAGCCATAAGCAACATGATAATGATAACACATATACACATATGATGAAAATGTAAATAAATTCCCACAACCCGGGAACAAGTTTTAAAGGTTGATAATTGTTTACATGCGTTAACATTGTTCAAAAGGATTGTTTATCAAAATGAGCTAAGTCCCAAAAATGCATCCTAGGGTCTCCAATAAGGCAGCACACCTAGATTCCTGGACTTGCATGATCACCTGAAAAGATATGCTTAAAACGGTCAACATAATTGTTGGTGAGCTCGCAGGTTTATGTAATAAAAATGTAAGTGATGCTGTAATAAATAAGCGCGTCGGAATACCGTGAATACAGTTATTACACAAGTAAATATCACATGACATGAGCTTTGCAACCAAACCTAGCGACGTACACAAAGAAATTGTCGGCATATATTCACCCAAGGGCCCATTCCTGGCCACTGATGGTGCCAACTAGTATACCATCGAACGAGGGTGGGGGTGTCAACCCAGTAGTACTACCAATACCTAACCGTCGGTTCCCACACTGGAATTAAATAGTTGCAAAGATAGAACCACACAGCAGACCCAAGCATGTATCAAATAGTACTTGCAACACAGTATCACGTTGATTCCTTGTATGTAAAATGTATGTAAGTTGTACAGCATAAAAATTGTGTAAGCATACTTTTCCCCCAAGTTGTAAATGATTGAAATATTGTATAAGCGTAAAAAGGGGTCACGAAACTCACTTGTTAGGTGGTAAGTATGTATGAGCGATGTATCCCAAATGTTGAATGCAAATAAACAGTCAAACACCTATTGACAGTTATTGTATAGCATTAATGATATGATATATGTATAAGCGCGCAATAATGATGGGTCGGTTCGGGTCGTATCGGCTGGGTCGCGTACAACACACACAGACTGACACACGTACTAGATCCTATGTAGATCCAAGTACAAGACATTGTCGCCACTAATGATGATGTTTAAGTAAAAGTCTCGTTGTTTATTGAAGAAGCATTGAATAAGTGTCAATAGTTATAAGTCAATTTGGTCGTTGTAAAGCGTTAGTTCAATTTGCTCAAAATAGTTTCTGTGCCCTTTCTCGCGTTGACTTTAATATTTGTGGCCGAACAATGGCACTATTGTGTTAGTGTTACCTCGACACCACACGACATACTCACGCCACGCACAAGGGGTCAAACACAACAATTTCAGTCGCATAACCAGGTCAGACGCACGACTCAACCTCCATTCGTGCGAATCAACCCTCAATCGTGCGAATCAGCTTCATTCGTACGATCGAGCCTTCATTCGTATGATTGGCCTTCAGTCGTACCACACAACACTCAATCGCACGACTCAACTTCAATGCGCACGAATCAACCTTCAATCGTGCGAATTAGCTACTTTCGTATGACTGAACCTTCATTCGTGCGATTGGACTCCAGTCGTGCGAATCACATTCATTCGCACACATTCAGTCGGTCACCTGACTCAATCGCACACAATCACTCAATCGCATGACTCAATCACATATACTCAATCGCACGCATGACTCAATCGCACACAAGCACTCAGTCGCACAACTCAGTCGCACGACATGCCTAGTCGCACAACTCAGTCGCGCGATTGACTGAGACGCATGATCCAGTCGCACGACCCACTCAGTCGCACGGCTCAATCGCATGGATGACCCAGTCGCCTGATCTGCAGAATCGCGACTGTGGTCGGGATGAGCAGCCCCCGAGCTGCTCTAAACACGGGTTTTACACCACAAGGACCTCCAGAAACACGCAACAAACATACCCAAGCATAAAACACAAGCAAAGAGACCTCACACGCACCCATACGACCTTGTGTGTTCGGGTTGAACCCGAACACCCGAAACCCTAGTTTGGACAGCCGTGAAAAGGCTAGAAAACGGACAACCAAAGACAACTACCTGCTAGAAAGAAGTAGTCTAGGCTGTAGACGGTGTCAAGACGAAGAAAACAAGACCTCTCGGGTTGGATTTGGTGCTAAAATGGAGATTTTGGTGTGTGAAGAAGATGAAGGTGAAGAAGATGGTGAAATGGGGAATAGGGCTGGTATGAGGGTATTTATACCCAGCCCAAGTTTGCAAAATTACAAGTTTAGTCCCTGCACTTAACCCCCGAGTTTTCTCAAATTTTGTTCGGTTGAAAAACGACTTTGTTAGGTGTTTTATATTAATTGTAAAAGTTCATTTAATGTTATTATGACTTAAGAAATGGTTATATTAAAACATTTATTATATTTATAAAATGATATATTTAACGTTTTCAAAAATGAAAGTTTTAAAGGTCTTTTAAGGGTTAACACATGGTTATAACGAATACACACACAACGATAACATTGCACACATGATATCCACATAAAGAGTCAAATAATGATGAGGAATGACCAAACATAGAATAGATGACGGACAAACACGTTAATTGACGGACCTTAAAGTGACGGATGTCACAGAGGCTTTTTACCAACCTATGAACTAGGCACCCAAGTTCATATGGGATTTGATCCCATCCCCCAGATTTATTGGACAAGCAGTAAAGAACCACATGCAGCAGGAACTTCCAATTGTAAGAGAAGTTAGATTTGTAGACAGTTGACCTGCTAATATCCCCACCATATCCCATTTGTATATAAGATTGTCCAAATCTGCTTTGGGAAATTCCATTGGAGCGCCCTTATCATGAAGCTCTAGATGCTCCCTGATGATTTGTTCAGAAATGACCAACTCCTTGCCACAGATGCTCGATCGAATGACACAAACCCCATTTAGGGTTTCAATCTGACCATTTGCCCAAAATTCAGACATATGGTTTGAGTAAATTGTGGGGTTTACAGTCAGAGCGGTGTAGTAAGAAGATTGGGTTAGAATGGAGATGATGTCTGAGAAGTCAACATCCCTTGAAGAGTCAAGGAGTACGACTTGGTTGTGCTGAGGGTTAAGTGCCATTGAAGAAAATTACAGGAAGATAGTTCAGGATAGGGTAAATTGAAGATGAAGAAAGCTTTTAGAGCAGTAATTTTGGTAAAAAGGATGTAAGTGATTAACCGGAGGTATTTAAATGGGTGGAATGGCGGTTTAAAGGGGGTTTGGTTAAGACGATGTGAGGTTTCAGTGGATGATGTGACATGGGCGGTAAGGTTAGTCCATTTAAATAATCCGACATCATTAACAAAATCTTTACTTTTTACAGAGTGGGGCCCAAAAGGTTTCCGTTACACAGTAAAATCTTTCTTCCGAGCATAAAGCATTTCCAAAGGTAATGTTCTTCCGAAGGCAAATTTACTTCCGAAGGTAAATTAATTACTTCCGAGAGTATATGTTGCTTTTCAAATGGAGTGTGTTATAATCTTCTGAAGTAGATCTGATATGAAATCAATCGCTTCTTCTGAGACTTAACACTCTTCCGAGAAGAAAATTATCCTGGGAGAAATTTGCTTCGAAAGATATGTGAAATATCTTCCGAGGGTTAATTTCTCTTCGGAAGAATTCATACTTAGATAAAATTTAGAAAAAGATCTTTTGTAACAGGGCTTAGATTTTTTTGACATAAGACTTTACACATTAAAAGGTTTTCAAATGAGATCAACTAATCAAGGTTTATCATCCCAATAGCTGTAATGAGATATTTAAATCTTTTTTCATCAAAGGCTTTGGTGAACAAGTTAGCATATTGTTCATTTGAGTGAACTTTGATTAGCTTTATAAGATTTTTCTCATGAATGTCTCTAATTAAATGATACCTGATATCAATGTGCTTAGTCTTGGAGTGCTTCACTGGATTTTCAGTAATGGATATAGCACTGTTGTTGTCAATGTGGATAGGAGTACTCATGAAGTTGAATCCGTAGTCTATCATCTGTGTTTTGAATCCACAGCAGCTGAGCACAGCAACTAGCAGCAACAATGTATTCAGCTTCAGCAGTTGATGTAAAGACACAAGATTGCTTCTTGCATTGCCATGAGATGATCCTTCCACCAAGAAATTGACATCCGCATTATGTTGATTTCTTGTTGATATTGCAGCCACCATAATCACTGTCAGAGTAACCATAGAGATTGAAATCACTATTTCTTGGATACCAGAGACGTAGTTTAGGTGCTCCTTTAAGGTATCTAAGAGTTCTCTTGACAGCTATTAGGTGAGACACCTTTGGAGCAGCCTGATATCTTGCACAAATGCAAGTTGCAAACATGATATCAGGTCTACTCACTATGAGATACATCAGAGAACCAATAATCGCTCTATACTGATGTTGATCAGTATCCTCCCCCTCAGAATCAGGGCAGAGATTGTGGTTTCTGGGTATTAGTGTTTTTGCTGCTTACAATCTTTTCATATCAAATTGTTCTAAGATATCATTGACATACTTAGATTGATTGATAAAGAACCCTTCCTTCATTTGCTTTACCTGAATTCCAAGGAAAAAGTCCATTATTCCTATGGAACTCATCTCAAACTTCTTCTTCATAATGCTCTCAAAGTCTTTACACATTTGGTCATTTTAAGAACCAAATATGATATCATTAACATAGACTTAAACGAGCAAGATGTCCTTCCCAGACTTTCTTATGAAAAGAGTCTTATCGATGGTACGTCTAGTGTAACCATTATTCAGGAGAAACTGAGACAATGTCTCATACCACAGCCTAGGTGCTTGGTGCAGTCCATATAGAGCTTTATCCAATTTGCACACATAGTTGAGATGCTGTGGATCTTCAAATCCTGGAGGTTGGCATACATAGAGTTCCCTATCTATATCCCTATATAGAAAGGCACACTAGATATCAAGCTGGTAGACAGTGAAATTCTTGGATGCAGCATAAGCAAGGAAGATCCTAACTGCCTCAAGTCTTGCAACAGGTGCAAAGACATCAGTATAATCGATTCCTTCCTCTTGAGTGTATCCTTGAACCACAAGTCTTGCCTTGTTCTTGATAATCAAGCCTCTAACATCTCTCTTGTTTCTGAAAACCCATTTAGTGCCTATAGGTACTTGACCAGATGGTAGCGGACATATGTTCCAAACCTTTTGTCTTTTGAATTGAAGCAATTCCTCTTGCATTGATTCAACCCAACTACTATCTATCAAGGCATCTTCCACCTTCTTGGGTTCCATTTGGGATAAAAAGCATGAGTACAAACAGACATTCCCATTGTGAGTTTGTCCTCTTGTTCTCACGCCTTCAGAGACTTCCCCTATGATGTTCTCAGCTGGATGAGTGTTATGAATCCTAAGTCTAGGAATCACCTCCAGTTGCAAAGATAAATCCAAATTGGACATATTTTGCTCAGGAGCTTGAATATTTGGTCCAGCTGTTGTTTCAAACTCATTCAATGAGGATTGATTGAATGAAAGAGAAACATCATCATTTGTTTGCTGTGAGGCATCATCAACAGTTGCATGTTCCTCAAGATGTTGCTTTCATCAGCTTGGTGTTGTGCAAGGTCACCTAAAGAGATTTGAAAGTCAGCAGGTGAACTCCTTGTTGAAGCACCACTATCTCTTGAAATGGTTATACTGTCAGATCTTTCAATAGTGAGAACTTGATTTGCTGCAACTCTTGGAGAACATGGAATAGGTCTGGGAAGCTCAAACAGTTGATCTTCATCCGAGTCACTTTGAGCACCTGTTCCAGCTGAAACATTCTCACAAGATGGTTTAGAATAGTTTGGAAACAATTCTAAATCAAAGATATGATCAGGGCAATTTCCCCCTAACACAAGGAGTGTGCTCATTGACTACAATGTTGGAAGATTCCTCAAATTGTTGATTTTTAATATTATAAACTCTATAAGCTTTAGAGTAAGAGGAATATCCAACAGAGATAGCATCATCCGACTTTTTCAGCAAATTTTACCAAATTGTCTTTTGTGTTAAGTATGGTACACTTGCTGCCAAAGGACCTTAGAAAGCCAATGAACGGTGCCTCTTGTTCCATAACTCATAAGGGGTTTTTCCATGTGGCTTTGCTACAAGAACTGTGTTCTGCACACAGCATGTAATGCTGACTGCCTCTGCCCAGAATGTTAGAGGCAGCTTTGAATCAGCTAACATAGTCCGAGCAGCCTCAATAAGTGTCATATTCCTCCTCTCATCAACACCATTTTGTTGAGGAGTTCTGGGAGCACTATATTGTCTGGCAATCCCTTTTGAGTTACAAAATGATTCAAGAACTACGTTCTTAAACTCAGTCCCTTGATCACTTCTAATTATTTTAACCTTGTGATCAACTTGATTTTCTATTTTAAGAATAAAAGATTTCAAAGTTTCTGCAGTTTCATCTTTGGTTCTTAAAAAGAATACCTATGTAAATCTACTAAAATCATCAACAACCACAAGGCAATATGATTTCCTTCCAATGCTCATTATACTTGTGGGACCAAATAGATCCATATGCAATAAGTGTAATGGGGTGGTGATGGAGTTAACAACTTTGGATTTATGAGATGCCTTGTGTTGTTTCCCTTTCAGGCAAGCAACACAGTTATCTTTGCAGAAAAACTCCTTTTTAGGCAAACCATGTACCAAGTTATTTTTAGCCAATTTATTCATTGTCTTAAAATTTACATGACACATTCGTTTATGCCATAGTGTTGACTCATCACCATCAGCTTTGGAAAGAAAGCATTGTTCATATCCAGCTTGTACATATCCCCTTTCCTGGGAGATCTAAGAAGCACTAATTCCTGAGGAATTATCATCCAGGGTTTGAGGATAATGCACTCATGTTCTGTGAAGAGCATTTGATGCTTTTGATCACAGAATTGAGAAACACTTAACAGGTTGTGTTCAAGCTGTTTGAGAAAATTAACTTTGTAAACCTTTAACTTTCCATTCGATATACTTCCTCTGCCAGAAATATATCCTCCGGCCTCACCTCCAAACTGGACAGGACCTCCATCATAATGTTGAAATTGTTGAAGGAGAGATCTGTTCCCTGTCATGTGCCTGGAGCATCCACTATCTACAATCCAAATGTTGTTATTCTTGTCATATGGATGTCCCTACACATAAGATGAGATGATTAGTTTTGATTGGAAACCCAAGCCTTATTGGTCTTGGGTTCTTCCAATGATAATGACATAATTGAACCAAAATTTATGCATGGGGGTTCAATGGATGTCTTTGAAGAAGAGGTTTGGGCTACAGCATCTTTCTTGATCTTCCATTCCATCCCTTGGTTGATCATGGAGGATGAGCTTGTTGAAGCTTTTGTAGCTTGGCATTCTTCTGAAGCTTCTTTCTTTTCGGAAGAAGCCTTCCTCACCTTTTCCTCCGAAGCAGTCTTCTTCTGGGATGGTTTCAAGGGGACTCTTTTGTTTTTCTGAGTCTTTACAACTTTAGCTTCCGAAGCCTTTTTCCTTTCGGAAGAAGAATCTTCTTCCGAAAGCAGCCTTGCTTTGGAAATAAGCTTTCCCTTTTTCATCACTTTAACCATTTGATATGGTCAAAATGAGAAACCTTCCCTGACTCCTTCCTTTTTAACATTATTTGCATAATGTGTGCTAGCAGGATTGTAGTAACAATCTTTGGCCATGTGGTTTTGCAGACCACACATTATGCATGCAATGTTAATCTTCTGGGAACTTGAGGATTGCTGTTTCTTGTTCTTTTTCTCTTCATCAGCAACCTTTCCCTTTAACTTCTGATCCCTTGGTAGGACAGGAGTGCTGGTACTACACCCCTTTTCTGAATCAGAGTTTCCGACCACCTAGAATCCAGCTGAGATGAATACACCCTTTTGCTTTGGGTCTATCTTTAGCTTGGATTTAGCCACTTTCTTGGCAGTTTTTCTGGCTGCCTTAGCTTTGCTTCTTCTGGCTTTGGTGGTCAGGGTTTGATCATCATTGGCAGGGGAGGGCATAATTACCTGGTTCTTCCTTGTGATGGTCTCCATAGTTGCATCATTCTTTGACTCATGAGAAGGTGGGTCGGCAGATGGAACCTCTTGCTCTTCAGTACCACACCTTGGTTGTCTTATAGACTCATAAGAGTGGGGTGGAGCAATTTCATTGGTTCCCAACCCACCTTTGTTTTGGTAACAAAGTTTTGAGTGAGAGGATGATGCAAGAATGGCTTGGAAGTTTTGCTCGGAAATAGCATACTTCCTGGCTTGTGCCTCAGCTGTGACAAGCTGGGCTTGAGCCTTAGTCAATTTGGATATGAAATCCTTTATCTGAGTCTTATAGTTTGTGTGTTCATGTTTTAATAGGGACACAGTTTTCTCTAACTTCTTAATTTTTCTTTAGTAGTCAGATTCAGCCCTTTTAAAGTCAGATTTTAACACATTTAAAGACTCAATATCAGATTTAATCTCCATATTGTAGTCATGATACAATTTAACCTTAGCAATACAGGCAGGAGTATAGAGATGTTCATATACCTTATTTTCATATGTTCCGGCCATGAGTGCTTGAGTGTATTAAGATTCTCTGTTCTCTTGATAGAGACACAGTAGAATGTCCACTCATTGGGTAATGCACTCATGAACTTTCTTGTAAGGTCTCTGAGTTCATGAGCAATTCCCACAGATTGAAGGGAAGAAATGAGATCCATGTACCTGAAATATTGCTGGCTAAGAGTCTCTCCAGCAACATAGGTGAAGTTCTCGAACTGCTGCTTCAGTGAGTCCTTCTTGGAGTCATTTGAGCTTGAGTACATTTGAGTAAGCGCATCAAACAGTTCTTTAGCAGACTTGCATTGCTCAAACCCCACCATGATAGAGTTTGGAATTGCAGTCATGAGAACAGTCCTAGCGTTGCTGTCGATGTCTAGCTTCTTCCTGTCCTCATCAGAATAATCTTCAACAGCTTTCTCGATCATGGCACCGTTTCCACTAGCTACTTTTGGCTTATGTTGGAGCTGTAAAAGATAGTCTATATTATCAACACAGTGAAAGTCAACAAAAGTCAACGTCACGGTCAAAGTCAACAAAAGTCAAACGCGACTCGTTCGAGACGAGGAACCGAGACGAGACGTTGAAGATTTAAATGACTAGGAGTTTTATTGTAATAAATATATTTTGTGTGAACAAAATATATTTTACTTTCTTTGAGTCATGTTTTAGTCTAAATATATAGTCTAGGGGGTTATGTGTAAATATGGAAACTTAAAGTAGACTATAAATAGCCTAATTGTAATTAGAATTAGGTTAATGGTTGAATGACCAATAGATTGAGGGATTTACTTGTAAACACATATTTTGCAATCTAATTAAAGATCAAAGGGGTTTTGATTGTGATTATCATATTTGGTCTAATTCTTCATAATTTGATTCAAGTTTGATCATCCTGGAGTAATTTGATCAAGTTGATTCAAACAATTTGCAACTGTGAAGAATTATTAAAACCTTCATAAAACAATTTGCAACTGTGAAGAATTATTAAAACCTTCATAATTTGATTCAAGTTTGATCATCCTGGAGGAATGATCCTGGAGTATGATCTTCTTCAATTATGTGTTTACAAGTAAATCCCTCAATCTATTGGTCATTCAACCATTAACCTAATTCTAATTACAATTAGGCTATTTATAGTCTACTTTAAGTTTCCATATTTACACATAACCCCCTAGACTATATATTTAGACTAAAACATGACTCAAAGAAAGTAAAATATATTTTGTTCACACAAAATATATTTATTACAATAAAACTCCTAGTCATTTAAATCTTCAACGTCTCGTCTCGGTTCCTCGTCTCGAACGAGTCGCGTTTGACTTTTGTTGACTTTGACCGTGACGTTGACTTTTGTTGACTTTCACTGTGTTGATAATATAGACTATCTTTTACAGCTCCAACAGCTTATACGGGCAATTGACAATGGATTGCCACATCTTGCTGTCTTGATACCTGATGAAGCCTTCCATTCTTCTGCTCCAAGACCTGAAGTTTTCAGGGGTGATGATGGGTGCTTTGGTCATCGTCCCCATCTCTACATCAGATTTGTTGAGGGCCATTTTGAGTGAGGTATAAGGAGGAATGAGAAACAGGTTGATTAGGATGGTAAGATCTCACAATCAAGAGCCTAAGAAGCTCTGATACCAATTGCAGGATCGGGTTTGTCACTTAAACACTTGGATTTCTCTCAAACTCACTTATAGAAACACTCAAATCAGATGAAGTAAAGTCTTTTACAAGAGTTGATAATAATATAATAAATAGCAAGGAACACACAAAAATAAATTTTCAAGGCACTTGTATATATTACTTCTCAACTCAAGATATTACAAGACTCTTACCAGCATCATACATGAGTTATAATGAGAAACTATATATACTAGATCCTACAGCTGGATATACTTTGATACCAGCTGGAAACCTAAGACTAAAGCATATACTACAATGCTAAAGTTAAGGTATCTTAGATAAAGTATTATCTAAGATATGGTAGTCATGACATGTCCATGACTTACCTTTTGTCACCAACTAAAGATGGCAACTGTACTAACATAAAAAGGTAAACAGTGGATTAAAGTATGGTCAACTACAATGCTTTTGAGAAAACGCCATGCAGTATCTCAGAGATTTGCAGCTGAGTGTCAGAAAGACCATACTTATGTCCACTGGATAATAGCAGTGTCTTCCGAAGGTAAGTTGGCTTCGGAAGAACAAGTTCTTCCGAAGCCACTTATACTTCGGAAGAGGCTTCTATACTTTCAAGGCTTGAGGACTTCTGTACTTCGAAAGTTGACTTCAGATCTTTCATTCTAAGTCTTGATCTTCGGAAGTAGGTTCTTTGTCTTCGGAAGTTGGAGTTTTCCTTCGGAAGTAAGTTTTACACTTTGTCTTTGAAAGAGCTCCTTTTTCCTTCGGAAGTTCCACACTTAGCTTCGGAAGTCTTTTATTTGTTGTACCAAAATCTTTTAAGTGACTTGGTTTTGGTTGCACCAGCCTTTCTAGATCCAACAGGTTACAAGATTTACAAGTTAGATGGTGCAAAACGCCCAAAAAGAGGGTTTTCATGGTGGAAATCGGTTTCCACCTCAAGAATGACCAATATAACATGTGAGATACCTTTTATGAAGTTGATAGCTCCTCAACAACAAAGAGAGGAGGTGTTTTTAATAGAGAAGTGAAGAAAACACATGAAATGACCATTTTCGGGTGACATGAAGCTTACACTTGGTATTGTTCACGTTTTGGAGGGTGTAGATGGTCGAGAGTGGTCTGGGAATCCTTGGAAGAAGCTGGAGAACTCGAAAAAGTGCTGTAGGGTCTCGGATTTGCAAGAATCAAGCACCAAATCTTCACAAAATGGCACCTTCCCGCTTGTTTGAGCTTGGCCGATGGATGTATGGTGTTGTTCTTCGAGTATGGGGGCTGCAATGGAGCTCAAAACCGTGGTGTGTGTGTGTTTTCTGGAGAGAAACCGAGAGAAGAGAGTGAGAGAGTGATAGAGGCTTGCATGAATGAGGAGTGGAGGTTGAAGGTGGTGGTATGTAGTGGTGTAGTAGTGTGGTGATTGGGGGAGAGGGGGGCGGCCGAGATTTGGCCTTTAGTGGGTCAATTTCAAATAAATTTTAATGTTAAATAATATTATGTGTAGTATTAATTTGTAGTAGTGGGTAGTATTTTAGGTGGTAAGGTTTAGTTAATTGTTAAGTGTTGTGCATGCACATGCATGTCTTTGACCAAATTATGAGTGTGTATGCACACATTCTAATTGTTTCACTTGAGGTTTAGCTTTGCAAGGGTGGCTAGTTAACATTCCCGGGACACCAAGTTTTAAAAGGTAAAACTTAAATTAACTAAAAATCACTAAAATCACATGAAATCACAAAACCGAACAAATAGTAAAAGATGATTCCAAATTCACTGATAGGGTTGGATTGTTTCTATAATTAGTACTCATAAGACGGGTAATGATGCAAGTAGATTAGGGTTAGAATAACGACCTAGAGGCCGGTTGTCACATTCTCTCACCGTTTAGGAAATTTCGTCCCGAAATTTTAGCTTCGATTAGAATCCGAACGGGTGGGTTTGAAGAGGTGTGGATAATTCTTCCTCATCTCATCTTCACGTTCCCAAGTGAATTGAGGTCCTTGCTTGGAGTTCCATCTAACCTTGACCTTGGGTATGCGACTCTGCCTGAGTTGCTTGACCAAGTGGTCCGTGATCTCCATGGGCTCTTCCACGAAGTTCAGCTTGTCATTGATTCTTGCTTCTTTCAACGGTAGCTCCAGGGTTTTGTCTACCATGCACTTCTTCAAGTTCGACACATGAAAGGTGTCGTGTATATGGCTCAACCTCTGGGGTTGTTTCAATTTGTAAGCCACTGGGCCAATTCTTGCCAGTATTTCGAATGGTCCAATGTATCTCGGGCTTAACTTTCCTCTCTTTCCGAACCTCACGGTTCCCTTCCATGGTGCTACCTTTAGCATTACCCTGTCACCCACTTGAAACTCTAAAGGTTTCCGTCTCCTATCAGCGTACTTCTTCTGCCGGTCTCTGGCTGCCCTTAGTCGCTCCTTAATTTTAAAAATCTTGTCAGTGGTCTCCAACACGATGTCGGGTCCCATTACTTGGCTATCACCGATCTCAGTCCAGTTCAATGGTGATCGGCATTTTCGGCCGTATAAAGCCTCATACGGAGCTGCTTTGATACTTGCGTGGTAACTATTATTATAGGCGAATTCCACCAAAGGGAGATGGTTGTCCCAGTTTCCGCCAAAGTCAATCACGCAAGCTCTTAACATATCTTCCAACGTTTGAATAGTCCTTTCACTCTGACCGTCGGTTTGTGGGTGCTACGCGGTGCTTAGATCCAAACCGGTTCCTAAAGCCTGCTGAAATGATTTCCAGAAACGAGAAGTGAAACCGGTATCACGGTCAGAGATGATCGACAAAGGCACTCCATCCCTAGTTACTATCTCGTCGACATATAGTTGGGCCAATTTCGTCAAGTCGTAATCTTCTCTAATTGGCAAAAAGTGAGCTGATTTCGTTAGCCTATCCACGATCACCCAAATAGCATCATGGCCTCTAAACGTTCTGGGTAACTTTGTAACAAAATCCATCGTGATGTTATCCCATTTCCATTCTGGGATTTCGGGCTGTTGTAACGTTCTTGACGGTTTTTGATTTTCAGCTTTTACCATGGCACAGGTTAGACATTTCCCAACGTAAACAGCGATTGATTTCTTTATTCCAGGCCACCAGAAAAGTGCCTTTAGATCCTTGTACATGTTATCACTTCCAGGGTGAACCGAATCCCTAGACTTGTGTGCTTCGTCAAGGATTACTTCTCGAATTCCTCCGTGCTTCGGCACCCATGTTCTCCCTTCGTACTTGTATGTACCATCGTCCCCTGTCTCAAATTGCTTTTGCATTCCGGTTAACCCTTCTTCTTTTAACCTTTCTTCCTTTAATGCTTCGTTTTGAGCTTATTTCAATTTTGCGATAAGGTTGGTATACACACTCATCCTTAAGGCTCGTACACGAAGAGGCTTCTCTCTCTCCTTTCTGCTCAACGCATCTGCCACAAACATTGGCCTTACCGGGATGGTAGCGGATTTCACACTCGTAGTCGTTTAACAGCTCGACCCATCTTCTCTGACGCATGTTTAGCATCTTTTGGTTAAGAATGTGTTGCAAACTTCTATGGTCAGTGTAGATGATGCACTTCGTGCCATAGAGATAATGCCTCCACATTTTGAGAGCAAACACCAGGGCACCCAATTCCAGATCGTGCGTCGTATAGTTCTTCTCATGATCATTCAGCAGTCTAGATGCATAAGCAATCAACTTGTTGCGTTGCATCAATACACATCCTAGTCCTTGACGCGAAGCGTCACAATAGACCACGAAGTCTTCTACTCCTTCCGGAAGAGCAAGGATAGGTGCACCGCACAGTTTCTCCTTAAGCGTTTCAACCGCCTCATTCTGCTCTCGTTCCCACACAAAGGTTGTGTCCTTCTTAGTTAGTGCGGTCAAGGGTTGCACTATGCGCGATAAGTCCTTTATAAACCATCGGTAGTATCCGACCAGCCCTAAGAATTGCCTAATCTCCGTGGGAGTTTCAGGAATCTTCCAATCCTTTATAGCCTCGATCTTGGAAGGGTCGACTTGAATCCCATTCTCATTTACCACATGCCCTAAGAGTTGAAGCTTAAGGATCCATAATTCACATTTAGAGAATTTGGCATATAGTTGCTCATTCTTGAGTAATTCAAGAATTAGCCTGAGATGCTTCTCGTGCTCGTCTTTACTACGGGAGTATATCAGTATGTCGTCGATAAACACGATCACAAACTTGTCGAGATAAGGGCGGCAAACGCGGTTCATGAGGTCCACGAATGCTGCTGGTGCATTAGTCAGTCCAAAGGGCATGACTAAATACTCATAGTGTCCATACCTAGTTCAGAATGCCGTTTTGGATATGTCCTCTTCTCTTATCTTCAGTTGGTGGTAACCTGACCTCAAATCTATTTTGGAGAAATAAATGGCTCCTTGCAGTTGATCAAATAGGTCATCTATTCTCGAAAGAGGGTAACGGTTCTTTATGGTCAGCTTGTTCAGTTCCCTGTAATCAATGCACATTCTTAGGGTTCCGTCTTTCTTTTTCACAAACAGTACCGGGGCACCCCATGGAGAGACACTCGGACGTATGAATCCCTTGTCCAGTAGTTCTTGAATTGGCGCCATCAGTTCCTTCATCTCAGGTGGGGTGAGTCGGTACAGTGCCTTGGCTACTAGTGTAGCACCTGACAGCAAATCTATCTGGAATTCGACTTGTCGGTTCGGGGGAAGTCCCGGTAGGTCTTCCGGAAACACTTCTGGGTATTCAGAAACCACGAGAATATCTTCAATCTTCTTCTCCTTTTGGGTTTTCATCACATAAACTATGAAAGCTGGGCATCCCTTCATTATGCTCTTGGTAGCTTTTAAGTGGGATACCATGGGGTATAGGGTGTTTCTTCTTTCGCCTTGTACCACTAACACTTCTTTGTCGCTCAACGGTATCTTGAGTAGACGCTCATCACATACGATTTCGACTCTATGCTTAGCTAGCCAGTCCATACGAACAACCACATCGAATCCTCCTAACTTAATGGGCAACAGGTTTATCCTAAATGTATTTCCTTTTAGATTCAGCGAGCAATCCTTGATGACTTCGTTAGTTTCTAAAATGTTACCGTCAGCTAATTCTACAGTAAACGTATCGGTCAAGGCACACGCGTTTAAGTCAATCAAAGGCCTAAAAGTACTAGAGACAAAACTAGCAGTCGCTCCAGTATCGAACAGAACAGTAGCAGGATGATTGTTAACAAGGAACGTACCGTTAACCACATCAGGTTCCCTACGAGCTCCATCTTGGTCCATAACGAATGCTCTTCCCTTGGGCTTGTTGTGCTTGGCATCCTTGTCTCTACCCAGCTTAGGACACTTGTTCCTCATGTGTCCTGGATCTCCACATTCATAGCATTGTTTTCCTGGTGCGTAAGTGCAGTCTTTGATTAAATGACCTGTTCTCTTGCATCTGAAACAAGGCATCGGTTACATTCCCCTTGATGGTGTAGTTTGCACTTGTTGCAAAACGGGCTTGTCCCCGAGTACAGTCTCCGGGTCTTGCGTCCCTGATCACCGCGCCTCGTACCTTCAGAACTCTTTCTACCTGACCTGCTGCTACTTCCAACCGCTCTCTTTACTTCAAACCACCTTCTTTTCTCACCAACAAACTGCCTCTTCTCATCAGCCCTTGCTTGCTCAGTCCATCCAGCCCTAACTAGGTCATCAGTCAAACTGCTGGTAAGGTCAACCGCAACTTGTAGGGTTGAAGGCTGGGAGGAACGGACCATTCCCCTAACTCTTGGGTGTAGCCCCCAGATGAATCGTGCTACACCTTTAGATTCGGGTGTCACCAGATGGGGAACCAGTCGGGATAGGGCTAAGAAACGATTGATATATTCCGTGTAGTTGGGACCTTTCATTTCCAGACTTAGGAACTCTGTCTCCAGTTTCTCGAGTTGATTGATGGGGCAATACTTGCTGGTCATCAGTTCACTGAATTCGGTCCAACTCATTCGGTTAGCCACATTTCTTCCACGGGTTTGAGTAATCGACTTCCACCATTCAAGAGCTGATCCCTTGAGGGATTGTGATGCGAACCTCACCATATGATCCATCTTGCACTCGCTAATGTCCAAGACAGCTTCCATTTCGTCTATCCATCTATACGTCTCTATAGCACCCTCGGTGCCGTAGAAGTCCTTAGGCTTACATGCCATGAAGGTCTTATAGGAGAATCCGTTCTTTAACGCCTCGGCTTCCTCGTCGTGGCCCTCGTTGTTCCCTGGTTGATCATTACCATTAGCATTATCCCGATCAGCATTGATCTGAGCGATAATGGTCGGGATGGCGTTAGCCAGTTGTTGTGCTACGAGGTTAGCAATTCTCTCGTCGTTTTCTTGATTAGGATTTTCCTTGTGGGGAGTTCCTGGTGGAGTAGGTTGGTTTCCAGTTTTTCTGGCTTCCTCACGGCGACCCCTAGTGGCTCATTGCTGTCCAAATCGTGTTCCTCTGCGAGTCGGCATTCTGATAGTATCACAAATAGATTCATTTAGCATCTCAAGATTTGTTTCGAATAGCTTATGCATCAATACCCTATTACACCATGCCTCGGGAAGAGGGATCATGGCGTGCACATATATATACAACCCACTAAGAAATTCTTACAAGGTCCAATTCAAAGCGTAACATAACAGTTAGACAATCGATCAGAAAGGGGCACGGACTAATTACAAAGCACGACACAACATATTGTAATTCAATTTAAATAGCCCAATATTCTAGCATCCAAATAAACAGTTCATAGATAAATAGAGGTAGTAGTATCATCCAGCAAAGTTGAATCAGAGTCAAGCTCTTACAAATTTGAAGGTGCCATCACCCCCATGATAATAATAATAATAGTATCGAATAATAATTAAATAGTTTCCTTCGACTATCTAAAGACAGATAGTTCCACTGCTTACCCCTGCTCTCACATCCACTTTTTCTTCAACCATCCAAACCATCCTGAGCTCTTGTTTCTCAGCTCCTGTTCCAACCGCTGCACCCCATGTGTAGCCATCATAGCCTGGAATTGAGCAGACTGGGAGGTCCGGGTGGCGTGCTGAAGAGTCAACTCGTACGACGAACGGTCTTCAAGATTTCATCCAGTGTCGCATCAGAGGGTCCTACGTCGCTTTCCCGGCGGCTCGACTGGGAGTACCTATCACCAGCCAGTACGCTAGGGCTGTCACACATGCTGTGCCTCGGTGGTATCAGGTGTTCATCACGTGGGTCAAACAACGGAGGTGCCGGTGACGGAATCCTAACAGGCGGTGGAGGAGGAGGAGGCATCCGGTAAATTCATGATTACGTTGATCAAGTGTAATCATCAATTTACCCAACCCGATCTTCCCAACACTTCCCACAAGGACAGTCCTAGGGTATCAGGGTTATAGCCTAGGGTCTACTATGGTATTCCTGATTTCTCTACAACCTTTGGCTCTGATACCAATCTGTGACACACCGGGCCCAGGTAGGGTGGGACGTCACAGACTAGCAACAACATATGGCAGCGGAAACAAACCATTGCAAGAGCTCAAAGGAGAGAATATCACATGGCATTAAAAGTTTTCAAAAGATACCGGGGCTAGAAACAGATCAAGCCCCCAAATGAGTTTTACAACCAACATATAAATAAATTTACTTGTTCAACAAAGATGTAAAATAGTTCAAAATGTTTATTAAGTAAAATAAGGCAATGCCATGGTCACGGGGATAAGTCTAGGTCTTCATAACGGCTAGGATTTCTTCACAAAATTACCTGAAACATGCTCAAAAAGAAATTTGTGTCAACTAAAAAGTTGGTGAATTCAAGTGCTTAAAGTTTAAAAACAAAAAGGACTTAACAAATCCTCATTTGATAAAAAGGAATGAATCATAGTTTCAACATCATGGGAGAATCATAATCAACCCTGCACTCAGTCCCGGTTGGCCTCTTCTAAAGTTGTGTTTAACCGGATATTCCCGAAGGAAGAACTGAGCCCCAAACTAGTGAACCATACCTACCCGGATGGTTCAACATAGTTTCTTAACAAAACCTGTCACATGCCACAAACGACCCCTCAGGATCTCAGTGGGGTACCCTTCCTGGAACGGAAGCCACTGTGTGTGGGGGATTCCCCAAATAGATCTATCCATATAAAACAAGCGGTTCATGAAAGAATTAATGATCATGATATAAGTATCAGCAGGTAACCATAAATCTCACATACAATCACCAAGTAAAGCACAAATATAGTTCATGAATAACAGAGCATGTTTCATCCCAAAACAGTAGTAAAAAGGGGGATCACTAGAACTCACCTTAGGAGTTAAGCCAAAAAAATAACTCTTCGCGTGCCGGGAATGTCTCAAGTCTAGCACCCTAAAGTTAGGATTTTACATATAATTTAGGATTTTACATCATTAAGTTAAGGATATAAGGTAAATATGTTGTTCAAGTGATTATTAGTTTCATAAGAGTCGGTTATAAAGTTTGGTAAAATTTTACAGTTTAGTCCCTCAAGTTTCAAAATTGACAGTTTATACCCTCAAGTTTGGTTTCTTGTTCTTTATGACACTTGAGACCAAAAATCAGGTTCTTAGAGTAAAACTTGACTTATTATTGAGTAAGTGTTCCAAATTTCCAGAATATGGATCCGGTTTAAAACCTATGCGTTTAACGTTCTCGGTTGCGGTAAAACCGGAGAGTTTTATCGGTTAATTTAGAATTTTCATAAATTTGAGTCTTGGACCAGTAGGTATCATCTTAAGGGTATTTTTATAAGTTTTAAGTCCTTTAATTGTGAAATTTTGCCTTTAATAGTTAAAAGCCTCGTTTTTACGTTTAACCCGTTAAAACGCGTTTGTAACCGAATTTGACCATTTAAAAGCTTGTTTGACCAATATTTCAAATCCTATAGGTCTTTTATAACTTATCTTACTGGAATGACATGGTTTTTCTAAATCTTAGCTTTAAACTCCTTTTTTTGGATTTTTCTCAAAAACGTCCCCCGGTTAGTACCCGTTTCTAGTTAAATCACCATTTAATTTATTCTTTGGACCATTTAAATTACCCATTGACTCCAGAACACTTTATTAACCATTTTTAAGCCTGGCATACTTTTCAAGATGGTTAAATCCATGTTTTACTATTTTTAAAGTTGTTTTACCATGTTTCGGGTCACGTAAATGACTAATGTGGGTCTAATCTTAACATGTCTTTAATTTCCAGAGATTAACCATTTATCACACATTAATATTCATCAAAACTTTCTGAAATCATGTCCCAAACTCACGGCTAGGTTACCCAACACAACAATGAACCATCAACTTAGTGATTTAGCCATAACCGACCATAACACATGTGTAAATCCGTACAACTTGCGTTTAAACATTACCAAAAACTTATTTAACTTTAATATCAGATTATTAGGGTGTTCTAAAGTCGTTCATGAGCAGGTTGTAAACCTTGGTTGAGAGGGTTTTCAAACAAGTGCTTAAATAGTATTATTTCATGTAGAAAGAAGGTTTTTAAGGTGTAACTCGTGCTATAACCACATGTTCACGGTGTATACTCTTTTGTAACTTTCAAAAAAGGTTATTAGGAGTCCATTAAACCATTAGCAAGAAGATTATAAGTTTTTCTTTCAAGGGTTACAAGATTTACAAGTTAGATGGTGCAAAACGGCCAAAAAGAGGGTTTTCATGGTGGAAATCGGTTTCCACCTCAAGAATGACCAATATAACGTGTGAGATACCTTTTTTGAAGTTGATAGCTCCTCAAGAACGAGATAATGGTGTCAGGTTTCTGCTATTTTAAAAGAGAAGTGAAGAAAACACATGAAATAACCATTTTCGGGTGACATGAAGCTTACACTTGGTATTGTTCATGTTTTGTAGGGTGTAGATGGTCGAGAGTGGTCTGGGAATCCTTGGAAGAAGCTGGAGAAACAAGTGCTGTAGGGTCTCGGATTTGCAAGAATCAAGCACCATATCTTCACAAAATGGCACCTTCCCGCTTGTTTGAGCTTGGCCGATGGATGTATGGTGTTGTTCTTCGAGTATGGGGGCTGCAATGGAGCTCAAAACCGTGGTGTGTGTGCGTTTTCTAGAGAGAAACTGAGAGAAGAGAGGGAGAGAGTGATAGAGGCTTGCATGAATGAGGAGTAGAGGTTGAAGGTGGTGGTATGTAGTGGTGTAGTAGTGTGGTGATTGGGGGAGAGGGGGGCGGCCGAGATTTGGCCTTTAGTGGGTCAATTTCAAATAAATTTTAATGTTAAATAATATTATGTGTACTATTAATTTGTAGTATTGGGTAGTATTTTAGGTGGTAAGGTTTAGTTAATTGTTAAGTGTTTTGCATGCACATGCATGTCTTTGACCGAATTATGAGTGTGTATGCACACATTTTAATTGTTTCACTTGAGATTTAGCTTTGCAAGGGTGGCTAGTTAACGTTCCCAGGACACCAAGTTTTAAAAGGTAAAACTTAAATTAACTAAAAATCACTAAAATCACATGAAATCACAAAATGGAACAAATAGCAAAAGATGATTCCAAATTCACTGATAAGGTTGGTTTGTTTCTATAATTAGTACTCATAAGACGGGTAATGATGCAAGTAGATTAGGGTTAGAATAACGACCTAGAGGCCGGTTGTCACAACATGTGTTTTAGTTAAGGAAACACCGGATCTCTTGGGATTCGCACAACTGTCTTGTTGACTTGTAACACTTGCATTATTTAAATACAAGTGTTTGGACTCCGCAGCTGCATAGTCTTTCGTAGGTGTTTGTTCTTCCGAAGGTACTTTGTTCTTCAGAAGGTACTTGTTCTTCCGAAGGTGTTTGCTCATCCACAGGAGTTTACTCATCCGCAGGAGTCTTCACTTGAACTCTTTGATTTTCACTTGAACTCGAGATCTGATTTTTCATCCGCAGATGATCTTCGGATGTATGCTACTTGTAATAAACATATCTATGGAAGAACAAAATGTTCATCCGTAGATGTTTCTTACACTTAGTCAATTTCAGTAATTGACCAAGTATTATGTTTGTACTTGCAATCGTACACAGATCAACACACATATGGGTTAACCTATATAGACAATGCATACATCAAAATAAAGAATTACAATCATTCATTACATATATTGATTAAAGTTCTAAGCCTATACAAAATGATCTAGATCTATTGTTCCTAGATCTAACAATAGTCCTCCTTAGGCTTAGATATTTCTAATAAGCTCCTCAAAACTAAAAGTTCCTTCAATCTTGACACCATCTTCTTGTTAAAATAAGATACTGCATCCTTTTGATCATCGTATTTGTACTTGATCTCCATTCTGCATATCCTATGAAGAGTCTCAAAACTTAGTCCCAAAATGTCTTCTTCTGTTGTTAGTGTTTCCACAATACTTTGGTTATGAATTATTTCAAGCTTATCTTCTTCTGAGATTCGAAGTTTCTTCTTCAATGTTAGCTTCTTCAATGTTAGCTCCTTAGTCCCAAAATGTCTTCTTTTGTTATTCTGCATGTAGTTTATCCTCCACTTGAATCATATGAACATATAAGCATAGATCATTCTATGCTCTTTCATTTGACAGCTTTGGGAAGAATTTGTCATGCAAGTATGATGTGTAGCTGGGGTGGAGCACTTTGATCTCTACTGGGTCAAAAATTCTTATCTTTTCACCTTTCTTCCCTTCAGCATTCCTCAGTAGTACTATTTCTTTTGTTCTATCTACATATCCCCATTCAGTTATGGGAATAGTGTATTGATTTCCATCAAATCTTTTAATGGCTGCTTTATTCTTGTTGTTGTATCCAACCCTCTTCAAAAGCTCATCATCTATCAATGTAGAGGAATCGGTTCTTGATCTTTTCACCCTTTCCATTCTTCTCTTATGATCAACATCTTCTTTTCTTGCTTGTACATCATCTTTGAATTTGGTCTTAAGTCTTCCTACTAACACAGAGAAGTCTCTTCCTCTTGGGTGAATTAGGTAATTAGTGATAATTAAGCTTTGTAGATCCTTGATGTCACTCTCAGGCAGGTACAATACTTGTTCTACATCATGGAAGTATTCAATTCTTCCAGATGTCCTTTTGATGATGGCATAATCCCAGTCTGGATCATATTTCCAGGCCATAATCCTGTTTTCTTCCACAGAACTGGGAGTTGTGATGTGGTCATACAACTCAATCAATGTAGATTTTTGCTCTGTAATTTCTCTGACTGTTGTACCCAAAGGCCACACTTTGCCAGGTATAACTGCTCGTGGCCCTCTAATTAGTTATTCTTTCCCTTTGTGCTGATCTTTAGATTCAACAGTTATAGGATCAATAGGGAGTTTGCTTTGTTGCTCATAGGATGGGTTTGGAGCTTCAGTTTTGTATCTCACCCCTGTGTCAAGCTCAACAGCCATTACATGCTCCATCATCCTCCTAAGCTCACCAACTTTTCTTCCTTTAAGCTCATGTGCCTTGTAGTTTTGACCCTGTAACCAACAGATCATATTGTACTTGCTAAGCTTTGCTATGTCATAGTGGCCTAGATCTTTCTTGATTTTCTGAATGGCTTGAAATGTTGTGAATGCTTCATAATCACGATGAGGAATCATGAATCTAGCCAGCTCAAACTCTTTCAGCACATTTTTCATGTCACTCATGCTCATCCTCTCTACCATGTCATACGGAAAGCCATGATTTATTAGGGTCATAAACATTGAGGATTCAAGCCTTTCTTCCAGTATGTCTTTTGTGGTCAGCAGTTCATCAACCTTTGATTCTTTGTCTGTTTTGGGAGGTTCATCCTTTGTGAGCTCATTCCATTCAACATCACTCTCAGCTTCATCATGAGTTACTGGCTTTAACGTTGAAACATCCACTGAAGGAGTGTGCTCTGGAGATGTATGCCTTGATCTTTTAGGTGAATCTTCAACATTGATCACTTTTTTCTTTGTAGAGCCTAAGTACTTCCTCTTCCTGGTGTATAGAATAAGTTGCTTTGAAGTCTCAACAGGTTCTTTTGTTTGTTTTGTTGCAGGAGCATTTGACTCAAGGGCACTTATCTTCATCTTCAGCTATCAATCTCTACATCCTTTCTTTGCAGCTGAGCATATTATTCTTGTAGAGTCTTGTTAGCTTGGTTTCTCTCCAACACAAGCTTTTCTATTTCAGCCTTCTCATGTGCTATTGACTCTTTTTGCTCTTTGACAAGCTCATGTAGAGCATCAATGACTTTATTGTTTTCTTGTATGTTTTCTCTTAATTTTTCCTGACTAGATTCTTGCTTCATAAGCTGATCATCTTTTTCTTTCATCATCCTCTTCAACTCTTGAATTCTTTGTTTTCTATTGTTGGACTTGACAACAAGCTTGTTGTATTCAGCCACCAAATAGCTTTTGCTTACAGGGATGTCATCTTCACTTAGCTCATCTTCATGATAGGCAATTACATCCACATAGTTTGGTCCTTCTTCCCTTTCTTGATGTTCAACAGCCAACTCATCATCATGTGCTACACTGACTGAGCTTGAACTTGATACAGCTGCTTGATCTTCCTGCTCTTCATGTTGATGCTATCGATGATCAGTGACTGGAGAGACTGGTTCAGTTTCATTTGAGTGAACAAGGAAGTCAGACTTGGTTATAGACAGTTGAACTGTACTTGCTTGTGAGGCTAACTCTGTCTCCCCAGTGTAAATGCTTTCAGTGGATTGATTTTCAGGGGTTGGAGGTTGTTGAAAAAGTGGCATTTGGATTTGATTTGGTGATGGAGGGTGAATTGGAGAGATTGGTTCAGTGTTTTGGCTGGCTGGTGATTGTGGTTGGGAAGATTGAGGTTGTGGAGATTGATGATGTTGGTGAATGGGTGATTGATGAGGTGAAGGTGAGACTTCCTCAGTGTTAGCAGGTGAACTTCCTTGTGGTTCTTCCCATATTAATTCTTGAGGAATGTTGGCATTAGGGTCCGCCACATGAGCAAACATGGGCATGTCTTCACCTTGGTATTTTCCACTTCTCTTATTGAGCACAGATCTTCCTAGATGTGCTTGAATGAACACATCACCATCTCGGTCTATTCCAGGAAGCTCAGCATTTATGATCAATTGTAAGAACCTTGGGAACATATACATCTTGTCAGCTTTCTGTACTTTGATTTGGTCATTCAGGCACCCAAGGATGTACTTTGAGTAGTTGTAAGTCCTTCCCTCAAAAACACCAATAATCCCAGATGATATGTGTCTAGAGAATCTGTCAAGTCCAGACTTTCTATTTGAGATGCACTTTAGGTAAGTGTGACATAGGAATCTGTACGACTTGCATAATCTTCCTTTCTTTATTTCTCCTTTTTCAAAATCACCATCATATCCCATCAGATAGAATATCTTCTCTATGTATTCGTTCTCGAACACATTAGGATGACCAGCTTCTTGTTCTCCCAACTCTAGAGCCCTTCTTATGGTCTGTTCATCCATCCTCAGTCTTTGATTCTTCACTTCCGCCACGATAACTTCTCCATCTTCTTCTATTCGTGCGGAGTTCGAGAAATCAATTATATGTGATTGGTGAATCGTAGGCTCTGCTGTTAAAGCATAGAACAGCCTGGATTGTCGCAGATATCTGATGATGTCTCGACATCCTTCCAACACAGGGTCGTCGGGATTTAAGAACGCACACACATTGTGTTCCTTGCAAATCGATTAGACATCTGTTCATGAGAGTTAAGAAGAATAGATTAGAATCAACATTACAGATATGAGAATGCAAACAGTTTTAATGATAATCAAGAATCAAACAGTTCATTATTGATGATTATGACATGTTTTACCTTCTGAACAATGATTTGAGATCGCGATTATGTATTTGTTTGATGTTTTGATTCGGTAATTTGAATGTTTGTGAAAGGGGGAAAGGTTAGTTGAGTGGGTTTTTCTAGGTCTGAAAAAGTGTTCTGAAAAAGTGAATAACGAATATTAAAGACAAAAACATCATTTATGAACACTTGACCACATTAATATTCTTTATTTAATGAAGTGGGTCCCATTTTTCTTATTACACTTCCGTGGAATTTATTTGTTCCGCAGATTTCAGTTCATCCGTAGAACATCTGCGGACGCCTAACTTAAAACTGAAATTTAAAGTTTGTATAGAAGTATAACTTGATTTTCTATAGGTTACCATTCTATGGAACTGAATTATACTTGTAAAATATTAACTCATTCTTAGGTTACCAATCTACGGATAGTCATATTTTACTCCCCCTTAAGTTTCGCATTGTAGCTTCTGCTGATGCTTAAAATGTACTGTAACTTCTGCTAATGCTTAAAATGCCACGATTGAAACTTATTTTATTGTATGGTCCTAATCAACTGATAGAACCATTTATTGCTATTGGACCTTGTTGACTTTGTATTCATGACAATTATGCACAAGAAGGTTTATATTTTAAAACTTCATGTATCCAAAAGCCAAGTTAGTGCTCAGGTTCCAATTCCTTCATATTGACAATTCATTTGACAATTTTGTTGTTAACTTATTTTCATGATTTTACTCCCCCTAAATTTTTGATTAATGATGAATGAATGCATTTATCATAAAATTCTAAGAAGAGTATCATGAAAGACACATGTCTGTCCAAACAAAAAGAAATTAAACTAAACAAAACTGAAATGAGTACTATGTACAAGCATATATACACATAGAATGAGATCATACTATAACACTAAGTATCTTCCTGATGAATTATTTTGTTGAAATGATACCTGATCTTAGTTCTGATTGCAAGTATGTTTTTCCACTTAAATCCATACAGGAGTATTGTATCAACTAGGCATGCTGTTTATCATGTTTTCATATTTATTAGTGAGTAACTGTTATGGGCTTCACATTTAAATCACTTAGAGTTTGTCCTCCCTTTGTGAGTCAAATCATCACTTTTTCACACTTAGAAACTATGTACTTTAGGTTATAAGTTCTATCTTGAGATGCATTTGACATCTTATTAATGCATTGATGTAAAAGCTCTAGATTTAATATATAGTTGTGTTGGATCTAGATAGGCTGTTGCAACCAAAACCAAGTCACTTAGAAGATTTTGATACAACAAACAAAGGACTTCCGAAGCTAAGTATGGAACTTCCGAAGGAAGAAGGAGCTCTTCCGAACACTAAGTGTAAAACACACTTCCGAAGGAAAACTCCAACTTCCGAAGACAAAGAACCTACTTCCGAAGATCAAGACTTAGAGAGAAAAATCTGAAGTCAACTTCCGAAGTACAAGAAGTCCTCAAAGCCTCAGAAGCATAGAAGCCTCTTCCGAAGTATAAGTGGCTTCGGAAGAACAAGTTCTTCCGAAGCCAGTTAACCTTCGGAAGACACTCCTATTATCCAGTGGACATAAGTATGGCCTCTCTGACACTCCGCTGCAAATCTCTGAGATACTGCATGGCGTTTTCTCAAAAGCCATGTAGTTAATCATACTTTAATCCACTGTTTACCTTTTTATGTTAGTACAGTTGCCATCTTTAGTTGGTGACAAAAGGTAAGTCATGGACATGTCATGACTACCATATCTTAGATAATACTTTATCTAAGATACCTTAACTTTAGCATTGTAGTATATGCTTTAGTCTTAGGTTTCCAGCTGGTATCAAAGTATATCCGGCTGTAGGATCTAGTATATATAGTTTCTCATTGTAACTCTTGTTTCATGCTTGTACGAGTCTTGTAATATCTTGAGTTGAGAAGTAATATATACAAGTGCCTTTAAAAATATATCACTTCTTGTTCCTTTGGTACTTATTATATTATTATCAACTCTTGTAAAAGACATTACTTCATCTAATTTGAGTGTTTCCATAAGTGAGTTTGAGAGAAATACAAGTGTTTAAGTGACAAACCCAATCCTGCAATTGGTATCAGAGCTTTTTAGGCTCTTGATTATGAGATCTTACCATCCTAATCAACCAGTTTTTCACTCCTCCTTATACCTCACTCAAAATGTCCCTCAACAAATCTGAAGTAGAAATGGGGACGATGACCAAAGCTCCCATCATCACCCCAGAAAACTTCAGGTCTTGGAGCAGAAGAATGGAAGGCTTCATCAGGTATCAAGACAGCAAGATGTGGAAATCCATTGTCAATGGCCCGTATAAGCCAAAAGTAGCTGGTGAAAACGGTGCCATGATTGAGAAAGCCGTTGAAGATTATTCTGATGAAGACAGGAAGAAGCTTGACATAGACAGCAATGCTATGACTGTTCTTATGACTACAATCCCAAACTCTATCATGGTGGGGTTTGAGCATTGTAAGTCTGCCACCGAACTCCTTGATGCTCTTGCTTAAATGTACTCAAGCTCGAATGATTCCAAGAAGGACTCACTAAAGCAGCAGTTTGAGAACTTCACCTATGTTGCTGGAGAGACTCTTAGCCAGCAATATTTCAGGTACATGGATCTCATTTCTTCCCTTCAATCTGTGGGAATCACTCATGAACTCAGAGACCTTACTAGAAAGTTTATGAGTGCTCTACCCAATGAGTGGACATTCTACTATGTCTCTATCAAGAGAACAGAGAATCTGAATACACTCACCATGACCGAACTCTATGGGATCCTTGATGGATACCGTTTGGAAATGGAAAGTAAGTGTCACACCCCAACCTTGACGGCGGAAACGTCGAGATGTGAGGGTTAAGATTGTTCACAGCCACATAACGCTATTATTAAATCCAAATATATTATACATAAGTTTCAAAATTACATTACAAGCATAAGTCTCAATAATGAAATAAGTTTCAACATGAAATAACAACATAATCATTTTGTTTATTAACTAGGTCCAAGTCCTAGAATATGCCAGCAACATTAGTTCACTTCAAAACTTGGGGGTTTTCCTGAAACATGATAAAAATAATAGGTCAACTATATATAGTTGGTGAGTTTCCAAGGTTTTCATACATAATATGAAAAAGTTACAAGTAGCAATTCATGTCATAGGTTATAAGCTAGTAAGGTTATAGAACACATATCGTTACAACCAAACCTCGACTTGATTACAAGTATAAAAGATTGGCTAAGTGTATTTGGTTCCCTAGTGCACAAGCGTACGGCCCCTAGGAGTCGGCAATACCTCGACTTTAGCACCAAATAGGCTTGTCAGGCCCAAAGATCTAAGACGTCGCCAGGCTAGCAATAGTTAATGATTGTAAACAAACTATGTATCTCATATAAACACTTACAACACACAAATAACCATGACAAAATAATAAGATGAATTGCATGTGCTTACAAGTCTCAAACGTTTACAAGTGTACGATGTATAAGTATCATGTTTCACCCCAAAATAGTGTGAAATAAAGTAAAAAGGGGACAAAGAAAACTCACATGGATATATGCATTACAAGATGTTATACATAGTCAAAAGTTAATCCAAGGTGTCCTTCACAAGGCACCTAAATATATATATTTTACAAGTTTAAGTTTGAATAATAAGATTAACGTTTTAATACGAACTAGGGTTTCACTTGAGATTTGGGGATTTTTAATAAATAAATCAAGCAAAATAGAATAAAACAATCGTTTATGGTTTGGGTTTATAATGTTGAAATCAAACAGTTATAAATAAAATTCAATGATTTAACTTATCGAATTACTAACGATTAAATATGATATGTGAAAAGAGATGAATAATTCAATAATTAATTATTCAAAATTTGATAAAAGTAATTAATTAATATTTACTTTAAATGCCCTTAAAACTAACATTTTATAAGGTTTTTAACCGTTTTACAATAATCTTTGTAAAAGTTTTATAGTATCAAAGCTTTAAAACAATAATAAAGAAATAATATAGAATTTATGTTATCTTATAAATCTCACAAACTTAAATAAAGTTTAAGAAATAATGTTATTATCTAATTATATGTAACATGATTAAATGAATAGATGAATAATTAATCATTAAATAACTATTTGAATAATTGTACCTATAGATTTATAACGATTTAGAATAATCCACATTTGATCCAAATAGGGTTATAACATTTAGATTACATAAAATAGTTACTAATGTTTTTATAATCTTTGCTATCCTTTATAAAATAATTAATATCATAAGTTTTAAAAAAAACCTTTAAAATAATAATGTAATGATTTAAATTATTATCTAAAATCTTATTTATAAGAATAACTAAACACTACATTTGTTGATAAAATTTGTTAAAGTATTTATAAAAATAATAAAATAAATTTACAGAAAGAAATAATTAACTTTAAAAATAAACAAAAGTTTTAAAACTAATTTTTATAATTTTCAGAAACTGTTATTATTTAATTTAGGGGCCAAAAAGGCCTAAAAAAAATATGTGAGGCTCCCCGGGTTCGAACCGGGACCTCCTGTTTGTGAGGGCGCACGAGTGACCAGTGAACCAAGGCTTCCAGCCGCGATGGTTCTTGCTTCTCAAACATTATATATAAAACTAAATAGAAACCCCCCAATTCTCAAGAACCCTAGAATCAATTCACATCAAATTGACCACGAATTCGGAGTCGTTAACTGAATTAAAGTTAGGGCTTTGATTTGCCCAGTAAAACCGAGGTTATGTTTAGTTATAATTACCTGGATTTGAAGGAGAAATCGGTGAGTTCGATGAACAGGGTCGCGACTGTGGTAGGTTTAACTTTGGATGATTCGTGGTGTTGTGATTCAATTAAACATTTGGAGAGCTTCGTATGATGATAATGATCGATTGCCCTCTCTCAATTTTGAGTAATGGAATCCATAAGATGGTCAACGACTAAGTTGTAGGTTGCGTTTGAAGAGATGATTGAACTCCATGATTTTGCGTAATTTAGATGAAATTGAAGTTAGTATACGATTGAGTGTAGATAATCGATCGTTTGGGTGCTTTTAATTGGATTATTATGAAGTGTTAATGCTCGAACGGTTAGGAGCTTGAAGATGCTTCGGTTTTGCTTTCGATTAGCCTAGTAACCGTCGATTAATTGATGCGTTCAGGTTCGAGACACGTTCGCGAAATGGTTTGGAACTGTTTGGTGTCGATTTTGGGTAGTTTCAGGGGGATTTGGAGGTTGCCGGCGCCGCGCCGGACTTTGCCGGCCGGCGACCGGAAATACGGGGAGAGAGAAAGGGTGGGGGGTTGGGTTTGATAAAATACACCTTTGGTCCCTGTGGTTTTCAAAGTTGTCAACTGGGTTTTAATGTTTTGTTTTAGTTTTAAAATTAAATTACAAATTAAACCCTGAATTTTAAATGTTATCATTTTATGTAAAACTTATTAATTTCAAGTTTTAAGATAATAGAATCTTGTATTATTTTCAAAGATTAACACTCATTATATTTATTTTTATTAATCTTGTTGTTATGACTATTATTGTTATTATTATCACTAATATTATTATTATTAGTGTCATTATTATAATTGTTATTATTATTGTTGTAATAATAATAATTATCATTTTTAAGATTAAAATCACTTTAAGTGTTTAAACAACATCACAACCCTTTCAATGCCATTGTTATTAATTATCAACCATAATAGGTCCTCAAGGTTTCAAAATGACATAAAAGGTCCTTTTAAAACTTAACGAAGTTAACCTTTTAAGTTAACAAAATACGAGATGTTACAGTCTCCCCAACTTAAAAGAATTTCGTCCCGAAATTAAAAATGAACTTAGACGAACAAAGGAATTGAAATGAAAAGTAAGTGTTCAACGAGCAGTGTTTGACGTTTGATTACAGGTGGAACGCTTCACCTTATGGAATCTTACAAGATTCTCAGCATAATAAACGCGAGACGTTTTGAGATGAAACGTTGGAAAACGATAACGAGTTACCGTGGTACCTTAGATTGATAAGTCACAACTTCTAGAATATAATGATGTCTAGAAATCAATAAAGGACCAACAATGATAAGAAAGGTTAACCGTCAGGATTTAAGAATCTCAAACGTCACTATATGAAACGGTCTTAACGCATATCTTACGAATATGTATCTCTCTTTTGACCAATCATTGGTCTAAGAATTATACGATATGCGAAGATTTTGAAACAAGTTCACGACGATGGTTGGGAACATCATTAAAAGCAGAAAAGGAATCGTTCATTCAAAATAACGATCGATGTTTTAACGCCATACCACGGTATACGAATTCTTGAGTTAAATACAAGTCAATTTATCGACCCATTATCTCACATAAGTCAATATGAGATTAGTCAATTGGTCTATAATGCACCAATTTTCATCATGACGGCTAAAATAAGAGACACTTAGTGAATGAAAAGTTAAACAGAAGATCCATAGGATCACGAATGTTAGGTCTTGTCATATATGAAGGTAAGTCACTTGGATACACACCAAGTTACGTCTTTTCCTTTATGCCAAACCCATGACTACAAGTTACGAAGGTTTATGAACCTCCACGTCGCAATGTAAGTAATAACGGGTCTCGTTAGTCGAAACCACGATAGAGTTTTAAAGATTTCCAAGGTTAAGGGTTCAAAAGTGATTCAAGAAGTAACGCAAACAATAAGACATGCATTTGTAACCATGTTTTGCAAGGTAACGAACTTCCAAATATAGATCGCATACGTAATTCATCAAACCCATAAGTACAGTCGAGAACATTCGTATGACTAGAAAGGCATAACCACGAGTTGATGACGTCTTTATTTAGTAGAAAGATTGTTTAGGAAGGCTACCATCACACAATCATGCGTTGATGATAGCTCAAAATGAAAGTTGATGAGTAAGGAATAAATAGTTCGATATAGCTAGATCAAATCAAAACATAAGGATAAGGGAAAGAAATCAATTTAAATGCTCCAAGCTCGGAATCAAAATTAACCTAAAGTGATCGGGTCACCTTTCAAGTTCAGAAATCATGCTTTGGCTTGATAGGTCCAAACCCTAACATTGGTTCACCCCTCAAGTTACTACATGTTTCTTGTCACTTGATTAAAACTTTGGTAAGTTGGAGATCAAGAAATGAGAATAGTCACCAAGGTGTGGTTTTCACTCCTAACTTGATGATTTATTCCCAAGGTATGACCCCTAACTTACCAATTAAAAGTTCGATCCCAACTCCTTGTTGAGGATCCACCGAAATAAGACGAGATAACTCACCATTAAGGTAAGGAAAATCACTCCTATCTTAACGGTGAAGTTTTACAAAAACAAAATATAACAAAATGAACTTCTTCATCAAAATCCAGAATTCACTCCTACTTTGATGAAGTCGACTCATTTGAACAAATACAATTCATAAAGATGATTTTATCATCAAGGTATGGAATTCACGCCTATCTCGATGATTGAATTTCATAATAGCAAGAAAACAATCGAAGATGACATTCGTCACCAAAGTACGGGTTTCAATCCTATTTTGGTGAGAACATGTCATTTGTGAAATGCCATTCCAAAGAAAATAGTTGAAGTCAATCCTCAAGATAAGGTAATCACTCTAATCTAGAGGGTTAAATTTCATAAAACACGCGATTGAAAACCATTTATCGAAACGAATAGAGAATCATCAAAGTAAGGGAATCACCCCTTTTTTGATGAGTTAGAATCATTTAGGAGACACAGGTGTTCTTAGTCATAGGTTGACTTTCAAACACTTGCATCTCTCACGGTGCAGACGGTACGGAATTTGACTTAACGACGAAAGGAAAATAATATCAATTAGAAATTCGGAAAATTTCAAGTTACATCAATGTAACAAAAGGGTAAAATCATGTTTACAAGCTTAGGATCAAGTTCAAGATAACAGAGGTTGTTGTGGTGTTCAAATCTTGGATGGTTTCAATCGGAAAGACGAAATTAAGGGCAGAAAATTATTCAACACCACAACGAGGTGTGAACGTTTGGTATCGAAAGGAATACACGGACCTCCCAAGATATGAGGTCAACCATAGTCTTATTGAAGGCACACGTACTTATAAGTGATCATTCATCTCATGGGTTTCGAGTCATGTAAATGAATTCAATGATCGAGTCAAATTACCATTTACACTTTGCCTAGACAAAGTATCTCGAGATGTAGAAATTCCACTTATAGCGTTACATGTTCTTAGTTACGGGACACATCCTTAAGAAGACTTGAGAACCATAAGTAACGGTTTAAAGTTTTTGATGACCATTCGGTTTAGATTCCCAATATCTTTGGGTATATTAAAATCCATGTTCGCGTTGGTCAAAATATAGAAATAGATATATGAAACGCTCAACGTATAACGGTTTTTAAACGTACGAGTTGAAATGTAGGGTAGGTTCAATATCAATAAGAACATTATGTATGATAAGAATGAAGGGATACCAGCTCAAGGAATCAAAGGTTTTTAAGATACGTAGAGGATGGTTCCATTTGGTAACGCATTACCATTTGGAATCGTTGACACGTCAAGGTAAATTGACCCATTTACCATAGGGACTTGTGTATGTTGACCATAGTTTATCACTCATCCCAAAAATCCCCAGGTAAGCATAACTGGTCTCGTAATGAGATTTATACGATATGCTTGCCTTAGCCCGAAGGCCTTTTGCCAGGAAATCCAGAATACAGGTGTCTATGTGTCACACAAATTTCTTTGGTTTATGAAATCAAAACCTTGATGAGATTTTCAAAGATTAGACATAGAGTCTAAGGAATTAAACCCACAATGATAAGTGTAAATTCCACACGTCGTTGAGAATAGATTCAGGAAGTTCATTTGTCGGGGAGAATCAAAGAGTTGAAGTTAAGTTTAGGGAGACAAGTAACTAAGTTTAAGCATACATAAGGCAATCCTATGCTAAGGCATCAAGTTGCACAAAAGGCATAGCATCATGTAGCATGCAAACAACATGTAAGCACAAAGGTATAAGAATCCTTCTATGAGGTTCATGCAACTATAGTCTAGGTCACCATTTCTAATAACCTAAATCCCTATAGTTATGGGCTCTGATACCAATCTGTCACACCCCAACCTTGACGGCGGAAACGTCGAGATGTGAGGGTTAAGATTGTTCACAGCCACATAACGCTATTATTAAATCCAAATATATTATACATAAGTTTCAAAATTACATTACAAGCATAAGTCTCAATAATGAAATAAGTTTCAACATGAAATAACAACATAATCATTTTGTTTATTAACTAGGTCCAAGTCCTAGAATATGCCAGCAACATAAGTTCACTTCAAAACTTGGGGGTTTTCCTGAAACATGATAAAAATAATAGGTCAACTATATATAGTTGGTGAGTTTCCAAGGTTTTCATACATAATATGAAAAAGTTACAAGTAGCAATTCATGTCATAGGTTATAAGCTAGTAAGGTTATAGAACACATATCGTTACAACCAAACCTCGACTTGATTACAAGTATAAAAGATTGGCTAAGTGTATTTGGTTCCCTAGTGCACAAGCGTACGGCCCCTAGGAGTCGGCAATACCTCGACTTTAGCACCAAATAGGCTTGTCAGGCCCAAAGATCTAAGACGTCGCCAGGCTAGCAATAGTTAATGATTGTAAACAAACTATGTATCTCATATAAACACTTACAACACACAAATAACCATGACAAAATAATAAGATGAATTGCATGTGCTTACAAGTCTCAAACGTTTACAAGTGTACGATGTATAAGTATCATGTTTCACCCCAAAATAGTGTGAAATAAAGTAAAAAGGGGACAAGGAAAACTCACATGGATATATGCATTACAAGATGTTATACAAAGTCAAAAGTTAATCCAAGGTATCCTTCACAAGGCACCTAAATATATATATTTTACAAGTTTAAGTTTGAATAATAAGATTAACGTTTTAATACGAACTAGGGTTTCACTTGAGATTTGGGGATTTTTAATAAATAAATCAAGCAAAATAGAATAAAACAATCGTTTATGGTTTGGGTTTATAATGTTGAAATCAAACAGTTATAAATAAAATTCAATGATTTAACTTATCGAATTACTAACGATTAAATATGATATGTGAAAAGAGATGAATAATTCAATAATTAATTATTCAAAATTTGATAAAAGTAATTAATTAATATTTACTTTAAATGCCCTTAAAACTAACATTTTATAAGGTTTTTAACCGTTTTACAATAATCTTTGTAAAAGTTTTATAGTATCAAAGCTTTAAAACAATAATAAAGAAATAATATAGAATTTATGTTATCTTATAAATCTCACAAACTTAAATAAAGTTTAAGAAATAATGTTATTATCTAATTATATGTAACATGATTAAATGAATAGATGAATAATTAATCATTAAATAACTATTTGAATAATTGTACCTATAGATTTATAACGATTTAGAATAATCCACATTTGATCCAAATAGGGTTATAACATTTAGATTACATAAAATAGTTACTAATGTTTTTATAATCTTTGCTATCCTTTATAAAATAATTAATATCATAAGTTTTAAAAAAAACCTTTAAAATAATAATGTAATGATTTAAATTATTATCTAAAATCTTATTTATAAGAATAACTAAACACTACATTTGTTGATAAAATTTGTTAAAGTATTTATAAAAATAATAAAATAAATTTACAGAAAGAAATAATTAACTTTAAAAATAAACAAAAGTTTTAAAACTAATTTTTATAATTTTCAGAAACTGTTATTATTTAATTTAGGGGCCAAAAAGGCCTAAAAAAAATATGTGAGGCTCCCCGGGTTCGAACCGGGGACCTCCTGTTTGTGAGGGCGCACGAGTGACCAGTGAACCAAGGCTTCCAGCCGCGATGGTTCTTGCTTCTCAAACATTATATACAAAACTAAATAGAAACCCCCAATTCTCAAGAACCCTAGAATCAATTCGCATCAAATTGACCACGAATTCGGAGTCGTTAACTGAATTAAAGTTAGGGCTTTGATTTGCCCAGTAAAACCGAGGTTATGTTTAGTTATAATTACCTGGATTTGAAGGAGAAATCGGTGAGTTCGATGAACAGGGTCGCGACTGTGGTAGGTTTAACTTTGGATGATTCGTGGTGTTGTGATTCAATTAAACGTTTGGAGAGCTTCGTATGATGATAATGATCGATTGCCCTCTCTCAATTTTGAGTAATGGAATCCATAAGATGGTCAACGACTAAGTTGCAGGTTGCGTTTGAAGAGATGATTGAACTCCATGATTTTGCGTATTTTAGATGAAATTGAAGTTAGTATACGATTGAGTGTAGATAATCGATCGTTTGGGTGCTTTTAATTGGATTATTATGAAGTGTTAATGCTCGAACGGTTAGGAGCTTGAAGATGCTTCGGTTTTGCTTTCGATTAGCCTAGTAACCGTCGATTAATTGATGCGTTCAGGTTCGAGACACGTTCGCGAAACGGTTTGGAACTGTTTGGTGTCGATTTTGGGTAGTTTCAGGGGGATTTGGAGGTTGCCGGCGCCGCGCCGGACCTTGCCGGCCGGCGACCGGAAATACGGGGAGAGAGAAAGGGTGGGGGGTTGGGTTTGATAAAATACACCTTTGGTCCCTGTGGTTTTCAAAGTTGTCAACTGGGTTTTAATGTTTTGTTTTAGTTTTAAAATTAAATTACAACTTAAACCCTGAAATTTTAAATGTTATCATTTTATGTAAAACTTATTAATTTCAAGTTTTAAGATAATAGAATCTTGTATTATTTTCAAAGATTAACACTCATTATATTTATTTTTATTAATCTTGTTGTTATGACTATTATTGTTATTATTATCACTAATATTATTATTATTAGTGTCATTATTATAATTGTTATTATTATTGTTGTAATAATAATAATTATCATTTTTAAGATTAAAATCACTTTAAGTGTTTAAACAACATCACAACCCTTTTAATGCCATTGTTATTAATTATCAACCATAATAGGTCCTCAAGGTTTCAAAATGACATAAAAGGTCCTTTTAAAACTTAACGAAGTTAACCTTTTAAGTTAACAAAATACGAGATGTTACATCCTGCTAGCAACGCTTTAATGGTTGCTGAAGGCTCAGGAATCTCCCAGTCTCAGCAATACCTGACCTACACCCAGCAGCCATCTTGGTCTTCTGAGCCTTACATCATATTTCCTGAGACTCCAAGGTCTCACCAAGCTCAGCAAATCACCTTTCAGGAGAGCTGTGCATTTGTCTCAGGAAGTAGGCACTCAAATGACTATCAATACTGCTTTGATGATCTAGAGTGTTTTAGGCCGGATGACGTAGAGCACGTGGACATAGTCCAACAAATGGCTCTTCTAACCTACAGAGCAAAGAAGTTCTTTAAGAGAACTGGAAGGCAATTCCCTCAGAACCCAATCAACAGCAAATTTGGGTTTGACAAAAGCAAGGCCAAGTGTTACAACTGTAACCAACTTGGTCATTTTGCAAGGGAATGCAAGGCTCCCAAGTCCAACCCGGGAACCCCACAGGCCTCCACACATCCCTCTACACCAAAGCCCACCAGAAATTCAACAGAGACTGCTGCAATGGCTCAAGAAGTTGACTAGAGCTTCATGGTTCAGGATGTGACTCCTGCTCAAGCACTCATGGCCGAAACAGATGAAAACAAGGTATATGAACATCTCTGTACTCCTGCATGTATTGCTATGGTTAAACTGTATCAGGACTACAATATGGAAATTAGATCTGATATTGAAATGTTTTAAAATCTGACTTTAAAAGAGCTGAATCTGACTACCAAAGAAAAATTGAGGAGTTAGAGAAAACTGTGTCCCTCTTAAAACATGAACATACAAACTACAAGACTCAAATCAAGGATTTAATATCCAAATTGACTGAGGCTCAAGCCCAGCTTGTCACTGCTGAGGCTCAAGCCAGGAAGTATGCTATTTCCGAGCAAAACTTCCAAGCCATTCTTGCATCATCCTCTCACTCAAAACTTTGTTATCAAAACAACGGTGGGTTGGGAACCAATGAAAATGCTCCACCACACTCTTATAAGTCTATAAGACAACCAAGGCGTGGTATTGAAGACCAAGAGGTTCCATCTGCTGACCCACCTTCTCATGAGTCAAAGAATGATGCAACTATGGAGACCATCACAGGGAAGAAACAAGAAATTATGTCCTCCCCAGCCAATGATGATCAAACCCTGACCACCAAAGCCAGAAGAAGTAGAGCTAAGGCAGCCAGAAAAACTGCCAAGAAAGTGGCTGAGTCCAAGCTAAAGATAGACCCAAAACAAAAGGGTGTATTCATATCAGCTGGATTCCAGGTGGTTGGAAATTCTGATTCAGGAAAAGAGTGTAGTACCAGTACTCCTATCCTACCAAAAGATCAGAAATTAAAGGGAAAGGTTGCTGATGAAGAGAAAAAGAACAAGAAACAGCAATCCTCTCATTCCCAAAAAGTTAACATTGCATGCATAATGTGTGGTCTGCAAAACCACATGGCTAAAGATTGTTACTACAATCCTGCTAGCACACATTATGCAAATAATGTTAAAAGAGAAGAAGTCAGGGAAGGTTTCTCATTTGGACCATATCAAATGGTTCAAGTGATGAAAAAAGGAAAGCTTGTTTCCGAAGCAAGGCTTCTCTCGGAAGAAAATTCTTCTTCCGAAAGGAAAAAGGCTTCGAAAGTTAAAGCTGTAAAGACTCAGAAAAACAAAAGAGTCCCCTTGAAACCATCCCAGAAGAAGACTGTTTCGGAGGGAAAGGTGGTGAAGGTTTCTTCCGAAAAGAAAGAAGCTTCGGAAGAATGCCAAGCTGCAAAAGCTTCAACAAGCTCATCCTCTATGATCAACCAAGGGATGGAATGGAAGATCAAGGAAGATGTTGTAGCCCAAACCTCTTCTTCAAAGACATCCATTGAACTCCCATGCATAAATTTTGGTTCAATTATGTTATTATCATTGGAAGAACCCAAGACCAATAAGGCTTGGGTTTCCAATCAAAACTAATTATCTCACTTTATGTGCAAGGACATCCATATGACAAGAATAACAACATTTGGATTGTAGATAGTGGATGCTCCAGGCACATGAAAGGGATCAGATCTCTCCTTCAACAATTTCAACATTATGATGGAGGTCCTGTCCAGTTTGGAGGTGAGACCGGAGGATATATTTCTGCAGAGGAAGTATATCCAATGGAAAGTTAAAAGTTGACAAAGTTAATTTTGTGAAACAGCTTGAACATAATCTGTTAAGTGTTTCTCAATTCTGTGATAAAAAGCATCAAATGCTTTTCACAGAACATGAGTGCATTATCCTCAAACCCGGGATGACAATTCCTCAGGAATTGGTGCTTCTTAGATCTCCCAGGAAAGGGGATATGTACAAGCTAGATATGAACAATGCTTCCCCAATGGGAGAAGTATCATGCTTTCTTTCCAAAGCTGATGGTGATGAGTCAACACTATGGCATAAACGAATGTGTCATGTCAATTTTAAGAGAATGAATAAATTGGCTAAAAATAACTTGGTACATGGTTTGCCTAAAAAGTAACTTTTCTTTAAAGATAACTGTGTTGCTTGCCTTAAAGGGAAACAACACAGGTCTTCTCATAAATCCAAAGTTGTTAACTCTATCACCACTCCATTACACTTATTGCACATGGATCTATTTGATCCCACAAGTATTATGAGCATTGGAAGGAAATCATATTGCCTTGTGATTGTTGATGATTTACTAAATTTACATGGGTATTCTTTTTAAGAACCAAAGATGAAACTGTTGAAACTTTAAAATCTTTTATTCTTAAAATAGAAAATCAAGTTGATCACAAGGTTAAAATAATTAGAAGTGATCAAGGGACTGAGTTTAAGAACCTAGTTCTTGACTCATTTTGTAACTCAAAAGGGATTGCCAGACAATATAGTGCTCCTAGAACTCCTCAACAAAATGGTGTTGCTGAGAGGAGAAATAGGACACTTATTGAGGCTGCTCGGACTATGTTAGCTGATTCAAAGCTGCCTCTAACATTCTGGGCAGAGGCAGTCAGCACTGCATGCTATATGCAGAACAGAGTTCTTGTAGTAAAGCCACATGGAAAAACCCCTTATGAGTTATGGAACAGGAGGCCACCGTTCATTGGCTTTCTAAGGTCCTTTGGCAGCAGTTGTACCATACTTAACACAAAAGAAAATTTGACAAAATTTGCTGAAAAGTCAGATGATGCTATCTTTATTGGATATTCCTCCTACTCCAAAGCCTATAGAGTTTATAATATTAAAAACCAACAATTTGAGGAATCTTCCAACATTGTAGTTAATGAGCATACTCCTTGTGTTAGGGGGAATGGCCCTGATCATATCTTTGATTAAGAATTTTTTCCAAACTATTCTAAACCATCTTGTGAGAATGTTTCAGCTGGAACAGGTGTTCAAAGTGATTCTGATGAAGATCAACTGTTTAAGCTTCCCAAACCTATTCCAAGTTCTCCAAGAGTTGCAGCAAATCAAGTTCCCACTATTGAAAGATCTGACAGTATAACCATCTCAAGAGATAGTGGTACTTCTACAAGGGATTCACCTGCTGATTTTCAAATTTCTTCAGGTGATCCTGCATAACACCAAGCTGATGGAAGCACCATCTTGAAGGAACATGCAACTGTTAATGATGCTTCACAGCAAAGAAATGATGATGTTTCTCTTTTATTCAATCAGTCCTCATTGAATGAGTTTGAAACAACAGCTGGACCAAGTATTCAAGCTCCTGAGCAAAATATGTCCAACTTGGACTTATCTTTGCAACTGGAGGTGATTCCTAGACTCAGGATTCATAACACTCATCCAGCTGAAAACATAATAGGGGAAGTCTCTGAAGGTGTGAGAACAAGAAGACAAACTCATAATGGGAATGTCTGCTTGTACTCATGCTTCTTATCCCAAATGGAACCCAAGAAGGTGGAAGATGCCTTGAAAGATAGTAGCTGGGTTGAATCAATGCAAGAGGAGCTGCTTCATTCAAAATACAAAAGGTTTGGAACCTATGTCCGCTACCATCTGGTCAAGTACCTATAGGCACTAAATGGGTATTCAGAAACAAAAGAGATGATAGAGGCTTGATTATCAAGAACAAGGCAAGACTGGTGGTTCAAGGATACACTCAAGAGGAGGGAATCGATTATACTGATATCTTTGCACCTGTTGCAAGACGTGAGGCAGTTAGGATCTTCCTTGCTTATGCTGCATCCAATAATTTCACTGTCTACCAGCTTGAAGTCAAGTGTGCTTTTTTATATGGGGATATAGATAGGGAAGTCTATGTATGCCAACCTCCAGGATTTGAAAACCCACAGCATCCAAACTATGTGGGCAAGTTGGATAAAGCTCTATATGGGTTGCACCAAGCACCTAGGCTGTGGTATGAGACATTGTCTCAATTTCTCCTGAAGAATGGTTACACTAGAGGTACCATTGATAAGACTCTCTTCATAAGAAAGTCTGGGAAAGACATCTTGCTCGTTCAAGTCTATGTTGATGATATCATATTTGGTTCCTCAAATGACCAAATGTGTAAAGACTTTGAGAGCATTATGAAGAAGAAGTTCGAGATGAGTTCCATGGAAAAAATGGACTTTTTCCTTGGAATTCCGGTAAAGCAATTGAAGGAAGGGTTCTTTATCAATCAATCTAAGTATGTCAATGACATCTTAGAACGATTTGAATCGCAAGATTGTAAAGCAGCAAAGACACCTATACCCAGAAACCGCAATCTCTGCCCTGATTCTGAGGGGGAGGATACTGATCAACGTCAGTACAGAGCGATTATTGGTTCTCTGATGTATCTCACAGCAAGTAGACCTGATATCATGTTTGCAACTTGCATTTGTGCAAGATATCAGGCTGCTCCAAAGGTGTCTCACCTAATTGCTGCCAAGAGAATTCTCAGATACCTCAAAGGAGCACCTAAACTAGGTCTCTGTTATCCAAGAAATAGTGATTTTAATCTCTATGGTTACTCTGACAGCGATTATGTTGGCTGCAACATCAACAAGAAATCAACATCAGGTGGATGTCAATTTCTTGGTGGAAAGATCATCTCATGGCAATGCAAGAAGCAATCCTGTGTCTCTACATCAACTGCTGAAGCTGAATACATTGTTGCGGCTAGTTGTTGTGCTCAGCTGCTGTGGATTCAAAACCAGATGATAGACTATGGATTCAACTTCATGAGCACTCCTATCCACATTGACAACAACAGTGCTATATCCATTACTGAAAATCCAGTAAAGCACTCCAAGACAAAGCACATTGATATCAGGTATCATTTCATTAGAGATATTCATGAGAAAAATCTTATCAAACTAATCAAAGTTGATTCAAATGAACAATATGCTGATTTGTTCACCAAAGCCTTTGATGAACAAAGATTTAAATATCTCATTACAACTATTGGGATGATAAACATTGATTAGTTAATCTCATTTGAAAACCTTTCACTGTGTAAAGTCTTATGTCAAAACAATCTAAGCCCTGTTACAAAAGATCTTTTTCTAAATTTTATCTAAGTATGAATTCTTCCGAAGAGAAATTAACCCTCGGAAGATATCTTGCATATGTTCCGAAGCAAATTTCTCCCAGGATAATTTTCTTCTCGGAAGAGTGTTAAGTCTTGGAAGAAGCGATTGATTTCATATCAGATCTACTTCCAAAGCATTTAACACACTCCACTTGAAAAGCAACATATACTCTCGGAAGTAATCAATATACCTTCGGAAGTAAATTTGCCTTCGGAAGAATATTACCTTCGGAAATGCTTTATACTCTGAAGAAAGATTTTACTGTGTAACGGAAATCTTTTGGGCCCCACACTGTAAAAGGTAAAGATTTTGTTAATGATGTCGGATTATTTAAATGGTCTAACCTTACCGCCCATGTCACATCATCCACTGAAACCTCACATCATCTTATCCAAAACCCCCTTTAAACCGCCATTTCACCCATTTAAATACTTCCGGTTAATCACTTACATCCTTTTTACCCAAATTACTGCCCTAAAAGATTTCTTCTTCTCCAATTTACCTTATTCCGAACTATCTTTCTGTCATCTTCTTCAATGGCACTAAACCCTCAACACAACCAGGTCGCACTCCTTGACTCTTCAAGGGACGTTGACTTCTCCGATATCATTTCTTTTCTGACCCAATCCTCATACTACACTGCTCTGACTGTAAACCCTACAATTTATTCAAACCAAATGTCTAAATTTTGGGCAAATGGTCGGATTGAAACCCTAAATGGGGTTCGTGTTATAAGGTCGAGCATTTGTGGCCAAGAGTTGGTCATCTCTGAACAGATCATCACGGAGCATCTCGAGCTTCATGATGAGGGCGCTCCAACGGAATTCCCCAAAACAGATTTGGACAATTCTTATCTCCGAATGGGATACGGTGGAGATGTCAGCAGGTCAACTGTATGGGATCAAATCCCATATGAACTTGGGTGTTTAGTTCATGGGTTGGTACAAAGCCTCCGCTTCAACTATTTAAGATTTGTGCTGACTAACCTAATGGGAAATCTTCAAAGGGACACATTCTTCATGTATCCCAGGTTTCTCCAGCACATAATCAACTGTGAGCTGGACCGGGGCAAGCTTGTCTGTGCAGCTGCTCTGACTGCTCCTCAAATGAGGCCGACCATCTTCGAGACCTTGAAGAGAGTGTCTACCAACTTCACTGGAAGAGATACTGCACTACTTCCAGGTATGATTGAGCCAATGGCTCCTGGTGACATCCATGTTAACCCCACAGGTGATGAACCCACACCAGCAACTACCCTCACCCTGCCAAATCTACCTTCTCCACCCATTACATTTACCTATCAGAGACGTCCCAAACGAACCCTTGTTCAATCTACTCTGATTGAACAAGCTCCTCCTGTTCAATCCAAAAAGGCTAGAGTGGAACAAAGGGCTCCCACTCAGCCTGAGATCCAACCATCCATCACAATTGACCTCAATATGGGTCTTGAGTCTCCTCAGTCTCAGACCCATGTGCCCGAAACCCAAGCTGATAGCCCTCAGGGAGAGTCTCTATACTCCACTGAGCAGCCAAAAAGGGACAGGTCAATGCCTCTAGACATTGATCAAAGTCCCGGGTCATTAGGTTTTAATTCCCTATCCTTTACTGACCTTTTGACTGGAGCTGGTGAAGAGATTATGTCTCTTAAAGGCAATGAAGTTGTTCCACAACACCCTCTCAAGGATCAACAGAGCCTAGAGAGACCCCTTATCTCTAGCCCCCATCAGCAAAGCCTTACTGAGGTGAGTCCCACTGATGTGGAGGGGACTTATGTAGATTCAGCTACCACTACTGAAGGAGCCTCAATGGATCCTCAGGACAGTGGTAACGAAACTGAGACTGAATCTACGACAACCATGCCCTTCGATGACTCTGAAAGAGACATCATTGTGCAAGGGAAACTAGGGCGCCAAGAAACCACATATGGTGGTGAGGATGAACATACCAGGTATGTTACCTCATCTCCCTATGATTCTTCAAAAGAAGATGAGGGAAGTATGCAACTCACCATTCAAGACCTACTTTCTAAAGTCTCAAACCTTGAATCAAAGGTTAGGACTTTAGAGGATAGGTCTGCCACTCAGCAACTTGAGATTGAAACTCTCAAGGCCAAAGTAGCTGAGAAACAGATTAAGAGGTCTGTTAGGCATGTACCAATTCAGGTCTCCTTGACCTCTTCCTCTAGCTCATCAAGCTCTCAGGATGATGCTACCAAAAAGGGGGAGAGTGTTCAGAGACAAAGTCAAAGACAGAAGGAAACCCAAAGTCAAGCTCTCACTTCCTTGAGCTCAAAGAATCCTGTGCAACAAGTTGCCATTTTCCCTGAGCCTCCTCCTGTTGTTTTTCAAGTGGATCAAAGGATGCTCCAGGATCTCAATAGGTTCTTTAACAAGTTCCTATTGGAATCCCTCATAGAACTGCCCAGCCCTGATATGTCTGTGATCTACTTCGGAGCTCAAGAGCTTCAGAGGTTGAATGCACCTTCTACCACTATCGAGGAAGTTGGTCAACCTAAGGTCCAAGTGGAACCTGAGATTAACTTCGAAGGGGAAACAAGGACTGATGGCCCAGCAATTGAAACAGTTGGGACAGAAAGTGTATTTTCACAGACTTCCGAAGCACAATGCAAAGCCTCGGAAGAACAAACTCAAACTTCCGAAGCTGAGATTGCTACTGCGGAAGGACAATTCTCATTATCCGATGATCTAATAGTTACAGATGCAATTCTGGAACTTGTATCTGAGGTTAATAGGGAGGATTTTCTCACACAACCATTAGCTCTGACATCTGCATTGACTCCACCTCCTATCTTTACTACCCAACCTGGATCTTCCATCCAAGAACCCCCAAAGTCTGGTACTTCCGAAGACATCAAAGGAAAGAGGAAGATGACTTCGGAAGAGCTTCAGGAGGAAGAAAGGTTGGAGAAGCTTAAAAGAAAAGGTAGGCTTCCAACTGGGAAACTGTTAGCTGCAAGTACCAAAGCAGCTGCAGCCAACCAGGAGGTAGTCAACAACCGAAGAAGAGTAGAGGTCATAGATAGACTTGTGGGTCTAGGGGCTGCAACTGAAGATGTACTCCTGCTACCATTAGAGGAGTTAATAGAGCTGGAAAAGGCAACCTTGCGACTAAAACAGCAAAAAGAAGAAGCTGCAAGGTTGGCCTTAGAAGAGGAAAGGGAGAGAAAGGAAAGAGAAGCTGATCTACAGCTTAGGAGAGAAAGGATAACCTTCCTACTCTCCAGAGGTTTCTCTCAAGAAGAGTTGTCTCCACATAACAATGATACGATCTTGTGGCTCTTCAACAAAGAGCAAGATCAAATGGAGAAAGAGAGCTGCAAGGGAGAAGCTTTTGCAAAAGAAGAAGAAGGAAGAGGAAGCTGGACTGACTGCTGCCAAGAAGATAGGTGAGAAGGCCTGGATGAAGAGTTATCTCAAAGCTCATGGCTTCTCTTGCAGGCAGGTGGGTCCCATGTCGGAAAAGACTCTCCAGCGACATGTCAGTGACATCAAGGCTGACATTCGCGCGGGGAAAAGGAAGGAGATGTATAGAAGGGGACATGGGATGACCTTCAAAGAAACCACTCAACCCAAACTCCAAACCAAACCTCAACCTGAACCTATACCCTTTCCCTTCCCAATCAAAACCGAATCATCTTCTGAGCCATTCACCCCAGAACCTACACCATCACACCTACCAACCTCTTCACCTCAACCACCTAAACTACCTATCCTCCAACCCAAAACCTTAGCCAGAACCCAAACACCTCAACCTACCCATCAACCAATCAAACCATCCCCTCAGCCTTCTAAACATCTCTCTATGGAAGAATTCAAGGCAGTCAAGACAAAGCTCATAAACTGCACTACACTGAGCGACATCTCCTGTGAGGAGGATTCAGTCAACTTGACTTATGTTGACGGATCCTCAAGTTCCCTCACAAGAGATCAATTTCTTGATCTGCCCAGAGGAACTTTGGACCAAGCTGCAAACCTCCTTGGCCTCAATTCAGACACGTTGAATGAGGAAGAAAAGAAGCTAAGGAGAAAGCTGGTGACTCTACTGGATACAAAGAAAGGAGACAGGGTACCAAGACAACCTCTTGCACCCAGAAAGAAGATCATCCAGTGGAGGTTCGAAGACTCTTCTCACAACTTTGTTGTTGAAAGAGAGAATGGAGAGCTCAACAGGCTGAGTGCCTCATCTCTGCTACACTTGAGCAGGTTTGACATTGCTGAGTTAGCAGAGAAGCCATTCTCCAACCCTTCAAACTCCGATATAGCTGCCCACATCAGAAATCATCTAGGCAGCCTTCATATGGCCGAGCTTACTGCTAGAAGCAAGGTTGAAGAGTAGTTGAAACTGAGAGAGGAGGAGGAAAGGAAAGGATCAGCAACCAAAGGCAAAGCCTTTCTACAAATGGTTGAAGGTCCTGAACTTGAATCTATAGTTAGATGGGAGTATGACTATAACTCCCGTCAACTAACTCTCTTCAGGGGGACACAACTGAAGGTACATGTCATTCAAAGCAATAGACTGGATCTCCTATCCACAAATGACTTGTACAAGCTTCTCAGCACTACTTCAGGGAAGAACAAAGAGACAGACAAATACCTTTTGTCCCTGGTGCTGAAGGCTTTGAGAAGCAGAAATAAGTGAAGTTTTGGTAGCATCAGCTTAGGGGGAGTTTGTTGGATCTAGAAAGGCTGTTGCAACCAAAACCAAGTCACTTAGAAGATTTTGGTACAACAAACAAAGGACTTCCGAAGCTAAGTATGGAACTTCTGAAGGAAGAAGGAGCTCTTCCGAAGACCAAGTGTAAAACACACTTCCAAAGGAAAACTCCAACTTCCGAAGACAAAGAACCTACTTCCGAAGATCAAGACTTAGAGAGAAAGATCTGAAGTCAACTTCTGAAGTACAAGAAGTCCTCAAAGCCTCGGAAGCATAGAAGCCTCTTCCGAAGTATAAGTGGCTTCAGAAGAACAAGTTCTTCCGAAGCCAGTTAACCTTCGGAAGACACTCCTATTATCCAGTGGACATAAGTATGGCCTCTCTGACACTCCACTGCAAATCTCTGAGATACTGCATGGCGTTTTCTCAAAAGCCATGTAGTTGACCATACTTTAATCCACTGTTTACCTTTTTATGTTAGTACAGTTGCCATCTTTAGTTGGTGACAAAAGGTAAGTCATGGACATGTCATGACTACCATATCTTAGATAATACTTTATCTAAGATACCTTAACTTTAGCATTGTAGTATATGCTTTAGTCTTAGGTTTCCAGCTGGTATCAAAGTATATCCGGCTATAGGATCTAGTATATATAGTTTCTCATTGTAACTCTTGTTTCATGCTTGTAAGGGTCTTGTAATATCTTAAGTTGAGAAGTAATATATACAAGTGCCTTGAAAAATATATCACTGCTTGTTCCTTTGCTACTTATTATATTATTATCAACTCTTGTAAAAGACATTACTTCATCTGATTTGAGTGTTTCCATAAGTGAGTTTGAGAGAAATACAAGTGTTTAAGTGACAAACCCGATCCTGCAAGTTGATCACATAGGATTCTTTTGAGAGCTGAGATATGATCATCATCAGGTCACCAGGTCTTTACTTACGTAAAACAGTGGTGCCTTTAACCCAGGTCTTTGTTTACACAAAACAAAGGGATGATGTGGATCATGATCTTTTCACAAGTTGGTTACAAATGTATACCATGGTGATCATACACCTAGGTCTTTGTTTACACAAAACAGAAGGAGTATGATTTGCAAATATAGATATTATAAAGTTTTGGTACATAGTGTTCTTAGATGAGTGATTTGGTCACATTAGAATAAGACGCACTTTCTGTATCCTCAAAATGAAGTTTCCCACAAACAATCACTTTGCATTATGTTTGGCATGCTCTTAGTGTAGATTCTACTCAAGATGAACCTACTCACATATCAAGAAACTTTGATCACATGTTAATGATATTTAAGAATTCAGGAAGTAAGCAAAGGCATAGTGTACTATCATTTCCCAAACATATGTTATGCTGAATTAAAAGACACAGAAAGAAAGATAATATATAATTTTTTTATTTATTACTATTTACAAGGACAGACACATGCTTTTCTATGTTTGTTCATAATAATTAACTAAGTTCATCATTCTCAGAGACTCAATTAGAAAATTAAATCCAACTGAATCAAAGGCTTTAGTGAATAAATCAGCAAGCTGATTTTTTGTATCCACTTTGACTAACTTGATGAAACCTTTTTCTGAGCAATCTCTTAGAAAATGGTATCTTATTTTAATATGCTTTGTTTTGCTATGTTGCACAGGATTAGCAGTTATAAATATAGCAGCTGAATTGTCAATGTAAATTGGAGTTTGAAGGAAATTGTAACCATAATCAAGCAATTGGTTTTGCAACCAAAGGACTGGAGAGCAACCAACTGAAGCAGCTATGTACTCAACCTCAGCTGTGGATACAGATACATTTGTTTGCTTCTTGCACTGCCATGAAACTAGTCTTGGTCCAATGAATTGACATCCACCATTTGTGGATTTTCTGTTGTTGTTGTATCCTCCAAAGTCACCATCTGAATATGAGTAGAGAGTGAAATCACCATCCTTTGGATACTAAAGTCCAAGTGCTGGTTTTCCTTTGAGATATCTGAAAATTCTCTTCACAGCATTCAGATGAGACTCTTTTGGATCTGATTGGTACCTAGCATAAACACACACAACAAACATAATGTCATGTCTGCTGGTAGTTAAATACATAAGTGATCCTATCATTGATCTATATAATCTTTGATCAACAGTTTTTCCTGTAGGATCAGGTACAATCTTTTCAATTGTTGAGGCTGGTGTTTTGCATGAAGATGTATCTGTAATGTTGTACTTCTTCAATATTTGATGTATGTATTTCTCTTGACTAATGAAAATTCCATCTGTCTTTTGATGAACTTGTAGACCAAGAAAGAAAGTTAATTCTCCCATTGAACTCATCTGAAACTCAGATTTCATCAATTCTTCAAAGCTTACACACAATCTCTTGTTAGTTGACCCAAATATAATGTCATCAGCATAAATTTGAACAACTAAGAGATCTTGATGTTCTTGTTTGAGAAAGAGAGTCTGATCAATGGTTCCCCTTTTGTATCCATGCTTGAGCAAGAAAGATGATAATATTTCATACCACTTTCTTGGTGCTTGGTGAAGACCATACAAAGCTTTATCAAGCATGTATACCCTGTGTCGATAGTAAGGATCTTCAAATCCAGGAGGTTGTGATACATAGATTTCTTCATCAATTTTCCTATATAGGAAAGCACACTTGACATCCATTTGATAGACAGTGAACTTCTTATATGATGCATATGCTAGGAATACTCTTATGGCTTCAATTCTTGCAACTGGTGCAAAAACTTCATCATAGTCTATTCCTTCTTCTTGTGTGTAACCTTGTGCAATAAACCGTGCTTTGTTTCTCACAATTATACCTCTGTCATCTAGTTTATTTTTGAAGAGCCATCTTGTTCCAATTGGATATTGGCATTCAGGTAAATCAACTAGATACCAGACTTTCTGCTTTCTGAATTGTTGAAGCTCTTCTTGTATAGCTTCAATCCAGCTATTGTCCTTTAGAGCAGCTGTGATGTTTGGAGGAACCACTTGTGAAAGAAAACAAGTGAAAAGACAGATGTTGGCAGTTCCATTTTGGCTTCTTGTAGTTCTTTTATCAGGATCTCTAATAATGTTGTTGACTGGATGAGTCTTATGAATTCTTGTTGTTGGAGTTGATTCAACTGGAATAGATGATTCCAAGTTAGTCATATTCATTGATGCAGACGGATCCAATCCAGTTGATGAATTTGGGAAGTAGTCAAAGTGTTCCTCCTGTTCATCATTGGGTATTGAGTTGTCTTCCTAAGTTTGAACATCAGGAGCATCATTAATGTCTTTCGTAGGAATTTCTCCAGAAGCATTTTTAATCTTCTGTAAGAGTTACAGAAACTTCTACGGATGGTATATGAGGACTTGATGAATCATTTCCAATGTTTGTTGTATCTTCTTGAGAGCATGGAACAGCTGCTGAGACATTATTCATATCTATGGATACACTATGTACATCTGCGGATAAAGAGTCAGCAGGTGCTGATAAAGTGTTTCCATCTGAGGATGTGCATTCAGTTTGCTGGAATTGTGCATCATCATTGTCATTATTTGTTGTTCCTTGTTCCATAATACTTGATTTGTGTATCCTTGGAGATCAGCAGATAATGACACTTCATTCATATTTGGGGGAACAAATGGATAGCATGTATCATCAGATCTTGCATTATTCAAATAACCAGAGTTAAATGAGTCTGTTAGTGCATCTATATCAAACAACCATGATGATCCTTTAACTTATATTGGAAATAAGGATTCATCAAATGATACATTAGGATCTTCTTTCATAATGTTATGTTGTGGAATGTAGATCCTATAAGATTTAGATGTTGAAGAATATCCAACAAAGAAACCATCATAGGCTTTTTCTGAAAATTTTCCCAATTGTTCTTTTGTGTTTAAAACAGATACATGACACCCAAAAGCTCTAAGATATCCTATGTAGGGTTTTATTTTAAATAAATGATCATAAGGTGTTTTGTTATGTTCTTTGACAATCAATGTCCTATTTTGAACATTGCATGTTGTATTCACTGCTTCAGCCCAAAAGGTGATTGGCAATTGTGAATCAGCTAGCATTGTTCTTGCTGCTTCAATAAGTGTTCTGTTTCTTCTTTCAGCAACTCCATTCTGTTGTGGAGTTCTCGGTGAACTGAATTGACCTTTATTTCTGCAAAAGAAATCTAAGTCAGTATTAACAAATTCAGTCCCATTGTCAATTAAATTATAAATTTTAAATAAAGTTGATTCTCAATCTTGATGACAAAGTCCATTAATGTTTCTGATGTTTCACTCTTTCCCTTTAAGAAGAAGACCCATGTGAATCTAGTGCAATCATCAACTATCACAAACAATATTGCCTCTTTCCAATGCTCACCACATAAGTTGGACCAACAGATCCATGTGAAGCAATTTGAGTGGTGGAGAGTTTGTATTGATAATTTTGGATTTCTGCGACACTTTATGTTGTTTTCCTTTATAACAAGAAGGACAATGGTTTGAACAATAAAACTCTTTCATTAGCAATCCAATGACTAAGTTATTTTTCACCAATTTGTTCATGTTCTTCCTGTTAGAATGAACAAGACTTCTATGCCACAATTGAGATTCATTTTTTGATGACTTAGATAGGAGGCATGTTTCATGTCTTGTGAGTGTAGTGTTGTTCATATCCAAAATATATGTGTTTCCTTTTCTTGATGCTTTAAGAATGATCCATTCTTCTGGAACAGAAAAACGTGGTTTAAAAAATGTAACAGTTAGTGTTATCAAATAATGTGGTATAATTTTGATCATAAATTTGAGACACACTCAGTAAATTATATTGTAAATTTTCACAATAGTTTACTTTCTCAAATTTGAGCACACCGTTAGTTACCATTCATTCACCAACTATTTTACCTCCCTTCTTTTCCCCACCAAATTCCACATATGAGTCATTTTTATGTTTGAAGTCATGGAGAAGTGAATAGTTTCCTATCATATGCCTGGAATAACCACTGTCAACATACCACTTGTCAGCTCTCCAAGATTATTCCTGCACACAGAAAGAAATCAGTTAGAATTGCCAACCCAAGCCTTAATGATCTTGGGTTTGCCAGCAGTGTCTAAAATTGTTACTCCTTTATGAATAAGTCTTGAGGTTTCAGTATTAATTTTAGTTTTGTTTGATTCATTCTGAGTTGTTTCAGGTGAGGATGATTTTTTGAAGATGAGGTTGTTGAACTGGGTCCCAATTTCTCAATCTCTTCTTCATTCACCTTATTTTTGTTGGTTTGTTGCTTTGATTTTGATAATGAATTTTGATTGTTGAAAGTTTCACTATCTTTTGATTTTGAATGAGGTACCTGAGTTCCCTTTTCAAAATTATCAAAGAAAGTATCATCAGCATTTGTTTCCTTTTCAGTCAAATCCACCCTTATGTGAGGTGTTTTTGATTGCTGAAACGTTGTTCTTTTCTTCAAAGGTTAAACATCAGTGGATGTTTTCTCCTTTGGTTTTGGCTTTTGTTTTTGTTATGGCTTCTTAATTTTTGAATCTTTTTCACAATCAGTAGATTGAGTGTTTGATTCAGCTTTATTTGATTGTTTCTTCTTTGTGTTCTTTGTCTTGTTCTTTTTGTTGAAATAACATTCCTGAGTTGAATGATTATTTTTGTTACAAATAGCACAATTGTCAGGACGTACGGAATACTAACAGATTCTACGTTTATACCGAATCAAATAATGCGGAATCCTATTTGATTGGCAATCCAATCAGTGAGAACAATTACCCGATTGATGTATGATTAAAACTAAACGTTATGAACGAATAGAGATCGATCAGGAATGATCTATGAACTTGGACAGGCTTTCTTGGACGTTCTGGACGGCTAGGGTTCGTAAGAGTATCAAGTGTTTTCAATTGTTATGTTTTTCCACAAATTAAGTGGTATTTATAGGTTAGGGGTTTTCATTCGTACGACTGAACCATTAGCATGATTCAGTCATGCGACTGAATCATGCGATTGAGTCATACGCACGACTGAAGGTTCAGTCGTGCGATTGAGTCAATCTTATGTCTCAATCGTGCGACTGATCCAGTCTCCTAGTTCAGTCGTGCGACTGGTCCATAAGCATGATGTATTCATGCGTATGGTCCATAAGTATGGTGCATTCGCATGAAGACTCATCCAACTAGGTTGAACACATTACTTAATCATCATTGACTATGAATCATGTACAACACCCTCAAACCTATATAATATGGTCATACATATACATTATACTTCAACACAATAATAATATGAAATAAATAAACATGAATAAACATCAATCACATATTATATTTCATTGAACCAATTCATTACACATGTGTAAGACATGAAAGACTTTTACATTAAAGCTCATAAACTAGGAACATGATGTATCTACAAACTCCCCTTGGTCCTAGTTTACTCTATTGTCTAACACTCTTTACATGTTCTTCGAATTTCTTGTACTTCTCCTCTTTTGTAACTCCTGCATGTATTTCAAAAGCAAAGCAGAGTCGTATGAAGTGTTGAAACTAGAGAGCTTGTACAATATCTGGCGTGTCATAGAACAGTGGCCACTTGTATAATGTGTAGACATCTTCAGCCGACAAGTTGGTTAGCCACATAGGGTCAAATACCCGAATAGTCTCTATCTTTCCTTCTCTATTCAGTACTATGACCGCTTCACCCGTCCTCCAATCATAATACCACCATTTGAAGTGTGGAGTGAAGTCCTGAGGCATTTCCTGTAAGGGAATCTTTGACATCGTGCGCGGGGGACTCCACTTCAGCCCAACTTTAGGCTTCCCAGATATAGGGTCCACTTCAGACTTATGAATTAACCTCTTAGGTTGTTGAGGTCTAAAGTTTACCCACCTGGTGTGATATTCCTTCTTCAATGCTGCCTCAAACCAACCTGACATCTTTCTTGGATTAGCATATAGTAGCTCTAAGCATGTCAGTCGGTTGAGCTCAAAACCAGGAAGAGTCTTCAGATCATGAGGATATCTGAAGTACTCAATCCCCTTTTCTCTGTTAACAGCATACACGTCCAAATCTTTAAAATACGCCTATGCTATGATCTTGCCAGACACTTTCTGATGATGTTTGACTCTATAAAGCTTTGTGTAGGCATTCTGATTTTGGGGCGTGCGCTGGGCTTTCATCTCAGCAAAACAAGCTGCCTATTCAGCTTTCTTGATATCAACGTTTTCGTCTGTAGCTTGGGCAGTGCTTTCTTCTTTCTCCTTTTCTTTTTCAACTTCATCCAGCTTCTTAAAAGTACCACTGTCAAAGGTTTCACCCAAATTGGGGATAACATGTCCGTCTAGATCAGTGTACTGAGAATAATGATCAGCAGTGACATCCTCTATCTCGATTTCGTCGACATCGTTATGCTCATCGTCACTTGCCACATCAACTGTAGGAGCACCTTTGACCAACTCATTCGGATTCAGCCTGAATATTTCAGCCAGCTGTTCATTCGTTAGGTCATGTATAATCTCTCCCTCCTCTAGTATGTAGCTCACAGACCTTCTAACTATTCCTTGCAAGTCAAGAATCATGGTTAATTGAGTCTTGACCTGCTGAAGGGGTTGGACATCAAATTCATCTGTTTGTTGAGCTTCATCTGTTTGATTAGACATTAAGCATGTCACACATAAGTCGTTATATGAAACATTAAGACATAAACAAACATAGATGATCAATAATTACATTAATGTAATATATAATTCAAGTACAAAAGTTTTTAATACAAAAACATCTAATCATTACTTTTGTCTTGAATAGATGGTTCTTCAGCTGGAGGAGCGGAGGACGAGGATCCTTGATCTTGACTACGTTTGGTCCGCCTCTCTTGAGCTCAAGGAGAGGCTGATGCAGCAGCATCACCTTCCTGGTCATCCTCGTCCTCTCTATCTTTCCCGCTAGTCCCATCTTCTCCAACATCCTCCTCACTGTCATCTTCATCCTCCTAATCCTCATCATCATCACTATCATCATCATCATCATCATCACCATCATCACCATCACCATCCCTGATCTTAAGAGGCTCCTCAATTCTCTTCACCAAAGCCATCACCATCTCATTTTGAGTCGTAAGTGCATGGTGAGCTCGGCCTAAGGCTCTCTCATACTGAGCACTCTTCTCTGTCAGCTGATCGATCTGTTTGCCTTGGGCGTTGGTGACCGCTATCAGCTGGTTAATCTGATTTGCTCTCATATGATCCGTAGCTAACAGCTTTAGCACCAACCTGTTAAGGTTTGCCAGTTGTTCCTCTAACCCAACAGTGGGTAGAGTGGGATCATGGGTCATTAGGGCTTGGGTGGATGTCCCGGCTTGGTGGGTGGTGGTAGTGGTGGATGTGGTGAATATGGGAGGTGGAGTGTGAGTGGGATGTGGTGGAATGGTTGTGGTAGTGGTGGTGGATGGAGTGATAGTGGCTGTGGGAGAAGTGGTGGTAGTAGTGGTGGTGGCTGGAGTAGTAGTGGTGGTGGCTGGTGCAGAAGATGTAGTCACTGTGAATCTCAGCCTCTTTCCCATTTTGCCATGAGGCTGAGCCAACTGGAGCCCTTTGCAATAGGCGCTCCCCCTTGGCTGCTGGACTGGTCAGGGGTGTAAGTCGGATCAGTAACATCAGCATCAGCACCCCTCGACTCAGCCTGGCGTCCATCAACCGCCCTGATCCCTCTCTTAGTGGTCACGAACCAGCTCCCAACCGTCCGTACCAGAGGCTCATCATCTGTCTCCTCTTCTTCCTTTATCATAAAATCAGGATGAATAGCAGCCTGCTAAGATCCACCTGAAGCCGAAGAAGTAGAAGGTGAAGGTGGTGAAGACATTGAAGAAGTATCAGTGGCCCGTGAAGTACTAGGACCTGTATCTCCCCCACCTTGACCGTCATCTTGGTCATCATCATCGTCATCGTCATCGGATGTGGCAGTCATGAGGGGCCCAATATCTGAAACACTGTCATCGTGACACCATTTCTTGCGAGCAGGTGCCACGTAATCCCCCCTGACTAAGTGCCCAAACAGTCTCCTGACAGGGGGCTTAACCTGCTTCCTCCTGTAAACTCTCATCCTGCCTAAGGTGGTATCATCCATCACCTCAAGCACCACTGCATCATCTTTCTCCTTTGGCAGCATAGGAAGCTTCTCATTTATGATCATCTGTAAGAAGCGTGGATACATACAGAAGCCTTCCTTGCCTTTAGAGAAATTGGAGAGAAATTGAACTGGTGGTTCAGTACTAGTGCAACATATGCATTCTGGATTTGGTCGGAGAGCTCATCAAATCCTCCACGCCTGGAGGCTAAAAACTTCAGGATCACATGTGCCAGATACTTGAACTGAGGGCACATGTTGCTCTTGTTCAGTTGCCGAGATTTAAGTCACCGGCGTACTTGATCCTCATGAAGCATCCCCGGACAGTCAGGGGATGTAGCTTAGTTAGGTAGGCTCTGTCCTCACCCTGATCTAATACCCGCCTCAGATCAGCCTCAGTGATCTCAATCTCTTGGCCAAAAATGGAGCTCTGTATACGGTGTGGCTCAACGGACCGGTCAACTCTGGCGCTTTCCCAGAATGCCTGCTGCATGGATCTGTAAAGTGTGCATGGTGTCGAAATAGCTATGAAGATCCTCGATCTCCTAAGAAATGCTATAATCCCAGCAAACTCAGAAGCATTCCGAGAGGTGGCGTCCAAGTAAGCACAGATGTTGTGCTTTGGGGTCATGGTCCATCTATTAGCCATGGTTCTGTAAGATAATAAACATATACATTAGAGATGTGCATAACAGAAGACAGTAGAAACTTAAACTGTTTTGATCCAACTAGCTCAGTCGTGCGACTGAACCATACGACCGAGTTCAGTCGTGCGATTGAGCCTGCGACTGAGTTCAGCCGTGCGATTGAGCATGCGGCTGAGTTCAGTCGTGCGATTGAGCTTGCGATTGAACTTAGTCGTGTATTAAGCCATGCGGTTGAAGGGTTTGTAAGAACATAAAATCATAGTTTAATCTCTTAAACATTCTGAAAATGCAGTGGAAAGACAACATTATAAACTTCTTTATAAGCTGAAAAATATGTTCATTAGGTGACCATATTAATGTAGGAAACAAACCCATATATCAAAGGATCATTATATGTGAATAAGAATGCTATGAAAACATAAAACAACATAATATGACAGCCACAAAGGGCTGCCATATCTACCTTTCAACAGCTCAAAAAGGTGGATGAGATGAAGCCAAAAGGGGCTGCCAAAACCGTGGATATGATGAAGATGGAGATACCCAAAATCGGCCAAGACTCCAAGAGAAGGAGCCCTCAAGCTTTTATACCCCAAGCCTCCTTGCAAGCACCTCTTGTTAGGGAGATTCAACACCAAAGAACACCACAAATTGCTCTCCAAAACCCTTAATTGCTGCTGCCTTTTTCGTAGCTTTTTTTTGAGAGAAAAGAGAGAGTTTTTGATGTTCTTGCATGTATTGAGAGAAGAGAATGAGGAGTGCAAGACTAGTTTAACTTGTGTGTATTTTCAAGGCAACAAAGGTCCAATCACAATGAAAGGGGGGGGCAACATTTAAAAAAAAGGTTTCCCACTTAAAATTGAACACACACAATATTCAAACTAGTCTTTTGTCACACATTAATAAGTCATCTACTAGACTTATTTAAAAATGTGACATATGTCTTCTTTAATTAAACAATTTAATTAAAGTACACTCATATGTTATTAATGTTATTTAAACCAATTTAAATGATAAAAATAACAATAAACTCATTAACAAATTATCCTTATAATTTGTTCCATCTCATATGCAACTTATTTAGAAAACCCATTTTCTAAATTTGGTGTAAATATTTAATTGCATGATCATGTCATCAATTAAATATTAATTGGTGTTTGCTAAGCTTGTTATTGGGTATAACCCGACTTGGATCATAACGTACTAACCACATCAATATTCTAAGTGTCTTGGGCACATAGAATCCTACAGCGGTTGAGTCTGTCGTGCGACTGAGTCACTGAATGATTCAATCGTGCGAATGAATCTTGCGTCTGGCTCAATCGTGCGACTAAAGTTCATTCGGAGTGTCCATTCGCAGAAGGCTCTGTGCGACCCTCCGACCTTGAATCTTGGTCAAAACTTGATGTTAGACGTCGTGTTTAGATTCATTTGACTCGCAAACACTCTAAATAGCACCTAGTGTCCTTTAAATCAACTATTTTGTTCATTTAAGTGGTCTATTTGAGTGGTTTTACTGATTTCTTGATTTTAACCAATTAGGTCAGTTAGGGTTTGATTTCACCGATCATTTTGATTGATTTCAGTCGCACAATACCTGTAGATGAACAATAGATCGGTTAGTACCACAATCAGCAAGAAATCAAGCTAAAACGAAATTTGGGCAGAGTGTCTACGTATGAGCAATTTCAGAGAACTTGAAGGGTAGTAAGGGTTACGACCGACTGACCCCTCTAATTATACTGCTTTTAATGTTCAGTCGTGCGACTAGACCCATACGCATGTTCCAGTCGTGCGACTTAGCCCATACTCATGCTTCAGTCGTGCGACTTGGGTTCGGTCGTGCGACTGGCTCATATTCCTTCATCCAGTCGTACGAATGGTTCATTCTGGTGATCCATTCGTATGGATGTTCCATACTCATGGTCCAATCATATGATTGCCCCATACTCATGGTCTAATCGTATGATTGCCCCATACTCATGGTCCAATCGTGAGATTAGCTCATACTTATGGTCCAATCGTGCGATTGGCTCATACTTATGATTCAATCGTGCGATTGACTCATACTTATGAGTTTGACCTCAGACACTTTCACACACTTAAAGTTTTAACTTTTGATATAACATTATGCACAATGATCATCCCAGACATGACCTGCAGGACTGGTGAAGGGTATGCATGTTGGATCTAGAAAGGCTGGTGCAACCAAAACCAAATCACTTAGACTATATGGGTACAACTAATAAAGGACTTCCGAAGCTAAGTGTGGAACTTCCGAAGGAAAAAGGAGCTCTTCCGAAGAAAAAGTGCAAAACTAGCTTCCGAAGGAAAACTCCAACTTCCGAAGACAAAGAACTTACTTCCGAAGATCAAGACTTAGAATGATAGATCAGAAGTCAACTGCCAAATTATAGAAGTCCTCTAGCCTCGGAAGTATAGAAGCCTCTTACGAATTATAAGTGGTTTTGGAAGAACTTGTTCTTTCGAAGCCAACTTACATTCGGAAGACACTACTATTATCCAGTGGACATAAGTATGGTCTCCCTTACACTCCGCTACAGACCTCTGAGATACTGCATGGCGTTTTCTCAAAAGCCAGGTAGTTGACCATACTTTATTCCATTGTTTACCTTTATAAGTTACTATAGTTGCCATCTTTAGTTGGTGACAAAAGGTAAGTCATGGAAATGTCATGACTACCATATCTTAGATAATACTTTATCTAAGATACCTTAACTTTAGCATTGTAGTATATGCTTTAGTCTTAGTTTTCCAGCTGGTATCAAAGTATATCCGGCTGTAAGATCTAGTATATATAGTTTCTCATTGTAACTCATGTTCCATGCTTGTAAGAGTCTTGTAATACTTTGAGTTGAGAAGTAATATATACAAGTGCTTTAAAAATTATTTCTGTGTGTTCTTTGCTACTTCTTATATTATTATCAACTCTTATAAGAGACTCTACTTCATCTGATTTGAGTGTTATTTAAGTGAGTTTGAGAGAAATCCAAGTGTTTAAGTGACAAACCCGATCCTGCAATTGGTATCAGAGCTTTTTAGGCTCTTGATTGTGAGATCTTACCATCCTAATCAACCTGTTTTTCACTCCTCCTTACACCACACTCAAAATGGCCCTCAACAAATCTGAAGTAGATATGGGGATGATGACCAAAGCACCCATCATCACCCCTGAAAACTTCAGGTCATGGAGCAGACGAATGGAAGGCTTCATCAGGTATCAAGACAACAAGATGTGGCAATCTATTGTCAATGGCCCGTATAAGCCAAAGGTAGCTGGTGGAAACGGTGCCATGATTGAGAAAGTTGTTGAAGATTATTCTGATGAGGACCGGAAGAAGCTGGACATTGATAGCAATACTATGACTGTTCTCATGACTGCAATTCCAAACTCCATCATGGTGGGGTTTGAGCATTGCAAGTCAGCCAAAGAACTGTTTGATGCGCTTGCTCAAATGAATTCAAGCTCAAATGACTCCAGGAAGGACTTACTGAAGCAGCAGTTCGAGAACTTCACCTACGTTGCTGGAGAGACACTTAGCCAGCAATACTTCATGTACATGGATCTCATTTCCTCCCTTCAGTCTGTAGGAATTTCTCATGAACTTAGAGACCTTACAAGAAAGTTCATGAGTGCATTACCCAATGAGTGGACATTCTACTATGTCTCTTTCAAGAGAATAGAGAACCTGAATACACTCACCATGACTGAACTCTATGGCATCCTTGATGGATACCGTTTGGAAATGGAGAGTAAGAGAGGTCATCAGACAAGCAGACCCTTGAGTCTTCCCGCTAGCAACGCTTTAATGGTTGCTGAAGGCTCAGGAACCTCCCAGCCTCAACAATACCTGACTTACACCCAGCAGCCATCTTGTTCTTTTAGGCCATACATCACATTTCCTGAGACACCAAGGTCTCAACAAGCTCAACAAAGTTCCTTTCACGACAACTATGCTTTTGTCTCAGGAAGTGGACACTCAAATGATTATCAATATTGCTTTGATGATCTAGAGTACTTCAGCCCAGATGACGTGGAATACGTGGACATAGTCCAACAAATGGCTCTATTAACCTACAGAGAAAAGAAGTTCTTTAAGAGAACTGGAAGACAATTTCCCCAGAACCCAATCAACAGCCAATTTGGGTTTGACAAAACCAAAGCCAAATGTTACAACTGTAACCAACTTGGTCATTTTGCAAAGGAATGCAATGCTCCCAAGTCTAATCTAGGAACCCCATAGGCCTCCACACATCCCTCTACACCAAAGCCCACCAGAAAGTCAACAGAAACAGCTGCAATGGCTCAAGAACTTGATTGGAGCTTCATGGTACAGGATGTGACTCCTGTTCAAGCACTCATGGCCGGAACATATGAAAATAAGGTATATGAACATCTCTGTACTCCTGCCTGTATTCCTAAGGTTAAATTGTATCAGGACTACAATATGGAGATTAAATCCGATATTGAGTCTTTAAATGTTTTAAAATCTGATTTTAAAAAGCTGAATCTGGCTATCAAAGAAAAATTGAGGAGTTAGAGAAAACTGTGTCCCTATAAAAACACGAACACACAAACTATAAGACTCAAATAAAGGATTTAATATCCAAATTGACTGAGGCTCAAGCCCAGCATGTCACAGCTGAGGCTTAAGCTAGGAAGTATGCTATTTTCGAGCAAAACTTCCAAGCCATTCTTGCATCATCCTTTCACTCAAAACTTTGTTACCAAAACAAAGGTGGGTTAGGAACCAATGAAATTGCTCCACCATTTTCCTATAAGTCTATAAGACAACCAAGGTGTGGTACTGAAGAGCAAGAGGTTCCATCTGCTGACCAACCTTCTTACGAGTCAAAGAATGATGCAACCATGGAGACCATCACATGGAAGAACCAGGTAATTATACCCTCTCCTACCAATGATGATCAAACCTTGACCACCAAAGCCAGAAGAAGTAGAGCTAAGGCAGCCAGAAAAACTACCAAGAAAGTGGCTGAGTCTAAGCTGAAGATAGACCCAAAGCAAAAGGGTGTATTCATCTTAGTTGGATTCCAGGTGGTTGGAAACTCTGATTCAGGAAAGGGGTGTAGTACCAGCACTCCTGTCCTACCAAAGGATCAGAAGTTAAACGGAAAGGTTGCTGATGAAGAGAAAAAGAACAAGAAACAACAATCTTCAAATACCCAATAGATTAACATTGCATGCATAATGTGTGGTCTGCAAAACCACATGGCCAAAGATTGTTACTACAATCGTGCTAGCACACATGATGCAAATAATGTTAAAATGGAAGAAGTCAGGGAAGGTTTCTCATTTGGACCATATGAAATGGTTCAAGTGATGAAAAAGGGAAAGCTTGTTTCCGAAGCAAGGCTGCTTTCGGAAGAAGGACCTTCTTTCGAAAGGAAAAAGGCTTCGAAAGCTAAAGCTATCAAGACTCAAAAGAATAAAAGAGTCCCCTTGAAACCATCCCAGAAGAAGACTACTTCGGAAGAAAAGGTGGTGAAGGCTTCTTCTGAAAAGAAAGAAGCTTCGGAAGAATGCCAAGCTGCCTAAGCTTCAACAAGCTCATCCTCTATGATCAACCAAGGGATGGAATGGAATATCAAGGAGATGCTGTAGCCCAAACCTCTTTTTCAAAGACATCTATTGAACCCCCATGCATAAATTTTGGTTCAATTATGTCACTATCATTGGAAGAACCCAAGACCAACAAGGCTTGGGTTTCCAATGAAAACTAATCATCTCATCTTATGTGCAGGGACATCCATATGACAAGAATAACAATGTTTGGATTGTGGATAGTGGATGCTCCAGGCACATGACAGGGAACAAATCTCTCCTTCAACAATTTTAACATTATGATGGAGGTCCTGTCCGGTTTGGAGGTGAGGCCAGAGGATATATTCTAGCAGAGGAAGTATATCCAATGGAAAATTAAAGGTTGACAAATTTACCTTTGTCAAACAACTTGAACACAACCTGTTAAGTGTTTCTCAGTTCTGTGATTAAAAGCATCAAATGCTCTTCACAGAACATGAGTGCATAATCCTCAAACCCGGGATGACAATTCCTCAGGAATTGGTGCTTCTTAGATCTCCCAGGAAAGGGGATATGTACAAGCTGGATATGAACAATGCTTCCCCAATAGGAGAAGTCTCATGCTTTCTTTCCAAAGCTGATGGTGATGAGTCAACACTATGGCATAAACCAATGTGTCATGTAAACTTTAAGACAATGAATAAACTGGCTAAAAATAACTTGGTACATGGTTTGCCTAAAAAGGAATTTTTCTGCAAAGATAACTGTGTTGCATTCCTGAAAGGGAAGCAACACAAGGCATCTCATAAATCCAAAGTTGTTAACTCCATCACCACTCCATTACACTTATTGCACATGGATCTATTTGGTCCCACAAGTATAATGAGCATTGGAAAGAAATCATATTACCTTGTGATTGTTGATGATTTTACTAGATTTACATGGGTATTCTTTTTAAGAACCAAAGATGAAACTGCTAAAACTTTGAAATCTTTTTTCTTAAAATAGAAAATCAAATTGATCACAAGGTTAAATTTATTAGAAGTGATCAAGGGACTGAGTTTAAGAACCACGTTCTTGACTCATTTTGTAACTCAAAAGGGATTGTCAGACAATCTAGTGCTCCTAGAACTCCTCAACAAAATGGTGTTGCTGAAAAGAGGAATAGGACACTTATTGAGGCTGCTCGGACTATGTTAGCTGATTCAAAGCTACCTCTAACATTCTGGGCAGAGGCAGTCAGCACTATATGCTATGGGCAGAACAGGGTCCTTGTAGTAAAGCCACATGGAAAAACCCCTTATGAGCTATGGAACAAGAGGCCACCGTTCATTGGCTTTCTAAGGTCCTTTGGCAGCAGGTGTACCATACCTAACACAAAAGCTAATTTGGCAAAATTTGTTGAAAAGTCGGATGATGCCATCTTTGTTGGATATTCCTCTAACTCTAAATCTTATAGAGTTTATAACATTAAAAATCAACAATTTGAGGAATCTTTTAACATTGTAGTTAATGAGCACACTCCTTGTGTTAGGGGAAATGGTCCTGATCATATATTTGATTTAGACTTGTGTCTAAACTATTTTAAACCATCTTGTGAGAATGTTTCAGTTGGAACGGGTGCTCAAAGTGACTCTGATGATGATCAACTGTTTGAGCTTCCCAGACCTATTCCAAGTTCTCCAAGAGCCGCGGCAAATCAAGTTCCCACTATTGGCAGATCTGGTAGTATAACTATCTCAAGAGATAGTGGAGCTTCAACTAGCGGTTCACCTGTTGACTCTCAAACCTCTTCAGGTGACCCTGCACAACACCAAGCTGATGAAAGCAACATCTTGAAGGAACATGCAACTGTTGATGTTGCTTCACAGCAAACAAACGATGATGTTTCTCTTTCATTCAATCGATCCTCATTGAATGAGTTTGAAACAGCAGCTGGACCAAGTGTTCAAGCTCCTGAGCAAAATATGTCCAATTTGGATTTATCTTTGCAACTGGAGGTGATTCCTAAACTTAGGATTCACAACACTTATCGAGCTGAGAATATCATAGGGGAAGTCTTGGAAGGCGTGAGAACAAGAGGACAAACTCACAATGGGAATGTCTGCTTGTACTCATGTTTTTTATCCCAAATGGAACCCAAGAAGGTGGAAGATGCCTTGAAAGGTAGTAGCTGGGTTGAATCAATGCAAGAGGAGCTGCTTCAATTCAAAAGACAAAAGGTTTGGAACCTATGTCTGCTACCATCTGGTCAAGTACCTATAGGCACCAAATTGGTTTTCAGAAACAAGAGAAGTGATAGAGGCTTGATTATCAAGAACAAGGCAAGACTAGTGGTTCAAGGATATACTCAAGAGGAAGGAATCGATTATACTAATGTCTTTGCACATGTTTCAAGACTTGAGGCAGTTAGGATCTTCCTTGCTTATGTTGCATCCAAGAATTTCACTGTCTACCAGCTTGATGTCAAGTGTGCCTTTCTATATGGGGATATAGATAGGGAAGTCTATGTATGCCAACCTCCGGGATTTGTAGATCCACAGCATCCCAACTATGTGTGCAAATTGGATAAAGCTCTATATGGGTTGCACCAAGCACCTAGGCTGTGGTATGAGACATTGTCTCAGTTTCTCCTAAAGAATGGTTACACTAGAGGTACCATTGATAAGACTCTTTTCATAAGGAAGACTGGGAAAGACATCGTGCTAGTTCAAGTCTATGTTGATGACATCATATTTGGCTCCTCAAATGACCAAATGTGTAAAGACTTTGAGAGCATTATGAAGAAGAAGTTTGAGATGAGTTCCATGGGACAAATGGACTTTTTCCTTGGAATTCAGGTGAAGCAAATGAAGGAAGGGTTTTTCATCAGTCAATCTAAGTATGTCAATGACATCTTAGAAAGATTTGATATGAAAGATTGTAAAGCAGCAAAAACACCTATACCCAGAAACCACAATCTCTGCCCTGACTCTGAGGGGGAGGATACTGATCAACATAAGTATAGAGCAATTATTGGTTCTCTGATGTATCTCACAGCAAGTAGACCCAATATCATGTTTGCAACTTGTATTTGTGCAAGATATCAGGCTGCTCCAAAGGTGTCTCACCTAGTTGCTGCCAAGAGAATCCTTAGATACCTCAAAGGAGCACCTAAACTAGGTCTCTAGTATCCAAGAAATAGTGATTATGGTGGCTGCAATATCAACAAGAAATCAACATCTGGTGGATGTCAATTTCATGGTGGAAGGATCATCTCATGGCAATGCAAAAAGCAATCCTGTGTCTCTACATCAACTACTGAAGCTGAATACATTGTTGCTGCTAGTTGTTGTGCTCAGCTGCTATGGATTCAAAACCAGATGATAGACTACGGATTCAACTTCATGAGCACTCCTATCCACATTGACAACAACATTGCTATCTCCATTACTGAAAATCCAGTGAAGCACTCCAAAAATAAACACATCGATATCAGGTATCATTTCATTAGAGATATTCTTGAGAAAAATCTTATCAAGCTAATCAAAGTTGATTCAAATGAACAATATGCTGACTTGTTCACCAAAGCCTTTGATGAACAAAGATTCAAATATCTCATTACAGCCATTGGGATGATAAACCTTGATTGGTCTATCTCAATTGAAACCTTTTTAATGTGTATAGTTTTATGTCAAAACGATCTAAGCCCTGTTACAAAAGGTCTTTCTCTAAAATTTTATCTAAGTATGAATTCTTCCGAAGAGGAATTAACCCTCGGAAGATATTTTCCATATCTTCTGAAGCAAATTCCTCCCAGGATAATTTTCTTCTCGAAAGAATTGTTAAGTCTCGGAAGAAGCGATTGATTTCATATCAGATCTACTTCAGAAGCTTGTAACATTCTCCATTCGGAAAGCAACATATACTCTCGGAAGTAAAAACTTTACCGTCGGAAGTAAATTTGCCTTCGGAAGAATCTTACCTTCGGATATGCTCTATACTCGGAAGAAAGATTTTACTGTGTAACGGAAATCTTTTGGGCCCCACTCTGTAAAAAGTAAAGATTTTGTTAATGATGTTGGATTACTTAAATGGACTAACCTTACCGTCCATGTCACATCATCTACTGAAACCTCCCATCATCTTATCCAAACCTCCTTTAAACCGCCATTCCACCCGTTTAAATACCTTCGGCTAATCACTTTCATCCTTTTTACCAAAATTACTGCCCTAAAAGCTTTCTTTACCTTCAATCTACCCAATTCCAAACTATCTACTTGCAACTTTCTCAAATGGCACTATACCCTCAGCACAACCAAGTCGCACTCCTTGACTCTTCAAGGGATGTCGACTTCTCAGATATCGTCTCCTTTCTAACCCAATCTTCTTACTACACTGCCCTGACTGTTAACCCCACGGTTTACTCAAATCATATGTTGATGCATGTATGTCCCTAGATCATGAGCTGTAATGTAATAAATCTTGTATGTCTGATTATGATGTATTTGTATTCATTAATGAAAGGATATGAATTGGTGATTACTTGTGATGTTTAATATTTCATTAATGAGTCGTGATTGAATTGATTGGGTTTATGATTGTTTGAATGATTGCACATTATGTTATATTAATTAAAACATTCAAACTTAACTTAATGAAGTTCTCATGCGAATGGCCCATGCGAATGGACCACACGCATGAATAATTTCATACGATTGACTCAATCGCACGACTGAACCAGGAGACTGGATCAGTCGTATGATTGACACATAAGATTGACTCAATCGCACGACTGAACATTCAGTCGTGCGGATGAATCAACCGCATGGTTCAATCGCACGACTGAACCATACTTATGGCCCAGTCGCACGATTGAACAATACTAACCTATAAATAGACCCAATTCGTGGGAAAACGTAAGCATTCATCCCATTACGATTCCAGACGTACCCTAGCCGTCCAGAAGCCTCCCAAATCGTTCTCCAAGTTCATAGAACACATCAGATCGGTTCCTAATCGATTTCTGACGTTGATTTCAATTCTTGATTGATTCATCGTGTGTTGTCACTGATTGGATCGCCAATCAAATAGGATTCCGCACTATTTGAGTTGGTTTAACACCCAATCACTCGGTATTTCGTTCAAATACCAGGTCCTAACAAGTGGTATCAGAGCTTTGGCTCTTGATTTCGTGTTGATTCAATCAAGATTGCATAAAAGTTTGTGTTTTTGCACGAAAAACGCAATCTTTAGCATCAAAAGTGATCTTGGACGTTCCCTGCTCATCGAAGTTCAGTTTCTGCGGACTTAGACGATTTGGACTTGCAAAATTTCGAATTTTTACGGCTGAAACCCGTCAAACCTAGAAATTTTGCAAAACAGCAGCTTCAGTCGCACGAGTGATCCATTCGCACGACTGGACTCCATTCGCAGTGCTCATTCGCACGACTGGACCTAGTCGCACCCTCATTCGGCCGACTGAACCGTTCGTTCGCATAGCTCATACGCACCAGATTCATTCGCACGACTGAACCATTCGCCCTGTTCAGTCGCACGGTTGAACCAATCACAGAGTTCATACGCACGATAAGACCATTCGCATCCTTCAGTCGCATCAGTTAAAGTTTATTTGATTAGATTCTAAGTTTATTAGCCATGGAAGATCAGATGTCAGCCTTTACTGCTGGGAAGGACTCAAGAATTCAGAACCTGCTGTTGCTTGAGAGTGAGGTGGGTAATCACAATAAACCACCAAAGCTCTTGACTTTAGATGAGTTTCCACACTGGAAACAACGTTTTGAGATCTACCTCAATGGAGTAGATCCTAATCTGTGGGAAGCCATCGAGGTGGTTATAGTACACCGGTGGGAGCAGATGGAGTTAAGCTAACGTTAAGTGGGATGACCGACGCACAGAAAGTAAAGTATAATGCAGAGAAAAAGGGTTTATGCGTTGATAACTCAGTCGATCCCCAAAGACATATTCCACCAGTACTCAGAGAACAAGCAGTCCAAGAAACTGTGGGATGAGCTAGAGAAAAGATATGATGGGAATGCATCATTAAAGGCAATCAAGGCAAAGGAGTTAAAGAAGGAATTCGATAACTTCTCATCGATTGGTAAAGAGAGTTTAGATGAAGTCATAGACAGATTCTACCACTTGATGAGCGAGTTGCATACACATGGAGTGGAAACGACTATGGAAGAGAAAGTAAGCAACTTCGCAGATGGATTGCCTGATAAGTGGGCTTCATTCGTGTCTAATCTTAGACAGAATGGAATGCTTGTAAAGCTGGATATAAATGACTTCATTCTCAAGCTGCGTGAAGAAGCACTAAGGATAAAGTATAGAGCACAGAAGTCTTCGTATACACAAAACCCAGCTTTATACAATGCCACGCCTCAAGCTAAGACATCTGGAGCACCTCTCCAGACAGCATTTGTGTCTAGCTCGTCAGGTCCTTCACATGCTTCTCCTTCTGGATCAGACACGTCAGGGTCGTCATGTACCCACTATATTGGATCAGAAGCAAGTGCTACCAAATTAAAGACCGAGAACCTCGGTAATGTGACCGTAGAAGTAGCACGAGAGCATATGGATCTTCTAGCCGCAGTAGTTCATTCATATGATGGACTTGTGGCTGGGAAGACTTGGAAACTGTCATCTGGCAGATGAAGACTACGAGCAGGTAGATGAAATGGAGCTTGAAAGAATGGATATAATGTGGGCCTTAGCTAGCGCTGTCCGAAGGGCGAAGAAGTTTGTTAAGAAGACAGGACAAAATTTGATAGCTACTAAGGACACCACAATTGGCTTTGACAAGAGCAAAGTGACCTGCTTCAACTGTGGAGAAAAAGGGCACTTCAAGAGGGAATGTGTCAAGCCAAAGAAGACGGGTAATGGGAACCCGTTCTCATCCTTTACTCGCCAAGACAAGCAAGCCTCCAGTTCTACTTCATCAAACAAGGACCCAAAAGCCTTGACTGCTCATGATGATGAAGGACAGGACTGGAGTTTTAGATTTGTCTCACCAGAATCTAACATTGCCAGTGTTGAAGATATTGATGATGATTCTGCGAGTGAAGGTGATTTAGCAGTTGAAATAGCGATGATGACACAGTGACGAAACAACTGCAGCTGAGATCAGTTTTACCAAAAGGGAGACTTCCACGTCAGAACAGAAAATTCAGAATCACCAGAACCAGAGACGTCTGATGCTGCGTTGATGGCTAACTCTTCTGAAACAACACAGGTAAGTACAACTGACCAAATGTTTAATAATCATGCTTGTTCTAATTGTGATCTGTTTAGGAATAGCATTGATGAAAAATTTGCTAGGTTATTAGATCACAATGATAACTTAGTAAAGATTACAAACTATGCACTGAGGCCAATAGAGTTCTAAAACAAATGAGCATAGTTATAAAGAAAGATAGACCTATTGACTAACAACTTAGGGAAACCGAAGTAGTTGCCTTTAATCAAGCAAATGACATTAGGTACTATCTAAACTCCCTAGAGGACACAAGAAGCAAAAGGCAGTTCTAGAAGTAGAAGTTAATTCCTTAAAACAGAAACTGCATAGTTGGACTAGTTCTTCACACATAGTTCAACACTTAGTGAGAGAAAGAATAATGGGGAGGGATTAGGCTACAAAGTGGTTCCACCACCACCTGAGACCTTGATGACACCAAGTCTAATCTAAACCAGTAAACAACAACCCAATCAGGATCATGTGGTGACCACTCCTCTTGTTACTGATCCAGACACATCATGTTCATCTACTGAATCTGACAGAAACAAAAGGAGGCCACTTCAAAGGCAAGGGTAAATTGCCTGTGTTAATCTGGAAAATGAATTTGAAAAAGTTAACTTAAAGTCAGGGTCAAACAGAGTCAAACAGAACCTAAAAAGACTTCAAATCGTTAATTTTTTCACATGCTACAAGTCAAAAACCAGTTAACCAAAAGGTGGAACAAGTTAAACAGGTTAAACAGTTAAATTTGTTAAACCAGAGAAAACATCAAACATGCAAGAGTCAAAACCTAAAGTGATTGATGTTACTAAAGTGTCACGACATTTCTCCACAAAGAAAGTCTACTCATAAGTTGATAGCAGATTGTGCTACAACTGTGGAGAATGTGACATATTGCTTCCTATTGTCCTTTCTATCAGACACCTAGGAAGAAGATTGATCTTCAGGACTCTAGACCTAGGTCTTCTAAGAGGAGTTCTCTAACTCCACCTAGAAGATCTAGTGAACCTAAAGTCCAACCTGTAAGCCAGACGACTGTTTATCATAAACAGGCATTGCACAAATCTGGCTTATGGAAAGAGAAGTCATCCTGTGTACTGATACTGATGACAAGAAGGAATCTGAGTTACCCTCACCTTCTAAAGGTCAATGGGTAGAGTTTATGATGTGTGATGCCTCTGGGAAACCCAAGACAGTAAAGGCTTGGGTTCCTAACCTAAACTAATACATTTACTTGATATGTGCAGGGTGTTCGGTATACAGCGCTGAGACTAACACGTGGATTATAGACCGGAGCATCCAGGCACATGACAGGAAATAGAGCCCTTTTATCAAATGTCAAACAAAAAAGGAGGGCATGTTTCCTTTTAAGGAAACAAGGGAGGATACATCACAGCACAGGGAGAAGTGGGAAATCAGAAAGTTAAGTTTGATAAGGTGAACTACGTTCAACAACTTCAAACTTCAGAATAACTTACTTTCTGTTTCCCAAATCTGCGATAAAGGATTTAAAGTCATCTTCGACAACAAGAAGTGTTACGTGCTGAAGAAAGACTATATGATTCCAGAGGACCAAGTTCTGATGACTGCTTCAAGATATAAGGACCTATATGTCTTGGATCTGTCAACAGCTGCTCCAACGGATCATGAGGTGCAGTGCTTTCTATCTAAAGCTACTGAGAAGGACTCAATCTCCTGGCATAGGAGAATGGGACACATTAGTCAAAGGAAGATGAATCACTTGATTCAGAAGGACTTAGTGAGAGGAGTAAATGTCAAGAACTTCCAACTTCCTGACTTTTGTGTAGCTTGCAAGAAAGGCAAACAGACAAAGAAGTCTCATAAGGAGAAGAAAGTTCATTCAATAGAACTTCCTCTTGAACTTCTTCACATGGATCTGTTTGGTCCAGTCAGTACAAGGAGCATTGCAGGCGATTTGTACTGTTTTGTGGTCACTGATGACTACTCAAGGTTCACTTGGGTAATGTTTCTGAAATCCAAATCAGAAACATTTGAGTCATTCAAGGAATTAGTCACCACTCTGGAATCTCTCTACAAGCTAAAGTTAGACAAGTACGCTCAGACAACGGGACCGAATTCAAGAATCAATGGATGGAGGCATACTGCAAGGAAAAGGGAATTGTTCATCAATTCACTTCAGCATACACGCCTCAGATGAATGGTGTTGCTGAGAGGAAAAATAGAAGCTTGATAGAGACTGCACGGACTATGCTGGCGGACTCGAAACTGCCTATCCAATTCTGGAATGAGGCAGTAGCAAATGCATGTTATACACTGAATCGAGTCCTAATAGTCAAGCGCCACGGAAAGACATGTTATGAGCTACTACAAAGACGCAAACCGAATTTGGAGTATCTTGAACCCTTTGGCGCGCCGTGTACACTTCTGAAGAAGACGCAAGAAGGAAAATTCAGCGAGAAGGCAGATGAAGGAATCTTTCTAGGATACAACATACCGAATAAGCGAGTTTACAATAACTCAACGGGTCTTGTAGAAGTGTGGTGTAATGTCGACGTTCAGAGATATACCACGCCTCCTACAGGCAAAGGACCTGCCTACTTCTTCGATTATGATGGATTCTTCAATCCTTCACATACCTCTCTCTCCCTCGGATGATGAGCTAGCTACTAGGATGATGTATGATATTCTGAATACACCATCTAGCACACAGGGAGAATCATCTACTCAGTCAGGGGGAGTAGTCGACGACAGTGACTCCTCCTCTGAAGATGAAGCTGAAGCAGATGACCAGAACAGTCAGGAGGAACAGGTTCCAGTTCCTGAAAGTCCACAAGCATCTACGAGTGATGCACCTTCGACTTCAGAACCTCAAACTCCAACTACCTCAGATGCAGAACCAAATGTTCATAATCTTGGTTCTGAGGTAGCTGTTCCTACTACTCCAGGATCACGACTAAACGTCTATCATCCCCTTGACAATGTTATTGGGGATGTCAGATCAGGAGTACAAACCCGAAATCAGTTATACTCAGCTGATTACGCCTCGGTTATGGAGAAAGGTTACATTCATGATGGTGCCTATCGATGTTTTGTCTCGCAGGTTGAGCCAAAATATGTCAGTGAGGCACTCAATGATGAGGCGTGGGTGAGTGCCATGCAAGAAGAACTTCTGCAGTTTAAGAAGTTAGGTGTATGGACACTGGTTGATAAACCTAAAGGTGCTAAAGTCATTGGCACTAAATGGGTACTAAAATGCAAGAAGGATGACCAAGGGGTCATTATCAGGAACAAAGCTCGACTGGTGGTTCAAGGTTTTCGCCAAGTCGAGGGAATTGACTACAATGAGGTGTTTGCACCCGTGGCAAGGATGGAAGCTATTCGTATCTTCCTTGCCTATGCATCGTACATGAAGATCAAAGTCTACCAATTAGATGTAAAGAGTGCATTCCTTCATGGGGAAATCAGAGAAACAGTCTATGTAAGTCAACCCGAGGGTTTTGAAGATCCTTACCATCGGGATAGAGTTTACAAGCTCGACAAAGCTTTGTATGGGCTTCATCAAGCTCCTCGAGCTTGGTATGAGAAACTCTCAACTCATCTTGTGAAACACGGCTTTCGCAGGGGAGTAATTGACTGTACACTGTTTATTAAGGAAAAGGATGGCGACCTACTGCTTGTACAGATATATGTTGATGACATAATCTTCGGGTCAAAGAACGAAGAGTTATGTAAAGAGTTTGAAGCAGTAATGAAGAAAGAATTTGAGATGAGTGCCATGGGGGAGATGAAGTTCTTTCTCGGGTTACAGGTGGATCAAACACCTAATGGAATCTTTCTACATCAGACCAAGTATGTAGGAGACATTCTCAGTCGCTTTGACATGGAGAATGCTTCTGCTGCTGGGACTCCACTTGCTACGAATCATGATATAGCACCTGATGAGAATGGAGATCTAGTAGATGCCACTATGTACCGAGGAATGATCGGATCCCTCATGTATCTCACTGCCTCAAGACCTGATATTATGTATGCTACATGTCTATGTTCAAGATATCAGGCTAAACCAAAGGTCAACCATCTGATCGGGGTCAAGAGGATTTTTCGTTATCTGAAGGGTACACCCACACTTGGATTGTGGTACCCTCATGATGATGACTTTGAGCTTACCGCGTATAGTGACTCGGATTACGGGGGCTGCAAGATGAACTACAAGTCTACATCAGCAGGGTGTCAATTCTTTGGGAGAAGATTAGTTACCTGGCAGTGTAAGAAGCAGACATCGGTTGCATTGTCAACCTGTGAAGCCGAATATGTTGCTGCTGCAAGTTGCTGTTCTCAAATCATCTGGATTCAACAGCAAATGCGGGATTACGGTTTAAAATTCTCATCTACTCCTATTTTTGTTGATAACTCTGCTGCAATTGCAGTAACTAAAAATCCGGTCCAACATCCTAAGACCAAACACATCGGTATTAAATACCATTTCATAAGAGATTGTTTTGAAAAGAACTTAATTGATGTGGTTAAAATTAATACTGATTTTCAACGCGCTGACCTCTATACTAAAGCCTTTGATAAACCACGTTTTCAATATTTATTAGAGGTCAACGGTGTTAAAAAGAAAAGTGAGGTAATTCCTGATGATGAAAATGTGTAGTCCGATGTCGTGTAGTTAAATTTTATTTTATTTATTTTGATTTGTCTATTTGATTTTAATTTTATTTAAACTCATGTTCTCTTGCTGTTTATTAAAATCCTAAAATAATTAAACCAGAAATGATTTTAGTATTTTAGGGGGAGAATATGTCAGCAAGTTAACATTAAAAAAAAAAAAATGAGGGAGAAGGAGTAGCGAGCTGAAATAAGGTAGATTGTGTCTGCGATACCGATTCAATACCTTTGGAAAATGATAGTACACAGGAACAAATCAAGAGGGACTTTAAAATTTAAGTTTTAGTAAGATGCAAAAGTTCAAAGTAATAAATCTGTGTAGTCTAAGCAATACTAAAAGGAAAGATGATAGAAAACTGGCAACTCCTAAGGTGACACAAAGAAAGTAGACTTAGAGGTTGCTAGACCATATATGATATGTTGGTAGATTCAACACAATAGACAAATAGACCGGATTGGTGATTTCAAGATAAAACTAAAGTGTTCAACTGACTGTGGGCTTCCATCTTATCACTGGTTAACACAATCAACAATATTCCAATAAGGTGTAATGAGCAAGTAAACGCCACAAATGTGTGCGGATGACCATAACTAGAGCAAAGCAAGAAAAATGAAAGACAAATGCAATAAAGCTAATGACTTATGTTGTTGGTGCATTTTGTGCAAAATAAAATAAGCTGCTCTAACAAGGAGATAGGTTGTGTGCCTCTCTGCTGTGCGATGGCACTGACCTGAGGATAAGCATAACCTAGATATTCTAGAATTCATTGTTGTTTGCCGCCTCTCTGCTGTGCGATGGCACTGACCTGAGGACAGGCTTCTCTTTGAAAGCTCTAAGAATAGTCTCTTCTTGTAATAATACCCGTAGACCGCTCAAAAGCTCCTGAGGAATGTTGATTACCATATAAGTGTGGGATCCACAAGTGTTAGTTGAAATAATTAAACCTAAATAGTCACCAGTCTGTGTCAAAAGTCTGTGTATGGATTTAAGTGGACAAACATACTGACAATCATTGTGGCTACATTCTCAAAGGTTCAAATCAATGTGAAAATCTAAGAGTTTCAGTATGATTTCCTTATGTTGCTAACGACTCTGGATGAACACCGAGAACTTGAGCATCAAAAGGTTTAATAACTAGTCCCAAATGATTTGAATTGCCTGTATGATTCCAAAATTGAATTGGTCCAGGTGTGATCAATCTAAGTTGAAGCTATCTCTCCCGAACCAAATCCCGTAGATATCAATCTCTGGATTTATCTCTCACAAAAAGCCAAAAATATGTCTGATTATGTAATTAGTTTAAATTCTTAAATTAGTTAGTCGTTTTAAGTTTTAATTTGAGTCAAGTGTCGGGCTACATCAGGAAAATCAGAAGGAATAAACTCACTAAAAGGGTCATGTCTGAGATGACCATATGTGCTTTGAAAGGTTATATCAGTCACGTCTGAGGTGACAAAGTGTTTTAAAAGGGTCACGTCTGAGGTGACCAAAGTGGTTAAAAGGATCACGTCTGAGGTGATCAAAGTGTTTTCAAGATAAAAGGATCATGTCTGAGATGATCAAAAGTTCATAACGTTAATTTAATTAATATAAAAGAATTTAAAGGTAAATTGGTAAAAATAGCAGAAAAATTAACTAAGTATGACCCATTCGCACGAATGGACCATACGTATGGACTAACCATACGAATGAAGTCCATTCGCACGAATGAACTATGAGTATGGACCATCCAACCGAATGGATCATACGATTAGTCCAATCGGAGGCTTAAGTGCGAACGAGTGAGTCAGTCGCACGACTGAACTTCAGTCGGACGACTGGAGAAGGGCGACTGACCCAATCGCACGACTGAGTCCCACTCGCACGACTGAAAGGTGCGAATGAACTCAGTCGCACGATTGGATCTAGGGTTGATATAAATAGAGGTGGAGTCGGTCGCAGAGACTCATCACCATCAAATCGCCCCTAAATCGCACATCCTACCGTTACTCTGCCAAAATTTGATTTGCCTTAGTTTTTTCATTGATTGTGGGTTACTGACGTTCGCTAATCATCGTACAGGTATTTTGAAGTCTTCTTCCATCAAAAACAGAAAGATTGGAACCCTAAATGAGCTAACCCGACTGTGAATTGCGAACCGAGACTTTCAAACCCTAATAACCTATTAAAACTAAGCAAGATGTTAAAATTAAGTAAAAAAGGTTGTTAGTAACATAATGCGACACTAAAGAACCGGTTAATTGAGCTATAAGTCTTGGTCTGCATAGATTCGAACGTTGGACGACTGAACACCTGAGACAGACGACTGGTCGTCCGGATGAACTTCAGTCGCACGACTGAAGGGAGCGATTCACTTAACCGCACGACTGAACTATGCGAATGAGACTCAGTCGCACGACTGGTGTAACCGCACAAGAGTACATGCGCATGAGTCCAGTCGCACACTCAGTCGTGCGCATGAAGTCAATCGCACGTCTGAACCTCAATCGCACGATTCAGTGCACGACTGTCTTCAGTCGTACAACCTCAATCGCATGACAGATAGTTTTCATTCAAAGTCTAAGTGTTGCATTATACTCTTAGCCAACGAAACTAACGTTTATATTATTATGTGTTACAGATGGCGAGTCGATGGAATATGAGCACCAAGCACAACATATGTGCTCACCTGGACTTGACATCCAGGAATGCAGCTGACTTCACAGGCATTATCATTTCTACAGAGATCCAGGATCGCTCATGCTATATCCACTCCTTGCACACCATACAGATCAGTGCAGCAGGCCTTCTGGGAAGGCGCATCTGTAGATAGATCCACCGAGCCTCATTGCATCAGGAGCTCGATTTTTGGTGAGGCTATTACTGTATCTGAGGAGGATCTGAGGATTGTTCTACAGTTTGGAGACGATGCTGAGTGTTCCACTCGTCTACACCCCCTCACTGTCAGAGGATGTTTCATGAGAGCCAAGTACTCTGGGGACATCAATGCCGGGGTACTCAACAAGAGTAACCTCTGTCCCCAGTTTAAGTACCTTGCGCACGTGCTGCTGAAGTGTATTGCATCCAGGAATGGAGGTTTTGACGAGCTCTCCGACCAGATCCAGAACGCATATGCTGCGTTGGTGCTGAACCACCCGTTCAGCTTCTCCAAGATGATATTCACCTACTTGGTGGAGAACCTCGAGGGGAAAGGGAAGGAAGGCTTCTGTATGTACCCCAGATTTCTACAGATGATCATTGACCAGAAGCTTCCCTCCCTGCCGAAGGAGAAGGAGGACGCTGTTGTTCTTGAGGTTATGGATGACACTACACTCGGCAGGATGAAGGTATACAGGGGGAAGCAGGTGAAGCCCCCTGTCAGGAGGTTGTTTGGGCATCTGGCCCGTGCTGATTATGTGGCGCCAGCCAAGAGAAAGTGGCGCCACGAGGACAGTGACTCGGATGTGGAGCATATTGCCATACCAGATACCGACTCTGATGATGATGATAGCGGCGACGCCGGGATGACATGCCTGCCCCATCTAGAGGCACAGATTCAGACGTTATTCCCCCGGGGTCAGCCACTGCCGGAGAGGTCGCAGAGATGGCCGGTTTCCATCAAGAGTTTGACTGGTGATATAGAGGAGGAGGAGTCAGATGAGGAGCCCCTCACCAGGACTGTGGGAAGTAAAGTAGTTCCCACAGACCACGGGCTTCGGGTGGTTGGTGAACACCCTAGGGACTCCTCAGAGAGAGACACTGACCCGAACTATGTTCCGGGTCAGTAAGCAGAGCTGCAGGGGGAGCATCTACTTCCACCGGGACTAGGAGGAAGCGGATGGCTCAACCCCATGGATTGAAGAAGAAGAAGCGTCGCTTGACCTTCGTGACTACTACTTCCAGCACCACAGCCACCACTACCACCACTACTGACATACCACCCATCACCACAGCCACCACAGCCACTACTCCCACTACCACATCCACCACCTTACCTACCACCACTGTATCCTTCCCATCCATCACCAGACCATTCACCCCTACTTCACCAGCATCAGCCCACCGACCCATATTCACCACTGCCACTGCCACCACCACCACACATCATGCTGGACCTTCAGCCCAGCCTTCACATGCTTATGGATTCACTCTACCTCACATCGGGGTAGAGGAGCAGCTCTCAGCGCTAAACCGTATGGTGATGCGTCTGCTTGCTGCGGATGAGGAGAAGGCGGCGCAGATCCGCCAGCTGACCGACCTGACTGCTGCCCAGTCTCAGCAACTGGCAGAGCAGGCTCGGGTGATAGACCAGCAGAGAGTCGAGGTGTCCCAACTCCAGGACATGCAGGCTCAGTCCGTCAAACGTATAGAGGAGTTGGAGACGACCAACAAGACTATTATGCTGAGGTTGAAGGGGTCGAAGGATGAGCCCCTGAAGCTAAAGGAAGGTGACGGGGATGATGGAGATGACGATGATGAAGATGAGGATGATGATGAGGAAGATGATGATGATGATGAGGACTGAAGAAGACAGGACAGAAGGACGTGATGATGATGACGAGGCAGAAGGAGGGGATGCGGCTGCATCGGCCTCTGCTTCAGGTCAAGAGCGGAGATCTAAGCATCGACAAGACCAGTCATCCACTACTTCTGCTCCTCCGAGCGACACGCCCCAGATTCAAGACAAAAGTACTGATTAGATGTTTTATGTATTTATTTTGTACTTGAATCATGTAATGGAAACAAGTGTATTAAATGTTTATATATATTAAGTTAATATAAAGTTGTTTGATTAATTACTAATGGTTTATGTGTTGAATGTTTATATCAAACAGATCCAAACTTTCAAAGGGATGAGTTTGACTTTGCTCCCCTTCAAATGGTCAAGACTCAATTAACCATGATTCTTGACCTACAAGGGATAGTGAGACGGTCTGTGAGTTATACCCCTGAAGAAGGGGAGATAATTCATGACCTGTCTGATGAGCAACTGGCAGAGATGTTCAGACTCAATCCCGATGAAATAGTGAAGGACGCTCCAACAGTTGATTCAACCAGTGATGAGGAACTGAATGACATTGATGAAGTTGAGGTTGAAGACATTACTGCAGAAGAGTATCCTCAGTATGCTGACGCCGAGGGAAATGTGGTCCCCAATCTGGGTGAATCCCTAGTCAGTGATACTTTTGAGGTACTAGACAGAGATGGAGCAGGAAACAGAAAAGACTGAAGGAACAGCCCAAGCCTCCAATGCAGAGTAGATATTCGCAAGGCTGAGTGGGCTGCCTGTTTTGAAGAAGTAAGAGCCCAGCGTGCTGCACCAAAGAGAGATGCCTACACCAAGCTCTACAGAGTCAAGAAACACCATAAGGTGTCAGGCAGGATTATCTCATGGGCTTATTTTGAAGACCTTAACGCTTATGCAGTTAAGAGGGAGCAGGGCATAGAGTACTTCAGGTTCCCACATGATCTGAAGACTCTACCTGGTTTTGAGCTCAACCAGCTGGCTAAGCTAAAGCTGCTGTATGCTGACCCGAGAAAGATGTCAGGCTGGTTTGAGGCTGCCCTGAAGAAGGAGTACCACACCGATGGGTTAACTTCAGACCACAACAGCCTACGAGGTATATAAGAAGGTCTGAGTTGATGCCATTACGGGCAACCAAAATTGTGCTGAAGTGGAGTCCTCCGCGCACTATGTCAGAATCCCTCTCAGGGAAATGCCACAGGACTTCACTCCCCACTTCAAATGGTGGTACTATGATTGGAGAACCGCTGAAGCTGTCATAGTGTTGAATAAAGAGGGACAAATGGATACTATCAGGGTATTCGACCCAATGTGGCTAACCAACTTGTCTGCTAATGATGTCTACACATTATACAAGTGGCCACTATTCTATGACACGCAAGATATTGTACAAGCCCTCCAATTCCAAAATGTCATAAGACTCTGCTTTGCGTTTGAGATACACGCAGGAGTCACTAAAGAGGAGAAGTACAAAAGTATAAGGAGATGATGCAGAAGACAAGAGAATAGATAGATCTAGGTCCAAGGGGGAGTTTGTTGATGCATGTATGTCCCTAGATCATGAGCTGTAATGTAATAAATCTTGTCTGTCTGATTATGATGTATTTGTATTCATTAATGAAAGGATATGAATTGGTTGTTACTTGTGATGTTTAATATTTCATTAATGAGTCGTGATTGAATTGATTGGGTTTATGATTGTTTGAATGATTGCACATTATGTTATATTAATTAAAACATTCAAACTTAACTTAATGAAGTTCTCATGCGAATGGCCCATGCGAATGGACCACACGCATGAATAACTTCATACGATTGACTCAATCGCACGACTGAACCAGGAGACTGGATCAGTCGTATGATTGACACATAAGATTGACTCAATCGCACGACTGAACATTCAGTCGTGCGGATGAATCAACCGCATGGTTCAATCGCACGACTGAACCATACTTATGGCCCAGTCGCACGATTGAACAATACTAACCTATAAATAGACCCAATTCGTGGGAAAACGTAAGCATTCATCCCATTACGATTCCAGACGTACCCTAGCCGTCCAGAAGCCTCCCAAATCGTTCTCCAAGTTCATAGAACACATCAGATCGGTTCCTAATCGATTTCTGACGTTGATTTCAATTCTTGATTGATTCATCGTGTGTTCTCACTGATTGGATCGCCAATCAAATAGGATTCCGCACTATTTGAGTTGGTTTAACACCCAATCACTCGGTATTTCGTTCAAATACCGAGTGATGCGTGGTATTCGTTCAAATACCGAGTGATTGCGTGTTAAACAACTCAAATAGTGCGGATCCTATTTGATTGGCGATCCAATCAGTGAGAACACACGATGAATCAATCAAGAATTGAAATCACGTCAGAAATCGATTAGGAACCGATCTGATGTGTTCTATGAACATGGAGAACGATTTGGGAGGCTTCTGGACGGCTTATGTCTGAATTTTGGGCAAATGGTCAGATTGAAACCTTAAATGGGGTTCGTGTCATAAGATCGAGCATCTGTGGCCAGGAGTTGGTCATTTCTGAACAAATCATCAGGGAGCATCTAGAGCTTCGTGATGAGGGCGCTCCTACAGAATTCCCCAAAGCAGATTTGGACAACACTTATATCCAAATAAGATATGGTGGAGATGTTAGCAGGTCAACCGTCTACAAATTCAACTTCTCTTACTACTAAAAGATCCTGCTGCATGTGGTTCTTCACTGCTTGTCCAACAAATATTGGGGATGGATCAAATCCCATATGAACTTGGGTGCCTTGTTCATGGTTTGATGAGAAGCCTCCGCGTCAACTACTCAAGATTTGTGTTGACCAATCTCATGGGAAACCTTCAACGGGACATATTCTTCATGTATCCCAGGTTTCTCCAGCACATAATCAATTGTGAGCTGGACCAGAGCAAGCTTGTCTGTGCAGCTGCTCTGATTGTTCCTCAAATGAGGCCGACCATATTCAAAACTTTAAAGAGAGTGTCCACCAACTTCACCGGATACTGCACTTCATCCAGGTATGATTGAGCCAATGGCTCCTGCTGACATCCATGTTAACCCCACAGGTGATGAACCCACCAACAACTACCCTCACTTTGCCAATTCTACTACCTTCTCCACCCATTACCTTCACTTATCAAGACGCCCAAACAAACCTTGTTCAATCTTCTCTGATTGAACAAGCTCCTCATGTTCTACACAAAAAGGCTAGAGTGGAACAATGGGCTCCCACTTTGCCTGAGGTCCAACCATCCTTCATAATTGACCCCAATATGGGTCTTGAGTCTCCTCAGTCTCAGACCCATAAGCCCGAAACCCAAGCTGAAAACCCTCAGGGAGAGTTTTTATACTCCCCTGAGCAGCCAAAAAGGGACAGCCCCATCAAAGGCTCAATGCCTTTAGACATTGACCAAAGTCCCGGGTCACTAGGTTTTAATTCCATATCCTTTACTAACCTATTAATCGAAGCTAATGAAGAGATTATGTCTCTTCAGGGCAATGAAGTTGATCCACAACACCCTCTCAAGGATCATTAGAGCCCTGAGAGATCTCTTATCTCTAGCCCCCATCAGCAAGCCTTTACTGAGGTGAGTCCCACTGATGTGGGGGAGACTCATGTAGATTCAGCTACCACTACTGAAGGAGCCTCAAGGGATCCTCAGGACAGTGGTAATATTACTGAGACTAAATCTACGGCAACCATGCCCTTTGATGGCTCTGAAAGAGACATCATTGAGCAAGGGAAACTAGTGCGCCAAGAAACCACATTTGGTGGTGAGGATGAACATACAAGGTATGTTACCTCATCTCCCCGTGATTCTTCAAAAGAAGATGAGGGAAGACTGCACCTCACCATTGAAGACCTACTTTCTAAAGTCTCAAATCTTGAATCTAAGGTTAGGACTTTAGAGGATAGGTCTGCCACTCAGCAACTTGAGATTGAAAATCTCAAGGCCAAACTAGCTAAGAAACAGATTGAGAGGTTTGTTAGGCACGTACCAATTCAGGTCTCTTTGACCTCTTCCTCTAGCTCATCAAGCTCTCTGGATGATGCTACCAAAAATGGGAAGAGTATTCAGGGACAAAGCCAAAGACAAGAGGAGCCACAAAGTCAAGCTCTCATTTCCCTAAGCTCAAAATATCCTATGCAACAAGCTTCAGTTTTTCCTTAGCCTCCTCCAGTTGTAATTCAAATGGATCAAAGGATCAAGATCTCAATAGGTTCTGCAACAAGTTCCTGTTGGAATCTCTTATTGAACAGCCAAGTCCTGACCTGTCTATGATTTACTTCGGAGCTCAAGTGCTTCAGAGGTTAAATGCACCTTTTACCACTATTGAGGAAGTTGGTCAACCTAAGGTCCAAGTGGAACCTGAGATTAACTTTGAAGGGGAAACAAGGACTGATGGCCCAGCAACTGAGATAGTTGGGACAGATAGTGCATTCTCACAGACTTCGAAGCACAAGTCAAAGCCTCGGAAGAACAATTTCAATCTTCTGAAGCTAAGATTGCAGCTGTGGAAGGACTATTCTCCTTATCCGATGATCTAATAGTCACAGATGCAATCCTAGAACTTGCATCTGAGGTTAATAGGGAGGATTTTCTCACCCAACCCCTAGCTCAAACATCAGCATTAACTCCAGCGTCCATCTCTACTATTCATCCTGAACCTTCCATCCAAGAACCCCCAAAGTCTAGCACTTCCGAAGACATCAAAGGAAAGAGGAAGATGACTAAGGAAGAGCTTCAGGAGGAAGAAAGGTTAGAAAAACTCAAACGAAAAGGTAGACTTCCAACTAGAAAACTGCTAGCTGCCAGTAGCAAAGCAGCTACAGCCAACCAGGAGGCAGTAAACAATAGAAGAAGAGTAGATATCATTGATAGACTTGTCAGTCTAGGAGCTGCGAGTGAAGATGTACTCCTGCTACCACTAGAGGAGTTAGTTGAGCTGGAAAAGGCAACTTTGCTGCGAAAACAGCAAAGAGAAGAGGCAGCAAGGTTGGCCTTAGAAGAAGAAAGGGAGAGGAAAGAAAAAGAAGCTGAGCAACAGCTCAGGAGGGATAGGATAACTTTCCTAACCTCCAGAGGTTTCTCTCTAGAAGAATTATCTCCACACAAAAATGATACGATCTTATGGCTCTTCAACAAACAAGATCAAATGGAGAAAGAGAAAAAGAAAGCTGACAGGGAAAAGCTGATGCTGAAGAAGAAGAAGGAAGAGGAAGCAGGACTAGCTGCTGCCAAGTAGATAGGTGAGAAGGCCTGGATGAAGAGCTATCTCTAGGTTCATGGCTTCTCTGGCAGGCAGGTGGGTCCTATGTCTGAAAAGACCCTCCAGCGACATGTCAGTGACATAAAGGCTGACATTCGCTCGGGGAAGAGGAAAGAGATGTACAGAAGGGGACAAGGGATGATCTTCAAATCAACTACTCAACCCCAACTTCAAACCCAACCAGAACCTGAACCAATTCCCTTTCCATTCCCCATCAAAACTGCACCAACCACTAAACCATACACCCCTGAACCTACACCATCACCCCTACCAACCTCTTCACCTCAACCATCTAAACTACCCATCTTTAAAACCAAAACACTAGCCAGAACCCAAACACCTCAACCTACCCAACTACCCCTCAAACCATCCCCTCAGCCTTCTAAACATCTCTCCTTAGAGGAGTTCAACGCAATCAAGACAAAGCTCATAAATTGCACAACCCTGAGCGACATCTCCTGTGAGGAGGATTCAGTCAATTTGACTTATATTGATGGATCCTCATGTTCCCTCACTAGAGATCAATTTCTTGATCAGCCCAGAGGAACACTGGACCAAGCTGAAAATCTCCTTAGCCTCAATTCAGACACTTTGAATGAGGAAGAAAAGAAGTTAAGGAGAAGGCTGGTGACTCTGCTGGATACCAAGAAAGATGACCGGGTGCCAAGACAACCTCTTTCACCTAGAAAGAAGATCATCCCGTGGAGGTTCAAAGACTCTTCTCATAACTTTGTTGTTGAAAGAGAGAATGGAGAGCTCAACAGACTAAGTGCCTCATCTCTGCTACACTTAAGTAGATTTGATATTGCTGAGTTAGCAGAGAATCCATTCTCCAACCCTTCAAACTCTGATGTAGCTGCTCATATCAGTAATCATCTAGGCAGTCTTCATATGGCCGAGCTAACTGCTAGGACCAAGGTTGAACAAGAGTTGAAACTGAGAGAGGAGGAGAAAAGGAAGGGATCAACAACCAAAGGCAAAGCCTTTCTACAAATGGTTGAAGGTCCTGAACTTGAATCCATAGTTAGATGGGAGTATGACTATAACTCCCGTCAGCTAACTCTTTTCATGGGGACGCAACAGAGGGTACATGTCATTCAGAGTGATAGACTGGATCTCCTTTCCACTAATGACTTGTACAAGCTTCTCAGCACCACTTCAGGAAAGAACAAAGAAACAGACAAATATCTTCTGTCCCTAGTATTGAAAAGCTTTGAGAAGCAGAGAAACAAGTGAGGTTTTGGTAGCATCAGCCTAGGGGGAGTTTGTTGGATCTAGAAAGGCTGGTGCAACCAAAACCAAATCACTTAGACTATTTGGGTACAACTAATAAAGGACATCCGAAGCTAAGTGTGGAACTTCCAAAGGAAAAAGGAGCTCTTTCGAAGACAAAGTGCAAAACTAACTTCCGAAGGAAAACTCCAACTTCCGAAGACAAATAACTTACTTCTAAAGATCAAGACTTAGAATGATAGATCAGAAGTCAACTTCGAAGTATAAATTCCTCAAGCCTTGAAAGTATAGAAGCCTCTCCGAAGTATAAGTGGCTTTGGAAGAACTTTTCTTCCGAAGCCAACTTACTTCGGAGACACTACTATTATCCAGTGGACAAAAGTATGGTCACCTGAAAAACTCCACTGCAGACTCTAAGATACTGCATGGCGTTTTCCAAAAGCCTGTAGTGACCAACTTTATTCCTTGTTTACCTTTATAAGTTAGTACAGTGCCTCTTTAGTTGGTGACAAAGGTTAAGTAGGACTTGTCAGACTACCATTCTTAGATATTACTATCTAAAGATACCTTAACTTAGCATTGTTCAAGTATATGTTTTAGTCTTAGGTTTCTAGCTGGTATCAAAGTATATCCGGCTGTAGGTCTAGTATATATAGTTTTCATTGTACTCATGTTCCATGCTTGTGAGAGTCTTGTAATACTTGAGTTAAGAAGTAAAGTAATATATACAAGTGCCTTGAAAAATTTATATGTGTTCTTTGCTACTTCTTATATTAATATCAACTCTTAAGAGACTCTACTTCATCTGATTTGAGTGGTATTTAAGTGGGTTTGAGAGAAATCCAAGTGTTTAAGTGACAAACCCGATCTTGCAATGCACTTACAACACAACAACACAATGAGGAGAGTTGCTTAGAACACTTAACAGATCAAATAGGGAACTGTTAACTTGTTAATGAAAGATGCTAAGAACACAAGTAAATGTGAGACAGAACAAGATTGCAAACAACACAAGTATTTGGTTTTCAAGAATGCTGTATATTGCTTCTCAAGTTCTATTACAAGTTACAAAGCATCGATGGAAAGTTACAAGTACTTGAGATACTTTATACTACATCCTACAGCCGGCCATACTTTGAAGGCCAGCTGGATACAATTGACTAGACAACTACAAAATCAAATGTAGAGTCAAAAGGCAGATCTGCCTTTTGACTTGTGACTATGACATGCCATAGCTCACATCCTAATATATTACAAAAAGGATAAAAGTACATAAAGTAGAAAGCATGGACTCAAGACCTCAATGTACAGTTACCAAAAGCATGGACCTTTCACCAACTCATGTAAGTTGGTGACTTTACAGAGTAGCAGCGGAAAGGTGGTCCAGCTTTATGGTAAAGTACATCAGATAAAGGCATATCTCTAAAAGTCTTCGGAAGAAATCTGTCTTCACTCTTTGGCTTCGGAAGACTTTGTCTTTGAAGCTTCGGAAGACTTCACTTTTGGCTTCGGAAGATGTTGGTCTTGGCTTCGGAAGATTTTACACTTAGAATATTTCTAGTGCATGGTGTAAAACTTCCGAAGCATTTCTACTTCTTTTCTTTAGTGCATGCTTGCAGAGAGACTTTGGATGTTTTGGCTGCATCAGACTTATAGGAATCCTTACAAACTCCCCCTAGGCTGATGCTACCAAAACATTTAGAAGATCTTCAGATGTTTGTAGTCTTCAGGACAATGATGACCATACCCTTCTTCATCAGATGGTCAGGATCATTAGACTCTCATAATATTTCTCATCTCAAAGAGATCATGCAGAGGTAAGTTGATTATGTCTTCCATGTATAGACATTCTCAACACCTTGATCTCTGATCACATGCCATCTCTCTGGATTAGTAGTGAAGGTCCAGGATAAGATGGGTGTCTCAGCTGCAAGAGGAGCCACTTGAATTGGAGTTGATTGGGCTGCCTCTTCATGCACTTCCTCAGGTTGATCTGACTCAGCCTGAGGTGTAGAGGTGGATGATTCAGGCTTCTTCTTTTTAGACTTTGGTTTGGAAGCCATCCTCTTCTTCCTCTTAGAAGACTTTAACTGAGAAGACTGGTCTGCAGTCAGCACCTTGTTGATCATCCTTGTCTTTCTCAGTTGGGTGTTCCTCCCTCACAGGTTCAGAAGGAAAGGGCCCTGTGGATAGAGACTTTGGATCAGAGGACATTGTGGGATAGTTGAATCGTCTTCAGCTACAGCACTTGGGTTCAGAAGATCAGTCTCCACTCTTGATCTTCTGCTTGATTACCCTGATATGCTCATCCATTGTGGATAGAGACATAGGGCCAAGTCTCCTTCCGGAGAATCCATACAGCTTCAAGAAGCTCATCATCCTTTGTCTGTCAGCAGACTTCTTCATACTCTTTTGGATGATAGCTCTTGACTTTGCAGCATCTTCCCTCATCTTTCTTTTTGTTGCCTTTGTTCTTTGAGCACTTGAAGTTCAAGCTGTTTGAGATACTCAAACTCAATGTACTCAAAGGACAAGGGAAGAAGTGCAGATGCCTGGTAGAGACATGTGGCACTCAGGTAGTTGATCATGTTTTGCCTATCTGTTTCCTTGTCTACCTGAGGTTCTTGTGTAGCAGCCACATCCTCTTGCACAGGACTTTCCTGAACTGGGGAGAGAGTTGGAGCATGCTTGTATAATCTTTTCTGTCTCTTCTCCTCTTTGAATTGGAGAAGTAATCTTGCATCCTCTGCTTCCTTCATCTCTCTTGACACTTCCATGTCAGCCAGTTCATTTAATTGCTCTAAGGGGAGAGATATAATCTCATCTATGTCATAGTTCCTGGTCTGCAGGTAAGTAATCCTGACTGCCCTCAACTCATCTTCTTGAGTGTTTGGTCTGGGGGCAGCCCTGATTGCAGCTTGCATAAAGGCCTGAACTTTCTCCCTTAGCTTCCTCTTCCTCTCTCTCCTCCTCCTCAATCTCCTCAGGAGTCAAAATTCTTTTCCCTTTGTCACCCACAGACCTTTGTGACTCAGGGTGGAGAGAGGTTTGGCCTTCATTGCTTGGTGTAGCATCCAAGCTCTGGCCAGAGAGAGGTTGTGAGACACCTTCACCAGCAGGTGTTTCACTGAGGGAATGAATTTCTAAAGCAGTTGTTGGTGTGACAGGGCTCTCAGGCTCTATCACTGGGCCTTCAGCCAAGGTTTTCCCTTTGAAGCTAATCTCAGGGTCTGCCTCAGCATCCAGTTGACCAATGACATTACCTGATTGCCTTTGTCTCCTTCTAAGGCTGAACTCTTCAGTAATTCTGTCTTGAATCCTGAGTGCTAACCTGTCAGCTTGTCTTGATTTGCTTGGGTTGACAAGTGGCATGTTGATCAGGTCAAGACCTTCATAGTAGTCCAAGTCTGAAAATTGAACACTTCTTGCTGCCCTTGAACTCTGTGAAGAATGAGGGCTCTTCTATCAGCATCATACCTCCACCCAATAATGTAGTTTGAAGTTCCTTGAGGTGGAGATGACACAGCCCTTGGAATGCCTTCCTCAAAGAGACTCCTAATGACAGAGTCTATAATGTCCACATTAATGTGAACTTGAGGAAGTTGCTGAGTATGCACAGTTGCAAGTGAGGATGGTGAATCCTCAATGTCCATACTCCCTGAAGAACTCCCAGGTTCTGTGACTGTAATGACTTTCTCCCCCTTTTTGGTAGCATCACCCTCTTGCATAGGTGAGCTAGAGGTTAGGTCAATCACATTCACAGGTTCTTGTGTTCCTGGTTGAGCTCCTCTTAAAGGTCTCCCAGCTAGTTTTTCCCTGAGATAAGATATCTCAAGTTGCTGATATTGACCCTATTATGCAGGGTAGTCACCTGAGATTCAAGGTGACTAACCTTAGAGACTAAATAGGAGCATGTTTTTGACAGTTTTTGCACCTTTAGTCTCAGATTCCCCTCTTCTTCATCAGAAGAATCATTGGGGGATGAGATGATTGGACCAAAGTCCTCTCTCTCACCACCAGCCTCAGGTTCTTGGCTGCTGGATTTCCTCTGCACATTGACATTCTCAGTTGAGGTGTCAATGGGCTGAGTTGCCATGGTTGAGGTCTTAATGATGTAATCACTTGCAGAAGTGAGAGCCTCTTCCATATGGATATCCTGAACAGGTTCAGAAGTATCCACCTCAGTTATGGGTGACTGATGTGGGCTAGACAAAGGAGACTCAGGAGTACTCATCTCTCTTTGAGTAGGGGAAGAGTATAGAGAGACTCATGGTACCCACTGAAACCTAAGTCTTCATCAGTATAGAATGAGAGGTTGGGAATGGGTTGATTTAAGTCTAAAGGCTGGGGATGGTAACTGTCCCTGAAGGTTGTTCACTTGAGTGTTGAGACTCAGAGTGAAGGCTTAAGGCAGTTGGGCTTGTGAGCTCATCAGGGTGAGCATGAGGAACCTCAGCCCTGATTGTTGAAGAGATGGGAGTGGTTTGCTCCTCAGGGGAAGTGGGAGCTCTAGTGTCCACTTCCTCCTGTATGGGTGAGTATATGGGGGCCTGCACAGACTCAATAGCTTGAGCAGGGGTTCGTTTGGATTTTCTTTGGTAGGTGAGGGTGACTTGGGGCCTTTTTGGTGGTTGAGAGGTAGAAGGTGTGGGTTCAACACTAGCTTGTGTTGCTAGGTTGTCACCTTGAGCAATGAGCTCTAACATTTTTGGGACAAGGGCTTTTCTACCCCTGAGAAGCCTACAGTTGGCTTCTTATAATTTTAAAGATGTCGGGCTTCATCTGTCCCAATTTAAGAATATTATCTGTTTCCCTCAACTGTGAGCCCAGTTCACAGTTGAGAATGTGTTGAACATATCTAGGAAACATATAATACTCTAAGGAGTCCAAGTTAGCAAGCAAATTTGTATAAACAAATTGAGAGTACCTGAACTTGACCCCTTGAACCATTCCATGTACTATGAAGGAGAGATCCTCAGGAATCTGGTCCCACCCTCCATGCTTGTTTGACAAGCTGTGGATAACCACATGAAGCAGGTATTTCCACTAGGATGAGACCTTCCTTTCCTGAAGGTCTTTACAGAGAAATCTCCCTCATAGCCCATCTGCTCAAAGGAATGATTTACAGCTTCCTTTGGGAAGGACAACTCACCTTCTTCATCATCCAGCTGCAAGTGAGTGTTTATGATGGCCGGAGTGATGAAGATTGTCCTCCCTTGCACTGTGGCAGACAGTGCCTTCTCCCCATCCATAATGACCTCTTGGCAGGTCTTCCAAAATTCAAGCAGATGATCCTCATAGAGAGTAGGATCAATGGTTAGGGAGGTGAATAGTTTGATAGAGCTAAGAAACGGCAAATCTCTGAGAAACTTTCATCTTTCTCAGAGCTTAACAGAGCAACTTGGTTATGTTGCCTGTGAAGTTGCATGGAGAAATCTGGGTTGTTTCTGAGGTTTAGGTTGGCCATTTTAGAAGCTTAAGGATGAAGAAAGATGAAGAACAAAAGGCGGTTTGGGAGAATTTAGGTTTAAAGAATAGTGTAATTGAGGAAGATAGTGAAAGAGGGGGGAACCGTTGGGCATTTATGTGAAAAGGATTTGAGACAAAGTTAATGAAAGAGGATAAACTTTGAAATCCAGATGTCGGTCCCACCTCTGAAAAGTAGTTTACTTTTGCCCCAAAAGTAGTTTCTTGGAAGTCGAGACATCTTCCGAAGGTTATTTGCTTCGGAAGTTCTGAAGAAAAAGCTTCCGAAGGCAAATTGGCTTCGGAAGAGATTCAAAGGTTTTTGAGAATTTTCTTCGAAGAGAATTTACACTCAGAGATTTTTATTCTAAGAAGAATAAATACTTCCGAAGGTAAATTGCTTTCGGAAGAAACTTGTTCTTTGAAAACATACAAAGTACTTAAGTTGATTTTAAGCTTCGGAAGATATTTCAGAAATTTCTTCCGAAGTAAAATCACTACTGAAGCAATTATTTGTTTACTAAGACATAAACTTCTTTCGAAGGTAATTTTGAATCTTCCGAAGAAGATCAAGATTTTCAAAAATCTAAGAAAAGTCTTTTGAAAAGATTTTCTTCCAAAGAAAACAAGGGCTTATGAAGGTGATATAATAGACAACTTAGGACACACAGGTTTTAGAAATAAATATGATTAAGTTTTAAGAAAAGCTATTCAAAGTTAATCATCCCAATAGCTGATACAAGATATTTAAATCTCTGCTCATCAAAAGCTTTGGTGAACAGATCAGCATATTGTTCATTTGTGTTAACTTTGACTAGTTTGATTAATCCTTTTTCAAAGTTATCTCTAATCAAATGATACCTGATATTAATATGCTTTGTCCTTGAGTGCTGCACAGGATTCTCTGTGATGGAGATAGCACTATTGTTGTCTATGTGGATGGGAGTCTCTTTAAAGTTAAATCCATAGTCCAGCATCTGATTTTGAATCCAAAGCACTTGAGCACAGCAACTTGCAGCAGCAATGTATTCAGCCTCAGCAGTTGATGCAGACACACAGGATTGTTTCTTGCATTGCCAAGAGACTACTCTTCCACCAAGAAATTGACATCCCCCTGATGTAGACTTTGCAGTCATGTTGCAACCACCATAGTCACTATCTGTATAAGCATACAGATTAAAGTCAGAATTCTTTGGATACCAAAGGCCAAGTGATGGAGCACCTTTGAGATATCTTAAAATTCTTTTGACAGTGACCAGGTGTGACATCTTGGGGTTGGCTTGATATCTTGCACAAATGCATGTAGCAAACATGATATCTGGCCTGCTAGCTGTGAGGTACATAAGAGACCCAATCATTGCCCTATAGAGATGTTCATCAACACACTCCCCCTCAAGATCAGGTCCAAGGGAGTGATTTCTGGCTATGGGTGTCTTAGCAACCTTACAATCAGTCATGTTAAACCTTTTAAGTATGTCCTGTACATACTTTGACTGACTTATGAAGATGCCATTGTCAACTTGCTTCACTTGAATTCCTAGAAAGAAATTGAGTTCCCCATGGCACTCATTTCAAACCTGTCCTTCATCAGCTTCTCAAAGTCTTTGCAGAGCTTTGGATTAGTTGACCCAAAGATAATGTCATCACATATACTTGAACTAGCATTATGTCATTTCCTGTTCCTTTGATGAAGAGAGTTCCATCTATAGTACCTCTTTTGTAGCCATGTTGACAGAGATACTGAGATAGAGTCTCATACCACTTTCTTGGTGCTTGGTGCAGCCATAAAGAGCTTTATCAAGCCTGCAGACATAATCAGGATGATCAGGATCTGCAAACCCAGGTGGCATACATACATACATCTGACATACACCCTTCATCAATCACATAAAGAAAGCACACTTGACATCAAGTTGGTAGACCTTGAAATTCTTGGATGCAGCAAAAGCTAGGAATATTCTAACAGCTTCAAGTCTTGCCACAGGAGCAAAAACATCTGTGTAGTCAATTCCTTCTTCTTGAGTATATCCTTGAACAACTAGTCTTGCCTTGTTTTTGATGACAAGTCCTCTATCATCCTTCTTGTTCCTAAAAAACCATTTGGTTCCTATGGTAGTCTTCCCTTGAGGAAGAGGACATAGGTTCCAAACCTTTTGCCTTTTGAATTGAAGCAGCTCCTCTTGCATAGCTTCAACCCAACTTCCATCCTTTAGAGCCTCATCAATTTTCTTTGGCTCTATCTGGGACAAGAAACAAGAGTGAAGACAAACATTTGCTTCATGGGTTTGTCCTCTTGTTCTCACCCCTGAATCAACATCTCCAATGATGTTTGTGGTAGGATGAGACTTGTGGATCCTTAGCTGAGGGATCACAGCAAGTTGTTGCTTAGATAGATCTTAATTTGAAAAATTTTGATCTGGCAAAGAAGATTCATCCTCCACATCAGCACACTTATCAAGATTGACTTGATCCAATGAGTGTGTGACATCATTGATGTTGTCTTCAATGCAGTGGTTATCAGCATCAAGAAATTCTTGATCACTTTCACCACCACCATTTTCTCCAACATTTGAAGCTCTTTCTTCTGAGTTTTGTGCCTCTAAGCTGGAATTTGAAGGCACCCAGAAGCATCAGCAGGATTTGTCATTGATGTGCTGGTAGAAGCTTCATTTGCAGGAATAGTTACCACTGGAGCTGAAGATGTGTAACTTGAAGGTCTTTTGAGCTCAAATCTTGGGTCAGGATCACCTATTGGTAATATATCTGTAGATCCTGAAACATTCTCACAAGATTTTTAAAACAGTTGGTAACTAAATCAAGATCAAATAGCCAATCCGGACCAGAACCTTTCACACTGGGAGTGTGCTCATTGAAAGTCACATTGGCTGACTCCTCAACTACTCTAGTTCTGAGATTGTATACTCTATAAGCTTTAGCTTGAGAAGAGTATCCAATAAAGTGTCCATCATCTGATTTCTCAGCAAACTTGGCAATTTGATCCTTGGTATTCAAGATGGTGCAAGGACATCCAAATGACCTGAGAAAACCAATGAAAGGTTTTCTCTTGTGCCAAAGTTCGTAAGGAGTCTTACCATGTGTCTTAACCACCAAAACTTTGTTTTGCACATAGCAAGCAGTGTTCACTGCCTCTGCCCAGAAGGTGATGGGCAGTTTAGAGTCAGACAACATAGTTCTTGCAGCTTCAATTAGTGTCCTGTTTCTCCTCTCAGCAACACCATTTTGCTGAGGAGTCCTGGGAGCACTATATTGTCTTGTAATACCTTTTTCATCACAAAATGTATCAAGGATTTGATTCTTGAATTCAGTTCCTTGATCACATCTTATGGTTTTGACCTTGTGATCACATTGATTCTCAATCTTTAAGATGAAATTCTTCAGAATCTCAGGAGTCTCATCCTTAGTTCTAAAAAAGAAGACCCAAGTGAATCTTGTAAAATCATCTGTGATCACCAAACAATAAGAGGTCCTTCCTAGACTCATTACACTGGTGGGGCCAAAGAGATCCATATGTAATAAGTGTAGGGGATTAATGATGGAGTTTCTTTCCTTTGGCTTGTGAGATACCTTGTGTTGCTTCCCTTTTAGGCATGCAACACAGTGGTCATCACTTGTAAACTCTTTCTTTGGTATTCCAGTTACCAAATCATTCTTAATTAATTTATTCATGTTTTTAAAGTTTACATGGCACATTCTTTTATGCCAGAGGAAAGATTCATCATTATTTGCTTTAGATAGAAAGCATGAAACTTCTCCTGAGGGAGATATTTCTTGCAAGTCCATCTTGTACATGTTCCCTTTCCTGGGGGCTCTGAGCAAGATGTGCTCATGAGGAATGACCACCCCGGGCCTAAGAACAATGCACTCATGCTCAGTAAAGAGCATGTTATGACTCTGATCACAAAATTGGGATACACTCAGAAGATTGTACCCAAGCTCCTTGACAAAGTTTACCTTCTCAATGTTGAGCTTACCATTTGTGACCTTGCCCCTTCCAGTAATGTAACCTCCTGCATCTCCTCCAAAAGCAACTGGTCCTCCATCAATTCTTTCAAACTTTTGGAGTAGTGACCTATTGCCTATGTGCCTAGAACAACCACTATCAATGATCCATACATTTCTGTTTGTCTTGAGTTGTCCCTGCATAAAAGAGATGATTAGTTACATTTGGAAACCCAAGCCTCATTGGTCTTGGGCATCAAAAGAAGTTGAAGACAATGCAACAGTAATTGATCCTATAGTCATGCTAGAAGGATCATTTGCTGATGTTGATGAAGAACTTTCAGCCACTTGGTCTTTCTTTGACTTCCATACCACCTTTGGAAGCTTAGACTTGACCTTCAATACTTCGGAAGTTTTGATGACTGGCCCTTCAATGCTTCGGAAGTATTCCTTTCTTCCGAGACCAAATTTTCTTCCGAAGGCAAGTTTCCACTTGTCTTCTTCATTTGGAGCTTCGAAGGAAACAGATTTTCCTTCCAAAGCTTGCTTCTTCTTCTCCAAACTCTTAGAAGTTTCTTTCTTGGTCATGTGGAGAGTACTCCGATTGTAGACACAATCCTTAGCAAGATGAGAAGTACTCCCACACATAACACAATCCATTTTCTTCCTTCTAGGAGTTCTTCTTTGTGAACAAGGCTGAACTTGATCACTTTCCTTCTCCATCTTCATCTTTGCAGATGCTGTGGCAATTCTTGTGGGGTTAGAACTACCTTTGGAGCTGGATGGTTCAGGTTGTACAGCAGCAATGCACAACTGATCAGCCTTCTTCTTGATGATGGGATGATTTGGACATGAACTAGAACTCTTGTTGATGGTTCAAGTTCAAGTTTGTGTCTTCAGCCTTTACCACTTCAAATCCTGCAGAGATGAAGACTTGTTTCTGTGCAGAATTGAAGGTGGCCTTGATCTCTTGAGCCTTTTTGGACTTTCTTTTGGCCTTCCTGATCAAGTTCTTTCTTCTTGACTTGGTCATCCCAACAGCTTTGCTCTCCTCAGAGGGATGGTGACCCTTCTTAGAATGCTCTTCTTCACTCTTCTCAGAGCCATTCTCCACCATCTCCTCTTCATCCTCTTCAGTCACAGGATCTATGAGGGGAAGCTCATCTTCACAAGTTCCACACATAGGAGATCTTACAGACAAGATTGTGTGTGGAGGAGCTATCTCACAAGATCCTAGTCCCTGCTTATTTTGATAACAAACCTTTGCATGCAAGGATGAGGATATTATGTTCTTGAAGGTCTCTTCTTCAAGAACACATTTTTCTGCCTTGGCTTTGCTGATCACAAGCTCAGCCTGGCATTCAGTTAATTAGTAATGAGATCTTTGATCTGAGTCCTGTAGTTTGTATGCTCATGTTTAAGAGTTGAAATGGTTTTCTCTAAGTCCTCTATCTTTAGTTTATAATCATTTTCAGCTCTTTTAAATCAGCTTTTAAAATATTTAAGGACTCAAGGTCAGATCTCATTTCTAAATTATAGGACCTGTATCTATTAACTTTAGCAATGCATTCAGGAGTACAAAGATGTTCTAATACCTTGGCTTCATCGTGGTTTGCCATGAGTGCTTGGTTTGGAGATGCATCTCCAGTCAAATCCTCCTTCTTCAACAGCAACTTTTGCTTGCTTTGGCTTCTCATTCTAGGGGGCTTTCTCAGTGTAGTTTGGTCTGGTTTGTGCTTGGCCACCATTTGTCCTTGGTGCCTTACACTCTCTTGCAAAGTGTCCCATCTGGTTACAGTTGTAACACTTTACTTTGCTTTTGTCCAGCCCAAACTTTCCACTGGCTGCATTGCTTGGAAACTTTCTCCCTGTCCTCTTGTAGAACTTCTTGGCTCTGTGAGTGAGAAGAGCCATCTGCTGGACTATCTCCATGTACTCCAGATCATCTGGATGGATACAGTCCAAATCTTCAAGAGTGAAGAGAAAGTTGCCTGAAGTTTCATCAGCAGAGACAAAGGCATGAGAAGAACTTGTCTCTTGGAAAGGACTTCCTTGAGTGTAGCTTTCCCTTGGAGTCTCTGGGAAGGTGATGAAAGGGCCCTTTTGTGAGTTGTCAGGGAAGCATATAAGATGATGATGTGGTTCAATGCTTTCCCTTTCAACCACATGGAGGGCTGAACTCAGTTGATTGCTGGAGTTACCAGATGAGTTTTGCATGTTCATCTCCATCTGGTAGCCACTAAGAATACCATACAACTCTGTGAGAGTAAGAGTCTTAAGGTTCTCAGTCCTCTTGATAACAACACAATAATGTGTCCATTGTCTAGGAAGAGAGGACATAAACTTCCTTACAATGTCCCTGTTCTCAAGAGTTACTCCGATATCCATTAGAGTATCCACAATCTCAACATACCTGAAGTATTGTTGAGTAATGGTTTCACCTGCCTTGAAGGTGAAGTTTTCAAAATGCTGCTTCAGGAGATCCTTCTTGTTCTCCTTTGCTTCAGTAGACCCCTCATACATCAGCTTCAGTGCTTCCCATAGTTGCTTGGTAGTTTTGCACTTCTTGAAGCCTCTGTAGATGGAGTTTGGAAGAGCAGTTTGAAGGGCTGTCATGGCTTTGATCAATCTCTATTCTCTTTCTATCTGCTTCAGAGTAATCAGCCACAGCCTTAGGAATCATACCACCACCAGTAGCAGAAGTGTGGTAGAGGGCTACAAGGTCCCACACAGAGTCCCACATCCTAGAGTCTTGAGACTTGATGAAGCCTTCCATTCTTTGACACCAAGTATCAAAGTCTTTAGAAGTGATCAGTGGAGACTTTGTCATAGTTCCAGTTTCCATATCAGCTTTGGTTATAGCTGCCATTTGAGTTGTTAAGTATTTTGTGTGTGTGAGGGATCTTAAGATGGTGAGATCTTATATCAAGAGCCTGAAATGCTCTGATACCAAATGCAGGACCGGTGAAGGGTATGCACTTACAACACAACAACACAATGAGGAGAAGTGCTTAGAACACTTAACAGATCAAATAGGGAACTGGTTAACTTGTTAATGAAAGATGCTAAGAACACAAGTAAATGTGAGACAGAACAAGATTGCAAACAACACAAGTATTTGGTTTTCAAGAATGCTGTATATTGCTTCTCAAGTTCTATTACAAGTTACAAAGCATTCATGGAAAGTTACAAGTACTTGAGATACTTTATACTACATCCTACAGCCGGCCATACTTTGAAGGCCAGCTGGATACAATTGACTAGACAACTACAAAATCAAATGTAGAGTCAAAAGGCAGATCTGCCTTTTGACTTGTGACTATGACATGCCATAGCTCACATCCTAATATATTACAAAAAGGATAAAAGTACATAAAGTAGAAAGCATGGACTCAAGACCTCAATGTACAGTTACCAAAAGCATGGACCTTTCACCAACTCATGTAAGTTGGTGACTTTACAGAGTAGTAGCAGTAGAAAGGTGGTCCAGCTTTATGGTAAAGTACATCAGATAAAGGCATATCTTTAAAAGTTTTCGAAAGAAATCTATCTTCACTCTTTGGCTTCGGAAGACTTTGTCTTTGAAGCTTCGGAAGACTTCACTTTTGGCTTCGGAAGATGTTGGTCTTGGCTTCGAAAGATTTTACACTTAGGATATTTCTAGTGCATGGTGTAAAACTTCCGAAGCATTTCTACTTCTGTTCTTTAGTGCATGCTTGCAGAGAGACTTTGGATGTTTTGGCTGCATCAGACTTATAGGAATCCTTACATGACCTTTTAATTTGACACAGATTTGATCACCTCAGACGTGATCCTTTTAATTTAAAACCATTTGATCACCTCAGACGTGATCCTTTTGATTTGAAACTGATTGGTCACCTCAGACGTGACCCCTTTTAGTGAGTGATCCACAGAATTCATCTACTTGTATAGTCTGAATTTTACCTAACGAAAAACTCGAAAAATAGAAAAAAACAACTTGAAATCAAAGACAGAACAAGGCATATTTTTGGGATTTTGATTAAAGATGGATTGAAATCTTTTAGAAAACCGTCTAGCAGATTTTTCTTCCTGAATAGCACAGCTTCAAGTTAGTTTGATCATTTCTAGAACGATTCATTATGGAATCATACAGGTATATCAGAATCATTTGGGATATTTTAATAAAACATTTTGATGCTATATTATTGTTTTGACCGAGAGTCAAAAGCAAATTTGGGAAATCATACTAGAGCTATAAGATGCACACAATGATTTTGACTGTTAAGAATTGCAGCCACGATGATTGTCAGTATACTTGTCCTCTTAAATCCATACACAGATTCTTGACTCACATTGGTGATGAGTTAGGTTATATTATTTCAATAAGCATTTGTGGATCCCACACTTATCTGGTAATCAACATTTCTCAAGAGATTTTTGAGCAGTGTACGGGTATTTGACAAGAAGAGACTATGCTAAGAGCTTTCAAAGAGATGCCAAGCCTCAGGTCAGTGCCATGCACAGCAGAGAGGCGCAAACAACAATGAATTCTAGAATATTTAGGTTATGCTTATCCTCAGGTCTGTGCCATCACACAACAGAGAGGCACACAACCTATCTTCTTGTGAGAGCATTTTTCTTTTCTTTTTGCACGTAACGCACCAACAACATTTGTCATTAACTTGATTGCGCATAACAATTTTTTTCATGTGCTTTGCTCATTTTTATGGTCATCCGCACACATTTATGGCGTTTATTTTGCTCGTCACCCCTTATTGGAACTACGTTGATTGTGTTAACCAGGGATAAGATGGGAACCCACAGCAAGTTGAACAACTTAGTTTGAATATAAATCACCAATGAGGTTTACTCATCTATTGTGTTGAATCTACCGACAAATCATACAATGGACTAGCAACTTCTAGGTCTACTTTCTCTATGTTACCTCAGTAGCAGACTAGTTTTACTATCATTTTTTCTTTTATTTTGCTTAGACTTCTCAGATTTATACTTTGAGTTTTGCATCTTAATCATTTAGGTGCTTTTGAGGTCCCAAACAATTTGTTCTCTGTGTACTATCATTTTCCATAAGCGTTGAATCAGAATCACAGATTTGATTTCATTTCTTTTAGCTAAGCTGCCCTCCTCCCTCGTTTTTTAAGTAATTAAATACTGCACGAATTAAATACTAAGCTAACCTATTCTCCCCTTAAAATTCTAAAACTGAAAATCTTTTTGTGTTTTTGGATTTTTAATAGACTAAAAAAAATAATAAAAGAAAATAAAAAGAAAGAAAAACAAAAAAAATGTCGGACTAGGCACTTTCGTCATCTAGAATCACATCACTTTTTTTTTCACGCCATTAACCTCTAAAAGATATAAAAAACCTCGGTTTATCAAATGCTTTTGTGTAGAGGTCGGCGCGTTGAAAGTCCGTATTAATTTTAACAACATCGATTAATTGCTTTTCAAAACAGTCACGTATAAAGTGATATTTAATACCGATGTGTTTAGTTTTAGGATGTTGGACCCGATTTTTGGTGACAGCAATAGCAACAGAATTATCAACAATAATAGGGGTGTTAGAAAATTGCAAACTGTAGTCGCGCATTTGCTGTTGAATCCAAATGATTTGTGAACAGCAACTTGCAGCAGCAACATATTCGGCTTCACAAGTTGATAGAGCAACTTATGTCTGCTTCTTACACTGCCAGGTGACTAACCGTCTACAAAAGAACTGACATCCCGCAGATGTTGACTTGTAATTCATCTTGCAACCACCATAGTCCGAGTCACTATACGTGTAAGCTCAAAGTCATCATCATGAGGATACCACAACCCGAGTGTTGGTGTACCCTTTAGATAACCAAAGATTCGTTTAACTCCTATGAGATGATTCACTTTTGGTTTTGCCTGATATCTCTAACAAAGACACGTTGCGTACATAATATCAGGATGAGAGGCTGTGAGGTACATTAGGGATCCGATCATTCCTCTATACATTGTAGCATCAACAAGATCACCATTTTCGTCGGGTGCCACGTCATGGTTAGTGGCAAGTGGAGTTCCAGCAACCGAAGCATTCTCCATGTCGAACCGACTGAGGATATCACCTACATATTTGGTCTGATGTAGGAAGATTCCTTTGGGTGTCTGATCCACCTGTAAGCCAAGGAAGAACTTCATTTCCCCCATAGTACTCATCTCAAACTCTGCTTTCATTACAGATTAAAATTCTTTACATAATTCTTCATTCTTGGAACCAAAGATTATGTCATCAACATATATCTGTACCGGCAGTAAATCACCATCTTTTTCTTTGATGAATAACGTACAGTTAATAACTCCTCTACAAAAGCCATGTTTCACTAGATGAGTTGAGAGTTTCTCATACCAAGCTCTAGGGGCTTGATGGAGCCCGTAGAGAGCCTTGTCCAGTTTGTAAACTCTATCCCGATGATAAGGATCCTCGAATCCTTCGGGTTGACTGACGTAGACTGTCTCACGGATTTCACCATGAAGGAACACACTTTTTACATCTAGTTGATAGACTTTAATCTTCATGTAGGATGCGTAGGCTAGAAAGATATGGATTGCTTCCATCCTAGCCACTGGTGCAAACACTTCATTGTAGTCAATGCCTTCGACTTGTCTAAACCCTTGAACCACAAGTCGAGCCTTATTTCTGATTATGACCCCTTGGTCATCTTTCTTGCATTTCAGCACCCATTTAGTGCCAATCACCTTAGCACCTTTTGGTCTGTCCACAAGGGTCCATACTCCTAACTTCTTGAACTGTACGAGTTCTTCTTGCATTGCACTGACCCATGCCTCATCGTTTAGGGCTTCACTCACATATTTTGCTCAAACTGAGACACAAAACATGGATAAGCGCCATCGTAAAGATATCCTTTTTCCATTACCGAGGCATAATCAGCTGAGTATAGCTGATTTTTGGTCTGTACTCCCGGTCGAACATCCCTTATGACATTATCCAAGGGATGATAAACATTTATCCGAGATCCAGGAGTTGTAGGAATAACTACCTTATTATCCAGATTGTGAAACCCAGGTTCAGTATCTGAAGCTGTTGGAGTATGAGGTTCCGAAGTGTCAAAGGCATCAGGATGTGATGCTCGTGTACTTTCATTAGTGGGAACCTGTTCCTCCTATTACACATTTGCAATCTCAACTGCTTCATCATCATAAGAATAATCACTTACTTCAAGCTCTCCCCCTGAAGGGCTAGAAGTATCATCTAGTTGAGCCGTTGATGTTGAGTCTAGTAGTGGAGCGTTCAGAACATCATACATCATCCTAGCAAAAAGCTCATTATCAGTGGGAGAAGGCGGTAGTGTGAAGGACATGAAGAATCCATCATAGTCAAAGAAGAAGGAGGGTCCTTTTCCAGCAGGGGGTGGTGTATCTTTTATCATCAACGTTGCACCACACTTCTACCTGACCCATTGAGTTTTTATAAACTCTCTTGTCTAGTATGTTGTATCCGAGAAAAATACCTTCTTCTGCCTTCTCACTAAACTTCCCAGTCTGGGTTTTCTTCAACAACATGCACGGTGCGCCAAACGGTTCTAGATACTCCAAGTTGGGTTTACGTCGCTGGAGCAGCTCATAACATGTTTTTCCATGTCGTTTGACCACTAAGACTCGATTGAGCGTGTAACACCCATTGGCCACTGCCTCATTCTAGAATTGAATAGGCAATTTCGAGTCAGCTAGCATTGTCATGGCAGTCTCTATCAGGCTCCGATTTTTCCTTTCAGCAATGCCATTCATCTGTGGAGTGTATGCATAGGTAAATTGATGTACGATTCCTTTCTCTATACAGAATGCCGACATCCACTGATTCTTGAACTTTGTTCCGTTGTCCGATCGAATCTACCTTACTTTCAGTTTGTAGAGTGATTCCAAGTAGTAACTAGATGTTTGAATGATTCAAAAGTTTCTGATTTGGCTTTCAGAAACATCACTTAAGAGAATCTTGAGTAATCGTCCGTTACTACAAAGCAATACAGATCCATGTGTAGAAGCTCAAGAGGTAGATCAATTGAATGAACTTTCTTTGACTTGTGAGACTTCTTGGTCTGTTTCCCTTTCTTACATGCTACACAAAAATCTGGGAGTTGGAAGTTCTTGACAGTTACTCCATTTACTAAATCATTTTGAACTAAATGATTCATCTTCCTTGGATTAATGTGTCCCATTCTACTATGCCAGGAGATTGAATCCCTCTCAGTTGCCTTTGACAGGAAGCATTGAACAGTGTGATCAGTTGTGGAGACTTTTTATAAATCCAAGACATACAAGTCGTTATATCTTGAAGCTGACATAAGAATTTTATCCTCCTTAATCACATAGTCCTTCTTCAACATGTAGCACTTCTTGTTGTCAAATACAACTTTAAAACATTTATCATAGATCTGGGAGACTGAATGTAACACCCCGAAAAGTCAAAACGAGTCATTAAGGATAATGGGCTTAATTATTAGGTATTTAAATAAGGTAAAGAAATGGTCATGGGCTAAATTAGGCTTATTGGGTAGTGGCCTATGGGATTAAAGGCCCATAATCAGCCTTTAAGCACCCAAACCAGCCTTCATCTTCCTCATTGCAACCCTAGCCACCAAATTTCGTAGAGAGAGAAAGTGAAGAAAACTCAAGATTTGAAGCTTCCAAGGTTAAGGGATTGATGATATGGGTGTTGGAGCATCAAGACCTAAGAAAAAAGCAACAAATCCAGGTAGGAATCAACCTCTAAACCCTTCTGTAGATCAAACATGGATTCTAGGGTTTTAGGTTTTGAAAAGTTGCAAAGAATCGCATAAAGGTCACATTTTTACGTATGAAAACATGTATAAAGCTTAGATTTAACCTCACGGATGATAAACTAAGAGATTGGACGTTAAAAGTTATGATTTTGGGTTAAAAACGGTCTGGTTCGTAATTTTTATGCGATCTGCGAAACTGCATATGCATCCACCGAAATTGCATATTCAATCAGCGAAACTATGAGGACTTCCTGCGAAACTATAGTTTCGCAGCTAGTTTCGCAGACATGGTTTTCCAACGAAAGTTGGGCGAAACTGGCAGCGAAACTGGCAGCAAAACTGGCAGCCGAAGATGCCAGCCAAACTGCCAGCGAAGTTGCTAGCGAATCTAGCAGCGAAACTGCTGGTGAAACTAGCAGCGAAACTGTTGGCGAATCTAGCTGCGAAATTCCTGATCTTGCAGCGAATTTAGGAAGAAATTAACCCCTTTAAGTGTTAGCTTATCTGCAGGCTGTGTAGAGTGATCCTAGCCTTATAAGCTTAGCCTAGAAGTTACTCGTGGTATCCAGGTGAGTTCTAGATCCCCTATTTATAAGTTTTCCATGTTTTGGGGCTATTATGCATACTAAATTTACGTTTTTTTAATGATCAAGATTTTAAGGGGTTTTAACAGGAAGAACGATTTTTCTATAACTAAATGTGCTATATAAATGTTTAAATATAAAATTTTTTCGCGCTAACCTGGCAGCTCGGCCCCAGCCAGGGGCGTTGCCCCTTGGACCCCACTAGCGGCTGCTGCCCCTAGGACCCCGCTGTCAGGGGCTGCCGCCCCCGAACCCCCGCTGTCCCGCGGAGGGTCGGTTATGTTTTATGATGATTAGTACTTGGCATGTTATGTACTTAATAAGTTAAGTATTATATAGGAAGATGATATTAATGAAAAGTGAAACTTAATGAATGTTACCCCCGGGCTCGTTTGATGATGTAAAGTCTTGCAAGCACTATGATAGTGATAGGATCGGATCAGTTAGATTTGAATTATGCAGCGGAATATCACATAATAAGATCGAATTCAAGCAAGAAAGTAAGTAATGAATATGCAAATAATCAATCACAATTATAGAGAGAATATTTCTGTTAAAAAAATGTTTTCATTCACGCGTAATGCTTCCGTTAGAATACAGCTAGGTCAACATCCCTTATATAGAGGAATGTGACGTCTGCTGATGTCACTTGATAGTGACATCTAATAGAATTTACAAAACAACTGAAATAAGCAAACTACTGAAATGTTCTCAACAACTGATCACATTTCAGAGAATGCTAAGTACAAATACATAAAACTACTGACTTAAAACTACTGAAACAATAAACTACTGAAAGGTAAAATTACAAGTATTGAAAAGTAAAACCATCACAACTACTGAAGTTAACAACTTCAGTTGTTGTGACAACTGCTGATCACTCTGGTCTTCAGTCTTTGTTTTCAGTACTTCATCTTCAGACTTTGTCTTCAGTTCTTTACTTTCAGACTTTGTCTTCAGACCTTTGTAATCAGCTGATGTCTTCAGCTGTTGTGATTTTCTTCAGCAGTTGTAATGTTTGTGGGATTTAGATGTTTTTCTGATCAGGCTCATTGGTTCTTTTGGTCCAACAAACTCCCCCTGAACCAATGCAGCCAAAACCACTAACTTTATTGATGATCCCACTTATTCTTTGGCGAAAATACTCTCTTGATCAGCTTTAGAGGTAGATAAATAAGCATAGGCCGGGAAAAGGTTTCTAATCTTCTGATTGGCTAAGTATGGAAGGGAACTCTGTCTTGGGGAAACTGGATACAGAGTCTTGTCCCAACCATGATACCTATTTCCCATTGATGAGTCTGTAGGACTCCCTTGCATAGGCCTCAAGGAGAACAACTTGTTCCTCCTTAGTGAGTTCTTCTGCTTCTCCCTCAAAGAAGAACTCAAGCCCATAGTATTCAGACAGATACCTCACTGTCTTCCCATTCTTCAACTCAACAGTTGTGATCTCTCTATATGCAAATTCATCTGGATGAGAGCCTTCAAGCAGCAACTGGAGTTCACTCTTTTGAAGATCTTCAAGTCTTTTGTACAACCACCCCTTCTTGATCATTTTGTTCTCAAGCATATACATAGGGGTTGATTTGGAGGTGTGAGCTCTCTTGAATTCTTCAATGATTCCCAGGGTGAGACTACCATGGCCAACATAATTGCAGTATTCAAAGTCTTTCTTACTTGGCCATGATATCTACTTGGTAAGTTTTTCTTGTGAATTCTGGAACTTACCCTGGGATCTGGCCAAATCCTCACTCTTTCTTTTTGATGTTGGAAGGTATGTCTAAGAGTGTACAGCCTCTGAGCTTTTTCTTCATTGCTTGAATGGATGAGGACTGAGGGAAGTCCTTGTCAACCATTCTAAGAAATTGCTCATCATGCTGCTTCTGCTGTTCTTCTTCTTCTATTTTGACCTTAACCATTTGCCTTTGAGTTTCAGGAGTTATTGTTTGTGATTGACTCCTAGGCTTCGTTTCTTCCTTTCAAGAATAGCAGATATAGGCAGATTATCCTCTTCATCCTCTTCTTCTTCTTCTTCCATCCTCAACAGCCTTCTTTTTCTTTTGGGTGCATCACTGGTGGAATCTTGAATGGGTTGCTTAGGTAGAGGGGTTGGTTTAAAGGGTTGTGAGGTTGATTGTTTTAGAGGTTGAGAAGTTGGTTGTTTTGAAGGTTTTGAGATTGGCTGTTTTGGTTGTGAGGTTGACTTTGAAGATTGTTTTGGTAAAGGAGATTTTAAGGGCTGCTCAATCATTTTGTTGGTGAGGGTGGCTTTGGATAACTTGGCCATATCAATTCTCTTCCCAGCACCAGCTTCATCCAGGGCTTCAATGATTAAGCCTTTGTTGAAGCTTTCAGATGAGCATATTTAGGTGGTTATCTCCAAAATGCTATCTCTGTACCATGACTTGATCTCAATGATTGGTCTTCCCAAGTGTTTAGAGAAGAATCTGATCATAGCCTCCAGTCTCTCCCTTTCTTCTTCATTGCAACTTGCCCATCGATTCTCAATCTCCTGAACCTCAAGTCTTGTGATCTCTGAATCAAGTTTGGCAGTATCAAATCCTTGCCTAAAGAGCTAATCAATGATCCTGTCCATGGATCTGCTATGTTGGTCATCAGCTTCTTTGATCATCTCATCCAACCTCTTCTCATCTTCAGTTTGTTCACCAACACTCTTCTTTCTTTTGTAGGTGATGATCTCTTTGCCTTTATTCTCCTCCTTAGCTTCTTCCTCTTCAACTCTTTTCCTTTTATCATCCTTTACTGACTTAGACTCCCCCTTTTTGGTTGCATTGGGTTCAGGGGTTTGAATGTCAGATAGGTGCTTTGACACAGCATCAGTCACAAGGGATTTAAGATCTGAGGAGATCCTCTCATCTATGGTTTGATGGACAATAGATGTGATGATGGGGGTGATGAGAGGTAAGGAAGATTTGAAAACAGCAACCATTTGCTCAGTGGGGTTCTCTCCCTGAGAAATGGTGCCTGAAACAGAGGTTGGTGGCTTAGTTGATTTGAGTAGCTCAGTGTTTGGTAAAGCTTCAACAGAAGCTGCCATCTGTGGGTTTATTGGGGCAGATGGACTTGATTCCTAAGACATGTTGGTAAGCAGTTCTTTTAATCTACAAACCTCAGTCTCAAGAATGGTGTTTTGGGCTAAGACTTCAAAGAAAAAGCCCAGGTCATCATCAGTATAAACTGAATCAGCTGACCTCCTGAGTGAATCAGGATGAACATGTGCTGAGTGTAAATCAGTAATCACATTTTCCCCTTTGTCTTGGAACTGGGGACTTCCTGCCTCAGGAGCAAGTCCTTCATTGGCAGTTGCCTCCGGTAAGGTCTTAGAAATGATACCTGCTTCATCCTGTTCATGTGTTGAAACAGGGAAGAGGGAAGAGGTAGCCTCACCAGATGTTCTAGTCTCCACATCTACACTAGGAAACTGTACTTTAGAATCCATATGCTGTTGGTTATCAACTACATTTTGGTCCTCTCCCTCAGCTGTTGAGGTTTTCCCAGTAGTAATAGGTTTCTGGGGAGGGGTAGAGGAATGTAGTTGAGTCAGCACTTGTGCAATGACTGCAGTGGGCTTGTAGGGGTGGTATCAGTGGGAGATGGGGGTGAAAAGGTATGCACCTGGGGAGAGTGGTGCTCTTCAATGGAAATCTTCTCAATTGAGATAGATTCCAGTAATGTGGTTTCCCCAATATTGGTTGCATCAGGATCCTGTTGAGAGGATACCTGAGCGGTTTCAGCTGGTGGAGTCATTGAAACTACAAGGGGATTAAGGCTTGTAGTCTCATCCTGCGTTTGTGCTGCAGGGGCATCATCAGGGGACTCAAACTCCCTGAGTAGCCTTTTGGTTTTCTTTGGTTTTGGTTTGGAGGGGACTTTAGATTTGGAGGTGGAGGCTGTGGGTTCCCTCTGCTTGGTTTGAGCAGTTTGGCAGCCTCTTTGAGTTGTGGGTTGAGTTGTGCCTGGAGTATACCTCTGGCAAAACCAGCAGAGCAGGGACTCCAAGGCCAACAAGGCCATCAGATTTTAATTGATTCAAAATTATAGCCATAAGAAACTTGGATATAATATCCATGTATTTGCCACAGGTTTCATTGCTAAATCTTTCAATTCCAAAAAGATAATATCAGAAAAATTTAGATTTTGATGTTCAAGGATAGAGTATAATACCTGTTGCCATCTGGAGGACATTTGATCCCAAGAGGGTGTTTTGGGAGCAAGGCAGACATTGATCATGTGAAATATGAGTCGCTCGACATCATGGAAGTGCTTCTCCAGGATGGTAGTAGCACTTAGGTCACCTTCATAACCATGATTAGCAAAAGATAGATCAATGGTGCCTTTGGGGTGGTATTGGTGGGATAGGTGGCATCATTCAGGTCTAGGGTTTTGACGAATGATCTCAGGAGTGATGACCACCTGTTTCTGGTTGACAAACGACTGGAGAGTGATGGTGTCATCATTCTCAGCAGTATGAACAGTAACGTTTGTCCAGAATTGGCACAGGGTATAGGGTAGGGTGGTAGATTTAGAGGTAGGATTTAAGAGAAAGGCTGTGCGGTATTGGGAATCAACCATCAAGTCAATAGCAACATCAAACTTGTTCCAGAAAGGTGATTTGGTAAGGTGAGCAACACAGTTGTGTTGAGGTTTGATTTGCATGGTCGCCATTAATGGAAGTTGAACGTTTGGAAAGTGGGTTATGAAAAGTTTGAAGTTAGGGTTAGGTATATATAGGTTATGAAACGGCTGAGGGAAAACAACTGAAAGTGTTGTGTGTTAGTCATCAGGTGTTAGAAAACAACTGAAGACATGGTTTTAACTTTCAGATGTTGTAAACAACTGAAGACTTGGTGTTGGTCATCAGTAGTTGTAAAACTACTGAAGACTTGGTTTTGGCTTCAGTGGTTTGGAAATGAAACAGTAGTTGTCGTCAATTCACAAAGTTCAGCTGTTTCAATGACCTCAACACTTACTCATCAGATCATCTGATTTTCAGATGTTTCATTGGTCATCAGTACTTATTTATTATAAAAGACATCAGTAGTTTGAACTACATCAGTACTTTCTAACAAATGAAGTACTTCAGTACTTTTAAGTAATTTAATCTTCAGTAGTTATAAAACTACTGAAGATAAGATGACTTATCAGCACTTATTTTTGACAAAAGTATACTAATGCTCATCAGTAGTTATTGACTGAGAGCATCAGCAGTTGTCAAATTATTCTAGTTGCAACATACCAAGCCTGAGTACAAGATTATGAAAAGTTGCACTATCCAAAGGCTTAGTAAATATATCTGCAAGCTCATCAGCACTAGGCACAAACTTTGGATCAATCAGACCTTTTTCATAGCAATCCCTAATGATTTGATGTCTGATCTCAATATGTTTGGTCCTAGAATGCTGGACAGGATTCTTAACAATACAAAGAGCTGAAGAACTATCCATTAATAATGGAGTCTTAGTCTCTGTAATGTCATAACCCAATAACTGATTTTGAAGCCAGAGTACCTGTGATGTACAGCTTGCAGCTGCAAATACTCTGCTTCAGCTGTGGATGTAGCAACTGATGTTTGTTTCTTACTCTGCGAAGAGACCAAACACGTTGCCTAGAAATTGGCATCCACCAGAAGTTGATTTTCTGGTTAACTTACACCCTGCATAGTCACTATCAGAAAAAGCAAACCAATTTACAAGAGTGCCCAGTGGAATACCATAGTCTTAGAGATTTAGTTCCTTGCAAATATATAAAGATCCTCTTGATGCAATCATATGGGAATCCTTAGGAGAAACCTGAAATCTAGCACAGACACAAGTTGCAAACATAATATCTGGTCTAGAAGCTGTTAGGTACATCAAGGAACCAATCATACATCTGTAAAGAGTTTCATCAACTGCTTTCCTTTTTATAAGATCCAGTTGTTGTGGTGGTGCACATGGGAGTAGAACAAGGTTTACAATTTTGTATCAAACTTGGTTAACAAATCTTTTGTGTATTTTGACTGATGAATGAAAGTTCCATCAGTCAGTTGTTTGATTTGCAAACCCAGAAAGAACTGTAATTCTCCCATTGCACTCATTTCAAACTTTTGTTGCATCAATTTTGTAAATGCATCACACAACTGTGGATCAGATGATGCAAAAATAATATCATCAACATAAATTTGAACAAGGAGCTTATGCATGCCAGCTTTCTTTATGAACAAAGTTTTATCTATGGAGCCTCTAGTGAAATTATTTTGAAGAATAAAGTTAGATAATGTTCATACCAGGCTCTGGGTGCTTGTTTCAACCCATAAAGAGCCTTATCAAGCTTATACACCCAATCAGGATGTTTATGATCTTCAAAACCTGGTGGTTGACACACATAAACTTCTTCTTTTATTTTACCATATAAAAATGCACTTTTGACATCCATTTGAAAAACTTTAAGGTTATGAAAAGCAGCATAAGCTAAAAACAATTGAATTGCCTCCAGTCTGGCTACAGGGGCAAAGGGCAAAGGTTTCATCATAATCAATACCTTCTTCTTGTGAAAACCCCTGTACACCAGTCTGGCCCTGTTCTTGACAATTTGGCCTTTTTCATCAGTTTTATTCCTAAACACCCATTTAGTGCCTATTGCCACTTACCTTGGGGTAGAGGAACCAGTTCCCAAACTTGCTGTTTTTGAAATTGAAGAAGCTCAAGCTGCATGGCTTCAACCCCATCCATTGTCCCTTAAGGCCACATGATAATTCTTTGGCTCTTGCTGACTGATGAAGAGAGCATAGAGACAGAAATTGGATAACTGGTTTCATGTTGAAACACCAGCATTAATGTCACCAATAATATGGGACATGGGATGATTCTTCAATTCTTGATATGCAATAATATCTGTGCAAGTGTTTGTAGGAGATTCAGCAGCAGCAGATGTTGATATAGACTCTTGAAACCTAGACTGAGATGGCAGTTCAAATGAAGTAGAGGATTCAAAGATTTCATTAGCATTTGTTGTGGATGGAGCTACTGAGGCTACAGGAACATCAAGTGTAGTAGAAACAGGCAGATGATCACTACAACTTGCATTTGTATCTTCAGATGGAGAGGATGGAGCTTCAGAAACAACAACAGGTGGAGGCTGATATGGAACATATTGCAGTATGTCCAAGTCAAACATCTCAACAAGGTTTTAAGGAATCTTGTCTTTTGGAGATTCATTAAACTTGACATGCAAAGTCTCTTCAACAATCTTTGTTCTGCAATTGAAAACTCTGTATGCCTTGCAAGCAGATGAATACCCAACAAAATACCCTGCATCCACCTTAGATTCAAACTTCTGAAGTATGTTCTTTGTGTTAAGAATATAACATTGACACCCAAATGCTCTAAAGAATGAAATCAAAGGAGCCAAATGATGTAAGAGCTCATAAGGAGTCTGCATCAACCTCTGATTCACTAATACTCTATTCTGAACATAGCAAGTTGTGTTGACAGCTTCAGCCCAAAAGGTTCGTGGCAAACCAGAGTCAGCCAACATTGTCCTTGCGGCTTAAATCAGGGTCCTGTTCTTTCTCTCCACCACTCCATTTTGCTCTGGAGTTCTTTGAATACTATATTGTCTTTTGATTCCCTTAGACAAATAGAATTCATCAAGAGTGTGATTCCTAAACTCTGTCCCATTATCACTTCTCACAAATTTGACTGGAAGTGAATGCTGCTTTTCCACATGCAACATAAAATACATGATACTTTGAGCAGCCTCATCCTTGGAATGCAAGAAGAAAGTCCATACATATCTGGAGTAATCATCCACAATTACCAGACAGTACTTTTTCTTTGCCATGCTCATTACTCTCACAAGACCAAAGAGATCCATATGCAGTAATTGCAAGCAGGCAGTGGACTTTGGTTCTTCTATAGGAGGGAATGAAGCTTTGTGTTGCTTTCCTTTTAAGCAGGCTGGACAGTTATCATCACACTTGAACTCCTTCAATGGCAAACCTCTCACTAAACCATGATGAATAAGCTGATTCATGTTCTTGAGATTCAAATGACCAGCCTTCTATGCCATAGTTCAGATTCTTGAGGAGAGGCTTTGGAGAACAGACATGGATGGCCTTTTAGATTTTTTTCAATGTGTGTTTATTTTTGTCTTTTTTTGAGATAGATCTACTCTTCCAATCCTGTTGGCCTTCAGGAGAGTATACTCATCCAATATCTTGTCAATTTTGTGCAAAACTTTGGAAGACAGAATCCTATAGTTTTCACTTGTGAAAAGTGCAACATGCCCTTTATCACACATTTGACTGACACTCAAAAGATTGTATTTAAGGTTCTCCACATGATTAACATCATCAAATCTTATCTCTCCATTTGAGACAAAACCCTTCCTAAAGATGTAACCCTTGGCATCATTTCCAAATGAAACAAATCCCTTCTTCCTTTGGGAATAGTCATGAAGAAGAGAGTTGCTCCCTGTCTTATGCATGGATCCTCCACTGTCCACATACCAGATGCTTCTTTGGCATGTTGAAGAACCCTGCAATTATCACAAACATTAGTTAGCCTTGGAGACCCAAACCTTTTTGGTTTTGGGTCTGTTTTCATCAACAGATGTTACACTAACAAGTTGTGCATGATTAACAGCTTTTGAAGATGTAGATGGTGCTGAAAAGGATTCCTTGGATTTTGGCTTAGGTGTCCTTTTCAGTGGTTTAATCACATAAACATCTAATTGGTTAACTCTCCCCAATAGATGTTGAACCATCATCACAAGTTGTGTCTGATTGGTTGACAGAGTTTTTAACTCAGTTGACACATCAGCACTTGTAGATGATTTGTTTTTGTGATTCACTACATCCTTCTTTTGAAAAGACACAGACTTAGTCTGAGTTTTTAATATTCCCTGAGGAATATTTTCAGCTGTTGTTTGACAAACCCCTTCCTTCTTAGTGATTTTTTGAGAAAGCTTAGGTTTATCAGAATGAGATGATTGTGGTACAAACTTGGTTTGAAATTCATTTTTCATTTTATGCATTTCCTTCTTAATGACTTTCTCTTTATTAAATTTTAAACCCTTGTTATACCAGTATTCATCAGTCAGATGATTGAACAAACCACATATTTCACATGGCTTTCTTTTCATCTTTTCTTGATCAATTGCTGAAGTTGATGAAACTACTGAAGATTTGTTCTTCAGTACTTTCTTCCTTTCAGTACTTTTGGGAAGTACTGAAGGATTTTCAACAACTGAAGATTTCTTCTTCAGTGGTTTTCTATCAGTACTTTTTAGAATCCTGATAGTTTCTTCAGCAGTTGTCAAGGAATGCTTGATTTCCTCTGATTTGAAGTGCTCTTCAGGTGTTGTGTTTTGCCCTTCAGTACTTTGAGTACCTTGTGGAACAACACCTGAATTTCTCAGCCTCTTCTTGCTCAAGTTTTTCGAAGTAGTGGGATCATCAGTTATTTGATTAACTGAGATACTCACACTATCTTCATCCTCAGATTTTGAATTATCATTTAAGGATGAAACACCTGATGATGTGGTTTGGGAATGACACTCAACCTCATATTGTACTTCTAACTTGGGAGTAAAATCTGTGGGAGGTATGGTATGATTATACCCAATCCCAAACTTCACATTGGAAGCAGTTTGCTTACTGAGAAGCATTTCAAATCCCTTGCATGATGTTACCCACCGTTCACAATCAACTTGGGTAGCTGCAAGTGTTTCTTTGAGATTCTTGTGATTTTCTAGAATGACCTCTACCTTTGCCTTTTCATCAGTAATTTGACACTTAAGTTTATAAATCTCCTCATCCTTCTCTTGTAAAACAAACTCAAAATCAGCTTTTCTTTTGGAAATTGCTTTTTCTAGGTCAAGGTTTTGATTAATTAAAGCTACATTTGCTTCCCTAATAAAAACAAAAGCAGCTATGCATGATTCAGAACATAACTTGGCCTTAGCCTCAGAAGATACCTGTGGTACCTGTGATGATGAAGGATTTTCATCAGTAGATTCCAGGGCCATTAAAGCAAGGTTTCCAAAAGGGTTTTCACCACCATGTTGACCAGCACCAGCAAATTGCTTAGAATAACCAGAGACATCATCTGGTAGGCTGCTCCAGTCAACAACCTCAGGGGTAAAAAAGCTCTGATGAGATTGAGGTTGAGATTGCTGATTTGTTTGAGATGGCTGAGGATCTGGTAGAGCATGTGGTTGTTGAGCCATGGGTACAGAAACTTGACCAGACTGAGGCATGTAAAAACATGGATAAGGATATGGCATGGGGCTTTGAGGGACAAAGTATGCAGGAGATGATTGATGTGGTGAATGATGATCAGAACTAGTAGAATGTTGCCCTTTGGATTGTGAATTATTGCTTGGAAAAGTCACAAAGGGTGCAGATGAGTTAGATCCAGATGATCTACACTCTCTAGCAAAATGTCCAAGTCTGTGGCACTTGTGACATCTCAACTTACTCTTGTCAAAACCAACCTTGGTTTTGCCAGAGAGACCAGGAAATTTCCTACCTGTTCTTTTATAAAATTTTGAGATTTGATATTAATCAATGCCATTTGGCTCAGAATATCCATCTCTTCCAGATCATCATCAGCAATTCCTTTCAAATCATCCATCATAAAACACAAATTATCAACATTAAAACCTGAGTTTCCCTCAACTCCAACAAAAGCATGATTTCCACTGTTTGAAGATAAATCAATAGGCTCACCATATGAACTTTCAGATGAAGCATATTCAGACTCATGACCATCCAGAGCAGTGTTACCTAGTACAAAGTCATCAGTGAGCTTTCCAGATGAAGATAGTTTCCTTTTCTGTTCTATCTCTCTCTCAAATGTTAAGAGTTTCCCATGAAGTTGGGTGAGAGATAGAGTATCCAGATTTGCACTAGAGCGTAGGACAATGGTGTAAGTGTCCCATCTCTCAGGCAGGGATCTGAGGAATCTATTATTCATCTGGCTGTTTGTGTATTCATGTTGAACCATTTTAAGCTTAGAAATCAAACATCAAAACCGCTCAAACTGTTGAGTCAGTGTCTCACCCTTCCTATGAGAGAATGTCTCATATTGCTGGGCAAGGATTTCTCTGTTGTTTGCTAAGACCTCATCAGTTCCTCCAAATTGTTCCTTCAGAGCAACCCAGAGATCATAAGCAGTTTCATGATGCATAAGCCCAGAATAGATTTCATTAGGCAGTGCCATGGCCAAAATTCCATGGGCTTTAGCATCAATCTCAAACAGTTTTAAATCCTCATCAGAATATTGTTCCTTCTTTTTAGGAACCATCTCATTGGTTTCAGGATTACTCACGATAGGCTTGTATGGTCCATGAACCACAGACTTCCAACAACCTGAACTGTTAACAGACAGGTGATGGAGCATTCGGCGTTGCCATATGTTATACTCACTCCTAACAAGCATTGGAGGCTTAGTTGAGGAGCCAGTATTATGAGGATCATTCATTGAAGTAGTCATTTTCACTAATTCAATCGAATTCAATGAGATTAAAATCGTTCTAGTTTGAAAACTCAACAACACAATTAGAAAACACAATTAGAATCTCAATTAATTAACCGGAAGCAACAGAAAATCAATCTCTATAATCAGTTCTTGCAAAAATACTAATTCGATCAACCTTAGCTATCAAAAGAGCAGTTTCAATGATCAATTGTTAGATCGATCAATGATTAACTAGCTCTGATACCATTTGATAGGATCGGATCAATTAGATTTGAATTATGCAGCGGAATATCACACAATAAGATCGAATTCAAGCAAGAAAGTAAGTAATGAATATGCAAATAATCAATCACAATTATAGAGAGAATATTTCTATTAAAGGAATGTTTTCATTCACGCGAAATGCTTCCATTAGAATACAGCTAGGTCAACATCCCTTATGTAGAGGAATGTGACGTCTGCTGATGTCACTTTATAGTGACATCTAACAGAATTTACAAAACAACTGAAATAAGCAAACTACTGAAATGTTCTCAACAACTGATCACATTTCAGAGAATGCTAAGTACAAATACATGAAACTACTGACTTAAAACTACTGAAACTATAAACTACTGAAAGGTAAAATTACAAGTACTGAAAAGTAAAACCATCACAACCACTGAAGTTAACAACTTCAACTGTTGTGACAACTGCTGATCACTCTGGTCTTTAGTCTTTGTCTTCAGCACTTCATCTTCAGACTTTGTCTTCAGTTCTTTACTTTCAGACTTTGTCTTCAGACCTTTGTAATCAGCTGATGTCTTCAGTTGTTGTGATTTTCTTCAACAGTTGTAATGTCTGTGGGACTTAGAGGTTTTTCTGATTAGGCTCATTGGTTCTTTTGGTCCAACAGATAGACATCACTTATATGAGTCTGATTTATGATGATTGATCTGTATTCATGAGCGGGCTATGTGCCTTGCAGTGTGGATCAACTGTCGGTGGTCAGCTACCGTATTCATGTGTACCGACAGGGATTGGCATTTGTTGTCAATCAACATGGAGCTCTTGCTTTGTGCCATCTTGTTTATGATAAAAGTGAAAGATAATGAAAGATAATGAACATGCTTATTATGATGCAAGTAATGTTATGTACTATGTTGTATGCATGGTCATTATATGAAGGATAAAGTTTATATTTTCTTATATTAATTAAAACTAGAACTCGCTCAGCGAAGCTGACTTTTATGCATAATAGTTGGCAGGTAAGTGCTGATGCTGAGGATGGCACACGGAGCTACTTGGGGAGCTATGGATGGCATTCCTGTTTATGAAATCTTTATTGTATCTTCAACAATGCACTATGTTTTTATTCTATTTAAAGAACAAATGTATGAGTACGATATGGTTTCTAAGTTTTAAATGGATGTCTAATTATTTCCGCTGCAATGTTTTGTTATTAAACTGATGCTATGATTAACCAACTGTGACGCTTTCCGGGAACGGGGCCTTACACTGAAAGTAAGTTGTTCTGTAGTTGTTAAATGTAGTTGACCTTGTCAAACTTCACTTTCTCGTTTATCACTTCGCCTTGACCGGTGATGTATCCTCGTTTATTCCTTGGAAATGAAACATGTCCCCCTTTAATTTGTCTTACATTGAAAAGGAGAGATGAATTCCCTATCATGTGCCTGGACGCCCCACTATCAATAATCCAGGCATTTGTGATAGCAATGTAGCGGACACCCTGCACATACGAAGAAAATGATTAGTTCAGGTTTGGGAAACAAGCCTTAGCTTGGGTGACCTGGAGGAATCACACATTATAAACTTAACCCATTGTCCTTTAGAGGATGAGGGCATATCTTTCTTCTTATCGTTCTCACTATCAGACCCTATACTTGATTTTTCTTTCCATAAGCCAGTCTTTTGTAAGGTCTGTTTGTGGTAAACAAACACCTGAATTATGGTTTGAACTTTAGGTTCACTAACACTCTTAGGTGGAGTGTTAGATCTTGTTTTAGAAGAACTTGGTTTTACATCAAAAAGTTCAATTTTTTTTGGGCGTCTGATAATAAGGACAATTAGAAGAAATATGTCCTCGTTTTCCATAATTGTAGCAAGATCTCCCTTCTACAGATTGAGGAAAACTTTTGTGTGATGTTGAGTTTAATGAAGGTGTGAGATGTTTATGGTTTGGTTTTGTCACTACTCTTTTAGATGTTTCATCCTTATTAACAAACTGAATTGTTTTAACATTTTGAACATCTTTAACTTGCACTTTGGTTGGACTTTGATGATTAATACGTTTATGGTTAACTGGTATAGTCAGTTTGGGTTCTGAAATGGACGTTTGTGAACCTGACCTTACATTAACCCTGTTAAATGCATCATTCAAATTCTCAACTGGTATCTTGCCTTTTGCTTTCAAAGTAGCCTCCTTATGTTTAGTGTCAGATTTCACAGTCTTACTCATGGAATTAGGGTAACTAACTAGAGGAGAAGCCACCACATGATCCTTAATTGGGTTGTTATTAATAGGTCTATATTTTGTATTCAAAAGGATCTCATGTGGTGGTGGCACGACTTTGTATCCCAAACCTTACCCATTGTTTCGTTCTTTCACTAAGTTTTGTACTATGTGAGAAGAACTAGCCCAACTATGCAGTTTTTGTTTTAATGAATTAACCTCGACTTCCAAACCTGCTTTCTCCTTTTTGGTTTCTTCTAATGAATTTAAATAAAATTTTATATCATTAGATTGGTTTAAGGCAACAACCTCGGTTTCCCTTAGTTGTTTACCCAAAAGTTCTTTCTTTTCTTTAAAACTGCACTTATTTTGTTTTAATATACGATTAGCTTCAGTGCAGAGTTGTAAGTCATTTACTAAGTTATCATTGTGTTCTAATAACCTAGAAAATTTTAGATCAATGCTTTCCCTAAACTTTTCACATTCAGAACAAGCGTGTGTATTAAATAATTGATCTAAGGAACATACCTGTGAGGAGTCAGTTGAATCAGACATCAATGCAGAGGTTGACTCTTTTGTTGTTGGAGTTTCTGAACTTGTTGCTCTGAGCTCTTCTTCAATCACGTGATTTACCACATTTATAGCTTCTTTTGAATCTGACATAGATTGCTCAGCTGCAATCTCACCTTCAATGGCAGACCCATCATCCAATGCTTCGACACAAGCAATGTTTGATTCTCCAGGATAGAAAAATCGGAGGGACCAGTCTTGTCCTTCATCACCTTGAGCAGTTAGTGCCTTAGTCTCTTTACTTGAAGAACTAGTTCCAACCATGTCTTTGTCTTGACGGTTGAAAGTAGGAAATGGGTTACCTTTCCGTTTTCTTGGGCTTCACACACTCACGTTTAAAATGCCCCTTTTCACCACAGTTGAAGGAGGTGACCTTGGTTTTGTCGAAAACAAAAAGTCGTATCTTTCGTGGCTACTAGGTTCTGTCCCGTCTTCTTGACAAACTTTATAGCTCGTCTAACTGCACTTGCTAGAGCCCACATGATATCCATTCTTTCCAGCTCGTTCTGGTCAACCTGCTCGTAGTCTTCATCTGCAAGATGACAATTTCCGATCTTCCAAGCAACTAAACCATCATACGATTGGACCACTGCTGCTAGAAGATCCATATGCTCCTTTGCAACTTCCACTGTGATATTATCGAGATTCTCGGTCTTCAACTTCGATGTATCGGCTTCAGACACTATGTATTCAGTCGACGATGACCCAGAAGTTTCTGGTCTTGAAGCAGTGGTTTGGGAAGGAGCCGCGGAACTGGACACGAACGCTGTTTGAAGTGGTGCTCCTGAACCAGTTGGAGTGGGAACTGAGTTACATAGTGAAGGATTCTGAACGTAAGATCCTTTCTTTGACTTGTACTTTATCCTGAGTTCCTCCTCCCTTAACTTCAAGATGAAGTCATTTATGTCCAACGTAGTAAGTATGTCGTTTTGTCTCAAGTTGGACACAAATGAATCCCATTTCTCAGGCAACCCATCTGCAAAGCTTGAAACTTTATCTTCCATAGACGTCGTTACACCATGAGTGTGTAGCTCACTCATCAGATGGTGGAATCTGTCAATAACATCATCTAAGCTATCATTCCCTATTGAAGAGAAATTATCAAACTCCTTCTTGAGAGCTTTAGCCTTCAGTGCCTTTAACATTGCATTTCCTTCGTATCTTTTCTCCAATGCATCCCACAACTTTTTAGCCTGCATGTTCTCAGAGAACTGATGAACGATGTCTTTCGGTATTGACTGAGTCAACAGAGCATAAACTTTCTTCTCACCATTGTAGAGAATCTTCTGAGCTTCACTCATTCCACCCAATGTTTAACTTGACTCCGTTAACACTAACTGGCACTGTATAACCAGTCTCGATGGATGTCCAAAGATTAGGATCAACTCCATTTAGGTAAATCTCAAACCACTGTATCCACTGAGTATAATCATCTAATGTTATCAGCTTCGGTGGTTTATTATGATTTCCAACCTCATTCTCCAGAAGTAGAAGGTTCTGGATGCGTGAGTCCTTCCTGGCAGTAAACGCTAAAAACTGATCTTCCATTTGTATGAACTTTGTACTTTGAGAACATGACAACTTCAATCGTGCGAATGAACAATGCGTATGGATCACTCGTGCGAATGAAGAGTGCGAATGAATTCAATCGTGCGATTGCATTCAGTCGTGCATATGGACAAGGCGAATGGACTCAAACGACTGAAGTGGTTCAGTCATGCGAATGAAGGGTGCGACTGGGGTTCAGTCATGCGAATGGAGTGTGCGAATGGGTTCAATCGTACGAATGAGCAATTCGTGCGACTGAAGGCTGCTGTGTTTGAAAAAATCAAACTTTTGGCACTTAGACACGAATTACGATTTACCTAGAAACCCTTATCTGTCGTATGACGAAAAACTTCAACTTTAATGCCTGGAAACAACGAAAAACACCTGTAGACTCAAAAAGATGACTCTTATGAGTTAAAACGTGAGTTTTGACACAATTCTAATTGAATCAAACGCAAAATCAAGAGGTAAAGCTCTGATACTACTTGTCAGGACCGTGTACGTACGAAATACTAACAGATTCTGCATTTATACCGAATCAAATAGTATGGAATTCTATTTAATTGGTGATTCAATCAGTGAGAACAATTACCCGATCGATGTATGATTGAAACTAAACGTTATGAACGAATAGAGATCGATCAGGAATGATCTATGAACTTGGACATGCTTCCTTGGACGTTCTGGACGGCTAGGGTTCGTAAGAGTATCAAGTGTTTTCAATTTTTATGTTTTTCCATGAATTAAGTGGTATTTATAGGTTAGGGGTTTTCATTCGTACGATTGAACCATTAGCATGCTTCTGTTGTGCGACTGAATCATGCGATTGAGTCATACGCACGACTGAGTAAATCTTATGTCTCAATCGTGCGACTGATCTAGTCTCCTGGTTCAGTCGTGCGACTGGTCCATAAGCATGATTTATTCATGCGTATGGTACATAAGTATGGTCCACTCGCATGAAGACTCATCCGACTAGGTTGAACACATTACTTAATCATCATTGACTAAGAATCATGTACAACACCCTCAAACCTATATAATATGGTCATACATATACATTATACTTCAACACAATAATAATATGAAATAAATAAACATGAATTAACATCAGTCACATATTTTATTTCGTTAAACTAATTCATTACACATGTGTAAGACATAAAAGACTTTTACATTAAAGCTCATAAACTAGGAACATTATGTATCTACAACAATGTTTGTTGAAGTAGCATTCAGATGTCATGTGATTGTTCATATTGCAAATAGAACAATAACTACTAAAGTAACAATCTTCAGTATTGTGGTTTTTCATGTCACACAATTTGCAATACATCTCCTCTGATTCTTTGTCAGAATTAGTTACTTTCTTCTTCTTTGTCAACTTCTGAGGCTTTGCATCCTTTTCAATTTTTGAAGTTGATTTATCCTCTTTTAGCTTTTGACGCTTTGATTTGTTTGTTGCTAACTTTGTCTTCTGTAGATCATCTACTGAATCAATTGATTTGGTTTTCCGTAGATCTTCTACTGAAAAAGGTTTCTTCTTCCGCTGAAGATCAGCTGATTGCTTCTTCTTTCCTTTATTTACCAAAACTGTGTGTACTTCCTCAGTAGGTACACACTTTTCAGTTTCTTCATTTGAAGATTTGTTGGTCCATGTGATCGAAAAACAGTACAATTGAAGTGATGAATTGCTCAATATCTAACATCCATGCTAAACAACAACAATTGAGAAGATAGAAGAGAATTCTAACACATATTTGATAATCAAATGAACAATAACAATCAATAACATGAAGCACAATAGTATTTCTGTGTAAAAACTGCTTAGAATTGGTAACTTGCAACAATGATCCACGATTAGGGTTTTGCAAGCTTACCTTCCAAAGAGAATTGACAAAAGTATATATAGCAGTTATAGTTTCGCTGACAGTTTCGCTACCAGCGAAACTGTCATGCCGAAACTATAGTTTCGCCCGGCAGAACACAAGTTCGCCGGGTAAACTAGAACAGCAAACTGTGAGCGAATGTATAGATTCGCTCACAGTTTCGCTGGACTGCCAAAACTACACATTACAAAGAACATACAAAAGGAAACTAACAAAAGTCCTATTACAATGAAAAGTAAACAACTATACTAAAGTGAGTCCAACCTATACATGATCTTCAATACTCCCCCTAGGTTGGATCTCACTATCTTCACTCATCTTGATTTGACTTGTCAGCTCCAGTTTCCTCTGCTTCCGTTGATCTATCTTCATCACCTCCTGCAGCAACATCCTCAGAAGCTTCAGCCACAGATCCTCCAAGGTTCTTTCCTGCATCACTAGCTTCTTCAGAATGACCACTAGCCTTTGCAAACTGCCTGGTCAAATCTTGAATATCCATAGCAAAATCATCCTGAGCTCTCACCCTTTCAGCTAGCTTCTTCACCTCTGACCTTACTCCCCTTATCTTGTTTGCAACATTCATGAACAAACTAGCTTCTTTTTTAGTTTCCTCTCCAGCCCCAGCTTTAATGTGATTTTCACATAGTACCAAAAGGTCTTCATCACAAAAACTAAATAACTCCATCGGATCAAACACTCTGAACTCTTTTCCATGTTTAGCTCTAATCACTGCCTCTCCAGTATTGTTGTCATAAAACCACTTCTCAAAGTCCTGTAGTTGTTGGGGAAGAGGATCAGCCAATCTTACCCGATTTACAGTCTATGGAGGTTTGACTCTTAGTACAATCCTTTCTTTTCCTGTCTCCCAGTCTTTATCCTTCTTTGATCTTTTTCTTTCAGCTTTCATGTATCCAAAAGACTCAAAATTATCATTAAGTCCATTTTTTATTTCCTTCTCAAGAAATGATGCTCTTTCACTTAAGTGAGCATTGATCAAAGGTAGAGTTGCCAAACGTCTCAAATCCCATTTGGGCAAGGTCTTAAAAGCCTTCCTCTTAAACATATAACTGATATTTCCCCCTCGTCTCTTGATCATGAACATCTTTAAACTGGGATTGTAGCACCAGCTTATGATTTTCTTATCGGCTTCCTTCCTGCTTAATCCCTCCAGATTTTGAAACAAATGAGTAATTTCCTCCACCTCCTTCTCTTTGACCAACCAATCATTCTTATCCATTTCAAAAACATCAGCATCATCTTCTCCTTCTTAGCAACATAAATCAGTGGTCGCTCATCAACTTCATAAAACTCTGGTTCTGAATCATAGTCTATAAGTTGTTCATCTTCTTCTCTTCATCAACCAACCCTTGGCCTCTATCAGATACTCCTTCAGTGGTAGCTGTAACAACAACTTCTTCACCAACAAGATTTTTGTCAAAATCAAACTGCAAGTTTACAAACCCAGCCTCAATAATATCTTCCTCATCATTCCTTCCAACATCCTCTCTTGGTATTTCCTGCTCTCCTTCACCAGTAGTTGCTGCTCCAGAAGTACCCTCTCCTACCTTAGATGAAGTACCCACATTCAGAAATGAGTACTTTGATGTATCAGTCAAATCATCTAACTCAGATTGAGTCAGTTGACTAGGTAGGCCGGCTGTAGCTTTCATTTGTGTAATCTCCTCAAACAACTTCTTAATCAGTTTGTTTTGATCAACTAACATTCTCTTCATTTCCTCAATCACCTCATCCTTCTGTCTTTCTCTGATCTCCTGATTCGTAAGTTTAGTCTTAATCATACTCAGCTCATTAGCCAACGAAGTATTTAGGTTACGTATCACATCCTCATCAAGATTTTCACTAGCCTCTCTTCTGGCTGTAAATCCCTCATGTCTATGTTTGGTTCTCCGCTCAGGCTCAGTAAAATTAGTTTTCTTCTTAAACCTCCTTTCTTTCTCTACCCTGATCTCCTCAGCTTGTGCATCAATATCCTCTTCAAAATCATAATCCTTTTCTTTAGCATATCTCTTTCTTTTCTTAGTAGCATTAGCTTGCTGTACTCTTGTTTCTTCAGCTCTTTTACTCTCAGACTCATCAACCCGTCTAATATAATTCCAGCGTTTTGGAGGATACATATTTTCCCAAAGATGGGTGATTTTACCACTAAAGTCGTGGCGAATAGCACAGCAATCAGCAAAAATACGAGGATTCATCTGCACCAGCCTCTTGATTTCTCCATGCTTTGGAACATCAGGTATAAGATCATCAAAAATCATCTGAAGAAAGCGAGGGTATAACAGCCATTTGTCTTTCTTTACAGCCATCACATTCTCTGCCATACATGCAAAAATCAATACTAGCTATGCTGGCCTTCTCCCCTTTACAGCACAGCACCATAGCCTTAGCCCAATCAAGATTAAGTCCATCAGATCCACCTTTACGGTGATCTAGACACATGATAAAAACATGAGCGATATATCTCCATTCTTTAAATAAGAATGTCTTCTTGATCTCTTTCCTTGAACCAAAGGCTGGTCCCTCATACCCCATTCTTCTGAAAGCTTGAAACACTTCAGACTCTGTCATAGCTACTTCATCTCCAGAATCATCATCAAGTCTAAGAATCCTCGAAACACTCTCAGCAGTGATCGTCACATCATGATCAATAACTTTGGCAGTGATTCTCTGTACATCTCCTCTAGTATCATATTCTGCTGATCGCCAAAAATCTCTAATATGAAGATCATAAATAGTAGGCGAATGAGATATGGCATAGGCTATAGGTGATCTCTGAAGCCATCTGATACAATCACGAAATCCAGCTGCCTTAGGGAGAGTATCATCTAAAATAGCTGTGATGTTATTCTGCTCATCAAATTTGAGATTAGCCATGATAACCTGAGAAAGAAAACAATTAAATTTGAATAAGAAATTATGAAATAAGAAAATAATACTAAAACAAAGGAAACTAGCAGTTTCGGCAAGCGAAACAATAGTTTCGCTCACTAAGACATGATAGTTTCGCTGAACAAAAACAGTTTCGACAATGAAAACTAACATTTTCGACAAGCGAAACAATAGTTTCGCTCATTGAAACATGTTATTTTCGCAGAACAAAAAGCAATTTCGACAAGGTGAGGATAGATTAAAGAAGTTTCGCTATTAATTTCTCTAAGCACAAATGTAGTTTCGCTGTAACAAATTAATTTCGCTGTTCAAAAATTAGTTTCGCTGTTCACAAGAAAACATGATCAAGCGAAACTGTGCAAGTTTAAGACCAGACACTGCGAAACTAAAAAAAATTTGGCGAAACTGTTAAGTTAGCCCGGACAGCATAACTTTACAGTTTCGCTGAAAAGATGAGAACTTTCGTTCAGTTTCGCAGAAGAATCAGTAGTTTCGCTGGATGAACAGCGAACCCACTGAAGAGTCACAATCCAAATCACTTAAATGGAGATGATTTTAACCAGATTAAAAGATGTTACAAGGTTCGAAACTCACATGCGAAGCAAATAACACTATTAATCAGTCCAAAACACAGTCACAATACAAAATCGCCAAATAACATCACGGAGAAAGCCTAACAACTACGCAGATCGTTTTTGCGAAATTATGAGAAAAGTTTCGCAAAAACGACTTAAATAGCAAATAGTTTCGCAGCTAGCGAAACTATAATTCGCAAGGCGGATTTACAGTTTCGCCCAGTGAAACTGTAATTTCGCTAAGAAATAACCAGTTAACAACTAATTAGCAAACCTAGCGAGATTGCAGTTTCGCTTTGCGAAACAACTAGCGAAAGTATAATTTCGGCACCAACCCCCTTTTTTAATTTTTTTATTATTATTTATTTATTATTATTATTATTTATTATTATTTTTTATTTTTTATTTTTTTTTATTTTTTATTTTAACAAGAAGCACATCACATAATGAGATCTAAATTAATCAGAGATCACATTCTCTAGATATTTATAAACATAAAGATGATCGATCAAAAATCATCTACCAGCAATGGGATCATACTGAATACAAGATCTGATCACAATCTGCACAGAAATAACTGAAATTAGAACAAATCAATAACGATTGCTGATATAATTGTCCACTTAAACTCATGCCTTATCCTTTTTCAACAAACAGCTTATGATTCGTTTAAGGTTCAATTAGATGCTTTAGAATGTTAGGACCCCACAATCATTTGGTAAAAAAAACCCTCACCCAACCTCAGGATTTCTTGAATTTTGAATCAATCTCCATAGAACAAGACTTGTGCGTTAGTGTGCAAATGATTATAAACAGAATATTTCATTCTGAAAGAAACTCATCGATAAGATGATTTGACATAATTATATCAAAATGGTGAGAGCTCCAGATCTATACTCACGTATAACAGAGGAGATAACCATTTAAACATGTGCTGATGAGAGCTCCAGGTCAGTACTATCGTACAGCAGAGGAGATCATCACTCCAGGTCAGTACTTTCGTACAGCAGAGGAGATAAGCACAGACACACGATACCTCAACACAAAAATATACCAGCTGTGGTTCAGGGTGATGACATATCAAAGCAAAATGGACGAAAGATTCATTCTCAATCCAATTTTTGTCAGGACTCAGTTTTTGTGCAAGCCAAAACAATTGAGTAAATCCAGACATTCTTAAGCATGATGTTTAATTTAATCATAAAGCTGCTGTCTAGTTTATTCGTCAGGCTGAGTCTATCAAGCATATCGTTAAAGAATCTGATCAATTTTCCACAAAAATTAATGTGAAACAAAATCCAGTATCAGTTACTATCATTTCTCATTGAAGCACCAGTCATGTATATAAAAATACTTAGAGAATATACAATCATTTCTCATCATGTTAAATTCCGATCTCATAATTATGAAATTACTCCCCCAAATTTTTATTTTCAATAAATCATATTTTTATTATTATAATTTTTTAATCAAAGAAATAGAAAATGAAAATTTAAAAAGATATTAACCCGAGCATAGAAATCAATTCATAAAAACGAGGTTTATCAAATGTTTTTTGTGAAAAGATCAGCTTTTTGATTTTTTGTATCGATGGGTATAATATCAATGAAACCCTTTTCTTGAGCATCACGAATCTCATGAATTCGTGTCTCGATATGCTTGGTTCGGGAATGATGAATGGGATTTTTAGCAATTCCAGTGTATGGAGAAAATTAATCCCATAATCAATCATTTGGTGTTGGATCCAGAGAACTTGAGAACAACAGCTTGAGGCAGCAATATATTCAGCTTCCCCTGTAGAAAGAGAAACAGTAGTTTGTTTCTTGCTCTGCCAAGATACCAAACAATTTCCCAAATATTGACATCTGCCACACACTGATTTTCTGTTTAACCTGCAACCATTGGAATCACTATCAGAGTAAGCATGTAAATCAAAATTCCCACCATATGGATACCACAATCCTAAACGAGATGATCCTTTGAGATAACGAAATATTCTTTTAACAGCTTTCTCATGAGATTCCTTTGGGGCCGACTGATATCTAGCACAGTAACCAACAGCAAAAGTGATATCAGGACGACTTGCAGTAAGATACATGAGAGAGCCAATCATAGATCTAAAAAGATGAGGATCAACTGGTTTTCCGGTTTCATCCGGAGTGAGACAAGTCTGAGCAGTAAAGGGAGTCATCTCAGTAGAAGCATCATCCATCTTAAATTTCTTCAAAATATCTTTAATATACTTCTCCTGATGAATAAGAATACCTTCTTTCTGTTGTTCATTTTATCTTTCATAAGGAGTCTTCACTTTATCTTTCACAATTAACACCCTGTTTAGAACATAAGATGCACAATGTACAGCTTCAGCCCATAAAATAATGGGTAATGAAGATTCTATCAGCATTGTACGAGCAGCTTCCACGAGAGTGCGATTCTTTCGTTCGGCAATACCATTCTGCTGGGGTGTTCTTGCAGCACTAAATTGTCTCACAATCCCTTTTTGAGCACAAAATGAGTCGAGAATCTGATTTTTGAATTCAGTGCCGTTGTCACTTCTTAGTCCCATAACTTTTCTCTTACTGATTGATTCGATAGAAATAATTAATCTCTGCAATTCCTCTGCAACTTCGCCTTTGTGTGCAAGAAACCTCACCCATGAATATCTTGAGAAATCATCTGTAACAACAAGACAAAAAGATTTTTTAGCAATTGATTTAACACTAATTGGCCCAAATAAATCAGTATGTAACAACTCAAGAGGACAAGATATGCTATTTAGAAGTTTGGGCTTATGAGGTTTCTTATATTGTTTCCCTTTGTCACATGCCATGCATTTTTCATTAACAGAAAAATCTTTTAAAGGAAGTCCTCTAACAAGATTGTTCTTTACTAATTTATTAATTATCTTAAAATTAACATAGCCTAAACGACGATGCCATAAGAGAGACTCAGAGGTTGATGCTTTTGAAAGAAGACAAGTTGCAGTAGCCTTTGACTCGCTTGAATTCATATCGAGAAGATACGTATCATGTTTCCTTGGAGCACGCATGAGAATCAAATCATCTGGAATGGCAATCTCTGATTTTAAAAATAGACATTCATCAGATTTAAATAGAACAGGAATGTCTTTATCGCAAATTTGAGAAACACTCAGAAGATTAAAAGCCAATTCGGGAACATAGTTGACTTTTTCCAAAGTGAGAGAACCATTGGTAACTTCTCCTTGTCCAATCATTTTTCTACCCTTTTTATTTCCAGCAAAAGCCACATATCCTCCATCTATAATCCGATAGTTGGTCAACAAATCATTTAATCCCGTCATATGCTTGGAACACCCGCTATCAACATGCCATAAGCTGTTTACAATCTTTGATGAGGATTCCTGAAAAGAATTAACAAATCACTTAGCCAGGAGTAATAGGGACCCAAGATTGAACAACTTTGCTTTTTAAAGAAGCGGATTTTTTACAGAAGAAATTATTAACCAATTTTGTCAATTTATTCCCAAAATAATTCCTATTAGAGGATCCTTGAATCAAAGGACAATTCAAGTTTGGTCATCCTTTAATTTCATAATTCTGAGATCGGAATTTAACATGATAAGAAATGATTGTATATTCTCTAAGTATTTTTATATACATGACCGGTGCTTCAATGAGAAATGATAGTAACTGATACTGGATTCTGTTTCACATTCATTTTTAAGGAAAATTGATCAGATTCTTTAACGATATGCTTGATAGACTCAGCCTGACGAATAAAGTAGACAGCAGCTTTATGATTAAATTAAACATCATGCTTAAGAATGTTTGGATTTACTCAACTGTTTTGGCTTGCATAAAAACTGAGTCCTGACAAAAATTGGATTGAGAATGAATCTTTCGTCCATATTGCTTTGATATGTCATCACCCTGAACCACAGCTGGTATATTTTTGTGTTGAGGTATCGTGTGTCTGTGCTTATCTCCTCTGCTGTACGAAAGTACTGACCTGGAGTGATGATCTCCTCTGCTGTACGATAGTACTGACCTGGAGCTCTCATCAGCACATGTTTAAATGGTTATCTCCTCTGTTATACGTGAGTATAGATCTGGAGCTCACACCATTTTGATATAATTATGTCAAATCATCTTATCGATGAGTTTCTTTCAGAATGAAATATTCTGTTGATAATCTTTTGCACACTAACGCACAAGTCTTGTTCTATGGAGATTGATTCAAAATTCAAGAAATCCTAAGGTTGGGTGAGGGTTTTTTTTACCAAATGATTGTGGGGTCCTAACATTCTAAAGCATCTAATTGAACCTTAAACGAATCATAAGCTGTTTGTTGAAAAAGGATAAGGCATGAGTTTAAGTGGACAATTATATTAGCAATCGTTATTGATTTGTTCTAATTTCAGTTATTTCTGTGCAGATTGTGATCAGATCTTGTATTTAGTATGATCTCATTGCTGGTAGATGATTTTTGATCATCTTTATGTTTATAAATATCTAGAGAATGTGAGCTCTGATACCATATTGTTGGTCCATGTGATCGAAAAACAGTACAATTGAAGTGATGAATTGCTCAATATCTAACATCCATGCTAAACAACAACAATTGAGAAGATAGAAGAGAATTCTAACACATATTTGATAATCAAATGAACAATAACAATCAATAACATGAAGCACAATAGTATTTCTGTGTAAAAACTGCTTAGAATTGGTAACTTGCAACAATGATCCACGATTAGGGTTTTGCAAGCTTACCTTCCAAAGAGAATTGACAAAAGTTTGTATAGCAGTTATAGTTTCGCTGACAGTTTCACTACCAGCGAAACTGTCATGCCGAAACTATAGTTTCGCCCGGCAGAACACAAGTTCGCCGGGTAAACTAGAACAGCAAACTGTGAGCGAATGTATAGATTCACTCACAGTTTCGCTGGACTGCCAAAACTACACATTACAAAGAACATACAAAAGGAAACTAACAAAAGTCCTATTACAATAAAAAGTAAACAACTATACTAAAGTGAGTCCAACCTATACATGATCTTCAAGATTTTTGTTGCTGATGAAGTTCTTGAGGACCTTCATTTATCTGAGCTATTCTCTTGCAAATACTCTTCAACATGTTTCTTTGTTTTGGAGGATATGGCAACTTTGTTTTTCTTCAAGAACTTTGTGAATGATTGTTTCTTCAAGGACTTTTGGAATGTTTGTTTTAAAAACAATATTCTTACCCATGTTTAGTAGATCATCATCATGTTCATCAGAATCATCCAAGTCATCACACTCATCAAAGTCAAATTCTGAGTCATTTTGATTAATCTTTTCTGATTCAGAAGACTTAGTTTCATTCACCTCAGTTTTATTATGAATAACTTGTTGATTACATTTTGTTTCAAACTTGGTGCTTGGCATAAAATGATTTGACAAGTTATTTGTCATTGATTTAGATAAAGGTGAGTAATTATTGTTTATAGGAGGAGCCACAACATTATATCCCAACCCATACCTGTTCTTTGATTCAATATGAGAATTTAATAATTTCTCATACTGCTGAGATGAAAGTTGAAACTTCTGAAGTTTCACTTTAGTTGATGCATGATCAGCCATGAATTTAGTTAAGTAAGTGGTCAGATGCTCAACTTGTGCTTTTAAACTGTAATTTTCTGAAACAAGTTTATCTAAATCCTTTTGTCAAGAGTTAATTTTGATTTGATATAATTTATGCTCTCTTACATGAGATTCATTCAAAATCTTTGTTTCTTTAACTTTATCAGCCAGTTATTGAGCATGGACTCTATATCTTTCAACTTCCTCAACACATATTGATGAACATAATCTATCTCTTACCTCTCTAGCCATGGGTGGAACTTTGTTTTCCATGTGAGCCAATAAAGCTTGATTTTTTCTCCAAGACTTCCTTCTCATACATACTCCAGTCACAGGTTCCATCTTTAAGTATGATCAGGCTAGTTTCTTTAGAGTTACTTGTTCCTGCTGATGTATTTGTGGCTGGTGGGGATGAGTTGGTAATTTGTGGTTGCCAGAAAGATCGTTGAGACGATGATGGTTGGTGAGACTGATGTTGCTGATGTTGTGTCAAATCAGGATTTGATTGTTGATTGCATTCTCTAGAAAAATGTCCATAGAGATTGCACTTGAAGCATCTTACCTTTGACTTATCAACACCAATCTTTGATGATTTACTTGCAGCAAAATTTTTATTTCTCCTGAGATATTGTTTGGCTCTATAAGCAATCATTGTCATTTGCCATTGTAGATCCATCTCCTCCACTACATCTCGATGTAGTTCTTCCAAGTCTTGCTGGAAAATGTTGGTAGATGTTAATGAGCTTCCCAGATAAGCTTGAAAACTTGAACTGAAAGCTGCAAAAGCTGCTTTTTGTTCTTCAGAGTCCAGAATGACAGTGATGGACTCTGTTTGGTTGTTATTTGATGAAAGACTTTGCTGATGATGTATCTCTTTGATCATGTAGATACATGTGTCCCTAGTTTATGTGCTTAAATGTAAAAGTCTTTCATGTCTTACATATGTGTAATTTGATGAACTAATGAAATATGATATATGATTTGATGTTTATTTATCTTTGATTCATATGTATGAACTTCTTATATAGGTTTGAGGTTGTTGTACACAATTCTAAGTCAATACTGATTGAGTATTATGTTCAACCTAGTCGGGTGATTATTCATGCTAATGGACCATACTTATGGACCATACGCATGAATACATCATGCTAATGGTTCAGTCGTACGAATGAAAACCACTAACCTATAAATACCACCTAATTCATGGAAAAAGATAACACTTTGAGAGATATTTTGAATACCCATAAACCCTAGCCGTCCAGAGCGTCCCAAACAGCCTGTCCAAGTTCATAGTTCGTTCCTGATCGTTTTCTACTTGTTCTTAATGTTTAGTTCAATCTTATATCGATCGGGTTATCGTTCTCACTTATTGGATCGCCAATCAAATAGGATTCCAGCACTATTTGATCCGGTTTAAACGCAGAATCAGTTAGTACTCCGTACGAACAAGGTCCTAACAAGTAGTATAAGAGCTTTGGCTCTTGATTTGGTGTTTGATTCAATTAGGTTTGGTGTCAAAAATCTATATTTTAAGCAAAAGAGTCACCGCTTTGCTTCAAAAGGTGTTTTCGACGTTTTCTAGCATTAAAGTTTCGATTTTTCACTATACGGCAGATCAGGGTTCCTAGAAAAATCGTATTTTGTGTCAAAGTGTCAAAATCTTCGATTTTGCAAAAACTGCAACCTTCAGTCACACGATTAGCTCATTCGTACGATTGAACTCATTCGTATACTCCATTCGCACGACTGAACTCAGTCGCATTCCTCATTCACACGACTGAACAACTCCAGTCGTTTGATTCCAATCGTCCTGTTCATATGCACGACTGAATCCAATTGCACGATTGAATTCATTCACACCCTTCATTCGCACGAGTGATCCATACTCATTGTCCATTCGCATGATTGAAACTGTCCTATTCCCCAAGTACCAAGTTTATAGAAATGGAAGATCAATTTGCTGCGTTTACTGCCGGAAAGGACTCAAGCATCCAGAACCTACTACTTCTGGAGAATGAGATTGGTAATCATAATAAACAGCCAAAGTTGTTAACGTTAGATGAATATCCTCAGTGGAAACAGCGGTTTGAGATTTACTTAAATGGAGTTGATCCCAATCTTTGAACATCCATTGAGACTGGTTACATAATACCAGTCAGTGCTAATGAAGTCAAGCTAACCTTGGGAGGAATGAGAGAAGCTCAGAAGAAAGTTTATGCCTTGTTGACTCAGTCAATACCAAAGGACATTTTTCATCAGTTCTCTGAGAACAAGCATGCTAAAAAACTATGGGAGGCATTGGAGAAGAGATATGATGTAAATGAAACTTTAAAGGCACTGAAGGCTAAAGCTCTCAAGAAGGAGTTTGATAATTTCTCTTCGATAGGGAATGAGAGCTTAGATGATATTATTGACAGATTCTATCATCTAACGAGTGAGCTGCACACTCATGGCGTAACCACATCAATGGAAGATAAAGTTTCAAGCTTTGCTGATGGTTTGCCTAAGAAATGGGATTCATTTGTGTCTAATCTGAGACATAATGACATTTTTGCGATATTAGACATAAATGACTTCATCTTGAGGTTAAGAGAGGAAGATCTGAGAATGAAATACAAGTCGAAAAAAGTATCTTATGTTCAGAATCGTTCACTTTACAACTCAGTTCTGACTCCTACTGTTTCAGGAGCATCGTTACAAACAACATTCGTGTCTAGTTCTTCTGCTCCTTCCCAGACCACTACATCAGGAACCGAAACGTCAGGGGTAATCTGGCACCCAATGCACAGTTCCTGAGGCCAATACTACAAAGTTGAAGACCGAGAATCTCGGTAATATCACAGTGGAAGTGGCTAAGGAGCATATGGATCTTCTAGCAGCAGTGGTACAATCTTATGATGGTCTAGTTGCCGGTAAGATTGGAAATTGTCATCTTGCTGATGAGGATTACGAGCAAGTTGATGAGAATGAGCTGGAAAGAATGGACATCATGTGGGCACTAGCAAGTGCAGTCCGAAGAGCAAAGAAGTTTGTCAAAAAGACGGGGCAAAATCTAGTTGCCACTAAAGATACGACTTTTGGCATTGACAAAACCAAAGTCACATGTTTCAACTGTGGTGAAAAAGGGCATTTTAAACGTGAATGTGTAAGCCCAAGAAAACTAGAAATTTTAACCCATTTCCTACTTTCAACCATCAAGAAAAAGACATGATTGGAACTGCTTCTTCAAGTAAAGAGACAAAGGCTCTGACTGCTCAAGGTGATGTAGGTCAAGATTGGTCCTCCCGATTTGTCTCTCCAGGGGAATCAAATATTGCCTTTGTCGAAGCACTGGATGATGGATCTGCTAGTGAAGGTGAGATTACAGCTGAGCAAGCAATGTCAGATACCGAAGAAGCTGTGAATGTGGTAAATCACCTGGTAGAGGAACAACTTAGAGCCACGATTTCAGAATCTCCAGTCACCGAAGGGTCTGATTCTGCTTTGATGGCTGATTCAACTGATTCATCACAGGTAAGTTCTTTAGATCAATTATTTGCAAAACATGCTTGTTGTGAATGTGAAAAATTTAGGGAAAGCATTGATCTGAAATTTGCTAGGTTATTAGAACACAATGATAACTTAGTAAATGATTTACAACTCTGCACTGAAGCTAATCGTATATTAAAACAAAATGAGTGCAGTTTCAAAGAAACTTTTGGGAAAACAACTAAGGGAAACCGAGGTTGTTGCCTTAAATCAAGCTAATGATATAAAGTTTTATTTAAATTCTTTGGATGAAACCAAGAAGGAAAAAGCAGTTTTAGAAGTCGAGGTTAATTCTTTAAAACAAAAACTGCATAGTTGGGCTAGTTCTTCTCACATAGTTCAAAACTTAGTGAAAGAACGAAATAATGGGGAAGGTCTGGGGTACAAAGTAGTTCCGCCACCACATACAGTCCTTTTGAACACAAAATGTAGACCTATCAATAACAACCCAGTAAAGGATCATGTGGTGTCCACTCCTCTAGTTAGTGATCCTGATTCCATGGGTAAACCGATGAAATCTGGCACTAAACAGAAGGATTCTATTTTGAAATCAAAAGGAAAACTGCCAGTTGAGAATTTGGATGATGAAATTAAAAGGGTTAATGTAAGGTCAGGTTCACAAACATCGATTTCAGAACCCAAAATGACTAAACCAGTTAACCATAAACGTGTTATTCATCAAAGTCCAAGTAAACTAAAAGTTAAAGATGTTCAAAATGTCAAAACAATTAATTTTGTTAAAGAAGCTGAAACATCTAAAAGAGAAGTGACAAAACCCAACCAGACACATCTCTCACCTTTACAGAACTCAACACCACATAAAAGTTTTCTTCAATCTGTAGAAGTAAGATCTTGCTACAGTTGTGGAAAACGAGGACATATCTATCCTAATTGTCCTTATTATCAGACGCCCAGAAAGAAAATTGAACTTTTTGATGAAAACCAAGTTTTTTTAAAATGAGATCTAATACTCCACCTAAGAGTTTTAGTGAACCTAAAGTTCAAACCATAAGCTAGTCATCTGTTGACCACAAACAAGCCTTACATAAAACTAGTTTATGGAAAGAAAAATCAAGTAATGTGTCTGATAGTGAGGACAATAAGAAGAATGATGTGCCCACATCCGCTAAAGGACAGTGGGTTGAATTTATGATGTGTGATTCTTCTGGGTCACCCAAGCCAGTTAAGGCTTGGGTCCCAAATCTGAACTAATAAGTTTCTTTGAACGTGCAGGGTGTCCGCTACAGCGCTATCACTAATACCTGGATTATTGATAGTGGGGCGTCCAGGCACATGACATGGAATTCGTCTATCCTTTTCAACGTCAAACAAATTAAAGAGGGACATGTTTCATTTGCTGGAAACAAAGGAGGTTACATCACCACTCAAGGCAAAGTGGGAAACGAGAAAGTAAAGTTTGACAAGGTCAACTACGTTCAACAACTACAAAACAACTTACTTTCAGTCTCCTAGATTTGTGATAAAGGATTCAAAGTTGTATTTGACAACAAGAAGTGATATATGTTGAAGAAGGATTATGTGATTGAGGAGGATAAAGTTCTTATGTCAGCTTCAAGATATAACGACTTGTATGCCTTGGATCTATCAAAAGCCTCCACAACTGATCACATTGTTTAATGTTTCTTGTCAAAGGCAACTGAGAGGGATTCAGTCTCATGGCATAGGAGATTGGGACACATTAATCCAAGGAAGATGAATCATTTGGTTCAGAATGATTTAGTAAATGAAGTAATTGTCAAGAATTTCCAGCTTCTTGATTTCTGTGTAGCATGTAAGAAAGGGAAACAGACCAAGAAGTCTCACAAGGCAAATAAAGTGAATTCTATTGATATTCCTCCCGAGCTTCTACACATGGATCTGTTTGGCCCTGTAAGCACAAAGAGCATTGCTGGAGATCTATAGTGCTTTGTAGTAACAGATGATTACTCAAGATTCTATTGGGTGATGTTTCTGAAAGCCAAATCAGAAACTTCTGAATCATTCAAACATCTAATGACTACATTGGAATCACTCTACAAGCTAAAAGTAAGCAGATTCGATCAGACAACGGCATAGAATTCAAGAATCAGTGGATGGAGACATATTGTAGAGAGAAAGGAATCGTACATCAATTTACCTCTGCCTACACTCCACAGATGAATGGCGTTGCTGAAAAGAAAAATCAGAGCTTGATAGAGACTGCCAGGACAATGCTAGCTGACTTGAAACTACTTATTCAATTCTGGAATGAGGCAATGGCTAATGCGTGTTACACGCTCAATCGAGTCTTAGTGGTCAAACGACATGGGAAAACATGTTATGAGTTGCTCCAGCGACGTAAACCCAACTTGGAGTATCTAGAACCGTTTGGCGCACCGTGCATGTTGTTGAAGAAAACTCAGACTGGGAAGTTTAGTGACAAGGCAGAAGAAGGTATCTTTCTCAGATACATCATACCAGAAAAGTGTGGTGCAATGTTGATGTTCAAAGATACACCACCACTTTCTGGAAAAGGACCCTCCTTCTTCTTTGACTATGATGGATTCTTTAAGTCCTTCAATCTACCGCCTTCTCATACTGATGATTAGCTTTCTGCTAGGATGATGTACGATGTTCTGAACACTCCACTACCAGACTCAACATCAATGGCTCCATTAGATGATACTTCTAGCCCTTCAGGGGGAGAGCTTGAAGTACGTGATTCTTCCTATGATAAGGAAGCAGTTGAGACTGAAAATGTGGACCAAGAGGAACAGGTTCCACCAATGTAAGTACACAAGCATCAAATCCTGATGCCTCTGATACTTCTGAACCTCATACTCCAACAGCTACAGATACTGAACCTGGGTTTCACAATCTAGATACTAAGGTAGTTGTTCCCACCACTCCCGGATCTCGGATTAATGTTTATCATCCCTTGGACAACATCATTGGAGATGTTCGATCAGGAGTACAAACACGAAATCGGCTATGCTCAGCTGATTATGCCTCAGTCATGGAAAAGGGATATCTTCACGATGGTGCATATCGATGTTTTGTGTCTCAATTTGAGCCAAAATATGTGAGTGAAGCCTTAAACGATGAGGCAAAACCAAAAGTAAAATCATCTCATCGGAGTTAAAAGGATCTTTCGTTAACTGAAAGGTACTCCAACACTCGGGTTGTGGTATCCTCATGATGATGACTTTGAGCTTACATCGTATAGTGACTCGAACTATGGTTGTTGCAAAATGAATTACAAGTCAACATCAGCGGGATGTCAGTTCTTTGGTAGACGGTTAGTCACCTGGCAGTGTAAGAAGCAGACATCAGTTGCTCTGTCAACATGTGAAGCTGAATACGTTGCTGCTACAAGTTGTTGTTCACAAATCATTTGGATTCAACAGCAAATGCGCGACTACGGTTTGCAATTTTCTAACACCCCTATTTTTGTTGATAATTCTGCTGCAATTGCTGTAACCAAAAATCCGGTCCAACGCCCTAAAACAAAACACATCGGTATTAAATATCACTTTATACGTGACTGTTTTGAAAAGCAATTAATCGATGTGGTTAAAATTAATATTGATTTTCAACGCGCCGACCTCTACACAAAAGCATTTGACAAACCACGGTTTTTATATCTTTTAGAGGTTAATGGCGTGAAAAAGAAAAGTGATGTGATTCAAGAAGAAGACAGTTCTAAGTCCGACAAGTAGGTTCTTAGTTTATTAGTTATTTTCTTTTTCTTTTATTTTATTTTCCTGTCTATTAAAATCCAAAAACACAAAAAGATTTTCGGTTTTAGAATTTTAGGGGGAGAATAGTTTTACTTTAGTATTTCTTTACTTAAAAAAACGAGGGGGGAGGGCAGGTTAGCTGAAAGAAATGAAATCAAATCTGTGATTATGATTCACAGTTTATGGAAAATGATAGTACACAGGAAACAAATTGGTTGGGACTTCAAAACTAATTTTCTCAAAATTTTGAAATTCAAATTATAAGTATGAGAAGTCTAAGCACAACTAAATAAAACTGATAGTTAAACTAGTCTGCTACTGAGGGAACATAGAGAAAGTAGACCTAGAGGTTGCTAGTTCATTATATGATGTGTTGATAGATTCAACACAATAGATGAGTAGACTTTATTGGTGAATTAAAATTCAAACTAATTTTTCAACTTGCTGTGGGTTCTCATCTTATCCCTGGTTAACACAATCTACGCAGTTCCAATAAGGGGTGACGAGCAAAATAAACGCCACAAATGTGTGCGGATGACCATAAAGATGAGCAAGCACATGGAAAAACTGCTAAAAGCAATCAAGCTAATGACTAATGTCGTTGGTGTGTTATGTGCAAAAGAAACAAATGCTCTAACAAGAAGATAGGTTGTGTGCCTCTCTGATGTGCGGTGGCACTGACCTGAGGATAAGCATAACCTAAAATTCTAGAATTCATTGTTCTTTGCGCCTCTCTGCTGTGCGATGGCACTGACATGAGGCTTGGCATCTCTTTGAAAGCTCTTAGAATAGTTTCTTCTTGTCAAATACCCGTAGACCGCTCAAAAATCTCATGAGGAATGTTGATTACCATATAAGTGTGAGATCCACAAATGCTTGTTGAAATAATTAAACCTAACTTATCACCATTGTGAGTCAAAAATCTGTGTATGGATTTAAGTGGGAAACTATACTGACAATCATCATGACTGAAACTCTTGACAGTCAAAATCATGGTGTGCATCTTATAACTCTAGTATGTTTTCTTGAAAGTGCTATTGACTCTCAGACAAAACAAGAATCTATCATCAAAGTGCATATTAAAAAGGTCCAAATGATTATGATATACCTGTATGATTCCATAATGAATCTCTCCCGAAATGATTAAATTAACTTGAAGCTGTTCTGCTCAAACCCAAAACCATAAAAATATGTCTTGTTTTTCCTTTAAATTTCAAAGTTGTTTTCTATTTTCTAGTCTTTTGTAGTGTAGACGTCGGACTATACAACTAGATGAATTCTCTGAATCACTCACTAAAATGGGTCACGTCTGAGGTGACAAATCAGTTTTAAATTAAAAGGGTCATGTCTGAGATGATCAAAGGGCAGAATGTTTTTATATCAAAAGTTAATAATTTTATGTGTTTGAAATTGTGTGAGTTCAAGCTCATAAGTATGAGCCAATCGTACGATTGAATCATAAGGATTAGCCAATCGCACGTTTGAACCATACGAATGAGCCAGTCACACGATTGGACCATGAGTATGGGACAACCATGTGATTGGACCACAAGACTGAACCAATCGTACGAATGGATGAACTAGTATGAGCCTGTCGCACGACTGAAACCCAGTCGCATGAATGAAGCATGCGTATGGGTCCAGTCGCACGACGGAAATTTAAAATAGTATAAATAAGGGGGTCAGTCGGTCGTAACCCTTACCACCCTTCAAAGTTCTCTGAAATCGCCCAGACACACACACACCCTGCTCAAATTTCTACTGTTGTGATTACTGCCTGGTTTGTGATACTAATGTGTGTTCTACTCATCTACAGGTACTAGGCAACTTAAATCGATCCAAATGAACATCTTAATACATCTTTAAGGACCGATTATGCTAAAACCTAGAACCGAGACTGAACCCTAAAAAATAGACCACTTAAATGGACATTAAAGTTGATTTAAAGGACATTAAGTGCTATTTAGAATCTCTGCGGTCCAAATGAGTCTAAACACGAAGTCTAATATAAAGTTTTGACAAAGATTCAAATCTAGGGTGTTTAACAGTTTAGGATGCGAATGGACATGCTAATGAACTTCAGTCGCAAGATTGAGCCAGACGCACGATTCAATCACACATATGAATCATGCGTATGGGTTCAGTCGCACGCCTGACTCAACCGCATGGCATAGCATACGACTAAGTTTAGTCGTAGGCTCAATAGCATGACTGAACTAAGTCGCAGGCTCAATAGCACGACTGAACTCAGTCGCAGGCTCATTAGCATGACTGAACTCAGCCACAGGCTCAATCGTACGACTGAACTCAATCGTACGACTAAAACTCAGTCGTATGGTTCAGTCGCACGACTGAGCCAATTTGATCAAAACAGTTTAAGTTCCTACTGTCTTCTGTTATGCACAAATCTAACGTATGTGTTTCTTGTGTTGTAGCAACATGGCTGATAGATAGACGATGAACACCAAGCACAATATTTGTGCTCACTTAGATGCTACTACTCGGAATGATTTTGAGTTTGCTGGGATCATAGCCTTTCTGAGGAGATCGAGGATCTTCAAGGCCATATCTACACCCTGCACACCATACAGATCGTTACAGCAGACCTTCTGGGAAGTTGCTATGGTTGACAGGTCCGCTGAGCCCCACAGTATTCGGAGCTCAATCTTTGGACAGGAGATTAGGATCACTACAGAACATCTAAGGCGAGTCTTGGATCTGGGTGAGGATGGTGCCCACCCAACCAAGCTACATCCTCTGACCGTTCGGGGATGCTTTTTGAGGATGAAGTACATTGGGGACATCAATGCAGGTGTGCTCAACAAGAGCAACTTGTGCCCCCAGTTCAAGTACTTAGATCATGTCATTCTCAAGTGCATAGAGTCAAGGAGAGGAGGATTTGACGGGATGTCAGATCAAATCCAGAACGCATATGTTGCTCTGGTGCTGAACCACCCGTTCAGTTGTTCCCACATGTTATTCTATTACATGATCGAGAACCTCGAGGCCAAGGGCAAGAAAGGCTTCTGCATGTACCCAAGGTTTCTATAGATGATTATTGACGCGAAGTTTCCTCTGCTACCAAAAGAGAGAGATGATGCTGTGATTCTAGAGGTGATGGATGACACGACTTTAGGTCGGATGAAGGTGTATCGGGGGAAGCAGGTGAAGCCCCCGGTCAGGAGATTGTTCGGGCATTTGGCCAGTGAAGATTATGTGGCGCCCTCTCGTAAGAAGTGGAGTCACGATGATAGCGACTCCGATGTTGAGCCAATTGAGCTACCCACCGATGAAGAAGACGACGATGATAACGACCATGATGATGGTCAAGGTGGTGAAGCACCTGGTGGAACAGAGAAGGCTGCCGTCCATCAAGACTTCCTGCTCGATTAAGAGGAAGAGTCTGATAATGAGCTACTGGTTAGGACAGTTGGTAGCCAGGTTGTGGCCACCGACAAAGGGAAAGAGGCGGTTGGCGGACGCCAGGCTGGGTCAAAGGGTGATGATACTGATGTCATTGATCCTACTTATATACCTGACCAGCACATCAGCCCTGGGGGAGCTTCTACTGCCAAGAGCTCCAGGAAGAAGAGGATGGCCCACCCTTATGGCAAAAAGGGTAAAAGGCCAAGATTTACTTTGATAACATCTTCTACTACCACTGCCACTGCCACCACCACTACCACACCCACTACCACCACTGCCACAACCACCACCACTACCACGACCACCACTCCATCCACCACTCATACACCTACTCCTCCACAATCCATTCCCATCCCTCCTTCCATCTTCACCACATCCACCACTACCACAACCACTCACCAAGCTGGTCCCTCCACCCAATCCACATTCACACCCGGACCTACTCTACCCATGGTCGGGTTAGAGGAGCAGCTGGCTAGCCTGAACCGGATGGTGCTAAAGCGTATTGCTACTGATGATCTGAGGGCTACTCAGATCAATCAGCTGATGGCGGTGAATGCGGCTCAAGCAAAGTAAATCGCTCAGCTGAGTGAGAAGAACGCTCAGTACGATGGAGCGTTAGGCCGAGCCCACCACGCACTAAAAGGTCAAAATGAGCTGGTGTTGGCGTCGGTAAAGAGGATTGAAGGTCTTGAGAAGAAGAACAAATGGATATTGCTAAAACTAAAGGGATCAAAGAGTGAGCCGTTAAAGATTAAGGATGGTGACGATGATGATGATGAGGGTGAAGATGAATCTGAGGAAGATGATGATGATGACGAGGTAGCGAGAGGAACTGGAAAAGGAAAAGAAGGTGATGATAATGACGAGGATGATCAAGAAGGTGATGCATCTACGTCAGCCTCAAATCCATCAGCGAAAGAGAGGCGTACCAAGAGAAATCAAGATCAAGGAGCCTCGTCCTCAGCTCCTCAAGCTGAAGAGACTACAGATCAAGACAAAAGTAATGATTAGATGTTTATGTATTTGAACCTTTTGTACTTAAAATGTGTATTACATTAATGTAATTAATGATTAATTATGTTTAAATGTCATATCTAATGATTTATGTGTGTTGTGTTAAATGTTTAATCAAACAGATGAAGCTCAACAGACAGATGAATATGATGTCGCCCCCCTTCAGCATGTTAAGACTCAACTTACTATGATTCTTGACTTGCAAGGGATCGTCAGAAGATCTGTGAGCTACACTCCCAAAGAAGGAGAGATCATTCATGATCTAACCGACGAGCAGCTCGCTGAAATGTTCAGACTGAATCCTGAAGAGCTCGTCAAAGATGCTCCAGAAGTTGATGTTGTGAGTGATGATGAGCTGAAAGATGTGGATGAGATAGAGATAGAGGATATCACTCCAGATTATTATCCAGAGTACACTGACCCGAAAGGACATCTTATCCCCAACTTGGGTGAAATGTTTGGCAGTGGTACTTTTGATAAGTTAGAGGAGAAGGAGAAAAAGAAAGAGAAAGATGAAAGTACAGCCTAAGCTTCGGATGCTAATGTTGATATTAAGAAAGCAGAATGGGTAGCTTGTTTTGCTGAGATGAAAGCCCAACGCGCAACCCCAAAGCAAAATGCCTACACCAAGCTTTATAGAGTCAACAGACATCAGAAAGTGTCAAGCAAGATTATAGCGTGGGCATATTTTGAAGACTTGGAAGCCTATGTTGTTAAAAGAGAGAAAGGGATTGAGTACTTCAGATATCCACATGATCTAAAGACTCTTCTTGGTTTTGAGCTCAACCGACTAACATGCTTAGATCTGTTATATGCTAACCCAAGAAAGATGTCAGGATGGTTTGAGGCTGCATTGAAGAAAGAATACCACACCAAGTGGGTAAACTTCAGACTTCAACAACCTAAGAGGTTCATTCATAAGTTTGAAATTGATCCTATATCTGGAAAGCCTAAAGTTGTGTTGAAGTGGAGTCCCCCATGCACAATGTCCAAGATTCCCTTACGGGAAATGCCTCAAGACTTCACTCCACACTTCAAATGGTGGTATTATGACTGGAGGACAGGGGAAGCGGTCATAGTTTTGAACAGAGATTGGAAGATAGAGACTATCAGGGTATTTGACCCAATGTGGCTCACTAACTTGTATGTTGAAGATGTCTATACTTTATACAAGTGGCCACTATTCTATGACACGCAAGACATTGTACAAGCTCTTCAATTCCAACACGTTATACGGCTCTGTTTTGCATTTGAGATACATGCAGGAGTCACAAGAGAAGAGAAGTACAAGAAGTTCCAAGAATATGTGAAGAATATTAGACAATAGGGTAAACTAGGTCCAAGGGGAGTTTGTAGATACATGTGTTCCTAGTTTATGTGCTTAAATGTAAAAGTCTTTCATGTCTTACATATGTGTAATTTGACGAAGTAATGAAATATGATATATGATTTGATGTTTATTTATCTTTGATTCATATGTATGAACTTCTTATATAGGTTTGAGGTTGTTGTACACAATTCTAAGTCAATAATGATTGAGTATTATGTTCAACCTAGTCGGGTGATCATTCATGCTAATGGACCATACTTATGGACCATACGCATGAATACATCATGCTTATGGACCAGTCGCACGACTGAACCAAGAGACTGGATAAGTCGTATGATTGAGACATAAGATTGACTCAGTCGCACGACTGAACCTTCAGTCGTGCGTATGACTCAATTGCATGATTCAGTCGCACGACTGAACCATGCTAATGGTTCAGTCGTACGAATGAAAACCACTAACCTATAAATACCACCTAATTCATGGAAAAAGATAACACTTTAAGAGATATTTCGAATACACATAAACCCTAGCCATCTAGAGCGTCCCAAACAGCCTGTCCAAGTTCATAGTTCGTTCCTGACCGATTCCTATTCGCTCTTAACGTTTAGTTCAATCTTATATCAATCGGGTTATCGTTCTCACTGATTGGATTGCCAATCAAACAGGATTCCGCACTATTTGATGCGGTTTAAACGCAGAATCAGTTAGTACTCCGTACGAACAAGGTCCTAACAGATCATCAGTTCTTCCTTTATCTTTTCTTGACTTACTTTGAGAAGATTTCTTTAAAGGCTTTGATGCATAGAAACTTCCTTCCTCTTCATCTTCACTCAAAGTACAAGAGTTATCATTATCATTGTTGGAAATGAAGGCACTTCTAGCACTTTATGTTTCTTTAAAGTGATAGGGTGAAACATGAGTTCTCACACTCTTGTTTCTTGATTTTTCATCCATTTAAAGAGCCTCAACTTTAGTTACCAATGTATCTAAACCAGTTGCTTTGAGGTCAATGGTGTTCTTGAACATGGACACAGTTTGCTTCCAACTTTCAGGCAAAGTATGGAGCATCTTCTTGTTTAATAACACATTTGTGTATTTCAACTCCAAGATATTCATCTCTATTACAAGTTGCATAAATCTATGGAGTTGTTGAGGAATTGATTCACCCTCGATATGGTGAAAGGTTTCATATTGTGAACGAAGGGTGTCCTTCCTCATGCTTCTGATTTCATCACTCCCTTCACAGAGTGTATGAAGAATCTTCCACAAGGAATTTGTTGTTTTGTAATTCTTACATCTGATCAATATTTCTTCAGGTAAAGCCATACTAAGTAAGCTCTATGCCTTAATATCGACTTTAACCTTCTTAATATCATCAGGTGACAGATCCTTTGTACTTATGGGTTGATTATTGTCATTTTAATCCAGCCCAAGAGTGGGTGGAATATAAGGACCTTCAGTTATTGACACCCATAAGTCAGGATCTGTATAATTCACATGATTCCTGAACTTGACTTTCCACGATTTAAAATTTAATTTTGTTTCCAACTTTGGAGGTTGGTATGATGATCCACCAAAGTTACTCATGTTTTGATTTGTTGAATCAAAAATTTGTTAATGTATTTGTTCAAATAAATTTGAACAATTTATGAATATCAATCAATAACAAAGATCCACTATTCAATTGATTTGAATATTGACCCAAGTTAATCAAGCAATGTAACAGTACTTGATGAACGACAATTCACTGTTTTAATCAATTCACACAAAAACGATTTGCTTAAAAAAAACAATAGATCTAATCAGCAAAAACTGACAAATCTTAGTGAAACAAGCAAACAATTAAACACTATTAACACTGATAGATCAATCGATCTAAATCAATGAGCACTTGGCTCTGATACCACCTGTGAATCCTAGGATCGCAATCAGGAATTATCGGTGTTAATAGGGAATCAAGTTAATGTTTGCGGAATCAACATTAACCTTGTTTAATTGTTTTAATAATTAAATATCAAATTTAATGATTAATGATTATAACGAACACAATGAGAAGAACACAATTAATAAGCAAAAGAAAAGATTTGATTCAAACGTATTTCATTAAATTGATTAATGATTACAGATGAATAAATAATGAACAATAAATGCTACAAACGTGTTGATGTTGATTTGACGGCTGCTAGGGTTTATGTTTGTGTGAATTGATGTGATGTTTGGGTTTGACGTATTGATGCTTGGTTGTTTGTGTTTGTATCTCCTCGATGTGAAACCTAGGATCCATATTTATAGGCACATGTGTTTCAGTTAAGGAAACACCGGATCTCTTGGGATTTGCACAACTGTCTTGTTGACTTGTAACACTTGCATTATTTAAATACAAGTGTTTGGACTCCGCAGCTGCATAGTCTTCCGTAGGTGTTTGTTCTTCCAAAGGTACTTTGTTTTTCAGAAGGTACTTGTTCTTCCGAAGGTGTTTGCTCATCTGCAGGAGTTTGCTCATCCGCAGGAGTCTTCACTTGAACTCTTTGATTTTCACTTGAACTCCAGAGCTGATTGTTCATCCGCAGATGATCTTCGGATGTATGTTACTTGTAAGAAACATATCTACGGAAGAACAAAATGTTCATCCGTAGATGTTTTAGTCAATTTTAGTAATTGACCAAGTATTATGTTTGTACCTGCAATCATACACAGATCAACACACATATGGGTTAACCTATATAGACAATGCATACATCAAAATAATGAATTACAATCATTCATTACAAATATTGATTAAAGTTCTAAGCCTATACAAAATGATCTAGATCTATTGTTCCTAGATCTAACACTAACCATATTTCATCAGACTGAGTGCAAGGTTACTAAGACTCCCATTGCTTCTAATTACTTATATGCTTCTAAGACTCCCATAACTTATCACTCTAATAAGCCATGTTTACCTTTGAAGAAAATTTTTCTAAATGATATTCCTTAGAATTATAAGAACTAAAGATATATTTTATTTCGGAAGACATAAAATTGACTTCGGAAGAAAATTATGTATTCAACAATAATATCTGCTTACTAAGAAAGTTAACTTCGAAAGAATTCTAAAATATCTACTGAAGCTTAAATATGCTTCTAATTACTTATATGTTTTGAAGGACAATTTTCTTCCAAAAGCAATTAAGTCTCGAAATTTTTATTCATCCTTTGAATAAAACTTCTAAAGTTTAATATCTTTCGAAACTAAATATGTCTCGGAATCAAAATTACTCTAAGTACCTTTTCTTCCGAAGCAATTCTTATCAAGCTAAGTTATATCTTACGAAGTCAAATTGGCTTCAGAAGTTTTTTCAAAACTTTCGAAGATAAATTACCTTCGGAAGATTTTCTACTTTCAAGATAACTACCTTTTTGGGCACTTTTTCAGAGGTGGGTTCGACATCCGGATTTCAAAGTTTATCCTTTACCATTAAATTTGTCTCACATCTAACCATATATATAGCCTTTCAACGGTTCCCCCTCTTTCTTCTTCCTCTTCATTTGCAAACTTCTAACCCTAAATTCACGCATAAAATCTTATTGTTCTTAGCTTTCTTCTTGCTAAAGCTTTCTCAAATGGCCAACCCTGAACCACAAAACCAGCCAAATTTCTCCATGCAACTACACATGTAATGCAACCAGGTTGCTCCGTTGTCATCTAAGAAAGATCCTGGTTTCTTAGACGTTTGTCGCTTTCTAACTCAATCATCCTATCTCACCTCACTCACAATAAACGCTCAACTATACCAAGAACAACTGTTGGTGTTTTAGAGGACCTGCCAAGAGGTCATATTGGACAGTGAGAAGGCACTGTCTGCATCAGTGCAGGGGAAGACTATTTTCATCACCCAGCTAATATCAACATTAATCTCAGGCCGGATGATGAAGAAGGCGAGCATTCCTTCCCCAAAGACGCTGTCAATTAATCATTCAGGTAGATGTGCCATGAAGGGGACTACTCTATAAGGACCTTCAAAAGGGTAAGGTCTTTTTTTCTAGGAAGTACCTCCTCCATGTTATAATCCTTTCTTTATCAAACAAACATGGAGGATAGGATCAAATTCCTAAGGAATTATCCTATATAGTCCATGAGATGGTTCAAGGGGTCGAGTTCAAGTACTCTTAGTTTGTTTACACAAACTTCCTTGCTAACTTAGACTACTTAGAGTATTACATGTTCCCTAGATATGTCTAGCACATTTTTAACTATGAACTGGGCTTACGGTTGAGGGGAACAAGTAACATTCTTAAACTGGGATAGATGAAGCCCGTCATCTTCAAAATTATATGAAAAACAATTGTTGGTTTCTTAGGGGTAGAAATAGCCCTGGTCCCAAAAATGTTAGAGCTCACTGCTCAGGGTGACAACTTAACAACACCAACCAATGTTTAACCCACACCTTTTTCATCTTCACAACCCCAACAACTTTCAATAACCATCACCTACAAAAGAAAACCCACTTCATCCTTCATGGGTGAGTGTATGCAAGAAATACTCTATCAGGCAACAACCCTTCTTCCCTTATCCTATGAGTATATTGAATTTGAATATCTGAAGCAGCTTGATCAACAAGTGTAAAAAGAGCAAAAAACTACTAAGAGGAAGATGAGGGAAGATGTTGTAAAGTTAAGAGCAACCATTTGAATAAATTTGAAGAAGTCTGATGATAAGCAAAAGTTGGTGAGCTTCTTGAAGCTGTATGGATTCTCCGGTTGGAGACTTGGTCCAATATCTCTATCCACCATGGATGAGCACATTAGGGTTATCAAACTGTAGATCAAGAGGGGTAAGCTGGTTGACTTGCATTCTCCACCAAGTCAGGCTGCACCTGAAGCTAAGGTTAAGGTTGAACCACAAGAGACAACTCAACTGGATCTAGTGCTGCATCACAGCCAACTTCATCTTCTAACCCACAGCAGGGTCCTTATCCTTCTCCTTCTGAACCTATGAAGGAAATAGACTCAACTGAAAAGGACAAACAAGAACCATCTGGTACTAAAGGCTAACCTTCTCAGTTAAGGTATAGAAGAGGAAGAGGATGACCATCATAAGGGACAAGAAGACGAAGAAGAAAAAGTCCAAGGCATCTATCTCTACACCTCAGGATGGGTAAGGACATCCTAAGGGTGCTTAAGAAGAGGCTGCTTAAGAAAGTCCACTTATTATAGAATCTCTTGAGAGACGCATCCTGTCTTAGGCATTTGCTACTGACCCAGATAGATGGTATGTCACTAAAGATCAAGGGGGTCAAGATGTTTACTTCTTGCAAAACATGCTTGACCTTCCTTTACATGATCTCTCTAACGACTCACCAACGTATATGAGTTGGTGAAAAATCCATACTTTTTTCAAACTGTAGATTAAGGTATTATATCTGTAACTTTCTACTTTTCTAGTTTTGTCCTTTTTGTATTATATTAGGATGTGAGCTATGTCATGTCATAGTCACTTATCAAAAAGCAATCTGCTTCTTGACTTAACATTGATCTTGTTGTCTAGATTAGTGTTTCCAGCTGGCCTTTAAAGTATGGCAGGCTGTAGGATGTAGTGTAAAGTATTTAAGTACTTGTCTTTAAGATGTATGCTTTGTAACACTTGTAAGAACCTGAGAGCAATATACATCATTCTCGAAAACCATATTATCCTGTTCTTGTTCTGTACTTTACTTGTGTTTTTAATATCATCATAAGTCGGTTCCCTATTTGACTTCTTAAGTGTTCTAAGTCTCTCCTCATTATGAAAATGTTGCATTGACCCCTTCATGGTCCTGCAAGCTAGCACTTCCCCTGAGAAGCAAACCGCTCCTATCTTTTCAATAATCAGTACTCAAGTTCCACATGCTCAGCCTGATGAGTTCATTACCCAAGCTGGAAGCCTTCTCTTTGAGTCTCAAAACTCAGGTGAACAATCATCAAAGGAAAGTTACCATCCCTAACCTTTACACTTAAACCAACCAATCCCTAACCTCCAATCCTATGATGATGAGGATATGGGATTTAGTGAGTACCATGAGTCACTCTTCTCCTCCACTGCTCAAGGAGAGATGAGTGCTCCTGATATGCCAATATCTAGCCCACATCATCACCCCAAACTAAGGTTGACTTTCCTAAACATGTTTAGGAGGTTCATATGGAAGAGGCTCTCACTTTAGAAAGTGATTACATCATTAATACCTCAACTATGGCAACCCAGCCCCTTGACACTTCTCTTGAAGTTATCATGGAGTAGGGGAAATCCAGAGCCCAAGTACCAATATCTGGTGGTGAGGGAGATGACTTCGGTCATGTTCTCTCACCCCCTTATGCTTCTTCTGATGAGGATGAGGGGAGTCTACAACTAGGGGTGCGAACACTGTCAAAAACATGCATATACTTGATTTAAAAAGTTAGTCACCTAGAATCTTAGGTGGCTACCTTACAAAGGCAGGTCCTTACTCAGCAACTTGAGATCACCGATCCCAAGGGCAAGTTAGCTGAGAGGCCTGCTAGGCATGTTCAATTCGGTCTATAAGAACCTTTTGATTTAGTGGACCTAACCTCTCGCTTACCTATGCAAGTGGGTGATGCTACCAAAAAGGGGAAAAAGGTCTTAACTACAATCATAGAACCTGAAAGCACTGACCAGAGTACGGATTTTAAGGCCTCACCATCCTCACTTGCAGTTGTCCATACTCAACAACCTCCTTAGACCCACATCAATATGGATGAGTTAATTCAAAGCTTATTTGATGAGGGACTTCCAAGGGTTATGTCTACCCATCCTACCCTGTTAACAACCCAATAGTAGAATGGAGGTATGACACTAATAAAAGAGCCCTTATACTCTCTAGATCTCAGGAGTTACAAGAAGTGTTCAATTTTCAGACCCTGAGATACTATGAAAGTTTCTCTAGTAGACCCGCCACTTGGCAACCCAAGTCACAACAGGCAAGCTGAAAGGTTGGCTGAGAGGATTCAACTGAGGGTGCTTGAAGAGTTCAAGAAATTATCAAAGCTATATAGACAGAGGCTAGCAAGGAAAACTATTGGTCAAATGTTGGTCAAAGCTATATACCCCTGAGAAGCCAACAGTGGTCTTTTTCATGGTTTTAAAGATGTCGGGCTACATCTGTCCTAATTTAAGAGTAGCACCTGTTTCCCTTAACATTGAGTACAGTTCACAGTTAAGAATGTGTTGAACATATCTCAGGAACATGTAATACTCTAAGGAGCCCAAGTTGGCAAGCAAGTTTGTATAGACTAACTTTGAGTACTTGAACTTAACCCATTCAACCATTCCATGGACTATGTAGGATAAGTCCTTAGGAATCTGGTCGCATCCTCTATGTTTGCTAGATAATGAGTGTAAATAACATGGAGGTGGTACTTTCACTGGTAGAAGACCTTACCCTTTTTGAAGGTTCCGACTGTGAAGTCCCCTTCAGAGCCCATCTACTTGAATGACTCAGTTACAGTAGATTTGGGAAAGGACAGCTCGCCTTCATCATCATCCAGCCTTAGATGAGTGTTGATTATGGCTGGGGTGATGAAAACTGTCTTCCCCTTCACTATGGCAGACAATGCCTTCTCACATCTAGGAAGGTCCTCCAGAACTCAAGGAGTTATTCATACAGTGGAGGGTCGATAGTAAGTGCGGTGACGTATGATAATTGAGTAAGAAAGCGAGAAACGTTTGAGAAATCAGGATCTTTCTTAGACGTTAACAAAGAAACTTGATTATCTTGCCCGTGAAGGTGATGGAAAAATCTGATTGGTTTCGGGGTTTAAGGTTGGCCATTTGAGAAAGCTTTGGGATGAAGAAAGCTAAGAACAAAGAGGGTTAGTGGGTAAATGTAGGGTTAGAACTGTTGCAAATGAAGAGGAAGAAGAAAGAGGGGAACTGTTGTAAGAATTTTATATGGTAGGATTTGAGACAAAGTTAATACAAAAGGATAAACTTTGAAATCCCGATGTCGGTCCCCCTCTGAAAACATGCCCAAAAAGGTAGTTATCTTGGACTTCGAAAATCTTCCAAATTTAATTTGTCTTTGGAAGTTTTGAGATAACTTCCGAAGCCAACTTGAATTCTGAAGATATTGCTTAGCTTGATAAGAATTACTTCGGAAGAAAAATACTTAGAGTAGTTTGCTTCTGAGATATATTTAGTTTCAGAAGATATTAAAATTCAAAAGTTTTATTCAAAGGATGGATAAAGCTTCCAAGACTTAATTGCTTCCGGAAAAAAATTATCCTTCAAAACATATAAGTAATTAGAAATATATTTAAGCTTCGGAAGATATATCATAATTTTTTCCGAATGGAAATTTCTTAGTAAGTAGTTATTAGGGTTGATTAATTTTCGTCCAAAGTCAACTGAATGTTTTCAAAAATAAAATATATCTTAAATTCTCAAATTTTTAAGGATTATTCATTTTGAAATTTTTTCTCTTAAAAGGGCTTATATGAGTGATGACATAGACAACTTAAGACATCCCAATAGCTGATACAAGATACTTAAATCTCTGTTCATCAAAAGCTTTTATGAATAGATCAGCATATTGTTCATTTGTGTTAACTTTGACTAGTTTTATAATCCCTTTGCAAAATTATCTCTTATCAAATGATACCTGATGTTATTGTGCTTTGTCCTTGAGTGCTTCACATGATTCTCTGTAATAGAGATAGCACTTTTATTGTCTATGTTAATGAGAGTCTCTTTGAAGTTGAATTCGTAAACTATCCTTTCACCAAGGAATTGACATCCCCCTGATGTACACTTTGCAGTTATGTTATTGCCACCATTGTCAATATCTATATAAGCATACAGATTTAAGTTCGAATTCTTTGGACACCTAAGTCCTAGATTGAGAGCACCTTTGAGGTATCTAAGAATCCTCTTGACGGCAACTAGGTGTGACATCTTGGGGTTGACTTGATATCTTGCACATATGCATGTGGCAAACATGATACTTGGCTTGTTGGCTATGAGGCACATAAGAGACCAAATCATAGTCTTGTAGAGATGTTTATCAACACACTCCTCTCAAGATCAGGTCCTAAGGTGTGGTTTATGGCTATGGGTATCTTAGCAACCTTGCACTCACTCAGATGAAATCAGGTTAGTATGTCTTGCACATACTTTGACGGGTTTATGAAGATGCCAATGTCAACCTACTTCACTTGAATTCCTAAAAAGAAATTGAGTTCCCCCATGGCACTCATTTCAAATCTATTTTTCATTAGCTTCTCAAAGTCTTTGGAGAGCTTTAGATTAGTTATCCCAAAGATGATGTCATCTACATAAACTTGAACTAGTATCAAGTCATTCCCTATTCCTTTGATGAAGAGTGTGCTGTCAATAGTACCCTTCTTGTAGCCATGTGGGACAAGATACTGTGATAGTGTCTCATACCACTTGGAGCTTAATGCAGCTCATAGAGAGATTTGTCAAGCTTAAAGAGATAATCGGGATGATCTGGGTCTACAAAGCCAGGTGGTTGTTTGACATACATTTCCTCATTTATCACTCCATATAAAAAGCACACTTGACACAAGTTGGTAGGCCTTGAAATCCTTGGATGCAGCAAAATCAACGAATATCCTAACAACTTCAACTCTCACCATAGGAGCAAAAACATCTGTGTAGTCAATCCATATTCTTGAGTGTATCCTTGAACAAGTAGTCTTGCCTTGTTCTTGATAACAAGTCTTCTATCATGCTTCTTATTCCTGAAAAACCCACTTGGTACCTATTGGTGTCTTCCCATGAGGAAGAAGGCATAGGTTCCAAACCTTTTGTCTTTTGAATTGAAGCAGCTCCTCCTGCATTGATTCAACCCAACTTCCATCCTTTAAAGCTTCATCAACTTTCTTTGGCTCAATGTTGGACAAGAAGCAAGAGTATAGACAAACATATTTGTCATAGGTTTGTCCTTTTGTTCTCAACCCAGTCTCAATATTTCTAATGATATTTGTGGTGGGATGGGACTTGTGGATTTTCAGTTGAGAAATCATAGCAAGTTTGTTTAACAGATCTAAATTTGTGAAATTCAAATATGGTGATTGAGAAGCACCCATCACATCAGCACACTTATCAAGTGAAACTTGATACAATAAGTGTGTAACATCATTGATGTTGTGAGAGGTTGTTAGCATTATGAAATTATTGATCACTTTCACCATCTCCATCTTCTCCTACATTGGAAACCCCTTCATTTGAGTTCTGTGCCTTTGTGCTGGAATTTATAGGCACCTCAAATATATTAGCTAAAGAGTTTGTCATTGTTTTGCTGACAGGATTTCCAACTAAAGGGCTTGTTACCATTAGAGCTGAAGGAATTTTATCACCTGGTATTCTCAGCTCAAATATTGGGTCATGATCTCCTGTTGATATGTTACCTGTAGATCCTAAAACATCTTCACAAGATTTGTTAAAACAGTTAGTAATTAAATCAAGAATAAAAGCCAATCATGACTAGAACCTTTCACACTAGGTGTGTGCTCATTGAAGGTCACATTGGCTGACTACTTAACTATTCTATTTCTGAGATTGTATACTTTATAAGTCTTAGCTTGGGAAGAGTATCCAATAAAGTATCCATCATCTGATTTCTCAGCAAATTTGGCTATCTAATCTTTGGTATTCAAGATGGTGCATGGACATTTAAATGACCTGAAGAAACCAAAAAAAATGTCCTTTTGTGCCACAGTTCATAAGAAGTCTTACCATAAGTTATGACTACTAAAACTTTGTTTTGCATATAGCAGGTAGTGTTGAGTGCCTCTGCCCAGAAGGTGATGGGTAGTTTAGAGTAAGAGAGCATGGTCCTTGTAGCCTCAATAAGTGTTTTGTTTCTCCTCTCATCAACACCAATTTGCTTAGGAGTACTAGGAGCACTATATTGTCTTGTAATACCTTTTTCGTCACAAAATGTGTTAAGGATTTGGTTCTTGAATTCAGTTCCTTGATCACATCTTATGATCTAAATCTTGTGATCACATTGATTCTCAATTTTCAGAATAATTTTCTACTAGATTTCAGGGGTCTCATCCTTAGTTCTAAGAAAGAAAATCCAAGTATATCTTGTGAAGTCATTTGTGATCACTAGGCAATATGAAGTCCTTCCTAAACTCATTACACTAGTGGGGCCAAGAGATCCATATGTAATAAGTGTAGGGGCGTAGTGATGGAGTTTTTTTCCTTCGACTTGTGAGGCACTTTGTGTTTCTTACCTTTCAGACATGCAAAACAATGGTTATCACGTGTGAACTCTTTTTCTATCCTTCAAGTTACCAAATCAATCTTAATCAGTTTATTCGTGTTCTCAAAGTTTACATGGCACATTCTTTTATGCTAGAGGAAAGACTCATCACTATTGCTTTAGATAGAAAGAAAGAAACTTCTCCTGATGGGGATGTTTCCTGCAAATTCATCTTATACATGTTCCCTTTCCTGGGTGCTCTAAGAAGGATATGCTCTTGAGGAATGACCACCCTGGGCTTGAGAACAATGAACTCATGCTTAGTAAAGAGCATGTTATGTATCTGGTCACAAAATTGGGACACACTCAAGAGACAAGCTCCTTAACATAGTTTACCTTCTTAATGTTGAGCTTACCATTTGTGACCTTTCCCCTTTGGTGATGCAACCACTTGATTCTCCTCCAAAAGCAACTGGCCCCCCATCAATTCTTTTAAAGTTCTAAAGCAAAGAGCCATTGCCTGTCATGTGCTTGGAACAACGACCATCAATGATCCATACATTTCCCTTGGTCTTCAGTTGTTTCTGCATAAAAGAGATGGGTAGTTACATCCTTGTTGGCCCTGGACTCATCAAAATTAACTGAAGATAGTTCACCATTTATTGATCCTATATTCAAGCTTAAAGGATACTTGGTTGTTGTTAATGAAAAACTTCAGTCACATGGTCTTCCTTAATGTTCTACACCATTTTTGGAAAACTAGACTTGACCTTCAAGAATTAAGAAGTTTTGACAACTTTGGAAGTTGGAGACTGAACCTTCGAAAGCTTTTGCATCCACTGCAGCAGACTTTAGTACTTCGAAAGCATTCCTTTCTTTCAAGACCAAATTTTCTTCCGAAGACAGTTTCCTCCTATCTTTTTCTTCTTCACCTTGGAGTTCCGAAGGAAAGTGAAGTGGCCTTGATTTCTTGGGCTTTCTTTGATTTTCTTTTGGCTGCCCTGATCAAGTTCTTCCTAACTGACTTGTCCATCCTTTGTTCTTTCTTCTCTCTAAGAGAATAGTGACCCTTTTTAGGATGATCCTTTTCACTCACTACAGATTCATCCTGTAAGGGTTATACTTAAAGGCTGGTGCAACCAAAGTAACCAAAGAGCTTCCAGCATGCATGCATGATTTGCAGAGTAGATTTACTTCAGAAGTTTTACATAACTCAGAGAAAATAGCCAAAGACCAAATCTTCTGAAGCTAAAGATAAAGTTTTCTGAAGCTTTAAAGACAAAGTCTTCCAAAGCCAAAACACATGAAGACTGATTTCTTCCACAGAGAAGAAAAAAGCTAAACTACTTTCTGCTGTCACTTTGAAGACTCACCAACTTAGATAAGTTGGTGAAAAGGTCCATGCTTTTGACTGTAGAGAATGGTCTGTGGTCTGTAACTTTCTAATTTGTACCTTTTATTTTTTTTGTAATAGATTAGTATGCGAGCTATGACATGTCATAGTCACAAGTCAAAAGGTAATCTACCTTTTGACTTTACATTGATCTTGTTGTCTATATTAGTGTTCCAGCTGGCCTTTAAAGTATGGCCGGCTGTAGAATGGTTGAGTCAAACGAGTCGAGTCAAATGAGTCAGGTCATAGTCGGGTCAAAAGGCAATCTTAACTAACAACTGTTTTGTCTTATTATATGTTTTTTTAATATTAATTAAAGGCATACATGGCATAATAGACGGGTCGAGTCAAACGAGTTTTGACCAAAATAGGTTTGGGCTAGAATAGATTATTTTAGAAAGAAGAATCAAGTAATAAACTATAAAAATATAATTTGAATTGTTACAAAACTAGAATTAATCTTTTAATTATTACAAATTATGTTACAAAACTATTAAGCTCCAAAATCAAAAAAATAAGAAGTGACTAGAATTAAGACTAAGAATAAAATAGCCATTAATGTTCAATCAGAAATCTTTGAAGCTGATGATGTGTGGGGCTATCTCTAACATATTAATAACATTGAATAAAGTCCATAAACTCAATTGTATGATTACGAAACAATTCGGGTAGATCATCATGTTGAAATACACCAAACACTTATTTTATATCTTTTCTTGCAGATTCTTGTGATTTAGTAAAATTTTTGTTCTGATTCACTTTTAGTGATCGAATCATCTTCCTGAAAGTCCGCCACTAAGGATAAATACCATAGCATGGTAATATCCCATAATATAGTCATTGCCATTAACTGTGAAATTAACTGAAGGAGCATGCCCTTGCGCACGTTGCATGAAATTAAAGACCTCTCTAGCATATTAATATTGTTATATGAACTAGGCATACAAAAATATGCATGTCATATCCAGAGATCATATGAAGCAACCGCCTCTAAATAACATAAACAAATCAGCAAAATAAAAAATAGCATAAAAAATGCAACATAACAACATGAAAACAACATAAACAACAGCATGAAGCAGCAGTAAAACACAACACCAAAACACATCAGCAAAATAACATAAAAACTGCAGCAAAAGAGCATGAAAACAACATAAATACAACAACAAACTAGCATAAAAACAGCAGCAAACTAACAACAAACAACATGACGCAGGAGCAAAATAGCAAAAAAAACTGCATCAAAACAACAAGAAAACAACATAAAACAGCAGCCAAATAACATAAAAAAGAACTTCAAAACAACATAATTTTAAGCATTTGGTAGATAAAAAACAGCAGCGAAACAAGATATGCACAACTTATATCTTTATACTTATCTACTAAAATTTATTACAGTCAAATGCAAGTGAATACCCAACAACAATTATAAAAGATAAGATGACAATAATTAACATCATAACTTTCAAAGGATGTATATATGCATCTGGATACCCTAGTACACCACCACCAAATGTCAAACTCATTTGTTGTGCAAATAGAAAGAGATATGTTTGTAGATTAGCAATTTGTTATGAATCAAAGAAAAAGTTGGAAATTTGACATACCTTTGCCTTGATTATCAAGAGAGGGAAAGAGAGAGATATGATGCCCTAGTACACCACCACCAATGTCAAACTTATTTTTGTGCAATAGAAAGAGATATAAGTGCAGATTAACAATTTGTTATGGATTAAATAAAAAATTGAAAATTTGACATACCTTTTGCCCTTGATTATTGAGAGAGGGAAAGAAAGAGATATGATACCAGGTGAAGCTATCGTGCAATTGCGATGATGAAGACACACTATTAACCTTGCTCGATTGCAACCTATGATTGTAGGTATGAGATGCAGGTGAGCCATTATCACCAACGGGGAAGAAGATGGAAAGAAAAGGCGGGGAAAGAGGTAGATAATTGGGAAATAAAGATAGTGTAGAAAAAGAAATCTTTATATTTAGATTTTTACTATAGCAAATCATATAAATATATGAATAAAGAATAAGAAAAATATTATGATGTAGGAGTTAAGAAAAGAAACATATAAGCATTTTCAATATAATTTAAGGATGTGGATCAAAATAAAGATACTAATGTGAATGCTCTTATGTTTTGACCCGGAACCTTTGATCATTGTGAATAATCAACTATTTTTTTTTTTCAAAATTGTCTTTTGAGTCATTAGTATTAGACATAGTGTGATTATCACGATTTGTTCTTATTTTATAGAATATATCTCATTAAAAGTTCAAACAGTTTCTTATTTTTCATTTTAACCTCTTTTAACAAAAGAATCTATTAACATGATGAGGTTTGACATTATGAATGGAAGAATCATCATCACAAAACCACTTATCAAACTTTTTATAGTATAAAAGGTCATGATGTCATGTTCAATCATAATTTAGTTATCACAAGTGATATATGTATTCTTTTGAACCTTTAACTCATAAAAATACCAATCTGTTCGATTAACACACTCTCTGGTTCAGGTCCTTTAACCTCCACACTCTTAACCCAAATGAAATCCTCACAAACATTCACACTTTAAGTCTTCCCATTGACACACTCTATCACTATCAAAAATAGTCTTATCATCGATACACAAAGTATACCATCCACACATGAAGAGTTCAAATTTTAAGGATCATCACCAAAAACTTGATCCTTACCCGTTGACATCTTTGACATATGTTATGCAATTTCATCTTAATCGGCCTTCGGTGTATTATTTCCAGTCATAAGAGGACGTGTCAAATTAAATGCCAATCCCATATTATTCATCTTAGATATGGAGATTAGTAATACGACTGTGAACGAAAGTTGAGATCTTGAAGTACTCTATGTCTCGTTGTAGTTGAGTTGTAGTACTTTGAAACTTGTCTAGTTTGGTACACTTCTTGTCATACTCCACATAAGCGACATTAATGTGCAATTTTTGTTCGGTGACCTTAATTGTCAAATTACTAATATCCTTTTGACAACCATAATTTTTTTCTTTTACAAATTTCTTTTCATTTTCCTATAAATTTATTTTAGCCTGATTCAGATTTTCATTATCACATTTATAGTTAAGATCACCTATTCAATTTACCAACCAATTGATACATTTTACACATATATTACCACCCGAATCACAGTCAACGTCATTCATTTTAGACATGAACACATGTTCTTACTTTTACTTCTAGATCTTCAAGTTGTGTAAATTCCATTGCATTTCCGTTCAAATTCATGTCTTAAGCCCGGATTTGGCTATGATATCTTCTAATAAGATTTCACTAAAATTGTTATTATTCTTGATAAATACAGTGTTGACTTTGAGTTATGGAGGAAGAGCATCGAAAATTTTTTTGTTTAGTTCCTTAGTTGGATAAGAAACATTGTAAGGCATAAGTTCACTTAGCGATAGATATCACGTGATAAGCTCATCAATTGTCCCATTCTCTAGATACTTAAATGGTACAAACTATTTATTTAAAAGATCTTTTTGACTCTTCCTCAAATTAATATTCCCTTTACAATGATTTTGTAAGGCATCACATAATGTTTTCAATGTTTTAAATTTCTTAAAGTTATTCAAAACCTTCTTCGGCAACACTATTTTAAGTATTGCAAGCCTTTTTTCACGGTCGTAAGCTCATCTTTCTTCATTAATTAGCATCTATACGAGCTTTGGTATCAGTGTTTATTTTCTTGGTCGTAAGCTCGTCTTTCTTCATCAGTTAGCATCTATACGAGCTTTGTTTCATCAATGTTTTCTTTTCATGGTCTTAAGCTCGTATTTCTTGGTCAATTAATATCTATACGAGCTTTGGTTCATCAATGTTATCTATATGTGTATGTGTTGGTGTAACACCCGGATATTTATTATTTTGAAGCCGACGAAGGAAGAAAAGGAAATAAAGTTCAAAGTCGAGGGACCAAACTCGCCAACGAAGAAAAGTTGGAAATATGGTGATATTAGTAGGGAGAGGGCAGCCAAACTCTCCCCACACACTCACATTTCAGCTTTCAAAGAGAGGAGAAGAGAGAAAGAAGAAGAAAGGAGAAAAAGGGTCGGTTTGGTGATTCAGGTGGCCAAACTCGTTGTGTAGCAAGCCAAATCGAAGCCCTTGTCATTGTGCTCGTTTGTGTGAGTTCTAGGATCCCACTTTTACTTGTTTTCAACTGATTTTGGGGCTGGAAAGCATCAAAAACCTGTTTTTGTGTGTGTATGTGTTTGACCCATTTGGGTGTGATGTGTGTGATGCGATTCGTGTATGTTTCCGGGCTTGTGTGTGCTTCTATGGTGTTGTGGTATGCATTTCTAAGGTCTAGGATGGTTGATTTAGGCTTAGAATGGGTTTGGATGAGCTTGGAGGCCGAAAATGGCAGATTGGGTTCGGGATGAACTCCATTCTACATCAGCTAGGGCTATGCGACCGAATGGAGGCCATACGGCCGATTGAGAGGCGATTGAGGGTCATCCGCACGATTGGGATTCATACGCACGATTGGGATTCATACGCACGATTAAGGGTTCATTCGTACGACTAAGGTTTCAGTCGCGCGATTGGGAGTCCAGTCGCATGGGGAGTAATACGACAGAGGGTCCAGTCGCATAGGTGCTTAGTCGCATGAGTCCTTTCGCATGATGTGAGTCGCATAGGTGCCTATACGCATTTGTTCCATCCACATGAGGTCCATACGCACGACTGAGTGTTCATTCGCATAGATGGTCATCCGCATGAGTCCAATCGCATGATGTTCAGTCGCATGGAGGCCATGCGACTGAAGGGTGTCCATACGCCCGAATAGGGCTGTTGCACTCGAAGGAAAGTGCAGTTTGACTTCTAGCTTTCGGGGGAAAGTGCAAATGTAAGTTTTGATGTAAAGTTTCCCGTAAGAGCATGTAAGATGACTGTTATGGCCTTAGTGAGCATGTAGGGCATGATGATGATGATGTTGCATGTTTATGCATGTTATGTATGTATGATGTTGCCCTGTATGATGATGATGACTATGACTATGTATGATATGTTCCTTAATATGATGTATGCTTATCTTTCTTATGGCTTTGCATGTCATGTTAATGAATGAATGAAGTATTATATAATGCAAAGTGAAAGATAATGAAAGAGGAACATGAAGTAAGAATGCATGCATTAATGAATGATGAATGAACGAAGGAAAGGCTTTCAAGCACATATATGGGGTGAGCGACTTTGTGTCGCAAGAGACTCGGATGACGTGCATTCATTGAGATTGCCCATGGGGTGAGCAACCTTGTTGTTGCAAGAGACTCGAGTAATGTGCTATCGTGATGTTGCCATGAGGTGAGCAACCTTGTTGTTGCAAGAGACTCGGATAGCTTGCTATCATTAAGATTGGCATTGAGGTGAGCAACCCTATGGTTGTAACAGACGCGGATAGCATGCAATCGTTGAGATTGCTATTGAGGTGAGCGACTCTGTCGTCGCAACAGACTCGGAAGAATGAACGTATGAAAAGAACGAAAGATAACAAATGATATGGAAGATAATAATGACATTATCTGTGTATACGTATGTTGAATGATCGCATGAGAAAAGTAATAGTTTTTAATGAAAGTAAAGTATGTTTTATTATAAAACTAGAACTCACTCAGCAACGCTGACTTTTTATATGTTTTCCAGTTGGCTGGTAATGATTGCTGAGGATGGCACGACAAGGCTACTCGGCTCTTTTGGGATGGCATTCTTTTGGATTAATGTTTTTGCATTGTAATGCGAACAAACTATTTTCTAATGAATGTTGTATTAACTTGCAAAAGCATTTATATAGAAATGAAAGCTTATTTTAAATGTTCCGCTGCGATGTTCATGAAGTATGAATGTAAATGTATGTTTTATGAGCGATGAATGACCAACTGTAAGCGTCCCGGGAACGGGGCCTTACAAGTTGGTATCAGAGCCAAAGTTTAAGTGAATTGGGTAAATATTTTCAAAAATCTAATCTTAAACTGAAATTGGGACGGAAAGGGAATGGGATGCTAATCTGAGTAGCTGCGTGCCATTAGGTATTTTTGTAATGTTAACCGGTATTACGTGCGCATGTTATATGGTTTATGTGTTGCTGGTAGATTTAGATACTTATGTAGTCAGGACAGTTAATGCTTGGGGTATGAAGAGTAAAGTAAGTGGCTAATCACAACTGGCCACTATAATTAGGGACTTACTATACTTGACATAAACTGAGTTGTTTCCTTGAATGACCGTGTTGGTGTTTGAATCTTTCAGTGTGATAGAGAATGGCTGGTGGTAGATCTTCTAGAGCTTCTAGGGGTGGAGGCCGCGGTGGTCCTGATGCGGAACCGCGACCTAAAAGAGGAAGGCCTATATCTGAGAAGGAGGTTCCTGAAGAACCTGAGACTCCTCATCCGGAGGATGGGGATGAGAGTGCAAACTTGAGGGCCTCGGTAAAGGAGGCTGTTGTTGAGGAAGTACATCAGGTCATGCAGACAATCTTACCGTCTGTGGTGACCGAAGTCATCAAAGCTGTGAAAGAAGGAGAAAGGAAGGAGAGAAATAGGGCCTCAAGGGAGCAACCGGAGCCTGAAACGATTTTCTCCGATAATGAGGAGGAGGAAGAAGATGAGCCCGTGCAAGGGGTGGTACGAGGCTGTAACTATGGGGCGTTTATGAGATGCAAGCCCCAAACTTTTGATGGAAACGGCACTGCTACTGCTGCTCATCGGTGGGTGAGGGAAATGGAGGCCGTTCTGGATATCCGCGAATGCCGTGAAAACCAGAAGGTGAAGTTCGCTACCCACTCTTTTGTGGATTCGGCTCTATGTTGGTGGGACAATATTGTCCAAGCCGAGGGTAGCAGGGCCATTGGAAGGATGAGATGGTCTAAGCTGAAAAGATTGGTGATTGAGGAGTTTTGTCCTCATCGGGAAATGGACAAGGTCGAAAGGGAGTTCTTGCAACTGGAGGCGGGAACCATGACTCACCAACAGTACACCACGAAATTCAACGAGATGGCACGTCTGGTGCCGGATCAGGTGACACCTCTGTCCCGAAAGGTCAAGAGGTATATACATGGTTTGCCAGTGGATATTCGCAGGCACATGATCGCTGCCCGGCCGAGCACGCTTAGGTCGGCGGTGGATTTGGCGGGGAGATTGTATGATGAGAGAACTGTGGTGGGGACTGAAAGGTGGCAGAAAGAACGGTGGAGATCGAAACTAGCAGGGGAAGAGGTTTGGTCGGGGTGATGCCTCGACAGGTAATAAGAAGGCACGGGTGGATGACCGTCGTGTGGTCACGTCGGGTGCGGGATCGAGAAGGTGTGGCAAGTGCGGAAGAGAGCATAGTGGGGAGTGCAGGTTGGGGTCGAACTTGTGCTTCAAGTGTGGAAAGGCGGGGAACATGGCAAAGGACTGTCGTACAGTCCGATGCTATAACTGTGGTGAAGAGGGTCATATGAGCAAAGATTGCAAGAGGCCGAGGGCTGAGAGCTCTGGGGCGAAGAAGACAGGAGGTGAAGGACCCAGGGCGAGCGCCTGGGCATTCACCATGACACAAGAGGAAGCTAGAACAGACCCTGATGTCGTGTCCGGTACGTTTCTGGTGAACCAAACTTTAGCTTCTGTGTTATTTGATTCGGGTGCCAGTAAAAGTTTTATTTCTGCTGCTTTCTGTGCTAAGCTGTCTGTTAGTAGTAGACGTGTTGATGCGCCCTTTGATGTAGAAACTGCTATAGGTAAGTCTACCAGGATTTCTGAGATGATAGAGAACTGTGATGTGGAGCTAGAGGGTCATAAGTTTCCTGTTAGCCCGTTCGTGATGACCTTAGGTGGTTTTGTTTTAGTTCTTGGGATGGATTGGTTAGCGGACTACGAAGCGAACATTGTGTGTCGCAAAAATATGATTCGGTTATCAGCGCCTGATGGTAGTTCAGTGACGGGTTATGGTGATCGGGTTACTACGATTCCGAAAGTGATCTCGATGGCTGTGGAGGGAAAGTGTTTGAGGCGTGGATGTAGTGCCTACTTGGCCTATGTAAAGGATGTGGATACGCCAACACCACAACCAGCCGATGTAGCGTTGTGTGTGACTTTCCAGATGTGTTCCTAGAAGACTTACCAGGAGTGCCACCTGACGGAGAGATCGAGTTTCATATTGATCTGATACCGGGTGCTCAACCTGTAGCCAAGGCACCGTATCGGTTGGCTCCGACCGAGATGAAAGAGTTGATGGAGCAGTTGCAAGAGCTGCTTGATAAGGGGTTCATTAGACCGAGTATCTCTCCTTGGGGTGCTCCAATATTGTTTGTGAAGAAGAAAGACGGTAGTATGAGGATGTGTATTGACTACCGTGAGCTGAACAAGTTAACGGTGAAGAACCGATACCCCTTACCGAGGATAGATGATTTGTTTGATCAGCTTCGGGGTGCCAGTTGGTTTTCAAGGATATATCTTCGATCTGGCTACCATTAGTTGAAGGTGAAGGAGCAAGATATTCCTAAAACAGCTTTTCGTACGCGCTATGGTCACTATGAGTTCCTCGTCATGTCTTTTGGTTTGACCAATGCGCCAGCTGTTTTTATGGATCTGATGAATCGAGTGTGTTGGACGATGTTGGATAAATCAGTAATCGTGTTTATTGATGATATCCTGATTTACTCGAGAAGCGAGGCAGAGCATGCCGGTCATATTCGGGAGGTTCTAGAGACGTTGAGAAGGGAGATGTTGTATGCTAAATTCTTTAAGTGTGTGTTTTGGTTGCATGAGGTTCAGTTCTTGGGTCACGTGGTGAATCCCGACGGGATTATGGTGGACCCGACGAAAGTGGAGGCGGTTATGCAATTGAAGTCCCCAAAGACGCCATCCGAGATTCGTAGCTTCTTGGGTTTGGCGGGCTACTACAGAAGATTCATCCAAGACTTCTCTAAGATTGCTTCTCCACTGACTAAGTTGACCCGAAAAGATGTGAAGTGCGTATGGGGTCAAGCTCAAGAGAAAGCATTCGAGGAACTGAAGGCGAGGTTGACTCAAGCTCCTGTTCTGTCATTACCCGATGGAAGTGAAGATCTGGTGGTTTATTCTGATGCTTCCTACTTGGGGTTGGGGTGCGTGTTAATGCAGAGAGGAAAGGTTATAGCCTATGCATCCCGACAGTTGAAGGTTCATGAGGTCAACTATCCTACTCATGACTTGGAGCTAGTAGCTTTTGTCTTTGCGTTAAAGATTTGGAGGCACTATCTTTACGGGACGAAGTGCACCACATTCACTGTCCACAAGAGACTGAAGTACTTCTTCGAGCAGAAGGATCTGAACATGAGGCAGAGACGATGGTTGGAGCTCATAAAAGACTATGATTGCGAGATCCATTACCATCCGGGTAAAGCCAACGTGGTGGCAGATGCCCTTAGCCGAAAGGAGAGAACCGAGCCGATTCGGGTGAAGGCATATCAGTTGATCATGACCTCCGATGTGATGAAGCAGGTTAAAGAGTTTCAAGATGAGGCATTGAAAGAAGATCATCTTAACTCTGAAAGAATGAGAGGTCTGGCTAGGGAATTGGGTGAAAACACGCTCGGTGTTAGAACCAGATTCGGTCGTGTGTAGATTCCTCGTTTTGGGGATCTACGGGTGAAGATCATGGATGAAGCTCACAAGACTCGGTTTCCGGGCTTGGGTGTGCTTGTATGGTGTTGTGGTATGCATTCCTAAGGTCTAGGATGGTTGATTTAGGCTTAGAATGGGTTTGGATGAGCTTGGAGGCCGAAAATGGCAGATTGGGTTTGGGATGAACTTCATTCTGCATCAGTTAGGGCTATGCGACCAAATCAAGGCCATACGGCCGACTGAGAGGCGACTGAGGGTCATTCGCACGATTGGGATTCATTCGCACGATTGAGGGTTCAATCGCACGACTAAGGTTTCATTCGCACGACTGGGAGTCCAGTCACATGGGGAGTCATGCGACTGAGGGTTTAGTCGCATATGTGCTTAGTCGCATAAGTTCATTCGCATTAGATCAATTGCATAGGTGCTCATTCGCATTAGTTCCATCCGCATGAGGTCCATACGCACGACTGGGTGTTCATTCGCATAGATGATCATCCGCATGAGTCCAATCGCATGTTGTTCAGTCGCATGGAGGGCATGCGACTGAAGGGTGTCCATACGCACGAATAGGGCTGTTGCACCCGAAAGAAAGTGTAGTTAGACCTCTGGCTTTCGGAGGAAAGTGCAGATGTAAAGTTTGACGTAAAGGTTCCCGTAAGAGCATGTAAGGTAACTGTTATGGCCTTAGAAAGCATGTAGGGCATAAAGATGTTGATGTTGCATGTTTATGCATGATGCATGTTATGTATGTATGATGTTTCCCTGTATGATGTGATGTTGATGCATGTAATGATCCTTGGTATGATGTATATTACCTTTCCTATGGCTTTACGTATTATGCTATGAATGAAATGAAGTATTATGTAACGTAAAGTGGAAAGAAATGAAACGTCTTGCATGCATCGGATAACGGGTCCTTCTTTGTGATTGACCATTAATGTAGAACCTCTAACGCTTACCCCTAGTACCGTGGCATACGTTTAGCTGCTCATTTATTGACTTCGGCCCGGTAGCTAAGACTGATCGGGGTGTAGCATATGGTATTGGTACGGATGATGTACGATGCGCAAGTAAAGTTATATGGAACGAACGAATGAATGAATGAATGAAGAAGATAATAATGATATTATCTATGCGTACGTATGATGTGTGATCATGTAAAAGTAACGAATGGTTTTATATGAAAGTAAAGTATGTTTTATAATAAAACTAGAACTCACTCAGCAACGCTGACTTTTTATATGTTTTCCAGTTGGCAGGTAATGATTGTTGAGGATGGCACCGCGAGGCTACTCAGCTCTTTTTGGGATGACATTCTTTTGATTAATGTTTTTGTATTGTAATGCGAACAAACTATTTTGTAATGAATGTTTTATTAACTTGCAAAAGAAATTATATAGAAATGGAAGCTTATTTTAATGTTCCGCTGCGATGTTTATGAAGTACAAATGTAAATGTATGTTTTATGTGCGATGAATGACCAACTGTAAGCGTCCCGAGGACGGGGCCTTACAAGTTGGTATCAGAGCCAAAGTTTAAGTGAAATGGGTAAATTTTCAAAATAAACCTTAACTTAAACTGAGAATGGGACGAAAAGGAAATGGGATGCCAAACTGAGTAGCTGCGTGCCATCATGTATTTCCTTAAAGTAAACCGGTTTTATGTGCGCATGGTATGTGGTTATGTGTTGTATGTAAATTTAAATACTGATGTAGTCAGGACAGGTAATGCTTGGGGTATGAAGAGTAAATTAAGTGGTTAATCATAACTGGCCACTGTAATTAGGGACTTACTATACTTGACATAAACTGAGTTGTTTCCTTGAATGACCGTGTTGGTGTTTGAATCTTTCAGTGTGAGTTAGAGTATGGCTGGAGGTAGATCTTCTAAAGCATCTAGGGGTGGAGGCCGTGGCGGGCCTGATGTTGAGCCGCGACCCAAGAGAGGAAGACCAAGGGTCGAAAAGGTGGTTCCTGAAGAACCAGAGACTCCTCATCCGGAAGCTGGGGATGAGAGTGCAAACCTGAGGGTCTTGGTAAAGGAGGCTGTTGTTGAAGAAGTACACCAGGTCATGCAGACAATCTTACCGTCTGCGGTGACCGAACTCATTAAGGCGGTGAAGGAGGGAGAAAGAAAGGAAAGAAATAGAGCCTCGGGGGAGCAGGAGCAACCGGAGCCTGAAACGATTTTCTATGATAACGAGGACGAGGAAGAGGAAGATGAGCCGGTGCGAGAGGTGGCACGAGGCTGTAACTATGGGGTGTTCATGAGATGCAAGCCCCCAACTTTTGACGATAATGGCAATGCTGCCGCTGCTCACCGATGGGTGAGAGAAATGGAGGCTGTTCTCGACATCAGCGAGTGCCGGGAAGATCAGAAGGTGAAGTTTGCCACTCATTCATTTGTGGACTCGGCACTATGCTGGTGGGACAACATTGTCCAAGCGGAGGGTAACCGGGCGATCGGGAGAATGAGATGGCCCGAACTGAAAAGGATGGTGATTGAGGAGTTCTGTCCTCACAGGGAGATGGATAAGATAGAGAGGGAGTTCCTACAGCTGGAGGCGGGATCCATGACACACCAGCAATACACTACCAAGTTCAATGAGATGGCATGGTTGGTGCCGGATCAGGTGACGCCTCTTTCTCGGAAGATCAAGAGGTACATTCAGGGCTTACCGGTGGATGTTCGCCGGCATATGATCGCCGCCCGGCCAAGCACGTTTAGGTCGGCGATCGATTTGGCCGGAAGACTATATGATGAGAGGGAAGTGGTGGTGACTGAAGCAAACAAGAAGGGTGGCGGTGATCGGAGCTGGAACGGGAAAAGGTTTGGTCGGGGTGATGTCTCGACGAGTAACAAAAAGGCACGGGTGGATGACCGTCGCGTGGCCACACTGGGAGCGGGATCGAGGAGGTGTGGCAAGTGTGGAAAGGAGCATGCGGGAGAATGTAGGATGGGATCGAATGTGTGCTTCAAGTGTGGGAAGACAGAGCATATGGCAAAGGATTGCCTGTAGGGCCAATGTTTTAACTGTGGGGAAACTGGTCATATGAGCAGGGATTGTAAGAAGCCGAGGGCTGAGAGTTCCGGGGCGAAGAGGACGGGAGGTGATGGACCGAGTGTGAGCGCCAGGGCATTCACCATGACACAGGAGGAAGCTAGGACAGAGCCCGATGTTATGTCTGGTACGTTTCTAGTGAACCTAACTTTAGCTTCTCTGTTATTTGATTCTGGTGCTAGTAAGAGTTTTATTTCTGCTGCTTTCTGTGCTAAGCTGCCTGTTAGTAGTAGACGAGTTGATGCGCCCTTTGATGTAGAAACTACCATAGGTAAGTCTACCAAGATTTCCGAGATGATAGAGAACTGTGATGTGGAGCTTGAGGGTCATAAGTTTCCTGTTAGACCGTTCGTGATGACCTTAGGTGGTTTTGATTTGGTTCTTGGGATTGATTGGTTAGCGGACTACGAGGCGAACATTGTGTGTCGCAAGAAGATGATTCGGTTGTCGGCGCCTGACGGTAGTTTAGTGACAGTTTATGGTGATCGGGTTACTACGATTCCGAAGGTGATCTCGATGGCGGTGGCAAGAAAGTGTATGAGGCGTGGATGTAGTGCCTACTTGGCCTATGTAAAGGATGTGGATACACCAACACCACAACTAGCCGATATACCGGTTGTGTGTGACTTTCCAGACATGTTCCCGGAGGACTTATCAGGAGTGCCACCTAACCGAGAGATCGAGTTTCAGATTGATCTGATACCGGGTGCCCAACCTGTTGCCAAGGCACCGTATCGGTTGGCTCCAATAGAGATGAAAGAGTTGATGGAGCAGTTGCAAGAGCTGCTTGATAAGGGGTTCATTAGACCGAGTATCTCTCCTTGGGGGTGCTCCGGTCCTGTTTGTAAAGAAGAAGGACGGTAGTATGAGGATGTGCATTGACAACCGTGAGCTGAACAAGTTGACGGTGAAGAACCGATACCCCTTACCAAGGATAGATGATTTGTTCGATCAGCTTCAGGGTGCCAGTTGGTTTTCGAGGATAGATCTTTGATCTGGTTATCATCAGTTGAAGGTGAACGAACAAGATATCCCTAAAACAGCTTTCCGCACGCACTATGGTCACTACGAGTTCTTTGTTATTTCTTTTGGTTTGACCAATGCGCCAGCTGCTTTTATGGAGCTGATGAATCGAGTGTGTCGATCAATGTTGGATAAATCAGTGATCGTGTTTATTGATGATATCCTGATTTACTCGAGGAGCGAGGCAGAGCATGCCGGTCACATTCGGGAAGTTCTAGAGACGTTGAGAAGGGAGAAGTTGTACGCCAAGTTCTCCAAGTGCGCGTTCTGGTTGCGCGAGGTTCAGTTCATGGGTCATGTTGTAAATCCTGACGGGATTATGGTGGACCCGGCAAAGGTGGAGGCGGTCATGCAGTGGAAGTCACCAAAGACGCCATCCGAGATTCATAGTTTCTAGGGTTTGGCGGGTTACTATAGAAGATTTATCCAAGACTTCTCTAAGATTGCTTCTCCACTAACTAAGTTGACCCGGAAAAGATGTGAAGTTCGTATGGGGTCAAGCTCAAGAGAAGGCGTTTGAAGAATTGAAGGCGAGATTGACTCAAGCTCCTGTTCTGTCATTACCCGATGGAAGTGAAGATCTGGTGGTTTATTCCGATGCTTCTTACTCGGGGTTGGGGTGCGTGTTAATGCAAAGAGGAAAGGTTATAGCCTATGCATCCCGACAGTTGAAGGTTCATGAGGTCAATTACCCCACTCATGACTTGGAGCTGGTAGCCGTGGTCTTTGCACTAAAGATTTGGAGGCACTATCTGTACGGGACGAAGTGCACCATTTTCACTTACCACAAGAGTCTGAAGTACTTCTTCGAGCAGAAGGATCTGAACATGAGGCAGAGACGGTGGTTGGAACTTATAAAGGATTATGACTGCGAGATCCATTACCATCCGGGCAAAGCCAACGTGGTGGCGGATGCCCTTAGCCGAAAGGAGAGACCCGAGCCGATTCGGGTGAAAGCATAACAGTTGATCATGACCTCAGATGTGATGAAGCAGGTCAAAGAGTTCCAAGATGAGGCATTGAAAGAAGATCATCTTAGCTCTGAAAGAATGAGAGGTATGGTTGGGGAATTGGGTGAAAACACACTCGGTGTTAGAACCCGATTCGGTCGTATGTGGATTCCTCGTTTTAGGGATCTACGGGTGAAGATAATGGATGAAGCTCATAAGACTCGGTACTCTATTCATCTTGGTGCCACGAAAATGTACAATGATATGAAGAAAGATTATTGTTGGCCGGGTATGAAGGCCGAGCACCAAAAGCCGAGCACCAAAAGCCATATGGGAAGATACAACTGTAAGGATTCCTTAAGTCTGATGCAACCCAAAACATCCTAAGTGTCTCAGCAACATGCACTAAGTACTAAAGTGAAGAATGCTTCGGAAGTTTTACACAATGCATTAGAAAATACTCTAAGTGTAAAATTTTCCGAAGCCAAGACCAATATCTTCCGAAGCCAAACATGAAGTCTTCCGAAGCATCAGAGACAAAGTCTTCCGAAGCTTCAACCTATGAAGACAGATTTCTTCCGAAGACTTTTAGTACACATGCTTTATCTGATGTACTGTTCCATAAAGCACCTTTTCCGCTGCGTCTCTGTAAAGTCACCAACTTACATGAGTTGGTGAAAAGGTCCATGCTTTTGGTAACTGTACATTGAGGTCTTGAGTCTGTAACTTTCCACTTTATGTACTTTATCCTTTTTGTAATGTATAAGGATGTGAGCTATGGCATGTCATAGTCACAAGGTCAAAAGGCAGATATGCCTTTTGATCCTACAATTGATTTTGTTAGTGTTTAGTCAATTGTATCCAGCTGGCTTTCAAAGTATAGCCGGCTGTAGGTTGTAGTATAAGTATTTCAAGTTCTTGTATCTTTCTTTATGCTTTGTAACACTTGTAAAAGAACTTGAGAAAGCAATATACTGCCTCCTTGAAACCCATACTCTCTTGTTCTGTCTCTTGCTTTACTTGTGTTCTTTGTATCACTTTGGTTAACCCAGTTCACTGTTTGATTAAAGTTTAGTTAATCTCCTCATTGTGTTGTTGTGTTGTAATTGTGTTTAAGCCCTTAAACGGTCCTGCAACAACCTTTGGATATACCGGAATGGAAGTAGGAGCACATCACCATGGATTTCATTACAAAGCTGCCTCGTACCCCGAAAGGGTATGATGCCATATGGGTGATAGTTGATCGTTTGACGAAGAGTGCTCACTTCCTACTGATCCGCGAGACATATTTATCAGAGAAAATTGTAACTCGTCATGGTGTGCCGGTATCTATTGTGTCGGATCGCGGCACTCGGTTTACATCTAAATTTTGGAAGAAGTTCCACGACGCTATAGGGACGACGTTACATATCAGCACGGCTTATCATCCCCAAACTGATGGCCAGTCAGAAAGGACCATTCAGACGCTGGAAGACATGCTTTGGGCATGTGTGATTGATTTTGGTGGAAGTTGGGATGACCACCTACCGTTAGCCGAGTTCTCATACAACAACAGCTATCATGCCAGCATTGGTATGCCTCCATATGAGATGCTATACGGTAGGAGATGCAGAACACCCGTTTGTTGGGGTGATATTGGTCAGAAGGAGTTGGGGAGCGTCAAGGTAATCGAAGGTACGACTGAGAAGCTTGAGAAGATCAAAGCCTCCATGAAGGTAGCCAAAGATAGGCAGAAGTCGTATGCTGATAAACGACGCAGGCCGATTGAGTTCCAGGTGGGTGACCGGGTTATGTTGAAGGTCTCACCTTGGAAGGGTATCATTCGCTTCCGAAAGCGGGGCAAATTGAGCCCAAGGTATATAGGCCCTTTCCGAATCATCGCTCGGGTAGGAGAGGTGGCCTATAGACTGGAGTTACCAGATGAGTTAAGTGGAATTCACCCGACATTCTATGTATCTCATCTAAGGAAGTGCTTAGCCGATGAAGATATGATTGTTCCACTGGAAGATATCGAGGTAGACGAACGGCTCAATTATGTGGAGCAACCAGTGGCAATCATCGATCGGAAAGAGAAAAGGCTGAGAAATAAAGTGGTTCCTCTTGTGCGTGTACAGTGGAAGCACGGGAAGGGATCCGAGTCAACGTGGGAGACTGAGGAAGAAATGAGACAGCACTATCCACGTTTGTTCGAAGAAAAACAGGTTTCGGGGACGAAAACTATTTAAGGGGGGTGGACTTGTATTACCCGGATATTTATTATTTTGAAGCCGACGAAGGAAGAAAAAGAAATAAAGTCCAAAGTCGAAGGACCAAACTCGCCAACGAAACAAAGACGAGTGAGTGGGAGTATTTAAGGGAGAGGGCAGCCCTTACCCTCTCCCCCACACTCATATTTCAGCCAAATAGAGAGGAGAAGAGAGAAAGGAGAAGAAAAAGGGTAAAAAGGGTCGGTTCGGGTGATTCGGGTGGCCAAACTCGTCGTGTAGCAAGCCAAATCGAAGCCCTTGTCGTTGTGCTCGTTTGTGTGAGTTCTAGGACCCCACTTTTACTTGTTTTCAACCGATTTTGGGGCTGGAGAAAATTAAAAACCCGTTTTTGTATGTGTGTGTGTGTTTGACCCATTTGGGTGTGATGTGTGTGATGCGTTTCAAGTATGTTTCCGGGCTTGTGTGTGCTTGTATGGTGTTATGGTATGCATTCCTAAGGTCTAGGATGGTTGATTTAGGCTTAGAATGGGTTTGGATGAGCTTGGAGGCCGAAAATGGCAGATTGGGTTCGGGATGAACTCCATTCTGCATCTGCTAGGGCTACGCGATCGAATGAAGGCCATACGGCCGATTGAGAGGCGATTGAGGGTCATTCGCACGATTGGGATTCATTCGCACGATTGAGGGTTCATTCGCACGACTAAGGTTTCATTCGCACGACTGGGAGTCCAGTCGCATGGGGAGTCATGCGACTGAGGGTTCAGTCGCATATGTGCTTAGTCGCATAAGTTCATTCGCATTAGATAAGTCGCATAGGTGCTCATTCGCATTAGTTCCATCCGCATGAGGTCCATAGATGATCATCCGCATGAGTCCAATCACATGATGTTCAGTCGCATGGAGGCCATGCGACTGAAGGGTGTCCATACGCACGAATAGGGCTGTTGCACCCAAAAGAAAGTGTAGTTAGACCTCTTGCTTTCGGGGGAAAGTGCAGATGTAAGTTTTGACGTAAAGGTTCCCGTAAGAGCATGTAAGGCAAGTGTTATGGCCTTAGAAAGCATGTAGGGCATAGAGATGTTGATGTCGCATGTTTATGCATGATGCATGTTATGTATGTATGATGTTGCCCTGTATGATGTGATGTTGATGCATGTAATGATCCTTGGTATGATGTATATTACCTTTCCTATGGCTTTACGTATTATGCTATGAATGAAATGAAGTATTATGTAACGTAAAGTGGAAAGAAACGAAACGTCTTGCATGCATCGGATAACGGGTCCTTCTTTATGATTGACCATTAATGTAGAACCTCTACCGCTCACCCCTAGTACGGTGGCATATGTTTAGATGTTCATTTATTGACTTCGGCCCGGTAGCTAAGACTGATCGGGGTGTAGCATATGGTATTGGTACGGATGATGTCCGATGCGCAAGTAAAGTTATATGGAACGAATGAACGAATGAATGAAGAAGATAATAATGATATTATCTATGCGTACGTATGATGTGTGATCATGTAAAAGTAACGAATGGTTTTATATGAAAGTAAAGTATGTTTTATAATAAAACTAGAACTCACTCAGCAATGCTGACTTTTTATATGTTTTCCAGTTGGAAGGTAATGATTACTGAGGATGGCACCGCATGGCTACTCAGCTCTTTTTGGGATGGCATTCTTTTGATTAATGTTTTTGCATTGTAATGCGAACAAACTATTTTGTAATGAATGTTGTATTAACTTGCAAAAGCAATTATATAGAAATGGAAGCTTATTTTAATGTTCCGCTGCGATGTTTATGAAGTACAAATGTAAATGTATGTTTTATGTGTGATGAATGACCAACTGTAAGCGTTCCGGGGACGGGGCCTTACATAATATGTTCTTATCATTAACAAACACGTATCAAATGTTCACAAGTCGTTCATTGTCATCCCTCAGCTCTCTCTCAGCTCCCATATAACTAGCCAATACATGACCACAAGAGTCTTTTTATAGTGAAATTGCCCCTCACATTTGACCCCATGACTAGTGCAAAACTAGCTAGTTTCTCCTAACCTAGGCAAAACTACCTAGTTTCTTTTAAACCTAAGCGAAACTACCTAGTTTCTTTTAACCCTAAGAGAAACTAGCAACTTTATCCCAACGATGGGAACAAATTTGGACATAATATTTAGCCCACTTTGGGGGACCATAACATGGTCAAAACTTCATAAAACTGGATGATTTTCAAGCCTTACATTAACTTCAAAGAATCTCTACAATACCTATGTGATTTGTAATTTTCCTATAAATTATGGACCCCCGAACATCTATTACAAAATGAAAGTTCAAAACTCGATTTTTAGCATACTTAGTTATCTAACTTTAGGAGGTTATAACATGCTTGACTTTTATTTAAATGACTTGATATTCTTGGAAGTTAGAATTTTGTGTTAGCTTTAAAACCCATGTGATCTCACTTGAGAAGATTAAGGTTTCCACCTTCAACCAACTTAAGTACTTTATTACTCCTGGAAATAGCTACACTAACCTTTTGAACAAAATAATTACTTTGGGCCGTTAGACTTACTTCAGAAATATAAAAGTTACATTTATAACAAGTTAAGTAGTCTACTTCAAAAACAATTACATTTATAAAAAGTTAAGATCTATAACTAAGTGTTATACAAGTTTCATAATTAAATTTGTTTATTTTGGTGATGAAAAAATCGGTCAAAAGATGACCTAAATTTTCAATTTTATTTTCAAAACACGATATATAGGTATATAATATACATATATACATACATATGTACATAGGTCAGGACATGTACAAAATCACTTTTATTTTCAGAATAAAAAAACATTGATTTACATAAATATAAATTATGTTTAATAATACTTGAGTTGTTTTACATATATGTATATCAGATATGAATGATAAGGTATTTAAATAAGCTATCTAAAACAACTAAATATCACCGGCATTAACTTACATTTATGTAAATCAATGGTTTATAATGTACATTTATGTAAATCAATTATTCTTTGGTTTTGAAAATAAAATGTTGTTCTTTAATGATCCTGACCCCCTAAATGATATGCATTTATTATCTTATTGTCTTTTATTATTTGGTATATGTATTGTGTTAAGGCTTGTGGGCATGTAACACTATAATAGATAATGACATTCATGTGTAGTGTGTGTTAGTCATAGGGTGTCTTCTAAAAATCTTGAATGCTTCCCAAGGGCTCCATAAAATCATTCATCCATGGTGCCCAAAGCATGTGAGGGTAGGTATATGTAATCTTATGATAACTATTGAATAACATTTGATTATCTTTTTCTTTTATCGTCATCTATATTACATTCTTTAGCTCATGTTGACTATCAACATTACTAACCATCTTCTAGACTTACATTGTTTTTATCTTGCTTAATGTTCATGGAAAATGGGTTTGAACACTTCCGCCTCAGATTCGAATACATTTCTACAATTGGTATAAGAGCCAAGTTATCGAGATTATCATTCTAACCAATGGTTCTCTCAAACCTATGCTCATATCATGCTTCTATCATGTTCTTGATGAAAATCATTAAAGATGTTCTTTCGATTCTTGAGATTTATCTGAGATTTTATGTTTTGATTTTCCTTATTCTTGTCAAACCCCACCCAAATGTGCACTATTCTGAAATTTTCTCCTGTTTTCGGGTGTATATTTGACATTTATCTCTTGAAAAACATCTAGATTGTGGTTTGTCTTAGTCACAACAAATATGAAATATTGATTAAAATAAGATCAAGGATAAATGTTTATGATGGTAAGGTTGAGATTACGGTTACAAGAAATGAAGAGAACAATTACGACGGTTGCAAGTTGGTGTTATTGTTGGCGGTGATGAACTAGTGGTTGTTAGCGATGATAGGATGTATAAGAAATTAGGGTTTCCACGAGACAATACAATGATGATGGTCGTACACTACGACTCGTACAATAGTTGATTGCAATAAAAGGATATCGAGAATGGTTGTATCGTGTACTATTACCCATTGACAACAATGAAATAGTTTTGTGATTTAGTAGAAATAATGATAATTGGCTTTTAAGTGTTTTGCGGAAGAATGGTGCACCGTCACACCCCGGATTAGGTACACCCCGAACGTTTGAGTTGAATTGGTTGGTATCGTGTAATTGGTCTCGATCTATTTCATCAATGTATTGTAAAACATTAGTGGAAGTCTTTGAAAATACTTTTGCAAATAATCAATTTCATCAATAGGTTTTCTATTTACGCTTGTCTTAAATATTTTATTTCGTAGATTGAGAAAATTTATTGGTATGGCTGATGAAACAATCAAATCCTAGGAGGTATTTCAATACCAGGGGTTGAATTGAAAACATCCATATATTTCAAACTAAGGATTGATCATATCCTTAATAGTTACATTCTTTTAAATTACACAAAGCATTACACTCTGAAATAAATTATGCAAAGATAAGAGCCACAAAGTCTATAGTCTAACTATCATGTCATCATGGATTCTTGTGGGTGTTCCCGTAATTCTAGGTTTAACATAAACCTTTATTTGAAATAATATGTGCACATTATTTTCCTGAAAATAGTTTTGAAAATAAAGTATGAGTATAAAATTGGTGAATCATGTTACCAATTTTTTTTGATAAAATCAATACAACATGTTTCATATGAATAATTATTAAGACAACTTGTTTTATAGTTGTCCCATTCATTGACAAGGCTCATACCTGGTAGCTAGTATACATTGAAATTCATCTTATTCATATATGTTGAAATGATTTCAGCCGTATTATGGCATAACATATAGTTACTCGTTAAGGTGTGTATCCTCAATTGATATATGCATAGCATGTCATGTTCGCTTAAACCCTTGCTTGATAAAGTTAATATAGTCATATGCTGGTTTTAAAATTACATAAACATTTGTAAAAAGAAATTTCATAAACATGCTTGAAATCATTAATAAAAGCACATATGCATAGCATGCGAATGAAGTTTAAGAAACATATTGACCTAAACAGATGGCTTAGATTGAAGCTTAGATTCTTCTATATCCTTGTTAGCACTTTTATAAAATCACGTTGAGCTTAACGGGGTAATATACTAGCTTACACGGGATAAATATGAGTTTAGGGTTTGTGTCTAAAAGAAATCTTCAGCCACACAGTTTTATTTATAGGTGAAATCTGGGGCTCGATGTTCCCCACATCACCATGCCGATGCTGGCCATATCGTGTGATGCCTTGACATGTGTCACCAACTCATTAATCTCAAGCTGCCATTCATGATGTGGCCCCCCATAACCGGATACGATCCATAACAGAGCTACGTGTCTAAATCAGCCTTTAGTCATCAATCACGTGTCACTTTGTTATTCATCATTATCATCTCTGTGTCGAACTACCGGGGTTTCTGCAGCCAGGTTGTTGCGGTCCGCATTTAATACACTCTTTGATGCCACTTACATAACGCGGTCTGCATCAGGTCTAGTTATAAGAACTTCTATTTGCTTTAGTCCTTAAAAAATTTAGGATTGTTACATGCACAATTAAGGCTGCAAGCGAACCAAATAAACACAGACAACACATTCATTAAGGAAGTTATGTTGTTCATGAACAATTCACGAACACTTACCGAACGAGATTTCTTGTTTCTGTTGGTAAATTACGAATATGAAGTGTTAACGAACTATTCAGAAACACAAATTGAACATCAATGACACACATAAATATTCATGAACATAAATAAACACAAATGGAAGTTTGTTAAGCTTTAACACAAACTTAACATTATTATCCAAACATACTTGACATAGATATAACTAACACAAAAATTAAGATGTTTGTGAAAATTTAGCATAAACTGATGTCTAACATAGTCAACTTGGGGATGTTAGTAGAGACATAGAGTGTAACATCCGCCATTTTCCAAGTTAAAACCCAAACCCGAACCCATTTTGAACTTCCATTATTAAATTATATTAATAATTTTAATGAATCAAATACATTAAATTTGTAATTAGACCAATATTGACAATTGTTTTATTCAATTTTCATATATTAAATCATTTAAACAACTTATAATAATTTTTTATAATTTATAAAATAAATTATTAAAGGTTATTAATATTTATAAGATTTTAAATATTCAATTAAAATAAATAATCAAATTACAAGTTCTTATGAGATTTATTAAGTCTACAAAGATTTAATAAAAAAAGAAGTTGTTAAATTAAAATTAGATTTTAATAAATTTAGAGTTTAAATTGTAATTATTCTTTTATTTATTTAAATTATTTAATTTTAAATTTAATTCAAATTCCAATCATAACCACCTTTTGAAAGACTTGTAACTCACCATTAACATCATTCATAACCCCCTCCTAACCTCAACTATAAAAGCAAGCTTTAGGCCACACTTTTCATTTGCTCATTCTTCAAAAATCTCACTCTCATATCTTTCTTTCATCCATTGGTTATGACTAATTTGAAGAATTTTATTTTACAAGTAATTCAACAAGTTTCTAATACTAAGGTTACCTTATAAGTGTTTTTATATTATGTATATCTATATTGTTCTAATCATCCTAACATTCAATTGTTCTTATGTTCTTACTTTTATTATTTCTTCTACTAAATCTCTTTTAAATTTCAATCATTATCATTTGATCATTAACCTTTTAATATTCACTAAACTTATAACAATCACTAACATTCCTAAATCAAGCTAACAACACACTAACGTAAACAAATAATCCTGATTGCATATGGAAGGCTATGCCACCGCATTCGGTTATTCCACAAGAATATTTCTCTAAGTGATGGTTTTACTGAAGTCTTAGAATATTTATCTATAACTCAGATGAAGTCTAATATACCACATATCGACATAATTATTTTTGTTCTAACCCGTTTCATGCTTTAACAATTTTAAAAGTGCACATAAGTGTCTTACTATAATTTTGCCAGACTATAGTCTTACTTCAACTGACCATAACTTGATCATAACAAACTAAATTTGAAAAATATTAGACTCCAATATTAATTTCATCGAATAACCTTTTCAACGATAGTTTATACGTCTTTAAACTCAATCGGACGACTCAACAATAGCCTTCACAAGATAAGTGCGCATTTCAGCACCTTCTGTCTTGTGCTGCTGTTTTGACTTACTTACGGGTCTTTTCATAAAAATGTTTCTAAACGAGAGTTGCCAGGGAGAATCTAAACTAGTCAAATCTAAATTTTTATAATTTTATTAAACCGTTTGATATTTCTAAAACTTGTTCAAATACGTACCAAACATTCTGTCCAGAATCTAAAATTGGTACAATAATCCTTTTTCAATCTACCTTTCGCTTTTTGGCATTCTCTAAACGTGCTAACTTCTAGTAATGAATTCCAACCTCAAGTTATTATTTATTTTTATCCTTTAGGACATCACCTTTGTCTCTTGAACATCCAAGCTTCCTTATGTACTCTACAACCATCATTATACAATGTGAGTTTTCCATGCCCATTTTTACATTATTTCACACCTTTTGGGGTGAAACATGTTAATCTTACAAACTTACACTTGTAAACATCTTAATACTTGTAAATGCACATTCAATTAATCTTTACCTTTTGTCATGGTTATTGGTATTATTGTGAGTGTTACATGAGATACATTATATGTTGACAATCATTAACTATTGCTAGCCTGGCGACGTCATAGATCTATGGGCCTGACAAACCTATTTGGTGCTAAAGCCGATGTATTGCCGGCTCCTGATGACGTATGACTTTTTCATCATGGGAACCAAGTACACTTAGCCAATCGTTATAAACTTGTAATCTTAATCTTGGTCGAGGTTTGATTGTAGCTATATCTGTTCTATAAACTTGCATAATTCATAACCATTGACATGAATTGCTACTTGTAAATCCTTTTATATATATGTATGTTTAATCCATGGAAACTCATCAACTTTCAAAGTTGACGCTTTATTTTTAACATATTTCAGGTTTACTACTTGAGGAACTCTTCTTGCACATATAGGACTTGGACCTAGCTTACCTAAATATTTTATTGCTTTGTTAGAATCTGTTGTATTGTAATGATTTATTTGATTGATTTTATTTAATGAAAAATAGAATTTAATATTAATACAACTTATTTAATTCAATGAGCTATGAACAATCGTTTCACATTCGTCCGTCCCGATGATTCTGCCGTCGGTCGGGGTGTGACAGATTTGGTTTACTACTTGAGGAACTCTTCTTGCACATATAGGACTTGGACATAGCTTAACTAAATTTTTTATTGCTTTGTTAGAATCTTTTGTATTGTAATGATTTATTTGACTGATTTTATTCAATGAAAAATGGAATTTAATATTAATACAACTTATTTAATTCCATGAGCTATGAACAATCGTTTCACATTTGTCTGGCTCGATGATTCCGCCGTCGGTCGGGGTGTGACTGATTGGTATCAAAGTCATGGTTATAGGGAATTAGGTTATTAGAAATGAAATGACCTAGACTATAACTAAGTACCCTTACATATGAGTCCTCTTATGCATTTTATATGCTTAGATATAATTATTTGTGCCTTATATGTTTATACTTGATTATGTGATTATATGCCTTATGTGATTCTTCTTATACTTTGAATCTTATCAATTCACACATGAATCTTAAATCATATTCTAAGGCATTGTGTGCCTAAATCAAATGGTTTTCAAAATGAGCTTTGAATCGTTATTCGTGGTTTTCAAGTCTCGTCAAAGTCTATGTCCTATAACTTGAAACGTGTAATGCAGGAAGAGAGTGATGCCTGTATCTCGAGGTGTTCTGTCTAGGCAAGGTATTCATATAAATCCAAATCAACCGATGGATCCGTTTACCTTACCTGGGAACCCCTGGGTGAGTGTCCGCTTATAGGTACGCATGTCTTCATTAAGGTTGTAGTTGACCTAATACTTTGATAAGTCAACGTATTGCTTTGGTTAGTAAATCGACCGTTACACTTGAAACATCTTGTTGTTATCGTATTATCATTGATCTTGTCTTCTTGGATCTAAAAACTCATTATCCAATTCTCATAAAGACTTTTAATAATCTTTCTGAATGTCTTTCCCTCAAAACCGCACTTACTCTAAAAACTCAATACAATGATAATCTCATTCTAAACTGAAGCTTTTTATCTTAACAAACACGATTCTCGTATCAACGTTACACCAATGCAACTTTGAAACCTCAATGGCATACTAAGCAAGAATCGATTATCTAAGAACCCTGTTAAAGTTATTTGCTTGAGAAGCTCCTATGAATTTCATATCCCATCCAAAAGTGTCTTAAAAAATATTTCTCGTGTTCGTCAAGAAGACTCTCGTATTGATCTAAAACTTGGTGTTGTATTTGTTACAAAACCTTCCTAATCGTCTTGCACCGTCTGAATGCAAAAGCTTATCAGCTAAAATTCTAAATTGATAACCTATCCATTTTGTCAAAGAAACACATGAAATCTCGAATCATGAAATTGAACAAACTTAAGCGTACCAAAACACCATAATCAAACTCATTGAGTTTAAACGTTCCCAAGCGTTCACTAGAGAACAGGAAATGAAATCCAAGTCTCCTCATAACTTTGAACTAAATTTTCTCGTGATTAAATTTCGGGACGAAATTTCTTAAAGTAGGGGAGACTGTAACATCCGCCATTTTTCAAGTTAAAACCCAAACCCGAACCCATTTTGAACTTCCATTATTAAATTTTTTAATATTTTTAATGAATCAAATATGTTAAATGTGTAATTTTACCAATATTGACCATTGCTTAATTCAATTTTCATATATTAAATCATTTAAACAACTTATAATAATTTTTATATAATTTATAAAATAAATTATAAAAGGTTATTAATATTTATAAGATTTTAAACATTCAATTAAAATAAATAATCAAATTACAAGTTCTTATGAGATTTATTAAGTCTACAAAGATTTAATAAAAAAAGAAGTTGTTAAATTAAAATTATATTTTTAATAAATTTAGAGTTTAAATTGTAAATGTTCTTTTATTTATATAAATTATTTAATTTTATATTTATTTCAAATTCCAATCATAACCCCCTTTTGAAAAACTTGTAACTCACCATTAACATTCATAACACCCTCCTAACCTCAACTATAAAAGAAAGCTTTAGGCCACACATTTTTCATTTGCTCATTCTTCAAAAATCTCACTCTCATATATTTCTTTCATCCATTGGTTATGATTAATTTCAAGAATTTTATTTTACAAGTAATTCTAGAAGTTTCTAATACTAAGGTAACCTTATAATTGTTTTTATATTATGTATATCTATATTGTTCTAATCATCCTAACATTCAATTGTTCTTATGTTCTTACTTTTATTATTCTTCTACTAAATCTCTTTTAAATTTCAATCATTATCATTTGATCATTAACCTTCTAATATTCACTAACCTTATAACAATCACTAACATTCCTAAATCAAGCTAACAACACACTAACGTAAACAAAGAATCTCGTTTGCATATGTACGACTATGCCGCCGCATTCGGTTATTCCACAAGATTATTTCTCTAAGTGATGGTTTTGCCGAAGTCTTAGAATATTCCTATATAACTCAAATGAAGTCTAATATACCACATATCGACATAATAAATTTGTTCTAACCCGTTTCATGCTTTAACAATTTTAAAAGTGCACATAAGTGTCTTACTATATTTTTGGCAGAATATAGTCTGACTTCAACTGACCATAACTTGGTCATAACAAACTAAATTTGAGTAAAATCAGACTCCAATATTAAGTTCATCGAATAACCTTATAAACGACAGTTTATACGTCTTTAAACTCAATTGAACGACTTAACAATAGCCTTCACAAGATAAGTGCGCATTTCAGCACCTTCTGTCTTGTGCGGCTGTTTTGACTTATTTACGGGTCTTTTCATAAAAATGTTTCTAAACTAAAGTTGTTCGGGAGAGTCTAAAAAGTCAAATCTAAATTTTTATAATTTTATGAAACCGTTTGCTATTTTTAAAACCTGTTCAAACACATACCAAACATTCTGTCCAGAATCTAAAATTAGTACAATAATCCTTTTTTCAATCTACCTTTCGCTTTTTGGCATTCTCTAGCCTCCTAACTTCTTGTAATGAATTCCGACCTCAAGTTATTGTTTATTTTTATCCTTTAGGACATCACCTTTGACTCTCGAACATCTAAGCTTCCTTATGTACTCCACAACCATCATTATACAATGTGAGTATTCCATGCCCATTTTTACTTTATTTCACATCTTTTGGGGTGAAACATGTTAATCTTATAAACTTACACTTGTAAACTTCTTGATACTTGTAATCTTATAAACCTTTTTTGGGATGAAACATGTTAATCCATGCCCATTTTTACTTTATTTCACACCTTTTGGGGTGAAACATGTTAATCTTATAAAGTTACACTTGTAAACATCTCGATACTTGTAAATGAAAATGCAATTCATCTTTACTTTTTGTCATGGTTATTGGTATTATTGTGAGTGTTATATGAGATACATTATATGTTGACAATCATTAACTATTGCTAGCGTGGCGACGACATAGATCTATGGGCCTTACAAGCCTATTTGGTGCTAAAGCCGATGTATTTCCGGCTCCTGATGACGTATGACTTGTTCATCATGGGAACCAAGTACACTTAGCCAATCGTTATAAACTTGTAATCTTAATCTTGGTCGAGGTTTGATTGTAGCTATATGTTTACTATAAACTTGCATAATTCATAACCATTGACATGAATTGCTACTTGTAAATCTTTTTATATGTATGTATATATATGTATGTTTAACCCATGGAAACTCACCAACTTTTAAAGTTGACCCTTTATTTTTAACATGTTTCAGGTTTACTACTTGAGGAACTCTTCTTGCACGTATAGGACTTGGACCTAGCTTAACTAAATATTTTGATGCTTTGTTAAATTCTTTTGTATTGTAATGATTTATTTGATTGATTTTATTTAATGAAAAATGAAATTAATATTAATACAATTATTTAATTCAATGAGCTATGAACAATCGTTTCACATTCATCCGCCTCGATTATTCCGCCGTCGGTCGGGGTGTGACATAGAGTACAACAAGAATTTATATTTTTACAAGCTTAAAACTATTATAATATAAATATAAAACATAAAATTTTGAACAAACAGAAATGACGTGAACGAATATAAAAGAATACATTATTGAATGTTCAGGGAAATAAATGAATGAACAAGTCGTTTGTTCATGTTCCTTCTTTTAGCTTAATGAACATAATTATCTTGTTTGTGTTCATTCTTTTATTAAACAAACAGACATAAACGAACTTCCCACTTAACAGCAGTTTGTTCACGAACTACTCGTTGAACACTCGGTTCATTTACAACCTCATGAATAATTTAGACCAGACTAATTTTCTAAACAATAGTAACTATCATAGAAAAAGCATATGCCAAAAATCATCTATTGAAGCATCTACCGAGTAGCTTTTGAATCAACTTCCGAACAACACTTCTTTACTTTGGATTGTATTTGAAAAGCATCTTTCGAAACTTCCAACTGGCAGATAAGAGCTTCACATACAAATAAGAAAGAGTATCTGCTGAAACTTCACTGCCAATTCTGATACCGTTTAACTTTCAATAGTTGCTTCAAATATTATTATTGGTACGGTTCATGTGAAGTTCATATTGATACTAGTTTTCTTCATCCTATGATCAAGGATAGGAACTTTAAAACATGAATATGGAACCTATGAATTTCTTGTTTAAGGTTCACAATAGTTGGATTTTTATCAAGTATGGCTAATTGCACATAACATGGTTGATTGAATGCATTAGCAAGTGTGATAACATGAGATCTCTTGATATCTTGTTTCTCATATAGGTACTTTTTGATATATTGTTGGGATAATCGGATGCTAATAATCCTGTCTCTTATGAATTTGTGGTAATGTTCATATGACGAAGGCTTATGTTGATTTTTTGCATTTATGCAAAATGTGTGCACATATTCATTTCATATGAGTGTTGGCATGATAGGCTAAAATTCATAAAAGATAAAACAAGTTAATGATGCCTATGTTGTAAGTCCAATATTTGAACAAAATCAACAACAAATTCCAGGGTAAAAACTTTCAAATTTTAGTCTCCTGATAAACTCGGACCACCTTCCAATCAAGGCTAGTTAAGTAATATCTACTACGATAGAATGTGCCTTTGATTTGAGGACACATCTAGTGTAACACTCCTGAAAGGTTCACAAAAGCATTCGCTAGACAACGTGGGATCGGGGGTGGCAGCCACTGAAAGCATCATCCAAGGGGCGGTAGCCCCTGGTGGGGTCCAAGCGAGAAATCCCTTGGTTAGGGTTGAGCTGACTAACGAGCATGTGTCGGACACTTGGACACCAATGCAGACCCTATTGGCTTTAGATGCGAGTCGTATCGCTAAAAGGGGCCGGAGGCAACACATGTGCGATACATGTCACTCATGTAGAGGGGACACATGATTTCACATAGTGACCTTTAGTTTAGGTGTTAGAGTCCTACTCAACTCATTTCATGACCTAATGCTTGATTCTCAAAGATTCAAAGCTACCAAACATTTCTAGAAGATGATTCTAGCGTAGTGAATAGCTAACTACTGCTTACGTCAGCTAAAAATAACCTAAAAACATAGACAAGGCTCGACTTGACTTTAAATCTAATACATTTGTCTTCGAAAATAAAACCCATAAATCCATCAGATTCACCATTATCCTTGAGAACTAGCATGACCAAAACAACACTTAGAACATTTTTTGGTGCAACTGTGAAAGACTTCCGAAGGCAAAAGCAGCACTTCCGAAGATTAAAGTAAAAAGAACTTCCGAAGGGGAATCCTATCTTCCAAGACATAGTCATCCCTCTTCCAAAGATCAACACTTAGAAGATTTCAAGACAATGACTTCCGAAGCATAAAGTCTTGAAGATCAACACAAGTCTCAGAAGAAGTAGACTCTTTCAAACTATAAGTGGCTTCGGAAGAACTTGTTCTTCCGAAGCCAATTAACCTTTGAAAGAACCTAGTATGAACCAGTGGATAAAAGTATGGCCCTTGTGACAAGCCGCTGCAACCTCTGAGATACTGCATGGCGCTTTCCCACGCCCATATAGTTGACCATGCTTTATTCCATTGTTCATCCTTTATCAGCTATAGTTAACAACTTTAGTTGGTGACAAAAGGTAAGTCATGGACATGTCATGACTACCTAATCTAGGATAGTATTTTATCATAGTTACCTTACTTCTAGCAATGTAGTATTTGCTTAGTTGTAATTTCCAGCTAGTAATCTTTTGTATAACCGGCTGTAGATAGTAGTATATATAGTTCTCATTGTACACTCAGTTAGTATGCTTGTAAGAGTCTTGTACACCTTGAGTTGAGAAGTAATATATACAAGCATCTTGAAAACCATTTCTTGTGTGTTTTTTACTTAGTATATTATTATCAACTCTCAAAGGATATTGCTTCATCATTATTTGAGTGTAAATTAGTGAGTTAAAGAGAGAATACTCGTGTTGAGTGACCAATATTGATCTTGCAATTAGTATCAGAGCTTCGTAGGCTCTTCATTATGAGATATTACCATCCCAAATCAACCGGTTGTATCACTCATACACTCAGTTCACTCAATATGGCCCTCAACTAAAAAATCATCTATATCTGAAATGGGAACGATGACTAAAGCCCCTATCATCAATCCTGACAACATCAGATCTTGGTGCGAGTGTATTGAAGGATTCATTAGGTATCAAGACAGCAAAATGTGGATATCTATCACCTATGGTCTTTACAAGCCAAACGTGGCAGCACAAGCAGGAAATGGTGCCATGATAGAAAAGTTTGTTGAAGACTACTTAGATGAAGACCTCAAGAGAATGGACATTGATACCAAAGCCATGACTGTGCTGCTTACAGCCCTACCAAACTCCATAATGGTAGGCTTTAAGCACTGTCAGTCAGCCAAAGAACTCTTTGATGCTTTGACATTGATGTACTCTGGTTCCAATGAGTCCAAGAAAGATTCCCTAAAGCAACAGTTTGAAAACTTCACATATGTTGCTGGAGAGACCCTCAACCAGCAATACTTAAGGTATATGGATCTTATTTCATGACTTCAGTCTATGGGAGTAACTCTTGAGAAGAAAGATATATCAAGGAAATTCATGAGTGCACTTCCTGAAGAGTAGACTTTTTATTGTGCCTCTATCAAGAGGACAGAGAACCTGAACACTCTCATAATGACTAAACTATATGGCATCCTTGATGGATACCGTGTAGAGATGGAGACTCAAAGAGGCTCCCCGTTGAGCAGAACCTCTAGTCTTCCTGCTAGCAATGCTTTAGTTATTGTTGAAGGCTCAAGATCCCCACAGTCTCAACAGCACCTGACTTACTCTCAGTAGCCATCATGTTCTTCTAGGTCATACATTACCTTTCCTGAGACACCAAGTTCTCAACAGTCTCAATCAGGTCCCTTCTAGGACAATTGTGCCTTTGTTTCAGGAAATAGGCATTCTAGTGATTTTCAATTTTGCTTTAATGATCTAGAATGTTTTAGCCCAAATGATGTTGAATACATGGACATCGTCCAACAAATGGCTCTTTTGACATATAGAGCAAAGAAGTTCTTTAAAAGAACCGGAAGGCAGTTCCTTAGAACCCAACCAACAACAAATTTAGGTTTGACAAAACTAAAGCCAAATGTTACAACTACAACCAACTTGGTCGACAGGGAATGTAAAGCTCATAAATCCAATCTAGGAGCTACTCAAGCCTCCACACATCCTTCCACACCTAAAGCTGCTACAAAGTCAACTAAACAACAAACTGATGTTGTTGCTCAAGAAGTTGATTGGAGCTTCATGGTGCAAGATGTGACCCCTGCTCAAGCACTCATGGCTGGAACTGATGATAGCAAGGGACATCCATATGACAAAAATAGAAATGTGTGGATTGTGGATAGTGGAAGCTCCAGGCACATGGCAGGGAACAAATCTCTTCTTCAACCATTTCAATATTTTGATAGAGGTCCTGTTCAGTTTGCAGGTGAAACCGGAGGATATATTTCTGGTAGAGGTAGTGTATCTAATGGTAAGTTAAAGGTCGACAAAGTAAACTTTGTCAAACATCTTGAACACAATCTTTTAAGTGTTTCTCAATTCTATGAACAAAATCACCAAATGTTTTTTCACAAAACAAGAGTGCATTATCCTCAAACCCGGAATGACAATTATTCAGGAATTGGTGCTTTTTAGATCTCCCAGGAGAGGGGATATGTACAAGCTGGATATGAACAATGCTTCCCCACTAGGAGAAGTACCATGTTTTCTTTCCTTAGCTAATGGTGATGAGTCAACTCTGTGGCATAAATGAATATGTCATGTTAATTTTAAAACCATGAATAAATAAGTCAAAAATAACTTGGTACATGGTGTGATTAAAAAGGAATTTTTCAGCAAAGATAACTGTGTTGCATGTCTAAAAGGAAAACAACATAGGTTCTCTCATAAATCCAAAGAAGTTAACTCCATCACCACTCCATTACACTTATTGCACATGGATCTATTTGGTCCTACAAGTATAATGAGCATTGGAAGGAAATCATATTGCCTTGTGATTTTTAATGATTTCATAATATTTACATGGGTATTATTTTTAATAACTAAAGATGAAATAACTGAAACTTTAAAATCTTTTATTCTTAAAATATAAAATCAAATTGATGATAAGGCAAAAATCATGAGAAGTGATCAAGGGATTGAGTTTAAAAATCAAGTTCTTGACTTATTTTATAACTCAAAAGGATTGTCAGACAATATGGTGGCCCTAGAACTCCTCAACAAAATGGTGTTGCTGAGAGGATGAGTAAGACACTTATTGAGGCTGCTAGAACCATGATAGCTGATTCAGAGTTGCCTCTAACATTCTGGGCAGAGGCAGTCAGCATTGCATGTTATGTGCAGAACAAAGTTCTTATAGTCAAGCCCCATGGAAAAACCCCTTATGAGCTATAAAACAAGAGGCCACCGTTCATTGGCTTTCTTAGGTCCTTTGGAAGTAGGTGTACCATACTTAACACAAAGGACGATTTTTGCAAAATTTGCTGAAAAGTCAGATGATGCTATCTTTGTTGGATATTCCTCTAACTCTATTGCATATAGAGTTTATAATATCAAAAACTAACAATTTGAGGAATCTTCCAATATTGTTGTAAATAAGCACACTCCTTGTGTTATGGGAAATGGTCCTGACCATATTTTTGACTTAGAATTGTTTCCAATCTATTCTAAACCTTCTTGTGAGAATGTTTCAGCTGGAACAGGAACTCAAAATGATTTGGATGATGATCAACTGTTTGAGTTACCCAGACCTCTTCCAGGTTCTCCAAGAATTGCTGAAAATCAAGTTCCCACAAAGAGAAGACCTGAAAGCATGACTTTCTTAGGAACAAGTGGAGCTTCAACTAGTTATCAACAATATGAGCCTTAAAAATCATCAAGTGACAACTCAAACTCTAAACAACACCTAGCTGATGGATGTAGCAATCAGGAGGAACAGGTAACTATTAATGCTACTCCACAACAAAATGCTACTGATGTTGTCTATCCTTCATTCAATCAGTCCTCATTGAATGAATGTGAGACATCAGTTGTTCCAAGTGTTTAAAATCTTGAGTAGAACTTTTCCAATCTAGATCTTTCCATGCAACTGGATGTGATCCCTAGGCTCAGGATTCACAACACTCACCCAGCTGAGAACATCATTGGAGATGTTTCTGAGGGTGTGAGAACAGGAGGACAGACCTGTAATGGGAATGTATGCTTGTACTCATGCTTCCTTTCACAAATGGAACCAAGGAAGGTACAAGAAGCATTGAAGGATAATAGTTGGGTTGAATTAATGAAGAGGAGTTGCTTCAATTCAAAAGACAAAAGGTTCGGAACCTATGTCTACTACCATCTGGTCAAGTACGCATTGGCACAAAGTGGGTATTCAGAAACAAGAAGGATGATAGAGGCTTGATTATCAAGAACAAGGCAAGACTGATAGTTAAAAGGTACACACAAGAAGAAGGAATTTATTACACTGATGACTTTTCACCTATTGCAAGACTTGAGGCAGTGAGGATCTTTCTTGCTTATGCAACACCCAAGAATTTTACAGTATAGCTTGATGTCAAGTGTGCATTTCTGTATAGGGATATAGATAGAGAAGTCTACATGTGCCAGCCTCCAGGATTCAAAGACCCACAACATCCCAACTATGTGGGCAAATTGAATAAAGCTCTCTATGGGCTGCACCAAGCACCTAGGCTGTGGTATGAGACTTTGCCTCAGTTTCTCCTGAAGAATGGTTACACCAGAGGTACCACTTACAAGACATTATTCATAAAGAAGTCTGGGAAAGACATTTTGCTAGTACAAGTCTACGTTGATGACATCATATTTGGCTCCTCAAATGACCAAATGTGCAAAGACTTTGATATTTTCCTTGGAATTCTGGTAAAACAGATGAAAGATGGGTTCTTTATCAATCAATCTAAATATGTCAATGATATTTTAAAAAGATTTGAAATTAAGGATTATAAGCCAGCAAAGACACCTATACCCATAAATCACAATCTTTGTCCTAACTCTGAGGGGGAGGATATCGATCAACATCAGTATAGTGCAATTATTAGATCTCTGATGTATCTCACTGCAAGTAGAGATGATATTATATTTGTAACCTGCATTTGTGCAATATATCAGGCTGCCCCAAAGGTGTCTCAGCTAGTTGCTGCCAAAAAAATCCTTAGATACCATAAAGGAGCTCCCAAACTGGGTCTATGGTATCCTAGGAATCAAGATTTCAATCTCTATAGCTACACTCTGAAATATCAACAAGAAATCAACATAAAGGATAATCTCCTGGCAATGCAAGAAGTAATCACGTGTCTGAACATCAACTGCTAAAGCTGAATACATTGCCGCTGCTAGTTGTTGTGCTCAACTACTATGGATTCAAAATCAGATGTTAGATTATGGATTCAGTTTCAAGGAGATTCCTATCCATATTCATAACAAGAGTGCCATTACCATTACAGAAAATCCAGTCAAGCACTCCATGACAAAGCACTTTGACATCAGGTATCATTTTATTCGAGACATTCATGAGAAAAACCTGATCAAACTAGTCAAAGTTGCCTCAAATGAACAATACACTGATCTGTTCACCAAAGCATTTGATGAACAAAGATTTAAGTATCCTATTACAGCTATTGGGATGATAAACATTGATTAGTCTATCTCCTTTGAAAACCTTTTCAAAATGTGTCTTGTTTTTGTCAAACAATCTAAACCCTGTTACAAAAGGTATTTCTTCCAAAATCTGCTGAGTATGAGTTCTTTCGAAGAGAAATTTACTCTCGGAAGATATCGTATTTGTCTTCCAAAGGAAAATTCCCTCAAGTTAGTTTTATCTTCCGAAGAGTTTTGTTGGATCAAGTAAGGGTGGTGCAACGAAAACAACACTTAGAACATTTTTTGGTGTAATTGTGAAAGTCTTCCGAAGGCAAAAGCAACACTTTCGAAGATTAAAGTAAAAAGAACTTTGAAAAGGAATCTTGTCTTCTGAAGACATAGTCATCCCTCTTCTGAAGATCAACACTTAAAAGATTTCAAGACAATGACTTCCGAAGCATAAAGTCTTGAAGATCAACACTAATATCGGAAGAAGTAGACTATTTCGAAGTATAAGTGGCTTCAGAAAAACTTGTTTTTCTGAAGCGAGTTAACCTTAGGAAGAACCTACTATGAACCGGCGGATAAAAGTATGGCCCTTCTGAAAACCCGTTGCAACCTCTGAGATACTGCGTGACTCTTTCGCATGCCCATGTAGTTGACCATACTTTATTCCACTGTTCATCCTTTATGAGTTAGTACGGTTACCAACTTTAGTTGGTGACAAAAGGTAAGTCATGGACATGTCGTGACCACCTAATCTAGGATAGTATTTTATCTTAGATACCTTACTTCTAGCAATGTAGTATTTGCTTAGTTGTAATTTCCAGCTGGTAATCTTTTGTATAACCAGCTGTAGATAGTAGTAATATAGTTCTTATTGTAAACTCAGTTAGTATGCTTGTAAGATTCTTGTACACCTTGAGTTGAGAAGTAATATATTCAAGTAACTTGAAAACCATTCCTTGTGTGTTGTTTACTTAGTATATTATTATCAACTCTCAAAGGATTCTGCATCATCATCATTTGAGTGTAAATTAGTGAGTTAAAGAGAGAATACTTGTGTTGAGTGACCAATATCGATCCTGCAATGAGTAATAGTTAATTTATTAATGCATGTTGGTGAAATACAAGACAAGCATTAGACTAAGATTGTACATGTGATTTGAACAGAAATGTTGCAATATGACGGGTAGGGCCCTTAAGTGGTACTATGCGTAAGCATAACTTCTAATGGTTTGATGCTCAAAGGATTACGAATCCATAGGTATTAATGGTCCCTCGGACAACCTAGATAAAAAGGATTACCCGTACATAAAAGATCTTGTTGTGTATTTCTTCCTATGTACCTAGCATGGTTAATTTTAAATTAATGTTTTCATGTTTGATTATAATAATGATTCGGGTCCACTAAACGTTATTCATAGACATTTTCAGTGATATTGAATTTTAAAACTTTTACAAGTAAAGAGTGACTAAAATAAAAGTGACACTAGATCATCTACAGTATCAATTGTCGGTTTATATAGTGTCGGTTGTTTAAAATCACAAGATGAGAGCTGAAATAGATGCATCTCTAGTATAGAATCTTGTGCTTGTAAATATAGACAGAATTTTATAAAACAATTTTGTGAATCAATAATTGATCCAATTTTGAGAATCGACTTGATTTTTAAATGAATTTCCGCTTCCAAGATTATCTTTATAAATGATTTCTAGAATAAAATAACAAAATGATTTGAATCGGATCACACGACCCCGGGTGACCCAAACCCTGGGTGTGACATCTACTTTGGTACAAAGTGTCAATTGTAAGCATTAGTCTAGGGGATAAATTATTTTCAAGACTAATGCTTATAATTTCAAAGGCAAGAAATGTTATCATTGGTTATTACTAAAATGCATCTATGTTTTTAAATTTAAAAGTACTTGAATCCTCTATCTATTGTAAATCATCCACGATGCTTCACCATTATAAGAGGACAAGTACTTGAACACCTTGATATCATTGAGTAGAAAATTTATTATTTTTACTTTGAAGACTCTCAAGAATCAAATTTTTGGATCGTGGTCAACATTTTTTAACCTCGTTTCTCTCATGTTCATTACCAGAAAAGTTATGATTCCTATACTTGGACTGACACTCATACACTAACATCCTTTGCATGGGATAAAAGAATTGAGTGGTTCATCGGGAGCTTAAATGGAGGGGGGAGAAGATAAATGAAAGTCATGAAACTTTAAGATGATTTTTTGGGTTTGAGAAGTAGGATAAAGAAAGCTGCACATCCTTTTTGAGGTGAAAGAAACATGAAATGCGTCTTCACAAGTTCAAGATTATTGATTTATGCTGTTTTATTGTACTTAAACATATATTCAGTACATCTAGCCACATAGTAAAAGATTGTTAGTTTTTGAGATTCAAACCGATCAGTTAATTTGGATAGATATCTATTAAACATTATAGTATAATGTAGTTGTTGATTAGGGAGTAACAAATCATGGCACAAGAAGACTTCGGATTACCTGAACCAAACCAAATGACATAACATTTATTGTATTATTTATTATTAATTGGTATATTTATTGTGTCGAGTTGTAGGCATGCAACCCTACAAGATAGAGGATAACATCCATGTGTAGTGTGTCTTATTTTTCATAGTGTGTTTTTTAGAATTTTTGAGTGTTTCCCTAAGGGCTCAGTGTGAATCCAAGGATCGAAACAGGAATTATCAGGTTAGATTGCACGAATAGTGATTGCGGAATTATCACTACACATTGTTTAATTGATTGATGATGAAATAACAATTGTAATATGAATCAATTAAGAATAATTTTGATACATGTAAAAGTAGATGAACATAATAGATAAGCAAATACGTTTGATTCAAAAGTTTTTTATTAATACTGATTAATGATTACAATTGAACAAATAATGACTGAATAATTGATATTGTTGATTTCTAGGGTTCTAATGATGATTTGATGTGTATTGTTATGATTGTTGTTATGGTTTCTAGGGTTTGTTCATGGATCACGGATACCTAAAAGTGTGCACCTATGCCTTGTATTTATAGGCTCAGGGATTTACTATTAGGGTAACAGTAACTTTCTTATCGTGGTAAGAAAGTTACTCAGAGAATGTCTTGATGTGACGTTCTCTGACTAAAGTAAAGTCGTCCGTAGAAGTTGACTTTATGACCTCACTTTAGTGTTTGACTTGTTGACTTGATGTACTTATAGAAGTACATGCAAGTGTTTTGGTCTTCCGTAGGACTGGAGTCTTCCGTAGGATTTTGTTCTTCAATAGAAGTTTGGCTTTAAGTAGGACTTTGGTCTTCTGTAGGAATTTTTCACTTGATACTTCATCCGCAGCAAACTGTTCTTCCGTAGAAGATCCTCGGATGCACAATTCATTGTTGTTCTAGCAAAACATCTACGGAAGTACAGAATGTTCATCCGTAGGTAGTTCTTACACTTAGTCAATTTAAAAAATGACTAAGGATGATGTTATTCCTACAATCACACATATAAATCAACACAGTTATTGGTTAACCTATACATATATTGCATACGTAAAGGAGAAATATGTACAAGAGTTGATTAAAAAAAGATGATTAAAGTTCTAAGCCTATACATTGGATTTAGATCTATTGAAACTAGATCTAACACTCTGTAAGTTATTTATCTATGGAGTCCAAAGGGATAGGTAAATATAATATTTTGATGACTATTAAAAAAATTGATTATCTATTGATTCTTAGTTCATCACCTATGTTACACTTTTTAAATTCTTGTTGACTATGCATTATTGGTACCCATCTTCTAGACTTTCATTGTTCTTATCTTGCTTAATCTTCACAAAAGTGTAGGTTGACTACTTTAACATCAGATTTCAATATGCTTATATAATATATAAGTCGATTTAAGGTACAAATATGTACACATTGAGTAACATTGCAACTTTTATGAATTCAAACTTTAGTTAACTTATCATAGGAATTCATTCTACTATCAAAACATAAAAATACTAGTGGTTCATGAACTCTATCATATTATAAACTCATTAAAGATATCATTAATTGAACAGTTAACATGATTTAAACCTTCTTACCATATGATCAGTCATGAGTCCAGATACTTAGTCTTAACAGAAAACTAGGATACTTAAACCATAGTAGTATCCTTGAATATAGTAGGTTACGCTACTTTGATTATCGTATCCATATCATCATTAGTGTGAATTTCTTGTAGTCCCTTATAGTATTTCAAATTGTTTTAGGGGAGAAACATGTTGTCTTACTACTTTTCATATTCAACTATGATCTATGTTTACACACTATTTAACTGGAATGTATATGACATGGTTTGTTGGACCATTTTTGTTAGGAAAAGTTAGAGTTGTAAACGAGTTGAGCTACTCGAGTTCAAATCAATAAAAAACTCGAAACGAGCCGAGCTTGAAAGAAAGCTCAATTAATTTCAAGCATGTGCTGGCTTGCAATCCCAAACAAGCTTTGCAGGACCAGTGAAGGGTATGCACTTACAACACAACAACACAATGAGGAGAGTTGCTTAGAACACTTAACAGATCAAATAGGGAACTGGTTACTTTTAGTGAAAGATGCTAAGAACAAGAGTAAGAATGAGACAGAACAAGATGGCAAACAACACAAGTAATTGGTTTTCAAGAATGTTGTATATTGCTTCTCAAGTTCTATTACAAATGTTACAAAGCTACTTGTAAGGCCCCGTTCCCGGGACGCTTACAGTTGGATCATCATTGCACATAAAACATATATTTACATTCGTATTTCATAAAACATCTTAGCGAAACATTAAAATAATCTTTCATTTTCGTGTAAATGCTTTTGAAAGTTAATACAACATTCATTACAAAATGTAGTTTGTTCGCATTACAATGCAAAAACATTAATCAAAAGAATGCAATCCAAAAAGGAGCCGAGTAGCCGCCCGTGTCATCATCAGCAATCATTACCTGCCAACTGGAAACAAATAAAAAGTCAGCGTTGCTGAGTGAGTTCTAGTTTTATAATAAAACATACTTTACTTTCATTAAAACCTTTCATTTCCTCATGCGATCATACATCATACGTATACATAGATAATATCATTATTATCTTCATCATTCATTCATACTTTAACTTTTACATTCTTTAATCATTACAACTTTTCCTTTCCATTAAACCGTAAACCTTACCCTTCTGTTCATGATACTGGACCTAGGCCTATCATAGACCTTCTATAGCGGTGCAACAGCACCTAAGGTAAAGTTTAGGTGTACTATGCAATACCTTTCTGTTTATGGTTCTGGACCTAGGTCTATCATAGACCTTCTATAACGGTGCATCGCACCTCGTGGTCACAGTACCTAAGGTATGAAAATAGGTGTACCATTGCCATATGCAGTACCTTTCTGTTCATGGTTCTGGACCTAGGCCTATCATAGACCTTCTATAACGGTGCATCGCACCTCGTGGTCACAGTACCTAAGGTTTGTAGCAATAGTTCTATACAAATGGTCAATCACAAAGAAAGACCCCGATGTGCATACCATGCTTGCAAGACTTTCTTTACTTTCATTACTCATTAATGCATGCATTCTTACTTCATGTTCCTCTTTTCTTTATCTTTCACTTTACGTTACATAATACTTCATTTTGTTCATTAACATGACACGTAAAGCCACAAGAAAGATAAACATACATCATAACAAGGAACATAGCATACACAGTCATCAACATCATACAGGGCAATATCATACATACATAACATCATGCATAAACATGCAACATCATCGCCATGCCCAACATAACCTCTAAGGCCTCTATAGTCATCGTACATGAACTTACGGGAACTTCTACGTCAATGCTTACATTTGCACTTTTCCCTAAAAGTTAGAAGTTGAACTAAGCTTCTCCTCGGGTGAAACAGCCCTATTCGGGCGTACCCTTCAGTCGCATGGCCTCCAGGCGACTGAACATCATGCGATTGGACTCATGCGGATGAACATCTATGCGAATGGACACCCAGTCGTGCGTATGGACCTCATGCGGATGGAACTAATGCGAATGAGCACCTATGCGACTGACCTCATGCGAATGGACTCAATGCGAATGAGTCCCATGTGATTGGAACCAATGCGACTAAGCACCTATGCGACTGGACCCTCAGTTGTATGACTCCCCATGCGACTGGACTCCCAATCGTACGAATGAAACCTTAGTCGCGCGAATGAACCCTCAATCATGCGAATGAACCTCAATCGTGCGAATGAACCTCAATCGCACCTCAGTCGGCCGTATGGCCTCCAGTCGGTCGCCTAGCCTTAGCTGATGCAGAAAGGAGTTCATCCCGAACCCAATTTGCCATTTTCGGCCTCCAAGCTCATCCAAACCCATTCTAAGCCTAAATCAACCATCCTAGACATTAGGAATGCATACCACAACACCATACAAGCACACACAAGCCCGGAATCAAGTACCAAACGCCTCACACACAACCACACCCAAATGGGTCAAACACACACATACAAAAACGGGTTTTCTATGCTTTCCAGCCCCAAAATCGTTTGAAAACAAGTAAAAGAGGGGTCCTAGAACTCACATAATCGACCACCATGATAAGAGCTTCGATTTGACTCGCTCCGATTTGACTCGCTCCTCAACGATTTTGCTCACTCGAACCAACCTGAACCAACTTTTCTTCCTCTTTTCTCCCTTTCTCTCTTCTCCTCTTTTGTTTGGCTGAAAATGAGTGTGGGGAGAGGGTTATGGCTGCCCTCTCCCTTTAAATACCACCACACTCGACTTTCTCTCGGTGGCGAGTTTGATCCCTCGACTTTAGACTTTATTTCTTTTTCTTCACTCGCCGGCTTAAAAATAAATAAATAACCGGGTGTTACAAGTCCACCCCTCTTAAACAGGTTTCGTCCCCGAAACCCATTATTCCTCGAAAAAATGTTGGTAATGCTGCCTCATTTCTTCTTCAGTTTCCCACGTTGACTCGGATTCCTTCTTGTGCCTCCACTGTACATGCACAAGAGGAACCGTTTTATTCCTCAGCCTCTTCTACTTTCGATCGATGATTGCCACTGGTTGCTCCACATAATTGAGCCGTTCGTCTACTTTGATATCTTCCAGTGGAACAATCATATCTTCATCTGCCAAGCACTTTCTTAGATGAGATACATGGAATGTCGGGTGAATTCCACTTAACTCATCCGGTAACTCGAGTCTATAGGCCACCTCTCCTACTCGAGCAATGATTCGGAAAGGGCCTATGTACCTCGGGCTCAAATTTGCCCCGCCTTCGGAAGTGAATGATGCCCTTCCAAGGTGAGACCTTCAACATAACCCGGTCACCCACCTAGAACACAATCGGTTTGTGACGTTTATCAGCATACGACTTCTGTCTATCTTTGGCTGCCTTCATGAAGGCTTTGATCTTTTCAAGCTTCTCAGTCGTAGCCTCGATCACCTCGACGCTCCCTAACTCCTTTTGACCAATATCACCCCAACAAACGGGTGTTCTGCACCTCTTATCGTATAGCATCTCATATGGGGGCATACCAATGCTGGCATGATATCTATTGTTATACGAGAATTCAGCTAACGGTAAGTGGTCATCCCAACTTCCTCCAAAATCGATAACACATGCCCGAAGCATGTCTTCCAATGTCTGAATGGTCCTTTCTGACTGACCATCAGTCTGAGGATGATAAGCCGTGCTAATATGTAACCTCGTCCCCATGGCGTCGTGGAATTTCTTCCAGAATTTCGATGTAATTCGGGTGTCACGATCAGACACAATAGACACCGGCACACCATGACGAGTTACAATCTCCTTGATAAACGATTCAGCCAACCTCTCAGATGAATATGTCTCGCGGATCGGTAGAAAGTGAGCACTCTTCGTCAGACGATCAACTATCACCCATATGGCATCATACCCTTTCGGGGTACGCGGCAGCTTTGTAATGAAATCCATGGTGATATGCTCCCACTTCCATTCCGGTATATCCAAAGGTTGGATCTTCCCATACGGCTTCTGATGCTCGGCCTTCACTTGCAAGCAAGTAAGGCACTTACTCACATACTCCACTACATCACGCTTCATACCCGGCCACCAATAATCTTTCTTCATGTCGTGGTACATTTTCGTAGCACTGGGATGAATAGAGTATCGAGTCTTATGAGCTTCGTCCATGATCTTCATTCGTAGATCCTCAAAACGAGGAATCCACACACGACCGAATCGAGTTCTAACACCGAGTGTGTTTTCACCCAATTCCGCAACCAGACCTCTCATTCTTTTAGAGTTAAGACGATCTTCTTTCAATGCCTCATCTTGAAACTCTTTGACCTGCTTCATCACATCCGATGTCATGATCAACTGGTATGCTTTCACCCGAATCGGCTCGGGTCTCTCCTTTCGGCTAAAGGCATCCGCCACCATGTTGGCTTTGCCCAGATGGTAATGGATCTCGCAATCGTAGTCTTTTATGAGCTCCAACCATCGTCTCTGCCTCATGTTCAGATCTTTCTGCTCAAAGAAGTACTTCAAGCTCTTGTGGTCAGTGAATATGGTGCACTTCGTCCCATAAAGATAGTGCCTCCAAATTTTTAGCGCACCACAACTGCTAGCTCCAAGTCATGAGTAGGATAATTGACCTCATGAACCTTCAACTGTCGGGATGCATAGGCTATAACCTTTCCCCTCTGCATCAACACACACCCCAAACCTGAGTAGGAAGCATCAAAATAAACCACCAGATCTTCGCTTCCATCGGGTAATGACAAAACTGGAGCCTGAGTCAACCTCGTCTTCAATTCCTCGAACGCCTTCTCTTGAGCCTGACCCCATACAAACTTCACGTCTTTTCAGGTCAACTTAGTTAGAGGAGAAGCGATCTTAGAGAAGTCTTGAATGAATCTTCTGTAGTAGCCCGCCAAACCTAAGAAGCTACGAATCTCGGATGGCGTCTTTGGTGACTTCCATTGCATAACCGCCTCCACCTTTGTTGGGTCCACCATAATCCCGTCAGGATTCACCACATGACCCACGAATTGAACCTCGCGCAACTAGAACGCGCACTTGGAGAACTTGGCATACAACTTCTCCCTTCTCAACGTATCTAGAACTTCCCGAATGTGACCGGCATGCTTTGTCTCGCTCCTCGAGTAAATCAGGATATCATCAATAAACACGATCACTGATTTATCCAACATCGGCCGACACACTTGATTCATCAGATCCATAAAAGCAGCTGGCGCATTGGTCAAACCAAAAGACATGACAAAGAACTCGTGGTGACCATATCGCATGCGGAAAGCTGTTTTAGGGATATCTTGCTCCTTCACCTTCAACTGATGGTAGCGTGATCGAAGATGTATCCTTGAAAACCAACTGGCACCTTGAAGCTGATCAAACAAATCGTCGATTCTCGGTAAGGGGTATCGGTTCTTTATCGTTAACTTATTCAGCTCACGGTAGTCAATACACATCCTCATACTACCATCTTTCTTCTTCACAAACAGGACCGGAGCACCCTAAGGAGAGATACTCGGTCTAATGAACCCCTTATCAAGCAGTTCTTGCAACTGCTCCATCAGCTCTTTCATCTCTGTCGGAGCCAGCCTATACGGTGCCTTGGCAACAGGTTGGGCACCCGGTTTCAGATCAATCTTAAACTCGATCTCTCTGTCAGGTGGCACTCCTGATAAGTTTTCTGGGAACACGTCTAGAAAGTCACACACAACCGGTACATCGGCTAGTTGTGGTGTTGGCGTATCCATATCCTTTACATAGGCCAAGTAGGCACTACATCCACGCCTCATACACTTTCCCGCCACCGCCATCGAAATTACTTTCGGAATTGTCGTGACCCGATCACCATAAACCGTTACCGAACTCCCGTCAGGCGCTGACAACTGAATCATCTTCTTGCGACATACAATGCTCGCCTCGTAGTCCGCTAACCAATCCATCCAAAGAACCAAATCGAAACCACCTAAGGTCATCACAAACGGTCTAACAGGAAACTTACGACCCTCTAGCTCCACATCACAGTTCTCTATCATCTCAGAAATCCTGGTAGACTTACCTATGGCAGTTTCTACATCAAAGGGCGCTTCAACACGTCTACTACTAACATGCAGCTTAGCACAGAAAGCAGCAGAAATAAAACTTTTACTAGCACCAGAATCAAATAACATAGAAGCTAAAGTTTGGTTCACTAGAAACGTACCGGACACAACGTCAGGGTCCGTCCTAGCCTCCTCTTGCGTCATGGTGAATGCTCTGGCACTCGACCTTGATCCTTCATTCCCCGTCTTCTTCACCCCGGAACTCTCAGCCCTCGGCTTCTTACAATCCCTACTCATGTGGCCGTCCATGCCACAGTTATAGCACCGGACCGTACGACAGTCCTTGGCTATATGCCCCGGCTTCCCACATTTGAATCGCATATTCAACCCCAGCCTACATTCTCCGCTATGTTCTCTCCCATACCTACCACACATCTGTATACCAGCACCCCGATGCGACCACACGGCGGTCGTCCACCCGTGCCTTCTTGTTACCCGTCGAGGCATCACCCAGACCAAACCTGTTCCTCTACCAGTTTCAATCGCCTCCACCCTTCCTGCTACCTCCTGTCACCACCACCGTTCTCTCATCATACAGTCTCCCCGCCAAGTCCACCGCCGACCTAAACGTGCTCGGTCGGGCAGCGATCATGTGCCAGCGAATATCCGCTGGCAAACGCTGAATGTATCTTTTAATCTTCCGTGACAAAGGTGTCACCTGATCCGGCACCAGATGTACCATCTCATTGAACTTCGTGGTGTACTGCTGGTGTGTCATGGTCCCGCCTCCAACTGCAGGAACTCCCTCTCAACCTTGTCCATCTCCCAGTGAGGACAGAACTCCTCAATCACCAACTTCTTTAGTTCGGGCCATCTCATTCTCCCGATTTCCTGATTACCCTCAGCTTGGACAATATTGTCCCAGAAGCATAAAGCTAAGTCCACGAACGAATGAGTGGTAAACTTCACTTTCTGATTTTCCCGGCACTCGCTGATGTCGAGAACAACCTCCATCTCTCTCACCCATCGGTGAGCAGCAGCAGTGCTATTACCGTCGAAAGTAGGGGGCTTGCATCTCATAAACGCCCCATAGTTACAGCCTCGTGCCACCTCTTGCACAGGTTCATCTTCCTCTTCCTCGTCTTCATTATCAGAGAAAATCGTTACAGGCTCCGGTTGCTCTCGTCCCCCCGAAGACCTGTTTCTTTCTTTTCTTTCTCCTTCTTTCACGGCCTTGATGACTTCGGTCACCACAGACGGTAAGATTGTCTGCATGACCTGGTGTACTTCTTCAACAACAGCCTCCTTTACCGAGGCCCTCAAGTTTGCACTCTCATCCCCAGCCTCCGGATGAGGGGTCTCAGGTTCTTCTGGAACCACCTTTTCAACTCTAGGCCTTCATCTTTTGGGTCGCAGATCAGCATCCGGCCCGCCACGGCCTCCACCCCTAGAAGCTTTAGAAGATCTACCACCGCCCATTCTATCACACTGAAAGATTCAAACACCAACACGGTCATTCAAGGAAACAACTCAGTTTATGTCAAGTAAAGTAAGTCCCTAATTACAGTGGCCAGTTATGATTAGCCACTTACTTTACTCTTCATACTCCGAGCATTACCTATCCTGACTACATCAGTATCTAAATCTACATACAACATATAACCACATAACATGCGCACATAATACCGGTTATCATTAAGAAAATACCTGATGGCACGCAGCTACTCAGATTGGCATCCCATTCCCTTTTGTCCCATTTTCAGTTTAAGTTAAGGTTTATTTTGAAAATTTAACCATTTCACTTAAACTTTGGCTCTGATAACAACTTGTAAGGCCCCGTTCCCGGGACGCTTATAGTTGGATCATCATCGCACATAAAACATATATTTACATTCGTATTTCATAAAACATCGCAGTGGAACATTAAAATAATCTTTCATTTCCATGTAAATGCTTTTGCAAGTTAATACAACATTCATTACAAAACCTAGTTTGTTCGCATTACAATGCAAAAACATTTATCAAAAGAATGCCATCCAAAAAGGAGCCGAGTAGCCGCCCGTTCCATCCTCAGCAATCATTACCTGCCAACTGGAAACACATAAAAAGTCAGCGTTGCTAAGTGAGTTCTAGCTTTATAATAATACATACTTTACTTTCATTAAAACCTTTCATTTCCTCATGCGATCATACATCATACGTATACACAGATAATATCATTATTATCTTCATCATTCATTCATACTTTAACTTTTACATTCTTTAATCATTACAACTTTTCCTTTCCATTAAACCGTAAACCTTACCCTTCTGTTCATGATACTGGACCTAGGCCTATCATAGACCTTCTATAACGATGCACCGCACCTCATGGCCACAACACCTAAGGTAAAGTTTTGATGTACTTTACAATACCTTTCTCTTCATGGTATTGGACCTAGGTCTATCATAGACCTTCTATAATGGTGCATCGCACCTCGTAGTCACAGTACCTAAGGTATGAATATAGGTGTACCATTGCCATATGCAGTACCTTTCTGTTCATGGTTCTGGACCTAGACCTATCATAGACCTTCTATAACGGTGCATCGCACCTCGTGGTCATAGTACCTAAGGTTCGCAGCAATAGTTCTATATAAATGGTCAATCACAAAGAAAGACCCCGATGTGCATACCATGCTTGCAAGACTTTCTTTACTTTCATTACTCATTAATGCATGCATTCTTACTTCATGTTCCTCTTTTTTTTATCTTTCACTTTATGTTACATAATACTTCATTTTGTTCATTAACATGACACATAAAGCCACAAGAAAGATAAACATACTAAAGGATTCTGTGTGCCCAAGACACTTAGAATATTGATGTGGTTAGTACGTTATGATCGGGTTATACCCAATAACAAGCTTAGCAAACACCAATTAATGTTTAATTAATGATATGATCATGCAATTAAATATTTACACCAATTTAGAAAATGGATTTTCTAAATAAATTGCATAAGAGGTGGAACAAATTATAAGGATAATTTGTTGATGAATTGTTGTTATTCTTGTCACTTAAAAGGGGTTTAAATAACACTAATAATATATGAGTGTACTTTAATTAAAGTGTTTAATTAAAGAATACATATGTCACATTTATAAATCAAGTCTAGAAGGTGACTTTTTATTGTGTGACATGTGACTAGTTAATTTTGTATTGTGATCATTTTAAAGGATGGAAAACTCTTTTATTTTGAATCTTTTGGCCGCCCCCTTAAGGTGATTGGACCAACTTTGTGTCTTGAAAACACACACACTCTTAACTAGTCATACACTCAATTCATTCACCTATTCCAATACATGCAAAACACAAAAAAACTCTCCTCTCTCTCCCTCTCTTGTTACGGAACAAGGCAGCAGCATTGAAGCTCTTGGAGAACGATTTTTGTGTTCATTTTGGTGGTGTTCTTCCTAACAAGAAGGTGTCTTGCAAGGAGCTTGGGGGTAAACACACTTGAGGGCTTCTTCCTTGGAGTCTTGGCCAAGATTTGAGCATCCAAACCTTTCTTCCTTGGTCGTTTTTGCTGCTGGAAGAAGGTAGATATCACAGCTCATTGAAGCTGTGATTTTATGTTGTTTTACATTTGCTAATAGCTTGTTCATTCACATATTAAAGATCCTATTGATTTGGGTTTTTGTTTTCATCTTAAAACAGCTTTTAGAACATGAAATTTTTCAGATTATAAACATGTTATAATCCTAAACCTCCGCTGCGTTTTCTGAAAGTTTAAAAGGTTAAACTATGTTTTAGTGTTCTAACAAACCCTTCAATGGCATCAAGAGCCGGTTATGTGGATGACTTGCTTGTTTTGTCCTTTAAAATAGGTTTTAAAGGATGATAATAAGCTTAGTATTGGCTGTTTTTGGGCTGCTAAGTTCATTTGATATGAAACCCCAATCTTTCAAAGTCATATCACACATGCTTGTGATTAAACTTTGAAAGATATACATGTTTGTTATTTGTTTTGTTTGGACAAATAAAACCCGAATTTCAGTTTATGTTGGCTGAAATTTCGTGGTTTTAAGTGGGGTTATCATTATTTTTTGGATGATATGATAGATGCTTGTTTTAGTGCATAACCTAGCCATTGACCTTGTGATTATTTGGATGTTTGTGATGGTTGTATTCATTCATTCAATTGGGTTGTATTATTTGTTGTTTGTGCTTTGTTTCAAATGTAATTTATTTATTATTGGGTTGTAATAAATAGATTAGGTGTATTTTCATTTTACTAGATATCTTGTATTAGGACTTTATATCTTGTAATATGAAGACATACACATTGGAAGCACAAAGGAAGGTCATGAAAGAAACATGGAGCATTTTGGATGCGGTTTCAAGTGGGAGGCTTTTGGAAGTTTTCTATATGCTTTGTTTGTGACCCTTAGGAATGTCCTATGGACCACACTTGTGATGGCAAACAAGTGTGGACCACTTTAGATGCTATGGTTATGCACATATGGTTGTTTATGTTTATGCTTGGTTGATTGTTTGTTGTTTGATTGTTTGGTTGATATTTGGATATTCATAACAAACTCATTAACAAACTTAACAAGCTGAAAAATGATGGTTCTTAAAAGTTTATATAAAGTTATTAAAATGGTTTAATGATTTTAAAGATTAAAATAGGTTTTAATCAAAGAACCATAGGGTACCTTGTATTTGAAAGCATGCAAATACAAGTACATAGAGTTTTCTAAACTAGAATTATGAAACCTCTAAACATTTGAAAAACAAGATCAACACCGTCCTTTTACACAACACTTGAGTCACTTGGGAACTCTTAGTGGGATAAAGGTCACCTAACCATTTTGAGGGAACTTGTGACTTGAGGTGAGAATGCCTTATTTGTGGGATAAAGGTCACCTAACCACTTGTTTTGGCAAACTCACACGTAGGTGTAAGTAGGGTATCTTGATTTGCAAACCATGTCAAATGGATCACCTACGGTGTGGTTTCCAAATGGTGTTGATGGGATTAACATGCCGACTTTACATATGATGTTTCAAGTCGATCCCATATTTCTAGAAATTGCAAATGGTTGCAATCGTCAAACGTTGACCACCTTATTAATTTAAATCGTGGGATAAAGGTCACCTAACCACAATTTAAATGTAATGTTGGATTCTAGACTTTAATATAAAAATAACCTTAAAAGGCATTAATTATTAAAATTAGCAATATCGAAAATACTAAAATAGATCTTTGTTAAATTTTGTAGATGGCCACCAATAATGAAAATCTCGATAACTCATCCGCGTCCAACCAATCACTACGAGCGATCCTCTAAAAGGAACGTCTAAATCATAACAACTTTATTGATTGGTATCGAAACTTGAGAATCGTTCTCAAGCAAGAGAAAAGATCATATGTTTTAGACGATCCTATCCCCGATCAACCTAGCGAGGATGATGAGGAGGCCTATAACTATTGGCTGAAATACACTGAGGACTCCGTCCAAGTGTCTTGTCTCATGCTAGCGAGCATGACTCCGGATCTCCAAAAGGAGTATGAACACCACGGAGCTTGCGACATGATAACCCAACTGAAGGAAACGTTCCAACAGCAAGCAAGGGTTGAGCGCTTCGAAACGGTTCGAGCACTCCATGCATGTCGTATGGACGACAACCAATCTGTTTCATCTTATGTACTTAAGATGAAAAGTCACATTGACCGCCTCGAGAGGCTTAATTGTCCCGTCTCGAAGGAATTGGCCACGGATTTGATCCTAAATGGCCTTACCAAGAAGTTCGAGACATTCGTGTTGAACTACAACATGAATGCATGGGACAAAAGCATTGGTGAGCTTCACTCAATGCTCAAAACGGCTGAGGCGGCCATGGGTAAAAGGGTTTTACCCGTTCTCACCATCAATGAAGGTGGGAACAATAAAAGGCCTCGTCCCGCACCCAAGGCAAAGGTTGCAAAGGGTAAGGGACCCGCTTGGGGAAAAGGGAAAGGGGTGGCAAGGGTGCCACCCAAACCACAAGAGAAAAAGCAAAAGGTTGCTACTAACGACCCATGCTTCAAGTGTGGAGAGATTGGACATTGGGCAAGGAATTGTCCTGTCCATCTCCAAGAGTTGAAAGCAAAGAGGGATGCCGGGCAGACCTCAGGTATAATATACATGATCCATATTGATTTAAACATGATATCCTCTAACACATGGGTATTAGATACCGGATGTGGAACTCACATTTGCAATTTGTTGCAGGGGTTCAAAAGAAGTAGTGACTTCAAGAAAGGGGATGTAAGCCTCTACATGGGCAATGGGGCTAAAGTTCAAGTTGAAGCCCGTGGTGACTACATCTTGAAACTTACAAATGGTTTGGAAGTGATTTTGAACAATGTTTTGTATGCTCCTAGTTTGACTAGGAATATTATCTCTGTAGCCCTGTTAAAACAATTTGGATATGTATTATCATTTGTTGAAAAAGATATTAATGTTTCTTTTAATGGTATATTCTATTTTAAAGCTATTCCCATTAATGGTATTTATGAATTGGTTCATGAAAATACTTTAAATAGCTCATTGTACCAAACTAACACCAAGAAACTCAAGTTGGACTTGAGTGATACCTATCTTTGGCATTGTCGTCTTGGCCATATAAACAAGAAACGTTTACAAACACTTCAAAAGAATGGTCTTTTAAAAACAAATGAATGTGATTCATTTGATGTTTGTGAATCTTGTTTACAAGGAAAGATGACTAAGGCACCCTTTAGTGGTACTAACGAAAGGGCAAAAGATTTATTAGGAATCATACATTCGGATGTATGTGGTCCTTTTAAGCCAATGACTAGGAATGGTGAAAGATACTTCATTACCTTTACCGACGATTATAGTCGCTATGGGTATGTGTACTTATTAAGACACAAAGATGAAGCTTTTGAAATGTTCAAAATCTTCAAGAATGAAGTAGAAAATCAACTCAACAAGTCAATTAAAGTTCTCCGTACCGATAGAGGAGGTGAATACCTAAGTGATGCTTTTCAAGATCATCTTAGGAGTTGTGGGATTGTCTCACAACTTACTCCACCTGGAACACCACAACACAATGGTGTGTCTGAGATTAGGAATCGAACCTTATTGGATATGGTCCGATCTATGATGGCTAGAAGCACATTACCTCTATCATTTTGGGGTTTCGCTTTGCTCTCCGCGGCCCGTATTTTAAATATGGCCCCAACCAAAAAGGTGGAAAGGACACCTTTTGAGATATGGCATGGAAGAGTTCCATCCCTATCATACTTAAGGGTCTGGGGTTGTGAGGCTTATGTTAAGACTCCCACCCCAAACAAATTGGAAGTCCGATCCACCAAGTGTATCTTTATTGGATATCCTAGAGATTCTATGGGATATTATTTCTATGATCCACTGGAACAAAAGGTGTTTGTTGCCAGAAAGGGTGAGTTCTTAGAAGCAAAGTTCCTTATGGAAGGAGCTGGCAGTAGAACAGTGGACCTTGAAGAGGATCAAGAACCACAACCCAATGCACGTTTGGTTGAAACTAGCACTCAACATGAGGATGTTGAGGATGATCAAGGGGTTGATCAATACACATAAAACGTTCGTAGAAGTGGTAGAATTAGTAATCCACCTGAAAGATACGGATTTTTCATGGATGGATGCTATGTGGTAGATTCAGATGAGCCAACCACATACCATGATGCAGTGTCCAATTTGGATTGTGACAAATGGCTTGAGGCCATGAACGTTGAGATGCAATCCATGTATGACAATCAAGTTTGGGAACTTGTTGTACCACCTCTTAATTCCAAGGTAGTTGGAAGTAAGTGGGTTTTCAAGAAGAAAACCGATATGCATGGAAACTTGGATACTTATAAAGCTAGACTTGTAGCGAAGGGTTTCACTCAAACTCAAGGGGTTGATTATGATGAAACCTTCTCACCTGTTGCGATGCTAAAGTCTATAAGGATATTGTTTGCCATAGCTGCTCATTATGATTATGAGATTTGGCAAATGGATGTCAAAACCGCCTTCCTAAATGGATATCTTGAGGAAGATGTTTATATGGTTCAGCCTGAAGGTTTTTTCGATCCAAAACATCCTAATAAAGTATGCAAGTTAAAGAAATCAATCTATGGATTGAAACAAGCATCGAGAAGCTGGAATCATCGTTTTGATGAGGAGGTAAAGAAATTTGGCTTCATCAAAAACGCTTATGAGGCTTGTGTGTATAAGAAGGCTAGTGGGAGCACAATAACTTTCCTAGTTTTGTATGTTGATGACATACTACTATTTGGAAATGACATTCCAACCCTGGAAGGTGTAAAAACTTGGCTTGGAAGTTGTTTTTCCATTAAGGATCTTGGTGAAGCCGCGTACATTCTGGGAATAAAGATCTATAGGGATAGATCAAGGCGGTTGATTGGTTTGAATCAAAGTGCATACATTGATAAGATCTTGAAAAGGTTCAAGATGGAAAACTCTAAGAAAGGTACCGTACCTATTCAAAGAGGAACGATATTGAGTACGACTCAATGTCCTAGCTCAAAGGATGAGCAAGATAAAATGAAGGCTATCCCATACGCATCTGCTATTGGATCCATCATGTATGCAATGATATGCACTCGACCGGACGTGTCATGCGCCTTGAGCATGACAAGCCGTTACCAGCAAAATCCTGGAAACAGTCATTGGATGGCTGTTAAGAACATACTTAAGTACCTAAGGAGGACAAGAGATATGTTCCTGATCTATGGATCTGGTGACGAGGAGCTCGTTGTAAAGGGTTACACGGATGCGAGTTTCCAAACCGATCGTGATGATTCTCGGTCGCAATCGGGATATATTTTCATTCTGAATGGAGGAGCGGTCTCTTGGAAAAGCTCCAAACAGGATGTGGTGGCTCTATCAACTACAGAATCAGAATACGTCGCCGCCTCATTGGCAGCTCAAGAAGCTGCATGGTTGAAGAAATTCATTGCCGATCTTGGGGTTGTCCCTTCCATTCAGGACCCCCTAGAGATCTTTTGTGATAACGAGGGTGCGATTGCTCAAATCAAGGAACCCCGTGCTCATCAAAAGACTAGGCACATTGAGCGGAGATTCAACTACATACGAGATGAAGTTGAAAAGGGAAAGATATGTATTCGTAAAGTTCACACGGATCAAAATATTGCGGATCCTCTCACGAAGCTCCTTGAAAAGGCAAAGCATGAATGTCATACTTGTGCCATGGGACTTCGATATTCTAGTGATTGGATTTGATCTGTACATTTTGTATTTGGATATGTGGAATTCTTTATTAATTGAGTAAAATTATTTGGTTATAATGTTTCAATTAATGTTCCAAATTAGCATGTTTTATCCATGAGTAAAATGTTTACTCTAAAATGTCCGTAGTCGCTCATACTTGTGGGAACAAGTGTTAAAGTAAGATTATTATGAACTTGGATTGGTTGATATTCATAAGGATGAATATAGAGCAATGGGTTGCTACCAAGGTTCATAGATATTTGTGGGATACAAATATTGGACTAACCCGCACCTCAAATTTTACTACATAGAATCTTATCGATTGATCATAAGTAAGTTTGAGTAAAAGGTGAATATCATTTGGTATCCTCAGACCTAAGATACATATTGGGTTTTGATATTCACCAAGTTTTATACCTTGAGCTTTTTCTTCACTGTCCTGAAATAGTGGACAGTACATAAGGGTATGTTCAGGTATAACACGAGGTGTTTGTGAGAAACGTATGTAGTCAAGATGGAATTTGTTCCTTTTTTTCGTTGAGAGTTAGATGTCTAAGGCCTGATTAAGTTAAATCAACAAGGAATGATCATTCTGTGTCCTTGGATTTAACATGATATCTGTAACAAAAGGATTAATGATTGATTCACCTAAATCATTTCAAGTAGGGTACTTGAAAGAGATGATGTTATTGAATGGCTATAAGTCATGCGTATTAAGGGTAGTAAACCGTTGTTAGGCGGTATTTACTGCTTGCATCAATCTTCTATGAATTTTGGGCAAGTGGGAGATTGAAGGATTCTGTGTGCCCAAGACACTTAGAATATTGATGTGGTTAGTACGTTATGATCCAAGTCGGGTTATACCCAATAACAAGCTTAGCAAACACCAATTAATGTTTAATTGATGATATGATCATGCAATTAAATATTTACACCAATTTAGAAAATGGGTTTTCTAAATAAATTGCATAAGAGGTGGAACAAATTATAAGGATAATTTGTTGATGAATTGTTGTTATTCTTGTCATTTAAAAGGGGTTTAAATAACACTAATAATATATGAGTGTACTTTAATTAAAGTGTTTAATTAAAGAATACATATGTCACATTTATAAATCAAGTCTAGAAGGTGACTTTTTATTGTGTGACATGTGACTAGCTAATTTTGTATTGTGATCATTTTAAAGGAGGGAAAACTCTTTTATTTTGAATCTTTTGGCCGCCCCCTTAAGGTGATTGGACCAACATTGTGTCTTGAAAACACACACACTCTTAACTAGTCATACACTCAATTCATTCACCTATTCCAATACATGCAAAACACAAAAAAACTCTCCTCTCTCTCCCTCTCTTGTTACGGAACAAGGCAGCAGCATTGAAGCTCTTGGAGAACGATTTTTGTGTTCATTTTTGTGGTGTTCTTTCTAACAAGAAGGTGTCTTGCAAGGAGCTTGGGGGTAAACACACTTGAGGGCTTCTTCCTTGGAGTCTTGGCCAAGATTTGAGCATCCAAACCTTTCTTCCTTGGTCGTTTTTGCTGCTGGAAGAAGGTAGATATCACAGCTCATTGAAGCTGTGATTTTATGTTGTTTTACATTTGCTAATAGCTTGTTCATTCACATATTAAAGATCCTATTGATTTGGGTTTTTGTTTTCATCTTAAAACAGCTTTTAGAACATGAAATTTTTCAGATTATAAACATGTTATAATCCTAAACCTCCGTTGCGTTTTCTGAAAGTTTAAAAGGTTAAACTATGTTTTAATGTTCTAACAAACCCTTCACATACATCATAACAAGGAACATAGCGTAGGCAGTCATCAACATCATACAGGGCAATATCATATATACATAACGTCATGCATAAACATGCAACATCATCGCCCATGCCCAACATAAACTCTAAGACCTATATAGTCATCGTACATGAACTTACGAGAACTTCTACATCAATGCTTACATCTGCACTTTCCCCCGAAAGTTAGAAGTTGAACTAAGCTTCTCCTCGGGTGCAACAACCCTATTCGGGCGTATGGACACCCTTCAGTCGCATGGCCTCCAGGCGACTGAACATCCTGCGATAGGACTCATGCGGATGAACATCTATACGAATGGACACCCAGTCGTGCGTATGGACCTCATGCGGATGGAAGTAATGTGAATGAGCACCTATGCGACTAACCTTATGCGAATGGACTCAATGCGAATGAGTCCCATGCGATTGGAACCAATGCGACTAAGTACCTATGCGACTGGACCCTCAGTCGTATGACTCCCCATGCAACTGGACTCCCAATCGTACGAATGAAACCTTAGTCGCGCGAATGAACCCTCAATCATGCGAATGAACCTCAATCGTGCGAATGAACCTCAATCGCACCTCAGTCGGCCATATGGCCTCCAGTCGGTCGCCTAGCCCTAGCTGATGCAAAAAGGAGTTCATCCCGAACCCAATCTGCCATTTTCGGCCTCCAAGCTCATCCAAACCCATTCTAAGCCTAAATCAACCATCCTAGACCTTAGGAATTCATACCACAACACCATACAAGCACACACAAGCCTGGAATCAAGCACCAAACGCTTCACACACAACCACACCCAAATGGGTCAAACACACACACATACAAAAACGGTTTTTCTAAGCTTTCCAACCCCAAAATCATTTGAAAACAAGTAAATGAGGGGTCCTAGAACTCACACAATGGATCACCACGATAAGAGCTTCGATTTGACTCGCTCCTCAACGATTTTGCTCACTCGAACCAACCTGAACCAACTTTTCTTCCTCTTTTCTCCCTTTCTCTCTTCTCCTCTTTTGTTTGGCTGAAAATTAGTGTGGGGAGAGGGTTATGGCTGCCCTCTCTCTTTAAATACCACCACACTCGACTTTCTCTCAGTGGCGAGTTTGGTCACTCGACTTTCGACTTTATTTCTTTTTCTTCACTCGCCGGCTTCAAAATAAATAAATAACTGGGTGTTACAATACTATAAAAGTTACAAGTACTTAAGATAGATATACTACATCCTACAGCCGGCCATACTTTGAAAGCCAGCTGAGACAACTACAAAATCAAAATGTAGAGTCAAAAGGTAGATTTGCCTTTTGACTAGTGACTATGACATGCCATAGCTCACATCCTAATATATTACAAAAAGGATAAAAGTACATAAAGTAGAAAGCACAGACTCAAGACCTCAATGTACAGTTACCAAAAGCATGGACCTTTTCACCAACTCATGTAAGTTGGTGACTTTACAGAGCTGCAGCGGAAAGGTGGTCCAGCTTTATGGTAATAGTACATCAAATAAAAGCATGACTCTAAAAGTGTTCGGAAGAAATCTGTCTTCACTCTTTGGCTTTGAAAGACTTTGTCTTTGAAGCTTCGGAAGACTTTGTCTTTGAAGCTTCGGAATACTTCACTAGTGCATGGTGTAACACATCCAAAGCATTTCTATTTCTGTTCTTCAGTGCATGCATGCAGAGAGACTTTGGATGTTTTGGCTGCATCAGACTTATAGAAATCCTTACAACCTCCCCCTAGGCTGATGCTACCAAAACATTTGAAGATCTTCAGCAGTTGATAGTCCTCATAATGATGATGACCATGCCCTTCTTCATCAGATGGTCAGGATCACTCAGACTCTTATAATATCCTCTCATCTCAAAGAGATCATGCAGAGGTAGGTTGAATAAGTCTTGCCATGTGTAGACATTCTCAACTCCTTGATCTCTCATCGCATGCCATCTTTCTGGATTAGTTGTGAAGGTCCAGGATAAGATGGGTCTCTCAGCTGCAAGAGGAGCCACTTGAATTGGAGTTGTTTGGGTTGCCTCTTCGCGCATTTCCTCAGGTTGATCTAACTCAGCCTGAGGTGTAGAGTTGGATGATTCAGGCTTCTTCTTCTTCTTTGACTTTGGTTTGGAAGCCATCATCTTCTTCCTCTTAAAAGACTTTAACTGAGAAGACTAGTCTACAACACCTTGTTGATCAGTCTTGTCTTGCTCAGTTGGGTGTTCCTCCCTCACAGGTTCAGAAGGAGAAGGAGTTTGATCCTGCTGTGAATCAAAAGATGAAGCTTGCTGAGGCTCAGCAGGAGGTCCAGGTTGTGTTGTCTCAGGTTGTTCAACCTTAACCTCCACTTCAGGTGGGACTTGACTTGGAGGGGAGTGTAAGTCAATCAGCTCTCCACTCTTGATCTTCTACTTGATTACCCTGATATGCTCATCCATTGTAGATAGAGACATAGGGCCAAGTCTCCTTCCGGAGAATCCATACAGCTTCAAGAAGCTCATCATCCTTTGTCTGTCAGCAGACTTCTTCATACTCTTTTGGACGATGGCTCTTGACTTTGCAGTATCTTCCCTCATCGTTTTCTTTGTTGCCTTTTGTTCTTTGAGCACTTGAAGTTCAAGCTATTTGAGATACTCAAACTCAATATACTCAAAGGACAAGGGTAGAAGTGCAGATGCCTGGTAGAGACCTGTGGCACTCAGGTAGTTGATCATGTTTTGCCTATCTGTTTCCTTGTCTACCTGAGGTTCTTGTGTAGCTGCCACAACCTCTTTCACAGAGCTTTTTTGAACTGGGGAGAGAGTTGGAACATGCTTGTATAACCTTTTCTGTCTCTTCTCCTCTTTGAATTGGAGAAGTAGCCTTGCATCCTCTGCTTCCTTCATCTCTCTTGACACTTCTATGTCACCCAGTTCATTTAATTGCTCTAAGGGGAGAGATATAATCTCATCTATGTCATAGTTCCTGGTCTGCAGGTAAGTAATTCTAACTGCCCTCAACTTATCATCTTGAGTGTTTGGTCTGGGGGCAGCCTTGATTGCAGCTTGCATAAAGCCTGAAGACCCAGAGGAACTTTCTACCCTTAGCTTCCTCTTCCTCTCTCTCCTCCTCCTCAATCTCCTCAGGAGTTAGAATCCTTTTCCGTTTGTCACCCACAGACCTTTGAGACACAGGGTGGAGAGAGCTATGGCCTTCATTGCTTGGTGTAGCATCTAAGCTCTGGCCAGAGAGAGGTTGTGAGACACCTTCACCAGTAGGTGTTTCACTGAGGGAATGAATTTCTAAAGCAGTTGTTGTGTGATAGGGCTCTCAGGCTCTATCACTGGGCCTTCAGCCAAGGTTTTCCCTTTGAAGCTAATCTCAGGGTTTGCCTCAACATCAAGTTGACCAATGACATTACCTGATTGCCTTTGTCTCCTTCTAAGGCTTAACTCTTCAGTAATTCTGTCTTGAATCCTGAGTGCTAACCTGTCTTGATTGACTTGGGTTGACAAGTGGCAGGTGGATCGGGTCAAGACCTTTATAGTAGTTCACGGTCTAAAAATTAAATACTTCTTGCTACCCTTGAACTCTATGAAGAATGAGGGCTCTTCTATCAGCATCATACCTCCACCCAATAATGTAGTTTGAAGTTCCTTGAGGTGGGGATGACATAGCCCTTGGAATGCCTTCCTCAAAGAGACTGCTAATAATAGAGTCTATAATGTCCACATCAACATGAACTTGAAGAAGTTGCTGAGTATGCACAATTTCAAGTGAGGATGGTGAGTCCTCCATGCCATACTCCCTGAAGAACTCCTAGGTTTTGTGACTGTAATGACTTTCTCCCCCTTTTTGGTAGCATCACCCTCTTGCATAGGTGAGCTATGAGTTAGGTCAATCACATTCACAGGTTCTTGTGTTCCTGGTTGAGCTCCCTTTAAAGGTCTCCCAGCTAGTTTTTCCCTGAGATACGATATCTCAAGTTATTGATCATTGACCCTATTTTGCAAGGTAGTCACCTGAGATTCAAGGTGACTAACCTTAAAGACTAAATAGGAGCATGTTTTTGACATTTTTTGCACCTTTAGTCTTAGATTGCCCTCATCTTCATTAGAAGAATCATTAGGGGATGAGATGATTGGACTAAGGTCCTCTCTCTCACCACCAGTTTCAGGTTCTTGGCTGTTGGATTTCCTCTATACATTGACAGCCTCAGTTGAAGTGTCAATGGGCTGAGTTGCCATGGTTGAGGTATTAATGATGTAATCACTTGTAGAAGTGAGAGCCTCTTCCATATGGACCTCCTGAACAGGTTCAGAAGTATCCACCTCAGTGGTGGGTGACTAATGTGGGCTATACAAAGGAGACTCAGGAGTACTCATCTCTCTTTGAGTAGCGGAAGAGTAGAGAGACTCATGGTACCCATTGAAACCTAAGTCTTCATCAGTATAGAATGAGAGGTTGGGAATGGGTTGATTTAAGTCTAAAGGCTGGGGATGGTAACTATCCCCTGAAGGTTGTTCACTTGAGTGTTAAGACTTAGAGTGAAGGCTTAAGTCAGTTGGGCTTGTGAGCTCATCAGGGTGAGCATGAGCAACCTCACCACTGATTTTTGAAGAGATGGGAGTGGTTTGCTCCTTAGGGGAAGTGGGAGCTCCAGTGTCCACTTCCTCCTGTATGGGTGAGTGTATGGGGGCCTGCACAGACTCAATAGCTTGAGCAGGGATTTGTTTGGATTTTCTTTGGTAGGTGAGGGTGATTTGTGGTCTTTTTGGTGGTTGGGAGGTAGAAGGTGTGGGTTTAACACTAGCTTGTGTTGCTAGGTTGTCACCTTGAGCAATGAGCTCTAACATTTTTAGGACAAGGGCAGTTTCTACCCCTGAGAAGCCTACAGTTGGCTTCTTTATAATTTTAAAGATGTCGGGCTTCATCTATCCCAGTTTAAGAATATTATATGTTTCCCTCAACTGTGAGCCCAGTTCACAGTTGAGAATGTGTTAAACATATCTAGGAAACATATAATACTCTAAGGAGTCCAAGTTAGCAAGCAAATTGGTATATACAAACTGAGAGTACCTGAACTTGACCCCTTGAACCATTCCATGTACTATGAAGGAGAGATCCTCAGGAATCTGGTCCCACCCTCCATGCTTGTTAGACAAGCTGTGGATAACCACATGAAGCAGGTATTTTCTCTAGGATGAGACCTTCCCTCACCTGAAGGTCTTTACAGAGAAATCTCCCTCATAGCCCATCTGCTCAAAGGAATGATTTACAGCTTCCTTTGGGGAGGACAACTCACCTTCTTCATCATCCAGCTGCAAGTGAGTGTTGATGATGGCGGGAGTGATGAAGATTGTCCTCCCTTGCACTATGGCAGACAGTGCCTTCTCCCCATCCATAATGACCTCTTGGCAGTCATCCAGAATTCAAGCAGATGATCCTCATAGAGAGTAGGATCAATGGTTAGGGAGGTGAAGTAGTCGGATAGAGCTAAGAAACGGCAAATCTATGAGAAACTTTCATCTTTCTCAGAGCTTAACAGAGCAAATCTGGGTTGTTTCTACGGTTTAGGTTGGCCATTTTGAGAAGCTTAAGGGTGAAGGAAGATGAAGAACAAAGGCGGTTTGAGAGAATTTAGGTTTTAAGGAATAGAGTAATTGAAGAAGATAGTGAAAGAAGGGGGAACCGTTGGGTATTTATGTGAAAAGGATTTAAGACAAAGTTAATGAAAGAGGATAAACTTTGAAATCCGGATGTCGGTCCAACCTTTGAAAAGTAGTTTACTTTTACCCAAAAAGTAGTTTTCTTGGAAGTCGAGAAATCTTCCGGAGGTTATTTGCTTCGGAAGTTCTAAAGAAAAAGCTTCCGAAGGCAAATGCAGGACCGGTGAAGGTTATTTGCTCTGATAAAAATGCAGGACCGGTGAAGGGTATGCACTTACAACACAACAACACAATGAGGAGAGTTGCTTAGAACACTTAACAGATCAAATAGGGAACTGGTTAACTTTAGTGAAAGATGCTAAGAACACAAGTAAGAATGAGACAGAACAAGATGGCAAACAACACAAGTAATTGGTTTTCAAGAATGCTGTATATTGCTTCTCAAGTTCTATTACAAATGTTACAAAGCATACTATAAAGTTACAAGTACTTGATATACATATACTACATCCTACAGTCGGCCATACTTTGAAAGCCAGCTGGATACAATTGACTAGACAACTACAAAATCAAATGTAGAGTCAAAAGACAGATTTGCCTTTTGACTAGTGACTATGACATGCCATACCTCACATCCTAATATATTACAAAAAGGATAAAATTACATAAAGTAGAAAACACAGACTCAAGACCTCAATGTACAGTTACCAAAAGCATGGACCTTTTCACCAACTCATGTAAGTTGGTGACTTTACAGAGTTGCAGTGGAAAGGTGATCCAGCTTTATGGTAATAGTACATCAGATAAAAGCATGTCTCTAAAAGTCTTCAGAAGAAATCTGTCTTCACTCTTTGGCTTCGGAAGACTTTGTCTTTGAAGCTTTGGAAGACTTCACTTTTGGCTTCGGAAGATGTTGGTCTTGGCTTCGGAAGATTTTACACTCAGAATATTTCTAGTGCATGGTGTAAAACTTCCGAAGCATTTCTATTTCTGTTCTTCAGTGCATGCATGCAGAGAGACTTTGGATGTTTTGGCTGCATCAGACTTATAGGAATCCTTACAAGCTTTTTACAAATTTATTTTTTGTTTAATCTATTACGTGTGTTTATATAAATAATTTTTATTATATATAAAATTATGATAAAAACAATTAAGTAACATGTATAAGTTCTTATATAAATTATACAATTATAAATATATATAAATTTAAAAATTTAAAATATTAACTAAATAATAAACAAGCCAAACCCGAGTCAATCTCAAGCATATATGAGCTCGAACTCGGCTTGGCTTGTTTGCACTCTTATTAAAAGTGTATGCCAAAGTAACGACACAAGATAAGTGCGGTCATTGAGAATAAATCCAAAAGGGTTGCACCATCCGTAATGAATGATGAAATTATTTAATGAGTTAAATAATCTTGATATGAATATTAATTAATAGAGTGAAATATATAATTTGTGAGATAATGTATTAATTATCAAAGAGTTGATAACTACAAAAGATTTTAATTAATTATCAAATGTTGGTAATTATATCATTACTAGTGAAAAGATCCGTGAGTTGCGGCGGACTAATGCAGTTTATTCGTTGAAAGCAAAGGGAAAATGTACATCCTCTAATCTGACAGATCTAAATGTTCAATGCTATATCTTCAGTTTTAAAACTTTTTTTAGCTATTTTTAGGATGTTTTTGTCTATTATGCAAAACCAATTCTAATTGTGGTTTTTCAAGGTCAAATAACTCCTATTTGGCAACCCATGTTGCGACGGACTAATGTGATTTATTCGTTTAAAGCACAGGGAAAATGAACATTGTCTAATCAGACAGATCTAAATGTTCAATGTTGTATCTTTAGTTTTAAAACTTTCTTTAACTATTTTTAGGGGTATTTGTCTATGCTACAAAACCAATTCTAACTGTGGTTGCAAGGTCAAATAAATCCTATTTGGCAACCCGCGTTGTGGCGAACTAATGTGGTTTATTCGTTTCTTCTGTATAATAGCCAATGCTTATAGAAAATTTAAATGTTGGTTGTATATTATGAGCTGAAATAAAATTTTATAAAACGAGAATATCTTTTGTTTGATTATTTACATAGTATTTAAAGTTTAAAGATAAGTATTTGAAATAAAATTTTGTAAATTATGTGGGAGGGTGGGACCTTTTAAATCCTCTTAAATGTAGGTTGTAATTTCTATAACTTATAAAATAAAATAAGTGTATTAACCAAATCCACAAATTCCATACTAAGTTTAAATACGGGTGAGTCACTTGTGAGGAAGAGGATCTGAAATCCGACGGTTAGCAATGACTCGCATTCCCAACTTTGATCATCGGCCTATGATGTTATCCAAAGGCCTTGTTTCAATCCCATCAGGTAGAATTGAAAAACTCGAGGGTAATATGGTGATTGCTAGAGTCACAACCAGCCATTATAGATTGCATGGCGGTCACAGCCACTGGCACACACACCACCATGGATTCGTATGTGTTTGTGCAACTATCTTGGACCATCCATATGTTCACCTTCCACTTCATTGTTTGCATGAAATAAAAAATAGTTTATATATGGTGCAAGAATAAGGTCCTGACTTAGACCACTGGCAAAGTGACACCATGCTAAGGGAGTAAGGGGGTCAGTTCAAAGAGAACTTTATTTTCTAAAGTAAAATATACTCTTTGACCCTAGGGAAACTCCTTGTGTCAGGACCGTGTACGTACGGAATACTAACAGATTCTACGTTTATGCCGAATCAAATAGTGCGGAATCCTATTTGATTGGCGATCCAATCAGTGAGAATAATTACCAGATCAATGTACGATTGAAACTAAACGTTATGAACGAATAGAGATCGATCAGGAATGATCTATGAACTTGGACAGGCTTCCTTGGACGTTCTGGACGGCTAGGGTTCGCAAGAGTATCAAGTGTTTTCAATTGTTATGTTTTTCCACGAATTAAGTGGTATTTATAGGTTAGGGGTTTTCATTCGTACGACTGAACCATTAGCATGGTTCAGTCGTGCGACTGAATCATGCGATTGATCCATACGCACGACTAAAGGTTCAGTCATGCGACTGAGTCAATCTTATATCTCAATCGTGCGACTGATCCAGTCTCCTGGTTCAGTCGTGCGATTGGTCCATAAGCATGATGTATACATGCGTATGGTCCATAAGTATGGTCCATTCGCATGCAGACTCATCCAACTAGGTTGAACATATTTCTCAATCATTATTGACTAAGAACTGTACAACACCCTCAAACCAATATAATATGGTCATACATATACATTATACTTCAACACAATAATAATATGAAATAAATAAACATGAATAAATATCAATCACATATTATATTTCATTGAACCAATTCATTACACATGTGTAAGACATGAAAGACTTTTACATTAAAGCTCATAAACTAGGAACATGATGTATCTACAAACTACCCCTTGGTCCTAGTTTACTCTATTGTCTAACACTCTTTACATGTTCTTCGAATTTCTTGTACTTCTCCTCTTTTATAACTCCTGCATGTATTTCAAAAGCAAAGCAGAGTCGTATGACATGTTGAAACTGGAGAGCTTGTACAATATATTGCGTGTCATAGAACAGTGGCCACTTATATAATGTGTAGACATCTTCAGCCGACAAGTTGGTTAGCCACATAGGGTCAAATACCCGGATAGTCTCTATCTTTCCTTCTCTATTCAGCCGACAAGTTGGTTAGCCACATAGGGTCAGTAGACATCTTCAGCCCACAAGTTGCGCGGGGGACTCCACTTCAGCATAACTTTAGGCTTTCAAGATATAGGGTCCACTTCAGACTTATGAATTAACCTCTTAGGTTGTTAAGGTCTGAAGTTTACCCACCTAGTGTGGTATTCCTTCTTTAATGCTGCCTCAAACCAACCTGACATCTTTATTGGATTAGCATATAGTAGATCTAAGCATGCCAGTCGGTTGAGCTCAAAACCATGAAGTGTCTTCAGATCATAAGGATATCTGAAGTACTCAATCCCTTCTCTCTCTTAACAGCATACACGTCCAAATCTTCAAAATACGCCCACGCTATGATCTTGCCAGACACTTTCTGATGACGTTTGACTCTATAAATCTTTGTGTAGGCATTATGCTTTTGGGGTGTGCGCTGGGCTTTCATCTCAGCAAAACAAGCTGCCCATTCAGCTTTCTTGATATCAACGTTTTTGTCTGTAGCTTGGGCAGTGCTTTCTTCTTTCTCCTTTTCCTTTTCAACTTCATCCAGCTTCTCGAAAGTACCACTGTCGAAGGTTTCACCCAAATTGGGGATAACATGTCCGTCCAGATCAGTGTACTGAAGATAATGATCAGAAGTGACATCCTCTATCTCGATTTCGTCGTCATCGTTAAGCTCATCGTCACTTGCCACATCAACTTTAGGAGCATCTTTGACCAACTCATCCGGATTCAGCCTAAATATTTCAGCCAGTTGTTCATCCGTTAGGTCGTGTATGATCTCTCCCTCCTCTGTAGTGTAGCTCACAGACCTTCTAACTATCCCTTGCAAGTCAAGAATCATGGTTAATTGAGTCTTGACCTACTTAAGGGGTTGGACATCAAATTCATCTATTTGTTGAGCTTCATCTGTTTGATTAGACATTAAGCATATCACACATAAGTCGTTATATGAAACATTAAGACATAAACAAACATAAATGATCAATAATTACATTAATGTAATATATAATTCAAGTACAAAAGTTTTTAAATACAAAAACATCTAATCATTACTTTTGTCTTGAATAGTGGGTTCTTCAGCTGGAGGAGCGGAGGACGAGGCTCCTTGATCTTGACTACGTTTGGTCCGCCTCTCTTGAGCTCGAGGAGAGGCTGATGCAGCAGCATCACCTTCCTGTTCATCCTCGTCCTCTCTATCTTTCCCGCTAGGCCCATGTTCTCCAACATCCTCCTCACTGTCATCTTCATCCTCCTCATTATCATCATCATTACTATCATCATCATCATCACCATCATCACCATCCTTGATCTTAAGAGGCTCACTCTTTGATCCTTTTTAGCTTTAGCAGTATCTTCTTATTCTTCTTCTCAAGCTCCTCAATTCTCTTCACCGAAGCCGTCACCAGCTCATTTTGAGTCGTAAGCGCATGGTGAGCTCGGCCTAAGGCTCTCTCATACTGAGCACTCTTTTCTGTCAGCTGATCGATCTGTTTGCCTTGGGCGTTGTTGACCGCTATCAGCTGGTTAATCTAATTTGATCTCATATGATCCGTAGCTAACAGCTTTAGCACCAACCTGTTAAGGTTTGCCAGCTGTTCCTCTAACCCAACAGTGGGTAGAGTGGAATCATGGGTCATTGGGGCTTGGGTGGATGTCCAGGCTTGGTGGGTGGTGGTAGTGGTGGATGTGGTGAATATGGGAGGTGGAGTGTGAGTGGGATGTGGTGGAATGGTTGTGGTAGTGGTGGTGGATGGAGTGATAGTGGTTGTGGGAGAAGTGGTGGTGGTAGTGGTGGTGGCTGGAGTAGTAGTAGTGGTGGTGGCTGGTGCAGAAGATGTAGTCACTGTGAATCTCAGCCTCTTTCCCTTTTTGCCATAAGGCTGAGCCATTCTCTACTTCCTGGAGCGCTTTGCAATAGGCGCTCCCCCTTGGCAGCTGGACTGGTCAGGGGTGTAAGTCGGATCAGTAACATCAGCATCAGCACCCCTCGACTCAGCCTGGCGTCCACCAACCGCCCTGATCCATCTTTTAGTGGCCACGACCCGGCTCCCAACCGTCCGTACTAGAGGCTCATCATCTGTCTCCTCTTCTTCCTCTATCATAAAATCCGGATGAATAGCAGCCTGCTCAGATCTACCTTGACCGTCATCTTGGTCATCATCATCGTCATCGTTGTCGGTTGTGGCAGTCATGAGGGGCTCAGTATCTGAATCACTGTCATCGTGACGCCATTTCTTGCGAGCAGGCGCCACGTTATCCTCCCTGGCTAAGTGCCCAAACAGTCTCCTAACAGGGGGCTTAACCTGCTTCCCCCTGTAAACTTTCATCCTGCCTAAGGTGGTATCATCCATCACCTCAATCACCACTGCATCATCTCTCTCCTTTGGCAGCATAGGAAGCTTCTCATCTATGTTCATCTGTAAGAAGCGTGGATACATACAGAAGCCTTCCTTGTCTTTAGCCTCAAGGTTCTCGATCAGATAGGAGAAGATCATGCGAGAGAAATTGAACTGGTGGTTCAGTACCAGTGCAACGTATGCATTCTGGATTTGGTCGGAGAGCTCGTCAAATCCTCCATGCCTAGAGGCTATACACTTCAGGATCACATGAGCCAGATACTTGAACTGAGGGAACATGTTGCTCTTCTTCAGTACGCCGGCATTTAAGTCACCGGCGTACTTGATCCTCATGAAGCATCCCCGGACAGTCAGGGGATGTAGCTTAGTTGGGTAGACTCTGTCCTCACCCAGATCTAATACCCGCCTCAGATCAGCCTCAGTGATCTCAATCACTTGGCCAAAAATGGAGCTCTGTATACGGTGTGGCTCAACGGACCGGTCAACTCTGGCACTTTCCCAGAATGCCTGCTGTATGGATCAGTAAGGTGTGCATGGTGTCGAACTAGCTTTGAAGATCCTTGATCTCCTAAGAAATGCAATAATCCTAGCAAACTCGGAAGCATTCCGAGAAGTAGCGTCCAAGTGAGCATAGATGTTGTGCTTTGGAGTCATGGTCCATCTATCAGCCATGGTTCTGTAACACAATAAACATATACATTAGAGATGTGCATAATAGAAGACAGTAGAAACTTAAACTGTTTTGATCAAACTGGCTCAGTCGTGCGACTGAACCATACGACAGAGTTCAGTCGTGCGATTGAGCCTGCGATTGAGTGCAGTCGTGCGATTAAGCCTGCGACTGAGTTCAGTCATGCGATTGAGCCTGCGACTGAGTTCAGTCGTGCGATTGAGCTTGCGACTGAACTTAGTCGTGTGTTAAGCCATGCGGTTGAGTTAGTCGTGCGACTGAGTCACCGAATGATTCAATCTTGCGAATGAATCTTGCGTCTGGCTCAATCGTGCGACTGAAGTTCATTCGGAGTGTCCATTCGCAGAAGGTTCTGTGCGACCCTCCGACCTTGAATCTTGGTCAAAACTTGATGTTAGACGTCATGTTTAGACTCATTTGACTCGCAAACACTCTAAATAGCACCTAATGTCCTTTAAATCAACTATATTGTTCATTTAAGTGGTCTATTTGAGTGGTTTTACTGATTTCTTGATTTTAACCAATGGTCAGTTAGGGTTTGATTTCACCGATCATTTTGATCGATTTCAGTCCCACAATACCTGTAGATGAACAATAGATCGGTTAGTATCACAATCAGCAAGAAATCAAGCTAGAACGAATTTTAGGCAGAGTGTCTACGTATGAGCGATTTCAGAGAACTTGAAGGGTAGTAAGGGTTACGACCGACTGACCCCTCTATTTAAACTGCTTTTAATGTTCAGTCGTGCGACTAGACCCATACGCATGCTACAGTCGTGCGACTAGGGTTCAATCGTGCGACTGGCTCATACCAGTCGTGCGACTAGCTCATACTCCTTCATCCAGACGTACGAATGGTTCATTCTGGTGATCCATTCGTATGGATGTTCCATACTCATGGTCCAATCGTATGATTGCCCCATATTCATGGTCCAATCGTGCGATTAGCTCATACTTAAGGTCCAATCGTGCAATTGGCTCATACTTATGAGTTTGACCTCAGACACTTTCAAACACTTAAAGTTTTACCTTTTGATATAACATTATACACAATGGTCATCTCAGACATGACCTTTTAATTTGACACACATTTGATCACCTTAGACGTGATCTTTTTAATTTAAAACCATTTGATCACCTCAGACGTGATCCTTTTAATTTAATACTGATTGGTCACCTCAGACGTGACCCCTTTTAGTGAGTGATCCACAGAATTCATCTAGTTGTCTAGTCCGACTTTTACCTAACGAAAAACTAGAAAAATAAAAAAAACAACTTAAAATCAAAGACAGAACAAGACATATTTTTGGGTTTTTGATTAGAGATGGATTGAAATCTTTTAGAAAACCGTCTAGCAGATTTTTCTTCCTGAACAGCATAGCTTCAAGTTAATTTGATCATTTCTGGAACGATTCATTATGGAATCATACAGGTATATCAGAATCATTTGGGATATTTTAATAAAACATTTTGATGCTAGATTCTTGTTTTGACCGAGAGTCAATAGCAATTTTAGGAAATCATACTAGAGCTATAAGATGCACAAAATAATTTTGACTGTCAAGAATTGCAGCCACGATGATTGTCAGTATACTTGTCCTCTTAAATCCATACACAGATTCTTGACTCACACTGGTGATGAGTTAGGTTATATTATTTCAACAAGCATTTGTGGATCCCACACTTATATGGTAATGAACATTCCTCAGGAGATTTTTGAGCGGTCTACGGGTATTTGACAAGAAGAGACTATTCTAAGAGCTTTCAAAGAGATGCCAAGCCTCAGGTCAGTGCCATCGCAAAGCAGAGAGGCGCAAACAACAATGAATTCTAGAATATTTAGGTTATGCTTATCCTCAGGTCAGTGCCATCGCACAACAGAGAGGCACACAACCTATCTTCTTGTGAGAGCATTTTTCTTTTCTTTTTGCACGTAATGCACCAACAACATTTGTCATTAGCTTAATTGCGCTTAACAATTTTTTTCATGTGCTTTGCTCATTTTTATGGTCATACGCACACATTTGTGGCGTTTATTTTGCTCGTCACCCCTTATTGGAACTACGTTGATTGTGTTAACCAGGGATAAGATGGGAACCCACAGCAAGTTGAACAACTTAGTGTGAATTTAAATCACCAATGAGGTTTACTCATCTATTGTGTTGAATCTACCGACACATCATACAATGGACTAGCAACCTCTAGGTCTACTTTCTCTATGTTACCTCAGTAGCAAACTAGTTTTACTATCATTTTTCCTTTATTTTGCTTAGATACTTTAAATTTTGCATCTTAATCATTTAGGTGCTTTTGAGGTCCCAAACAATTTTTTTCTCTGTGTACTATCATTTTCCATAAGCGTTGAATCAAAATCACAGATTTGATTTCATTTCTTTTAGCTAAGCTGCCCTCCTCCCTCATTTTTTTAAGTAATTAAATACTGCACGAATTAAATACTAAGCTAACCTATTCTTCCCCTAAAATTCTAAAACCGAAAATCTTTTTGTGTTTTTGGATTTTTAATATACAGGAAAATAAAATAAATAAAAGAAAATAAAAAGAAAGAAAAACAAAAAAATGTCGGACTAGGCACTTTCGTCTTCTAGAATCACATCACTTTTCTTTTTCACGTCATTAACCTCTAAAAGATATAAAAACCTCGGTTTATCAAATGCTTTTGTGTAGAGGTCAGCGCGTTGAAAGTCCGTATTAATTTTAACAACATCGATTAATTGCTTTTCAAAACAGTCACGTATAAAGTGATATTTAATACCGATGTGTTTAGTTTTAGGATGTTGGACCGGATTTTTGGTGACAGCAATAGCAGCAGAATTATCAACAAAAATAGGAGTGTTAGAACATCGCAAACCGTAGTCGCGCATTTGCTGTTGAATCCAAATGATTTGTGAACAGCAACTTGCAGCAACAACATATTTAGCTTCACAAGTTGACAGAGCAACTGATGTTTGCTTCTTACACTACTAGGTGACTAACCGTCTACCAAAGAACTGACATCCAGAGATGTTGACTTGTAATTCATCTTGCAACCACCATAGTCCGAGTCACTATACGCTGTAAGCTCAAAGTCACCATCATGACGATACCACAACCCGAGTGTTGGTGTACCCTTCAAATAACGAAAGATCCGTTTAACTCCGATGAAATGATTCACTTTTGGTTTTGCCTGATATCTAAAACAAAGACATGTTGCGTATATAATATCAGGACGAGAGGCTGTGAGGTACATTAGGGATCCAATCATTCCTCTGTACATTGTAGCATCAACCAGATCACCATTTTCGTCGGGTGCCATGTCATGGTTAGTGGCAAGTGGAGTTCCAGCAACTGAAGCATTCTCCATGTCAAACCGACTGAGGATATCACCTACATATTTGGTCTGATGCAGGAAGATTCCTTTGGGTGCCTGATCCACCTGTAAGCCAAGGAAGAACTTCATCTTCCTCATAGCACTCATCTCAAACTCTGCTTTCATTACAGATTCAAATTCTTTACATAATTCTTCATTCTTGGAACCAAAGATTATGTCTTCAACATATATCTGTATCAGCAGTAAATCACCATCTTTTTCTTTGATGAATAACGTACAGTCAATAACTCCTCTGCGAAAGCCATGTTTCACTAGATGAGTTGAGAGTTTCTCATACCAGGCTCTAGGGGCTTGATGAAGCCCGTAGAGAGCCTTGTCCAGTTTGTAAACTCTATCCCGATGATAAGGATCCTCGAGTCCTTCGGGTTGACTGACGTAGACTGTCTCACGGATTTCACCATGAAGGAATGCACTCTTCACATCTAGTTGATAGACTTTAATCTTCATGTAGGATGCGTAGGCTAGAAAGATACGGATTGCTTCCATTCGAGCCACTGGTGCAAACACTTCATTGTAGTCAATGCCTTCGACTTGTCTAAACCCTTGAACCACAAGTCGAGCCTTGTTTCTGATTATGACCCCTTGGTCATCTTTCTTGCATTTCAGCACCCATTTAGTGCCAATCACCTTAGCACCTTTTGGTTTGTCCACAAGGGTCCATACTCCTAACTTCTTCAACTGTAGGAGTTCTTCTTGCATTGCACTGACTCATGCCTCATCGTTTAGGGCTTCACTCACATATTTTGGCTCAAATTGAGACACAAAACATCGATATGCGCCATTGTGAAGATATCCTTTTTCCATTACCGAGGCATAATCAGCTGAGTATAGCTGATTTCTGGTCTGTACTCCCGATCGAACATCCCCAATGATATTATCCAAGGGATGATAAACATTTATCCGAGATCCGGGAGTTGTGGGAACAACTACCTCATTATCTTGATTGTGAAACCCATGTTTAGTATCTGAAGTTGTTGGAGTATGAGGTTCCGAAGTGTCAGAGGCATCAGGATGTGATGCTTGTGTACTTTCATTAGTGGGAACCTATTCCTCCTGTTCCACATTTGCAGTCTCAGCCGCTTCATCATCTGAAGAAGAATCACTTACTTCAATCTCTCCCCCTAAAGGGCTAGAAGTATCATCTCGTGGAGCCGTTGATGTTGAGTCTGGTAGTGGAGCGCTCAGAACATCGTACATCATCCTAGCAGAAAGCTCATCATTAGTGGGAGAAGGTGGTAGTGTGAAGGACTTGAAGAATCCATCATAGTCAAAGAAGAATGAGGGTCCTTTTCAAGCATGGGGGTGGTGTATCTTTGAACATCGACGTTGCACCACACTTCTACCTGACCCGTTGAGTTGTTATAAACTATCTTGTCTGGTATGTTGTATCTGAGAAAAATACCTTCTTCTGCCTTCTCACTAAACTTCCTAGTCTGAGTTTTCTTCAACAACACATGCATGGTGCGCCAAACGGTTCTAGATACTCCATGTTGGGTTTACGTCACTGGAGCAGCTCATAACATGTTTTCCCATGTCGTTTGACCACTAAGATTCGATTGAGCGTGTAACACGCATTGGCCACTGCCTCATTCCAGAATTGAATAGGCAATTTCGAGTCAGCTAGCATTGTCCTGGCAGTCTCTATCAGGCTCCGATTTTTCCTTTCAGCAACGCCATTCATCTGTGGAGTGTATGCAGAGGTAAATTGATGTACAATTCCTTTCTCTCTACAAAATGCCACCATCCACTGATTCTTGAACTCTGTTCCGTTGTCTGATCGAATCTGCCTTACTTTCAGTTTGTAGAGTGATTCCAAAGTAGCAACTAGATGTTTGAATGATTCAAAAGTTTCTGATTTGGCTTTCAGAAACATCACCCAAGAGAATCATGAGTAATCATTTGTTACTAATAAGCAATACAGATCTCCAACAATGCTCTTTATACTGATAGGACCAAACAGATCCATGTGTAGAAGCTCAAGAGGTAGATCAATTGAATGAACTTTCTTTGACTTGTGAGACTTCTTGGTCTGTTTCCCTTTCTTACATGCTACACAAAAATCTGGGAGTTGGAAGTTCTTGACAGTTACTCCGTTTATTAAATCATTTTGAACTAAATGATTCATCTTCCTTGGATTAATGTGTCCCATTCTCCTATGCCAGGAGATTGAATCCCTCTCAGTTGCCTTTGACAGGAAGCATTGAACAGTGTGATCAGTTGTGGAGGCTTTTGATAGATCCAAGACATACAAGTCGTTATATCTTGAAGCTGACATAAGAACTTATCCTCCTCAATCACATAGTCCTTCTTCAACATGTGGCACTTCTTGTTGTCAAATACAACTTTAAAACCTTTATCACAGATCTGGGAGACTGAAAGTAAGTTGTTCTGTAGTTGTTGAACGTAGTTGACCTTGTCAAACTTCACTTTCTCGTTTCCCACTTCGCCTTGAGTGGTGATGTATCCTCCTTTATTCCCAGCAAATGAAACATGTCCCCCTTTAATTTGTCTGACATTGAAAAGGAGAGACGAATTCCCTATCATGTGCCTGGACGCCCCACTATCAATAATCCAGGTATTAGTGATAGCACTGTAGCGGACACCCTGCACATACAAAGAAAATGATTAGTTCAGGTTTGGGACCCAAGCCTTAACTGGCTTGGGTGACCCGGAGGAATCACACACCATAAACTCAACCCATTATCCTTTAGAGGAAGAGGGCATATCTTTCTTCTTATCATTCTCACTATCAGACCCTATACTTGATTTTTCTTTCCATAAGCCAGTCTTGTGTAAGGCCTGTTTGTGGTAAACAGACACCTGACTTATGGTTTGAACTTTAGGTTCACTAACACTCTTATGTGGAGTGTTAGATCTTGTTTTAGAAGAACTTGGTTTTGCATCAAAAAGTTCAATTTTTTTAGGCGTTTGATAATAAGGACAATTAGAAGAAATATGTCCTCATTTTCCACAATTGTAACAAGATCTCCCTTCTACAGATTGAGAAAAACTTTTGTGTGATGTTGAGTTTAGTGAAGGTGTGAGATGTTTCTGGTTTGGTTTTGACACTGCTCTTTTAGATGTTTCATCCTTATTAACAAACTGAATTGTTTTAACATTTTGAACATCTTTAACTTGCACTTTGGTTGGAGTTTTATGATTAATACGTTTGTGGTTAACTGGTTTAGTCAGTTTGGGTTCTGAAATGGACGTTGGTGAACCTGACCTTACATTAACCCTGTTAAATGCATCATTCAATTTCTCAACTGGCATCTTGCCTTTTGCTTTCAAAGTAGCCTCCTTCTGTTTAGTGTCAGATTTCACAGTCTTACTGGTGGAATCAGGATCACTAACTAGAGGAGTAGACACCACATGATCCTTAATTGGGTTGTTATTAATAGATCTACATTTTGTATTCAAAAGGATCTCATGTGGTGGTGGCACGACTTTGTATCCCAAACCTTCCCCATTGTTTCATTCTTTCACTATGTTCTGTACTATGTGAGAAGAACTAGCCCAACAATGCAGTTTTTGTTTTAATGAATTCACCTCGACTTCCAAAACTACTTTCTCCTTTTTGGTTTCTTCTAATGAATTTAAATAAAACTTTATATCATTAGATTGATTTAAGGCAACAACCTCGGTTTCCCTTAGTTGTTTACCCAAAAGTTCTATCTTTTCTTTAAAACTGCACTCATTTTGTTTTAATATACGATTAGCTTCAGTGCAGAGTTGTAAGTCATTTACTAAGTTATCATTGTGTTCTAATAACCTAGTAAATATTAGATCAATGCTTTCCTTAAACTTTTCACATTCAGAACATGCATGTTTATTAAATTATTGATCTAAGGAACTTACCTGTGAGGAGTCAGTTGAATCGGCCATAAGTGTAGAGGTTGACTCTTTCGTTGTTGGAGTTTCTAAACTTGTTGCTCTGAGCTCTTCCTCAATGACGTGATTTACCACGTTTACAGCTTCTTCTGAATCTGGCATAGCTTGCTCAACTGCAATTTCACTTTCACTGGCGGACCCATAAACCAATTCTTCGACGCAAGCAATGTTTGATTCTCCAAGAGAGACAGATTGGAAGGACCAGTCTTGTCCTTCATCACCTTGAGCAGTTAGTGCCTTAGTCTCTTTACTTGAAGAAATAGATCCAACCATGTCTTTGTCTTGATGGTTGAAAGTAGGGAATGGGTTACCATTTCCCGTTTTCTTGGGCTTCACACACTCACGTTTAAAATGCCCCTTTTCACCATAGTTGAAACAGGTGACCTTGGTTTTCTCGAAACCAAAAGTCTTATCATTCGTGGCTACTAGATTCTGCCCCGTCTTCTTGACAAACTTTTTAGCTCGTCTAACTGCACTTGCTAGAGCCCACATGATATCCATTCTTTCCAGCTCGTTCTTGTCAACCTGCTAATAGTCTTCATCTGCAAGATGACAATTTCCGATCTTCCCAGCAACTAAACCATCATACGATTGGACCACTGCTGCTAGAGGATCCATATGCTCATTTGCAACTTCCACTGTGATATTACCGAGATTCTCGGTCTTCAACTTTGTTGTATTGGCTTCAGGCACTATGTATTGAGTCGACGATGACCCAGACGTTTCTGATCCAGAAGCAGTGGTTTGAGAAGGAGCCGTGGAACTGGACACGGACGCAGTTTGTAGTGGTGCTCCGGAACCAGTTGGAGTGGGAACTGAGTTATATAGTGAAGAATTCTGAACGTAAGATCCTTTTGTTGGAGTTTCTAAACTTGTTGCTCTGAGCTCTTCCTCAATGATGTGATTTACCACGTTTACAGCTTCTTCTGAATCTGGCATAGCTTGCTCAGCTGCAATTTCACCTTCACTGGCAGACCCATAAACCAATTCTTCGACGCAAGCAATGTTTGATTCTCCAAGAGAGACAAATCGGAAGGACCAGTCTTGTCCTTCATCACCTTGAGCAGTTAGTGCCTTAGTCTCTTTACTTGAAGAACTAGATCCAACCATGTCTTTGTCTTGACGGTTGAAAGTAGGGAATGGGTTACCATTTCCCGTTTTCTTGGGCTTCACACACTCATGTTTAAAATGCCCCTTTTCACCAAAGTTGAAGCAGGTGACCTTGGTTTTCTCGAAACCAAAAGTTGTATCATTCGTGGCTACTAGATTCAGCCCCGTCTTCTTGACAAACTTTTTAGCTCGTCTAACTGCACTTGCTAGAGCCCACATGATATCCATTCTTTCCAGCTTGTTCTTGTCAACCTGCTCGTAGTCTTCATCTGCAAGATGACAATTTCCGATCTTCCCAGCAACTAAACCATCATACGATTGGACCACTGCTGCTAGAGGATCCATATGCTCCTTTGCAACTTCCACTGTGATATTACCGAGATTCTCGGTCTTCAACTTCATTGTATTGGCTTCAGGCACTATGTATTGAGTCGACGATGACCCAGACGTTTCTGATCCGGAAGCAGTGGTTTGAGAAGGAGCCGTGGAACTGGACACGGACGCAGTTTGTAGTGGTGCTCCTGAACCAGTTGGAGTGGGAACTGAGTTATATAGTGAAGAATTCTGAACGTAAGATCCTTTCTTTGACTTGTACTTCATCCTCAGTTCCTCCTTCCTTAACTTCAAGATGAAGTCATTTATGTCCAACGTAGTAAGTATGTCGTTTTGTCTCAAGTTGGACACAAATGAATCCCATTTATCAGGCAAACCATCTGCAAAGCTTGAAACTTTATCTTCCATAGACGTCGTTACACCATGAGTGTGTAGCTCACTCATAAGATGGTAGAACCTGTCGATGATGTCATCCAAGCTCTCATTTCCTATAGAAGAGAATTTATCGAACTCCTTCTTGAGAGTCTTTGCCTTTAGTGCCTTTAACGTTGCATTTCCTTTGTATCTCTTCTCCAATGCATCCCACAACTTCTTAGCCTGCTTGTTCTCAAAGAACTGATGAAAGATGTCTTTCGGTATTGACTGAGTCAACAGGGCATAAACTTTCTTCTCAGCATTGTAGAGAATATTCTGAGTTTCACCCATTCCTCCCAAGGTTAACTTGACTCCGTTAGCACTAACTGGCACTGTATAACCAGTCTCGATGGATGTCCAAAGATTGGGATCAACTCCATTTAGGTAAATCTCCAATCGCTATTTCCACTGAGGATAATCAGCTAACGTTATCAGCTTCGGCGGTTTATTATGATTTCCAACCTCATTCTCCAGAAGCAGAAGGTTCTAGATGCGTGAGTCCTTCCTGGCAGTAAACGCTGAAAACTGATCTTCCATTTGAATGAACTTTGTACTTTGAGAACATGACAACTTCAATCGTGCGAATGAACAATGCGTATGGATCACTAGTGCAAATGAAGAGTGGGAATGAATTCAATCGTGCGATTGGATTCAGTCGTGCGTATGGACAAGGCGAATGGACTCAAACGACTGAAGTGGTTCAGTCGTGCGAATGAAGGGTGCGACTGGGGTTCAGTCGTGCGAATGGAGTGTGCGAATGGGTTCAATCGTACGAATGAGCTATTCGTGCGACTGAAGGCTACTGTGTTCGGAAAAATCAAATTTTTGGCACTTAAACACGAATTACAATTTACCCAGAAACCCTAATCTGCCGTATGACGAAAAACTTCAACTTTAATGCATGGAAACAACGAAAAACACCCGTGGACTCAAAAAGATGACTCTTTTGAGTTAAAACGTGAGTTTTGACACAATTCTAATTGAATCAAACTCAAAATCAAGAGCCAAAGCTCTGATACCACTTGTCAGGACCGTGTACGTACGAAATACTAACAGATTCTGCGTTTATACCGAATCAAATAGTGCGGAATCCTATTTGATTGGCGATACAATCAGTGAGAACAATTACCCGATCGATGTATGATTGAAACTAAACGTTATGAACGAATAGAGTTCAATCAGGAATGATCTATGAACTTGGACAGGCTTCCTTGGACGTTCTGGACGGCTAGGGTTCGTAAGAGTATCAAGTGTTTTCAATTGTTATGTTTTTCCATGAATTAAGCGGTATTTATAAGTTAGGGGTTTTCATTCGTACGACTGAACCATTAGCATGGTACAGTCGTGCGACTAAATCATGCGATTGATCCATACGCACGACTGAAGGTTCAGTCGTGCTACAGAGTCAATCTTATGTCTCAATCGTGCGACTGATCCAGTCTCCTGGTTCAGTCGTGCGACTGGTCCATAAGCATGATGTATTCATGCGTATCGTCCATAAGTATGGTCCATTCGCATGCAGACTCATCCGACTAGGTCGAACACATTTCTCAATCATTATTGACTAAGAACTGTACAACACCATCAAACCTATATAATATGGTCATACATATACATTATACTTCAACAAAATAATAATATGAAATAAATAAACATAAATAAATATCAATCACATATTATATTTCATTGAACCAATTCATTACACATGTGTAAGACATGAAAGACTTTTACATTAAAGCTCATAAACTAGGAACATGATGTATCTACACCTTGCCCACTGAAATAAGTAAGGTTGGCTTGGGTTAAACCTTAAAAACTTTTTCTCTAAATCTTTTATGCGTAATTAGTTTGTCAGATATAACTATGGAAATTATATTATTTAGATTGTAACCTCAAATACTCTTTGACCCTAGGGAAACTCCTTGCCCTTTTAAACATTTTCGCTACTTGATGTTTCAGCGTTACACTCTTTAGAGCCGCATAAATGAAACAAAAATAACTAACATACCGGTACATAAATAGAAGCCCATTTTGGAACCTTGAAATAATACATGTTTCAAGTCTCATAATCCCACAAAATAATGTATGATGGATCAACCAAGTTTTAGTAATTAATTGGGCATTTCTACCAAATTTCCAGAGACCAAAGACATAATCTCTATGGCTTAAAAAGGGAAAAAAACAAGATGCAGTTTCATACATGCAAAATAAAGTTACTGAGATATAATTCAGTCAATCAAAATGAAGATATATTGGATTAAGAAAAACTAAAACAACACCGAGTAGAAAACATATAATTCCAGCAACTTAATGGACATATTATAAAAGCTAATTGTTGAATTGGGCGACCAGTTGCAACAGAGCTTATTTCTCTTCTTAGCCCACTACACATAGGGAAATAATACCTCATGAGGTTCAAGCTCAAATGGTTAAGAAGTGCATGCTTATATCTTTATTCTTGGTAAGACCTAACCGATAGATATTAGATACAAAAATAATATCAAGACTTACCATTTAAAATGGATTGAATTATCTTAATTAACTGAATGATTGCAATGGAGGGGCACACCTCAATATACATACAAGATATAAAACCAAGAGCAGCCTATTTCAGGCCCACAGGTTTTAAACAACTAAACCATAATAACACAATATATCTATAGTTAACACTCAATCTTAAAATAAACTTTGGAGTTGGTATTTATAGGGTTACTAAATCTGGAAAAAATTAATTTTTATTTGAAAATTTTTGGAAGGCATCGATGAGTAGAACCCGAATTTACAAGGCTTTTAGCGGTACCAATGTAATTCATTTATGCTTAATAGTAAATAGTGATTTTATATCATTAGAAGTGTTGTTTTACCTCCTGAACCTAAACCACGCTAGCTCCAATCAACCTATCAAAAGTTGATAAATCTATTTATAGTATTTGTCTACATTTAAATATAGATCTGGTTCTTATCATAAATAGTCTCCACTTTAAGGTTACTTCATTATCTAAGTTGTCTTTATGAATGTTGACTTGTTTTAATGGTTTGTAATATCAATGTTAGATAGAATTTTAGTTCATGGTATGCTACCTTTTGCTTTTCTAGTTAGTGTTAATCACACATTCAACTACTTCTCACCATACATATAACAACGCATGTACGTAACGCCATGGCCTCAAGTGGCCTGGTACAGCCATGACTAACCATAGCATTTTATAAACTTTGCTAGGGCCATATTTCTCTGGATTTGTTGCAAATGCTAAAACACAATAGTCATCAACTAAGATTCGGTATTGCAAATGCTAAAACACAATAGTCATCAACTAAGATTCGGTATAGCAAGCTTCAATATAAATGAACAGCTTTCAACAGCATAACCACTCTTAATCTAGATGCCTGTACTTCTTAGTAAGAGTATTCTTAATATGTTTTCAAATTTCTCAAAATAGGCCTTATCTTCAAAAGGTGCACAAATAAGAGCTTCAGTAATGAAACTTAACCCCCTATTGCTTGTAGGGGTTATTAACTATTCATACATGATCACATCGGTTGTTAGTGTGTGATCAAAGCCCAAACTGCTAATAGATATATGAACCGTAAGATTTAGTCAACTACTGTGTGAAAGTATTTAAAATGGAAGGGGTTTCAAAAAGTCCAAAACATCGTATGAGTTAGTAACCAAAGGTTCATAAGAGAAACTACAAGTCTCACTTAACCTCAACTTAAAAAGAAATTAAAAAAATCACTGTTAACTTCTTTCTTTTCCTCTTGTCATGTTTTATTTTATAATCTACATTAAGTGAGCTCTAAATTCAAAGCTGTCCAGCAATCAAAAAAATCAAGGTTTAAGCAACTCTAAAAAAGAAATGTGTATCTCATTTTGTGTACAAAATTAAGGCTTTTATGTATAATGCAGTATTTAGTGATTAATGCCACTTCCTTTCATGGGAAAACTACAAGGGGAAGCCCTAAATCTGAAAGTTTTTGGTAAAGTCTGCACACATTCATAGATTAGGAGAGATAGTGCAAGGAATATTGATTTTGAGCAGCTATTAGCAAAATGATTGATTTTAATTTCCAAGCAGCTATTTACAACACACACATGCACAATATACATATATACAATACTCATATTCTCATGCTTAGAATCCGTATATGCACTCAAAGGGGTTTTCTATAACATACACTTTTGCCTAACAAGCAAGTCAGTAGACACACCAACTAGTATTGTTCTTAATTCATCTTTGGTGCATTAATACATAGTACTACAACATTCTTATATTTGCATCATATGTGGTCTGATTAGCAAGAGTTACCCCAGATATACATAAATCAATCCAATTTCTTAAAAAATAAGATAAATAGTGATAGCATAGAAATTTCTAACTTAACTTAATGATGAATAATTAAAGCTAGATACTGCAACCACAATGGACAAACTAAATTGACATATGATTGGTAGGCCTATAAATCAAGTTTATAAGGAGATTCATTTAGGACGTGTTAAAAACAAAAGTAAATTCGAGGATGGAGATGTTATAGATCTATGTATTGTTACTCAATCAAATTATGCAGTTTATCAGGTTAACAAGAATAGCATAGGCTAAGATTGATGAAGTTATTAGTAATTAATACATGCTATTTCTTAAAACTTAATTCCTGTTGTTTATTAATAGCTCACAGATTATCTCAAATCAACATACCATTCAAACAAAATTTCCTAATACTGCCACAAGATGTGCATGCTATTACTGCGGTGATTTTGATTTCCTTTATAACATGGAATAATTTAACATTCTTACATCAACCATAGTTTCAATGAAATGAACTTGTATACGACAAGCAAAAGCGTCATGTTACAATATTAGGAACCATCAACTATTTCTTTATTTTTGTTCATTCCAAGTCTTAAAACTTATTTCTTATAAACAAAGTGATGAGGTTAGTTCACAGCTTGCAACCAGTCATTTAACTCAATTTATAGTTAAAGCCTTTGCCCTTGAGTGAAACCAATACACACCCTTAAATTTCACTACACGAGAAGAAAGAATAAGGAAAAGCTTAACCAACATGAGATCAAATGCACCTTGAATAACATGATAATCGGTGATAATGTACCTATTTTGTCCCAAATAAATCCTGATCTAGACCCTTGAGGCGCCTCCAACACATCCAAAGTAAACACATCCCGCCTACACAACATAACTTCACTCAAAATACGAACAAAATTAATAAAACTGACTTCATATAATCAAAACCCCTAATGTTATCATCAAACACATTCAAAAACCATTCCACATTTTCACCAGCATTCCATAACTCAATAACACAAAAACACGAGGTCCCAGAAGATTGGACCGGATTAAGTGAACAAAGGAAAATTTTATGTAATTTGAACATAAACTCCACATCAAGCATCAGTTAAGAACCACAAGAAAAATCAAGGTACTATACCAATTTCATTCGCCTCATTCAATATTTAAATCCATATAAGTAACCAACTACGGGATCAATGTTTGTCTCTCAACATAAGTTTTATCACTCAAACTCATTTAAACACACTCGAAAGATGAAGTAGAATCTCTTAACTAAGTAGATAATAATATACTAATTTAATGAACACAATAATAGTTTTCAAGATAATTGTATATATTAATTTTCAACTAAATTGTTAGAAGACTCTTACAAGCACTACTAAATGAGTTACAATGAGAAACCACATATATTAACGAACACAATAATAGTTTTCAAGATAATTGTATATATTAATTTTCAACTAAATTGTTAGAAGACTCTTACAAGCACTACTAAATGAGTTACAATGAGAAACCATATATATTACTATTTACAACCAGTTATACTTAGAGGACCACCTGGAACTTACAACTAGACAAATACTATATTGCTAGAAGTAAGGTATCTATGATAAAATACTTTCCTAGATTAGGTAGTCATGACAAGTTCAGGACTTACCTTTTGTTACCAACTAAAGTTGGTAACTGTACTAACTGATAAAAAGGTGAACAGTAGATTAAAGTATGATCAACTACATGGGTGTGGGAAAGCGCCATGCAGTATATTAGAGTTTGCAGCAAGTGTCAGTCGAACCATACTTTTGTCCATGGGTTCATAATTGGGTCTTCCAAAGCTTAAATGGCTTCAAAGAATAAGTTCTTCTGAAGCCATTTTTACATCGGAAGAATCAACTATTCCAAGAGTTCTGCAATTCTTCATGACTTTGTTCTTCGGAAGACTTTGTCTTGAATCTTCTCAGTGTTTAACTTCGAAAGGAGAACTTCTTAGTCTCGGAAAACTGAGTTCTTCCTTCGGAAGTTTTTCATTCATGAGCTTCGAAAGATCATCAACTTAGCTTCTGAAGAGCAGCTTTGTCTTCGGAAGACTTCTTCAGTTGTACTTAAAATCTTCTAAGTATAGTTTTGGTTGCACCAGACTCATATGATCCAACAAACTCCCCCTTGGCTGATGCTACCAAAAATTCACTCCCTTCTACTCCTCAAAGCTTTCAACACCAAGGAAAGGAATTATTTGTTTGTCTCCTTTTTCTTTCCTTAAGTGTTGTTGAGAAGCTTGTACAAGTCATTTGTAGATAAAAGATCCAATCTGTTGCTCAGGATGACATGTACCCTTTGTTGTGGCCCTCTGAAAAGAGTTAGTTGACGGGATTTGTAGTCATATTCCCATCTAACTATGGAATCTGAAGCAGGGCCTTCAACCATTTGAAGGAATGAACTTCCTTTTATATTGGCACCCTCTTCTTCTTTTTTTCTCATCTTCAACTCATCTTCAGTTTTTGCTTTCTTGGTTAGCTTAGCAAGATGAAGGTTACTTAGAGTATTTCTGATGTGAGCAGCTACTTGGTAGTTGGAGGGATTGGAGAATGTTTTTTCTGTTAACTCAGCAATATCAAATCTGCTGGAGTTAAGCATAGATGGTGTGTCAAGTCTACTGACTTTACCATTCTCCCTTTCCACAGCAAAGCTGTGCGAAGGTTCATCAAACCTCCACTGGACAATTTGATTCCTAGGAGTGAGGGAATTGTTTGGCAGTTTGTCCCCTTTTCTTGTGTCCAGCAGAGTCACCAATCTTCTCCTCAACTTCTTCTCTTCTTCTTTGAGTGTATCAAAGTTTGTTGCTAAAAGTTAAAGAGCTTGGTCAAGTGTTCCCCTGGGCAGATCTAGGAATGCATCTCTTGTGAGGGAATAGAAAGAGCCATCAATGTATCTTAATATTATGGACTATTCCTCATAAGAGATGTCACTCAGGGTTATGTAGTTAATGAGCTTCCTCTTGATCTCCTTGAATTCCTCTAAGGTTAGGGGCTTAGATGTTTTAGAGGATGGCTTGGGTAATGGTTGGGTTTTGGGTTGTGTTTGGGTTTTAGGATGGGTAGTGGTGGTTGTTGAGAGGCAATGGGTGAGGGTGTAGGTAAGGCTGATGGTGTAGGTTCAGGGGTAAAGGGTTCGGTAATGGGTTTGGTTTTCATGGTGAAGGGAAAAGGTGTGGGCTCAGGTTTTGTTGTTTGAGGTTTCGGTACTATCCTCTGTACACTTTGGGCTTGAGTCACCTCCTTCCTTCTTCCTGAGCGAATGATAGCTTTGATGTCACTGATATGTCGCTGCAGGGTCTTTTCCGACATGGGACCTACTTGCCTGCCGGTGAAGCCATAGGCCTTGAGATAAGCTTTCATCCATGCTTTATCTCCAACCTTTTTGGCAGTTGCAAGTTGTGCCTCCTCCTCCTTCTTTTTCTTTTCTTTCAACTTTTCACTCACAGCCTTCTTCCTTTCCTTATTTATTTGATCTTGTTCTCTGTGAAAAAGTAGAAAGATTGTATCATTTTCATGAGGAGTCAACTCCTCTTGAGAATAGCCCCTTGTGCATAGGAAGGCTATCCTCTCCATCCTCTCCCTTTGCACAGCCTCTTCTTCTTTCCTCCTCTTCTCCTCTTCTTCAGCCAATCTTGCTGCTTCCTCTTTCTCTTTTTGCAACAAGGATTCCTTGTCCAACTGCATAAGCTCATCATGTGGGAGTAGAAGCATTTCTTCATTGTCCACTCCAAGGCTGATGAGCTTGTCTATCACCTCCACTCTCATCCTATTGTTGATAGACTCTTGAGTCGTTGATGCTGCTTTGCTGCTTGCAGCCAGCGGTTTCCAAGTATCAAGTCTTCCTTTATTCTTCAGATTCTCCAACATTTCCTCCTCAAGAAGCTCTTCAGCAGTCATCTTCCTTTTTCCTTTAGGATCTGAGGAAGATTCAGCGTTTGGGGAATCTGGCTTAGAGGATTCAGATTAGGGAGAGTGGGGTTGAACTTGTGGTGCTTGTTGTGTCTGAGAGAGAGGGGTTTTGAGAAAGTACTCACTGTTTACCTCAGGGCCTGATCAAGGATAGCCTCTGTGATAAGTAGATCATCTGACAACGATGAATGTTAAATAATCCCTTCTGCAACTTGAATTTCTGCTTTGGAAAAGACTAGAATTGCACTACATGCCCCATCTAAGTCAGTTGTTGGGCCATCAGTCCTTATTTCCCCTTCGAAGTCAATCTTAGGTTCAATAGGGGCCTTAGGTTCACCAACTTCCTTCTCAGAGGTAGGGTTGTTTAAGGGAGGAGGGTTGTTTAAGGGAGGAGCTTATCAGAAACTTGGTTAAGAATCGGTTAAGGTCTATAAGCATCCTTGGGTCCACTTGAATTATGATCAGAGGTGGCTGAGGGAAGATAGTTGCAGGGTGTTGTTGTGTAGGATCAAATGAAGATAGAATTGTGATGGCCAAGCTTGGTTCCTCATGTCTTTGTTCCTATTCATTCTCCCCCTTTTTGGTAGCATCATCTTAAGAACTAGATGAGCTAGAGGAAGAACTTAAGGAAACTTGAATTGGTACATGCCTAACAGACTTCTCAATCTGTTTCTCAGCTAGTTGGGCCTTGAGGCTTTCAATCTCAAGTTGCTGAGTGGCAGATCTTTCCTCTAAAGTCTTAACCTTTGATTTAAGGTTTGAGACTTTAGAAAGTAGGTCTCTGATGGTAAGTTACAGACTACCCTCATCTTCTTTTAAAGAATCACGAAGAGATAAGATAACATACTTGGTATGTTCATGTTGGACCAAAAGAACCAATGAGCCTGATCAGAAAAACCTCTAAGTCCCACAGACATCACAACTGCTGAAGAAGATCACAACAGCTGAAGACATCAGCTGATTACAAGGTCTGAAGACAAAGTCTGAAAGTAAAGAACTAAAGACAAAGTCTGAAAGTAAAGAACTGAAGACAAAGTCTGAAAGTGAAGTACTGAAGACAAAGACTGAAGACCAGAGTGATCAGTAGTTGTCACAACAGCTGAAGTTATTAACTTCAATAGTTGTGATGGTTTTTCCTTTTCAGTATTTGTAATTTTATCTTTCAGTAGTTTATTGTTTCAGTAGTTTTAGGTCAGTAGTTTTATGTTCTTGTACTTAGCATTCTCTGAGATGTGATCAGTTGTTGAGAACATTTCAGTAGTTTGCATTGTTTCAGTTGTTTTGTATAATTCTGTTAGATGTCACTATCAAGTGACATCAGCAGACGTCACATTCCTCTATAAAAGGAATGTTGACCTAGTTGTTTTGTAACCGAAGCATTACGCGTGAATGAAAACATTCCTTTAACAGAAATATTCTCTCTCTATAATCGTCATTGTGTGATTGCATATTCATACTTTTCTTGCTTGAATTCGATCTTATTTTTGTTATATTCCGCTGCAAAATTCAAATCTAATTGATCAAACTTGATCCGATCCTATCAAATGGTATCAGAGCTGGTTAATCATTGATCGATCTAACAATTGATCATTGAAACTGCTCTTTTAATAGCTAAGTTTGATCGAATTAGCATTTTTGCAAGAATTGATTATAGAGTTTGATTTTCTGTAGCTTCCGGTCAATTAATTGAGATTCAATTTGTGTTGTTGAGTTTTTAAACTAGACTGATTTTAATCTCATTGAATTTGATTGAATTGGTGAAAATGACTACTTCAATCAATGATCCTCACAATACTGGCTCCTCAACTAAGCCTCTGATGCTTGTTAGGAGTGAGTATAACATATGGCAACACCGAATGCTCCATCACCTGTCTGTTAACAGTTCAGGTTGTTGGAAGTCAGTGGTTCATGGACCATATAAGCCTATGGTGAGTAATCCTGAAAGCAATGAGATGGTTCCAAAGAAGAAGGAACAATATTCTGATGAGGATTTAAAGCTGTTTGAGATTGATGCTAAAGCCCATGGAATTCTGGCCATGGCACTGCCTAATGAAATCTACTCTGGGCTTATGCATCATGAAACTGCTTATGATCTCTGGGTTGCTCTGAAGGAACAATTTGGAGGAACTGATGAGGTCTTAGCAAACAACAGAGAAATCCTTGCCCAGCAATATGAGACATTCTCTCATAGGAAGGGTGAGACATTGACTCAACAGTTTGAGCGATTTTCATGTTTGATCTCTGAGCTAAAAATGGTTCAACATGAATATACAAACAGCCAGATGAATAACAGATTCCTCAGATCCCTGCCTGAGAGATGGGACACTTATACCATTATCCTACGCTCCAGTGCAAATCTGGATACTCTATCTCTCACCCAACTTCATGGGAAACTCTTAACATTTGAGAGAGAGATAGAACAGAAAAGGAAACTATCTTCATCTGGAAAGCTCACTGATGACTTTGTACCAGGAAACACTGCTCTGGTTGGTCATGAGTCTGAATATGCTTCATCTGAAAGTTCATATGATGAGCATATTGATTTCTCTTCAAACAGTGGAAATCATGCTTTTGTTGGAGTTGAGGGTAACTCAAGTTTTAGTGTTGATAACTTGTGTTTTCTGATGGATGATTTGAAAGGAATTGCTGATGATGATCTGGAAGAGATGGATATTTTGAGCCAAATGGCATTGATCAATATCAGATCTCAAAAGTTTTACAAAAGAACAGGTAGAAAATTCCCTGGTCTCTCTGGCAAAACCAAGGTTGGTTTTGACAAGAGTATGTTGAGATGTCACAAGTGTCATAGACTTGGACATTTTGCTAGAGAGTGTAGATCATCTGGATCTAGCTCATCTGCACCCTTTGTGACTTTTCCAAGCAATAGCTCACAATCCAAAGGGCAACATTCTACCAGTTCTGATTATCATTCACAACATCAATCATCTCCTGCATACTTTGTTCCTCAAAGTCCAATGCCATATCCTTATCCATGTTTTTACATGCCTCAGTCTGGTCAGGTTCCTGTACCCATGGCTCAACAACCACATGCTCTACCTGATCCTCAACCATCTCAAACAAATCAACAATCTCAATCTCAATCTCATCAGAGATTTTTCACCCCTGAGGTTGTTGACTGGAGCAGCTTACCAGATGATGTCTCTGGTTATTCTGAACAATTTGCTGGTGCTGGTCAACATGGTGGTGAAAACCCTTTTGGAAATCTTGCTCTAATGGCCCAGGAATCTACTGATGACAATTCTTCATCATCACAGGTACCACAGGTATCTTCTGAGGCTAAGGCCAAGTTATGTTTTGAGTCATGCATAGCTGCTTTTGTTTCAATTAGGGAAGCAAATGTAGCTTTAATTAATCAAAACCTTGACCAAGAAAAAGCAATTTCCAAAAGAAAAGCTGAGTTTGAGTCTGTTTTAAAAGAGAAGGATGAGGAGATTTATAAACTAAAGTGTCAAATCACTGATGAAAAAGCAAAGGTAGAGGTCATTCTAGAAAATCACAAGAATCTCAAAGAAACACTTGCAGCTACCCAAGTTGATTGTGAACGCTGGGTAACATCATGCAAGGGATTTGAAATGCTTCTCAGTAAGCAAACTGCTTCTAATATGAAGTTTGAGATTGGGTATAATCATACCATACCTCCTACAGATTTTACTCCTAAATTAGAAGTAAAATCTGAGGATGATTGTCATTCCCAAACCACATCATCAGGTGTCTCATCCTCAAATGATAATTCAAAATCTGAGGATGAAGATAGTGTGAGTACCTCAGCTAATCAAATTACTGATGGTCCCACTGCTTTGAAACACTTGATCAAGAAGAGACTGTGTAATTCAGGTGTTGTTCCACAAGGTACTCAAAGTACTGAAGGGCAAAACACAACACCTGAAGAGCATTTCAAATCAGAGGAAAACAAGCATTCCTTGACAACTGCTGAAAAATCTATCAGGAATCTCAAAAGTACTGATAGAAAACTTCTGAAGAACAAATCTTCAGTTGTTGAAAATCCTTCAGTACTTCCCAAGAGTACTGAAAGGAAGAAAGTACTGAAGAACAAATCTTCAGTAGTTTCATCATCTTCAACAGTTGATCAACAAAAGATGAAAAGAAAGCCATGTGAAATATGTGATTTGTTTAATCATCTTATTGATGAATGCTGGTATAACAAGGGTTTAAAATTCAACAAAGAGAAAATCATTAAGAAGGAAATGCATAAAATGAAAAATGAATTTCAAACCAAGTTTGTACCACAATCATCTCATTCTGATAAACCAAAACTTTTTCAAAAAGTCACAAAGAAGGAAGGGGTTTGTCACTCAACAGCTGCAAATATTCCTCATGGAATATTAAAAACTCAGACTAAGTCTGTGTCTTTTCAAAAGAAGAATGTAATGAATCACATGAACAAATCACCAACAAGTACTGATGTGTCAACTGAGTTGAAAACTTTGACAACCAATCAGACACAACTTGTTATGATGGTTCAACATCTATTGGGGAGAGTTAACCAATTAGATGTTTCTGTGATTAAACCACTGAAAAGGACACCTAAGCCAAAATCCAAGGAATCCTTTTCAGCACCATCTACATCTTCAAAGGCTGTTAATCATGCACAATCTGTTAGTTTAACATCTGTTGATGAAAACAGACCCAAAACAAAAAAGGTTTGGGTCTCAAAGACTAACTAATTTTTGTGAAAAATGCAGGGTTCTTCAGCATGCCAAAGAAGCATCTGGTATGTAGACAGTGGAGGATCCATGCATATGACAGGGAGCAGCTCTCTTCTTCATGACTATTCTCAAGGGAAGAAGGGATTTGTTTCTTTTGGAAATGATGCCAAGGGTTACATCATTGGGAAAGGTTTTGTCTCAAATGGGGAGATACGATTTGATGATGTTAACCATGTGGAGAACCTCAAGTACAATCTTTTGAGTGTCAGTCAAATGTGTGATAAAGGGCATGTTGCACTTTTCACAAGTCAAAACTGTAGGATTCTGTCTTCCAAAGTTTTGCACAAGATTGACAAGATATTGGATGAATATACTCTCCTGAAGGCCAACAGGATTGGAAGAGTATATGCCTTAGATCTATCAAAGAAAATCGATCTTAAAGGTCATCCATGTCTGTTCTCCAAAGCCTCTCCTCAAGAATCTGAACTATGGCATAGAAGGCTTGGTCATGTGAATCTTAAGAACATGAATCAGCTCATTCATCATGGTTTAGTGAGAGGTTTACCATTGAAGGAGTTCAAGTGTGATGATACCTGTCCAGCTTGCTTAAAAGGAAAGCAGCACAAAGCTTCATTCCCTCCTATAGAAGAACCCAAGTCCACTGCCTGCTTGCAATTATTGCATATGGATCTCTTTGGTCCTGTGAGAGTAATGAGTATGGCAAAGAAAAAGTACTGTCTGGTAATTGTGGATGATTATTCCAGATATGTATGGACTTTCTTCTTGCATTCCAAGGATGAGGCTGCTCAAAGTATCACTTATTTTGTGTTGCATGTGGAAAAGCAACATTCACTTCCAGTCAAATGTGTGAGAAGTGATAATGGCACAGAGTTTAGGAATCACACGCTTGATGAATTCTATTTGTCCAAGGGAATCAAAAGACAATATAGTATTCAAAGAACTCCTGAGCAAAATGGAGTGGTGGAGAGAAAGAACAGGACCCTTATTGAAGCCGCAAGGACAATGTTGGCTGACTCAGGTCTGCCACTAACCTTTTGGGCTGAAGCTGTCAACACAGCTTGCTATGTTCAGAATAGGGTATTAGTGAATCAGAGGTTGATGAAGACTCCTTATGAGTTATTACATCATTTGGCCCCTCTAATTTCATTCTTTAGAGCATTTGGGTGTCCCTGTTATATTCTTAACACAAAGAATCCACTTCAGAAGTTTGAATCCATGGTGGATGCAGGGTATTTTGTTGGGTATTCATCTACTTGCAAGGCATACAGAGTTTTCAATTACAGAACAAAGATTGTTGAAGAAACTTTGCATGTCAAGTTTAATGAATCTCCAAAGACAAGATTCCTCAAAACCCTGTTGAGTTGTTTGATTTGGACATACTGCAATATGTTCCATATCAGCCTCCACCTGTTATTATTTCTAAAGTTCCATCCTCTTCATCTGATGGTACAAATGCAAGTTGTAGTGATCATCTGCCTGTTTCTACTACACTTGATGTTCATGTAGCTTCAGCAGCTCCATCCACAACAAATGCTGATGAAATCTCTGAATCCTCTACGTCATTTGAACTGCCATCACAGACTAGGTTTCTAGAGTCTGAATCAAAATCTGTTGCTGCTGAATCTCATACAAACACTTGCACAGATATTATTGAGTATCAAGAATTGAAGAATCATCCCATGTCCCAGATCATTTGTGACATTAATGCTGGTGTTTCAACAAGAAGTCAATTGACCAATTTCTGTCTCTATGCTCTCTTCATCGGTCAGCAAGAGCCAAAGAATTATCATGTGGCGTTAAGGGACAATGGATGGGTTGAAGCCATGCAGCTTGAGCTTCTTCAATTTCAAAAACAGCAAGTATGAGAACTGGTTCCTCTACCCCAAGGTAAGTGTGCAATAGGCACTAAATGGGTGTTTAGGAATAAAACTGATGAAAAAGGCCAAATTGTCAAGAACAAGGCCAGACTGGTTGTACAGGGGTTTTCACAAGAAGAAGGTATTGATTATGATGAAACCTTTGCCCCTGTTGCCAGACTGGAGGCAATTAGATTGTTTTTAGCTGATGCTGCTTTTCATAACCTTAAAGTTTTTCAAATGGATGTCAAAAGTGTATTTTTATATGGTAAAATAAAAGAAGAGGTTTATGTGTGTCAACCACCAGGTTTTGAAGATCATAAACATCCTGATTGGGTGTATAAGCTTGATAAGGCTCTTTATGGGTTGAAACAAGCACCCAGAGCCTGGTATGAAACATTATCTAACTTTCTTCTTCAAAATAATTTCACTAGAGGCTCCATAGATAAAACTTTGTTCATAAAGAAAGCAGGCATGCATAAGCTTCTTGTTCAAATTTATGTTGATGACATTATTTTTGCATCCTCTGATCCACAGTTGTGTGATGCATTTACTAAATTGATGCAACAAAAGTTTGAAATGAGTGCCATGGGAGAATTACAGTTCTTTCTGGGTTTGCAAATCAAACAACTGACTGATGGAACTTTCATTCATCAGTCAAAATACACAAAAGATTTGTTAACCAAGTTTGATTTACAAAACTGTAAACCCTGTTCTACTCCCATGTGCAGCAACACACAACTGGATGCTGATCAAAAAGGTAAAGCAGTTGATGAAACTCTTTACAGATGTATGATTGGTTCCTTGATGTACCTTACAGCTTCTAGACCAGATATTATGTTTGCAACTTGTGTCTGTGCTAGATTTCAGGCTGTTCCTAAGGATTCCCATATGATTGTAGTCAAGAGGATCTTTAGATATTTGCAAGGAACTCAATCTCTAGGACTTTGGTATTCCACTGGGCACTCTTGCAAATTGGTTGCTTTCTCTGATAGTGACTATGCAGGGTGTAAGTTAACCAGAAAATCAACTTCTGGTGGATGCCAATTTCTAGGCAACTGTTTGGTTTCTTGGCAGAGTAAGAAACAAACTTCAGTTGCTACATCCACAGCTGAAGCAGAGTATATTGCAGCTGCAAGCTGTACATCTCAGGTACTCTGGCTTCAAAATCAATTATTGGATTATGACATTACAGAGACTAAGACTCCTTTATTAATGGATAGTGTTTCAGCTCTTTGTATTGTTAAGAATCCTGTCCAGCATTCTAGGACCAAACATATTGAGATCAGACATCATTTTATCAGGGATTGTTATGAAAAAGGTCTGATTGATCCAAAGTTTGTGCCTAGTGCTGATGAGCTTGCAGATATATTTACTAAGCCTTTGGATAGTGCTACTTTTCATGATCTTGTACTCAGGCTTGGTATGCTGCAACTAGAATAATTTGACAACTACTGATGCTCTTAGTCAATAAATACTGATGAGCATTAGTATACTTCTTTCAAAAATAAGTGCTGATAAGTCATTTTATATTCAGTAGTTTTTATAACTACTGAAGACTACATTACTTAAAAGTACTGAAGTACTTCATTTGTTGAAAAGTACTGATGTAGTTTAAACTACTGAAGTCTTTTCTAATAGATAAGTACTGATGACCAATGAAACATCTGAAAATCAGATGATCTGATGAGTAAGTGTTAAGGTCATTGAAACAGCTGAACTTTGTGAATTGACGACAACTACTGTTTCATTTCCAAACAACTGAAGCCAAAACCAAGTCTTCAGTAGTTTACAACTACTGAAGCCCAACACCAAGTCTTTAGTTGTTTACAACATCTACAAGTTAAAACCATGTCTTCAGTTGTTTTCTAACACCTGATGACTCACACCAACACTTTCAGTTGTTTTCTTTCAGCCGTTTCATAACCTATATATACCTAACCCTAACTTCAAACTTTTCATAACCCACTTTCCAAACGTTCATCTTCCATTAATGGCGACCATGCAAATCAAACCTCGACACAACTGTGTCGCTCACCTTACCAAATCACCCTTTTGGAACAAGTTTGATGCTGCTATTGATTTGATGGTTGGTTGATTCCCAATATCGCACAGCCTTTCTCTTGAATCCTACCATCTATCCCGATACCCTTTGCCAATTCTGGACAAACGTCATTGTTCATACTGCTGAGGATGATGACACCATCACTCTCCAGTCATTTGTCAACCAGAAACGGGTGGTCATCACCTCTGAGATCATTCGTCAAACCCTAGATCTGAATGATGCCACCTATGTCACCAAATACCCCAAAGGCACCATTGATCTATCCTTTGCTAATCATGGTTATGAGGGTGACCTAAGTGCTACCACTATTTTGAAGAAGCACTTCCATGATGCTGAGCGGCTCATTTTCCATATGATCAATGTCTGTCTTGCCCCCAAAACATCTTCATGGGATCAAATGTCATCTAGGTGGCAACAGGTATTTTTTCTATCCTTGAACATCAAAGCCTAAATTTTTCTGAAATCATATTTTTGGAATGAAAAGATTTGCAATGAAACCTGTGGCTAATAGATGGATATTATATCCAAGATTTCTTATGGCCATAATTCTTAGTCAATTAAAATCTGATGGCCTTGTTGGCCTTGGAGTCCCTGCTCTGGTTGTTTTGCCAGAGGTATACTCCAGGCACAACTCAAATCCACAACTCAAAGAGGCTGCCAAACTGCTAAAACCCAAGCAGAGGGAACCCACAGCCTCCACCTCCAGATCTAAAGTCCCCTCCAAACCAAAACCCAAGAAAACCAAAAAGGCTACTCAGGGAGTTGAGTCCCCTGATGATGCCTCTGCAGCACAAACGCAGGATGAAACTACAAGTCTTAATCCCCTTGTAGTTTCAATGACTCCACAAGCTGAAACCGCTCAGGTATCCTCTCAACAGGATCCTGATGCAACCAACATTGGGGAAGCCACATTACTGGAATCTTTCTCACTTGAGAAGATTTCCACTGAAGAGCACCATTCACCCCGGGTGCAATCCTTTTCACCTCCATTTCCTACTGATACCACCCCTACAAGCCCAACTGCAGTCATTGCACAAGTGCTGACTCAACTACATTCCTCTACCCCTTCCCAGAAACCTGTTAACACTGGGAAAACCTCAACAGCTGAGGGAGAGGATCATAATGTAGTTGACAACCCACAGCATAGGGATTATAAAGTTCAATCTCCCAGTGTAGACGTGGAGACTAGAACATCTGGTGAGGCTACCTCTTCCCCTGTTTCAACACATGAACAGGATGAAGCAGGTATCATCTCTAAGACCTCACCAGAGGCAACTGCCAATGAAGGACTTGCTCCTGAGGCAGGAAGTCCCCAGTTCCAAGACAAAGGGGCACATGTGATTACTGATCTACACTCAGCACATGTTCATCCTGATTCACTCAGGAGGTCAGCTGATTCAGCTTACACTGATGATGACCTGGGCTTTTTCTTTGAAGTTCTAGCCCAAAACACCATTCTTGAGGCTGAGGTTTGCAGATTAAAAGAACTGCTTGCCAAAATGTCTCAGGAATCAAGTCCATCTCTGCCCCAATTAACCCACAGATGGCAGCTTCTGTTGAAGCTCTCCCAAACACTGAGCCACTCAAATCAAATAAGCCACCAGCCTCTGTTTCAAGCACCATTTCTCAGGGAGAGAACCCCTCTGAGCAAATGGCTGCTGCTTTCAAATCTTCCTTACCTCTCATCACTCCCATCATTACTACTATCGTCCATCAAACCATTGATGAGAGGATTTCCTCAAATCTTCAAACCCTTGTGGATGATGCTGTGTCAAAGAAACTTTCTGACATTCAAACCCCTGAACCCAGTGCAACCAAAAAGGGGGAGTCTAAGTCAGTGAAAGATGATAAAAGAAAAAGAGTTGAAGAGGAAGAAGCCAAGGAGAATAAAGGAAAGAGATCATTACTTACAAGAGAAAGAAGAGTGTTGGTGAACAAACTGAGGATGAGAAGAAGTTGGATGAGATGATCAAAGAAGCTGATGAGCAACACAGCAGATCCATGGACAGGATTATTGATCAGCTCTTCAGGCAAGGATTTGATACTGCCAAACTTGACATCTGAGATCAGAAGGCTTGAGATTCAGGAGATTGAAAATCGATGGGCAGGCTGCAATGAAGAAGAAAGGAAAGACTGGAGCTATGATCAGATTTCTATCCAAACACTTGGGAAGACCTATCATTGAAGTCAAGTCATGGTCTAGAGATAGCATTTTGGAGATAACCACCAAATATACTCCTCTGAAAGCTTTAACAAGGTTTAATCATAGAAGCTCTGGATGAAGCTGGTGCTGGAAGAGATCTGACATGGCTAAGTTATCCAAAGCCACCCTCACAAACAAAATGATAGAGCAGCCTTTACAATCTCCCTTACCAAAACAACCTTCAAATCAACCTCACAACCTCCAAAACAATTACCCTCACAATCCTCAAAACAACCAACCTCACAACCCTCTAAACCAACCCCTTTACCTATGAAACCCACTCAATCTACCACCAGTGATGCACCTAAAAGAAAAAGAAGGGTGTTGAGGATGGAAGAAGAAGAAGAAGATGATGAAGAGGATAGTCTGCCAATCTCTGCTGTGATCAAAATGAAGAAACCTGAGCCTAGGAGTCAATAAAAACAATAACTCCTGAAACTCAAAGGCAAATGGTTAAAGTTAAGTGAAGAAGTTGAGAAGAAGAAGAACAGCAGAAACATTGATGAGCAATCTCAAAATGGTTGACAAGGACTTCCCTCAGTCCTCATCCATTCAAGCAATGAAGAAACAAGCTCTGAGGCTGTACACTCTTAGGCATACATTCCAACATCAAAGAGAAAGAGTGAGGATTTGGCCAGACCCCAGGGTAAGTTCCAGAATACACAGAAAAACATACCAAGTAGATATCATGGCCAAGTAAGAAGACTTTGAATGCTGCAATTATGTTGGCCATGGTAGTCTCACCCTGGGAAATTATCGAAGAATTCAAGAGAGCACACACCTCAAAATCAACCCTCTATCTATAATTGAGAACAAAATGATCAAGAAGGGGCTGTTATACAAAAGACTTGAAGATCTTCAAAAGAGTGAACTCCAGTTGTTGCTAGAAGGCTCTCATCCAGATGAATTTGCATACAGAGAGATCACAACTGTTGAGTTGAAGAATGGGAAGACAGTAAGATATCTGTCTGAATATTATGGCCTGAGTTCTTCTTTGAGGGAGAAGCAGAAGAACTCACCAAGGAGGAACAAGTTGTTCTCCTTGAGGCCTATGCAAGAGAGTCTTACAGACTCATCAATGGGAAATAGGTTTCATGGTTGGGACAAGACTCTGTGTCCAGTTTCCCCAAGACAGAGTTCCCTTCCATACTTAGCCAATCAAAAGATTAGAAACCTTTTTCTGGCCTATGCTTATATGATTACCTCTAAAGCTGATCAAGAGAGTATTTCTGCCAAAAAATAAGTGGGATCATCAATAAACTTAGAGGTTTTGGCTGCATTGGTTCAGGGGAGTTGTTGGACCAAAAGAACCAATGAGCCTGATCAGAAAACCTCTAAGTCCCACAGACATTACAACTGCTGAAGAAGATCACAACAGCTGAAGACATCAGCTGATTACAAGGTCTAAAGACAAAGTCTGAAAGTAAAGAACTGAAGACAAAGTCCGAAAGTAAAGAACTGAAGACAAAGTCTAAAAGTGAAGTACTGAAGACAAAGACTGAACTAGAGTGATCAGTAGTTGTCACAACAGCTGAAGTTATTAACTTCAATAGTTGTGTATGGTTTTTCCTTTTCAGTATTTGTAATTTTATCTTTCAGTAGTTTATTGTTTCAGTAGTTTAGGTCATAGTTTTATGTCTTGTACTTAGCATTCTCTGAGATGTGATCAGTTGTTGAAACATTTCAGTAGTTTGCATTGTTTTCAGTTGTTTTGTATAATTCTGTTAGATGTCCACATCAAGTGACATCGCAACGTCACATTCCTCAATAAAGGAATGTTGACCTAGTTGTTTTGCAACCGAAGCATTACGTGTGAATGAAAACATTCCTTTAACAGAATATTCTCTCTCTATAATCGTCATTGTGTGATTGCATATTCATACTTTTCTTGCTTGAATTCGATCTTATTTCTGTTATATTCCGCTGCAAAATTCAAATCTAATTGATCAAACTTGATCCGATCCTATCAGTTCATCATCACCACCAGATGTGGTTTCTTGGCACCTTGGTTTCCATTGCATATTGATGTCTCTTTCAGAGGCATCAAATGGAAAGTTTGTCGTAAACTCAGTCTTAGTAATGTTACCACTGTCTTGATAGGCCAATGAGACTTTCAGTAGTGGTAGTTGAGTCTACATGTGTCCCCTCCAAACCTGTGGGACTCACCTCAGTTTGGTCTGACTGATGTGGGCGAGAAATCAGAGGTTCTATGGGGCTCAGTTGATCTAGAGAGTGGTGTGGTAGATCAACATCATTTCCCTGATGAAACACAATATCTTCAATAGAGTGGGCTAACAGGTCAGCAAAGGATACAGAGGTTATTTCTAATAACCCGAGACCTTGGTCAACACCTAATGGCATTAAGCCAGTGATATGGCTGTCCGTTTATGACTGCTTAGGGGAGCATTGGGACTCACCCTGAGGGCTTATAGTTTGGGTTTTAGGCTCATCGGTTGAAACTGAGTAGACTCAACACTGATATTGAGGTCAATGGTGGAGGATGGTTGGACCTCTAGCTGAGTGGGAGCCGAATGTTCCACTCTAGCCTTTTTGGTTTGAAGAGAGGAGACTTGCTCAATCAAAGTAGATTGAACAAGGGTTTGTTTGGGGCGTCTTTGGTATGTAAATTTTATTGGGTGGGAAGAGATTATTGGCATTGAAGTGGTGGAAGCTGGTCTGGGTTCATCACCTGCTAGGTTTGTAGGGATGTCACCAGGAGCCATTGGCTCAAGCATACCCGAAAGTAGATCAATGAATCTTCTAGTAAAGTTAGTGGACACCTTCTTCAGAGTCTTGAAGATGCATGGCCTCATGTGAGGGACAAGAAGGATATCTTCATATTGAAGCTTGTCCTGGTCCAGCTCACAATTGATAATGTGTTGAAAAACCTGGGATACATGTAAAATGGATTCTTGTTAAGGTTACCTCAGAGGTTATTCAACAAAAACCTTGAGTAATTGAATTGGAGGCCTTTGACCAACCCGTGGACTAAGCAGCCAAATCGTATGGGATTTGATTCCAACCCCTTGATTTGTTGGAGAGACAGCGGAGAATGATGTGCAGCAAGAACTTCTAGTTGTAGGAGAAGTTGAACTTATAAACAATTGACTTGCTCACATCTCCACCATAGCCCATCTAAGTGTAAGTGTCCTCCAACTCAAATTTTGGGAATTCAGTAAGGGCGCCTTCATCATGAAGCTCTAGATGCTCCTTTATGGTTCTTTCACTGATAATGATATCCTAGCCACCGATCCTCAATCTGATGAACCTTTCTCCATTAAGCATTTTGCTTTGAACATTGGCCCAAAAAATTGGCCATATGGTTTCAGTAGATAGTAGGATTAATAGTAAGGGCAGTGATGCATACAAACTGTGTAAGAAATTGGACGATTGGGGCAAAGTCGGCATCCTTCGAAGAATCAAGGATTGTGAATTGGTTATGCTAAGGATTCAAAGCCATTGTAGGTAAAGAACTGTTGGATTGAAGGAATCTGAGTGAATGGAGAGGAAGACAATGGAAATTTAGGGCTTTTGTGAAGGTAAAGAAAATAAAGACAGAAAGTCGAAAGCTTTTAAATGGGGGAAACGATCAAACCGATAAGGTGAAAGGACAGTTTGGGTTTCGATTTGACAGGTGTAGTAAGATAAACCATTTATAAATATTCTGACATTATCAATAAAATCTTACTTCTTACAGAGTGTGGCCAAAAGATTTCCGTTACACAGTAAAGCTTTCTTCCGAGAGCAAAATTGCTTCCGAGAGAAAAGTGTTAAGTTTCTCAATAATGTCTTCCGAGGCCACTTTTACTTCCGAAGACAAACCATGTTTTAAAGACAATTCTGCTTCCGAGTGTAAGGTGGTCTTCCGAAAGACGAAGTTTTGAAGCTTTGGAAGTAGATTTGATCTATGATCAAATTTTCTTCCGAGGCCTAAAAATCTCCGGAAGACAATACTTATGTAGAGAATTTTGCGTTCGGAAGATAGATAAAGATATTTTCCAAGGGTAAATTTCCCTTCAGAAAAATTCATACTTAGTAAGTTTGAAGAAAAACCTTTTGTAACAGGGCTTAGATTGTATGAAGACAACAAGATACAATTTAAAAGGTTTTCAAAAAAGATTGACTAGTTAATTTTTATCATCCCAATAGTTGTTATTAAGTACTAAAATCTTTGTTCATCAAAAGCTTTGGTGAACAAGTCAGCATATTGTTCATTTGAGTCAACTTTGACTATTTGATCAAGTTTTCCTCATGAATATCTCGAATGAAATGGTACCTGATGTCGATGTGCTTTGTCTTGGAGTGCTTGAGGGGATTTTCTGTGATAGAAATTGCACTCTTGTTGTCTATGTGGATAGGAGTCTCCATGAAGTTGAAGCCATAGTCTAACATCTGAATTCGAATCCATAGTAGCTGAGCACAACAACTTGCAGCAGCAATGTATTCAGCCTTAGAAGTTGATGTAGAGATACATGATTGCTTCTTGCATTGCCAGGAGATGATCCTTCCACCAAGAAACTGATATCCTCCTTATATGGATTTATTGTTGATGTTGCAGCCCCCATAATCACTGTTAGTGTAGCCATATACATTAAAGTCTGTAGATACATCATGTTCCTAGTTTATGAGCTTTAATGTAAAAGTCTTTCATGTCTTACACATGTGTAATGAATTGGTTTAAGAAATATAATATGTGATTGATGTTTATTTATGTTTATTTATTTCATATTATTATTGTGTTGAAGTATAATGTATATGTATGACAATATTATATAGGTTTGAGGGTGTTGTACATGATTCTTAGTCAATGATGATTAAGTAATATGTTCAACCTAGTCGCACGACTGAACCAGGAGACTGGATCAGTCGTACGAATGAGACATAAGATTGACTCAGTCGCACGAATGAACCTTCAGTCGTGCGTATGACTCAATCGCATGATTCAGTCGCACGACTGAACCATGCTAATGGTTCAGTCGTACGAATGAAAACCCCTAACCTATAAATACCACTTAATTCGTGGAAAAACAGAACAATTGAAAACACTTGATATTCTTACGAACCCTAGCCGTCCAGAACGTCCAAGGAAGCCTGTCCAAGTTCATAGATCATTCCTGATCGATCTCTATTCGTTCATAACGTTTAGTTTCAATCATACATCGATTGGGTAATTGTTCTCACTGATTGGATCGCCAATCAAATAGGATTCCGCACTATTTGATTCGCTATAAACGCAGAATCTGTTAGTATTCCGTACGTACACGGTCCTGACAAGTGGTATCAGAGCTTTGGCTCTTGATTTTGCGTTTGATTCAATAAGAATTGTGTCAAAAACTCACGTTTTAACTCAAAAGAGTCATCTTTTTGAGTCCACGGGTGTTTTTTCGTCGTTTCCAGGCATTAAAGTTGAAGTTTTTCGTCATACGGCAGATTAGGGTTTCTGGGTAAATCGTAATTCGTGTCTAAGTGCCAAAATTCGATTTTTCCAAACACAGCAGCCTTTAGTCGCACGAATAGCTCATTCGTACGATTGAACTCATTCGCACACTCCATCCGCACGACTGAACCCCAGTCGCACCCTTCATTCGCACAACTGAACCACTTCAGTAGTTTGAGTCCATTTGCCTTGTCCATACGCACGACTGAATCCAATCGCACGATTGAATTCATTAGCACTCTTCAGTCGCACGAGTGATCCATACGCATCGTTCATTCGCAAGATTGAAGTTGTCCTGTTCTCAAAGTACAAAGTTCATGCAAATGGAAGATCAGTTTTCAGCATTTACTGCCGGGAAGGACTTACGCATCCAGAACCTTCTGCTTCTGGGGATTGAGGTTGGAAATCATAATAAACCGCCAAAGCTGATAACGTTAGATGATTATCCTCAGTGGAAACAGGGGTTGAGATTTACCTAAATGGATTTGATCCCAATCTTTGGACATCCATCAAGACTGGTTATACAGTGCCAGTTAGTGCTAAAGGAGTCAAGTTAACCTTGGGCGGAATGACTGAAGCTCAGAAGATTCTATACAATGCTGAGAAGAAAGTTTATGCCCTGTTGACTCAGTCAATACCGAAAGAAATCTTTCATCAGTTCTCTGAGAACAAGCAGGCTAAGAAGTTGTGGGATGCATTGGAGAAAAGATACGAAGGAAATGCAACGTTAAAGGCACTGAAGGCTAAAGCTCTCAAGAAGGAGTTTGATAATTTCTCTTCGATAGGAAATGAGAGCTTAGATGATGTTATTGACAGATTCTACCATCTGATGAGTGAGCTACACACTCATGGTGTAACGACGTCTATGAAAGATAAAGTACAAGCTTTGCAGATGGTTTGCCTGAGAAATGGGATTCATTTGTGTCCAACTTAAGACAAAACGACATACTTACTACGTTGGACATAAATGACTTCATCTTGAAGTTAAGGGAGGAGGAACTGAGGATGAAGTACAAGTCAAAGAAAGGATCTTACGTTCAGAATCGTTCACTATATAACTCAGTTCCCACTCCAACTGGTTCAGGAGCACCAGTACAAACAGCGTTCGTGTCTAGTTCCGCGGCTTCTTCCCAAACCACTACTTCAGGACAAGAAACGTCTGGGTCGTTGTCGACTCAATACATAGTGCCTGAAGCCAAAATAACGAAGTTGAAGACTGAGAATCTCAGTAATATCACAGTGGAAGTTGCAAAGGAGCATATGGATCTTCTAGCAGCAGTGGTCCAATCATATGATGGTTTAGTTGCTGGTATGATCGGAAATTGTCATCTTGCAGATGAAGACTACGAGCAGGTTGAGGAGAACGAGCTGGAAAGAATGGCTATCATGTGGGCTCTAGCAAGAGTAGTTAGAAGAGCAAAAAAGTTTGTCAAGAAGACGGGGCAGAATCTAGTAGCCATGAAAGATACGACTTTTGGTTTCGATAAAACCAAGGTCACCTGCTTCAACTGTGGTGAAAATGGGCATTTTAAACGTGAGTGTGTGAAGCCCAAGAAAACGGGAAATGGTAACCCATTTCCTACTTTCAACCATCAATACAAGGACATGGTTGGAACTAGTTCTTCAAGTAAAGAGACTAAGGCACTAATTGCTCAAGGTGATGAAGGACAAGACTGGTCCTTCCGATTTGTCTCACCTGGAGAATCAAACATTGCTTGTGTCGAAGCATTGGATGATGGGTCTGCCATTGAAGGTGAGATTGCAGCTGAGCAAGCTATGTCAGATTCAGAAGAAGCTGTAAACGTGGTAAATCATGTGATTGAGTAAGAGCTCAGAGCAACAACTTCAAAAACTCCAACAACAGAAAAGACAACCTCTGTATTGATGGCTGATTCAACTGACTCCTCACAGGTAAGTTCCTTAGATCAACTATTTAATAAACATGCTTGTTCTGAATGTGAAAAGTTTAGGGAAAGCGTTAATCTAAAATTTGCTAGGTTATTAGAACACAATGATAACTTAGTAAATGACTTACAACTCTGCACTGAAGCTAATCGTATATTAAAAACAAAATGAGTACAGTTTTAAAGAAAAGATAGAACTTTTGGGTAAACAACTAAGGGAAACCGAGGTTGTTGCCTTAAATCAATCTAATGATATAAAGTTTTATTTAAATTCATTAGAAGAAACCAAAAAGGAGAAAGCAGTTTTGGAAGTCGAGGTTAATTCATTAAAACAAAAACTTCATAGTTGGGCTAGTTCTTCTCACATAGTATAGAATTTAGTGAAAGAACGAAACAATAGGGACGGTTTGGGATACAAAGTCGTGCCACCACCACATGAGATCCTTTTGAATACAAAATATAGACCAATTAATAACAACCCAATTAAGGATCATGTGGTGTCTACTCCTCTAGTTAGTGATCCTGATTCCACGAGTAAGACTATGAAATCTGACACTAAACAGAAGGAGGCTACTTTGAAAGCAAAAGGCAAGATGCCAGTTGAGAATTTGAATGATGCATTTAAAAGGGTTAGTGTAGGGTCAGGTTCAGCAACATCCATTTCAGAACCCAAACTGACTAAACCAGTTAACCACAAACGTATTAATCATCAAAGTCCAACCAAAGTGCAAGTTAAAGATGTTCAAAATGTTAAAACAATTCAGCTTGTTAATAAGGATGAAACATCTCACACCTTCACTAAACTCAACATCACACAAAAGTTTTCCTCAATCTGTAGAAGGGAGACCTTGCTACAATTGTGGAAAACAAGGACATATTTCTCCTAATTGTCCTTATTATCAGACGCCCAAAAAGAAAATTGAACTTTTTGATGCAAAACCAAGTTCTTCTAAAACAAGATCTAACACTCCACCTAAGAGTGTTAGTGAACCTAAAGTTCAAACCATAAGTCAGGTGTCTGTTTACCACAAACAGGCCTTACACAAGACTGGCTTATGGAAAGAAAAATCAAGTATAGGGTCCGATAGTGAGAACGATAAGAAGAAAGATATGCCCTCATCATCTAAAGGACAATGGGTTAAGTTTATGATGTCTGATTCCTCCAGGTCACCCAAGCAAGTTAAGGCTTGGGTCCCAAACCTGAACTAATCATTTTCTTTGTATGTGTAGGGTGTCCGCTACAGTGCTATCACTAATACCTGGATGATTGATAGTAGGGTGTCAGACAAATTAAAGGGGGACATGTTTCATTTGCTGGGGATAAAGGATGAAACATCACAGCACAAGGCGATGTGGGAAACGAGAAAGTGAAGTTTGACAAGGTCAACTACGTTCAACAACTACAGAACAACTTACTTTCAGTCTCCCAGATCTGTGATTAAGGTTTTAAAGTTGTATTTGACAACAAGAAGTGCTACATGTTGAAGAAGGACTATGTGATTGAAGAGGATAAAATTCTTATGTCAGCTTCAAGATATAACGACTTGTATGTCTTGGATCTATCAAAATGTAGATACATGTGTACCTAGTTTAGGAACTTAATGTAAATGCCTTTTATGTCTTACATATATGTAATTGAATGGGTATGAATGAAATACAATGTGTGGTTGATGCATATAATGTTTAATATTTCATTGTGTGTGATAACACGTATTGAACTAACTATATAGGTTTGTGATTGTTTACATAATTCTTCGTCAATAATGATTGAGAAACATGTTCAAACTCAATTGTGTGAAGTTCTCATGCGAATGGACCATACGCATGAATACTTCATGCTAATGGACCAATCGCACGACTGAACCATGAGACTGGATTAGTCGCACGATTGTGACATGAGATTGACTCAGTCGCACGACTGAACATTCAGTTGTGCGGATGGATCAATCTCATGATTCAGTCGCACGACTGAACCACGCTTATGGTTCAGTCATACGAATGGAAAACCCTAACCTATAAATACCACTTAATTCGTGGAAAAATGTGACAATTCGAATACCTATGCACCTGATCGTACCCTAGCCGTCTAGAGACTCAAGAACACCTGTTCCAAGTTCATAGATCGTAGTTAATCATCTTGCAATCGTTCTTAACATTCTGATTCATTCTTAGATCGATTATACTTGCATTCTCACTGATTGGATCGCCAATCAAATAGGATTCCGCATTATTTTGTTTGGTATACATGTAAATCAGTTAGTACTCCGTACCTAAATGGTCCTAACAAGTGGTATAAGAGCTTTGGCTCTTGATTTGTGTGTGATTCAATCGATTTTGATATAAAAATCACGTTTTTTTACTCAAAAAACTCAATCTTTTGTGTCAAACAGTGTTTTCGAGGTCTCCAGGTCAAAAAGTTAACGTTTTTCGGCATACGGCAATTAGGGTTCGTGAGAAATTCGTGTTTGCGTCTAAGTGTTCAAAACCTTCGTTTTCGCAAAAACAGCAGCCTTCAGTCGCACGATTGACTCAATCGCACGACTGAACCCATTCGCTTCTCCCGTACACACGATTGAACTCAGTCGCCTTATTCATTCGTACGACTGACCAGCTTCATTCGCATAGACTCCAACTGCACTCTCCTTACGCACGACTGAATCCAATCGCACGATTGAATTCATCCGCACTCTTCATTCGCACGATTGACTCATTCGCATAAGTTCAATTGCACGAGTGGTCCATTCGCACAAGTGAAGTACTTGATCTCAAAAGTTTAAAGTTAACGAGATGGAAGAACAATACTCAGCGTTCACTGCAGGTAGAGATACACGGATCCAGAACCTCTTACTTCTGGAGAATGAGACTGGGAATCATAATAAACCACCTAAGCTTATAACGTTAGACGATTACCCACAGTGGAAGCAACGTTTTGAGATCTACCTCAATGGAGTTGATCCCAATCTTTGGGATCAATTGAAACAGGATATGACATGCCGGTTGGTGCAGATGGGGTAAAACTGACATTGGGAGGGATGACTGACAGCTAGAAGACGAAATATAGTGCAGAGAAGAAGGTTTGTGCCCTCTTAACTCTGTCTATTCCAAAGGATATATTCTATCAATTTTCAGAGAATAAACAGGAAAAGAAACTTTGGATAGCCTTGGAAAAACGCTATGACGGAAATGCTTCGTTAAAAGCTCTAAAGGCAAAAGCTTTAAAGGAGTTTGACAACTTCTCTTCAATGGGTAAAGAAAGTCTGGATGATGTAATCGACAGGTTCTATCATCTCATGAGTGAGCTGCGTATTCATGGAGTTACAACGTCAATGGAAGACAAGGTATCCAGCTTGGCGGATGGCTTACCAGAGAAGTGGGATTCGTTTGAATCTAATTTGAGACAAAACAGTATATTGGGAAAATTAGATATAAATGACTTCATCCTGAAATTGAGAGAGGAGGAGCTTAGGATGAAATACAGGCCGCAAAAAGAAACATATGACCAAAATCCTTCACTTTACAACGCCTCTTCCACAACAGCCAGTTCAGGAGCACCCCTTCAGACTGCATTTGTTTCAAGTTCATTTGTTCCTTCACCAACCATAGCTTCAGGGTCTGACACGTCTCGATCATCAATTACCCATTATATTGCACCTGAGGCTAATGCTACCAATTTAAAGACCGAGAATCTCGGGAATATCACTGTGGAGGTGTCTAAAGAACATATGGATCTATTGGCAACTGTTGTTCACTCGTATGACGGTTTGGTTGGAGGAAAGATTGGTAACTGCCATCTAGCATATGAAGATTACCAACAGATAGACGAGAACGAGCTTGAAAGAATGAACATAATGTGGGCATTGGCAAGTGCTGTGCGGAGAGCTAAAAAGTTTGTTAGGAAGACGGGACAAAATTTGATAGCTATTAAAGACACTACTTTTAGTTTCGATAAGTCCAAAGTTACATGTTTCAACTGTGGAGCGAAGGGTCACTTTAAACGTGAGTGTGTAAAGCCCAAGAAGACAGGCAACGGCAACCCGTTCTCGACTTTTAACCGTCAGGACAAACCAACAGGTGGAGCTACCTCGTCTAGTGCAGAGACAAAGGCTTTGACTGCTCAAGGTGACGAAGGACAAGATTGGACCTTCAAATGTGTGTCTCCGGGAGAATCTAACATTGCAAATGTCGAGGTGTTGGATGACGATATTGAAAGTGAAGCTGATATCGCGGTCGAACTAGCAATGTCAGAAACTGAAGATACTGCGAAAGTGGTCAAACCCCTGATTGAAGAACATACCAAAACGACATGTTCAGAATCTCCCGCAGCTAAAGAGTCAACCTCTGCACTGATGGAGGATTCAACTGAATCTTCACAGGTAAGTACTAAAGGCCAACTGTTTGACAATCATGCTTGTTATGAATGTAATTAATTTAGGGAAAGCATAGATTTGAAATTTGCTAGGTTATTAAATCACAACGATAGCTTAGTAAAGGACTTGCAACTGTGCACAGAAGCAAATCGCATTTTAAAACTAAATGAGCACAGTTACAAAGAAAAAATAGAACTATTAAATAAACAACTTAGGGAAACCGAAGTTGTGGCTTTTAACCAAGCAAATGACATTAAGTTCTATTTAAACTCCCTTGAAGAAACTAAAAAGGAAAAAGTAGTTTTGGAAGTCGAAGTAAATTCATTAAAACAAAAACTGCACAGTTGGACTAGTTCTTCTCACATAGTTAAAAACCTAGTAAAAGAACGAAATAACGGGGAGGGATTAGGTTACAAAGTGGTTCCACCACCATATGAGAACTTGTTAAATACTAAATGTCGACCAGTAAATAACAATCCCATTAAGGATCATGTGGTGACCACTCCTCTAGTTAGTGATCCAGATTCCACGTGTCAAACGGTGGAATCTGTCACTAAACTGAAGGAGGACACTTTGAAATCTAAAGTTAAAATGCCTATCGTTAATTTGGATGGGCAATTTGAGAAGGTTAAGGTAAAGTCAGGTTCAACAACGTCTAATAATGAACACAAAAAGACCAAACAAGTTAACCAATCACGTGCTTCATGTCTAAGTCCAAATAAGCAAAAGGGTAAAGATGTTAAGAGGGTTCAAACAATTAATTTTGTTAAAGAAGATAAAACATCTAAACAAGAAGTGACAAAACCCAACAAGCCCAAAGTCACACCGGTCTCACACACTTCCCCACAGAGACATCTTTCCCAACATGTTGAAGGTCGATCGTGCTACAATTGTGGAAAGAGATGACACATTGCTTCTAATTTTCCTCAGTATCAGACACCAAGAAAGAAAGTTGAACTTCATGATACTAAACAGATTTCTTCTAAAAGGAGTTCTATTACTCCACCTAAAAGAAATAATGAATCTAAAGTTCAAACCATAAGCCAGTCGTCTGTTTATCATAAACAGGCATTGCATAAAACTGGCACGTGGAAAGAAAAATCAAACCAAATGTCTGATACTGAGAGCAGTAAGCAGAATGATATGCCCTCGCCCTCAAATGGACAGTGGGTTGAATTTATGATATGTGATTCCTCTGGGTTACCCAAGCCAGTTAAGGCTTGGGTACCAAACCTTCACTAATCATTTCCTTTGAATGTGCAGGGTGTTCGTTATAGTGCTATCACAAACACTTGGATTGTGGATAGTGGAGCATCCAGGCACATGACCGGGAACCTGTCACTCCTCTTAAACGTCAAACAGATTAAAGGAGGACATGTTTCCTTTGCTGGAAATAAAGGAGGTTACATCACTGCACAGGGAGAAGTGGGAAATCAGAAAGTTAAGTTTGACAAGGTCAACTATGTTCAGCAACTACAAAATAACTTACTTTATGTATCACAGATTTGTGAAAAAGGTTTCAAGGTTGTTTTTGACAACAAGAAGTGCTACGTGTTGAAGAAGGAGTACATCATTTTGGAGGACCAAATTTTAATGTCAGCTTCAAGGTATAATGACTTATACGTCTTGGATCTATCAAAGGTCTCCACAACCGATCATCAAGTCCAATGCTTCTAGGAAACTGAGAAGGAATCCATCTCCTGGCATAGGTGAATGGGACATATAAATCCAAGGAAGATGAATCATCTCATTTAGAAGGATTTGGTCAATGGAGTTAATGTCAAAAACTTTCAACTTCCGGATTTCTATGTGGCTCGTAAGAAAGGGAAACAGACCAAGAAGTCTCACAAGGCAAAGAACTTCAACTCTATTGAATTGCCTCTCGAACTTCTACATATAGATCTGTTTGGTCCTGTGAGCACAAAAAACATCGCTGGAGATCTGTATTGTTATGTAGTCACTGATGACTATTCCAGATTCTCTTGGGTAATGTTTCTGAAATCCGAATCAGAAACATTTGATTCGTTCAAACAACTTGTGACCACATTGGAATCTCTATACAAGTTAAAGGTACGTCAGATTCACTCAAACAATGGTACAGAATTCAAGAATCAGTGGATGGAGGCATTTTGCAAATAAAAGGGAATTGTTCTTCAGTTGACTTCTGCCTACACTCCACAAATGAACGGAGTTGCTGAACGGAAGAACAGAAGCTTGATAGAGACAGACAGGACGATGCTAGCAAACTCGAAACTGCCTATCCAATTCTGGAATGAGGTAGTTGCAAATGCATGTTACACTTTGAATCGAGTCTTGGTGGTTAAAAGACATGGTAAAACGTGTTACGAGTTGCTCCAACAACGTAAACCCAATCTAGAGTATCTTGAACCGTTTAGCGCACCATGTACACTGCTGAAGAAACATCAGTCAGGAAAGTTCAGTAAAAAGGCTGAAGAAGGTATTTTTCTAGGATACAACATACCAAATAAGAGGGTTTACAACAACTCATCGGGTCAAGTAGAAGTGTAGTGCAACGTCGATGTTCAGAGATTCACCACCCCCCTGCAGGAAAAGGACCCGCCTTTTTTTTCAATTATGATGGATTCTTTAAGTCCTTCAACATTACTCTCACTCCTTCTGATGATGAGCTTTTGACAAAGATGATGTATGATGTCTTAAACACACCGCCCGTAGAGTCGACAATATCCGGGTCACAAGGTCAGTCTTCTAGTAACTCAGGGGGAGCATTGGAGGTAAGTAACTCCTCTTCTGATGATGAAGAAGTGGAAAATGTTCAGGTGGATCAGGAGGCACAGGTTCTTACTACTACAAGTGCACAAGCATCAGATGTAGATGCCTCTAACACTTCGGAACCCCATACTCTAACTGCCTTAGATACTGAACCTGCGGTTCACAATCTGGATAATGAGGTAGTTGTACCCACCACTTCTGGATCTCGACTAAATGTTTATCATCCTCTGGACAATGTCATAGGGGATGTACAATCGGGAGTACAGACAAGAAATCAGCTCTACTCAGCTGATTATGCCTCAGTCATGAAAAAAGGCTACCTTCACGACGGTGCTTATCGATGTTTTGTGTCTCAATTTGAGCCAAAATATGTATATGACGCCTTAAATGATGAGGCTTGGGTGAGTGCCATGCAAGAAGAACTTCTTCAATTCAAGAAGTTAGGAGTGTGGACTCTGGTGGATAAACCTAAAAATGCTAAGGTCATTGGCACTAAATGGGTTTTGAAATGCAAGAAGGATGACCAAGGGGTCATTATCAGAAACAAGGCTCGACTAGTAGTTCAAGGATTTTGACAAATCGAGGGAATTGATTACAACGAAGTGTTTGCACCTGTGGCAAGAATGGAAGCCATCCGTATCTTCCTAGCCTACGCATCGTATATGAAGATTAAAGTCTATCAGCTTGATGTGAAGAGTGCATTCCTTCATGGTGAAATCCGAGAGATAGTGTATGTCAATCAACCCGAGGGATTTGAGGATCCGTATCATCGCGACAGAGTGTACAAGCTAGACAAGGCTCTATACGGCCTTCATCAAGCCCCAAGAGCATGGTATGAGAAGCTCTCGACTCATCTTGTGAAACATGGCTTTCGCAGAGGAGTGATTGATTGTACACTGTTCATCAAAGAAAAGGATGGTGAATTACTGCTCGTACAGGTTTATGTTGATGACATAATCTTCGGTTCCAAAAATGAAGATCTATGTAAAGAATTTGAAGCAGTAATGAAAGCTGAGTTTGAGATGAGTGCCATGGGAGAAATGAAGTTCTTTCTCGGGTTACAGGTGGATCAGACACCAAAGGGAATATTTCTACATCAGACCAAGTATGTAGGTTATATCCTAAGTCGGTTCGATATGGAGAACGCTTCGGCAGCTGGAACTCCACTTGCTACAAACCACGATGTGGCACCCGACGAAAATGGTGATCTGGTGGATGCCACCATGTACCGAGGAATAATCGGATCACTCATGTACCTCACTGCCTCACGACCTGATATCATGTACGCGACATGTCTCTGCTATAGATATCAGGCGAAACCGAAGGTCAACCATCTCCTAGGCGTCAAAAGGATATTTCGTTATCTGAAGGGTACTCCAACACTTGGGAAGTGGTATCCTCATGACGATGACTTTGAGCTTACCGCGTATAGCGATTCGGATTATGGCGGCTGCAAAATGAACTACAAGTCAACTTTAGCGGGATGTCAATTCTTTGGGAGAATATTAGTCACATGGCTGTGTAAGAAGCATACATCGGTTGCTCTGTCAACTTGTGAAGCTGAATATGTTGCTGTTGCAAGCTGCTGTTAACAAATCATCTGGATTCAACAGCAAATGCGGGACTACGGTTTGAAATTCTCTAACACTCCTATATTTGTTGATAATTCTTCTGCTATAGCCGTAACTGAAAATCCGGTCTAACATCTGAAGACCAAACACATCGGAATTAAATATCACTTTATACGTGATTGTTTTGAAAAAAATTAATCGATGTTGTTAAAATTAATACGGACTTTCAACGCGCTGACCTCTACACAAAAGCCTTTAATAAACCAAGATTTTTATATCTGTTAGAGGTCAACGGGGTGAAAAAGAAAAGTGATGTTATCACAGAGGATGAAAATGCTTAGTCCGACAACGTTTTCTTTTTATTTTCTTTTATTTTTTCTTTTATTTTTCTTATTTTAATTTCCTGTCTCTTTAAAATCCAAAAACGCAAAAAATATTTTCGGTTTTAGAATTTTAGGGGGAGAATAGGTTAAATTAGTATTAAATTAGTTATTTTAATTTCAGTACTTAAAAAAACGAGGGAGAAGGACAGTCTAGGTAATAGAAATGAGATCGTATCTGTGATAGTGATTCAATGTTTATGGAAAATGATAGTACATAGGAACAAAGAGTTTGGGACTTTAAAAGAACTTAACTGATTAAGATGCAAAATTTGAAGTATAAGTATGAGAAGTCTAAGCAAAATAAAAGGAAAAATGATAATAAAACTAGTATGCTAATAAGGTAACATAAAGAAAGTAGACCTAGAGGTTGCAAGTTCATTATATGATGTGTCGGTAGATTCAACACAATAGATGAGTAGACCTCATTGGTGACTTAAATTCAAACTAAATTGTTCAACTTGTTGTGGGTTCCCATCTTATCCCTGGTTAACACAATCAACGTAGTTCCAATAAGGGGTGACGAGCAAATAAACGCCACAAATGTGTGCGGATGACCATAAAAAGAGCAAAGCTTGAAAAAAACTGTAAGCGCTATCAAGCTGATAACAAATGTTGTTGGTGCGTACCAATCTGTGATGATGTATGAACACAATTCAATGAAATACAAACTAAGTAATTAAATCAAGCAAGATATCAACAAAATTCATGGTTTCATTAATATCAAGCAAAGACAAATTACAAAGTATGTAAGTAGTTTCGTACGTTCACTACCTGTAAGTCTAAGCTATTTATAATGAAACAGAAAGGAACTAACAAATTATAAAACTAGTCCCTATACTATTACAAATATCAAAAAGACACATAAAGACAACATGTTAATCTTTCTAGAGCACTAACAATACTCCCCCTAAGATTTACATGGTCTTCGGTCTTCAAAATCTTCAATCTTGTCTTCTTTTTATCTGTTCTTCAGCTTCCATCTTCAGCTTTTATCTTAAACTTTTATCTTCATCACTCAACCAAATCTTCTGGTTCTTCTTTGATCTTGAACATTGGCTTCTTTTTGTACATTTCAAGTTCTTTCAAAGCATTAGAAATAGCAGACTTGAATTTGCTAGCAAGAATGCCTTGTTCTAGTTTTGCTTCATTTGTTTTTATCTCCATCTTGTTCATTCTTTCCAATGTATCTTTTGAAAGACATGAAATATCAATATTAGCATATAACTCAATAGGAGTTTAACTTTCCTTTGAGTATACTTCTAATACTCCTTTCCTTGAAATTCTCATGAATTCAATGTCTTTGATGTTTTTCTTAACAATATTTGCATAAGCAAGAGCTTTCCTCAATGATATTCTTTCCATTGCAGCATTCATCACATTGATGATAGAAATTATATACTTCTTGTCTTGCTCTGCTATCTCTGGAGATACTTTTTCAAACTTTTGTACCGACAAAAATGATATATAGTTTGGATGTAATGGCTTCAATTCAAAAACTCCAAATAAAGTAATCATATCCTCATCCTATCGTTCGAGATTCCGGACCAATTTAAGCTCAAAAGTCTCAGTGTTATAAAACCATCTGAGAATTGGCTTTGAGTTTTGATTACCATCAATCACTTTTAGACCAGGAGTGGTGACCTTTTCAAAATACTTGTCACAAAATTCTATCATTGAATGTTCTTCTTCAGACTGTAATCCTTTGAGCTTTTTATTATTCTTTGAAGTAACAAAGTACTCTTTATCCTCTTGATCACATCTTGTTTGAAGAAAATTACTTGATCTATCCAATCCTTTTCTTAATAATTCTACCATCATCTTGCCACGTTTTGAATCAGATGGATTGATCAGAGGTAATCGGTTTAGCTCTTTCAAATCTTGCACTGGAAGTTTTATGATGCTTGAGTAAAAATGATATACATCACAGACTGTATTTACTCTTTTTATCAAAAAATACATCAAATACTTCATCATACTTCCATGCTATAATCTTTCTTGGTTTGGAAAATCAGGAGCAATCATAGCATTTAACAACTCAGCAACTGATTATCCTCTTTGTAGTACATTTCTTACCAAGTCTCCAGTTGATCTGGAATTATCAAAAATTTTCCTTTGTTCAGAAGAGGCTTTGTATGCTTGTATTTCAAGATCAGAAAACATTTCAATCAAATCTTTCCTGCTATCATGAGCATCTATTTTTTTTGCCATTTGTTTGATCTCTTCAGACTTCAACATTCTTGTTCTTTTTGTAATCTCAAGATATTAAGGATTATCAGTATCAATTATAATCATCTTCTTTGATTGTTTCTCTGTTTCTTGAAAACTTCTGACAAGATTCCTCAAGGATACAGATTGTAATCTTTTCAGTTTTCTCCACGGGTAATTCCTAGCTTGCAACCATTTAAAGCAGGAATACTCATATCATCTGGATCAGGATGGTGCAGCTCAGAGATTGATAGTTCTTCTACATTAATACTTTCTTTTGCTCTATTCCATTCTCCATGCTCAATTACAATTAGGATCACAGGAGCAACTGACTCTGCAATAATGTATTTCTCATATTCATCATTTATTTGAGAAACAGTCAGTCCATCCAAAAATACTCTATTGTATTTCATCTTCACAAGATAGTTGTATCTGTGTTCAAAATCTTGTGGAATTTTGTCTTGTTCTTGAATTTGTTCTTGTGAAGAGAAATGTGATACAAATTGAGCTTCATCTATATCTTCTTCATCTAAAACTTCATCATACCAGTCATCATTATAAACTTCTTCAATATCTTCTAAGGCTTCAATCTGTTCCTGAACGTTTTGCTCTTCAACAGTTTCTTCTATTCTTTGCATTTTAGAAGATGACACATTTAAACTTGTATCTAGTACATCATCAATTTTCCTTTTTCCTTTAAGCACCTCAAGATTTTCTTCAACAATCATCCCAGTACTTATCACTTGATCTAGTGAGATAGGCTTTTGAGCTTCTTTTTCCTTCATTTATTCATCTTTCAGTTTTTCATTTTCATCTGATAATTTCTTGAATTTCTCTTCAAGAATATCATAATCCTTTATCATTACTTCAAAGTTTTTGATGACATCTTCTTTATCTTTGGCATAACTCACAATCTTTTCATCTTTCAATAAATTTTCTTCATTCAACTTCAAATTTTCATCATTTAGCCTTTGAATTTCCTTTTCAAGAGATATATTCATCTCTTTCACTTTTTCATTCTCAACTTTCAATTCTTCAATTTCTTTCTCTTTAATCAAATTTTCTTCTTTCAATTTCTCGATCTCATCAATATCTACTATCTCCTCTGTTTGTACTGACACATTGTGTGTCATACTAACAGGAATTTCTTCAACTTCTTCATTCACTTCAGCTTCAAATACTGGGTCATATACCATATTAGTCATGAAATCAAAATCAAAAGTTTGATTTTGTGAATCTTCTTCATGTACAGAATCAGCATGAATATCAGCATCATTAGTTTCTTCAGCTAAGTTTTGAGGTTCATTGACATTTTCATCCTCATTTCTTTCATCAGTTTCTTCTTGATGTGCTTCAGTTGCACCATCATTACCGTCTTCATCATCATTATTATCATCATCATCATTGTTATCATCATTATCATCATTTGATGAGCTTTCAGTAGCTTCATCATCACTTTCTTCATCATCATCATCAATCATATCATCTACAATATCCTTAATAAGATCATTTGGATCTACTGGTTCATCTTCAGATAGATGATAATGTTGTTGATTGATGTCTACTTCATCCATAGATACATTCCTTATATAATCAAATACTGGAATGTCTTGAGCACCAGTAATCATTGTCAGTCTTTTATACACAGCTTCTAACATATGCTCTAATTGCAGCTTATCTCCTGTAACTCCTTCAACATACAGATCTGGATTCTCTTCGTTAATAAGCAATTGGAGAAATCTTGGATACATCAAGTAAATATTTCTCTTTTCTCTTTCAAGATTAAATATGAATCCATTCATTATCCACTTAGCCATGTTAAATCTTCTGTTTGTGGCTAAAGCAATAATAGGAGATGCAATGTCTACTGAGAAGAATCCCAACCAGCACTTCTTTTAGACATGCAATGTTGAAATATATAACACAACAGTTTCTAGTGTTTATATACTCGTGCTCTGAAGAATTGCTTCTTAGGGAAGTGATCAGGATGACCCATTTGTATCTCTACATTCATTGAAGGTATACTCAGATAAGTCTTCTAGGTCATTTTCACCAAGTTTTAGAGCTGTTCTGATTGCTTGTTTAGAAACTTCAAGCATTCTATCTGATGTAATAAAAGCTCTTAGAACTTTATTCCCTTCTTCATCTCTTTCTACTTCTGTAGTTCTCCAAAATCTTTTGATCAATCTTCCATTAATCATTGGTCTTGCACACATTGCATAGACATATTTTGATCTAAGCAGAAATCGAATAATCTCTTCATAACCAATAGCTTCTCTGTTTTCATCATCTAAGAATGCAGCAACATTATGTTTAGGCTCAAACTTCAATTCTGCCATCTGCAAAACATAGAGAAAATAATATGAGAACATTGAAATTTTGATTAATGAGTTTAATTTTTACATATGAATTTGCAATTTTGACTTATAATTTTGAAGTCAATTTTGACTTATGATTTTGACTTTTGAATTATGATTTTAATTTGTGAAGCATTAAAATTTATTCATTTTGAATTTATTATCAAGCATTTGAATTCTGATTTATCTACTAATTGTTAAAAAAAATTTTATTTTTTTATTCAAAATTTGAATCTGTCTGTTCATCTTCTTCTTCTTACATCGATGAACACATGGATCGTTCTATAATCAATATCATTTACAATTTCAGTCGATGAACTTTATATCAAATTGCTCGAAATCTGATATCATCAATCCAGAGTCAATTTTAGATATGATTAAAATTTGATTAGTTAAACTTTGAAGGTTATGGTGTTCGAACGCCCAAATAGCAGTCAAACGCCTATACCAATCATCATGTTTTAACCAAAATCTACTAATTTGAATCACAAACTTACGTTTATAGACCCAAATAATATCTAACAATCAAAAAGATTTGATGCAATCACTGAGAATCTGAGAGTTTGATGATGACTGAGAGTCGATAGTTCTGAGATTTGTTTTTGGAAAATTTTGAGTGTGAATGAGAAACAAGTGTAAGTGTTCAATTTATATTAAGTGAAATTTTAGATGCATGAGCCCTGTTTGTGCGTATGAAACCCTAAAATTCACAAAATTCTGAGACGCATGAGCACTGTTTGTGCGTTTTGGCTCAGACGCATGAGAACTGTTCAGACGCATAAGCACTGTTTAGGCGCTTTTGCACTGTTCAGTCGCATGGAGTTCCTGAAACGTCTAACACTTGTAACTTTGAAACTTTTCAACACTGTGTAGACGCATGAGACATTTCAAATGTCCAACACTTGGTTAAGATCAGACTCATTCACTGTTTAGGCGCATGGGTTTGTGTAAAACGCCCAACACTTGGTTAAACTCATGGACTTATTACAACTATTTAGGCGCATGGAAATGTGGAATGCCCAAACACGTGTATAATTTCATTGACTTGTTACAATTGTTTAGGCGCATGGGAATGTAACAAACGCCCAAACACTTGCATAATTTCTGAAAGTTCACCATGTTCCTATTTAGACGTATGCAGACTATTTAGGCGCATGTGTTGACTTTGAGTTGACTTTCATGAGTCTTACACTTGTGTTTTCCAAATTCTTCACCTACAGACTGTTTAAACATATTAGTAATATTTCATATTAGTAATATTTTCCAAAATTTACCTTTAATCCCTCAAATTTAAACTTTTTGCATTTTGCACACTCAATTTTTAATTTTTAACAATTTTAAATTTTCACATCTTTGTTTATCTGTCCCTTCATTTTAGTCTCAAAACAAAATCAAGTATCATCTATTTTCCAACTTTTTTAAGAAGCATTTCCAATTGCAAATTTATATAGGTTCATATTATTAATTGCTAAAGTTATAATATCAAACACACATACCCTTTGAACATATAGCATCATCCTTTCAATTCAACATTTTAACTTTGATTTTGATTTTCTGAGAACAACTCTTCCATTTATTACTCCCCCTAAACTTTTAAGTTTGAAAAACTTATAAGTTTCCTAAGGTAACGTAATAAGATCAGCCATCTCATTGTGACATTGCCTTCACACACAAAAAACATGCATAAAATCAAAATGAAAGCAGAATCAAATCTAATATAAACAAAAGAATTGATATCTGTAGTGAGATCATATCAATGAAGATCAGCACATTAAAATAAAAAAATGTGAATAGTCATAGACAATGAATAAATCCTGATCAAGTGTGTTCCAGGTCAGTGATATCACAGCAGAGGAGACACAAGATCTAAGGACAGAAAATGAGTGTTTTTGACAAATTATCAACTCACTTACTTTTTCAATTCTTGGATTGATTAGGGTATATTTAGATATGACATGATGTAAATCATACAGAGACTGAGAGAGCTCAACCATCATCATGACATGCAAGAAAGAACACATACTCAACTTATTACCTGAAACATATGTATCACCAGAGTTCATGTTACTTAAATTAATAGAGAATGATCATGGATAACCATTTGATCAGCTCTGACTATTCATTTGAATAGTTTGTGCACATTGGCATCTTTTGCATCAAAGAGAGAATCCAGGTCTGTAATCACTTACAACAAAGGATATCTCAGCACTTCAGGTCTATGATGACTCATAACAGAGAAGTGATATGATGCTTTGTAACAGATCTCATGAATAAACACATTACCAACAAGTGTGAGTGGTGTAACTTAACAAGCAATCAATCTGATAAGCCAAAACATCTCAAAAGTACTCAGATGAATACACACAAGCATTAAGATTTAGTGTGATCACAAGAATTTACTTTTTCAGTATAGTAGTATGATATTGTCTACACAGCATATCTGATCATGTCAGACTTTATTAATGAGTGAAGTATGCAACTGATCTCACTAATGTACTATCATTTCTCACATATTGCATATATATATTCTTTTCTAAAAAAATGTAAACTGATAAATAGAAAAAGACTCTATTTTTATAGTTTTGATTTATATTTTTGTATTTGATTTTTCTAAGAAAACAAAAAATCACACACACACAAAATATAAATAGGCAATTAACATTGAGAGGATCACTTATTATGATCTTTTGATTTAGAGAGTTCACATATGATTTATAAGACCAATTGACTCTACTAAATACTCAAACCGTCCTGGTAGGAAGGCTTTAGTAAATAGATCTGCCAACTGTTTTTCTGTTGCAATTTGAATCAATATGATTAATCATTTTTCAGAGTTATCTCTGAGAAAATGATATCGAATTTTGATATGTTTTGTTTTTGAGTGTTGAACAGGATTAGCTGTAATGAACATAGCAGCAGTGTTATCAATGTAAATTGGTGTTTTAAGAAAATTGAACCCATAATCCAGTAGTTGATTTTGCAACCAGAGGATTTGAGAACATCCTGCTGATGCCGCAATGTACTCAGCTTTTGCAGTTGAAACAGATACATTTGTTTGTTTCTTACATTGCCACGAGACTAATCGGGGACCAAGAAATTGACACCCACCCGAAGTAGATTTTCTATCTTGACAACATCCACCATAATCACTATCTGTGTATCCATGTAGTTCAAAGTTACCCTCGTAAGGATACCAAAGCCCTAAGGCTGGTTTACCTTTGAGATACCTGAATATCCTTTTGACAGCAATTAAGTGAGATTCTTTCGGTCTGATTGATACCTGGCACAAACACAAACTGCATACATAATGTCTGGTAGATGATGCAGTAAGATACATCAAAGAACCAATCATTGATCTGTATAACGTTTGGTCAATAGATTTTCCTTTTGGATCAGGTTCAATCTTGGTGTTAACATCTGCTGGAGTTCGTATGGACTGACAGTTTTGCAACTTAAATTTCTTCAAGAGCTTGTCAACAAACTTCTCTTGATTGATGAAAATTCCATCGTCGGTTTGCTTGACTTGAAGTCCAAGGAAGAAATTAATCTCTCCCATAGAACTCATTTGGAACCGAGATTTCATGATTTCTTCAAAATCATTGCACAATTTTGGACTGGTAGAACCAAATATGATATCATCACGTACACTTGTACACATAAGAGATCATCATTATCCTTCTTTATGAATAAAGTTGGATCAATTTTCCCTCTTGTGTATCCATGTTGGATTAAGTGTTCTGATAATATCTCATACCAAATTCTAGGGGCTTGATGAAGTCCATATAAAGCTTTACACAACTTATATACTCGATGTGGAAATTCTGCATCCTCAAATCCCGGAGGTTGCTTCACAAACACATCGTCAGTGATAGAACCATATAAAAATGCACCCTTTACATCCATTTGATACACCTTAAATTTCATGAATGAAGCATAAGCCAGTAAAACTCGAATGGATTCAAGTCTTGCAACTGGTGCAAACACTTCATCATAATCTATTCCTTCTTCCTGTGTACACCCTTGTGCAACAAGTCTCGCTTTGTTCCTTATTACAACACCACGATCATCAGTCTTATTTCTAAACAACCATTTCGTGCCTATAGCATTTTCTCCTTCAGGTAGATCCACTAAATTCCACACTTCTTGTTTGCGAAATTGAAGTAATTCTTCTTGCATGGCTTCTATCCAACCATTGTCCTTTAATGCTTCGGTAACATTTTTAGGAACAATTTGAGAAAGAAAACAAGAGTATAAGCACACGTTTGCTTGTTTTGATTTACTCCTTGTTGTCCTCTCATTCAATGGACCAATAATCTGAGAAATTGGATGATTCTTGTGAATACGAGATGTTGGAATCTCATCACATTGAACATTAACATCCAGATTTGTTTGGTTCAAGTTGGAAAGCTCATGTAACAAAGTAGAAGAATGTGGATTGAAGTTTGGAACTTGAGTCGGTGAGTTAATAAAGTAATCAAAGTTACCAGTATCAACTGCATCACCAGAGATGGATGATGTTCCAGACTCAGGTAGAACAAACTCATTACCATCATTAGGAATATGTTGTGATCCTTCCTGATCGAATGAAACTGAATGATCTGAAACTGTATTATCATGATTATTGTCATCAAATTGTATTGTTGAGTCCTTGACAAATGATAAAAATGGGTAGTCTGAGCTAGAATCATCTGGGTCATCAGAATCTGAATCCTCACTGAAAGATCCAAGATCTCCTCTAGAGTTCTTCTTACCTGTAGAATCAAGACCAATGGATTGATTAAACAAGTTAGATTGAAGAGAGTTTGATAATGAATCTAAATCAAATAACCATGCAGGACCATTTGAAACTGATGGAAAAGAATTTTCCAGAAATTTAACGTTGAATGTTTCAAGAATTATATTTGTCCTAGAGTTGTACACTCGATAGGTTTTTGAAACAGATGAGTATCCAACGAAAAATCCATTATCAGATTTTGCTTCAAATTTTCCTAATTGATCATTTGAATTAAGAATCATAACAGGACAACCAAATGATTTTAAAAAGTTTATGTTCGGTTTCCTGCCAAACATTAACTCATATGGAGTTTTCATTTTATCTTTCACAATTAAGATTCTGTTCTGAACGAAACACGCAGTTGATATAGCTTCATCCTAAAAAGTGATAGGAATTTTTGCATCAGCTAACATAGAACGAGCAGCTTCAATCAGTGTTCTATTCTTCCTTTCAGCAATTCCTTGAGGAGTTCTGGGAGCACTGAACTGATGAGCTATCCCTTTCTGTCACAAAACATTTCAATGTTAGCATTTTTGAATTCCGTTCCATTATCACTTCTTATTATTTTCACTTTATTTTCTAATTGATTTTCAACTTTAATGATAAATTCTTTCAGTAAATCAGTCGTTTCAGATTTGGCATATAGAAAGAAAACCCATGAAAATCTTGTATAGTCATCAATGATAACTAAACAATATGATTTTCATCCAATACTCTTGACATTTGTTGGTCCAAAAAGGTCCATATGTAACTTTTGAAGAGGTTTGGATGTTGTGTTTATGAGCTTGTACTTATAAGACGCTCTGTGTTGCTTTCCCTTCAAACATGCTGAGCAGTGATCAGTCGTTGCAAACTTCTTAGATGGAAGTCCAATGACATGATTTCCTGCTACAAGCTTGTTCATATTCTTGAAATTTGAATGTCCGAGACGTCTATGCCAAAGCTGGCTTTCATCATTTGATGCCTTAGCAATTAGGCATGTTGTTTCAGTTGAAGGATCAACTTGAGACATATCCAGCTTGTATACATCTCTATCCCTTTCAGCTGTAACAATTACCCAATCTTTGCTTATCTTAAAACCTTATCTTAATACCTTGCTTCAAAACATAACAGAATGAATCATCAACTGTGAACAAAAGTTGACTTTGTCAAAGCTTATTATCCCATTTGATACTGTTCCTTCTCCGGTTATTTTTCCTCCAGCATCACCACCAAAGGCGACGTGAGTTCCATCCTTTAACTTAAAATATTGTAACAATGCAGGATTGCCTGTCATATGCCGACTACCCACTATCCACATACCATGTATTGAGTGGTTTTTTTGGGCGTACCTGCACAACAAGAAAATTAAGTTGAGATATCTACCCAAGCCGAGATGGTCTTGGGTTTTCCAAATTTATCAAAAATTGTAAATTGTTTGTAATGAAGATTATTCAAATCAGGTTTATTCTTGATGAATTTACCAAATTTATTTTGGAAATTGTTTTGAAAGTTATTTTTGAGAACATTCATACCATTTGATTGATCAATTTTTGAAATGTATTTATGACTAACGTTTTTATTAGTCATTCTTACAGATCTTGGTATGAATTGTTCTTGCTCATTTTGTTTAGATCTCACATAATTGTTCTTTTGAAAAGATCTCAAACCTAAAGAAGGTTGATTAGTTAATTTTTGAAATCCATCAGTTTGATTTCTCATATATTGAGGATTAACATAACCTTTGCCCATGTTTGAATTTGCAAATCCTCTAGTAAGAGATCTATTTCTAAAGTAACAATTTTCAGAATTGTGAGTTTTTTTAATCATAATAAGTATAATATTTGTTAAAATAACAATCTGCTGTGGAATGATTTCTCATGTCACATATGTGACAGTACTTGTTGAATGAAATAAGCACTCAGTGTTTATGATTTTTTCATATCACAAATTTCACAGTACTTTTGTGCAAAATTATCTTGCATTTGTTTAAAATGAACTTCCTTCTTGAATGCATTAGGAACAAATCTTTTTGCTACAGCGGAAGTCTTAGAATCTGAACTTGATTTCAGATCAGAGTGAGATTTGTTCATAGTATTTACTTTGTTGTTTTGAAGAGAATTCATATTTAACAAACCGGCTGACACAAATTTTATCGGTTTAAGTTTTGTTGCCTGATTTGTTGCTTTGATTAACTTTTTTGAACTTTTGTTTTGTTCAGATGTTGTTTTTGATGATTTCTTTCTTCTTCTTTGATTCTTTGACTTAGAAGAACTTGGTTTACTTTCAGATTGAACATCGTCAGAAGAAGATTCCTTTTCAGATTGAACTTGTTTCATATTAATAGTGTTTGAATCTTCTGTTGTTCCTACCTGTTGTTTATCTTTTTCTTTGCTTTGAACTTTCACTTCTTCTAATACAACATGAATTTGATCAGAAGTGGTTTGTTTGTTTGTTTTGGTTCATAAGATTTTATCTTGATTGGATGACCATTTTTAATCTTTTCTTGATCATTTTCAACAAAAATTTGTACATTTTCCTTTTCTTCTTCTGAATTCTTGTTTTTGATCTGAAAAGCTTTAAGTTTAGCTTTATTCTTAGGAGAATGATCATGTGTATTGAAGTTTTGTGGTAAAGTGTTTGTAATAGATTCAGGCATAGGTTCATGAGTGAAACCTAACCCTGCTTTTTGTTTATCTTTTCTCTCACTTACCAGTTTTTCTATAATTATTTTTGAACTTTTTACTTTAGCAAGATCCATTTGAGTAGTAGCATGTGCTATTTCTCCTGTTCAAGATTTTTGGTCATCTCTTCCAATTGTTTAGAAACAATTTCTAAATCTTTTAGAGTTTTGTTCCATGAAGTTTGAAGAGAGATAATCTTTGATCTGCTATTTTATGATCAGATTTTAGTTTGTTATGCAATGACTCTTCTTGTTTTAGCTTCTCATAGATTTTGAATGAGTAGTTTCTATAGTATTCAACATGTTCATAGCATGATTTTATGTAGAGTTTTTCTCTCACTTCAGATGAAATTTCAGGGAATTTTGGAGATATGGTTTCAGATTTTGAAGATGAAGTGTCAACCTTAGGTTGATCAGACTGTGCCATTAGAGCTACTTCATCTGTATCCTCCTTAGGATCAGATTTGTCACTCCAATCATAGTCATCTTCTTCATTCTCACTTTCCACCTTTGGATCATTTTTTTGACGAATCTTCTCCCTAGATTTCTGCAATAAGAGATAAACTTGATGTTAAATCATTAGTAAACTGATCTGCATATGCACTCCAATCATAACCATCTTTAATGCTGACTACTAAAGCTTTCTTGGTTTCATCAGATGATTTTGTTTCATCTTTAAGCTCAGGCATAGGAAGACTTTGATAAGGCTTTTCAAAAGTCTTCTGAGCTGGTTGAAACCTTTGATTGCTAGAACTTGATTAAGCATTTCCTCCATTTTTCCTTGGAGCTTTGCATTCTCTGAAAAAGTGTCCATAACTGTTACAGTTAAAACATCTAGATTTTGGCTTATCAAACCCAACAGTCTTGTTAGCACTTGGCTTGTACTTTCTGTTGACATATGAATGTTTTTGTGTCCTGTAAGCAATCATCACCATTTGCCAGTTTAAGTCCATCTTTTCAACATCTTCAGGATCCATCTCAAACAAATCCTGCAAAACAAAATCTAATTGAGTTAAATGGCTACCTTGATATGCTTGAAAACTAGCCATAAATGCAGTGAATGCAGTTTTAGACTCTTCATCCTCTAAAAGGATGTTTATCACATCTTTAACTTTTGCTAGATTTAGCAGAGCTAGATGAAGTCTCTGTTTAAACATTAGATGTTTGAGACTGAGATTTAGGAGGAGATTGAGAATGAGACTGAGTTGTATAAGCAGGAGCACTAGTAAATGATGAGTCAGTGAAAAATCCTGCTCCAATAAACAAATCTCACTCTTCTTCTGTACTTTTCTCACTTTTTGCCATGAATGCATTTTCAATAGTGGTTGCCGGAGAAGCAACAAACTGATACTGAGACATTGATGCTGCTCTATCATTGTTCCTTGAGCTTTCATCAATCTCTACTGACTCTATCTTGGAAATAAGTAGATCTAGATCCATAGGGAACTTCTCAGTATGCTTTAGTAATGTTACTGTTTGTTTCCATGATGAGGGTAAAGCATTGAGTAGTCTAAGATTTAGATCTTCAAGATCAGGCTTAATACCAGCTGTTGACATCTCAGTTGTAAGTTGAACAAATCTGTTCATCGTCTTATTTATGGTTTCTCCAGACAAATGTTGAAACAGTTCTAATTGCCTTTTCAACTTTTGTTTCTTGAGATTTTGAATCTCCTTGCCTCCTTCACAAATGGTCTTTAAGGCTTTATATAAAGTGTATCCAGTTTGATATGCATCAAGCCTTGCAAGAACTTCCAAAGGTAGTCCTTTACACATCAAGGAATATGCTTTGATATCATTCTTTACTCTTTTCAAATCATCTCCTTGAAGACCATCTTCAGGATAGGGTTCTGGAGAATCTTTAGTATAAACAAATCCTCTGTCAGGCCCATCAGTGATTATAGGAATGTATGGTCCTTTCTCTATAGATTTCCAAAGATCAGTGTCAATGGAATTAAAATGCTTTTTTAACCTAAGAGATCAATTTTTGAAATCAGCTCTATTTTTAAGTTTTGGAACTCTATTTTCAGAATCTTCTGATTTCACCATTCTTTTGTTGTTTTTCTTAGATTTTGAATTAAGAAAAGAAATGAAAATGTTTTGAATTTTCAGAATTAAAATGTTTTTTTTATATTAAAAAAAATTCTAAGTGTCAAAGGTGATACGCCTGAACAGTGATTAAACTTCCAAACAGTTGATGCGCCTGAGTTGAGAAACGTCTAAGGGAATGCCTTAGAAAAATTTTAAAAAAACGCCCAAGTTGATGCGTCTGAACAGTTGTAAAACGCCTGAACAGTTGAAATGCACCTACACAGTTGTAATGCGCCTCAACAGTTTTCAATCGTCTGGACTTTTACTCTTCAACAGTAGTCAAGCGTCTGAACTAAAAACGTCCACACAGTGTTAATGCGACTAAACAGTAGTCAAACGCCTAACACTTAGACAATTTTTTCAGCAAATCTCAACTCTAATGCGCCACATTCATCATGTTTGTATAAATGTAACTAACTCAAATCTTCTGAAATTCTTCAAAAGTTGATGAATTGGATTGAAACTTTCCAATTAGACATGTTTTATACCGATAATCATTCTTCTAACATCAATTTCTTTCAACATCAACAACAAATCAATCAATTTTTAGATTTTCAGTTCGAAAAATAGTAACCTTTTTCGAACACAAATTCAACAAATTAGCTTGAATTTAATGAATTTAACTGCTAATTGTGAGTCAAATCATGTTTCTGATGATGAAACACATCTGAAATTCACAAATTTTCAATTGAATTGTCTATCAATCACAGATTTAGTGAATTTTTGAGTTTGAAAGTTCGACAAACTTCAAAAATCACTCACTAACAGCTTACCAACAGCTCTGATACCATTTGATAGGATCAAATGTACCAATCTGTGATGATGTATGAACACAATTCAATGAAATACAAACAAAGTAATTAAATCAAGCAAGATATCAACAAAATTCATGGTTTCATTAATATCAAGTAAAGACAAATTACAAAGTATGTAAGCAGTTTTGTACGTTCACTACCTGTAAGTCTAAGCTATTTATAATAAAACAGAAAGGAACTAACAAATTACAAAACTAGTCCCTATACTATTACAAATATCAAAAAGACACATAAAGACAACATGTTAATCTTTCTGGAGCACTAACAGGTTTTAGAATTTTAGGGGGAGAATAGGTTAAACTAGTATTAAATTAGTTGTTTTAATTTAAGTACTTAAAAAAACAAGGGAGAAGGACAGTCTAGGTAATAGAAATGAGATCGTATCTGTGATACTGATTCAATGTTTATGGAAAATGATAGTACACAGGAACAAAGAGTTTGAGACTTTAAAAGAACTTAACTGATTAAGATGCAAAATTCGAAGTATAAGTCTGAGAAGTCTAAGCAAAATAAAAGGAAAAATGATACTAAAACTATTATGCTAATAAGGTAACATAAAGAAAGTAGACCTAGAGGTTGCAAGTTCATTATATGATGTGTCGGTAGATTCAACACAATAGATGAGTAGACCTCATTGGTGACTTAAATTCAAACTAAATTGTTCAACTTTGTTGTGGTTTCCCATCTTATCCCTGGTTAACACAATCAACGTAGTTCCAATAAGGGGTGACGAGCAAATAAACGCCACAAATGTGTGCGGATGACCATAAAAAGAGCAAAGCTTGAAAAAAACTGTAAGCGCTATCAAGCTGATAACAAATGTTGTTGGTGCGTTATGTGCAAAAAGAAAAGAAAAATGCTCTCACAAGAAGATAGGTTGTGTGCCTCTCTGCTGTGCGATGGAAGTGACCTGAGGAAAAGCATAACCTAAATATTCTAGAATTCATTGTTGTTTGTGCCTCTCTGTTGTGCGATGACACTGACCTGAGGCTTGGCATCTCTTTGAAAGCTCTTAGAATAGTTTCTTCTTGTCAAAACACCCGTAGACCGCTCAAAAATCTTCTGAGGAATGTTGATTACCATATGTTGATACATGTATGTCCCTAGATCATGATTTGTAATGTAATAGATCTTGTCTGTCTGATTATGATGTAATTTGTATTGATTAATGAAATGACATGGATTGTTTGTTATTGGTAATGTTTAATATTTCATTAATGAGTCGTGATTGAATTGATTGGGTTTATGATTGTTTGAATGGTTACATATAATGTAATATAAATTACAACATTCAAACTTAACTTAATGAAATTCTCATGCGAATGGCCCATGCGAATGGACCACACACATGAATAACTTCATACGATTGACTCAATCGCACGACTGAACCAGGAGACTGGATCAGTCGTTTGATTGACACATAAGATTGGCTCAATCGCACGACTGAACACTCAGTCGTGCGGATGGATCAACCGCATGGTTCAATCGCACGACTGAACATACTTATGGCCCAGTCGCACGATTGAACAATACCAACCTATAAATAGACCCAATTCGTGGAAAAACGTAAGCATTCATCCCATTACGATTCCAGACGTACCCTAGCCGTCCAGAGACCTCCCAAATCGTTCTCCAAGTTCACAGAGCACATTAGATCGATTCCTAATCGACTTCTAACGTTAGATTCAATCCTTGATTGATTCTTCGTGTGTTCTCACTGATTGGATCGCCAATCAAATAGGATTCCGCACTATTTGAGTTGGTTTAACACGCTAATCACTAGGTATTTCGTTCAAATACCAGGTCCTAACAAGTGGTATCAGAGCTTTGGCTCTTGATTACGTGTTGATTCAATCAAGATTGCATAAAAGTTTGTGTTTTTGCACTAAAAACGCAATCTTTGGTGTCAAAAGTGATCTTGGACGTTCCCTGCTCATCGAAGTTTGGTTTCTACGGACTTAGGCGATTAGGACTTGTGAAATTTCGAATTTTTACGGCTGAAACCCGTCAAACCTAGAAATTTTCGCAAAACAGCAGCTTCAGTCGCACGAGTGACCCATTCGCACGACTGGACTCCATTCGCATTGCTCATTCGCACGATTGGACCTAGTCGCACCCTCATTCGGCCGACTGAACCGTTCGTTCGCATAGCTCATACGCACCAAATTCATTTGCACGACTGAACCAATCGCCCAGTTCAACCGCACGATTGAACCAGTCGCAGAGTTCATACGCACGATTAGACCATTCGCATCCTTCAATCGCATTAGTGAAAGTTTGTTTGATTAGATTCTAAGTTATTCGCCATGGAAGATCAGATGTCAGCCTTTACTGCTGGGAAGGACTCGAGGATTCAGAACCTGCTGTTGCTTGAGAGTGAGGTGGGTAATCACAATAAACCACCAAAGCTCTTGACTTTAGATGAGTTTCCCCACTGGAAACAACGTTTTGAGATCTACCTCAATGGAGTAGATCCTAATCTGTGGGAAGCCATTGAGATTGGTTATAGTACACCGGTAGGAGCTGATGGAGTTAAGCTAACGTTAAGTGGGATGACAGACGCACAGAAAGTCAAGTACAATGCAGATAAAAGGGTTTATGCATTGATCACTCAGTCTATCCCCAAATATATATTCCACCAGTATTCAGAGAATAAGCAGTCCAAGAAACTGTGGGATGAGCTAGAGAAGAGGTATGATGGGAATGCTTCATTGAAGGCAATCAAGGCAAAGGAGTTAAAGAAGGAATTCGATAACTTCTCATCGATTGGTAACGAGAGTTTTGACGAAGTCATAGACAGATTCTACCACTTGATGAGCGAACTGCATACACATGGAGTGGAAATGACCATGGAAGAGAAAGTGAGCAACTTCGCAGACGGATTGCCTGATAAGTGGGCTTCATTCGTGTCTAACCTAAGACAGAATGAAATGCTTATAATGCTGGATATTAATGACTTCATTCTTTAAGTAGAGAAGAAGAAGCACTAAGGATGAAGTACAGAGCTCAGAAGTCCTCGTACACACAAAATCCAGCTTTATACAACGCCACGCCTCAAGCTAAGACATCTGGAGCACCTCCTCCAGACTTCTTTTGTGTCTAGCTCGTCAGGTCTTTCACATGCTTCTCCTTCTGGATCAGACATGTCAGGGTCATCATGTACCCACTATATTGGACCAGAAGCAAGTGCTACCAAACTGAAGACCGAGAACCTCGGTAATGTGACAGTAGAATTCGAGTAGCTCGAGAGCATATGGATCTTTTAGATGCAGTGGTCCATTCTGATGGGACTGGTTTGCTGGGAGATTGGAAACTGCCATCTGGCAGATGAGGACTACGAGCAGGTGGACGAAATGGAGCTTGAGAGGATAGATATAATGTGGGCCTTAGCTAGTGCTGTCCGAAGGGCGAAGAGGTGTTAAAAAGACTGGACAGAATTTGGTAGCTACTAAGGATACCACATTTGGCTTTGACAAGAGCAAAGTGACCTGCTTCAACTGTGAAGAGAAGGGGCATTTCAAAAGAGAATGTGTCAAGCCAAAGAAGACGGGTAATGGGAACCTGTTCTCGTCCTTTACTCGTCAAGACAAGCAAGCTTCCAGTTCTACTTCATCAAACAAGGATCCAAAAGCCTTGACTGCTCATGATGATGAAGGACAGGATTGGAGTTTTAGGTTTGTCTCACCAGGAAAATCAAACATAGCCAGTGTCGAGGATATTAATGATGATTCTGCGAGTGAAGGTGATCTAGCAGTTGAGATAGCGATGTCACATAGTGAAGAAGCAACTACAGCCGAGGTCAGTTACAAGCCAAAGGAGGAGACTTCCACGTTAGAGACAGAAAAGTCAGAATCACCAGAACCAGAGACATCTGATGCTGCGTTGATGGCTAACTCTTCTGAACCAACTCAGGTAAGTACTACTGACCAAATGTTTAATAATCATGCTTGTTCTGATTGTGATACATTTAGGAATAGCATAGATGAAAAATTTGCTAGGTTATTAGATCATAATGATAACTTAGTAAAAGATTTACAACTGTGCACTGAGGCTAATAGAGTATTAAAACAAAATGAGTATAGTTATGAAGAAAAGATAGACCTATTGACTAAACAGCTTAGGGAAACCGAAGTAGTTGCCTTTAACCAAGCAAATGACATTAGGTACTATCTAAACTCCCTAGAAGACACTAAGAAGCAAAAGGCAGTTCTAGAAGTAGAAGTTAATTCATTAAAACAGAAACTGCATAGTTGGACTAGTTCTTCACACATAGTTCAACACTTAGTGAGAGAAAGGAATAACGGGGAGGGATTAGGTTACAAAGTGGTTCCACCACCACCTGAGACCTTGATGAACACTAAGTCTAGACCAGTAAATAATAACCCCATCAAGGATCATGTGGTGACTACTCCTCTTGTTACTAATCCAGACACCTCATGTTCATCTACTGGATCTGGACAGAAACAAAAGGAGACCACTTCAAAGGCAAAGGGTAAACTGCCTTGTGTTAATCTGGAAAATGAATTTGAAAAAGTTAACTTAAAGTCAGGGTCAAACAGAGTCAAATCAGAACCTAAAAGAACTTCAAATGTTAATTTTTCACATGCTTCAAATCAAAAACCAGTCAACCAAAAAGAGAAAGAAGTTAAACAGGTTAAAACAGTTAATTTTGTTAAACCAGAGAAAACATCAAACGTACAAGAGTCAAAACCTAAAGTGATTGATGTTACTAGAGTGTCACGCACTTCTCCACAAAGAAAGTCTACTCATAAAGTTGATAGCCGGTCATGCTACAACTGTGGAGAATGTGGACACATTGCTTCCTATTGTCCTTTCTATCAGACACCTAGGAAGAAGATTGATCTTCAGGACTCTAGACCTAGGTCTTCTAAGAGGAGTTCTCTGACTCCACCTAAAAGAGCTAGTGAACCTAAAGTCCAACCTGTAAGCCAGACGACTGTTTATCATAAACATGCCTTGCACAAATCTGGCTTGTGGAAAGAAAAGTCATCCTACGTGTCTGATACTGATGACAAGAAGGAACCTGAGCTACCCTCACCCTCTAAGGGTCAATGGGTGGAGTTTATGATGTGTGATGCCTCTGGGAAACCCAAGACAGTAAAGGCTTGGGTTCCTAACCTAAACTAATTCATTTACATTGTATGTGCAGGGTGTTCGATACAGTGCTGAGACTAACACGTGGATTGTAGACAGCGGAGCATCCAGGCACATGACAGGAAATAGAGCCCTTTTATCAAACGTCAAACAAATAAAAGGAGGGCATGTTTCCTTTGCAGGAAACAAGGGAGGCTATATCACAGCTCAGGGAGAAGTGGGAAATCAGAAAGTTAAGTTTGATAAGGTGAACTACGTTCAACAACTTCAGAATAACTTACTTTCTGTTTCCCAAATCTGTGATAAAGGATTTAGAGTCATCTTCGACAACAAGAAGTGTTACGTGCTGAAGAAAGACTACATGATCCCAGAGAACCAAGTTCTGATGACTGCTTCAAGATATAAAGACCTTTATGTCTTGGATCTGTCAACAGCTGCTACAACGGATCATGAGGTTCAGTGCTTTCTATCTAAAGCTACTGAGAAGGATTCCATCTCTGGCATAGGAGAATGGGACACATTAGTCAAAGGAAGATGAATCACTTGATTCAGAAGGATCTGGTGAGAGGAGTAAATGTCAAGAACTTCCAACTTCCTGACTTTTGTGTAGCTTGCAAGAAAGGCAAACAGACGAAGAAGTCTCATAAGGAAAAGAAAGTTCATTCAATAGAACTTCCTCTTGAACTTCTTCACATGGATTGTTTGGTCCAGTCAGTACAAAGAGCATTGCAGGCGACTTGTATTGTTTTGTGGTCACTGATGACTACTCAAGGTTCACTTGGGTAATGTTTCTGAAATCCAAATCAGAAACATTTGAGTCATTCAAGGAATTAGTAACCACACTGGAGTCTCTCTACAAGCTAAAAGTAAGACAAGTACGCTCAGACAACGGGACAAAATTCAAGAATCAATGGATGGAGGCATACTGCAAGGAAAAGGGAATTGTGCATCAATTCACTTCTGCCTACACGCCTCAGATGAATGGTGTTGCTGAGAGGAAGAACAGAAGCTTGATAGAGACAGCACGAACCATGCTGGCGGACTCGAAACTGCCTATCCAATTCTGGAATGAGGAAGTGGCAAATGCATGTTATACACTGAATCGAGTCCTAATAGTCAAGCGCCACGGAAAGACATGTTACGAGCTACTACAAAGACGCAAACCGAATTTGGAGTATCTTGAACCTTTTGGCGCGCCGTGCACACTTCTGAAGAAGACACAAGAAGGTAAATTCAGCGAGAAGGCAGATGAAGGAATCTTTCTAGGATACAACATACCGAACAAGCGAGTTTACAACAACTCAACGGGTCTTGTAGAAGTGTGGTGTAATGTCGACGTTCAGAGATATACCACACCACCTACAGGCAAAGGACCTGCATACTTCTTCGATTATGATGGATTCTTCAAGTCCTTCAACATCCCTCTCTCTCCCTCGGATGATGAGTTAGCTACTAGGATGATGTATGATATTCTGAATACACCATCTAGCACACAGGGAGAATCATCTACTCAGTCAGGGGGAGTAGTCGATGACAGTGACTCCTCCTCTGAAGATGAAACTGAAGCAGATGACCAGAACAGTCAGGAGGAACAGGTTCCAGTTCCTGAAAGTCCACAAGCATCTACAAGTGATGCTCCTTCGACTTCAGAACCTCAAACTCCAGTTACCTCAGATGCAGAACCAAATGTTCATAATCTTGGCTCTGAGGTAGTTGTTCCCACTACTCCAAGATCACGACTAAACGTCTATCATCCCCTTGACAATATTATTGGGGATGTCAGATCAGGAGTACAAACCCGAAATCAGCTATACTCAGCTGATTACGCCTCGGTTATGGAGAAAGGTTACATTCATGATGGTGCTTATAGATGTTTTGTCTCGCAGGTTGAGCCAAAATATGTCAGTGAGGCACTAAATGATGAGGCGTGGGTGAGTGCCATGCAAGAAGAACTTCTGCAGTTCAAGAAGTTAGGTGTATGGACTCTGGTTGATAGACCTAAAGGTGCTAAAGTCATCGGCACCAAATGGGTACTAAAATGCAAGAAGGATGACCAAGGAGTCATTATCAGGAACAAAGCTCGACTGGTGGTTCAAGGTTTTCGCCAAGTCGAGGGAATTGACTACAATGAGGTATTTGCACCCGTGGCAAGGATGGAAGCTATTCGTATCTTCCTTGCCTATGCATCATACATGAAGATTAAAGTCTACCAATTAGATGCGAAGAGTGCATTCCTTCATGGGGAAATCAGGGAAACAGTCTACGTAAGTCAACCCGAGGGATTTGAAGATCCTTATCATCGGGATAGAGTTTACAAGCTCGACAAGGCTTTATACGGGCTTCATCAAGCTCCTCGAGCTTGGTATGAGAAACTCTCGACTCATCTTGTGAAACACGGCTTTCGCAGGGGAGTCATTGACTGCACACTGTTTATTAAAGAAAAGGATGGCGACCTACTGCTTGTACAGATCTATGTTGATGACATAATCTTCGGATCAAAGAACGAAGAGTTGTGCAAGGAGTTTGAAGCAGTGATGAAGAAAGAGTTTGAGATGAGTGCTATGGGGGAGATGAAGTTCTTTCTCGGGTTACAGGTGGATCAGACACCTAATGGGATCTTTCTACATCAGACCAAGTATGTAGGAGACATTCTCAGTCGCTTTGACATGGAGAATGCCTCTACTGCTGCTGGGACTCCACTTGCTACGAATCACGATATAGCACCTGATGAGAATGGAGATCTTATAGATGCCACGATGTACCGAGGAATGATTGGATCCCTCATGTATCTCACTGCCTCAAGACCTGATATTATGTATGCTACATGTTTATGTTCTAGATATCAGGCTAAACCAAAGGTCAACCATCTGATCGGGGTCAAGAGGATTTTTCGTTATCTGAAGGGTACACCCACACTTGGATTGTGGTATCCTCATGATGATGACTTTGAGCTTACCGCGTATAGTGACTCGGATTACGGGGGCTGCAAGATGAACTACAAGTCTACATCAGCGGGGTGTCAATTCTTTAGGAGAAGATTAGTTACCTGGCAGTGTAAGAAGCAGACATCGGCTGCATTGTCAACCTATGAAGCTGAATATGTTGCTGCTGCAAGTTGCTGTTCACAAATCATCTGGATTCAACAGCAAATGCGGGATTACGGTTTACAATTCTCATCTACTCCTATTTTTGTGATAACTCTGCTGCAATTGCAGTAACTAAAAATCCGGTTCAACATCCTAAGACCAAACACATCGGTATTAAATACCATTTCATAAGAGATTGCTTTGAAAAGAACTTAATTGATGTGGTAAAATTAATACTGATTTTCAACGCGCTGACCTCTATACTAAAGCCTTTGATAAACCACGTTTTCAATATTTGCTAGAGGTCAACGGCGTTAAAAAGAAAAGTGAGGTAATTCCTGATGATGATAATGTGTAGTCCGATGTAGTATAGTTAACGTTTTTTATCTTTATTTTATTTTATTTGATTATTTTCGTCTGAAAATTTAAACTCATGTTATGTTGCTGTGTATTAAAATCCTAAAATAATTAAACAAGTAATGATTTTAGTATTTTAGGGGGAGAATATGTCAGCAAGTTAACATTAAAAAAAAAACGAGGGAGAAGGAGTAAATAGCTGAGATAAGGTAGATTGTGTCTGTGATACCGATTCAATACCTTAGGAAAATGATAGTACACAGGAACAAATCAAGAGGGACTTTAAAAAATTTAAGTTTTGAAAAAATGCAAAAATTCAAAGTATAAGTCTATGTAGCCTAAGCAATCTAAAAAGGGAAGATGATAGAAAACTGGCAACTCCTAAGGTGACACAAAGAAAGTAGACTTAGAGGCTGCTAGACCACAAATGATATGTTGGTAGATTCAACACAATAGACAATTAGGCCTGATTGGTGATCTCAAGATCAAACTAAGTTGTTCAACCGACTGTGGGCTTCCATCTTATCACTGGTTAACACAATCAACAATATTCCAATAAGGGGTAATGAGCATTTAAACGCCATAAATGTGTGCGGATGACCATAATTAGAGCAAAGCAAAAAAAAAAATAAATAAATAAAACAAATGCTATAAAGCTAATGACTTATGTCGTTGGTGCATTTTGTGTAAAATAAAATAAGCTGCTCTAACAAGGAGATAGGTTGTGTGCCTCTCTGCTATGCGATGGCACTGACCTGAGGATAAGCATAACCTAGATATTCTAGAATTCATTGTTGTTTGCCGCCTCTCTGCTGTGCGATGGCACTGACCTGAGGACAGGCTTCTCTTTGAAAGCTCTAAGAATATCTCTTCTTGTAATAATACCCGTAGACCGCTCAAAAGCTCCTGAGGAATGTTGATTACCATATAAGTGTTGGATCCACAAAAGTTAGTTGAAATAATTAAACCTAAATCAGTCACCAGTCTGTGTCAAAAGTCTGTGTATGGATTTAAGTGGACAAACATATTGACAATCATTGTGGCTACATTCTCAAAAGTTCAAATCAATGTGAAAATCTAAGAGTTTCAGTATGATTTCCTTAAGTTGCTAACGACTCTGGATGAACACCGAGAATTTGAGCATCAAAAGTTTTAATAACAAGTCCCAAATGATTTGACTTGCCTGTATGATTCCAAAATTGAATTGGTCCAGATATGATCAATCCAAGTTGAAGCTGTCTACTCCCGAACCAAATCCCGTAGATATCAATCTCTGGATTTATCTCTCACAAAAAGCCAAAAACAAGTTTGTTTATGTAATTAGTTTAAAGTTTCTAAGTTAGTTAATCGTTTTTAATTTTAATTTTAGTAGTGTGTCGGACTACATCAGGAAAATCAGAAAGGAATCAACTCACTAAAAGGGTCATGTCTGAGATGACCAAATGTGCTTTGAAAGTTTAAAATAGTCACGTCTGAGGTGACAAAGTGTTGAAAAAGGGTCACGTCTGAGGTGACTAAAGTGTTTAAAAGGATCACGTCTGAGGTGATCAAAAGTTTTCAAGATAAAATGATCATGTCTGAGATGATCAAAAGCTCATAACGTAAATTTCAATAATTTAAAAGGGTTTAAATGTAAATTGGTAAAAATGGCAGAAAATTAACTAAGTGTGACCCATTCGCACGATTGGACCATGAGAATGGACCAACCATGCGAATGGCTTCCACTCGCACGAATGGCTCATCAGAATAGCCCATTCGACCGATTGGAAGAGGGCGAATGAGTCAGTCGACCGATTGAAACTCATTCGGTCAACTGAACATGCGAATGAAAGGCACGACTGAGTCAGTCGACCGACTGAATCTCAGTCGGTCAACTGCATGCGACTGGTTGGGCCAATCGTACGATTGAGCCTGAGTCGCCCGAATGAACTGGGCGACTGAGGCCAGTCGGCCGACTGAACCCAGCTTCAGTATTTAAAGGGCACAGTCGATCGCATTTCAATCATCACACCCAAATCGCCCTTAAATCGCATACCCTACCGTTACTCTGCCAAAATTTTATTAGACCCTGTTTTCTCATCGCTTTTGATTCACTGACGTTCGCCATTGATTATACAGGTAGATTGAAGTCTTGTTTCATCGAAATCAGAAGGATTGAAACCCTAATTTGGTGATATTCGAACGTAAACAAGAAACGGACAGAACGTGACCTAATAACCTATTAAAACTAAGCAAAACGTTAAAATTAAGTCAAATAGGTTATTAGGAATGAGAATGCGAGTCTACTGAACCGGTTATTTGGGTAAAACACTTATTTTGTTGAAGTTTCGAACGATTGACGACTGAACTATTGAGACAGGCGACTGGTCGTCCGGATGAACTCCAATCGCACGATTGAATCTTGCGATTGGGTCATTCGGCCGAATGAACCATACGATTGAGCTCAGTCGGCCGACTGAACCATTCGCAGACTCAGTCAGCAGACTGAACCCAATCGCATGTCACATTGACCAGAATGAGTCCAGTCGCATGAAAGAACAGACGACTGACTTCAGTCGCATGATTCATTCGCACGAATGAATCAGAATGATTTTCAACATTACACTTAGAACAGAATTTTCATGTCTTATGTACTAATGGTTCTATGTCTTGTGTGTTTCAGGAAAATGGCAGAAAGATGGTCCATAAATCCAAAGCACAACATCTGTGCTCATTTGGATCACACCTCCAGGAACGGGGCCGAGTTTACCGACATTATAGCCTTTCTGAGACGGTCCCGGATTCATAAGGCTATCTCCACGCCTTGCACGCCATATAGATCACTCCATCAGGCATTCTGGGAAATGCCTCTGTGGACCGCTCCCGTGAGCCGTACTGCATTAGGAGCTCTATATTGGGCCATGATATTGAGATCACTGCTACCGACATTCAGAGGGTCCTAGAGTTTGGGGACGACACTGATCATCCTACTAGACTACATCCGTTGACAGTGAGAGGATGCTTTCTGAGGATAAAGTACGCTGGGGACATCAACTCAGGTGTGCTCAACAAGAGCAACCTGAGCCCCCAGTACAAGTACTTAGCACACGTGATCCTCAAGTGTGTTGCATCGAGGAGGGGTGGGTTTGACGACCTCTCAGACCAGATCCAAAATGCCTACGTGGCACTGGTTCTGAACCACCCCTTCAGTTTTCTAGCATGATATTCTCCTACTTGGTGGAGAACTTGGAGGCCAAGGGAAAGGAGGGGTTTTGCATGTACCCCAGATTCTTACAGCTCGTCTTCAACGAGAAGCTGCCACAGTTGCCCAAAGAGAGTCATGACGCAGTGGCCTTAGAGATTATGGATGATACTACTCTGGGCAGGATGAGAGTTTACAGGGGGAAGCAGGTAAAGCCCCAAGTGAAGAGACTGATTGGCCACCTGGCCAACGAGAGGTATGTGGCGCCAGGCAGACGCAAATGGCGTCATGATGACAGCGATTCTGATGATGAGAGGCTGCTCCTCCCAGAGATGGATTCTGATGATGATGATAGCGGCGACGCCGGGGATGATATGCCTGCTCCACCTAGAGGCACTGATTCAGATGTTATTCCCCCGGGGTCTGCCACTGCCGGAGAGGTTGCTGAGACGGCCGGTTTCCATCAGGAGTTTGTCGTTGGTGATCAGGAGGAGGAGGAGTCGGATGAGGAGCCCCTCACGAGGACTGTGGGAAGCAAGGTTGTTCCCACAGAACACGGGCTTAGGGTGGTTGGTGAACACCCTCGGGACTCCACAGAGAGAGAGACTGACCCGAGCTATGCTCCGGGTTCAGTAGGCAGAGCTGCAGGGGGAGCATCCACTTCCACTGGGACTAGGAGGAAGAGGATGGCTCAACCCCACGGACTGAAGAAGAAGAAGCGTCGCCTGACCTTCGTTACCACTGCTGCCACTACTTCCACCACCACAGCCACCACTACCACCTCCACTGATATACCACCCATCACCACAGCCACCACATCCACTACTGCTACCACAGCCACCACCTCACCTACCACCACTGTACCCTTCCCATCCACCACCATACCATTTACACCTACATCACCAGCACCTGCTTACCGACCCATATTCACCACTGCTACTACCACCACCACCTCACATCATGCCGGACCATCAGCCCAGCCATCACACTTATATGGATCTACTCTACCTCCAATCGGGGTAGAGGAGCAGCTGTCGGCGCTAAACCGTATGGTGATGCGCCTGCTAGCTGCAGATGAAGAAAAAGCTGCTCAGATTCGTCAGCTGACCGACCTGACTGCTGCCCAGTCTCAGCAGATGGCAGAGCAGGCTCGGGTGATAGAGCAGCAGACCCAGCTAATGGATGCACAGAGAGTCGAGATGTCCCAACTCCAGGACCAGCAGGCCCAATCAGCCAAACGTATAGAGGAGTTGGAGACTACCAACAAGACCATTATGCTGAGGTTAAAGGGGTCAAAGGATGAGCCCTTGAAGATAAAGGAGGGTGATGGGGATGATGGAGATGGTGATGATGACGATGAAGATGATGATGAGGATGAGGAGGATGATGAGATGATGAAGAGACAGAGGAAGAAAGGACAGAAGGAAAGGATGATGATGACGAAGCAGAAGGAGGGGATGCGGCTGCATCGGCCTCTGCTTCTGGTCAAGAACGAAGATCGAAGCATCGACAGGACCAGTCATCTACCACTTCTGCTCCTCCAAGCGACGAAGACATGATTACAGAGAAAAGTACAGATTAGATGTCTTATGTATTTATTTATTTTTGTGTTTGAATCATGTACTGAAAACAAATGTTTTGAATGTTTATATATATTAAGTTAATGTAATTCTGTTTGATTACTTACTAATGATTTATGTGTTGAATGTTTAAATCAAACAGATCCAAACTTTCAAAGGGATGAGTTTGACATTGCTCCCCTTCAACAGGTCAAGACTCAACTAACCATGATTCTTGATCTGCAAGGGATTGTAAGAAGGTCTGTGAGTTATACCCCTGAAGAAGGGAAATAATTCATGACCTATCTAACGAGCAACTGGCAGAGATGTTCAGACTCAATCCTGATGAAATCGTCAAGGATGCTCCAACAGTTGATTCGACCAGTGATGAAGAGCTAAATGATGTTGATGAAGTTGAGGTCGAAGATATTACTGCAGAAGAGTACCCTCAGTACGCTGACAACGAGGGTAATGTGGTCCCCAATCTGGGTGAGTCCCTAGTCAGTGATACGTTTGAGGTACTAGACAAGATGGAGCAGGAAACCGAAAAGACCGAAGGAACAGCCCAAGCCTCAAATGATGACGTAGACATTCGAAAGGCTGAGTGGGCTGCCTGTTTTGAAGAAGTGAGAGCCCAGCGTGCTGCACCAAAGAAAGATGCCTACACCAAGCTCTACAGAGTCAAGAAACACCACAAGGTGTCAGGCAGGATTATTGCATGGGCTTATTTTGATGACCTTAACGCGTATGCAGTTAAGAGGGAACAGGGCATAGAGTACTTCAGGTTTCCACATGATCTGAAGACTCTACCTGGTTTTGAGCTCAACCAGCTGGCTAAGCTAAAGCTGCTGTATGCTGACCCAAGAAAGATGTCAGGCTGGTTCGAGGCTGCCCTGAAGAAGGAGTACCACACCAGATGGGTTAACTTCAGACCACAACAGGCTACGAGGTACATAAGAAGGTCTGAGGTTGATGCCATTACTGGCAAGCCCAAGATTGTGTTGAAGTGGAGTCCTCCGCGCACTATGTCGAGAATCCCTCTCAGGGAAATGCCACAGGACTTCACTCCACACTTCAAATGGTGGTACTATGATTGGAGAACTGCTGAAGCTGTCATAGTTCTAAATAAAGAGGGCCAAATGGATACAATCAGGGTATTCGACCCGATGTGGCTAACCAACTTGTCTGCTAATGATGTCTATACATTATACAAGTGGCCACTGTTCTATGACACACAAGACATTGTACAAGCCCTCCAGTTCCAAAACGTTATACGACTTTGCTTTGCGTTTGAGATTCACGCAGGAGTCACTAAAGAGGAGAAGTACAAGAAGTATAAGGAGGTTTGCAGAAGACAAGAGATTAGATAGATCTAGGTCCAAGGGGGAGTTTGTTGATGCATGTATGTCCCTAGATCATGATTTGTAATGTAATAGATCTTGTCTGTCTGATTATGATGTAATTTGTATTGATTAATGAAATGACATGGATTGTTTGTTATTGGTAATGTTTAATATTTCATTAATGAGTCGTGATTGAATTGATTGGGTTTATGATTGTTTGAATGGTTACACATAATGTATATAATTAAAACATTCAAACTTAACTTAATGAAGTTCTCATGCGAATGGCCCATGCGAATGGACCACACGCATGAATAACTTCATACGATTGACTCAATCGCACGACTGAACCAGGAGACTGGATCAGTCGTATGATTGACACATAAGATTGGCTCAATCGCACGACTGAACACTCAGTCGTGCGGATGGATCAACCGCATGGTTCAATCGCACGACTGAACCATACTTATGGCCCAGTCGCACGATTGAACAATACCAACCTATAAATAGACCCAATTCGTGGAAAAACGTAAGCATTCATCCCATTACGATTCCAGACGTACCCTAACCGTCCAGAGACCTCCCAAATCGTTCTCTAAGTTCACAGAGCACATTAGATCGATTCCTAATCGACTTCTAACGTTAGATTCAATCTTGATTGATTCTTCGTGTGTTCTCACTGATTGGATCGCCAATCAAATAGGATTCCGCACTATTTGAGTTGGTTTAACACGCTAATCACTAGGTATTTCGTTCAAATACCAGGTCCTAACACCATATAAGCGTGGGATCCATAAATGTTTGCTGAAATAATTAAACCTTAATTCATCACCAATGAGTGTCAAAAATCTGTGTATGGATTTAAGAGGACAAGTATACTGACAATCATCGTGAGCAGCAACTCTTGAAAGTCCAAATCAGTGTGTGCATCTTATAGCTCTAGTATGATTTCCTAAACTTGCTAATGACTCTTGATAAAAACAAGAATCTAGCATCAAAAGGCTTTGGTAAAATGTCCTAAATGATTTGATAAACCTGTATGATTCCATAATGAATTGTTCCAGTTATGATCAATGGAACTTGATGCTATACTGTCTAGAAAGAAAAATCTGGTAGATACTTATCTTAGGATTTCAACCTCACACAAAAATAAAAAATTATGTTTTAGTTTTGTGTTATTTCTAGTTGCTTATTTTAGTTAATTTCAGTCAATTTAATAGTTAAATGTCGGACTACGCATCGGAAGTTATAGGACCGGTTAAGGGCTTAACAATTTACAACACAACAACACAAAGAGGAGATTAACTAAACTTGATTAAATAGTCAACTGGATTAACCAAGATATTGATACAAAGAACACAAGTAATGATAAAGAGACAGAACAAGAGATTTGGGTTTCAAGGAGGCAGTATATTGCTTTCTCAAGTTCTTTTACAAGTGTTACAAAGCATGAAGAAAGATACTAGAACTTGGAATACTTATACTACAACCTACAGCCGGCTATACTTTTAAAGCCAGCTGGATACAATTGACTAGACACAAACAAAATCAATTGTAGAATCAAAAGGCATATCTGCCTTTTGACCTTGTGACTATGACATGCCATAGCTCACATCCTTATCTATTACAAAAAGGATAAAGTACATAAAGTAGAAAGTTACAAACTCAAGATCTCAATGTACACTTACCAAAAGCATGGACCTTTTCACCAACTCATGTAAGTTGGTGACTTTACAGAGATGCAGTGGAAAGGTGTCAAGCTTTATGGAACAGTATATCAGATAAAGCATGTTACTAAACGTCTTCGGAAGAAATCTGTCTTCATATGATGAAGCTTCGGAAGACTTTGTCTTTGAGGCTTCGGAAGACTTCATGTTTGGCTTCGGAAGATATCGGTATTGGCTTCGGAAGATTTTACACTTAGAATATTTCTAGTGTATGGTGTAAAACTTCCGAAGCATTTCTTCTTCAGTACTTAGTGCATTACTTGCAGAGAGACATTTGATGTTTTGCTTTGCATCAGACTTAAAGGAATCCTTACAAACTCCCCCTAGGCTGATGCTACCAAAACATTTAGAAGATCTTTAGATGTTAGTAGTCTTCAGCACAATCATGACCATACCCTTCTTCATTAGATGGTCAGAATCATTCAGACCTTCATAGTATCTTCTCATCTCAAAGAGATCATGCAGAGGTAAGTTGATTATGTTTTGCCATGTATAGACATTTTCAACACCTTGATCTCTGATTACATGCCATCTTTCTGGATTGGTAGAGTAAGTCTAGGATAAGATGGGTGTCTCAGCTGCCAGAGGAGCCACTTGCATTGGAATTGATTGGGCTGCCTCTTCATGCACTTTCTCAGGTTGATCTGACTCAGCCCGAGGTGTAGAGGTAGATGATTTAGGCTTCTTCTTCTTAGACTTTGGTTTAGAAGCCATCCTCTTCTTCCTCTTAGATGACTTAAACTGAGAAGACTGGTCTGTAGCACCTTGTTGATCATCCTTGTCTTTCTCAGTTGGGTGTTCCTCCCTCACAGGTTCAGAAGGAGAGGGAGTTTGACCCTGCTTTAGATCAGAAGATGAAGCTTGCTGAGGCTCAGCAGGAGGTCCGGGTTGAGGTGTCTCAGGTTGTTCGAACTTAACCTCCACTTCAGGTGGGACTTGACTTGGAAGAGGGTGTAAGTCAATCAGTTCACCACTCTTAATCTTCTGCTTGATTACCCTTATATGCTCACCCATTGTGGATAGAGACATAGGGCCAAGTCTACTTCCAGAAAATCCATATAGCTTCAAGAAGCTCATCATCCTCTGTCTATCAGCAGACTTCTTCATACTCTTTTGGATGATGGCTCTTGACTTTGCAGCTTCTTCCCTTAGCTTCCTCTTAGTTGTCTTTCTCTCCTTGACTAACTCAAGTTCAAGTTGTTTTAAGTACTCAAACTCAACAAAGTCATAGGATAAGGGAAGAAGGGCATCTGCCTAATAGAAGCCTGTGGCACTCAGGTAGTTGATCATTTTGATCCTATCTTCTTCTTTGTCTACATGAGGTTCTTGTGGAGCCACATCTTCTTGTACAGGGCTTTCTTGAACTGGGGAGAGAGTGGGAGCATGCTTGTAGAGTCTTTTTTGTCTCTTCTCCTCTTTGAATTGGAGAAGTAACCTTGCATCCTCTTTTTCTTTCATCTCTCTTGACACTTCCATGTCAGCCAGTTCATTTAGTTGTTCTAAGGGGAGAGAAATAATTTCATCAATGTCATAGTTCCTGGTCTGCAAATAAGTAATCCTGACTGCCCTCAACTTATCATCTTGAGTATTTGGTCTGGGGGCAGCCCTGATTGCAGCTTGCATAAAGCCTGAAGACCCAAAGGAACTTTCTCCCCTTAGCTTCCTTTTCCTCTCTCTCTCTTCCTCCTCAATTTCCTCAGGAGTCATAATCCTTTTCCCTTTGTCACCCACAGACCTTGTGACTCAGGGTGGATAGAGGTTTGGCCTTCATTGCTTGGTGTAGCATCCATGCTCTGGCCAGAGAGAGGCTGAGAAACACCTTCACCAGCAGGTGTATCAGAGGGAGTGTGAATCTCTGCAGCAGTTGATGATGGTGAGACAGGGGTCTCAGGTTCTGCCACTGGGCCTTCAGTCAAGGTTTCCCCTATGAAACTAATCTTAGGGTCCACCTCAACATCCAGTTGACCGATGACATTGCCTGATTGCCTAAGTCTCCTTCTTAAACTGAACTCTGCAAGGATCCTGTCTTGGATTCTTTGAGCCAATCTGTCAGCCTGTCTTGAGTTGCTTGGATTGACAAGTGGCATATTGACTAGATCCAATCATTCATAGAAGTTCAAGCTTTGAAGTCAAATACTTCTTGTTGCCCTTGAACTCTTTGAAGAATAAGGGCCCTTCTGTCAACATCATACCTCCACCTTATGATGTAGTTTGTAGTTCCTTGAGGTGGGGATGACATAGCCCTTGGTATACCTTCCTTAAAGAGACTCCTGATGATAGAGTCTATAGAGTCCACATTAATGTGAACTTGAGGAAGTTGCTGAGAATGCACAACTGCAAGTGAGGATGGTGAGTCCTCTATGTCCATTCTCTATGAAGAACTCCCAGGTTCTATGGCTGCAATGACTTTCTCCCCCTTTTTGGTAGCATCACCCACTTCCATAGGTGAGCTGGAGGATAAATCAATCACATCCACAGGTTCTTGTGTTCCTGGTTGAGCTCTTCTTAAAGGTCTCCCAGCTAGTTTTTCCTTAAGATATGAAATCTGAAGTTGCTGATCATTGACCCTGTTTTGTAAGGTAGTCACCTGAGATTCAAGGTGACTGACCTTAGAGACTAAATAGGAGCATGTTTTTGACAGTTTTTGCACCTTTAGTCTCAAATTCCCTCTTCTTCATCAGAAGAATCATTGGGGGATGAGATGATTGGACCAAAGTCCTCTCTCTCACCACCAGCTTGAGGTTCTTGGCTGCTGGTTTTCCTCTGCTCACTAGCAATCTCAGGTGAGATGTCAGTGGGCTGAGTTGCCATGGTTGAGGTCTTAATGATGTAATTACTTGCATAAGTGAGAGCCTCTTCCATATGGACATCTTGAACATGTTCAGAAGTGTCCACCTCAGTAACAGGTGACTGATGTGGGCTAGACTGAGGAGACTCAGAGGTACTCATCTCTCTTTGAGTAGGGGAGGAGAAGAGAGACTTATGGTACTCACTAAGTCCTAAGTCTTCATCAGTATAGAAGGATAGGTTGGGAATTGGTTGATTTAGATCTAAAGGCTGGGGATGGTAACTGTCCCCTGAAGGTTATTCACTTGAGTGTTGAGACTCAGAGTGAAGGCTTAAGGCTGTTGGGCTTGTGACCTCATCTGGGTGAGCATGAGGAACCTCAGACCTGATAGTTGAAGAGATGGGAGTGGTTTGCTCCTCAGGGGAAGTGGGAGCTCTAGTGTCCACTTCCTCCTGTATTGGTGAGTATATGGGGACCTACACAGACTCAATAGCTTGAGCAGGGGTTCATTTCGATTTTCTTTGGTAGGTGAGGATTACTTGTAGCCTTTTTGGTGGTAGAGAGGTAGAAGGTGTGGGTTCAACACTAGCTTGTGTTGCTAGGTTGTCACCTTAAGCAATGAGCTCTAACATTTTAGGGACAAGGGCTGTTTCTACCCCTGAGAAGCCTACAGTTGGCTTCTTCATGATTTTAAAGATGCCGGGCTTCATCTGTCCCAATTTAAGAATATTACTTGTTTCCCTCAACTGTGAGCCCAGTTCATAGTTAAGAATGTGTTGAACATATCTAGGAAAAATGTAATACTCTAAGGAGTCCAAGTTTGCAAGTAAATTAGTATAAACAAATTGAGAGTACCTTAACTTGACCCCTTGAACCATTCCATGCACTATGAAGGAGAAATCCTCAGGAATCTGGTCCCACCCTCCATGCTTGTTGACAAGCTGTGGATAACCACATGAATAGGTATTTCCACTGGGATGAGACCTTCCCTTTCTGAAGTCTTTACAGAGAAATCTCCCTCATAGCCCATCTGCTCAAAGGAATGATTGACAGCTTCTTTGGGAAGGACAACTCACCTCTTCATCATCCAGCTGCAAATGATAGTTGATGATGGTCGGAGTGATGAAGATTGTCCTCCCTTGCACTGTGGCAGACAGTGCCTTCTCCCCATCCATAATGACCTCTTGGCAGGTCTTCCAGAATTCAAGCAAATGATCCTCATACAGAGTAGGATCAAAGGTTAGGGAGGTGAAATAGTTAGATAGAGTTAAGAATTGGCAAATCTTTGAGAAACTTTCATCTTTCTCAGAGCTTAACAGAGCAACCTGGTTGTGTTGCCTGTGAAGTTGCATGGAGAAATCTGGGTTGTTTCTGCGGTTAAGGTTGGTCATTTTAGAAGCTTAAGGTTGAAGAAAGGTAAAAAGCAAAGGCGGTTTTGGGAATTAGGTTTGAGGAAAAGTTGAATTGAGGACAATAGTGAGTAAGAGGGGGAACCGTTGGGTATTTATGTGAAAAGGGATTTGAACCAAAGTTAATGAAAGAGGATAAACTTTGAAATCCGAAACTCGGTCCCACCTCTGAAAAAGTAGTTTACTTTTGCTCAAAAAGTAGTTTTCTTGGAATTCGAAAAGCTTCCGAAGGTAAATTATCTTCGGAAGTTTTAATGAAAAAGCTTCCGAAGCTAAAATGACTTCGGAAGATTTTCCTTAGAGTCTTGAAAATTTTGCTTCGGAAGAGAAATAAACACGAATGCTTTGTATATGAAACAACAAAGCTTCCGAGAGTTAATTTTGCTTCGGAAGGAAAAAGTCCTTAAAAACAAATAAGTGTCTGAGACAAGAATTTTAAGCTTCGGAAGATAGATTTAGACTTCTTCCGAAGGTAAATTTCTTAGACAGTTATTATTTTGAAGACATGATTTTCTTCCGAAGGTAAAAGTATATCTTCCGAAGAATCAGAAAATTTTCAAGAATCTAAGGAAAGTCTTCAAAAAGGATTTTATATCCAAAGAAAACATGAGCTTATGAGAGTGATGAACTAGACAACTTAGGACACACATATTTTAAGAAATAATTAGAATTAGTTTTAAGAAAAGATCTACTCAAAGTTAATCATCCCAATAGCTGATATTAGATATTTAAATCTCTGTTCATCAAAAGCTTTTGTAAACAGATCAGCATATTGTTCATCTGTATGAACTTTGACTAGTTTAATTAATCCTTTTTCATAGTTATCTCTTATTAAATGATACCTGATATTGATGTGTTTGGTCCTTGAGTGCTGCACAGGGTTCTCAGTGATAGAGATAGCACTATTTTTGTCTATGTGGATAGGAGTCTTCTTGAAGTTAAATCCATAGTCCAGCATCTGATTTTGAATCCACCAAAGACTTGAGCACAGCAGCTTGTAGCCGCAATGTATTCAGCCTCAGCAGTTGATGCAGACACACAGGATTGTTTCTTGCATTGCCATGAGACAACCCTTCCACCAAGGAATTGACATCCCCCAGATGTAGACTTTGCAGTCATGTTGCAACCACCATAATCACTATCTGTATAAGCATACAGATTGAAGTCAGGATTCTTTGGATACCATAAACCAAGTGTTGAAGCACCTTTGAGGTATCTTAAAATCCTTTTGACAGTGGTGAGATGAGAACATCTTAGGCCTGCTAGCTGTAAGATACATAAGAGACCCAATCATAGCCCTGTATAAGTGTTCATCTACACACTCCCCCTCAAGATCAGGTCCAAGGGAGTGGTTTCTGGCTATGGGTGTCTTAGTAATCTTACAATCAGTCATGTTGAACCGCTTGAGCATGTCCTGAACATACTTTGACTGACTTATGAAGATGCCATCTTCAACTTGCTTCACTTGAATTCCCAAAAAGAAATTGAGTTCTCCCATTGCACTCATTTCAAATCTGTCTTTCATCAGCTTCTCAAAGTCTTTGCAGAGCTTTGGATTGGTTGAACCAAAGATGATATCATCTACATAAACTTGAACTAGCAATAAGTCATTCCCTTGTCCTTTGATGAAGAGAGTTCCATCTATAGTACCTCTCCTGTATCCATGTTTACAAAGATACTCAGACAATGTCTCATACCACTTCCTGGGTGCCTGATGCAGCCCATAAAGAGCTTTGTCAAGCTTGCAGACATAATCAGGATGATCATGGTATACAAAACCAGGTGGCTGTTTGACATAAACCTCTTTATCAATCACTCCATATAGGAAAGCACACTTTACATCAAGTTGAAAGACCTTGAAGTTCTTGGATGCAGAAAATGCCAGGAATATCCTAACAGCTTCTAATCGTGCTACAGGAGCAAAGACATCAGTGTAGTCAATCCCTTCTTCTTGTATGTATCCTTGAACAACTAGTCTTGCCTTGTTCTTGATGATAATTCCTCTATCATCCTTCTTATTCCTAAAACCCTTTGGGTTCCAATGGTAGTCTTCCCATGAGGAAGAGGACAAAGGTTCCAACTTTCTGCCTTTTGAATTGAAGTAACTCTTGTTGCATAGCTTCAACCCAACTTCCATCCTTTAGAGCTTCATCAACTTGTTTGGCTCTATCTGGGATAAGAAACAAGAGTGAAGACAAACATTTGCTTCATGGGTTGTCCTCTTGTTCTTACCCCTATGACAACATCTCCAATGATGTTTATGGTGGGGTGAGACTTGTGGATCCTTAGCTGAGGGATCACAGCAAGTTGTTGAGAAAGATCCAAATTTGAGAAATTTAGATCTGGCATAGATGATTCACCCTCCACATCACCACACTTATTAAGATTTACTTGATCCAATGAGTGTGTGACATCATTGATGTTGTCATCTATGGTGTGGTTATTAGCATCAAGGAATTTCTGATCACTTTCACTATCACCATTGTTGTCTTCCATAATTGAGGTATCTTTATCTGGTTGTGGAGCCTCTGAGCTGGAATTTGAAGGCACCCCAGATGTATCAGCTGAATTTGTCATTGTAGTGCTGATAGAAACCTTATTTGCTGAAGTAGTTCCAACTAGAGCTGAAGATGTATGAGTTGAGGGTCTTCCTAGCTCAAATCTTGGATCAGGATCACCTATATTTAAATTTTCTGCAGATCCTGAAACATTCTCACAAGATTTTTTAAAACAGTTGGTAACTAAATCAAGATCAAATAGCCAATCAGGACCAGAACTAGCTACACAGGGTGTGTGTTCATTGAAAGTCACATTGGCTGACTCCTCAACAATTCTAGTTCTGAGATTGTATACTCTATAAGCTTTGGCTTGGAAGAGTATCCAATGAAGTGTCCATCATCTGATTTCTCAGCAAACTTGGCAATTTGATCCTTGGTATTCAAGATGGTGCAGGGACATCCAAATGACCTGAGAAAACCAATTAAAGGTTTTCTCTTGTGCCAAAGTTCATAAGGAGTCTTAACATGTGTCTTAACTACTAAAACTCTGTTTTGCACATAGCAGCAGTATTTACTGCCTCTGCCCAGAAGGTGATGGGCAGTTTAGAGTCAGACAACATAGTTCTTGCAGCTTCAATTAGTGTCCTGTTTCTCCTTTCAGCAACTCCATTTTGCTGAGGAGTCCTGGGAGCACTATATTGTCTTGTAATACCTTTTTCATCACAAAATGTATCAAGGATTTGATTCTTGAATTCAGTTCCTTGATCACATCTTATGGTTTGACCTTGTGATCACTTTGATTCTCAATTTTTAAGATGAAATTCTTCAGAATCTCAGGGGTTCATCCTTAGTTCTAAAAAGAAAACCCAAGTGAATCTTGTAAAATCATCTATGATCACCAAACAATAAGAGGTCCTTCCTAGACTCATTACACTGGTGGGGCCAAAGAGATCCATATGTAATAAGTGTAGGGGAGTAGTGATAGAGTTCCTTTCCTTAGGCTTGTGAGATACCTTATGTTGCTTCCCTTTCTGGCATGCAACACAATGATCATTACTTGTAAACTGTTTCTTTGGCATTCCAGTTACCAAATCATGTTTAATCAGTTTATTCATGTTCTTAAAGTTTACATGGCACATTCTTTTATGCCATAGGAAAGACTCATCAATATTTGCTTTAGATAGAAAGCATGAAAACTTCTCCAGAGGGAGATGTTTCTTGCAAATCCATCTTGTACATGTTCCCTTTCCTGGGGGCTCTGAGCAGGATATGCTCATGAGGAATGACTACTCCAGGCTTGAGAACAATGCACTTATGCTCAGTCTAGAGCATGTTATGACTCTGATCACAAAATGTGGATACACTCAGAAGATTGTACCCAAGTTCCTTGACAAAGTTTACCTTTCAATGCTGAGCTTACCATTTGTGACCTTGCCCCTTCCTGAAATGTAACCACCTTCATCTCCTCCAAAAGCAACTAGTCCTCCATCAATTTTCTCAAAGTTATGGAGTAGTGACCTATTGCCTGTCATGTGCCTGGAACAGCCACTATCAATTATCCAGACATTCCTGTTTGTCTTGAGCTGTTCCTGCACAAAGAAAATGATTAGTTACATTTGGAAACCCAAGCCTTACTTGTCTTGGGCTCACTAAGTATAATAGAAGGTAATGCAACAGTAATAGATCCTATAGTTGTGCTAGGGGGATCTTAAGTTGTTGTTGATGGAGAAACTTTAGTCACTTGGTCTTTCTTAGACTTCCACACCACCTTTGGAGTCTTGGACTTGACCTTCAAAACCTTAGAAGCTTTTGGGACTTCACAAGTTTTGATGACTGAACCTTCGGAAGATTTGCAGTCATGTGCAGTAGACTTCAGTGCTTTGGAAGAACTCCTTTCTTCCGAGACCAATTTTTCTTCCGAAGGTAATTTTCCATTTACCTTCTTCTTTGATTTGGAGCTTTTGAGGGAAACAGATTTTTCTTCCGAAGCTTGAAACTTCTTGAGACTCTTTGAAGTCTTTGTATTGGTCATATGGACAGTACTTTTAGGATTATATGGACAATCCTTAGCAATGTGAGAGGTACTTTCACACAGACACACAACATTTTCTTTTGCAAAAGAGTTTCCTTATGAGAGCAAGACTGTCTTTGGTCACATCCTTTCTCCACCTTCATCTTTGTAGATGCTGAGACTATTCTTTTGGGCTGTGAACTGTTCTTGGAGTTTGATGGTCCAGGCTGTGCAGCAGTGGTACACAGCAGATCAGTCTTCTTCTTGGTACTGAGATGATTTGAACAAGAACCAGAACTCTTAGCTGAGGAATTTTGGTTGATGTCTTTAGTCTTTACTACTTTAAACCCTGCAGAGATAAAAACTTGTTTTTGCTTAGAGTCAAAAGCAGCCTTGATCTCTTGAGTCTTCTTTGCCTTTCTTTGCTCTTCCTGATCAAGTTCTTTCTCTTTGACTTGGTCATCACAGTAGATTTCTTCTCCTCAGAAGGATAGTGGCCCTTAGTAGAATCCTACTCTTAACTCTTCTTAGAGGAATTCTTCACTATCTCTTTTTCATCCTCTTCACTTATCGGATCTATGAGAGGAAGCTCATCTTCACAAGTTTCACACCTAGGAGATCTTACAGACAAGATTGTGTGTGGAGGAGCTATCTCATTTGATCCCAGTCCCTGTCTGTTTTGATAACACACTTTGTTGTTGTAGGGATGAGGATATCATGTTCTTGAAGGTCTCTTCTTCAAGAACACTCTTTTCTGCCTTGGCTTTGGTGATCACAAGCTCAGCCTGGCACTCAGCCAACTTAGTTATGAGATCTTGGATTTTAGTCCTAAAATCTGTATGTTCATGTTTTAGTACTGAAATGGTTTTCTCTAAGTCCTCTATCTTTAGCTTGTAATCATTTTCAGACTTTCTAAAATCAGATTTTAAAATGTTTAAGGACTCAAGATCAGATCTCATTTCCAAGTTATAGGACCTGTATCTGTTAACTTTAGCAATGCATTCAGGAGTACAGAGATGTTCCAATACCTTGGCTTCATCATGATCTGCCATTAGTGCTTGGTTTGGAAAAGCATCTTCCACCTGAAAGCTCCAGTCAAAGCCTCCTTTTTCAACAGCAACAACAGCTTGTTGCTTTGGCTTCTCATTCTGAGGGGCTTTGTTAGTGAAGTTTGGTCTGGTTTATGCTTGGCCACCATTTGTTTTAGGTGCCTTACACTCTCTAGCAAAGTGGCCCATCAAGTTACAATTGTAACACTTGACTTTGCTTTTATCCAAGCCAAACTTTCCACTGGTTGCATTGCTTAGAAACCTCCTTCCAGTTCTCTTGTAGAACTTCTTGGCTCTATGAGTGAGAAGAGCCATCTGCTAAACTATTTCCATATATTCAAGGTCATCTGGGTGGATACAGTCCAGGTCTTCAAGAGTAAAAAGAGAGTTACCACAACTTTCATCAAAAGACACAAAGGCTTGAGAAGAGCTTGTTTCTTGGAATGGGCTTCCTTGAGTGTAGTTCTCCCTAGGTATCTCTGGGAAGGTGATGAAAGGACCCTTTGGTGAGTTGTCAGGGTAGCATATGAGATGATGTTGGGGTTCTATGCTATCCCTTTCAACCACATGCAGGGCTGAACCCATTTGATTGTTGGAGTTGCCAGATGAACCTTGCATGTTCATCTCCATCTGGTAGCCACTGAGAATCCCATATAACTCTGTCAGAGTAAGAGTTTTGAGATTTTCAGTCCTCTTGATTACCACACAGTAGTGTGTCCATTGCCTAGGAAGTGAAGACATGAACTTCCTTAAAATGTCCCTGTTTTCAAGAGGAACTCCTCCATCCACTAGGGTATCCACTATCTCAACATACCTAAAGTATTGCTGAGTCATGGTTTCACCTGTTTTGAATGTGAAGTTTTCAAACTGCTGCTTCAGGATATCCTTCTTGTTCTCCTTGGCTTTAGAGAAGCCTTCATACATCAGTTTTAGTGCATCCCACAGCTGTTTAGATGTTTTGCACTTCTTGAAACCTCTGTACACAGAGTTTGGAAGGGCAGTTTGAAGAGCAGTCATGGCCTTTCTATCAATCTCTACTCTCTTCCTATCTTCATCAGAGTAGTTGGCCACATCTTTGGGGATCATACCAGCACCAGTAGCAGAAGGAGTGCTGGGTATGAAAGGTCCATTTTCAACAGATTCCCACATTCTTGAGTCTAGAGACCTGATGAAACCTTCCATTCTCATACACCAGGTATCAAAATCATCAAGAGTGATTAGTGGGGACTTGTTCATGGTTCCAGACTCCATATCAGTCTATGAAATGGATGCCATTTGGAGAGTTTAGTATTTGTGTGTGTGAGGGATCTTAAGATGGTGAGATCTTATATCAAGAGCCTGAAAAGCTCTGATACCAATTGCAGGACCGGTTAAGGGCTTAACAATTTACAACACAACAACACAAAGTGGAGATTAACTAAACTTGATCAAACAGTAAACTGGATTAACCAATATTGATACAAAGAACACAAGTAATGAAAGAGACAGAACAAGAGATTTGGGTTTCAAGGAGGCAGTATATTGCTTTCTCAAGTTCTTTTACAAGTGTTACAAAGCATGAAGAAATACTTGAACTTGGAATACTTATACTACAACCTACAGCCGGCTATACTTTTAAAGCCAGCTGGATACAATTGACTAGACACAAACAAAATCAATTGTAGAATCAAAAGGCATATCTGCCTTTTGACCTTGTGACTATGACATGCCATAGCTCACATCCTTATCTATTACAAAAAGGATAAAGTACATAAAGTAGAAAGTTACAGACTCAAGACCTCAATGTACAGTTACCAAAAGCATGGACCTTTTCACCAACTCATGTAAGTTGGTGACTCTACAGAGATGCAGCGGAAAGGTGTCCAGCTTTATGGAACAGTACATCAGATAAAGCATGTTACTAAAAGTCTTCGGAAGAAATCTGTCTTCATAGGATGAAGCTTCGGAAGACTTTGTCTTTGAGGCTTCGGAAGACTTCATGTTTGGCTTCGGAAGATATTGGTTTTGGCTTCGAAAGATTTTACACTTAAAATATTTCTACTGTTTGGTGTAAAACTTCCGAAGCATTTCTTCTTCAATACTTAGTGCATTACTTGCAGAGAGACATTTGATGTTTTGGTTTGCATCAGACTTAAAGGAATCCTTACAGAAGTCAATCTGGAATTCACTCACTAAAAGGGTCACGTCTGAGGTGACCAATAGGGTTTTCAAATGTAAAAGGATCACGTCTGAGGTGATCAAAAGTTCTCTAAGTTAAAATGGTCATGTCTGAGATGATCGAATGCTCGAAATGTTTTATCAATTGTTAAAAGGGCTAAGTGTCAAATGGTCATAAAGTCAAAATCATAAGTTGAGCCATTCCCACGACTGGACCATGAGTATGGACCAATCGTACGATTGGACCATACGTATGAGCCCATTCGCACGACTGGACCATGAGTATGGACCAGCCATACGATTGGACCATACGTATGACCCTATTCGCACGACTGGACCATGAGTATGGACCAGCCGTACGATTTGACTATAAGCTTGAGTAAATTCACACGATTGGATCACAAGAAAGAACCAATCGCATGAAAGGAGGTGACCGAATGGGACAGTCGCACGACTGAAACCTAGTCGCATGACTGAAGGTGACCGACTGGCACAGTCGCACGACTGAGCCTTAGTCGCACGAATCAAGAGTGCGACTAGGTTCAGTCGCACGACTGGAGGAAACACTAGCATAAATAGAGGGGAAGTCGGTCGCAGTCACTCATCACTCCCGAATCGCCCCCAAATCGCACGATTGTATAGTTACTCTGCCAAAATCTTGACTTACTGCTATAGACTGATTACCATTGCTCCTAACGATCGCGCTTGATTATACAGGTAATGTGAGGCGTCATTCAGTCAAAGAATCATCGAATCCTGCCCCAATTCGACGCAATTAAGCCCTAAAAAGAACCGAAAACTCAGTTCACTAAATAACCTTTTAAACTAAGTAAAATGCACACTTAAAAATGTGTTAGAGGTTAATGGGAATTATTGCGAGTCTAATGAGCCAAACCACAACGCCTAAAATAAAGTTTTGCTCAAGATTTAAATTTGAATAGACACACAGACTGTCATGCGAATGGGCGAACTAATGAACTTCAATTGCACGACTGAGCTAGGCGACTGGCACAATCGGACGACTGACATGAGCGATTGGCACTATCGCACGACTATACCATGCGGTTGAGTTCAGTCGCACGAATGTGTGAACCGCATGGGAAAGCATACGACTTAGCCAAGTCGCAAGCTTAATCGTACGATAGAGGTCAATCGCACGACATAGACTCAGTCGCATTGTCCATTCGCATGACAGAACAGAAAGATTCAAGTTCAATAAATTCATCTGTCATTCAGTAATACACACTCTAATGTTTATCTATTTGTTGTTACAGCAGCATGGCGAGTCGGTGGACGATGAGCACAAAGCACAACATATGTGCTCATCTTGATTTGACATCACGGAACGCACCCGAGTTCGTAGGCATTATTTCATTTCTGAGGAGATCGAGGATTTTCGGAGCGATCTCTACCCCGTGCATGCCATACAGGAGGATACATCAGGCTTTCTGGGAAAGCGTTGTTGTAGATAGGTCTTCAGAGCCTCACCGTATTCGGAGTTCTATCTTTGGCCAGGCCATTGACATCAGTGAGGAAGACCTAAGGACAGTCTTAGAGTTGGGAGACGATGCTGACTGCCCTACACGCCTACACCCACTGACTGTACGAGGCTGTTTTCTGCGGGCCAAGTACTCGGGGGATATCAACGCAGGTGTGCTCAACAAGAGCAACATGTGCCCCCAATTTAAGTGCTTAGCCCATGTGCTGCTCAAGTGCATTGCTTCAAGGAAGGAAGGCTTCGATGAGTTATCGGATCAGATTCAGAACGCCTATGTGGCGTTGGTGCTGAACCATCCGTTCAGCTTCTCGAGGATGATCTTCACCTACTTGGTGGAGAACATCGAGGCGAAGGGGAAGGAGGGCTTCTGCATGTACCCTCGCTTTATGCAGATGATTATAGACCAGAAGCTCCCTTTGCTGCCAAAGGAGAAGGAGGATGTCGTGGTGCTTGAGGTGATGGATGATACCACCTTAGGCAGGATGAAGGTGTACAGGGGGAAGCAGGTGAAACCCCCTGTCAGGCAACTGTTTGGGCATCTGGCCCGTGAGGATTATGCGGCACCAGCTCGAAGGAAGTGGCGCCACGATGACAGTGACTCGGACATTGAGCAGATTGCTCTACCCTCCGATGACTCCGACGGTGATGATCATAATGCTGATCAGGGAGGGGATGTTCAGGGTGGACCCGAACCAGCTCCTATTCACCCTGACTTCCAGATGGAGGAGGCGGAGGAGTCAGATGAAGAACCTCTGGTGCGAACGGTGGGGAGCCGGGTCGTAGCCACGGAGAGAGGAATTAGGGCAGTTGGTGGACGCCACGGGGTGTCCGGAGATGCTGTAGTTGCTGATACAGATCCATCATATACCCCGGACCCGCCCAGCAGCCAAGGGGGAGCCACTGTGACTAAAGGCTCGAGGATGAAGAGAATGGCTCACCCCTATGGCAAGAAGGGGAAGAGGCCAAGGTTCACATTGACCACCACCACCACCACAGCTACCACCCACACAACCCACCACTACAGCCTACCCATCACCACCCACTCATATACCCCCACCCATATTCACCACTACCACCACCAGCCACCAAGCCGGACCAGCATCCCACCCATCATTCACCACTGGATCATCTCTGCCCCTCATTGGGGTAGAGGAACAGCTGTCAGCACTCAACCGAATGGTGCTGAAGCTGTTGGCTACTGATGAAGAGAGAGCTGCTCAACTACGTCAGCTTGCGGAGATTAATGCTACCCAAGCACGGCAGATCTCACAGCAAGCTCAGCAAATTGCCCAAATAGGAGCAAAACGACCAATCAGCTAAAAGGATTGGGGAGTTGGAGGCTACAAACAAGACCATCATGCTCAAGCTCAAGGGATCAAAGGATGAGCCACTCAAGATAAGAGAAGGAGATGATGATGATGATGATGATGATGATGATGATGATGATCAAGATGATGATAGTGATGATGATGAGGAAAGTGATGATGAAGAGACAAGGGAAAGGCAGAATGATGATGATGATGATGAAGAAGGAGATGCAGCTGCATCTGCCTCAGCTCAGGGTCAAGAGAGACGTACAAAGAGAAATCAAGACCAAGGAGCCTCATTTTTTGCCTCACCTACTGTCGCGCCTGCTATTCAAGGGAAAAGTAATGATTAGATATTTATGTACTTGAAAACTTTTGTACTTGAATCCTGTATTAATATTATGTAATTAATGTTTATACATCTTTATCAAATGTGTGATTGTCTTGATTACTTACTCACAATTGATGTGTTACATGTTTAAATCAAGTAGATCAGTCATCTCAGCAAGATGAGTATGATATTACTCCCCTTCAGCAAATCAAGTCTTAAGTTACAATGATTCTTGATTTGCAAGGGACTGTCAGAAGGTCTGTAAGCTATACTCCTAAAGAAGGAGAAATCATTCATGACCTTACTGATGACCAGCTTGCTGAGATGTTCCGGCTCAACCCGGACGAGATTGTCAAGGACGCTTGTTGATACATATGTACCTAGATCCTGATATGAATGTAATGTGTCTTGATTGTCTTACACTTATGTAATGGTTGGGATATTAATGAAATGAGAATGTTTGGTTGTGATTTGTAATGTTTAATATTTCATTAATGAGTTGATATTGACTTGGTTATATAGGTTTGTGATTGTTTGAATTGATACACATAATGTTATATTAATGAATACATTCAAACTTAGCAATATGAAGTTCTCATGCGAATGGCCCATGCGAGTGGACCATACGCATGAACAACTTCAGGCGAATGACTCAGTCGCACGACTGAACCAGGAGATTGAATCAGTCGTATGATTGTAACATGAGATTTCAGTCGCAGTCCGACTGAACACTCAGTCGTGCGAATGGATCAACCGCATGGCTCAATCGCACGACTGAACCATGTTGATGGTTCAGTCGCCCGAATGAGCAACCCTAACCTATAAATACCACTTAATTCGTGGAAAAACGTAAGCATTCATTCCAATTCGACTCCAGACGTACCCTAGCCGTCTAGAAGCCTCCAAGTTCATACTCCAAGTTCATAGAATGATGTTGATCGGTTCCAAATCGATTCTTGACGTTAGATTCAATACGTTATTGTTTCTACGTGCGTTCTCACTGATTGGATCGCCAATCAAATAGGATTCCGCACTATTTGAGTTGGTTAACACGTTAATCATTTGGTGTTTCGTTCAAATACCAGATCCTAACAAGTGGTATCAGAGCCTTGGCTCTTGATTACATGTGATTCAATCAATTTTGATACAAAGGTTGTGTTTTTTTCACTAAAAACGCAATCTTTTTGTGTCAAACGTTGTCTTGGACGTCCCCTGCTCATCAAGTTTTGGTTTCTCCGGCATAAGGCGATTAGGGTTGGTGAAAATTCGGGTTTTTACGGCCAAAACACGTTAAACCTAGAAAATTTTGAAATACAGCAGCTTCAGTCGCACGATTGACCCAATCGCACGACTGGACTTCATTCGCATCCCTCAGACGTACGATTGAACTCAGTCGCATCTTCATTCGTACGACTTAGCAGACCGTTCTCATTGTTCATCCGCATCAGTTTCATTCGCACGACTGGTCCAATCGCTTAGTTCAGCCGCACGATTGAACCAGTCGCATAGTTCATTCGCACGGGTAGCCCAATCGCACTACTCCATTCGCACCAGTTAAACAGGTTGTTTAAGAGACTTAAAGTTAATCAAGATGGAGGATCAGTTATCAGCGTTTATAGCCGGGAAGGACTCACGTATTCAGAACTTACTGCTACTGGAGAGTGAGGTGGGGAATCACAATAAACCCCTGAAGCTTATAACATTAGATGAGTTTCCCCACTGGAAACAATGTTTTGAGATCTACTTAAATGGAGTAGATCCTAATATGTGGGAAGCTATTGAGACGGGGTACAGTATGCCGGTAGGAGCTGATGGGGTGAAACTTACTTTAAGAGGAATGACTGATGCACAGAAAGTCAAATATAATGCTGAAAAGAGAGTATATGCATTGCTAACACAGTCTATCCCTAAGGATATTTTTCATCAATTCTCAGAGAATAAGCAAGCCAAGAAGTTATGAGATGAGCTGGACAAAAGATATGACGGGAATGCTTCTTCCATTAAAGCTAAGGAGTTGAAGAAAGAATTTGACAACTTCTCATCGATGGGAAATGAGAGTTTAGACGATGTCATTGATAGATTTTACCATTTGATGAGCGAGATTCACACACATGGTGTCACAACTACCATGGAAGATAAAGTGTCAAATTTTGCAGACGGGTTGCCAGAAAGTTGGGCTTCTTTTGTTTCAAATCTGAGACAGAATGGATTGCTAGCAAGATTGGACATCAATGATTTCATTCTAAAGCTGCGAGAAGAAGCACTAAGGATGAAGTACCGAGCTCAGAAGTCTTCGTATACTCAGAATCCAGCTTTGTACAATGCAACTCCACAAGTTAAGACGTCTGGAGCACCTCTTCAGACTGCCTTTGTGTCAAGCTCATCTTGTCCTTCACAAGCCTCTCCTTCAGGATCAAAAACGCCAGGGTCCTCTAGTACCCAATACATTGGATCTGAAGCAAATGCTACAAGACTGAAGACCGAGAATCTCGGAAACGTGACGGTAGAAGTAGCAAGAGAGCACATGGATCTCTTAGCAGCAGTGGTCCATTCCTATGATGGACTTGTTGCTGGGAAAATTAGAAACTGCCATCTGGCAGACGAGGATTACGAGCAGGTAGATGAGACTGAACTGGAGAGAATGGATATTATGTGGGCCTTAGCAAGTGCTGTTCGGAGAGCGAAGAAGTTTGTGAAGAAGACCGGACAAAACTTGGTTGCTACTAAGGACACTACTTTTGGTTTTGACAAGAGCAAGGTGGCCTGCTTCAACTGTGGAGAAAAGGGGCACTTCAAAAGAGAGTGTGTGAAGCCAAAGAAGACTGGAAACGGGAATCCATCCTCATCCTTCACTCGTCAAGACAAGCAAGCTAGCAGTTCTACTTCATTAAGCAAGGATTCAAAAGCCTTGACTACCCATGATGATGAAGGACAGGACTGGAGCTTTTGGTTTGTCTCTCCGGGAGAATCCAATATTGCAAGCGTGGAAGACTTAGATGATGATTCCGCGAGTGAAGGAGATATTGCAGTTGAGCTAGCGATGTCAAACAGTGAAGAGACTGCAACTGAGGTCAGCTACAAACCTGAAGAAGGTACATCTACAACAAAGACAGAATCACCAGAACCAGAGACATCAGATGCTGCATTGATGGCTGATTCATCAGAACCTCCTTAGGTAAGTACTACTGACCAACTTTTCCAAAAACATGCTTGTTCTGATTGTAATAAATTTAGAGAAAGCATAGATCAGAAGTTTGCTAGGTTATTAGATCATAATGATAGCTTAGTAAAGGATTTGCAACTATGCACTGAGGTAAATAGAGTTTTAAAACAAAATGAGCATAGTTACAAAGAAAAGATAGACCTTTTGAATAAACAGCTTAGGGAAACTAAAGTAGTAGCCTTTAACCAAGCTAATGACATTAGGTACTATCTTAACTCCCTAGAAGACACTAAGAAACAAAAAGCAGTTTTAGAAGTAGAAGTCAACTCATTTAAGCAAAAACTGCACAGTTGGACAAGTTCATCTCATATTATCCAACACTTAGTGAGAGAGCGTAACAATGGGGAGGGCTGGGTTATAAAGTGGTTCCTCCACCACCTGAGACCTTGATGAACACTAAAAGTAAACCAATAAAATCCCATCAAGGATCATGTGATGTCTACTCCTCTTGTAAGTGATCCAGATTTCTCATGTTCTTCAATTGAATCTGGAACGAAACAAAAGGAGGCCATTTCAAAGGCAAAGGAAAAAATGCCTTGTGTTAATCTGGAAAAAGAATTTGAAAAGGTTAATATAAAGTCAGGGTCAAACAAAGTCAAATCTGAACCTAAAAAGACTGTTAATAATAACCAATCACGAGTCTCATGTCAAAGTCCAGTTAACCAAAATGGAAAAGATGTTAAAAATGTTAAAACAATTAAGTTTGTTAATCAAGAGAAAACATCAAAAGAAGTAGAGTCAAAGCCCAAATAATGATGTCACTAGGGTGTCACACACATCTCCACATAGACAGTTTAATCATAAAGTTGATAGCAGGTCATGCTACAACTGTGGAGAGTGTGGACACATTGCTTCTTATTGTCCTTACTATCAGACACCTAGGAAGAAAATTGAACTTCAGGATTCAAAACCTAGGTCTTCTAAGAGGAGTTCTTTAACTCCACCTAGGAGAACTAGTGAACCCAAAGTTCAACCCATTAGCCAGTCGTCTGTTTATTACAAACGGGCCTTAACAAATCTGGCTTATGGAAAGAAAAGTCATCCTCTGTGTCTGATAATGATGACAAGAAGTCACCTGAGCTAACCTCACCTTCTAAGGGTCAATGGGTTGAATTCATGATGTGTGATGCCTCTGGGAAACCCAAGCCAGTAAAGGCTTGGGTTCCTAACCTAAACTAATATGTAAATTGTATGCGCAGGGTGTTCGCTACAGTGCTGAAACCAACATGTGGATTGTAGATAGCGGAGCATCCAGGCACATGACAGGAAACAGGGCTCTCTTATCAAACGTCAAACAAATAAAAGGAGGGCATGTTTCTTTTGCTGGTAACAAAGGAGGATACATCACAGCTCAGGGAGAGGTTGGAAATCAGAAAGTTAAGTTTGATAAAGTGAACTACTTCAAAACAACTTACTTTCTGTTTCCCAAATATGCGACAAAGGATTTAAAGTCATATTCGACAACAAGAAGTGTTATGTCCTAAAGAAAGACTATATGATTCCAGAGGACCAAGTTTTGATGACAGCTTCAAGATATAAAGACCTTTATGTTTTGGATCTCTCAACGGCTTCTACAACGGATCATGAAGTTCAGTGCTTCTTATCAAAAGCTACTGAAAAGGACTCCATTTCCTGGCATAGGAGAATGGGACACATTAATCAACGGAAGATGAATCACTTGATCCAGAAGGATCTCGTGAGAGGAGTTAACGTCAAGAATTTCCAACTTCCAGATTTCTGTGTAGCATGCAAGAAAGGCAATCAGACGAAGAAGTCTCATAAGGAAAAGAAAGTCCATTCTATCGAGCTTCCTCTTGAACTTCTTCACATGGATTTGTTTGGTCCAGTCAGTATAAAAAGCATTGCAGGTGACTTGTACTGTTATGTGGTTACTGATGACTACTCAAGATTCTCTTGGGTAATGTTTCTGAAGTCCAAATCAGAAACATTTGAGTCATTCAAGGAATTAGTAACACACTGGAATCTCTCTACAAGCTGAAGGTAAGACAGGTACGCTCAGACAACGGGACCGAATTAGAGAATCAGTGGATGGAGGCTTACTGCAAGGAAAAGGGAATTGTGCACCAGTTCACTTCTGCCTACACGCCTCAGATTAATGGCGTTGCTGAGAGAAAGAATCGAAGCTTGATAGAGACATCACGGACAATGCTAGCATACTCGAAACTGCCTATCCATTTTGGAATGAGGTAGTGACAATGCATGTTACACATTAAATCGAGTTCTGGTAGTCAAGCGCCATGGCAAGACATGTTACGAGTTACTACAACGACGTAAACCTAATCTAGAGTATCTCGAACCATTTGGCGCGCCGTGCACACTTCTGAAGAAGACTCAAGAAGGAAAATTCAGCGAGAAGGCTGATGAAGGTATCTTCCTAGGATACAACATACCGAACAAGAGAGTTTACAACAATTCAACGGGTTTAGTAGAAGTGTGGTGTAATGTTGATGTTCAGAGATATACCACACCACCTATTGGAAAAGGACCCGCTTACTTTTTCGACTATGATGGATTCTTCAAGTCCTTCAACATACCTATCTCCTCTTCTGATGACGAGTTAGCTACACGGATGATGTATGATATCTTGAACTCGTCGTCACAAGATTCAACATCATCGAGTTCACAGGGAGAATCATCTCACCACTCAGGGGGAGCACTCGCAGAAAGTGACTCCTCCTCAGAAGATGAAGCTGAAGAAAATGACCAGAACAATCAGGAGGGACAGGTTCCAATTCCTGCAAGTCCACAAGCATCTAACAATGATGCCTCTTCGACTTCGGAACCTCAAACTCCTACTACCTCAGATGCAGAACCTAATGTTCACAATCTTGACTCTGAAGTAGTTGTTCCTACCACTCCAGGATCACGTCTAAATATCTATCATCCCCTAGAGAATGTTATTGGGGATGTCAGATCAGGAGTGCAGTCCAGAAATTTTGCTGTACTCAGCTGATTATGCCTCGGTAATGGAAAAAGGATACATTCATGACGATGCTTATCGTTGTTTTGTCTCGCAGTTTGAGCCAAAATACGTCAGTGAAGCACTGAATGATGAGGCATGGGTGAGTGCCATGCAAGAAGAACTTCTTCAGTTCAAGAAGTTAGGTGTATGGACTCTGGTCGATAGACCTAAAGGTGCTAAGGTCATTGGCACCAAATGGGTCTTGAAATGTAAGAAGGATGACCAAGGCGTCATTATCAGGAACAAGGCTCGACTGGTAGTTCAGGGATTTCGACAAGTCGGGGGCATTGATTACAATGAAGTGTTTGCACCCATGGCAAGGATGGAAGCCATCCGCATCTTCCTTGCCTATGCATCGTTTATGAAGATCAAAGTCTATCAATTAGATGTGAAGAGTGCATTCCTTCATGGTGAAATCCGAGAGACAGTTTATGTCAGTCAACCCGAGGGATTTGAAGATTCTTATCATCGGGACAGAGTTTACAAACTCGACAAGGCTTTATACGGGCTTCATCAAGCTCCAAGGGCCTGGTATGAGAAACTCTCGACTCATCTTGTGAAACACGGCTTTCGCAGGGGAGTCATTGACTGCACACTATTTATCAAAGAAAAAGATGGAGACTTAATGCTTGTACAGATCTATGTCGATGACATAATCTTCGGTTCAAAGAACGAAGAATTATGCAAAGAATTTGAAGCAGTAATGAAGGCGGAGTTTGAGATGAGTTTCATGGGGGAGATGAAATTCTTTCTCGGGTTACATGTGGATCAGACACCCAAAGGAATTTTCCTACCTCAGACCAAGTATGTGGGAGACATTCTCAGTCGGTTTGACATGGAGAATGCTTCTGCAGCTGGAACTCCACTTGCTACAAACCATGATATAGTACCCGATGAAAATGGAGATCTGGTCGATGCAATAATGCACCGAGGAATGATTGGATCCCTCATGTACCTCACTGCCTCAAGACCTAACATTATGTATGCTACATTTCTATGTTCTAGATATCAGGCTAAGCCAAAGGTGAACCATCTGATTGGGGTCAAAAGGATATTTCGTTATCTGAAGGGCACACTCACACTTGGGTTGTGGTACCCTCATGATGATGACTTTGAGCGCACGGCGTATAGTGACTCGGATTACGGGGGCTGCAAGATGAATTACAAGTCTACATCAGCAGGGTGTCAATTCTTTGGGAGGAGATTAGTGAACTTGCAGTGTAAGAAGCAGACCTCGGTTGCATTGTCAACCTGTGAAGCCGAATACGTTGCTGCTGCAAGTTGCTGTTCACAAATCATTTGGATTCAGCAGCAAATGCGGGACTACAGTTTAAATTTCTCTTCTACTCCTATTTTTGTTGATAACTCTGCTGCAATTCAGTAACTAAAAATCCAGTACAACATCCTAAGACCAAACACATCGGTATAAAATATCATTTTATACGGGACTGTTTTGAAAAAATTTAATCGATGTGGTAAAGATAAATACTGATTTTCAACGCGCTGACCTTTACACAAAGGCTTTTGACAAACCACGTTTTGTTATATCTGTTAGAGGTCAAAGGCTTTAAAAAGAAAAGTGATGTTATTCCAGATGATGACCATGTGTAGTCCGATGCTTTTAGTCTAATTTTTAATTTTTCTTTTTATTTCCTTTATTTATTCTATTTTTTGTTTAAATTAAATTCATGTTATTTAGCTGTCTATTAAAATCCTAAATACATAAATCGATTACGATTTTAAAATTTTAGGGGGAGAATAGGTCAACTAGTAACATAAAAAAACGAGGGAGAAGGAGAGGCTAGCTGATAGAAGGTAGATCGTATCTGTGATATTGATTCAAATACTTTGGAAAATGATAGTACACAGGAACAAATCAAGCGGGACTTTAAAATTTTAATTTAGACAAGATGCAAAATTCAAAGTATAAGTCTGTGTAGTCTGAGCGATATAAAAAGAAATATGATAGAAAAAACTGGTAACTACTAAGGTAACACAACGAAAGTAGATCTAGAGGTTGCTAGACCACAGAGGATATGTCGGTAGATTCAACACAATAGATGATTAGACCTGACTGGTGATCTCAAGATCAAACTAAGTTGTTCAACTGACTGTGGGCTCCCATCTTATCACTGGTTAACTGTTGATACATATGTACCTAGATCCTGATAGGAATGTAATATGTCTTGTTTGTCTTACACTGATGTAATGTTTGGAATATTAATGAAATGATAAAGGTTGTTTGTGATTTATAATGTTTAATATTTCATTAATGAGTTGATATTGAATTGGTTATATAGGTTTGTGATTGTTTGAATTGATACACATAATGTTATATAAAGGAATACATTCAAACTTAACAAAATGAAGTTCTCATGCGAATGGCCCATGCGAATGGACCATACGCATGAATAACTTCAGGCGAATGACTTAGTCGCACGACTGAACCAGGAGACTAGATCAGTCGTATGATTGTATCATGAGATTGGCTCAGTCGCACAACTGAACACTCAGTCGTGCGGATGGATCAACCGCATGGTTCAATCGCACGACTGAACCATACTAATGGTTCAGTCGCCCGAATGAACAACCCTAACCTGTAAATACCACCCAATTCGTGGAAAAACGTAAGCATTCATTCTATTTCGACTCCAGACGTACCCTAGCCATCCAGAAGCCTTCAAGTTCATACTCCAAGTTCATAGAACGCTGTAGATCGATTCCTAATCGATTCTTAACGTTTGATTCAATATCTTATTGATTCTACGTGCGTTCTCACTGATTGGATCGCCAATGAATAGGATTCCGCACTATTTGGTTTGGTTTACACGTTAATCAGTTGGTGTCTCGTTCAAATACCAGATCCTAACAAGTGGTATCAGAGCTTTGGCTCTTGATTACGTGTGATTCAATCAATTTTGATACAAAGTTTGTGTTTTTTCACTAAAACGCAATCTTTTTGTGTCAAAAGTTGTCTTGGACATCCCCTGCTCATCAAGTTTTGGTTTCTACGGCATTAGGCGATTAGGGTTGGTGAAAATTCGGGTTTTTACGGCCAAAACACGTTTAACCTTGAAATTTTCAAAAACAGTAGCTTCAGTCGCACGATTGACCCAATCGCACGACTGGACTTCATTCGCATCCTCCAGACGCACGATTGGACTGAGTCGTATCTTCATTCATACGACTAAGCCTACCGTTCGCAGTGTTCATACGCATCAGTTTCATTCGCACGACTGGACCAATCGCTCAGTTCAGCCGCACGATTGAACCAGTCGCATAGTTCATTCGCACGGATAGCCCATTCGCATCACTCCAGTCGCACCAGTTAACAGATTGTTTAGGAGACTTAAAGTTAATTGAGATGGAAGATCAGATGTCAGCGTTTACAGCCGGGAAGGACTCACGGATCCAAAACTTACTGTTACTTGAGAGTGAGGTGGGGAATCATAATAAACCCCCAAAGCTTATAACGTTAGATGAGTTTCCCCACTAGAAACAACGTTTTGAGATCTACCTCAATGGAGTGGATCCAAATATGTGGGAAGCTATTGAGACGGGTTACAGTATGCCGGTGGGAGCAGATGGGGTGAAGCTTACTTTAGGCGGAATGACTGATGCTCAGAAAGTTAAGTATAATGCAGAAAAGAGAGTCTATGCATTGCTAACGCAGTCTATCCCTAAGGATATTTTCCACCAGTACTCGGAGAATAAGCAAGCCAAGAAATTGTGGGATGAGCTGGAGAAGAGATATGACGGGAATGCTTCGCTGAAGGCAATTAAAGCTAAGGTTGAAGAAAGAATTTGACACACTTCTCATCGATGGGAAATGAGAGTTTAGACGATGTTATTGATAGATTCTACCATTTGATGAGCGAACTGCATACACATGGTGTCACTACTACCATGGAAGATAAAGTGTCAAATTTTGCAGATGGATTGCCAGAAAAATGGGCTTCTTTTGTCTCAAATCTGAGACAGAATGAAATGTTGGCAATGTTGGACATCAATGATTTCATTCTAAAGCTGCGAGAAGAAGCACTTAGGATGAAGTACCGAGCTCAGAAGTCTTCATATACTCAGAATCCAGCTTTGTACAATGCCACTCCTCAAGTTAAGACGTCTGGAGCACCTCTTCAGACCTCCTTTGTGTCTAGCTCATCCGGTCCCTCACAAGCTTCTCCTTTAGGATCAGAAACGTCAGGGTCTTCTAGTACCCATTACATTGGATCTGAAGCAAATGCTACTAGACTGAAGACCGAGAACCTCGGAAACGTGACAGTAGAAGTAGCTCGAGAACACATGGATCTCTTGGCAGCAGTGGTCCATTCTTATGATGGACTTGTTGCTGGGAAAATTGGAAACTGCCATCTGGCAGATGAGGACTACGAGCAGGTAGACGAGACTGAGCTAGAGAGGATGGATATTATGTGGGCCTTAGCAAGTGCTGTCTGGAGGGCGAAGAAGTTTGTGAAAAAGACCAGACAAAACTTGGTTGCTACTAAGGACACTACATTCGGCTTTGACAAGAGCAAGGTGACCTGCTTCAACTGTGGAGAAAAGGGGCACTTCAAAAGAGATTGTGTGAAGCCAAAGAAGACTGGGAACGGGAATCCATTCTCGTCCTTCACTCGTCAAGACAAGCAAGCGAGCAGTTCTACTTCATCAAGCAAGGATCCAAAAGCCTTGACTGCCTATGATGATGAAGGACAGGACTGGAGCTTTCGGTTTGTCTCTCCGGGGGAATCCAATATTGCAAGTGTGGAAGACTTAGATGATGATTCCGCGATTGAAGGAGATATTGCAGTTGAGATAGCGATGTCAAATAGTGAAGAGACAACTGCAACTGAGGTCAGCTACAAGCCTGAAGAAGGGACGTCTACAACAAAGACAGAATCACCAGAATCAGAGACATCTGATGCTGCGTTGATGGCTGATTCATCAGAATCTCCTCAGGTAAGTACCACTGACCAACTGTTTCAAAATCATGCTTGTTCTGATTGTAATACATTTAGAGAAAGCATAGATCAGAAATTTGCTAGGTTATTAGATCATAATGATAACTTAGTAAAGGATTTGCAACTGTGCACTGAGGCTAATAGAGTTTTAAAACAAAATGAGCATAGTTATAAAGAAAAGATAGACCTTTTGAATAAACATCTTAGGGAAACTGAAGTAGTAGCATTTAACCAAGCTAATGACATTAGGTACTATCTTAACTCCCTAGAAGACACTAAGAAGCAAAAGGCAGTTTTAGAAGTAGAAGTCAACTCTTTAAAGCAAAAACTGCACAGTTGGACAAGTTCATCACATATTGTCCAACACTTAGTGAGAGAACGTAACAACGGGGAGGGTTTGGGTTATAAAGTAGTTCCACCACCACCTGAGACCTTGATGAATACTAAGAGTAGACCAATAAATAATAATCCCATCAAGGATCATGTGGTGTCTACTCCTCTTGTTAGTGATCCAGATTCCTCATGTTTTTCAATTGAATCCGGAACAAAACAAAAGGAGGCCACTTCAAAGGCAAAGGGTAAAATGCCTTGTGTTAAACTGGAAAAAGAATTTGAAAAGGTTAATATAAAGTCAGGGTCAAACAAAGTCAAATTTGAACCTAAAAAGACTGGTAATGTTAATCTTTCACAAGTCTCATGTCAAAATCCAGTTAACCAAAAAGGTAAAGATGTTAAAAGTGTTAAAACAATTAATTTTGTTAAACAAGAGAAAACATCAAAAGAAACAGAGTCAAAACCCAAACAAAGTGATGTCACTAGGGTGTCACACACATCTCCACAATGAAAGTTTAATCATAAAGTTGATAGCAGATCATGCTACAACTGTGGAGAGTGTGGACATATTGCTTCCTTTTGTCCTTACTATCAGACACCTAGGAAGAAAATTGAACTTCGGGATTCAAAGCCTAGGTCTTCTAAGAGGAGTTCTTTAACTCCACCTAGAAGAATTAGTGAACCCAAAGTTCTACCCATTAGCCAGTCGACTGTTTATCACAAACAGGCCTTGCACAAATCTGGCTTATGGAAAGAAAAGTCATCCTCTGTGTCTGATAATGATGACAAGAAGGAACCTGAGCTACCCTCCCCTTCTAAGGGTCAATGGGTTGAATTCATGATGTGTGATGCCTCTGGGAAACCCAAGCCAGTAAAGGCTTGGGTTCCTAACCTAAACTAATGTTTTACATTGTATGTGCAGGGTGTTCGCTACAGTGCTAAAACCAACACGTGGATTGTAGACAGCGAGCATCAGGCACATGACAGGAAACAGGGGCTCTTATCAACGTCAAACAAATAAAAGGAGGGCATGTTTCGTTTGCTGGTAACAAAGGAGGCTACATCACAGCTCAGGGAGAGGTTGGAAATCAGAAAGTTAAGTTTGATAAAGTGAACTACATTCAAAAAATTCAAAACAACTTACTTTATGTTTCCCAAATATGTGACAAAGGATTTAAAGTCATATTCGACAACAAGAAGTGTTATGTCCTAAAGAAAGACTACGTGATTCCGGAGGACCAAGTTTTGATGACAGCTTCAAGATATAAAGACCTTTATGTTTTGGATCTCTCAACGGCTTCAACAACGGATCATGAAGTTCAGTGCTTTCTATCAAAAGCTACTGAGAAGGACTCCATCTCCTGGCATAGGAGAATGGGACACATTAATCAAAGGAAGATGAAACACTTGATCCAGAAGGATCTCGTGAGAGGAGTTAACGTCAAAAATTTCCAACTTCCGGATTTCTGTGTAGCATGCAAGAAAGGCAAACAGACGAAGAAGTCTTATAAGGAAAAGAAAGTTCATTCTATCGAACTTCCTCTTGAACTTCTTCACATGGATCTATTTGGTCCAGTCAGTACAAAGAGCATAGCAGGTGACTTGTACTGTTTTGTGGTTACTGATGACTACTCAAGATTCTCTTGGGTAATGTTTCTGAAGTCCAAATCAGAAACATTTGAGTCATTCAAGGAGTTAGTAACCACACTGGAATCACATTACAAGCTGTAGGTGAGACAGATACGCTCAGACAAAGGAACTGAATTCAAGAATCAGTGGATGGAGGCTTACTGCAAGGAAAAGGGAATTGTGCACCAATTCACTTCTACCTACACACCTCAGATGAATGGAGTTGCTGAGAGAAAGAATAGAAGTTTGATAGAGACAGCACGGATAATGCTGGTAGACTCGAAACTGCCTATCCAATTCTGGAATGAGGCAGTGGCAAATGCATGTTATACATTGAATCGAGTTCTGGTAGTCAAGCACCATGGCAAGACATGTTACGAGTTACTACAACGACGTAAACCTAATCTGGAGTATCTCGAACCATTTGGCGCGCCGTGCACACTTTTGAAGAAGACTCAAGAAGGAAAATTCAGCGAGAAGGCTGATGAAGGGATTTTCCTAGGATACAACATACCAAACAAGAGAGTTTACAACAACTCAACGGGTTTAGTAGAAAGTGTGGTGTAATGTTGATGTTCAGAGATATACCACACCACCTACTGGAAAAGGACCCGCTTACTTTTTCGACTATGATGGATTCTTCAAGTCCTTCAACATCCCTATCTATCCTTCTGATGACGAGTTAGCTACACGGATGATGTATGATATCTTGAATACACCATCTCTCGATTCACCATCATCAAGCTCACAGGGAGAATCATCTCATCACTCAGGGGGAGTAGTCGGCGATAGTGACTCCTCCTCAGAAGATGAAGCTGAAGAAGATTACCAGAACAGTCAGGAGGGACAGGTTCCGATTCCTGAAAGTCCACAAGCATCTAACAATGATGCTCCTTCGACTTTGGAACCTCAAACTCCAACTACCTCAGATGCATAACCAAATGTTCATAATCTTGGCTCTTAGGTAGCTGTTCCTACTATTCCAGGATCACGTCTAAATGTCTATCATCCCCTAGACAATGTCATTGGGGATGTCAGATCAGGAGTGCAAACCAGAAATCAGCTGTACTCAGCTGATTATGCCTCGGTTATGGAAAAAGGATACATTCATGATGGTGCTTATCGGTGTTTTGTCTCGCAGTTTGAGCCAAAATACATAAGTGATGCACTGAATGATGAGGCATGGGTGAGTGCTATGCAAGAAGAACTTCTTTAGTTCAATAAGTTAGGTGTATGGACTCTGGTAGATGGACCTAAAGGTGCTAAGGTCATTGGCACCAAATGGGTCTTGAAATGCAAGAAGGATGACCAAGGGGTCATTATCAGGAACAAGGCTCGACTGGTGGTTCAGGGATTTCGCCAAGTCGAGGCGATTGATTACAATGAAGTGTTTGCACCCGTGGCAAGGATGGAAGCCATACGTATCTTCCTTGCCTATGCATCGTATATGAAGATTAAAGTCTATCAATTAGATGTGAAGAGTGCATTCCTTCATGGGGAAATTCGAGAGACAATTTATGTCAGTCAACCCGAGGGATTTGAAGATCCTTATCATCGGGACAGAGTTTACAAACTTGAAAAGGCCTTATACGGGCTTCATCAAGCTCCAAGGGCCTGGTATGAGAAACTCTCGACTCATCTTGTGAAACACGGCTTTCGAAGGGGAGTCATTGACTGCACAGTGTTTATCAAAGAAAAAGATGGAGACTTACTGCTAGTACAGATCTATGTCGATGACATAATCTTCGGTTCAAAGAACGAAGAATTATGCAAAGAATTTGAAGCAGTTATGAAGGCAGAGTTTGAGATGAGTGCTATGGGGGAGATGAAATTCTTTCTCGGCTTACAGTTGGATCAGACACCAAAAGGGATCTTTCTACATCAGACCAAGTATGTGGGAGACATTCTCAGTCGGTTTGACATGGAGAATGCTTCTGCAGCTGGGACTCCACTTGCTACAAACCATGATATAGCACCTGATGAAAATGGAGATCTGGTAGATGCCATAATGTACCGAAGAATGATTGGATCCCTCATGTATCTCACTGCCTCAAGACCTGATATCATGTATGCTACAAGTCTATGTTCTAGATATCAGGCTAAGCCTAAGGTTAACCATCTGATCGGGGTCCAGAGGATATTTCATTATCTGAAGGGTACACCCACACATGGGTTGTGGTATCCTCATGATGATGACTTTGAGCTCACGGCATATAGTGACTCGGATTATGGGGGCTGCAAGATGAATTACAAGTCTACATCAGCAGGTGTCAATTCTTTGGGAGGAGATTAGTGACCTGGCAGTGTAAGAAGCAGACCTCGGTTGCATTGTCAACCTGTGAAGCCGAATACGTTGCTGCTGCAAGTTGCTATTCACAAATCATTTGGATTCAACAGCAAATGCGGGACTACGGTTTAAATTTCTCTTCTACTCCTATTTTTGTTGATAACTCTGCTGCAATTGCAGTAACTAAAAATCCAGTACAACATCCAAAGATCAAACACATCGGTATTAAATACCATTTTATAAGGGACTGTTTTGAAAAGAACTTAATTGATGTGGTAAAGATTAATACTGATTTTCAACGCGCTGACCTCTATACAAAAGCTTTTGACAAACCACGTTTTCTATATCTGTTAGAGGTCAACGGCGTTAAAAAGAAAGGTGATGTTATTCCTGATGATGATCATGTGTAGTCCGATACGGTTATGTCTAATTTTCTTTTTTTTTCTTTTTTCTGTTTAAATTAAATTCATGTTATTTAGTTGTCTATTAAAATCCTAAAATAATTAAAGCCATTATGATTTTAGAATTTTAGGGGGAGAATAGGTCAGCCAGTAACATTGGAAAAAAATGTGGGAATCTAATAGTACCAGTATGATTTTCTAAATTTGCTAACGACTCTGGATGAAAACCAAGAAGTGAGCATCAAAAGGTTTTGATAACAAGTCACAAATGATTTGACTTGCATGTATGATTCCAAAATTGAATTGGTCCAGGTATGGTCAAACTAAATAGAAGCTGCCTATTCCGAAACCGAATCCAGTAGATTTCTATCTTACGATTTACCTCTCACAAAAACTCAAAAACAAGTTTAATTTTTGTATTTCAGTTTAAATTTTCTAGTTATTCAGTCATTTCAGTTTGTTTGTTTGTCGGACTACATCATGAAATTCAGTAAGGGATTAATTCACCAAAAAGGGTCATGTCTGAGATGACCACATGTGTTTCAAAGGATAAATGGGTCACGTCTGAGGTGACAAATTGTTTAAAATGATCACGTCTGAGGTGATCAAAAGTTTTCAAGTTAAAATGATCATGTCTTAGATGATCAAATGCTTATAATGTTATTTCAACAGTTAAAAAGGGTTTTAAATGTAAAATGGTCAAAATGGTAGAAAATTTCATAAGTATAACCCATTCACACGACTGGACCATGAGTATGGACCAATCATGCGAATGGGTCCCATTCGCACGACTGGACATAAGTATGAACCATTCACCCGAATGGCTTATCAGACTGATCCATTTAACCGAATGAGAGTGTGCGAATGAGTCAGTCAACCGACTGAGCTTCAGTCGGACAACTGAAGGTGTGAATGAAAGGGTGCGAATGAGTCAGTCGACCAACTGAGCATCAGTCGGCCAACCGAATGTGATCGACTGGGCCAGTCGCACGACTGAGCTTCAGTCGCCCGAATGAACTGAGCGAATGAGGCCAGTCGACCGATTGAACTCGGTTTCAGTATTTAAAGGGCCATAGTCGATCGCATTCTCCTCATCACTCTCAATCGCCCCTATTCGCATATAGTACCGTTACTCTGCCCAAATTTCTTTAGACCTCGTTTCTACATTCGTATTGATCTTCTGATGTGCGTTTACATTTATACAGGTAGATTACAGTGAAATCTCACCGAAATCAGAAGAAATCGAGCCCTAATTTGTGATATTTGATTGAAACAAGAACCGGACCTTAAATGACCTAATAACCAACTAAAACTAAGAAACATGTTAAAATTAAGTCTAATAGGTTATTACTGATTAGATGACGAGTCTAATGAACCATTAAACCACGTTAAATTACTTGATTTGGTCAAGATTCGAACCTCAGTCGACTAAACAGTGGGTCAAGCGACTGGTCGTCCGGATGAACTCCAATCGCACGATTGAATCTTGCGATTGGGTCAATCGGCCGAATGCACCATGCGAATGAGCTCAGTCGGCCGACTGAACCAATCGCAGGCACAGCCAACAGATTAAACTAATTCGCATGTTTCATTCACCCGAATGAGTTCAGTCGCATGATTGGACAACCGACTGACATCAGTCGCATGATTCATTCGCATGAATGAATCAGAAGGAATTTAAACAAGATACTTAGAACTGAATTGTGATGTATGACTTTCTAATGGTTCTGTGTCTTGTGTTTCAGGTCAATGGCTGATAGATGGTCTATCAACCCTAAGCACAATATATGTGCTCATCTGGACCATACGACTCGGACTGGTGCTGAGTTTACAGAGATTATTGCCTTTCTTTGGCGTTCTAGGATCCACAAGGCCATCTCTACACCGTGTACTCCCTATAGGTCTTTACATCAGGCCTTCTGGGAGAATGCCTCTGTTGATCGTTCACGTGAGCCATACAGCATACGAAGCTCCATTTGTGGTATGGATATTGAGATTATACAAGCTGACATTCAGAGAGTACTTGATCTGGGAGACGATACTGATCACCCCACCAGACTTCATCTGCTTACAGTCAGAGGTTGCTTCCTGAGGATTAAGTACGTTGGGGACATCAACTCAGGTGTTCTCAACAAGAGCAACCTGTGTCCCCAGTATAAGTACTTAGCACACGTGATTCTGAAGTGCATTGCTTCTCGGAGGGGTGGGTTTGATGATCTTTCAGACCAGATTCAGAATGCCTATGTGGCACTGGTGCTGAACCACCCCTTCAGCTTCTCGAGCATGATCTTCTCGTATCTGGTGGAGAATCTGGAGGCCAAGGGTAAGGAGGGTTTTTGTATATACCCCAGATTCTTGCAGCTGATCTTCAATGAGAAACTGCCATCACTTCCCAAGTAGCGCCACGATGTTGTGGCCTTAGAGATAATGGATGACACGACTCTGGGTCGTATGAGAGTGTATCGGGGTAAGCAGGTAAAGCCCCAGGTGAAGAGATTGATTGGACATCTGGCCAATGAGAGGTATGTGGCACCGGGTAGACGTCAGTGGCGTCACGATGACAGCGACTCAGATGATGAGCGGCTATTGCTCTCTCAGAGCATGACTCTAATAATGATGATAGCGGGGATGCTGGAGATTCCATGCCCTCTCAGCCGAGGGGCACAGCTACAGACAGTATACCTCCAGTATCTGCCCCCACAGGAGATATAGCAGAGTCGGTTGGGTCACCAGGACTTTATACCTGGTGAGGAAGAAGAGGAGTCAGATGAGGAGCCACTGACTAGGACTGTGGGAAGCAAAGTTGTTCCCACAGAACATGGACTCCGGGCAGTTGGTGAACGCCCCAGGGAATCGGGAGAGACTGCTGCTGACCCGAACTATGCTCCAGAGCCGTCGAGCCGTGTTCTAGGGGGAGCATCCTCCTCTACAGGATCGAGGAAGAAAAGGATGGCTCAGCCCCACGGCATGAAGAAGAAGAAATGCAGGCTCACCTTCATCACCACCACAGCTACCACCTCTACAGCCACAGCCACCACCACAGCCACCACCACAGCTACCACTACCACTACCACACCCCTACTACAGTCACCACACCACCCCCACTACATATATGCCATCCACCACCATATCATTCATACCTACCTCACCCCCACTATCATCTAGACCTAACCCAATCTTCACCACTACCACAGCCACCACCACTAGCCACCAAGCCGGGCCATCATCACATCCCTCACATCTATACGGATCACCTCTACCTCCCATTGGGGTAGAGGAACAGCTTTTGGCGCTGAACCGTATGGTGATGCGTTTGTTAGCCGCTAATGAAGAGAAGACTGCGCAGATTCGTCAGCTGGCAGATCTCACAGCTGCACAGTCCCAGCAGATCTCTCAGCAGGCTCAACTGATCGAGCAGCAGTCCCAGGAAATGGCTGCTCAGAGCCAAGAGATTGCCCAACTCCAAGAGCATAGAGTCATATCAGCTAAGAAGATTGAGGAGTTGGAGGATGCTAAAAAGACCATCATGCTCAAGCTCAAGGGAACTAAACATGAGCCTCTGAAGATCAAGGAAGGAGATGGTGATGATGGTGATGATGATGATGAGGATGAGGATGAAGATGAAGAGAGTGATGATGATGAAGGGATTGAGGAAGAAAGGACAGAGGACAGGCAGGAGGATGATGATGATGAATGAGGAGATGCAGCTGCATCTGCCTCAGCTCAGGGTCAAGAAAGGAGATCAAAGAGAAATCAAGACCAACGAGCTTCCTCCTCTGCCTCACCGAGTGATGATCCAGTGATTCAAGATAAAAGTAATGATTAGATGTCTATGTATTTGATAACTTTTGTATTTGAATCATGTATTTAAACTTATGTATTTGATGTTTATATTAAGATAAATGCATTTCTGTCTTGATTATTAACTAATGGTTGATGTGTTACATGTTTAAATCAAACAGATCCAAACTATCAAAGGGATGAATTTAATGTTGCTCCCCTTCAGCAGGTCAAGACTCAATTAACTATGATTCTTGATCTGCAAGGGATCGTCAGGAGATCTGTGAGTTATACCCCTGAAGAAGGGGAAATAATTCATGATCTTTCAAATGAGCAACTAGCTGAGATGTTCAAGCTAAATCCCGATAAGATCGTTAAGGATGCTCCAACGTGTGACTCTACCAGTGATGAAGAGCTAAATGACATTGATGAGATAGAGATAGAAGACGTCACAGCAGAGCACTATCCTCAGTATGCTGACAACGAGGGAAATGTGGTCCCCAATCTGGGTGAATCCCTAGTCAGTGATACATTTGAGGTATTAGATCAGATGGAGCAAGAGTCTGAGAAGACAGAAGGAAAGGCCCAAGCCTCAAACGACAATGTTGATATCAGAAAGGCTGAATGGGCTGCTTGTTTTGAGGAAATCCGAGCCCAACGCGCCGCTCCTAAACAGAACGTCTACACAAACTCTACAGAGTGAAGAAACATCATAAGGTGTCGGGCAGGATTATTGCATGGGCACATTTTGAGGATCTAAACGTTTATGCCGTTAAGAGGGAGAAGGGCATAGAGTTCTTTAGATTTCCACATGATCTAAAGACTCTACCTGGTTTTGAGCTCAACCAGCTGGCGAAATTGAAGCTTCTATATGATGACCCAAGGAAGATGTCAGGCTGGTTTGAGGCTGCCCTGAGGAAAGAGTACCACACCAGGTGGGTCAACTTCAAACCTCAACAACCTACGAGGTATATCAGACGTTCAGAAGTTGATCCCATCACTGGTAAGCCCAAGATTGTGCTGAAGTGGAGTCCCCCAAGAACAATGTCAAGAATCCCTCTCAGGGAAATACCACAGGACTTCACTCCACACTTTAAGTGGTGGTACTATGATTGGAGAACCGGGGAGGCGGTCATAGTTCTAAATAAAGAGGGACAAATGGATACCATCAGGGTGTTTCACCCAATGTGGCTCACTAACTTGTCTGCTAATGATGTCTACACATTATACAAGTGGCCACTGTTCTATGACACGCAAGATATTGTACAAGCCCTCCAATTCCAGAATGTCATAAGACTCTGTTTTGCGTTTGAGATTCACGCAGGAGTCACAAAAGAGGAAAAGTACAAGAAGTATGAGGAGGTGATGCAGAAAACAGACATTAGATAGATCTAGGTCCAAAGGGGAGTTTGTTGATACATATGTACCTAGATCCTGATATGAATGTAATATGTCTTGTTTGTCTTACACTGATGTAATGTTTGGAATATTAATGAAATGAGAAAGGTTGTTTGTGATTTATAATGTTTAATATTTCACTAATGAGTTGATATTGAATTGGTTATATAGGTTTGTGATTGTTTGAATTGATACACATAATGTTATATAAAGGAATACATTCAAACTTAACAAAATGAAGTTCTCATGCGAATGGCCCATGCGAAGGGACCATACGCATGAATAACTTCAGGCGAATGACTTAGTCGCACGACTGAAACAGGAGACTGGATCAGTCGTATGATTGTATCATGAGATTGGCTCAGTCGCACGACTGAACACTCAGTCGTGCGGATGGATCAACCGCATGGTTCAATCGCATGACTGAACCATATTAATGGTTTAGTCGTCCGAATGAACAACCCTAACCTATAAATACCACCCAATTCGTGGAAAAAAGTAAGCATTCATTCTATTTCGACTCCAGACGTACCCTAGCCGTCTAGAAGCCTCCAAGTTCATACTCCAAGTTCATAGAATGCTGTAGATCGATTCCTAATCGATTCTTAACGTTTGATTCAATATCTTATTGATTCTACGTGCGTTCTCACTGATTGGATCGCCAAGCAAATAGGATTCCGCACTATTTGGTTTGGTTTACACGTTAATCAGTTGGTGTTTCGTTCAAATACCAGATCCTAACATTAACACAATCAACAATATTCCAATAAGGGGTAACGAGCATGTAAACGCCACAAATGTGTGCGGATGACCATAAATAGAGCAAAGCATGAAAAAAAATTAAAAGCAAATGCTATCAAGCTAATAACTTATGTTGTTGGTGCATTATATGCAAAAGAAAATTTAAAGATGCTCTAACAAGAAGATAGGTTGTGTGCCTCTCTGCTGTGCGATGGCACTGACCTAAGGATAAGCATAACCTAGATATTCCAGAATTCATTGTTTTTTGCCGCCTCTCTGTTGTGCGATGGCACTGACCTGAGGATTGGCTTCTCTTTAAAAGCTCTAAGAATAGTCTCTTCTTGTCAAAATACCCGTAGACCGCTCAAAAGCTCCTGAGGAATGTTGATTACCATATAAGCGTGGGATCCACAAATGTTGGTTGAAATAATTAAACCTTAAACTATCACCAATCTATGTCAAAAGTCTGTGTATGGATTTAAGAGGACAAATATACTGACAATCATCGTGGCTACAATTCTTGAAAGTCCAAATCAATGTGGGAATCTAATAGTACCAGTATGATTTCCTAAATTTGCTAACGACTCTGGATAAACACCAAGAAGTGAGCATCAAAAGGTTTTGATAACATGTCCCAAATGATTTGACTTGCCTGTATGATTCCAAAATTGAATTGGTCCAGTTATGGTCAAACTAAATTGAAGTTGCCTATTCCGGAACCGAATCCAGTAGATTTCTATCTTAGGATTTACACCTCACAAAAAGTCAAAACAAGTTAATTTTTGTATTTCAGTTTAATTTTCTATTTATTTAGTCAATTTCAGTTGTTTGATATCGGACTACATCATGGAATTCAGTAAGGGAGTAAATCACCTAAAAGGGTCATGTCTGAGGTGAACACATGTGTTTTCAAAAGATAAATAGGTCACGTCTGAGGTGACAAAGTGTTTAAAAGGATCACGTCTGAGGTGATCAAAAGTTTTTTCAAGTTAAAAGGATCATGTCTGAGATGATCAAATGTTCATAATGTTATTTCAACAGTTAAAAGGGTTTAAATGTTAAATGGTCATAAAGGCAGAAAATTTCATAAGTATGACCCATTTGCACGACTGGACCATGAGTATGGACCAATCATGCGAATGGGACCCATTCGCACGACTGGACATGAGTATGAACCATTCACCCGAATGGCTTATCAGACTGATCCATTTGACCGAATGAAAGTGTGCGAATGAGTCAGTCGACCGACTGAGCTTCAGTCGGCCAACTGAAGGTGCGAATGAGAGTGTGCGAATGAGTCAGTCGACCGACTGAGCCTCAGTCGGCCAACTGAATGTGATCGACTGAGCCAGTCGCCCGACTGAGCTTCAGTCGCCCGAATGAACTGAGCGAATGAGGCCAATCGGTCGATTGAACTCAGTTTCAGTATTTAAAGGGCCATAGTCGATCGTATTCTCCTCATCACTCTCAATCGCCCCTATTTCACACATAGTACCGTTACGCTGCCCAAATTTCTTTAGACCTTGTTTATACACTCTTATTGATCTTCTGACGTGCGTTTACATTTATTCAGGTATATTAAAGTGAAATCTTACAGAAATCAGAAGAAATCATGCCCTAATTTGTGATGTCTGATTGAAACAAGAACCGGACCTTAAATGACCTAATAACCTACTGAAACTAAGTAACATGTTAAAAATAAGTCTAATAGGTTATTAGTTATGAGATTGCGAGTCTAAAGAACCATTAAACCACGATTAATTACTTGATTTGATCAAGATTCGAACCTCAGTCGACCGAACAGTGGGTCAAGCGACTGGTCGTCCGGATGAACTCCAATCGCAAGATTGAATCTTGCGATTGGGTCAATCGGCTGAATGCACTATGCGAATGAGCTCAGTCGGCCGACTGAACCAATCGCAGGCTCAGCCAACAAATTGAACTCAGTCGCATATTTCATTCACCCGAATGAGTTCAGTCGCATGATAGGACAACCGACTGACCTCTGTCGCATGATTCATCATCGCATGAATGAATCAGAATGAATTTAAACAAGATACTTAGAACTGAATTGTGATGTGTGACTTTCTAATGGTTTTTTGTCATGTGTTTCAGATCAATGGCTGATAGATGGTCTATCAACCCTAAGCACAATATATGTGCTCATCTAGACCATACTACTAGGAATGGTGCCGAGTTTACAGAGATCATTGCTTTTCTTCGCGTTCAAGGATCCACAAGGCCATCTCTACTCCATGTACTCCCTACAGGTCTTTACATTAGGCCTTCTGGGAGAATGCTTCTGTTGATCGTTCACGTGAGCCATACAGCATACGGAGCTCCATTTGTGGTATGGATATTGAGATTACGGCTGCTGACATTCATAGAGTACTTGATCTGGGGGACGATACTGATCACCCTACTAGACTTCATCCGCTTATGGTGAGAGGATGTTTCCTGAGGATTAAGTACGCTGGGGACATCAACTCAGGTGTGCTCAACAAGAGCAACCTGTGTCCCCAGTATAAGTACTTAGCACATGTTATTCTGAAGTGCATTGCTTCCAGGAGGGGTGGGTTTGATGCTCTTTCAAACCAGATTCAGAATGCCTATGTGGCACTGGTGCTGAACCACCCCTTCAGCTTCTCAAGCATGATCTTCTCTTATCTTGTGGAGAATCTGGAGGCAAAGGGTAAGGAGGGTTTTTGCATGTACCATTGATTCTTGCAGCTGATCTTCAATGAGAAGCTGCCATCACTTCCTAAGGAGCGCCACGATGTTGTGGCTTTAGAGATCATGGACGATACGACTCTGGGTCGTATGAGAGTGTACCGGGTAAGCAGGTAAAGCCCCAGGTAAAGAGACTGATAGGCCATCTGGCCAATAAGAGATATCTGGCACCGGGTAGACGTTAGTGGCATCACGATGACAGCGACTCAGATAATGAGCGGCTACTGCTCCAAGAGCATGACTCTGATGATGATGATAGCGGGGATGCTGGAGATACCATGCCCACTCAACTAAGGGCACCACTACTGATAGTACATCTCTGGTATCTGCCCCCACTGGAGATATAGCAGAGTCGGCTGGGTTCCACCAGGACTTTATACCTGGTGAGGAAGAGGAAGAGTCGGATGAAGAGCCACTAACACGGACTGTGGGAAGTAAAGTCGTTCCCACAGAACATGGGCTCCGGGCGGTTGGTGAACGCCCAGGTGGATCGGGAGAGACTGCTGCTAACCCTACATATGCTCCAGATCCGTCAAGCCGTGTTCTAGGGGGAGCATCCTCCTCGACAGGATCGAGGAAAAGAGGATGGCTCAACCCCATGGCATGAAGAAGAAGAAGCGTAGACTCACCTTCATCACCACCACAGCCACCACCTCAGCCACCACCGCTACCACATCTACAGCCACACCCATCTGTTACCCACATCCACCACCACAGCCACCATCCCTACACCCATTCCTCCTACACTGGCTACCACCCTTCCATCTACCACCATATCATTCTACCTACATCACCACCACTATCATTTAGACCTAACCCAATCTTCACCACTGCCACCACCACCACCACCACCACTAGCCACCAAGCCGGGCCATCATCACATCCCACCCATCTATCTGGATCACCTCTCCCTCCCATTGGGGTAGAGGAACAGCTATCAGTGCTGAACCGTATGGTTGATGCTCCTGTTAGCAGCCGATGACGGAGAGACAGCACAGATTCGTCAGTTTTGGCAATCTTACAGCTGCACATCCGCAGCAATCTCTCAGTAGGGTCAGCTGATTGAGCAGCAGGCACAGCAAATTGCTGCTCAGAGCCAAGAGATTGCCCAACTCCAGGAGCATAAAGTCATATCAGCAAAGAAGATTGAGGAGTTAGAGGATGCCAAAAAGACTATCATGCTCAAGCTCAAAGGAACTAAAGATGAGCCTCTGAAGATAAAGGAAAGAGATGGTGATGATGATGGTGATGACGATGATGAGGATGAGGAAGAGGATGAAGATGAAGACAGTGATGATGATGAAGGGAATGATGAAGACAAGACAGAGGAAAGGCAGAATGATGATGATAATGAAGGAGGAGATGCAGCTGCATCTGCCTCAGCTCAGGGTCAAGAAAGACGATCGAAGAGAAATCAAGACCAACGAGCTTCTTCTTCTGCCTCACCTAGTGATGATCTAGCTATTCAGGACAAAAGTAATGATTAGACGTTTATGTATTTGATAGCTTTTGTACTTGAATCATGTATTAAACTTATGTACTTAATGTTTATATAAGGTTAATGTATTTCTGTTTTGATTATTAACTAATGTTTGATGTGTTACATGTTTAAATCAAGCAGATCCAAACTTTCAAAGGGACGAATATGATGTTGCTCCCCTTCAGCAGGTCAAGACTCAACTGACTATGATTCTTGATCTGCAAGGGATCGTCAGGAGATCAGTGAGTTATACCCCTGGGTGAATCCCTAGTCAGTGATACATTTGAGGTATTGGATCAGATGGAGCAAGAGTCTTAGAAGATTGAAGGACAATCCTAAGCCTCAAACGCCGATGTTGATATCAGAAAGGCAGAATGGGCTGCATGTTTCGAGGAAATCCGAGCCCAACGCACCGCTCCTAAACAGACTGTCTGCACCAAACTCTACAAAGTGAAGAAACATCACAAGGTGTCAGGCAAGATTATTGCATGGGCACATTTTAAGGATCTTAATGTTTATGCCATAAAGAGGGAGAAGGGCATTGAGTACTTTAGATTCCCACATGATCTAAAGACTCTACCTGGTTTTGAGCTCAACCAGCTGGCTAAATTGAAGCTACTATATGCTGACCCGAGGAAGATGTTAGGCTGGTTTGAGGCTGCCCTGAAGAAAGAGTACCACACCAGGTGGGTCAACTTCAAACCTCAACAACCTACGAGGTATATCAGACGTTCTGAAGTTGATCCCATAACTGGTAAGCCCAAGATAGTGCTGAAGTGGAGTCCCCCAAGAACAATGTCAAGAATCCCTCTCAGGGAAATGTCACAGGACTTCACTCCACACTTTAAATGGTGGTACTATGATTGGAGAACTGGGGAGGCGGTCATAGTTCTGAATAAAGAGGGAAAATGGATACCATCAGGGTGTTTGACCCGATGTGGCTCACTAACTTGTGTGCTAATGATGTATACACATTATACAAGCGGCCACTGTTCTATGTCACGCAAGATATTGTACAAGCCCTCCAATTCCAAAATGTCATACGACTCTGCTTTGCGTTTGAGATACACGCAGGAGACAAGAGAGGAAAAGTACAAGAAGTATGAAGAGGTGATGCAGAAGGTAAGACATTAGATAGATCTAGGTCCAAGGGGGAGTTTGTTGATACATATGTACCTAGATCCTGATATGAATGTAATGTGTCTTGATTGTCTTACACTTATGTAATGGTTGGGATAATAATGAAATGAGAATGTTTGGTTGTGATTTGTAATGTTTAATATTTCATTAATGAGTTGATATTGACTTGGTTACATAGGTTTGTGATTGTTTGAATTGATACACATAATGTTATATTAATAAATACATTCAAACTTAGCAATATGAAGTTCTCATGCGAATGGCCCATGCGAGTAGACCATACGCATGAACAACTTCAGGCGAATGACTCAGTTGCACGACTGAACCAGGAGACTGGATCAGTCGTATGATTGGAACATGAGATTGGCTCAGTCGCACGACTGAACACTCAGTCGTGCAAATGGATCAACCGCATGGCTCAATCGCACGACTGAACCATGCTGATGGTTCAGTCGCCCAAATGAGCAACCCTAACCTATAAATACCACTTAATTCATGGAAAAATGTAAACATTCATTCCAATTCGACTCCAGACGTACCCTAGCCGTCCAAAAGCCTCCAAGTTCATATAACGTTGTAGATCGATTCCAAATCGATTCTTGACGTTAGATTCAATACGTTATTGTTTCTACGTGCGTTCTCACTGATTGGATCGCCAATCAAATAGGATTCCGCACTATTTGAGTTGGTTAACACGTTAATCATTTGGTGTTTCGTTCAAATACCAGATCCTAACAACGCTCCTACTGTTTAAGTTACAAGTGATGATGAGCTCAATGACATAGATGAAATCGAGATCGAGGACATCACTGCTGATCATTATCTAGAGTATACTGATCGAAAGGGAAATGTGGTTCCTAACTTTGGGGATACTCTCGACAGTGGTACATATGACAGTCTGGATACGATGGAGAAGGAGGCAGAGAAGTCAAAAGGCCAAGCCCAAGCCTCAGACGCCGAGGTTGACATTAAAAAGGCTGAATGGGCGGCTTGTATTGCGAAGATCCGAGCCCAACGCACTGCTCCAAAGCCGAGTGCCTACACCAAGCTCTATAAAGTGAAGAAGCATCTAAAGGTGTTAGGAAAGATTATAGCGTGGGCATATTTTAAGGATCTTAATGTATATGCCGTGAAGAGAGAAAAGGGCATAGAGTACTTTAGATTCCCACACGATCTAAAGACTCTACCTGGTTTTAAGCTCAACCAGCTGGCACGTCTAAAGTCGCTATATGCTAATCCAAAAAAAATGTCAGGCTGGTTTGAGGCTACATTGAGGAAAGAGTACCACACCAGGTGGATTAACTTCAAACCTCAATAACCGACGAGGTACATCAGACGACCTGAAGTTAATCCCATTACTGGAAAGCCAAAGATAGTGCTGAAGTGGAGTCCTCCGCACACAATGTCAAGAATCCCTCTAAGGGAAATGCCCCAGGTCTTCACTCCACACTTCAAGTGGTGGTACTACGACTGGAGAACAGGTGAAGCTGTTATAGTCTTTCAAAAATAGAGCAAAATGGATACTATTCGGGTATTTGACCCAATGTGGCTGACTAACTTGTCTGCTGATGATGTATATACATTGTACAAGTAGCCACTGTTTTATGATTCGCAAGATATTGTACAAGCCCTCCAGTTCCAAAATGTTATAAGACTTTGTTTCGCGTTTGAGATAAACGCCGGAGTTACAAGAGAGGAGAAGTACAAGAAGTTTGATGAGCTGATGAAGAATGTTAGACAATGATGTAAACTAGGTCCAAGGGGGAGTTTGTAGATATATGTGTACCTAGTTTAGGAACTTAATGTAAATGTCTTTCATGTCTTACATATATGTAGTTGAATGGGTATGAATGAAATACAATGTGTGGTTGATGCATATAATGTTTAATATTTCATTGTTTATTATGTGATAACACATATTGAACTAACTATATAGGTTTGTGGTTGTTTAAATAATTCTTAGTCAATAATGATTGAGAAACATGTTCAAACTCAATTGTGTGAAGTTCTCATGCGAATGGACCATGCTAATGGACCATACGCATGAATACTTCATGCTAATGGACCAATCGCACCACTGAACCCGGAGACTGGATTAGTCACACGATTGTGACATGAGATTGACTCAGTCGCACAACTGAACATTCAGTCGTGCGGATGGATCAATCGCATGATTCAGTCGCAAGATTGAACCATGCTAATGGTTCAGTCGTACGAATGGAAACCTTAACCTATAAATACCACTTAATTCGTGGAAAAACGTGACAATTCAAATACATACGGACCTGATCGTACCCTAGCCGTCCAAAGACTCAAGAACACCTGTTCCAAGTTCATAGATCGCAGTTAATCATCTTGAAATCGTTCTTAACGTTTTGATTCATTCTTAGATCGATTATACTTGCGTTCTCACTGATTTGATCGCCAATCATATAGGATTCCACAGTATTTGGTTTGGTATACACGTAAATCAGTTAGTACTCCGTACCTAAACGGTCTTAACACAAAAGCCTCCACAACTGATCACACTGTTCAATGCTTCCTGTCAAAGGCAACTGAGAGGGATTCAATCTCCTGGCATAGGAGAATGGGACACCTTAATCCAAGGAAGATGAATCATTTAGTTCAAAGTGATTTAGTAAACGGAGTAACTGTCAAGAACTTCCAACTCCCGGATTTTTGTGTAGCATGTAAGAAAAGGAAACAGACCAAGAAGTCTCACAAGTCAAAGAATGTTCATTCAATTGATCTACCTCTTGAGCTTCTACACATGGATCTGTTTGGTCTTGTCAGTACAAAGAGCATTGCTGGAGATTTGTATTGCTTTGTAGTAACTGATGATTACTCAAGATTCTCTTGGGTGATGTTTCTAAAAGCCAAATTAGAAACTTTTGAATCATTCAAACATCTAGTTACTACTTTGGAATCACTCTACAAACTAAAAGTAAGGCAAATTTGATCAGACAATGGAACAGAGTTCAAGAATCGGTGGATGGCGGCATTCTGTAGAGAGAAAGGAATCGTACATCAATTTAATTTGGCATACACTCCATAGATGAATGGCGTTGCTGAAAGGAAAAATCAGAGCCTGATAGAGACTCCCAGGACAATGCTAGCTGACTCGAAATTGCCTATTCATTCTGGAATGAGGCAGTGGCCAATGCGTGTTACACACTCAATCGAGTCTTAGTGGTCAAACGACATGGAAAAACATGTTATGAGTTGCTCCAGCGATGTAAACCCAACTTGGAGTATCTAGAACCGTTTGGCGGAGCGTGCATGTTGTTGAAGAAAACTCAAACTGGGAAGTTTAGTGAGAAGGCAGAAGAAGGTATTTTTCTTAGATACAGCATAGAAGACAAGAGAGTTTATAACAACTCAATGGGTCAGGTAGAAGTGTGGTGCAATGTTGATGTTCAAAGATACACCACCCCCCTGGTGGAAAAGGACCCTCATTCTTCTTTGACTACGATGGATTCTTCAAGTCCTTCACAATACCGCCTTCTCCCACTGATGATGAGCTTTCTGCTAGGATGATGTACGATTTTCTGAACGCTCCACTACCAGACTCAACATCAACGGCTCCACTAGATGATACTTCTAGCCCTTCAGGGGGAGAGCTTGAAGTAAGTGATTCTTCTTCTGATGATGAAGCAGTTGAGACTGCAAATATGGAACATGAGGAACAGGTTCCCACTTATGAAAGTACACAAGCATCACATCTTGATGCCTCTGACACTTCGGAACCTCATACTCCAACAGCTTCAGATATGAACATGGGTTTCACAATCAGGATAATTAGGTAGTTGTTCCCACAACTCCTGGATCTCGGATAAATGTTTATCATCCCTGGGATAATGTCATTGGGGATGTTCAATCGGGAGTACAGACAAAAAATCAGCTATACTCAGCTGATTATGCCTCGGTAATGGAAAAAGGATATCTTCACGATGGCGCTTATCGATGTTTTGTGTCTCAATTTGAGCCAAAATATGTGAGTGAAGCCCTAAACGATGAGGCGTGGGTCAGTGCAATGCAAGAAGAACTCCTACAGTTCAAGAAGTTAGGAGTATGGACCCTTGTGGACAGACTAAAAGGTGCTAAGGTGATTGGCACAAAATGGGTCTTGAAGTGTAATAAAGATGACCAAGGAGTCAAAATCAGAAACAAGGCTCGACTTGTGGTTCAAGGGTTTAGACAAGTCGAAGGCATTGACTACAATGAAGTGTTTGCACAGTGGCTCGAATAGAAGCAATCTGTATCTTTCTAGCCTATGCATCCTACATGAAGATTAAAGTCTATCAACTAGATGTAAAAAGTGCATTCCTTCATGGTGAAATCCATGAGACAGTCTACGTCAGTCAACCCGAAGGATTCGAGGATCCTTATCATCGGGATAGAGTTTACAAACTGGACAAGTCACTCTACGGGCTCCATCAAGCCCCTAGAGCCTGGTATGAGAAACTCTCAACTCATCTAGTGAAACATGGCTTTCGCAGAGGAGTCATTGACTGTACGTTATTCATCAAAGAAAAAGATGGTGATTTACTGCTGGTATAGATATATGTTGACGACATAATCTTCGGTTCCAAGAATGAAGAATTATGTAAAGAATTTGAATCTGTAATGAAAGCAGAGTTGGAGATGAGTGCTATGGGGGAGATGAAGTTCTTCCTTGGATTATAGGTAGATCAGACACCCAAAGGAATCTTCCTGTATCATACCAAATATGTAGGTGATATCCTCAGTCGGTTCGACATGGAGAATGCTTCGGTTACTGGAACTCCACTTGCCACTAACCATGATGTGGCACCCGACGAAAATGGTGATCTGATTGATGCTACAATGTACAGAGGAATGATCGGATCCCTAATGTACCTCACAGCCTCTCGTCCTGATATTATGTATGCAACGTGCCTTTGTTCCAGATATCAGGCAAAACCAAAAGTGAATCATCTCATCGGAGTTAAATGGATCTTTTGTTATCTAAAGGGTACACCAACACTTTGGTTGTGGTATCCTCATGATAATGACTTTGAGCTTACAGCGTATAGTGAGTCGGACTATGGTGGTTGCAAGATGAATTATAAGTCAACATCTGCGGGATGTCAGTTCTTTGGTAGATGGTTAGTCACCTGGCAGTGTAAGAAGCAGACATCAGTTGCTCTGTCAACTTGTGAAGCTGAATATGTTGTTGCTGCAAGTTCCTGTTCACAAATCATTTGGATTCAACAGCAAATGCGCGACTACGGTTTGCAAATTTCTAACACCACTATTTTTGTTGATAATTCTGCTGCTATTGCTGTCACCAAAAATCCGGTCCAACATCCTAAAACTAAACACATCGGTATTAAATATCACTTTATACATGATTGTTTTGAAAAGCAATTAATCGATGTTGTTAAAATTAATACGGACTTTCAACGTGCTGACCTCTACACAAAAGCATTTGATAAACTACGGTTTTTATATCTTTTTAAGGTTAATGGCGTGAAAAGGAAAAGTGATGTGATTCTAGAAGACAAAAGTGCGTAGTCCGACAAGTTTCTTTTATTTCTTTTTATTTTTTTTATTTATTTTATTTTCCTGTCTATCAAAATCCTGAAACACAAAAAGATTTTCGGTTTTAGAATTTTAGGGGGAGAATAGGTTAGCTTAGTATTTAATTCGTGCAGCATTTAGTTACTTAAAAAAACGAGGGAGGAGGGCAGCTTAGCTAAAAGAAATGAAATCAAATTTGTGATTCTGATTCAACGCTTATGAAAAATGATAGTGCACAGGGAACAAATTGTTTGGGACCTCAAAAGCACCTAAATGATTAAGATGCAAAATTCAAAGTATAAATCTGAGAAGTTTAAGCAAAATAAAAGAAAAAATGATAATAAAACTAGTCTGCTACTGAGGTAACATAAAGAAAGTAGACCTAGAGGTTGCTAGTCCATTGTATGATGTGTCGGTAGATTCAACACAATAGATGAGTAAACCTCATTGGTGTTTTAAATTCAAACTAAGCTGTTCAATTTGCTGTGGATTCCCATCTTATCCCTGGTTAACACAATCAACGTAGTTCCAATAAGGGGTGACGAGCAAAATAAACGCCACAAATGTGTGCGGATGACCATAAAAATGAGCAAAGCACATGAAAAAAAAATTGTTAAGCGCAATCAAGCTAATGACAAATGTTGTTGGTGCGTTACGTGCAAAAAGAAGAGAAAAATACTCTCACAAGAAGATAGGTTGTGTGCCTCTCTGCTGTGCGATGGCACTGACCTGAGGATAAGCATAACCTAAATATTCTAGAATTCATTGTTGTTTTCGCCTCTCTGCTGTGCGATGGCACTGACCTGAGGCTTGGCATCTCTTTGAAAGGTCTTAGAATAGTCTCTTCTTGTCAAATACCCGTAGACCGCTCAAAAATCTTCTAAGGAATGTTGATTACCATATAAGTGTGGGATCCACAAATGCTTGTTGAAATAATATAACCTAACTCATCACCAGTGTGAGTCATAAATATGTGTATGGATTTAAGAGGACAAATATACTGACAACCATCATGGCTACAATTCTTGACAGTAAAAATCATTGTGTGCATCTTATAGCTCTAGTATGATTTCCTAAATTTGCTATTGACTCTCGGTCAAAACAAGAATCTAGCATCAAAATGTTTTATTAAAATGTCCCAAATGATTCTGATATACCTGTATGATTCCATAATGAATCGTTCCAGAAATGATCAAATTAACTTGATGTTGTGCTGTTCAGGAAGAAAAATCTGCTAGACGGTTTTCTAAAAGATTTCAATCCATCTCTATCAAAAACCCAAAAATATGTCTAGTTATGTCTTTGATTTCAAGTTGTTTTTTATTTTTCTAGTTTTTCGTTAGGTAAAAGTCGGACTATACAACTAGATGAATTCTGTGGATCACTCTCTAAAAGGGGTCACGTCTGAGGTGACCAATCAATTTCAAATTAAAAGGATCACGTCTGAGGTGATCAAAGGTTTTCAAATTAAAAGGATCACGTTTGAGGTGATTAAATGGTTTTAAATTAAAAGGATCACGTCTGAGGTGATCAAATGGTTTTAAATTAAAAGGATCACGTCTGAGGTGATCAAATGTGTGTCAAATTAAAAGGTCATGTCTGAGATGATCACTGTGCATAATGTTATATCAAAAGGTAAAACTTTAAGTGTGTGAAAGTGTCTGAGGTCAAACTCATAAGTATGAGCCAATCGCACGATTGAATCATAAGTATGAGCCAATCGCACGATTGGACCATAAGTATGAGCTAATCGCACGAATGGACCATGAGTATGGGGCAATCATACGATTGGACCATGAGTATGGAACATTCATACGAATGGATCACCAGAATGAACCATTCGTACGACTGGATGAAGGAGTATGAGCCAGTCGCATGACTGAACCCCAGTCGCTCGACTGGTATGAGCCAGTCGCACGTCTGAACCCCAGTCGCACGATTGAAGCATGTGTATGGGTCCAGTCGCACGACTGAACATTAAAAGCAGTATAAATAGAGGGGTCAGTCGGTCGTAACCCCTACTACCCTTCAAGTTCTTTGAAATCGCTCATACGTAGACACTCTGCCCAAATTTCGTTCTAGCTTGATTTCTTGCCGATTGTGGTACTAACCGATCTACTGTTCATCTACAGGTATTGTGGACTGAAATCGATCAAAAGGACCGGTGAAATCAAACCCTAACTTACCTAATTGGTTAAAATCAAGAAATCAGTAAAACCACTCAAATAGACCACTTAAATGAACAAAATAGTTGATTTAATGGACATTAGGTGCTATTTAGAGTGTTTGCGAGTCAAATGAGTCTAAACACGACGTCTAACATCAAGTTTTGACCAAGATTCGTAGTCGGAGTGCCGACAAGTGTGGGATGCGAATGGACACTCCGAATGAACTTCAGTCGCACGATTGAGCCAGGCGCAAGATTCATTCGCACGATTGAATCATTCGGTGACTCAGTCGCACGACTGACTCAACCGCATGGCTTAACACACGACTAAGTTCAGTCGCAAGCTTAATCGCACGACTGAACTCAGCCGCATGCTAAATTGCACGACTGAACTCAGTCGCAGGCTCAATCGCATGACTGAATTCAGTCGCAGGCTCAATCGCACGACTGAACTCAGTCGTATGGTTCAGTCGCACGACTGAGCCAGTTTGATCAAAATAGTTTAAGTTTCTACTGTCTTCTGTTATGCACATCTCTAATGTATATGTTTATTGTGTTACAGAACCATGGCTGATAGATGGACCTTGACCCCAAAGCATAACATCTGTGCTCACTTGGACGCCACCTGTCAGAATGCTTCCGAGTTTGCTGGGATTATTGCATTTCTTAGGAGATCGAGGATCTTCAAAGCTATTTCGACACCATGCACACCTTACAGATCCATACAGCAAGCATTCTGGGAAAGCGCCAGAGTTGACCGGTCCATTGAGCCACACCGTATACAGAGCTCCATTTTTAGTCAAGAGATTGAGATCACTGAGGCTGATCTGAGGCGGGTATTTAGTCTGGGTGAGGACGGAGCCTACCCAACTAAGCTACATCCCATGACTGTCCGGGGATGCTTCATAGGGATCAAGTACGCCGGTGACTTAAATGCCGGCGTACTGAACAAGAGCAACATGTGCCCTCAGTTCAAGTATCTGGCTCATGTGATCCTGAAGTGTATAGCCTCCAGGCGTGGAGGATTTGACGAGTTCTCAGACCAAATCCAGAATGCATACGTTGCACTGGTACTGAACCACCAGTTCAGTTTCTCTCGCATGATCTTCTCCTATCTGATCGAGAACCTTGAGGCTAAAGGCAAGGAAGGCTTCTGTATGTATCCATGCTTTTTACAAATGATCATAGATGAGAAGCTTCCTATGCTACCAAAGGAGAGAGATGATGCAGTGGTGCTTGAGGTGATGGATGATACCACCTTAGGCAGGATGAAAGTTTAAAGGGGGAAGCAGGTGAAGCCCCCTGTCAGGAGACTGTTTGGGCACTTGGCCAGGGATGATTACGTGCGCCTGCTCGCAAGAAATGGCGTCACGATGATAGTGATTCAGATACTGAGCCCCTCATGACTGCCACATCCGACGACGATGACGATGATGATGACCAAGATGACGGTCAAGGTGGGGGAGATACAGGTCCCAGTACTTCATGGGCCATTGATACTTCTTCTATATCTTCACCACCTCCACCTACTACTTCTTCGGCTCCAGGTGGATCTGAGCAGGCTGCTATTCATCCTGATTTTTTGATAGAGGAAGAAGAGGAGACAGATGATGAGCCTCTGGTACGGACGGTTAGGAGCCGGGTCATGGCCACTGAGAGAGGGATCAGGGCGGTTGGTGGACGCCAGGCTGAGTTGAGGGGTGCTGATGCTGATGTTACTGATCCGACTTACACCCCTGAACAGTCCAGCAGCCAAGGGGGAGCGCCTATTGCAAAGGGCTCCAGGATGAAGAGAATGGCTCAGCCTCATGGCAAAAAGGGAAAGAGGCTGAGATTTACAGTGACTACCACTACTCCAACCACCACCACTACAGCCACCACTACCACCACCATTTCTCCCACAGCTACTATCACTCCATCCACCACCACTACCACAACCATTCCACCACATCCCACTCACACCCCACCTCCCATATTCACCACATCCACCACTACCACCACCCACCAAGCCGGGACATCCACCCAAGCCCCAATGACCCATGATTCCACTCTACCCAATGTTGGGTTAGAGGAACAGCTGGCAAACCTTAACATGTTGGTGCTAAAGCTGTTAGCTACGGATCATATGAGAGCAAATCAGATTAACCAGCTGATAGCGGTCCACAACGCCCAAGGCAAACAGATCGATCAGCTGACAGAGAAGAGTGCTCAGTATGAGAGGGCCTTAGGCCGTGCTCACCATGCACTTACGACTCAAAATGAGCTGGTGACGGCGTCGGTCAAGAGGATAGAGGAGCTTGAGAAGAAGAACAAGAAGATACTCCTAAAGCTTAAAGGATCAACGAGAGAGCCATTGAAGATAAAGGATGGTGATGATGGTGATGATGATGATGATGATGATGATGATGATGAGGATGAAGATGAGTCTGAGGAAGATGTTGATAAGGGAGAATCGAGCGATAAAGATAAAGAGGACGAGGATGACCTGGAAGGTGATGCTGCTGCATCAGCCTCTCCTCGAGCTCAAGAGAGGCGGACCAAACGTAGTCAAGATCAAGGAGCCTCGTCCTCCGCTCCTCCAGCTGAAGAACCCACTATTCAAGACAAAAGTAATGATTAGATGTTTTTGTATTTAAAACTTTTTGTACTTGAATTATATATTACATTAATGTAATTATTTATCATTTAAGTTTGTTTATGTCTTAATGTCTCATATAATGACTTATGTGTGATATGCTTAATGTCTAATCAAATAGATGAAGCTCAACAAACATATGAATTTGATGTCCAACCCCTTCACAAAGACTCAATTAACCATGATTCTTGACTTGCAAGGGATAGTTAGAAGGTCTATGAGCTACATTCCAGAGGAGGGAGAGATCATACACGACCTAACGGATGAACAGCTGGCTGAAATATTTAGGCTGAATCCGGATGAGTTGGTCAAAGATGCTCCTACAGTTGATGTGGCAAGTGACGATGAGCTTAACAATGTCGATGAAATCGAGATAGAGGACGTCAGTGCTGATCATTATCCTCAGTACACTGATCTGGACGGACATGTTATCCCTAATTTGGGTAAAACCTTCGACAGTGGTACTTTTGAGAAGCTGGATGAAGTTGAAAAAGAAAAGGAGAAAGAAGAAAGCACTACCCAAGCTACAGACGAAAACGTTGATATCTAGAAAGCTGAATGGGCAGCTTGTTTTGCTAAGATGAAAGCCCAGTGCACGCCCCAAAAGCAGAATGCGTACACAAAGCTTTATAGAGTCAAACGTCATCAGAAAGTGTCTGGCAAGATCATAGTGTGGGCGTATTTTGAAGATTTGGACATGTATGCTGTTAAGAAAGAGAAGGGGATTGAGTACTTCAGATATCTTCATCATCTGAAGATTCTTCCTGGTTTTGAGCTCAACCGACTGGCATGCTTAGATCTACTATATGCTAATCCAAGAAAGATGTCATGTTGGTTTGAGGCAGCATTGAAGAAGGAATACCACACCAGGTGGGTAAACTTCAGACCTCAACAACCTAAGAGGTTAATTCATAAGTTTGAAATGGACCCTATATCTGGGAAACCTAAAGTTGTGCTGAAGTGGAGTCCCCCGCCCAGGATGTCAAAGATTCCATTACGAGAAATGCCTCAGGACTTCACTCCACACTTCAAATGGTGGTATTATGATTGGAGGACGGGTGAAGCGGTCATAGTGCTGAATAGAGAAGGAAAGATAGAGACTATCAGGGTATTTGACCCTATGTGGCTAACCAACTTGTCGGCTGAAGATGTCTACACATTATACAAGTGGCCACTGTTCTATGACACGCAAGATATTGTACAAGCTCTTCAGTTTCAACACGTCATACGACTCTGCTTTGCTTTTGAAATACATGCAGGAGTTACAAGAGAGGAGAAGTACAAGAAATTCGAAGAACATGTAAAGAGTGTTAGATAATAGAGTAAACTAGGACCAAGGGGGAGTTTGTAGATACATCATGTTCCTAGTTTATGAGCTTTAATGTAAAAGTCTTTCATGTCTTACACATGTGTAATGAATCGGTTCAATGAAATATAATATGTTATTGATGTTTATTTATGTTTATTTATTTCATATTATTATTGTGTTGAAGTATAATGTATATGTATGACAATATTATATAGGTTTGAAGGTGTTGTACATGATTCTTAGTCAATGATGATTAAGTAATGTGTTCAACCTAGTCGGATAAGTCTTCATGCGAATGGACCCTACTTATGGACCATACACATGAATACATCATGCTTATTGACCAGTCGCACGACTGAACCAGGAGACTGGATCAGTCATACGAAAGAGACTTAAGATTGACTTAGTCGCATGACTGAACCTTCATTCGTGCGTATGACTCAATCGCATGATTCAGTCGCACGACTGAACCATGCTAATGGTTTAGTCGTACGAATGAAAACCCCTAACCTATAAATACCAATTAATTCGTGGAAAAACACAACAATTGAAAACACTTGATATTCTTACGAACCCTAGCCGTCCAGAACGTCCAAGGAAGCCTGTCCAAGTTCATAGATCATTCCTGATCGATCTCTATTCGTTCATAACGTTTAGTTTCAATCATACATCAACCGGTAATTGTTCTCAATGATTGGATCGCCAATCAAATAGGATTCCGCACTATTTGATTCGGTATAAACGCAGAATCTGTTGGTATTCCGTACGTACACGGTCCTGACAATGTCTTTATTCATAGGATACCAAAAACCCAGTTTGGGAGATCCTTTGAGTTATTTAAGAAATCTCTTGGCAGTAATTAGGTGAGACACCATTGGAGCAGCCTGATATCTCGCACATATGCAAGTTGCAAACATAATATCAGGTCTACTTGCTGTGAGATACATCAGAGATCCAATAATTGCCCTATACTGATGTTGATCAGTATCCTCCCCCTTAGAGTCAAGACAAAGATTATGATTTCTGGGTATAGGTGTCTTGGCTGGCTTACAGTCTGTAGGATCGGGTTTTGTCACTTAACACTTGGATTTCTCTCAAACTCACTTATACTACACTCAAATCAGATGAAGTAGAATCTCTTCTAAGAGTTGATAATAATATAATAAGTAGGAAAGAACACAAAAAAATAATTTTTAAGGCACTTGTATATATTACTTCTCAACTCAAAGTATTACAAGACTCTTACAAGCATGAAACAAGAGTTACAATGAGAAACTATATATACTAGATCCTACAGCCAAATATACTTTGATACCAGCTAGAAACCTAAGACTAAAGCATATACTACAATGCTAAAGTTAAGACATCTTAGATAAAGTATTATCTAAGATATGGTAGTCATGACATGTCCATTACTTACTTTTGTCACCAACTAAAGTTGGCAACTGTACTTGTTGGAGCTGTAAAAGATAGTCTATATTATCAACACAGTGAAAGTCAACAAAAGTCAACGTCACGGTCAAAGTCAACAAAAGTCAAACCCGACACGCTCGAGACGAGGAACCGAGACAAGACGTTGAAGATTTAAATGACTAGGAGTTTTATTGTAATAAATATATTTTATCTTGTTTTTAGTCATTTTTATACTTAATATGTAATTTTGTATTAATTAGCCTAAGTCTAGGGGGTTAAGTGCAATTAGTGAATATTAGTCTAGACTATAAATAGGTTAATTGTCATTAGTGTTGGTTAATGGTTGAATGACCAATTGATTGAGGGTTTTACTTGTAAACAATATTATTAGCAATCAATAGAGATCAAAGGGGTTTTGATTGTGATTATCATATTTTGATCTAATTCTTCATGATTTAATTCAAGTTTGATCATCCTGGAGTTTCAATTTGGGTTATGAAAATGTACAGGTTTATCCTCCTCCTAGTACATATTGTTATTCTCCTATGCCTGTTCCTCATCCTTCTAATGATTTAATCAAATCAGATACTGACAGTATGTCTGCAGGTTTAGTTGGGAATAACTCTAAGTACATTCGTGAAGACTACGACTATGGACCAACTAGTGGGCTTGGATGCACTAGTTCTAGTACACCTAAAAAACAGCAGTCTGTTTTAGATAATAAGTCTAGTTTAAATTCAGTGTTTGTTTCTAGTTCAAATGTAACAGACTTGAATGTCTCATGTTCTCCTGATTGTTCTATTTCATCTTGTAATTCAAATCTTAATAGTGATGATTTTTGTTCTGGTTATGAATGCAATGAATCTGATGTTTCACCTAAAACAACTGAGCAACTTAAATCTAATTCTTTTGAAAAGTTCTTTTCTCAACCTATTCCATCTTTCATACCATTAAATATGACATCTTCAGAAAAATGCAGTTCTCCTTCATCTGAAACTAGTACCAATGGTACGAGTTTTACTGATTTGTCAGAAGAATCAAGTTCTGATTTTGTAAAGAATAACTCTGAGTCAAATAAACAAAAACATCATGAGATGTATGAGACATTCAGTGATGTTGATTCTAGTTTGTCTGAATGTGATGAGGAGATTATTATTGATCCTATTTTTACCTCATCACATCATCGACCTAGATTCAAACATCATTGTTTCAGGTGTGGTGAAGAGGATCATCTTATCAAAAATTGCCCTTTGATTGAAAGATCCTCTAATAGAAATTGTTTTGGGAATAAATTGACAAAATTGGTTAATAATTTCTTTCATAAAAAATCAGCTTCTTTAAAAACAAAGGTTGTTCAATCTTGGGTCCCTATTACTCCTGGCTAAATGATTTGTTCATTCATTTCAGGGATCTTCTTCAAAGATTGTAAACAGTCTGTGGCATGTTGATAGCGGCTGTTCCAAACACATGACGGGATTAAAGGATTTGTTGACTAATTATCGAATTATCGATGGAGGATATGTGGCATTTGCTGGAGACAAGAAGGGTGGAAAAATGATTGGACAAGGAGAAGTTACCAACGGATCTCTTACTCTAGAAAAAGTCAACCATGTTCCTGAATTGGCATTTAATCTTCTGAGCGTCTCTCAAATTTGTGATAAAAATATTCCAGTGCTATTTAAATCTGACGAATGTTTATTTTTGAAATCAGAGATAGCTATTCCAGAAGATTTAATTCTCATGCGTGCTCCAAGGAAACACGATACATATCTTCTTGATATGAATTCTAATGAGTCAAAAGCTACTGCAACTTGTCTTCTCTCAAAAGCTTCGACATCTGAGTCACTCTTGTGGCATCGTCGATTAGGCCATGTCAATTTTAAGATAATTAATAAATTAGTAAAGAACAATCTTGTTAGAGGACTTCCTTTAAAAGATTTCTCTGTGACTGAAAAATGCATGGCATGTGCCAAAGGGAAACAACATAAGAAACCTCATAAGCCTAAACTTTTAAATAGCATATCAAGTCCTCTAGAGTTGTTACATACTGATTTATTTGGGCCAATTAGTGTTAAATCCATTGCTAAAAAGTCTTTTTGTCTTGTTGTTACAGATGATTTTTCACGTTATTCATGGCTGAGGTTTCTTGCTCACAAAAGTGAAGTTGCAGAGGAGTTGCAGAAATTAATCATTTCTGTTGAATCAGTCAGTAAGAAAAGAGTTATGGGATTAAGAAGTGACAATGGCACTGAATTTAAAAATCAGATTCTTGACTTATTTTGTGCTCAAAAAGGGATCGTGAGACAATTTAGTGCTGCAAGAACACCCCAGCAGAACGGAGTTGCAGAAAGAAAGAATCGTACTCTTGTGGAAGCTGCTCGTACAATGTTGATAGAATCCTCATTACCTGTCATTTTCTGGGCTGAAGCTGTTAATTGTGCATCTTATGTTTTAAACAGAGTGCTAATTGTGAAAGATAAAGTGAAGACTCCTTATGAACTTTTTCATAAGAGGAAGCCACTAATCGATTTCTTTCGCCCATTTGGATGTTCTTGTACGCTTCTGAATACTCAAGCTCAAAAGACAAAATTTGGGGCTGTTTCTGATGAATGTTACTTTGTTGGATATTCTTCTTCACAAAAGGCATACCGAGTTTACAACAAAAGAACACGTATTGTTCAAGAGTCATTTTATGTTGACTGGCAAGAATCAAATCCTTCTGAAGTTAAATCTGAACCTGCATGGTTCTTTGATTCCGATACTGTGTTCAATTCATTTAATTTGCCAGTGTTCGATGATGATACGTCAAGTCCATGTACTCAAACGAATATTATTCCATCATCTTCATCGTCTGTTCCATCAATTCCACAAGTAACTGATGCTGTTTCAATTGATGTCAGCTCATCGTCTCCGATGCCTGATCAAGCTCCATTATCTGATTCTTTATCTCCTACATCTCCTAACTTACCTGATTCAACATCTGTCATTGATACACCTTCATCTACTCTTTCTCCGGCGGCTGATACTTCTTCAACTATCTTTCCTTCTCAGGAGATTATAAAACTTTGAAAGATCATCCGCTTGATAATGTAATTGGATCTGTTTCTGATGGTGTTCGCACACGACGTCAATCCGGTCTGATTAATGTTTGTCTTTTCTCATGCTTCATTTCTCAAATTGTTCCTAAAAATGTTCATGCTGCTCTACAAGATCCGTGTTGGGTAGAGTCTATGCAGTTGGAACTTCAACAGTTCAGGAAGCTTAAGGTTTGGACTTTAGTTGATTTACCTCCCAACAAGTATCCAATTGGTACAAAATGGGTATTTAAGAACAAACCAGATGATCGTGGTGTAGTGGTGCGAAACAAATCTAGACTTGTAGTGCAAGGTTTTGCTCAAGAAGAAGGAATTGATTATACAGAAGTCTTTGCTCCAGTTGCTCGTCTTGAAGCAATCCGTATATTTCTTGCTCATGCTGCTCATAAACAGTTCAAAGTGTACCAGATGGATGTGAAATGTGCTTTTCTCTATGGCGACATTGATGAAGAGATATATGTGTGTCAACCACCAGGCTTTGAAGATCCTGATTTTCCTAATAAAGTGTATAAGCTTGATAAATCTTTGTATGGACTTCATCAAGCACCCAGAATCTGGTATGAGACTCTTACACAATATCTTTTAAGCAATGGTTATTCTCGTGGTACCATTGATATGACCTTATTTAAGAAGGAGGTGAATGGTGAAATGATCTTTGTTCAAGTGTATGTCGATGATATTATTTTTGGATCCACAAACTCTCAATTGTGTAGAGAGTTTGAAGAAGTGATGAGCCAACGGTTTGAAATGAGCATGATGGGTGAAATGTGCTTCTTTCTTGGCTTGCAAGTTGAACAACAGAAAGAAGGAATTCTTATTCACCAAGAGAAGTACATTAAAGATATTCTGAAGAAATTTAAAATGGATGATGCGTCTACTGAAATGACTCCTTTTACTGCTCAGACGTGTCTCACTCCAGATGAAAATGGAAAACCAGTTGATCCTCATCTTTTTCGATCTATGATTGGCTCTCTCATGTATCTTACTGCAAGTCGTCCTGATATCACTTTTGCTGTTGGTTACTGTGCTAGATATCAGTCGGCTCCAAAGGAATCTCATGAGAAAGCTGTCAAACGAATCTTTCGTTATCTCAAAGGATCATCTCGTCTCGGACTGTGGTATCCATATGGTGGAAATTTTGATTTACATGCTTATTCTGACAGTGATTCCAATGGTTGCAGGTTAAACAGAAAATCTGTGTCTGGCGGATGTCAATATTTGGGAAATTGTCTGGTATCTTGGCAGAGCAAGAAACAAACAACAGTTTCTCTTTCTACAGGGGAAGCTGAATATATTGCTGCATCTAGCTGCTGCTCTCAAGTTCTCTGGATACAACACCAAATGATTGATTATGGAATTAATTTCCTTCATACACCTTTATTCTGTGATAATGAGGCTGCCATTGGAATCGCTAAAAATCCCATTCATCATTCTCGCACAAAGCATATTGAAACCCGAATTCATGCGATTCGTGATGCTCAGGAGAAGGGTTTCATTAATATTATTCCCATCGATACAAAAAATCAAAAAGCTGATCTTTTCACAAAAACGTTTGATAAACCTCGTTTTTATGAATTGATTTCTATGCTTGGGTTAATATCTTTTTAAATTTTCATTTTCTATTTCTTTGGTAATAATTAAAAAACTATAAAAAAAACAAAAACCAATAAAAAAAAATCAAGTTACAATTTTTTTATAATTATAGACAATTGAAAATAAAAATTTGGGGGAGTAATATTAGTATTCTGAGATCGGATTTAACATGATGAGAAATGATTGTATATTCTCTAAATATTTCTTATTTACATGACCAGTAATTCTATGAGAAATGATAGTAACTGTTACTAGATTCTGTTTCATAATAAAAAAATAAAAAGAAATGGATCAGATTCTTTGACGATATGCTTGATAGACTCAGCCTGATGAATGAAGTAGACAGCAGCTTTATGATTAAATTAAACTTTATGCTTAAGAATGCCTGGATTTACTCATTCATTTTGGATTGCACAAAAACTGAGTCCTGACAAAAATTGGATTGAGAATGAATCTTTCGTTCATTGTGCTTTGTTATGTCATCATTCTCTGCTGGTTTATTTTGTGTTAAGATGTCTTGTGTCTGTGCTTGTCTCCTTTGCTGTACGGAAGTACTGACCTGGAGTGATGATCTCCTCTGCTGTACGATAGTACTGACCTGGAGCTCTCATCAGCACATGTTCAAATGGTTATCTCCTCTGTTATACGTGAGTATAGATCTGGAGCTCTTACCATTTTGATATAATTATGTCAAATCATCTTATCGATGAATTTCTCTCAGTTTGAAATATTCTGTGTATAATCATTTGTACACTTATCCACAAATCTTGTTTCATGAAGATTGATTCATAATTCAATAAATCCTGAGGTTGGGTGAGGGTTTTTACCAAATGATTGTGGGGTCTTAGCATTCTAAAGCATCTAATCGAACCTTAAATGAATCATAAGCTGTTGTTTGAAAAAGGATAAAGCATGAGTTTAAGTGGACAATTATATCAGCAATCGTTATTGATTTGTTCTAATTTCTGTGGTTTCTGTGCAGATTGTGATCAGATCTTGTATTCAGTATGATCTCATGACTGGTAGATGATTTTTAATCATCATTATGTTCTAAAATATTTAGAGAATGTGATCTCTGATTATTTTAGATCTCATTATGTGATGTGCTTTCTTTGAGTATTATTGTTAATAAAAAAAAACTAAATATACTAATATAAAAAAAATAATAATAAAAAAAAAAAAAAAATTTGGTGCGAAATTATTCTTTCGCTGATAGCTTCGCTAAGCGAAACTGCAATTTCGCTAGGTTAGCTTATAAGTTGTTAACCAGTTATCTTTTAGCGAAATTACAGTTTCACTGAGCGAAACTGTAAATTCGCTTGACGAATTTATAGTTTCGCTGCCAGCGAAACTGTTGGCTATATAAGTCAATTTTTGCGAAATTTCCTTCATTTCTTCCCGAATTTGTTCAGGTCGTCTTTTAGGGTTTTTAGTTTCATAATCGGCGATTTTGATTTGAGATTGAGTTTTGGACTGATTTTGAGTGCTTTTCATCTCGTATGTGAGTTTCGAACTTAGATTGACTCCTTAATCTGGATTTCATCACGTATCCATCAGAGATTTGGATTTTGTCGCTTCGGTGGTTTCGCTGTTCGTTCAGCGAAACTACTGAAGTTTCAGCGAAATTGAACGAAAGTTCACATTCTTTCAGCGAAACTGTAAAGTTATGCTGTCCGAGCGAACTTAACAGTTTCGCCATATCTTATCTAATTTCGCAAGGACTAATCCATATTTCACAGTTTCGTCTATATTTTCTTAAGTCAGCGAAATTAATATGTAATAGCGAAACTAAATTAATTTTTGGTGAAACTAATTGCGAAACTACTTTGAATCATTCTAATCTTGTTGAAAGTGCTTTTTGTTCTGCGAAACTAACAAGTTTCTATGAGCGAAACTATAGTTTCGCTTGTCGAAACTGTTTGTTTTTCTTGACGAAACTGTCTTTGACACAGCGAATTTATCATGTCTAAGTGAGCGAAACTATTGTTTCGCTTGCCGAAATTGATTGTTTCTTTTGTTTGTATCTTATTTTTCTTATTTTCAGTATTTCTTATTCAAATTTATTTGTTGATCTTTTCAGGTTATTATGGCGAATCTAAAGTTTGACGAGAGGAATAACATTACTGCCATATTAGATGATACTCTGCCAAAGGCGGCTGGATTTCGGGATTGTATTAGATGGCTCCAAAGATCACCCATTGCATATGCTATCTCTCACTCTCCCACTATCTATGATCTTCACATTAGAGACTTTTGGAGATCAGCTGAATACAACACCGGAGGAGATGTTCAGAGGATCACAGCTAGAGTGCTTGATCATGATATATCTATTACTGCTGAGAACGTGTTGAGGATTCTTAGACTGGACGATGATACTGGTGATGAAGTTGATATGACGGAATCTGAAGTACTCCAAGCTTTCAGGCAAATGGGATATGAGGGACCGGTCTTTGGTTCGAGGAAAGAGATTAAAAAGTCCTTTTTATCTAAAGAATGGAGATATATAGCTCACGTGTTTATTATGTGCTTAGATCACCGTAAGGGTGGATCAGATGGACTTAACCTTGACTGGGCCAAAGCTATGGTGATATGTTGCAAATGAGAGAAGGCAAACATTGCTAGATTGATCTTCGCGTGTATGGCAGAAAATGTAATGGCGGTGAAAAAGGATAAATGGTTATTATATCCTCGTTTTATTCAGATGATTATTGATGATTTGATTCCCGATGTTCCTAAACATGGTGAAGTTAAGAGATTGGTTCAAATGAACCCTCGGATATTTGCAGATTGCTGTGCTATACGCCATGATTTCAGTGGTAAAATAACCCATCTCTGGGAGAACATGTACCCACCAGAGCGATGGAATTATATCAGACGGGTCGATGAGTCTGAAAACAAAAGAGCTGAGGAAACACGGGTGAAACAAGCTGATGCAGCTAAGAAAAGAAAAAGATATGCAAAAGAGAAAGATTACGATTTTGAAGAAGATATAGATACACAAGCAGAAGAGATAAGGGTGGAGAAAGAACGAAGGTCTAGAAAGAGGACTGACTTTGTTGAGCCTGAACGAAGAACAAAACATAGACATGAGGGTTTCACAGCTGGGAAAGAAGCAAGTGCTGGTCTTGATGAGGATGTGATTCGTGGTCTAAATACTTCATTGGCAAATGAGTTAAGTATGATAAAGACTAAACTGATGAATCAAGAGATTCGGGAGCAACAGAAAGATGAGGTCATTGATGGAATGAAAAAGATGTTGATTGATCAGAACAGTTTGATTAAGAGATTATTTGAAGAAATTTCACAGATGAAAGCTGTTGCTGGCCTACCCAGTCAACTAACTCAATCTGAGTTAGATGATATGACAGATATATCTAAGTACCCATTCTTGAATGTTGGTACATCATCAAAGGTAGGAGAGGGCACCTCTGGAGCAGCTGATACTGAAACAAGAGAACAAGAGATTCCAAGAGAAGAGGCTGGCAGAAATGATGAAGATGAGATTGTTGAGGCTGAGTTTGTTAATCTACAGTTTGACTTTGATAAGGATATTTTGGGAGAAGAAGTGATTGTTACAGCTACTCATGAGGAAGCATCAGATAAAGGTAAAGGGCTGATTGATGAAGAAGAGGAGGATGAGCAGTTGGTTGATTATGATTCTAAACCAGAATTCTATGAAGTAGATGAAGACCTTTAGTGTATGTGGCTAAGAAGGGAGATGATGAGAATGACGTATTTGAGATGGATAAGAGTGATTGGTTAGTAAAGGAGAAGGAGGCTGAAGAACTCACTCCTCTGTTTCAAAATATGGAGGGTTTGAGCAGAAAAGAGGCAGACAAAAAGATAATCAGCTGGTGTTATAATCCTTTCTTAAAGATGTTTTTGATTAAAAGAAGAGGAGGTAATATCAGTTACATGCTCAAGAGGAAGGTGTTTAAGACCTTGCCTAAGTGGGATCTGAGACGGTTGGCTACCTTGCCTTTGATTAACGCTAATTTAAGTGAAAGGGCAGTATTTCTGGAGAAGGAGATTAAAAATGGTCTTAATGATAATTTTGAATAATTTGGATTTATGAAGGCTGAACGAAAGAGATCTAAGAAAGACAAAGACTGGGAGACTGGGAAAGGGAGAATTGTTTTGAGAGTCAAACCGCCTAAGACTGTAAACAGAGTAAGACTGGCTGATCCTCTTCCTCCTCGTTTACATGACTTTAAGAAGTGGTTCTATGATAATAACACTGGTGAGGCTGTGATTAGAGCCAAACAAGGAAAAGAATTTAGGGTGTTTGACCCAATGGAGTTATTCAGTTTTTGTGATGAAGATCTCTTGATTCTCTGTGAAAATCATATAAAGGCGGGGGCAGGTGAAGAAACAAGAAAGGAGGCAAGCTTGTTTATGAATGTGGCGAACAAAATAAGGGGAGTACGGGCAGAGGTAAAAAGTTTGGCTGAAAAGGTGAGAGCACAAGATGACTTTGCTATGGATGTTCAAGACTTAACAAGGCAGTTTGCTAGAGCTAGTGGTCATTCGCATGAAGCTGATGATGCAGGAACTAATCTTGGAGAATCAGTGGCTGAAGCTTCTCAAGACATTGCTGCAGGAGGGGATGAAGACAGATCAACAGCAGCTGAGGAAACGGGAGCTGAAGAGCCAAACCAAGAGCAGTGAAGACAGTGAGGTCCAACCTAGGGGGAGTATTGAAGATCATGATAGGTTGGACTCACTTTAGTATAGATGTTTACTTTTCATTGTAATAGGACTTGTGTTAGTTTCATTTTGTATTTTGATAGTTATTAGCAGTTTTGGCAGTCCAGCGAAACTGTGAGCGAATCTATAGTTTCGCTCACAGTTTGCTGTTTTGGTTCACCCGGCGAACTTATGTTCTGCCGGGCGAAACTATAGTTTCGGCATGACAGTTTCGCTTGTAGCGAAACTGTCAGCGAAACTATGACTGCTATATATACTATTGTTATTTCATTTTGCATGATAAGTTTGCAAAACCCTACACGTGGAATTCTGTTGCAAACTATCATTCTCAAGCAGTTACTTCATTGAAATACAATTGTGCTTATTGTTATTGAGTGAGTTTGTTCATTTGAATATCAATTATGTCTTGATTCATCATATTCATCTCTCAATTGTTTGTTATTTGGTTTGTGTATGTGATATTGATCAAACTATTCTATCAATTGTACTGTTCATCGATCACATGGACCAACAATTTGGTATCAGAGCCATTTTGGATCAAATTCACTGAAGATTTGAAGATTATTAGAGAGAAAAGTTGAGGTTTTGGTTGTTTTTGTTCAATATCATGTTTTCATCAATTTCGGATCAAATTTGAGTGTTTTTGACATGGAAATTGATTGAATTATGCTAGTTTTTGTTTGAGAAAGATTCTACAATCATCAGATCTCAAATTCATTGAGTTTTGGATGATTTCAGATTGATTTTGAGGTGAAAAAGGGTTTTCAGATCGAATAGCGAAATTAGTGTTCTTCCAGCGAAATTGCCATCATCTTTCAGCGAAACTATGAGCTATTTTGCATCAGAAGTTGTTTTCTAGGGATTCTGCGAAACTAATCTCTTGAACGAAAGTTCATCAGTGTTTGTAAACGATCAACAAGCGAAATTGCTGCTGAAATTGCTAGCAAAATTGTCAGCTCCAGCGAAATTGTCAGCGAAAGTAGTTCTCAGCGAAACTAGCTCTCCGAAACTATAATTTCGGCGAAATTATCATTTCTTCAGCGAAAATTCGAATGTTAAAGATGACGTTTTCCCTTTAGTTGGGATTAATTAAGTTCATTCCGATAAAGAAATTTTCATCGATTTTGCAAGATTTATAAAAATTGTCTAGTGTGGCATTTAAAAAAAATAATATTATTCCCGCGGGAGAATTATTCTAAATTTTTTTGGGAAAAATATTTTTGGGGCGTTTAATAGTTTAAACAAAATAAAAATAAAAATGGCTTTTGCTGAACTGATTAAATCATTTGAATCTGATGATCTCACAATTGCACAATGTCGGTTTGATAATTTTGGAGCTTTAAAGAATGAAATGATGTCTGATTTTGTTGATCGTTTTCTTTTGGTGGCAAGTAATCTGAAGAAGTTTGATGCCCAACTGGGAAATCATGAACAAGTTCTAAGATTACTTGATTCCCTCCCATCAGAATGGAGCTCTCACGGCAAGTCGATTCAACGAGATAGAGGCTTTCGGGATTACAAACTGATGGAGGTGATCAACAAACTAAAAGAAATTGAGTTGGATATCAAACGTCGTGAGTACTATGAAGCAACATATCTAACTCCAAAGATCAGTTTAAACTCCAAAGAGAAACCAGAAGAGAGATCAGATTCTGGCACCAATTCTGACGGTTTACCGAAACCTGAAACAAAAGAGGTACAAAAGGAGCTTAAGCAGACATCAATGGGTAAAGGTGGAGCTGAGTTGAATGTTGAAGTTTGTGATGCTGAGAAGGAAGAGGAATGGAAGCAAAATACCAGAGTTTGCAACTGTGAGAAGGCTCTTACTGCTGAAAGAGTCATCCTGGATCTTCCATACGAGACAGTTCAGGACATGTGTTCTTCTGCTTGCAAAATTCGTTTATTTGGTGTGTATAAAGCTAATAGGTTACTTTTAGAAAACCAAAAGGAGTTAACCACCATAAATGCAGAACTTAAAAAGAATGAAGCCAAGTATTTCATAAAATTAAATGAAGCTTTAAAAGAAAATGATCATTTAAAACGAACTCTTCTTGAAAGAAATGTTGAAATTAATCTTTTAAACGAAAGAGTCACTTTGGCTGAATTTGAAACAAGCAAGCTTAAAACAAAGCTTGATAGATGGACCATATCCGGAATGAAACATGAAGAGCTATTGTGTAAACAAAGGGGAGCTAGGATTAAAACGGGAGTGGGTTGTGGTGAAAATCCATACGTCTATCCTCCTCCTAGCACCCATTGTTACTCTCCTATGCCTCAACCTCATCCATCTAATGATTTGATTGAAGCTGCAGAAACTAATAGTTTAAATGCAGGTTTAAGCAACGTTAATCTTAAAGAGGTTAGAGATGTGCAGGATTCTCCTGTAGGTTTAGGATTCCTCAGGCAAGGGTTTGATAAGAAGATTAATGCCAATTCCACTTCTGATGCTCCAACACCAATTTCAGTTGCTTCTCCAACTTTCTTCAACAAATTCAAATCAGGTAACATTCCTTCGGTTGTTCCCGTCAGGTTTGTATAAGAAGGAACAATTGTTGAATCATCAGACAATCAGAATCATATAAGCGAAGCCAACACAATAGGAGGTGTCAATCAAGATCCTTTGGAAGCAGATCTGTGTATACGAGACTGGATAAGCTCAGATGATGAATCAATCATAGAGGAGCGTGTTGATTCATCTCATATCAAGATATCTCCTGACAGTGTCAAGTCTCAAAAGCTTCCTAAAGTTGAATCAAGACCGATACGGATCTCTTCTCCAATTGCAAAGCAACCCAGTCAATCAGTGAAAATCCTATTCCCTATTCAGCATAGCAAATGCCAAAACCAGCAAGAATCTGCTACAAGCTCAAAGCAATCCTTCTCAGCACTTGCACAACACGGAACTACAAAGAATCAAAAGCCTTTCAAGGCTTGTTTTGAGTGTGCAAAAGAAGGTCATGTGGTTAAGAAATGTCCTCAAAGGCTTGCTACGGATGGTAAAGGAAAAACGAATTGCTTCTCAAGCTGTAAGTCTACAAAGAATGTTCCAGATGGTAAAGGCAACACGGGTTGCTTCTCTGGATTAAGAGGTAAAAAGCACACATCTTTGAATGGTTGGATGAAAAACCCTCCATCCAAACCTTTTCATGTGAAGCCGGTTTCACGTGATTCAAAGATGAAAATGACCAAAGGTTTAAAACCAAATTCTTTTCCTTCTGGTCTTAAACAGAAAATGATTTCCAAATTTAATTCATTCAAATCCAAGTTAATTGAACCAAAACAAATTTGGAAAATTAAAAAAAAGGATATAGTTCTCCCGATATTTCAGCAGATTGTTTGTTGAAGCAGGTTACTTCTGTCGTTGCAAAAGGAACACCCAGGACTTCGATGGACTGGGTTCCCCTTTCAAACTAATTTGTTAATGAGTGCAGGAACAATTCAGGAGGACTGTTAGTAATCCGGTTTACTGACAGGGATTGTTCCTAATTCAAATTTGAGGCGGAACAAACAGGTTAAGGTCATGGTATTTTATCCACAATCTGGATATTTATATGCACAATCACTGTTCTCACTTCACAATCACTGCATATTTCTTGAGAATTCATTTCTTATCTTCATATCAGTGTAGTTTGGAAGACCTTCTTTGATAAATTTTTATTTTTGTATAGTTTAAAAAAAATTTAAAAAATAAAAAAATTAAAAAATAATAATAAAAAAATAAAAAAAATAAATACAAAATAAAAAAATCGCAAAAATAAAATTTAGGGGGAGAGTATAAGTAAATAAAAATGAAAAGAGAACTGAGAACTTGATTTGAGACGATTGAGAAATGATTGTATATCTTCTTGCAATGCTTGTTTTTGCATGACTTGCGTTTTTAAAATGAGAAATGATAGTAACTGATGTTGTTATCTGATTGACATCTTATTTTTAATTGTAAATAAAAGAAAAACAATCAGATTCTTTAATGATATGCTTGGTAGACTCAGCCTGAAAAATAAAGTAGACAGCAGTATGATGTTTAAATTAAAATATATGCTTAAGAATGTCTGGATTTACGCAATCATTTTGGCCTGCACAAAAACTGAGTCCTGACAAAAATTGGATTGAGAATTGATCTTTCTCCCCATGATACAAATCATATAAGCCATATCTTTGAGTCGTGATTGGTGTATTTATGTGTCTTGTGTTTGTGCTAATCTCCTCTGCTGTACGGAAGTACTGACCTGGAGTGATGATCTCCTCTGCTGTACGATAGTACTGACCTGGAGCTCTCATCGACACATGATTAAATGGTCATCTCCTTTGTTATACGTGAGTATAGACCTGGAGCTCTCACCATTTTGGTCTAAGTAGTGTCAAATCATCTAATTCATCACAGAATGCAATATTCTATTGATAATCACTTGCACACTAATGCACACGCCTTGCTCTATAAAGATCGTATCAAAATTCAAGAAATCCTGAGGTTGGGTGAGGGTTTTTGCCAAATGATTGTGGGGTCCTAGCATTCTAAAGTATTTAATCAAACCTTAACGAATCATCTACTCCTTGTTGAAAAAGATAGGGCATGAGTTTAAGTGGACAAACATATCAGCAATCGTTATTGATCTGTTTGAGAATTTCAAATCATTTAAAGACTGTGATTAGATTTAGTTATCAGTGTGATCTCATTGCTTGTTGATGATTAAATTCATCTTTGTGCTAAAGTATATCTTGAGGATATGATCTCATGATCGATTCAGTTCTCGTTTTTTTTAAAAAAAAAACAAAAAAACACACAAAAAATTATATAATAGATATAAAATATGTTATAATACATGTATATAATAAAAAATAGAAAAATATAATAAAATTTCTTTTCAAATTTTTTTAGGTCTTCCATATTATGCTGTTACAATTTTATCATTTTCATGCATTTCACAGAAATTGCGTACAACCGAACACGGGTTCGCTTGTTTTCAAACACAAATAAACACGGGTTTATTTTGTTAAAATGAAATGATCTAATTAGAAATGTCGAGATTGTGTTTGTGAATGTGTTTCAGATTTTTGCTTTAAGTGATGGCCGATCATCAGTTGAGCAGTGTACCTGATCAGAGAACCTGTTCCTCAAGTTTGCAGAAGATACCGAGCTAGGAATCCTCCTCCTACATCTTCTGAAGCACTCAAGATTAGAGATTTGGGAAAGTTGTTCCAATATCCTCACAAAGGATGCACTCAAAAAGGGGGAGCATATAAATAGGGGGAGCTATGTGATGAATAACTTTTCTCATCAAATTCAAAATTTAATTTGAAGATCTTTCTACTGTTGATTTCTCGGGGCTGAATTCGTATGAAGACGTTGATAATGATAGACTAAGGGGGAGTATTATTGGAGCTGTAAAGATAGTCTATATTATCAACACAGTGAAAGTCAACAAAATCAACGTCACGGTCAAAGTCAACAAAGTCAAACCCGACACGCTCGAGACGAGGAACCGAGACAAGACGTTGAAGATTTAAATGACTAGGAGTTTTATTGTAATAAATATATTTTATCTTGTTTTTAGTCATTTTTATACTTAATATGTAATTTGTATTAATTAGCCTAAGTCTAGGGTTAAGTGCAATTAGTGAATATTAGTCTAGACTATAAATAGGTTAATTGTCATTAGTTGGTTAATGGTTGAATGACCTTGATTGAGGGTTTTACTTGTAAACAATATTATTAGCAATCAATAGAGATCAAAGGGGTTTTGATTGTGATTATCATATTTTGATCTAATTCTTCATGATTTGATTCAAGTTTGATCATCCTGGAGTTACAGTACTATTTAATAAAGTAAACAGTGGAATAAAGTATGGTCAACTACATGGCTTCTAAGAAAATGGCCATGCAGTATCTCAGAGGTTTGCAGCGGAGTGTCAGAGAGACAATACTTATGTCCACTGGATAATAGTAGTGTCTTCCGAAGGTAAGTTGGCTTCGGAAGAACAAGTTCTTCCGAAGCCACTTATACTTTGGAAGAGGCTACTATACTTCCGAGGCTTGAGGACTTCTTTCATACTTCGGAAGTTGACTTCTGATCTTTCACTCTAAGTCTTGATCTTCGGAAATGAATACTTTGTCTTCGGAAGTTGGAGTTTTTCCTTCGGAAGTTGATATTACACTTTGTCTTTGAAAGAACTCCTTTTCCTTCGGAAGTTCCACACTTAGCTTCGGAAGTCTTTTATTAGTTGCACCAAAATAGTCTAAGTGATTTGGTTTTGGTTGCACTAGCCTTTCTAGATCCAACACAATATTTCATCTCAAATCTTTCTAAGACGTCCTTGACATACTTAGATTGATTTATGAAGAATCCTTCTTCCATTTGAATCACTTGAATTCCAAGGAAGAAATCTATCTTTCCCATGCAACTCATCTCAAACTTCTATTTCATAATGCCTTCAAAGTCTTTGCATATTTGGTCATTTGAAGAACCAAATATGATGTCATCAACATAGACTTGTACTAGAAATATGTCCTTCCCAGACTTCTTTATGAACAATATCTTGTTTATGGTGCCTTTGGTATAGCCATTCTTCAGGAGAAACTGAGACAATGTCTCATACCACAGCCTAGGTGCCTGGTGCAGCCCATAAAGAGCTTTATCCATTTTACACACGTAGTTGGGGTGTTGTGGGTCTTCATATACTGGTGGCTGACACACATAGACTTCTATTTAAATATCCCCATACAAGAATGCACATTTGACATCAAGTTTATAAACTATGAAATTCTTGGATGCTGTATAAGCAAGGAAGATTCTAACAGCCTCAAGTCTTGCACTAGGTGCAAATACATCAATGTAATCTATTCCTTCCTCTTGTGTGTATCCTTGAACCACAAGTCTTGCTTTGTTATTGATGATCAAACCTCTATCATCTCTTTTGTTTCTGAACACTCATATAGTGCCAATGGAGACTTGACCAGGTGGTAATGGACATAGGTTCCATACCTTTTGTCTCTTAAATTGAAGCAACTCCTCTTGCATTGATTCAACCCAATTATTGTCCTTAAGGGCTTCTTCCACCTTCTTTGGTTCCATTTGAGAGAGAAAGCATGAGCACAAGCATACATTCCCATTGTGGGTCTGACCTCTTGTTCTCAGACCTTCTAAAACATCTCCAAAGATGTTTTCAGCTGGATAAGTGTTGTGTATCCTGAGCCTATGAATTACATCTAATTGCATAGATGATCTAAGTTAGAAAAGTTTTGCTTAAGATTTTAAATGCCATTTCCAGGTAATGTCTCACACTCATTCAATAAGGACTGATTGAATGAATGAGTGACAACATCAATGATATTATGAAGAAGCATCAACAGTTACATGTTTCTCCAGATTACTGTCTTTATCAGGTTGGTATTGAGTACTGAAGTTTTCAGTTGATGAGTTTTGTGGCTCAGTTTGCTGACAGCTTGTTGAAGCTACAATGTTTCCTGAGATGTTCAAGCTTTCAAGACTTTCAGTAGTGGGAGCTTGATCTTCATGATTTCTTAGAGAAATTAGAATAGGTCTAGGTAATTCAAATAATTGATCATCATAAGAGTCACTTTGATTTCCAGTTCCAGTTGAAACATTCTCACAAGATGGTTTAGGATAGTTTAGAAACAATTCTAAGTTAAAGATATGACCAGGACCATTTGCCTTAACACAAGGAGTGTGCTCATTGACAACAATGTTGGACGATTCCTCAAATTGTTGTTTTTTGTTGTTATACACTCTATAAGCAATAGAGTTTGAGCCCAGAAAATATAGCATCATTTGACTTTTCAGCAAATTTTGTCAAATTGTCTTTTGTGTTAAGTATGGTACACCTGCCACCAAAGAACCTAAGAAAGCCAATGAACGGTGGCCTCTTGTTGCATAGCTCATAAGAGGTTTTCCATGGGGCTTAACAATGAGAACTTTATTCGACACATAGCATGCAGTGTTGACTACCTCTGCCTAGAAAGTTAAAGGCAACTTTGAATCAGCTAACAGAGTTCTTGTAGTCTCAATATGTGTCTTGTTCCTCCTCTCAGCAACACCATTTTGTTGAGGAGTTCTAGGAGCACTATGTTGTCTAGCAATCCCCTTTGAGTTACATAATGAGTCAAGAGCTTGATTCTTAAACTCAGTCACTTCATCACTTCTAATGATTTTTACCTTGTAATCAGTTGGATTTTCAATTTTAAGAATAAAATATATAAAGTTTTAGCAGTTTCATCTTTAGTTCTTGAAAAGTATACCAATGTCAATCTTGTAAAATCATCAACAATCACAAGGCAATATGATTTCCTTCCAATACTCATTATACTTGTAGGACCAAATAGATCCATGTGCAATAAGTGTAATAGGGGTGGTGACAGAGTTAACCTCTTTGGATTTATGAGATACCTTGTGTTGCTTCCATTTCAAACAAGCAACACAGTTATCTTTACAGAAAGTTTCTTTTTAGGCACACCATGTATCAACTTATTTTTAACCAATTTGTTCATGGTTTTAAAATTAACATGACACATGTTTTATGCCACAGAGTTGACTCATCACCATTAGTTTTGGAAAAAAAGCATGATACTTCACCAAGTGGGGAAGCATTGTTCATATCCAGCTTGTACATATCCCCTCTCCTGGAAGATCTAAGAAGCACAAATTCCTGAGGAATCATCATCCCTTGTTTGAAGATAATGCACTCATGTTCTGTGAAAAGCATTTGGTGCTTTTGGTCACAAATTGAGAAACACTTAAGAGATTGTGTTCAAGCTGTTTGACAAAGTTTACTTTGTCAACTTTTAACTTACCATTGGATACACTACCTTTACCAAAAATGTATCCTCCGACATTATCTCCAAACAAGACCTCCAACAAAATGTTCAAATTGTTGAATGAGAGATCTGTTCCCTTTCATATGCCTGGTGCATCCACTATACATAATCCACATATTTCAAATTTTGTCATGTGGGTGTCCCTGCACATAAAGTGAAATGATTAGTTATTATTGGAAACTCAAGCCTTATTGGTCTTAGGCTCTTCCAATGTAGATGAGACAATTAAACCAAAATGTATGCATGGGGGGTTCAATTATGGTGTGTTAAGAAGAGACTTGGGTTGTAGCATCTTTTTTGATCTTCCATTCCATCCTTGGGTTGATCAGTGTAGATGAACCTATTGAGTTTTGAGCAGCATGACTTGCTTTTGAGGCTTCTTTCTTCTCGGAAGAAGTTGTCACCACCTTTTCTTTCGAAGCAGTGTTCTTTTCGGAAGGTTTCAAAGGATTCCTTTTGTTCCTTTGTTTGTTCTTTGGCTTGTCTTCCGAAGCTATCTTCCTTTCAGAAGAATGAGTTTCTTCCAAAAGCAACTTGGCTTCGGAAACAAGCTTTCCTTTTCTTAACACTTGAACCATATGGTAAGGTCCAAATGTAAAACCCTCCTTGACTCCTTCTTTCTTAACCTTGTTTGCATAATGTGTGCTTGCTGGATTGTAGTAACAATCTTTAGCCATGTGGTTATGTAGACCACACATTATGCACTCAATGTTATTCTTGATGGGGCGTGAGGACTGTTGTTTGTTTCCCTTCTTTTCATCTTCAATAGCCTTTCCCTTCAACTTCTGATCCTTTAGTTAGATAGGAGTGTTGGGCTCTTCCGGTTCTATTGGTGCTTGAAACAATATTGTCTTCTCTATATTACTATATCTCTAGAGTCGGTACTACACTTCTCTCCTGGATCAAAACTTCTTACCACTTGGAATCCAGCTGAGATGAATATACTCTTTTGCTTTGGGTCTATTTTCAACTATGACTCAACCACCTTCTTGGCAGTTTTTCTTGTTGCCTTGATTTTATTTCATTTGGCTTTGGTGGTTAAGGGTTGATTATCAGTGGTGTGGATGAGTTTTTCTACCTCATCCTTCTTTGTGGTGGTCACCATTGTATGTTTAAGGACTCAATATTAGATTTGATTTCCATGTTATAGAGTCCTGATACAATTTAACCTTAGCAATACAGGTCGGGGTACAGAGATGGTCATATACCTTACTGTCTTCAGTTCCAGCCATGAGAGCTTGAGCAGGAGTGACATCTTACACCACAAAGCTCCAATCAACTATACAGTTGTTGTTCAGTTGGCTTGGTAGCAGCTTTTGGAGTGGCAGGATGTTGGAAGGCTTGAGTAGCTCCAGGATTGAATTTAGTAGCCTTACATTCCCTTGAAAAGTGACTAAGTTTATTGTAGTTGTAACACTTAGCCTTTGACTTGTTAAACTCAAAGTTGCTATTTGTTAGGTTTTAAGGTAATTGCCTTCTAGTTCTTTTGAAGAACTTCTTTGCTCTAAAGGTTAAAAGTGTCATTTGTTGGACAATGTCTGCAGGACCGTTTAAGGGCTTGAACAAATTACAACACAATAACACAATGAGGAGAGCAACTGAACTTTGATCAAACAGTGAACTGGATTAACCAAGTATGATACTAAGAACACAAGTAAAGTAAAGAGACAGAACAAGAGAGTTGGGTTTCAAGGAGGCAGTATATTGCTTTCTCAAGTTCTTTTACAAGTGTTACAAAGCATGAAGAAAGATACAAGAACTTGGAATACTTATACTACAACCTACAGCCGGCTATACTTTGAAAGCCAGCTGGATACAATTGACTAGACACTAACAAATCAATTGTAGGATCAAAAGGCATATCTGCCTTTTGACCTTGTGACTATGACATGTCATAGCTCACATCCTTATCTATTACAAAAAGGATAAAGTACATAAAGAAATTTACAGACTCAAGACCTTAATGTACAGTTACCAAAAGCATGGACCTTTTCACCAACTCATGTAAGTTGGTGACTTTACAGAGATGCAGCGGAAAGGTGCTTTATGAACAGTACATCAGATAAAGCATGTGTACTAAAAGTCTTCGGAAGAAATCTGTCTTCATAGGGTTGAAGCTTCGGAGACTTTTTCTCTAAGGCTTCGGAAGACTTCATGTTTGGCTTCGGAAATATTAGTCTTGGCTTTGGCTTCGAGATATTACACTTAGAATATTTTCTAGTGTATTGTGTAAAACTTCCGAAGCATTCTTTACTTCAAAACTTAGTGCATGTTGTAGAGACACATGGATGTTTTGGGTTGCATCAGACTTAAGGAATCCTTACAAACTCCCCCTAGGCTGATGCTACCAAACACTTAGAAGATCTTCAGATATTGGTGGTCTTCAGTACAATCATGACCATTCCTTTCTTCATTAGATGGTCAGGATCATCAAAAACCTTCATAGTATCTTCTCATTTTTAAGAGATCATGCAGAGGTAAGTTGATTATGTTTGCCAAGAGTAGACATTCTCACACCTTGATCTCTGATTACATGCCAACTTTCTGGATTGGTAGAGTAAGTCCAGGACAAGATAGGTGTCTCATTTGTTAGAATAGCCCCTTGAATAGGAGTTGATTGGGCTGCCTCATCATGCACTTCCTCAGATTGATCTGACTCGGCCTGAGTGTAAAGGTAGATGACTTAGGCTTTTCTTCTTTGACTTTGGTTTAGAAGCCACTCTCTTCTTCCTCTTAGATGACTTTAACTGAGAAGACTGGTCTGCAGCACCTTGTTGATCATCCTTGTCTTTCTCAGTTGGGTGTTCCTCCTTCACAGGTTCAGAAGGAGAGGAGTTTGGACCCTGCCTTGGATCAGAAGATGAAGCTTGCTGAGGTTCAGCTGGAGGTCCGGATTGAGGTGTCTCAGGTTGTTCAAACTTAACTCGACTTCAGTGGGACTTGACTTGGAAGAGAGTGCAAGTCAATCAGTTCTCACTCTTAATCTTCTGCTTGATCACCCTTATGTGCTCATCCATTATGGATAAAGACATAGGGCCAAGTCTCCTTCTGGAGAATCCATATAGCTTCAGAAGCTCATCATCCTTTGTCTATCAGCAGACTTCTTCACACTCTTTTGGATGATGCTCTTGACTTTGCAGCTTCTTCCCTTAGCTTCCTTTTGGTTGTCTTTTCTTTCTTTGACTAGCTCAAGTTCAAGTTGCTTTAGGTACTCAAACTCAATGATCATAGGACAGGGGAAGAGGGCATCTGCCTGATAGAAGCCTGTGGCACTCAGGTAGTTGATCATCTTGATCCTATCTTCTTCTTTGTCTACCTGAGGTCTTGTGGAGCCACATCTTCTTGTGCAGGACTTTCTTGAACTGGGAGAGAGTGGGAGCATGCTTGTAGAGTCTTTTCTGTCTCCTCTCCTTTTTGAATTGGAGAAGTACCTTTCATCCTCTTTCTCCTTCATCTCTCTTGACACTTCATGTCAGCTAGTTCATTCAATTCTTCTAAGGGGAGGGAGATGATTTCATCAATATCATAGTTCTGGTCTGTAAATAGGTAATCCTGACTGCCCTCAACTAATCATCTGAGTATTGGTCTGGGGGCAGCCCTGATTGCAGCTTGCATAAATCTAGATGACCCAGAGGAACTTTCTCCCCTAGCTTCCTTTTCCTCTCTCTCTCTCTTCCTCCTTAATTTCCTCAGGAGTCATGATCCTTTTCCCTTTGTCACCACAGACCTTTGTTACTCAGGGTGGATAGAGGCTTGGCCTTCATTGCTTGGTGTAGCTTCCATGCTCTGGCCAGAGAGAGGCTGAGAAACACCTTCACCAGCAGTGTCTTCAGAAGGAGTTTTGAACCTCTACAGCAGTTTTTGATGATGAGACAGGGGTCTCAGGTTCTACCACTGGGCCTTCAGTCAAGTTTCCCCTATGAAACTAATCTTAGGGTCCACCTCAACATCCATTTGACCGATGACATTGCCTGATTGCCTAAGTCTCCTTCTTAGAGTGAACTCTGCAAGGATTCTATCTTGGATTCTTTGAGCCAATCTGTCAGCTTGTCTTGATTTGCTTGGGCGACAGTGGCATGTTGACTAGATCTAATCTTTCATATAAGTCAGGCTTTGAAAATCAAACACCTCTTGTTGCCCTTGAACTCTGTGAAGGATAAGGGCTCTTCTGTCAGCATCATACCTCCACCTGATGATGTAGTTTTGAAGTTCCTTGTGGTGGAGATGATACACCCTTGGTATACCTTCCTCAAAGAGACTCCTGATGATAGAGTCCTATAGACTCCACATTAATGTGAACTTGAGGAAGTTGCTGAGAATGCAACAACACAAGTGAGGATGGTGAGTCCTCTATTCCCCATTCTCTGTGAAGAACTCCCAGGTTCTGTGGCTGCAATAACTTTCTCCCCCTTTTTGGTAGCATCACCCACTTGCATAGGTGAGCTGGAGGATAAGTCAATCACTTCCACAGTTCTTTTGTGTTCCTGGTTAGCTCTTCTTAAAGGTCTCCCCGCTAGTTTTTCCTTAGATATGAAATCTAAAGTTGCCTGATCATTGACCCTGTTTTGTAAGTAGTCACCTAGATTCCAGATGACTAACCTTAGAGACTAAATAGGAGCATGTTTTACAATTTCTGCACCTTAGTCTCAATCCCCCTCTTCTTCATCAGAAGAATCATTAGGGGATGAGATGATTGACCAAAGTCCTCTCTCTCACACTAGCTTGAGGTTCTTGGCTGCTGGTTTCCCTCTGCTCACTAGCAATCTCAGTTGAGATGCCAGTGGTTGAGTTGCCATGGTTGAGGTCTTAATGATGTAATCACTTTCAAAGTGAGAGCTCTTCCATATGGACATCCTGAACATGTTCAGAAGTGTCCACCTCAGTAACAGGTGACTGATGTGGGATAACTGAGAGAGTCAGAGATACTCATCTCTTTTGATAGGGGAGAGAAGAGAGACTCATGGTACTCACTGAATCCTAAGTCTTCATCATATAGAAGGATAGGTTGGGAATTAGTTGGTTTAGATCTAAAGGCTGGGATGGTAACTGTCCCCTGAAGGTTGTTCACTTGAGTGTTGAGACTCAGAGTGAAGGCTTAGGCTGTTGGGCTTGTGAGCTCATCAGGTGAGAATGAGAACCTCAGCCTGATAGGTGAAGAAATAAGAGTGGTTTGCTCCTCAGGGAAGTGGGAGCTCTAGTGTCCACTTCCTCCTGTAAGGTTGAGTATATGGGGACCTGCACAGACTCAATAGCCTGAGCAGGGGTTCGTTTGGATTTTCTTTGGTAGGTGAGGGTTATTTGTGGTCTTTTAGTGGTAAAGAAAAAGAGGTGTGGGTTCAACACTAGCTTGTGTTGCTAGGTTGTCACCTTGAGCAATGAGCTCAAACATTTTTGGGACTAGGGCTGTTTCTACCCCTGAGAAGCCTACAGTTGGCTTCTTCATTATTTTAAAGATGCCAGGCTTCATCTGTCCCAATTTAAGAATATTACTTGTTTCCCTCAACTGTGAGCCCAGTTCACAGTTGAGAATGTGTTGAACATATCTAGGAAACATGTAATACTCTAAGGAGTCCAAGTTTGCAAGTAAATTAGTATAAACAAATTAAGAATACCTGAACTTGACCCCCTGAACCATTCCATGAACTATAAAGGAGAGATCCTCAGGAATCTGGTCCCACCCACCATGCTTGTTTGATAAGCTGTGGATAACCACATGGAGCAGGTATTTCCACTGGGATGAGACCTTCCCTTTCCTGAAGGTCTTTACAGAGAAATCTCCCTCATAGCCCATCTGCTCAAAGGAATGATTAACAGCTTCCTTTGGGAAGGACAACTCACTTTCTTCATAATCCAGCTGCAAATGATGGTTAATGATGGCCGGAGTGATAAAGATTGTCCTCCCTTGCACTGTGGCAGACATTGCCTTCTCCCCATCCATAATGACCTCTTGGCAGGTCTTCCAGAATTCAAGCAAGTGATCCTCATACAGAGTAGGATCAATGGTCAGGGAGGTGAAATAGTTGGATAGAGTAAAGAATTGGCAAATCTCTGAGAAACTTGCATCTTTCTCAGAGCTTAACAGAGCAACTTGATTATGTTGCCTGTGAAGTTGCATGAAGAAATCTGGGTTGTTTCTGTGGTTAAGGTTGGCCATTTCAGAATCTTAAGGTTGAAGAAAGGTAGAAAGCAAAGGCGGTTTAGAGAATTAGGTTAGAGGAATAGTGGAATTGAGGAAGATAGTGAGAAAGAGGGGGAACCGTTGGGTATTTATGTGAAAAGGGATTTGAACCAAAGTTAATGAAAGAGGATAAACTTTGAAATCCAAAGTCGGTCCCACCTCTGAAAAAATAGTTTACTTTTGCTCAAAAAGTAGTTTTCTTGGAATTCGAAAAGCTTCCGAAGGTATTTGTCTTCGGAAGTTTTTAATGAAAAAGCTTCCGAAGCTAAAATGGCTTCGGAAGATTTTCCTGAGAGTCTTGAAAATTTATGCTTCGGAAGAGAAATAAACACTTGGATGCTTTGTATAAGAAGACAAAGCTTCCGAGAGTTAATTTTGCTTCGGAAGGAAAAGTCCTTTAAAACAAATAAGTGTCTGAGATAAGAATTTAAGCTTCGGAAGATAGATTTAGACTTCTTCCGAAGGTAAATTTCTTAGACAGTTATTTATTTTGAAGATATGATTTTCTTCCGAAGATAAAATTTTATCTTCCGAAGTATCAGAAAATTTTCAAGAATCTAAGGAAAGTCCAAAAAGAATTTTACATCCAAAGAAAACATGAGCTTATGAAAGTGATGAACTAGACAACTTAGGACACATATTTTAAGAAGAAATAATTAGAATTAGTTTTAAGAAAAAGTCTACTCAAAGTTAATCATCCCAATAGCTGATATCAGATATTTAAATCTCTGTTCATCAAAAGCTTTTGTAAACAGATCAGCATATTGTTCATCTGTATGAACTTTGACTAGTTTAATTAATCCCTTTTCATAGTTATCTCTTATTAAATGATACCTGATGTTGATGTGTTTGGTCCTTGAGTGCTGCATAGGATTCTCAGTGATAGAGATAGCACTATTGTTGTCTATGTGGATAGGAGTCTCCTTGAAGTTAATCCATAGTCCAGCATCTGATTTTGAATCCAAAGCACTTGAGCACAGCAGCTTGCAGCAGCAATGTATTCAGCCTCAGCAGTTGATGCAGACACACAGGATTGTTTCTTGCATTGCCATGAGACAACCCTTCCACCAAGGAATTGACATCCCCCAGATGTAGACTTTGCAGTCATGTTGCAACCACCATAGTAACTATCTGTATAAGCATACAGATTGAAGTCAGAATTCTTTGGATACCATAAACCAAGTGTTGAAGCACCTTTGAGGTATCTTAGAATCCTTTTGACAGTGATTAAGTGAGACATCTTAGGGTTGGCTTGATATCTTGCACAAATACATGTAGCAAACATGATATCAGGCCTGCTAGCTGTAAGATACATAAGAGACCCAATCATAGCCTATATAAATGTTCATCTACACACTCCCCCTCAAGATCAGGTCCAAGGGAGTGGTTTCTAGCTATGGGTGTCTTAGCAATCTTACAATCAGTCATGTTGAACCTCTTGAGTATGTCCTGAACATACTTTGACTGACTTATGAAGATGTCATCTTCAACTTGCTTCACTTGAATTCCCAGAAAGAATTGAGTTCTCCCCTTGCACTCATTTCAAATCTGTCTTTCATCAGCTTCTCAAAGTCTTTGCAGAGCTTTGGATTAGTTGAACCAAAGATGATGTCATCTACATATACTTGAACTAGCAATAAGTCATTTCCCTGTCCTTTGATGAAGAGAGTTCCATCTATAGTACCTCTCCTGTATCCATGTTTACAGAGATACTCAGACAGTGTCTCATACCACTTCCTGGGTGCCTAATGCAGCCCATAAAAAGCTTTGTCAAGCTTGCAGACATAATCTGGATGATCAGGGTCTACAAAACCAGGTGGCTGTTTGACATAAACCTCTCATCAATCACTCCATATAAGAAAGCACACTTTACATCAAGTTGAAGACCTTGAAGTTCTTGGATGCAGCAAATGCCAGGAATATCCTAACAGCTTCTAATCTTGCCACAGGAGCAAAGACATCAATGTAGTCAATTCCTTCTTCTTGTGTGTATCCTTGAACAACTAGTCTTGCCTTGTTCTTGATGATGATTCCTCTATCATCCTTCTTATTCCTAAAAACCCATTTGGTTCCAATGATAGTCTTCCCATGCGGAAGAGGACAAAGGTTCCAAACTTTCTGCCTTTTGAATTAAGCAGCTCTTGTTGCATAGCTTCAACCCAACTTCCATCCTTTAGAGCTTCATCAACTTTCTTTGGCTCTATCTGAGATAAGAAACAAGAGTGAAGACAAACATTTGCTTCATGGGTTTGTCCTCTTGTTCTTACCCCTGTGACAACATCTCCAATGATGTTTGTGGTGGGGTGAGACTTGTGGATCCTTAGCTGAGGGATCATAGCAAGTTGTTGAGAAAGATCCAAATTTGAGAAATTTAGATCTGGCATAGATGATTCACCCTCCACATTACCACACTTATCAAGATTACTTGATCCAATGAGTGTGTGACATCATTGATGTTGTCATCTATGGTGTGGTTATTAGCATCAAGGAATTCCTGATCACTTTCACCATCACCATTGTTGTCTTCTACAATTGAGGTATCTTTATCTGGTTGAGGAGCCTCTGAGCTGGAATTTGAAGGCATACCAGATGTATCAGCTGAATTTGTCATTGTAGTGATGATAGAAACCTCATTTGCTGAAGTAGTTCCAACTGGAGCTGAAGATGTATGAGTTGAGGGTCTTCCTAGTTCAAATCTTGGATCAGGATCACCTGTATTTAGATTTTCTGCAGATCCTGAAACATTCTCACAAGATTTGTTAAAAAGTTGGTAACTAAATCAAGATCAAATAGCCAATCACGACCAGAACCAGCCACACAGGGTGTGTGTTCATTGAAAGTCACATTGGCTGACTCCTCAACAATTCTAGTTCTGAGATTGTATACTCTATAAGCCTTAGCTTGGGAAGAGTATCCAATAAAATGTCCATCATCTGATTTCTCAGCAAACTTGGCAATTTGATCCTTGGTATTCAAGATGGTGCAGGGACATCCAAATGACCTGAGAAAACCAATGAAAGGTTCCTCGTTGTGCTAAAGTTCATAAGGAGTCTTACCATGTGTCTTAACTACTAAAACTCTGTTTTGCACATAGCAAGCAGTATTAACTGCCTCTGCCCAGAAGGTGATGGGCAGTTTAGAGTCAGACAACATAGTTCTTGCAGCTTCAATAAGTGTCTTGTTTCTCCTCTCAGCAACTCCGTTTAGCTGAGGGGTCCTAGGAGCACTATATTGTCTTGTAATACCTTTTTCATCACAAAATGTATCAAGGATTTGGTTCTTGAATTCAGTTCCTTGATCACATCTTATGGTTTTGACCTTGTGATCACATTTGATTCTCAACTTTTAAGATGAAATTCTTCAGAATCTCAGGGGTTTCATCCTTAGTTCTAAGAAGAAAACCCAAGTGAATCTTGTAAAATCATCTATGATCACTAAACAGTAAGAGGTCCTTCCTAGACTCATTACACTGGTGGGGCCAAAGAGATCCATGTGTAACAAGTGTAGGGGAGTAGTGATGGAGTTTCTTTCCTTAGGCTTGTGAGATACCTTGTGTTGCTTCCCTTTCAGCATGCAACACAATGATCATCACTTGTAAACTCTTTCTTTGGCATTCCAGTTACCAAATCATGTTTAATTAGCTTATTCATGTTCTTAAAGTTTACATGGCACATTCTTTTATGCCATAGGAAAGACTCATCACTATTTGCTTTAGATAGAAAGCATGAAACTTCTCCAGAGGGAGATGTTTCTTGCAAATCCATCTTGTACATGTTCCTTTTCTGGGGGCTCTGAGCAGGATATGCTCATGAGGAATGACCACTCCAGGCTTGAGAACAATACACTCATGCTCAGTAAAGAGCATGTTATGACTCTGATCACAAATTGGGATACACTCAGAAGATTGTACCCAAGCTCCTTAACAAAGTTTACCTTCTCAATGCTGAGCTTACCATTTGTGACCTTGCCCCTTCCTGAAATGTAACCACCTTCATCTCCTCCAAAGACAACTGGTCCTCCATCAATTCCCTCAAATTATGAGTAGAGACCTATTGCCTGTCATGTGTCTGGAACAGCCACTGTCAATTATCCAGACATTCCTGCTAGTCTTGAGCTGTTCCTGCACAAAGAGAATGATTAGTTACATTTGGAAACCCAAGCCTTACTTGTCTTGGGCTCACTAAGAGTAAAGAAGGTAATGCAACAGTGATAGATCCTATGGTTGTACTATGGGGATCTTCAGCTGTTGTTGATGGAGAAACTTCAGTCATTTGGTCTTTTCTTAGACTTCCACCCACCTTTGGAGTCTTAGACTTGACCTTCAAAACCTTAGAAGCTTTTTGGACTTCACAAGTTTTGATGACTGAACCTTCGGAAGATTCTACAATCACTGCAGTAGACATCAGTGCTTCGGAAGAACTCCTTTCTTCCGAGACCAATTTTACTTCCGAAGGTAATTTTCCATTTACCTTCTTCTTTGATTTGGAGCTTCCGAAGGAAACAGACTTTCCTTCGAAGCTTGAATCTCTTGAGACTCTTTGAAGTCTTTGTATTGGTCATGTGGATAGTACTTTTAGGATTGTATGGGCAATCCTTAGCAATGTGAGATACTTTCACACATGACACATAACATTTTCTTCTTCAAGATCCTTTTGAGAGCAAGACTGGCTTTGGTCACATCCCTTCTCCACCTTCATCTTGGTAGATGCTGAGACAGTTCTTTTGGGCTGTGAACTGTTCTTGGAGTTTGATGGTCCAGGCTGTGCAGCAGTGGTACACAGCAGCTCAGTCTTCTTCTTTGTACTGAGATGATTTGAACAAGAACCAGGACTCTTAGCTAAGGAGTCTTGGTTGATGTCTTCAGTCCTAACTACTTTGAAACCTGCAGAGATAAAAACTTGATTCTGCTTAGCATCAAAAGTAGCCTTGATCTCTTGAGCCTTCTTTGCTTTCCTTTTGCTCTTCCTGATCAAGTTCTTTCTCTTGGACTTGGTCATCACAGTAGATTTCTTCTCCTCAGAAGGATAGTGGCCCTTGGTAGAATCCTCTTCTTCACTCTTCTCAGAGGAATTCTTCACTATCTCTTCTTCATCCTCCTCACTTATAGGATCTATGAGAGGAAGCTCATCTTCACAAGTTTCACACCTAGGAGATCTTACAGACAAGATTGTGTGTGGAGGAGCTATCTCATTTGATCCCAGTCCCTGTCTATTTTGATAGCACACTTTGTTGTGCAGGGATGAGGATATCATGTTCTTGAAGGTCTCTTCTTCAAGAACACTCTTTTCTGCCTTGGCTTTGCTGATCACAAGCTCAGCCTGGCACTCAGTCAACTTAGTTATGAGATCCTGGATCTGAGTTCTAAAATCTGTATGTTCATGTTTTAGTACTGAAATGGTTTTCTCCAAGTCCTCTATCTTTAACTTGTAATCATTTTCAGACTTTCTAAAATTAGATTTTAATATGTTTAATGACTCCAGATCAGATCTCATCTCTAAGTTGTAGGACATGTATCTATTTACTTTAGCAATGCATTCAGGAGTACAGAGATGTTCCAATACCTTGGCTTCATCATGGTCAGCCATCAGTGCTTGGTTTGGAGAAGCATCTTCCACCTGAAAGCTCCAGTCAAAGCCACCCTCTTCAACAGCAACAGCAGCATGTTGCTTTGGCTTCTCATTCTGAGGGGCTTTGTCAGTGTAGTTTGGCGTGGCTTGTGTTTGGCCCCCATTTGTTTTAGGTGCCTTACACTCCCTAGCAAAGTGGCCCATAAGGTTACAGTTGTAACACTTAACTTTGCTTTTATCCAGCCCAAACTTTCCACTGGTAGCATTGCTTGGAAACCTTCTTCCTGTTCTCTTGTAGAATTCTTGGCTCTGTGAGTGAGGAGAGCCATTTGCTGAACTATCTCCATGTATTCCAGATAATCTGGATGGATACAGTCCAGGTCTTCAAGAGTGAAGAGAGAGTTCTCACAGCTTTCATCAGTAGACACAAAGGCTTGAGAAGAACTTGTCTCTTGGAATGGGCTTCCTTGAGTAAAGTTCTCCCTTGGTGTCTCCGGGAAGGTGATGAAAGGACCCTTTTGTGAGTTGTCAGGGTAGCATATGAGATGATGTTGGGGTTCTATGCTATCCCTTTCAACCACATGAAGGGCTGAACCCATTTGATTGTTGGAGTTGCCAGATGAACCTTGCATGTTCATCTCCATCTGGTATCCATTGAGAATCCCATATAACTCTGTCAGAGTAAGAGTTTTGAGGTTCTCAGTCCTCTTGATCACCACACAGTAGTGTGTCCATTGCCTAGGAAGTGAGGACATAAACTTCCTTACAATGTCTCTGTTCTCAAGAGGAACTCCTCCATCCACTAGGGTATCCACTATCTCAACATACCTGAGTATTGTTGAGTCATGGTTTCACCTGCTTTAAAGGTTAAGTTTTCAAACTGCTGCTTCAGGAGATCCTTCTTGTTCTCCTTGGCTTCAGAGGAGCCTTCATACATCAACTTCAGTGCATCCCACAGCTGTTTAGCTGTTTTGCACTTCTTGAAGCCTCTGTATACAGAGTTTGGGAGAGCAGTCTGAAGAGCAGTCATGGCCTACCTATCGATCTCTACTCTTTTTCTATCTTCATCAGAGTAGTTGGCCACATCTTTTGGAATCATACCAGCACCAGTAGCAGAAGGAGTGCTGGGTATGAAAGGTCCATTCTCAACAGATTCCCACATTCTTGAATCAAGAGACCTGATGAAACCTTCCATTCTCATACACCAGGTGTCAAAATCATCAAGAGTGATCAGTGGGGATTTGTTCATGGTTCCAGTCTCCATATCAGTCTTTGAGATGGATGCCATTTGGAGAGTTTAGTTTTTGTGTGTGTGAGGGATCTTAAGATGGTGAGATCTTATATCAAGAGCCTGGAATGCTCTGATACCAATTGTAGGACCGTTTAAGGGCTTGAACAAATTACAACACAACAACACAATGAGGAGAGCAACTAAACTTTGATCAAACAGTGAACTGGATTAACCAAGTATGATACTAAGAACACAAGTAAAGTAAAGAGACAGAACAAGAGAGTTGGGTTTCAAGGAGGCAGTATATTGCTTTCTCAAGTTCTTTTACAAGTGTTACAAAGCATGAAGAAAGATATAAGAACTTGGAATACTTATACTACAACCTATAGCCGGCTATACTTTGAAAGCCAGCTGGATACAATTGACTAGACACTAACAAAATCAATTGTAGGATCAAAAGGCATATCTGCCTTTTGACCTTGTGACTATGACATGCCATAGCTCACATCCTTATCTATTACAAAAAGGATAAAGTACATAAAGTAGAAAGTTACAGACTCAAGACCTCAATGTACAGTTACCAAAAGCATAGACCTTTTCACCAACTCATGTAAGTTGGTGACTTTACAGAGATGCAACGGAAAGGTGCTTTATGGAACAATACATCAGATAAAGCATGTGTACTAAAAGTCTTCGGAAGAAATCTGTCTTCATAGGTTGAAGCTTCGGAAGACTTTGTCTCTGAGGCTTCGGAAGACTTCATGTTTGGCTTCGGAAGATATTGGTCTTGGCTTCGGAAGATATTACACTTAGAATATTTTCTAGTGTATTGTGTAAAACTTCCGAAGCATTCTTTACTTCAGTACTTAGTGCATGTTGCAGAGACACATTGGATGTTTTAGGTTGCATCAGACTTAAGGAATCCTTACAATGTTCATATACGCCACATCATCTGGGCTGAACATCAAAACAAAATTGAAAATCTCTAGAGTGCTTATTTCCTGAAACAAAGGCACAACTATCTTGTAAAGGATTTTTTGATCCTGTTAAGACCTGGGTGTCTTAGCAAATATGATGTAAGTCCCAGAAGAGGATGATGGTTATTAGGGGTAGTTTAGGCATAGCTGGGGCTGGGGAGTTCTTAAACCTTCAATAGCATGTAGAGCATTGTTGACAGAAAGGTTTGAGTTTCTACTCATCTAGTGGCCTTTATGGGTTTCCATCTCCATACAGTTTCCATTAAGGATTCCATATAGTTGAGTCATGGTGTGTAACGCCCCGAATAATGTCTAAGCGAGTCAAATAATAATAATGGGCTTAGACGAGATCATTTAATGGAAATAAGATGGATATGGGTTATAGACCGAGTTAACTCTTCGGGATATGTGTTTGGCGAGTTTAAGGTCCCGGGAACGCCCGGTATACATAAACGGATCAGCTTGAGCAGCTCTCATTTGCAACTCAACACTCTAGTTCTAGAGAAAGAGTTGAGAGACAAAAGTAGAGAGAATTTAAGATTCAAAGCTCGGTTGATCTCGGGATTGAAGATCGGTGTTCGTGGGCATCGAAACAACAAGAAAACACCAAGAATCCAGGTAAGAAACATCATTTAATCGTTGCTTTTGATGTAAACCCAGATTCTAGGGTTTGGGTGTTTAAAAGTGGCAAAGATTTACCCAAAACTCACATTTTTGTGTAAGAAAACATGTAAGAAGCTTAGATAAAGCTTATTGGGTGATAAACCAAGGTTTTGGGTGTAAAAGATTGAAGTTTTGGGTCAAAAATGGGGTGGTTCGTAATTTTCAGCCCGTTTTGCGAAACTGGGTGTTCATCCAGTGAAATTAGGTATTCGTCCAGCGAAACTGTGGATCTTCCTGCGAAACTATAGTTTCGTAGGTAGTTTCGCAGACATGGTTTTCCAACAAAAGTTGGGCGAAACTGGCAGCAAAACTGGCAGCGAAGATGCCAGCGAAACTGCCAGCCAAGATGCCAGCGAAACTAGCAGCGAAACTGCTGGCGAAACTAGCAGTGAAATTGCAGATCTGGTAGCGAAATTAGCAGCAAAATTAGGCAGAATTTAACTCCTTTGAGTGTTAACTTATCTGCAGGCTGTGTAGTGCAACCCTTGCTTTGAAAGCTTGATTGAGAAGCTACTCATCGAGTCCAGGTGAGTTCTAGATCCCCTATTTTAAAAGTTTTAAACTAGTTTGGGGCTGGAAATGCATACTAAATATACGATTTAAATGACCAAGATTTTAAGAGGTTTCAAGAGAAAGATCAATTTTCTATGACGAAATGTGCTATATAAAAGTGTTAAAAAAAATTTCACGCTAACCTGGCAGCGCGACCCCAGCCAGGGGCGTTGCCCCTTGGACCCCACTAGGGGCTGCCGCCCCTAGGACCCGGTTGACTAGAACTCACTCAGCAACGTTGACTTTTTATGCATTTTCCAGTTGGCAGGTGAGCATTGCTGAGGATGGCGCGGGGCAGCTACTTGGCATTTTTGGATGGCATTCTTTTCTCTAACGTTTTTGTATTGTAATACGAACGTACTATATTTTGTAATGAACGGTGTATTAGTTTGCAAAAGTGTCTATTTAAAGGAAATGAAATGTTTGTTTAAAGTGTTTCCGCTGCACGATTTTACTAAAATTAATGTAATTAAATGTTTTATGTGCGATGATTGACCAGCTGTGAGCGTCCTGGGAACGGGGCCTTACATGGTGAGAGTATTGAGATTCTCAGTTCTCTTGATTTAGACAAAGTAAAAAGTCCATTCATGAGGAAGTGCACTCATGAATTTCCTTACAATGTCTCTCTTCGCAAGAATCACTCCCATAGACTGAAGTGAGGAGATAAAGTCCATGTACCTGAAGTATTGCTGACTCAGGGTCTCACCAACAATATGTGTGAAGTTTTCAAAATGTTGCTTCAGGACATCTTTCTTGGACTCTTTGGAATCAAGGGAACCAGAGTACATCAACATCAAAGCATCAAGTAGATCTTTCAAAGTCTCATAGTGCTGAAATCCTACCATTATGGATTTTGGTATGGCTATGAGCACCATATTCATGGCTTTACAGTCGATGTCCATCTTCTTACAGTCTTCATCGGAGTAATCTTCAACAACATTCTCAAGCATGGCACCATTACCAGTCAATTTCCACCTTTGGCTTGTATGGACCGTGAGTGATTGACCTCCATAAGTTTCTATCTTGATACTTGATAAAACCTTCAATACGTTTGCACCAAGCTCTAAAGTTATCAGGAATGATAATTGGAGCCTTGGTTATGGTTCCCATCTCAGATTCAGAAGATTTCTGGTTAATAGCCATTTGAATGAAGTGAGTGAATGAGTGATGAAACAAGGGTGATTTGGGATGGTTAGATCTCACAATCAAGAGCCTAAGAAGGTCTGTACCAATTGCAAAATCGGTGTTTGTCTCTCAACAGAAGTTTTATCTCTCAAACTCACTTAAACACACTCGGGTAATAAAGTAGAATCTCTTAACTAAGTTGATAATAATATACTAAGTTAATGAACACAAGAATGGTTTTCAAGATAGTTGTATATTATTTCTTAACTCAATTGTTACAAGACTCTTACAAGCATTACTAAATGAGTTACAATAAGAAACTATATATACTACTATCTACAGCCGGTTATACTTAGATGGCCAGCCGGAACTTACAACTAGACAAATACTACATTGCTAGAAGTAAGGTATCTAAGATAAAATACTTTCCTAGATTAGGTAGTCATGACAAGTCCATGACTTACCTTTTGTTACCAACTAAAGGTTGTAACTGTACTAACTGATAAAAAGGTGAACAATGGATTAAAGTATGATCAACTACATGGGCGTGGGAAAGTGCCATGCTGTATATCAGAGTTGGCAACAAGTGTCAGTCGAACCATACTTTTATCCACTAGTTCAAAGTTGGTTCTTCCGGGGCTTAAATGGCTTCGGAAGAATAAGTTCTTCTGAAGCCATTTATACTTTAGACGAATCAACTTCTTCCGAGGCTTCTGCAAGTCTTCATGACTTTATTCTTTGAAAGACTTTGTCTTGAATTTTCTAAGTGTTTAACTTTGGAAGGAGAAATTCTTAGTCTCGGAAGACTGAGTTCTTTCTTCGGAAGTTCTTCATTCTTGAGTTTTTAGCTTCGGAAGACTTCTTGTGTTGTACTCAAATCTTCTAAGTGTAGTTTTGGTTGCACCAGCCTCAGATGATCCAACACCAACCATTAGAGTTAAAAAATTTCATACCTTCGTAGTTTAGAAATTATTTATATATCATGTTTAAATTAAGATACAACATCTGTAATAAGCGGCATTTGTTACCCATGTAAGTTAGGGCTATGTTTAATCAGATTGAGTTTTAAAAAATATATCTAAAGGAAGCTAGGTAAAAGGGTTGAGTGGGTAAACAAGCTGAGTAAGACAGATGTTTAAGGCACAAGAATCGTTAATCGTTAAATCATAATTATAACACATTTAATCAGACAGACAAAGCTGAAGTGAAGAAGCAATTGAAGATGGAGGTCCGATAAAAATTGTATCCAAGAAAGGTGTGTATAAACAACAATGGAGGTGGATTGCCATTGATGATTGATTGAACCTGAATTTCGTGCCAATAATTGAATGAAGTGACGATTAAGGTGGGCTTGAAACCTTATACGGACGATTGAGATAGCCGGAGGCGGTCCAATGTAAGGTGAATGATCTGGTGGTTGGGGATGGGTCGTTGGATTGAATGGCGATGCATCAGTGAGTCGTAACGCTCGATGGATTCAATGAAGCTCTTTATGAAGGCGGAGGGTGATGATGGTATGTCAAAGAGCGCGTCTTATGAAGTCAGCGAAATTACAAATGTGCCAGGGGTTTATGTATCATATAGTAGTATAGAATATAGTAGTAGAGATAAATATAAATAGGAACAAGGAGTTAATAGAAAATACAAACAGAAACCAAAACCCTAAAAACTATCTTTATCTTCCTGTCAATGTCATCCCCCTCCTCTATAGCAGTTGTCATTGATCGTCACCGCCATGTGGTGTCGCACATTATCTTTTTGTTTGCTACTAATACAATTAGTGCATTCATTTTGATGAGTGTTACAATGAAATTAGTTTGGTTGTAAAAGTTTTGTGTTTCATTGAATCTAGAGACTGGATTAATTGCTTGTGATGGGATAGGTTCGTTGTCTTATTTTTTAAATATATCTTTGGTTGTTTTGTTCTTTTAAGTTTGCATTTGGACTTATGAAGCGAGATCTAGGGTTTGACCCAGATCAGTTCATACAAATATATATTTTGTTATGTTTTAAATTCCAATAGTAATTACATTAAAGATCTTGTTTATCTACACAACCATTTGACTTCAGGTTGAAGTTGGGGTTAATATAGGTACTACTATTAAGGTTAAAACCCATCATTCTCTTGATCAATTAGAATATGTAAATCCATAGTCATCCATATTAAATGATTATTTTCCATATTGTTTCTAACAAATACAGGTGATAGAACATTGTTGCAAGCTTAGTTATAGGGCTTATGGGTACATTACATCCTACCGACTTGTGATATGTATCATATTTCGTAGAATAGTATGACTTATAACTGTCAAACTTTATAGTTGAACTTTTATTAATGATGCTTATCGAGTCTCAAATCTACAAGCCCATCAATATTATTCTTGACTTGTTTTAAACATGTTTATCATGAAACTAACAAGGCTAACTTTGGACATTCTCATACATGGAACAAATAGGGCGCACATGAAGATTATATTGCTTAGGAAATCTATGCTCGAATTTATAAATCTTTAAAGTCTTGTACCATAATACATTGTTGTCATAGTTTATCTCGAATAGGTAATTATATTTAAATGTCTTATTACCATGTGTTATGCATATACTTAATAGTAGGAGGAGTAATATGGATCAAATCTAAACTATGGTGGATTAAACACATGGCCATGCTAAATGTAAATATGGCCAAGCAATTACTACTGGAACAAATTGACATGTATATAAATATTTTGATAGCATACAAATACATGGTAACCTATAACTTGTAAAAAGATGATAATTATAGGTTGAAGCAAATGCTAGTAACTCAGCTATTGGTTGACCTCACCAAATATTATATATAATGTTATTAACACATGTCGGTGCCTACCGGAGATTTTAAAACTTTCTAGATTCGCCACTAGACTTTGGTAATTTGTAAAGAGCACCCACGTCATTTATGGTACACTAACTAACAACTCTTCAGAGCGTGACAACAAATAGAGTCTGGGTTCCCGCCGGTGACATTGTTGAGCGGTGGTTTGGAGGGCTGTGACAGAAGCAGCCGGAGGATGCAGTTCATTTTTCTTCAGTTTGTGAAAACCCAAACGCAATCGATAGAGATGAAGGGGAGAAACATGACCTTCATGGAGTCAGCAACCTTTTACTTACATGCGGAGAAAACCATGAATCGGCTATATTCTAGAAAGAAGAGAGAAATGATAGATATTTTGAAGGATGTGGCGAGAGAGGGGACGAAGAAAATGGAAGAATGTTTTTTGGTAGGTAGTTTGGTATGTGGTTTTCATATTTCAAGATATTATACTTTTATGTTTAATTTTAAGTTTTAGAGTAGGTTTTATTAATTAAAAGAAATCAGGAGAGTACCCATGTAGACTTTGTGATATATTTTTTAAAAATTCCTTTTAAATTAAAATAAGGTAATAAATAATTAAATATAGTGGACTTTAACATTGTTTGCTCTTCAATAATAGTTCGCATTTGTGATCAATTTGTTTATAAGAGCTGGCGCGTAGTCAATGATGGAATTTGAATCAAACTAAATGGGGGGGGGGGACAAGGAGTGAAAGTAAAATTTTAAAGAGCGGGTGGGAACTCTTTATATATACGTATAATAATTTTAAACTATCGAGTCAAAAATTAACACTACCCACTAAAAAAAGAGGAACCATATTAAACTTCGTCCATGCCCTCATCAACGCACGGGAGACCCAGTACATATTAATTTGATATGTCGGTGTCAACAATAGATTAAATAGTTTTTTAAAAGTAATTTAGTTTATTTATATACATTCAATTCTATTCACAACTCAAAAGCAAAGTATATTAAGTGGTAGGGCCTTTTGATTTTACCCAAAAGTTTTTGGGTTCGAGACTTGGATTCATTAAAATTTTACTTATTTTTTGTCTCAAATTTGCAAACTAAATATCTCATTTGTATTTTGCGGTGTTTTTCATCTATTATCCATGTAAATATTTAATCATTCCTTTATCTATTAAAGGTTATTAAAGGTTTATATGTCGACGTAAATTTTGTTTGCAAATAAGGATGTTTAATTATAATACATTTCATTTCACGATATAAATTGGAGTAACTTTACGTTTTGACATATATTAAATTTTGGATATAAGTCAATGCGATTGTAATCTATATTGTATCGTATAATTTTGTTTATAGTAGGGTCAAATAGTGTAATTTTTCATTAGATGGTGTAAATTTGAATTGTTTCAACATAAATTTAATTTAGAAACAAGTCGGGTCGAATGTAGTTTTTATTTTCTCAAGTTGCGTAAGACGCCGCTGCAACGCGCGGCAAGTATAAGTCCTAGTTAGATTTAGAGCTTTAATTCAACCATTACTTTATAACAACCCTAACGTGTTAATTAGTATGATTTTACGTCTCACTTGAAACAGAAAGCTTAATACTAGTTTATATAGTTTATTTACCAACACTTTTATAAATTAATCATTTGTATTTTATGCATTAAATGTTTTAAGGCTTCAAATGTGGATGCAAAGTTTTTTTTTTTTTTTCTAAATGACATTTAAATCCATCAAAAGTTATACTTTTACCTTTTAAATTTAACTATTTATACATACACTTCTACTTACTTATTTGTCTTTTTACACATAATTTTTAAAATTATGATGTTTAATAATTTTCAAAAAAATATTTAAAAGTTAAATATTTTACGGTTGAGCACTCCCGTCATAATGCGTGGTTTTAATTCTAGTTTACTTTAAACATTAACACGCTAAATATATTAAAAGAATTAAGAATATCTTGCCGTTGCGTATCGCGTCTGGCTGTTTTCACGCGACGAGAAAAGCTAGAGAGAGAACAGAGAAGAAGGACGAGCGAGGTAGAAAGATGACCGTGATCTCACATCGGAGATCGTTAGGGTTCTTATTATTATTCTGCTTCATTTCTCTTCAATATCTCTCAGGTTCGTATCTCCATTCCATTTATCTTCTTATCACTTCGATTTATGTACAAATCAACCTTCTATGATGTTCAATTCATCTTAACCTTTGTTTATCGGATGATATATGTGTGCTTGGAGGTTTTTGGGGTTGATTTCGACGTCCTGGGCATATCGATTTCCTCTTATGTGTGTACGAATGTGTGCTGCTTCTAATTGGTGATCTGATATATATATATATTCTAGGGTTAATTTTGACTTCAACATTTCATGTATCTGCGTCGGGAACAGTTCAATCGCATCTGAATTAGTCATGATCTACGTGGTTCGTCTGACTTTCATAGATTAAAAGTGTGGATTTTTCTTTAGAAGTAGGAGCAAGTGGAAAGGGAATGGGTTGTGCTGAGGTGAAAGTGAATTAGAACGAAATTGGAGCCGATTGTAGCTTGTTTGTAGCCTATTTAATATGTTGATCTGTCAGAATTTTGCTTTCAGGGTGCCAGGGTGGGTTAAGTTATTAGCTAACCAAGGTCTTAAGAATGTAGTGAAAATAGGTATGGAGAAGACTATTAGTTCTTCACTCCAAGGACTATCTAAGGAACGATCTTTCTCTTTTCCTCAAGTAGTCCTGTGGTATTCTGGCTAACTGATTGAGATCTTTGTCCAATTCATCTTTTCGCTTAACACTTATGGAAAGAATTTGGGTGGCAGTTAGTAATGGCTGCTGATTTGGTTAACAAAATTTGTAAAAGAACATCCAAGTTGTGTCATGCTTAGTTTGTATAATGTATCTATAAGTTCTCTCTGTCCCCCCTTATATTTATCTTTCTATATATGTCTCTCCCTATGAAGTGCCTTAGTAATTGTGTATAACCCATAATTTCTGTCTAACTAGTCCATTTTTTTATTAAAAGAAAAAGTTAAGCTTGTTGTCCAACTTAGAACTCCAAGGATTGTTTTATTGCAAAACGTATATGCAAACATTCTTCTGTTTGATAAGGCCAAACTTACAAGATTATGAATTGGCCTTTATGGTGCATGATAATGAGTTACAGTTGAGTTTCACTCATTTCTTGCCATCACGTATTGTTCCTATTGTTGTCTTGTAGTCTTACAAGAAGTGAGTCTAGCGTACTCAAGCTTACTAATTTCTTTTATTGTACGTTTTTCAGCCCTTTCAGATGATTCAAAGTCTCAAAAAGAGACGAAAACTGAAGATCATTCTTCTTCAAGTAGAATGAGTGGATCTACAGTGTTCATATTATGCATCGCGGTGGCAACAGTCGTGGGTTTATCATTTTTTCTTTTCAGGCTATGGCAAAAGAAGAAACGTGAAGAGCAATATGCTCGTCTATTAAAACTGTTTGAAGAAGATGATGAGCTTGAGCTTGAACTTGGTCTTCGGGACTAAGCTGATTAATGTAATGGAGGTAGCTTTCTGGTTATTATTATTATTTTTACATATTTTTTCGTGTACTCCCCATTTTGGCTGTGAGTTATTCTTAACTGGTTGCATAATCAATAGTCCTTACTCCTTATTGCCTCACTTAATAGGCAGTAATGTGAATTTCACACTTCTCGTCAGTTAGTAAGACCTTAATTTAAAATGGTAGATGGTATATAATGATTTTAAAGAAGAGGGTACGTGGTGAACTCAAATACTTTTGACCTAGAAATTTTATTTCCTGTTTACGAATGCATTATTGTATAAAATAAACGCCAATGTTATTTCTTTTGGGGCAGATGTGAATGGCAATTCTGGATCAGAAAGACGAGTTCCTGTCGCCAGTTGTAGAATTTGGGCAGAAGAGATGTAGAGATGCCATGCGAGTGTTATACATGTGAGGGGATTCAATTCTTCTTACTGAAATTTGTACTGATATGACCCAAGACACTAAACTTGCCTTTCTTTTTGACATTCTTTCTCATCCGGTTTGTTTTATAGGTAACGATTGTTATTTTGTGTGAAATATTTGAAGTCGATAAATGCTTGTAAATTTCAAAGTTTGTGTCATTGAAATGTTATAGGGTGTCGACAAGTAATTGTCGACTGATTCATAGAATGACTTTGTGTTCATTGTAGCATTCTGATCTTGCCTTTTCGTGGATCTAGACTGCTCGATTTAGTGTTAAAGTCTCTGCTGCCGCCAGCGACTTGGATTCTCGGCTATTATGGGTCCATCTCAAGTCTTGACCCATCTTTTCTCTAAGGTCTCGGAGATCTGCGTCAGTCTCTTTTGTGAACCTTTAGGTTTTTTAACCAACATTTTCTTTTGAGTCAAGCATCAACCCTAACTGTTGATGTTAATAGTCTCTTCAAGGATGCCTTGCTCGAATCCATACTTTATCCTTTTAAGGTTCAACCCTTGGTTTTAGAGTTTTGCATCACGAGGCTTTGTGTTGTTAGTTTCACTTTTGTTCAAACTAGTTTGTAGGTGGCTCTGATTTAGAGTATGTATCAAAAGAATGACACAAGTTCACTTGAAAGTATGTATTTTGGTGTGCTTTTAGGAACCGTGAGGTTAATTTTATTTGGATCAATCATAACTTAGTTATAGTGTCGTAGTTCTCTGTTTTGTCTCTTTAAGTAATTTGCGGGCTGGTTTGTATATAAAACTAGTTTTTTAATTTAAGCAAAAGTTAAGCGGAAATAGGTCCAAAAAGATTTCGACTTGTATTTTACATTGATGGTGAAAAAAGTTAAAGGTATAATCAGGCGAAAGATAGCTATACAAAAATTAAATGTATTTTCGACTTTCCTGGTAAATGTGTGCAGACTCTTCCATCAAAAGTAACAGACCCAGCAAGGTCAACATTATCTGTCATCAACATCAACAAACATTAAAGAAAAGAACTGATTGCATACCATTGTTGGTTGATTCATTTGATGTTTGAGAGAATGTTCAACTGTTAAAAAACAGGACATAAGTTTGAATAACATCAGCCCCACCTTCCTTGCCCTTGGCAATCAAAAATGAGGCCACATCTGAGATCAATACATCCAAAATACTATCTTATGTAGCCTAACCATAAAATATGTATCATCCATGAAATGTTGCATGTTAAAACTTATGATTTAGTTACAACTTAGAACTTATGTAATTGAATTGAATAATAATGTGCTCGGTAGTCTTAAAGAGATCCCGTTTATGGTTTTTATTGTTTACAAATGTTTGCGTTTCTCGACCACGCCATAGAATATGTATTGATGACAAATTGGAATGCATGGTGGGAGATCATGTCTAGAAGATGAAGTCATTACTGGAATTGGCTAAGAAATCATGAGTAGCACTTATGTTGGGGTACTTTCTTCTCGTAAGGGTTGAAGAGAGAAATTCATGCTTCCCTGTCCGATGTGGCTTCCTTGTAACGAAGATATAATGCTTACATTTTTGTGTTTATAAAAAAATAAAAAATGAACTTGAAGTCATAACATTACTACTTTTAAAGCAAAAATTCTAAAATCATAAATAGCATTGATTGTACCATTGATAATAGAAACGGTGCATATTACTATACATACAAATACCATATTAAACACTCTTTATGCGGATGGTACAACCTCATATGCAACCTTATTCGTTTTGTCTTTTATTCATATATAGAAAGAAACGATAAACACAACACGATGCAATCTTTTATTGTTTGGAACAATATATCTTTACCTCAATATTTACACGTTATGATAGAGATGTTAGTTACCCCTTAATCTAGTTGTTCAAATCATAAATCTGTAAGAAGATCCATTAACTTAATGGACATTCCAGATTTACGATTCGCAGATCAAAATGAACATAATCATGTACAACTTATTCAAGATGGTTACTCAGGTCATAAACAAGGTATTATCAAACTTCACAAATTAAGATGAATACCTAATATTTAATCAATTAATATAAAAAAATAATATTATTATTTGTAAATTAACAAATTATTTGGATCATGGTGATCAAAATTATGTTTGTGCTAAATGCCATGCAAAACTATGGAAAGGTGAAATATTATAAAGTAGACAAAGCAAGGCTAGAGAAAGCTAATCTCTTTGTTGTTAGTACGGAAAGTCATGCTTCCACATTTAAATGATGCTCCTGCTAATTATAAAGTTCTTTATAGTGGATTGGATTCTAAAGGGAAGTATTTTGTGAAAAACATAAGACGTTTCAACTAAATGTTCTCTTTCACATCTATGGGTGGAAAGGTTGATTCGTCAAATAATAGGGGAAATGCTTTATTTGTATTCAGGCTTAGCGTTAAAAACTACCACAGTATTGGGAGTCTTCTACCATCAGATGGAACAAGGCCAAAATTCTCTCAATTATATATATGACACTTACAATGAAGTTTCAAACAGACAAGGCACTTTAGGCTATGTTCGACAACTGGTTATAATTATATATTTTTCGTTAATTTTTTGTAATTTATATAGTTATTTAACTCTAATCTTACGTTATGTGTTTAGGCAATCCAATGTTTTGTCGACATCAACTTCAGATATGCTTGATCGTCATATCATTGAAGATTTAACGTCTATGTTAGATTCGCATTTTCAATTGGTTAAATCTTAAATAATGGTTCGAGACTGTTTTCAAAAGAATCCCAATGCGAATCTATGCTTGTGCCTTATTGCCAAAAGAAACCATGATGGTAGGACTTATAATCTGCCAACTCCTTCTAAAGTGGCTGCTCTAATAGTTGGTGACTTTGATAATTCATTTGAAAGTGGACATTATTGTAAAGACCAGATCAGGTACTTTACAATGTATTAGCGAACTTCATCCTTCATATCTCGCACTTCAGTATCCTTTTATTTTTCCATACGCTGAGGATGGTTTCAGGCTAGGCATTCCTCATACGAATGTCTCAGAGTCAAGCAGTTCAAAACGAGATACATTAATAATCAGGGAGTTTTTTAGTTACCGGATCCAAGACAAAATGGCTGGATTTTCATTAATTTTAAATGGTAGAAGATTTTTTCAACAATTTTTGGTAAATGCGTATACAATGATTAAAAGTGAAAGACTATTTTATATACATAATCAACAAAATACATTAAGATGTAAGTCTTATGAGAAAATACATTCAGCAAAAAATCAAGGAACTATAGATGTCTAAACACTCGGTCATCGTGTTATACTACCTTCATCTTTTACCAGTGGTGTGCGTTACATGTTTCAACATTATCTAGATGCCATGTCGCTATGTAGGTGGTATGGATATCCTGATTTTTTAATAACCATCACATGCAACCCTAAATGGCCTTAAACCAGAAGACAGACTTGATATTTTATGTAGAATATTTAAGATCAAACTTGATTCCATGATAAAAGACTTGAAGGGAAAGTCAATACTCGACAAGGTTCAAGCAGGTATGTTATTCCTATATTTTTTGCTTCATATATTGTTACATTCATATTGCTATGATTTATCAATATTTGAATGTTTAAGATCTATCCAATTTACTTTTACTATATGCTACTTATTACCTTTCTTCAAATTCTTAGTTATATTTACAATAGAGTTCCAGAAACGTGGTTTGCCTCAGGCATACTTATGCATTTTTATGCTTGGCGACCCAAACTTCCAGCGGTTGAACATATCTGTAAGGTTTTATGTAAGGCTGATGCACCTAAAACATCCAAAGTCTTCCTGCATGCATGCACTGAGGTACAGAGTAGAAATGCTTCGAAAGTTTTACACCATGCACTAGAAATATTCTAAGTGTAAAATCTTCCGAAGCCAAGACCAATATCTTCCGAAGCCAAAAGTGAAGTCTTCCAAAGCTTCAAAGACAAAGTCTTCCGAAGCCAAGAAATGAAGACAGATTTCTTCCGAAGACTTTTGGACACATGCTTTATCTGATGTACTTTACCATAAAGCTGGACCACCTTACGCTACAACTCTGTTCAATCACCAGCTTACATAAGTTGGTGAAAAGGTCCATGCTTTTGGCAACTGTACATTAAGGTCTTGAGTCCTTTTGCTTTCTACTTTATGTACTTTTATCCTTTTTGTAATATATTAAGATGTGAGCTATGGCATGTCATAGTCAATAGTCAAAAGGAAAATCTGCTTTTTGACTCTACATTTGATTTTGTGGTTGTCTAGTTCAAATGTATCCAGCTAGCCTCTAAGTATGGCCGGCTGTAGGATGTAGTATAAAGTATCTCAGGTCCTTGTATCTTTTCTTATGCTTTGTAACACTTGTAAAGAACTTGAGAGCAATATACAACATTCTTGAAAACCAATACTTGTGTTGTATGTTCTTGTTCTGTCTCATACTTTCTTGTGTTCTTAGTATCAAACTTATTGTGTTAACCAGTTCTCTATTTGATCTGTTAAGTGTTCTAAACACTCTCCTCATTGTGTGTTGTGTTGTAAGTGACCTTTCCTCAAACGGTCCTGCAATTGGTATCAGAGCATTCCAGGCTCTTAATTGTAAGATCTCACCATTTTCAGATCCCACATACACACAAATTACTTAACATCTCAAATGGCAGCTCTTACTAAATCTGATATGAAAACTAGAACCATGACAAAGTCCCTACTCATCACTCTTGAAGACTTTGACACTTGGTGCCAACGAATGGAAGGGTTCATCAAGTCACAAGACTCCAGGATGTAGGAATCTGTTGTCTGAGAGCCTCACATACCAAGCATATCTTCAGCTGCTGTTGGAGGTGGTATGATTCCAAAGGCTGTGGCTGACTATTCTAAAAAATTCAGGAAGATAATAGATATTGATCAGAAAGCCATGACAGCCCTTCACACTGCTCTTCCCAACTCCATATACAGAGGCTTCAAGAAGTGCAAAAACATCTAAACAGCTATACGATGCACTGAAGCTGATGTATGAGGGGTCAATTGAAGCCAAGGAGAACAAGAAGGATCTCCTCAAGCAGCAGTTTGAAAACTTCACCTTCAAAACAGGTGAAACCATGACCCAACAATACTTTAGGTATGTTAAGATTGTGGACACTCTAATGGATGTTGGAGTAACTCTTGAGAACAGTGACATTGTAAGGAATTTTATGTCCTCTCTTCCCAAACAATGGACACATTATGGTGTTGTTATCAAGAGAACTAAGAACCTTAAGACTCTTACTCTGACAGAGTTGTATGGTATTCTTAGTCCATACCAGATGGAGATGAACATGCAAGGTTCATCTTGTAACTCCAACAATCAACTGAGTTCAGCCCTCCATGTGGTTAAAAGGGATAGTAGAGAACCATTGCATCACCTTATCTGCTATCCTGACAACTCACAAAAGGGTCCTTTCATCACCTTTCCGGAGACACCAAGAGAAAGCTACTCTCAAGGAAGCCCATTCCAAGAGACAAGCTCTTTACAGGCCTTTGTGTCTTCTGATGAAAGCACAGACAACTTTCTCTTCACCCTTGAAGACCTGGACTGTATCCATCCAGATGATCTAGAATACATGTAGATAGTTCAGCAAATGGCACTTCTCACTCATAGAGCCAAGAAATTTTATAAAAGGACAGGGAGAAAGTTTCTAAGCAATACAACCAGTGGAAAGTTTGGGATGGACAAAAGCAAAGTAAAGTGCTACAACTGTAACTAGATGGGTCACTTTGCAAGGGAGTGCAAGGCACCAAGGACAAGTGGTGACCAAGCACAAGCCATACCAAACTACACTGAGAAAACCACCCAGAATGAGAAGCCAAAGCAGCAAACTGCAATTGCTGTTGAAGAAGGAGGCTTTGACTGGAGCTTTCAGGTGGAAGATGCATCTCCAAACCAAGCACTAATGGCTGACCATGATGAAGCAAAGGTATTGGAACATATATGTACACCTGAATGTATTGCTAAAGTGAATAGATATAGGTCCTACAACTTAGAGATAAGATCTGATCTTGAGTCTTTAAATATTTTAATATCTGATTTCAAAAGAGCTGAAAATGATTATAAACTAAAGATAGAGGACTTAGAGAAAACCAATGCAACTCTTAAACATGAACATACCAACTACAGACTCAGATCAAAGATCTCATTACTAAGTTAACTGAATGTCAGGCTGAGCTTGTGATCAGCAAAGCCAGGGTAGAGAAATGTGTTCTTGAAGAAGAGACCTTCAAGAACATGATATCCTCATCCTTTCATGCAAAAGTTTGTTATCAAAATAAGCAGGGACTGGGATCTAGTGAGATAGCTTCTCCACACACAATCTTGTCTGTAAGATCTCCTAGATGTGGAACTTTTGAAGATGAGCTTCCTCTCATAGACCCCAAATGTGAAGAGGATGAAGAGGAGATAGTGAAGGATGCCTCTATGAAGAGTGAAGAAGAGCATTCTAAGAAGGGTCACTAGACCTCTGAGGAAAGTAAAAGGGTTGGGATGACCAAGTCAAAGAGAAGGAACTTGATCAGAAAGGCCAAGAGGAAGTCCAAGAAGGCTCAAGAGATCAAGGCCACCTTTAACTCTATGCAGAAACAAATCTTTATCTCTGCAGGATTCAAGGTGGTTAAGGCTGAAGACATAGATTTGAACTCTAGTACCAGGAGTCCTAGTTCATGTTCAAATCATCCCAAGAACATGAAGAAGGCTGAACAGTTGTGTACCACTGCTACACAACCTAAACCATCCAGCTCCAAAGGTAGCTCTCACCCTAAAAGAATTGCCACATCATCTGCAAAGATGAAGATGGAAAAGGAAAGAGATCAAGTTCAGCCTTGTTCTGAAAAGAAGACTCTCAGGAAGAAGAAGATGAATTGTGTTATGTTTGGTAGTACTTCTCATTTTGCTAAGGATTGTCTTTACAATCCAAAAAGTACTATCCACGTAACCAAGAAGGAGACTTCTGAGAGTTTGAAGAAGAAGAAAGCTTCGGAAGGAAAATCTTTTCTTTTCGGAAGCTCCAAAATGAAGGAGAAGACAAGTGGAAATTTGTCTTCGGAAGAAAATTTGGTCTCAGAAGAAAGGAATATTTCTAAAGCACTGAAGCCTGCTGCAGTGTTAGCAAGATCTTCTGAAAGTTCAGTATCAAAACTTCCGAAGTTATCAAAACTTCCGAAGTGATGAAGGTCAAGTCTAAGTGACTGAAAGTTCTTCATCAACATCAGGAAATGATCCTCAAAACATGACAATAGGATCAATTACTGTTGTATTGTCTTCAACTTCTTTTGATGAGCCCAAGACCAATAAGGCTTGGGTTTCCAAATGTAACTAACCATCTCTTTTGTGCAGGAACAACTCAAGACAAATAGGAATGTATGGATTATTAATAGTGGCTGTTCCAGGCACATGACAAGCAATGGGTCACTACTCCAAAATTTTGAGAAAATTGATAGACGACCAGTTACCTTTGGGGGAGATGCTGGAGGTTACATAACTAGAAGGAGCAGGGTCACAAATGGTAAGCTCAACATTGAGAAGGTAAACTTTGTCAAGGAGCTTGGGTAAAATCTTTTGAGTTTATCTTAATATTATGATTAGGGTCATAACATACTCTTTACTGAGCATGAGTGCATTGTTCTCAAGCCTGGGGTGGTCATTCCTCATGAGCATATCCTGCTCAGAGCCCCAGGAAAGGGAACATGTACAAGATGGATTTGCAAGAAACATCTCCCTCAGGAGAAGTTTCATGCTTTCTATCTAAAGCAAATAGTGATGAGTCTTTCCTCTGGCATAAAAGAATATGCCATGTAAACTTTAAAAACATGAATAAATCAATTAAGAATGATTTGGTAACTGGAATGCAAAAGAAAGAGTTTAGAAGTGATGACCAGTGTGTTGCATGCCTGAAAGGGAAGCAAGACAAGGTATCTCACAAGCCAAAGGAAAGAAACACCATCACTACACCCCTACACTTATTACATATGGATCTTTTTGGCCCTACCAATGTATTGAGTCTAGGAAAGACCTCTTATTGTTTGGTGATCACAAATGATTTTACAAGATTCACTTGTGTCTTCTTTCTTAGAACAAAGGACGAGACCCCTAAGATTCTGAAAAATTTCATCTTAAAGATTGAGAATCAATGTGATTACAAGGTCAAAACCATAAGATGTGATGAAGGAACTGAATTCAAGAACCAAATCTTTGATACATTCTGTGATGAAAAGGGTATTATAAGACAATATAGTGCTCCTAGGACTCCTCAGCAAAATGGTGTTGCTGAGAGGAGAAACATGACACTTATTAAAGCTGCAAAACTATGTTGTCTGACTCTAAACTGCCCATCACCTTCTGGGCAGAGGCAGTGAACACTGCCTGCTATGTGCAAAATAGAGTTTTAGTAGTCAAGACACATGGTAAGACTCCTTATGAACTTTGGCACAAGAGGAAACCTTTCATTGGTTTTTCAGGTCATTTGGATGTCCTTGCACCATCTTGAATACCAAGGATCAAATTGCCAAGTTTGATGAGATATCAGATGATGGACATTTTATTGGATACTCCTCTCAAGCTAAGGCTTATAGAGTATACAATCTTACAACTAGAGTAGTTGAGGAGTCAGCCAATGTGACTTTCAATTAGCACACTACTAGTGTGAAAGGTTCTGGTCCTGATTGGCTATTTGATCTTGATTTAGTTACCAACTGTTCTAACAAATCTTGTGAGCATGTTTCAGGATCTACAGTATACTACCTACAGGTGATCCTGATCCAAGATTTGAGCTAAGAAGACCTTCAAGCTATACTACTACAGCTCCAGTTGTAACTAACCCTGCAAATGGAGTCCCTATCAGCACAACAATGACAAATTCAGTTGATACCTCTAGGGTGCCTTTAAATTCCAGCATAGAGGCATAAAACTCAGATGATGGAGCTTCAAATGTAGGAGGAAATGGTGGTGGTGAAAGTGATCAAGAGTTTCTTGATGCTGATAACCACTCCATTGAAGACAACATCAATGATGTCACACACTCATTGGATCAAGTTACACTTGATAAGTGTGTTGATGTGGTGGGAGAAACTTCAATGCCTGATCTAAACTTCTCTAATTTAGATCTCCAAGCAACTTGCTGTGATCCCTCAAATAAGGATCCACAAGTCTCACCCCACCACAAACATCATTGGAAATGTTGACACCGGGGTAAGAACAAGAGGACAAACCCATGATGTAAATGTTTGTCTCCACTCTTGTTTTCTATCTCAGATAGAGCCAAAGAAAGTTGATGAGGCTTTAACATTAAAGCTATGCAAGAGGAGCTGCTTCAATTCAAAAGGCAAAAGGTTTGGAACCTATGTCCTTTTCCTCAAGGGAAGACTACCATAGGAACTAAATGGGTGTTTAGAAATAAGAAGGATGATAGAGGATTTGTCATCAAAAACAAGGCTAGACTAGTTGTTCAAGGATACACACAAGAGGAAGGAATTGACTACTGTTGGAGCTATAAAAGATAGTCTATATTATCAACACAGTGAAAGTCAACCAAAGTCAACGTCACGGTCAAAGTCAACAAAAGTCAAACCCGACACGTTAGAGACAAGTAACCGAGACGAGACGTTGAAGATTTAGATGACTAGGAGTTTTATTGTAATAAATATATTTTGTGTGAACAAAATATATTTTACTTTCTTTGAGTCATGTTTTAGTCTAAATATATATGTTGGACCAAAAGAACCAATGAGCCGGATCAGAAAAACCTTTAAGTCCCACAGACGTCACAACAACTACTGAAGTCCACAACAGCTGAAGACAACAACTGAAGACAAAGTCTGAAGACACAAGTGCTGAAGACAAAGTCTGAAGACACAAGTGCTGAAGACAAAGTCTGAAGACACAAGTGCTGAAGACAAAGTCTGAAGACACAAGTGCTGAAGACAAAGTCTGAAGACACAAGTGCTGAAGACAAAGTCTGAAGACACAAGTGCTGAAGACAAAGTATCAGATGTTGTCACAACAGCTGAAGAGGACTTCTTCAGTAGTTGTGACGGTTTTCTTTCAGTAGTTTTATATTTTCTATTTTCAGTAGTTTTTGTAAAACGACTGAAGAGTTTGTTCTTCAGTCGTTGTAGTATCAGTAGTTTTCTTTTCAGTTGTTTCATGTTTTAAACTTTGACATGTTCTCAGTAGTTGTGAACATTTCAGTAGTTTATTAAGAATTAGTTATTTTTGTATTAGATCTGCTAGTAATCACCATTCCGTGATTACAGCAGTGATTGCACTCTATATAAGGAGTGCCAACCTTATTGTAATTGCGAATGATTGAGCAATAATATTGAGCATTATTGAAACATTCCAAATCACAGAAAAATATTCTCTCGCATTTGTTACAAATAACATTCTCTTGCTATAAGTTGACTAATTCGTCTCTTCATTCCGCTGCATTACACTCTTATACTTCAAACTTGTGATCTTTGATCCTGTCAATATAGTCTAGGGGGTTATGTGTAAATATAGAAACTTAAACTAGACTATAAATAGCCTAATTGTAATTAGAATTAGGGAATGGTTGCATGACCAATTGATTGAGGGATTTACTTGTAAACACATATTTTGCAATCTAGTTGAAGATCAAAGGGGTTTTGATTGTGATCATCATATTTTGATCTAATTCTTCATGATTTGATTCAAGTTTGATTATCCTGGATTTACAACTACACAGATGTCTTTGCTCATGTTACAAGACTTGAAGTTGTTAGAATATTCTTAGCTTTTGCTGCATCCAAGGATTTCAAGGTCTACCAACTTGATGTCAAGTGTGCTTTTCTTTATGGGGTGATTGATGAAGAGGTGTATGTCAAACAACCATCTGGGTTTGAAGATCCTGATCATCCTGATTATGTCTGCAAGCTTGATAAAGCTCTTTATGGGCTGCACCAAGCTCCTAGGAAGTTGTATGAGACTCTATCTCAGTATCTCTGTCAATATGGATACAAAAGAGGTAATATAGATGGAACTCTCTTCATCAAAGGAACTGGGAATGACTTAATGCTAGTATAAGTATATGTGGTTGACATTATTTTTGGATCAACCAATCCAAAGCTCTACAAAGACTTTTTTTAAGCTGATGAAGAACAGATTTGAAATGAGTGCAATGGGAGAACTTAATTTCTTTCTAGGAATTCAAGTGAAGCAGGTTGACAGTGGCATCTTCATAAGTCAGTCAATGTATGTGCAAGGCATACTTACAAGATTCAACATGACTAACTGTAAGGTTTCTAAGACACCCATAGAAAGAAACCACTCCCTTGGACATGCTCTTGAGAGAGAGTGTGTGGATGAACGCCTCTACAGGGCTATGATTGGGTCTCTTATGTACCTCACAACTAGCAGGCCTGATATCATGTTTGCCACATGTATTTGTGCAAGATATCAAGCCAACCTCAAGATGTCACATCTGAAGATCAAGTATAGGTTGGACTCACCTTAGTTTAGTTTAGATTATGTTTATATTACTTTGTAATAGGTTTAATGTTAGTTACTTTTGAATGTAGTTCATTTTGTCTAGTTTTGTAGTCCAGCGAAACTATGAGCAAAATTACAGTTTCGCTCATAGTCAGCTGTTGTAGTTCACCCGGTGGAACTGTTGTTTCTGCCGGGCGAAACTATTTTCGGCATTACAGTTTCGCTGGTAGCGAAACTGTATGCGAAACTAAGACTGCTATATATAGATTTAATCATTTTCATTGTTTGGTAATCCTAGCGAAACCCTAATCGTTTATCATTGTTGCTAGTGACCTTTGTAAGCAGTATTATCATAGAAATACATTGGTGCTTTATTATTATTTGTGTTGTTCATCATTGTTCTTATTTTGATACACTTGTGATTGTTCTCAATCTTCTTCATCTTAGTTGTTTATTGTTTGTATTTGATATTGAACGATTCAACAACTCATTTGTACTGCAAATCGATCAAATGGACCAACAATATGGTATCAGAGCCTTAGTGCTCATGATTTGTTGAGTTTTTGGTTGTTTTTGTTCAATATCAAGTTTTCATCAATTTCAGATCAGATTCTAGTGTATTTGATATGGAATTTGCTTGAATTTTGTTTGTTTGTGGTTGGAGAAGCTCTGTGAATCATCAGATCTCAAATCCATTGAGTTTTTGATGATTTCAGATTGATTTCGTGTTGAAAAAGGTTTTCAGCTTCATCCGGCGAAATTACAGATTCATCCAGCAAAACTGTCTGCTCTTCCGGCGAAACTACATGTGTTATCCTATTTGAAGTTGTTTTCAGTCGTGCTGCGAAACTAGTTTCATTGAACGAAAGTTCAACAGTGTTTGTTGGTGATTTTCAAGCGAAGTTGTTGCCGAAAGTACCATTGAACGAAAGTTCAAGCTTGTTTCCTGCGAAATTGTCGACGAAACTAAGCAATTTCAAGCATTTGGCTAGCGAAACTGCTGCGGAAATTGCCAGCGAAATTAAGGCAACCCAGCGAAACTAGATTTTCTCTGCGAAATTGTCTGCGAATTTACCAATTTTCAGCGAAACTATTTCTTTCCCAGCGAAACTAGTATGTCAAAGATGACTTCACTCACCCTTGCTAATCTTGAAAGCGTAGCTCCCAATAGACCTCCGAGACTCATTAACGGGGATAATTTCGAGGATTGGAAGAGATGTCTCAAAGACTTTTCTTCTACACTGACCACAATCAATGGGAATCTATCATTTCTGGTCATCACATACCAACTGTCACTATTGGTGATGCTGTATCTCAAAACAAGGACTCGTCCACATTCACTGAGAAGGATCTGAAGCTGATCGATCGAGACCAAAAAGCTTTTGGAGCATTAACTCTCTGCCTCGCACCAGGTATCTACAATCGATTTGCTGAGCATAAGAATGCTAAGTCCCTCTTCGATGCTCTATGTGAGTTCTATGATGGTAATGATGAGCTGGTGAAGGATAAGAGCATTCAAGCTGAGAAGGAATTCAACTCCATTGTGGGATACAAGAATGAGAGTCTCACAGATCTCACAAATCGTTTTCTGACAGTTTCAAGCACACTGAAGAAATACGATGAAAAACTTTCCAATAGTGAGCAAGTAAACAGATTGCTAGACTCTCTCCCACCTCAGTGGAGCCTTCAAGTGAGAATGCTAAAGTAGGAAAGAGGTTTCACTGATTACAAGCTGATAGACATCATCAATAAGCTTAAATCCTTTAAGTTAGACATGAAAAGAAGGGAATTCAACCAAACCATGATGCCTACATCTTGTTTCACTTAAAATGTTGCATTACTGTCTTCCGCTGCAAGCTCTCATATTCAGACATCTAGTCAAGGAGGAGTGAATACTGGTAATTACTTAGGAGGTTGTGGTACTGTTGGGAGAGATCAGGCTAATACGAAAGAAAATTTTGAAGCTTCAGTTCCATATGAGACAATGGCTCTTTTTGGTATGTTTGTTCAGAGCTATGAAGCCTTAGTGGCAGGGGAGTTGAAAGGGAAATGAATGACGATGGAGGATATGTATCAGGTGGACCCTGATGATCGTGAAGAGACTGATATTCAATGGCAAATGGCAATGTTGACACTTAGAGCCCGGAGATTCATATAGCGCACTAGAAGAAAGAACTTCGGAGCTCAAAGCTCTAACTCCAAACTAGGATATGATAAATGTAAGCTGAGGTGCTTTAATTGCAAACAGTTGGACATTTCAAACGTGAATGTCCATTTCCAATCGTCACTGATCCTGGTAACTCGGGAGTTCCACGACTGGTTTCTAGCGGGAGTAAAGAGGATATGAGCACAAGAAAGAGACAACTTTGATCTCTAATTTTGATTGGAGTGCTGAAGTTGAAGATACGAGAGATAAGATTAATCAAGCACTGGTGGCTGAGATTGTAAAAGAAAAGGTGAAGGTGAAGGACGATGAGAGGGTGAAAGAAGGTAAATCTGAGGAACTCAAGAAGGAAGGAAGTCAATCCACTGAGCAAGGAAAGAAAAAAGATGATGATGCTATCACTGTTGAGGAAAGCAAGTCAAGTACTCCGGTGTGCCAATGTGAGAAGGCCTTAGCAGCAGAAAAGGTGGTGATGTTCCGTATGAGGTAATTCAGGACATGTGTTCTTCTGCATGTAAAATCAGATTATTTGGGGTTTATAAAGCTAATCGTTTATTAATTGATAATGAGAAAGATTTAAAAAGAATTAATGAGGAACTTAAAATAAATGAATCTAAATATTTTGTTAAAGTAAACGAGGCTTTGAAAGAAAACGATCACCTAAAACGAATTGTTTTGGAAAGAAATGTTGAGATTAACACTTTGACTGAAAGGGTTGCTCTTGCTGAATTCGAAATAAGCAAACTTCAGTCAAAGCTAGATATATGGATGATATCAGGAATGAAACATGATGATCTATGTAAATCTCAACGGGGGGCTAGGATTAAAACAAGATTAGGATATGAAAATGCTAAGGTTTATCCTCCTCCCAGTACTTATTGCTATTCTCCTTTGCTTGTTCCTCATCCTTCTAATTATTTGATCAAAACAGATACTAACAGTATGTCTGCAGGTTTAGAAGGTGTGAATCCTAAGCATGTTCGTGAGGACTACGATTATGGACCGACTAGTGGGCTTAGATGCACTAGTCTTAGTACACCTGAATTTCAGCATCCTGTTTTAGATCATAAATCTAGTTTAAAGTCTGTTTTTGTTTCTAGTGAATCTGTAATAGACTCTGTCTCGTCATGTTCTTGTGATGTTTCTATTTTATCTTTAACTTCTGTGGATTGTGATGATGCTACTGTTTCTGATTGTGTTAATAGAGTGAATGATTCCACTAAAAGGAGCAACAAGAAAAATAAGATTAATTGTTTTGAAAAATTCTTTTCTCATCCTATTCCATCTTTTACCTTAATGAATAATTATTTATCAAATGAAAGGATATCGTCATCATCTGACGCTAGTACAAGTGGTACAAGTACTACATGTACTTCTGATGACAATTCATCTTCTTTTGTAAATAACTATTCTTTTTTCAAATAAAAACAGACCTCGAGACATGTATGAGACATACAGTGATGTAGATTCTAAACTATCTGAATGTGATGAGGAAATACATATTGATCCAATCCCTACCCCGTTACATAATAGACCTAGATTAAAACCACACTGTTTTAGGTGTGGTAAAGATGATCATGTAGTTAAGCATTGTCCAGAACTACATCATAGACATGTTAATAGGAATTCATTTGGGAATATATTGACAAAATTAGTTAATAATTTCTTATGTAAGAAATCTGTTCTTCCTAAACCCAAAGTTGTTCAAACTTGGGTCCCCATTTCACCTGGTTAACCTATTCTTTGATATGTTTGCAGGAGTCATCCACGAAGGTCGTCAACAGTGTATGGCATGTGGATAGTGGATGCTCCAGACATATGACGGGGCTCAAGGACTTATTGACAAATTATCGAATAATAAATGGAGGATATGTCGCATTTGCTGGCGACAAGAAATGAGGGAAAATGATCGGCCAAGGAGAAGTTTCCAATGGCTCTCTAACTTTAGAGAAAGTCAATTATGTACCCGAGCTTGCGTTTAATCTGTTGAGTGTCTCTTAGATTTGTGATAAGGACATTCCACTCTTGTTTAAGTCCAATGAATGTCTCTTTTTAAAATCTGAGATTGATATTCCAGATGAGATGGTACTAATGAAGGCTCCATGAAAGAATGATACATATCTTCTTGACATGGGTTCAAGGGAGTCAACATCTACCGTCACCTATCTTCTGTCCAAAGCTTCCAACTCTGAGTCTTTTCTATGGCATCGCAGATTGGGCCACGTTAATTTCAAAAATATAAACAAATTAGTTAAAAACAATCTCGTTAGGGGACTACCTTTAAAAGATTTTTGTGTGGTTGAAAAATATATGGCATGTGCCAAGGGTAAACAACATAAGAAACCACACAAGCCAAAACTCGAAAATAGCATATCTAATCCCCTCGAGTTGTAACACACTGATTTGTTTGGCCCAATCAGTGTTAAATCAATTGCTAAAAAATCTTTCTGTCTTGTTATAACAGATGATTTTTCCAGGTACTCTTGGGTGAGATTTCTTGCTCACAAGGGAGAGGCTGCTGAGGAGCTGCAGAAGCTAGTTCTTTCAATCAAGTCTATACGCAAGAGAAAAGTTATGGCAATCAGAAGTGACAACGGTACCCAATTTAGAAATCAGATCTTTGATTCATTCTGTGATGCTAAGGGAATTTTACGACAATTCAGTGCTGTAAGGACTCCTCAACAGAACGGTGTGGCTGAACGAAAGAATCGTACCCTTATTGAAGCTGCTCGTACAATGCTGATTGAATCCTCCTTACCCATTATCTTTTGGGCTGAGGCAGTGAACTGTGCTTCATACGTTCTAAACAGGTTGTTGATAGTCAAGGACAAAATGAAGACTCCTTATGAACTTTTTCATAAGAGACAGCCTTTAATTGACTTCTTTTGATCATTTGGCTGCTCCTGCACTTTATTGAATACTCAGGCGCAGAAGACGAAATTTGGTGCCGTGTCTGATGAATGTTACTTCGTCGGCTATTCTTCTTCTCAAAAAGCTTATCGGGTATATAACAAGAGAACACGTATTGTTCAAGAGTCGTTCTATGTTGATTGGCAGGAATCTAATTCCTCCGATGTTCGATCTGAACCAGCATGGTTCTTTGACTCCGATACGATGTTTAACTCATTTAATCTTCCTGTCTTCGACGATGATGCGTCTATCTCCAATGTTCAAACAAATATCATTGCTCCAACTCCATTACCTGTCATTCCTCAAGCTCATCCCACCTCATCTACAAATGATGCCACGTCAGTTGATATTGCATCGTCTTCATCATCATTTGACCTTCCACCTCTACCTGTTTCTGCATCTCTTCCTTCATCACCAACATTTACCTCATCACAGCCAGTACCATCCCTCTCACCTTCATCTACCCATCAACAATCTATCAGCCAACCATCTTCAAACACCCTGCCTATACACACTGATTTCAAAACCTTGGAAGATCATCCTTATGATAACATCATTGGATCTATCACCGATGGAGTACGGACGTGGAGTCAATCTGGTTTGATTAACATTTGTCTCTTCTCTTGTTTTATATCCCAAATCGTTCCGGAAAATGTTCATGCAGCTCTCCAGGACCCTTGCTGGGTTGAATTGATGCAATTAGAGCTATAACAGTTTAGGAAACTCAAAGTGTGGACCCTGGTCGATCTTCCACCAAACAAATGCCCAATTGGCACGAAATGGATTTTCAAGAACAAACACGATGATCGTGGCATTGTGGTGCGTAACAAGTCAAGATTGGTGGTCCAGGGATTTGCTCAAAAAGAAGGGATAGACTATACCGAAGTTTTTGTTCCGGTCGCCCGTCTTGAAGCCATCAGAATCTTTCTAGCTCATGCTGCCCATAAACAGTTCAATGTCTATCAGATGGATGTCAAATGTGCCTTCCTTTATGGAGATATTGACGAGGAGATATATGTGTGTCAACCACCAGGTTTTGAGTATCCCGATTTTCCTGACAAAGTTTACAAGCTTGACAAGTCTCTTTATGGTCTTCATCAGGCACATTGGATCTGGTATGAGACCCTAACACAGTATCTTAAGCAATGGATTCTCTCTTGGCACCATCGATATGACATTATTCAAGAAGGAAGTGGATAGTGAGATGCTGATCGTACAAGTCTATGTCGATGATATTATCTTTGGCTCCACCAATCCAAAGATGTGTCGGGAATTTGAGGAGGTAATGCGTAGTCATTTTGAAATGAGCAATGGGGGAAATGTGCTTTTTTCCTTGGGCTGCAAGTTGAACATAAGCCAGAAGGAATCCTCATTCATCAAGACGAATGACGCTTCTCCTGAAATAACTCCATTTACTGCTCAAACGTGCCTCACTCCTGACGAAAACATGAAACCTGTTGATCCTCATCTCTACAGATCTATGATCAGTTCCCTTATGTATCTTACAACAAGTCGTCCCGACATCACCTTTGCTATAGGATATTATGCTTGATACCAGTCTACCCCGAAAGAGTCTCATGAAAAAGCTGTAAAACGTATCTTTCGTTATCTTAAAGGCTCTTCTCGTTTAGGTCTTTGGTATCCTTATGGTGGGAATTTTGACTTACATGCCTATTCTGATAGTGATTCTAATGGCTGCAGGTTAAACAGGAAGTCGGTTACTATTGGATGTCAATACTTGGGAAATTGTCTGGTTTCATGGCAAAGCAAGAAACATACCACTGTTTCTCTCTCTACGGGAGAAGCAGAATACATTGCTGCCTCCAGTTGCTGTTCACAAGTACTCTGGATCCAGCACCAGATGATTAACTATGGGATAAACTTTCTCCATACACCGTTGTTCTGTGACAACAAAGCAGCCATTGGGATCGCCAAGAATCCTATTCATCATTCCCGAACCAAGCACATTGAGACACAGATTCATGCAATCCGTGATGCTCAGCAAAAGAGTTTTATTGATATTATTCCCATTGACACCAAAAATCAAAAAGCAGATTTTTTCACTAAAACATTTGATAAACCTCGCTTTTATGAATTGATCTCTATGTTAGGTTTAATATCATTTTAAAACTCATTTTCCTTAAAACTATATTCTGTACAAATTGTTTATTCTTCTCCTTTTATTTTCTTTCTTGTCTTTTTGTTTAGTCCGCTCCTTCATTCTTCATCATTTTTCACATTAAAAAAATTAATAATAACAATATATATATATATATATATATATATATATATATATATATAAAATTATATATAATAATAATAATAATAAAATTTTATAGTGATATAAGCTCAAGTAAGAAATTTCCATATCTTTCTTAAGTGTAGAAATTTCGGGGGAGAATATATATTAAAGTTCTTCTTGTTTTCCTTTGCAGAATAAAATGAGAAGCCTGGATGATGTAAAGAAGGTTAAAAGTATTATGTGGGATATGTTTGATAGGTTCAGCCAGAAATCAAAGTAAACTGTTATTTTGTAGCTGAATTAATAGAACAAGAAACTTGATGACTCAAATAATCCCCTTGACATCTTTGGCATTCACAAAGTTTCAAGTCCTTGTTCAAAAAGGATTGAGAACATGATACCTCTGTTTTGAGTTATTCTTATCTAAAGTATCTTTGGGTCAAATCATTTCAATCTATCTCAAAAAGCAATATGCTTTTTCATCTTTGCATATTAGATGCTCCCTGCTGTATTCTATCTTATGCTTATCTCCTCTGCTATGTGTGAACATTGACCTGGAGTTATGATCTCCTTTGCTGTACGATAGTACTGACCTGGAGCTCTCGTCGACACAATATGATAATCTTCTCTGTTGTACGTAAGTATAGACCTGAAGTTATCATTTGAAAAACTCAATTGATCAACTCCTCTATTATACGTAAGTATAGACCTGGAGCTCTCATCATTTGATGTCTATAAGGGCATTGCTTCTTTTGAAATAAGACCTCTGTTGCTTCTGGGAGGAAGATTCATGCAAAGCGTGTCATTTGTTTAATACATCATGAAGACAGGATAAGTTTCTTTGCCAAATGTTTGTGGGGAATGGGTCATTCAATGTTTTCTTTGAACAAAATCCAAAACATGATAACAATAGCTGCGATGCACCTGTTGAAACGAAGAAGGCATGGACTTAAAAGGACAAGCATATCAGCAATCCCGCCAAACTTTGATTCTCCAGAATATCTTTTCAGCTTCTCGTTCATATCCTTTTTTATTGTTCAAATTTTGTTATAAAATTATTAATCATGAATAAATGGTGAGGTCTTGTGGGGCATTTTTCTTTTGATTTTGTTTACTGTATTTTAATTCCTTTATTTCTTTTTCTTTTATTTTTATTTTTATTTATTTTATTTTATTTTTATTTTTTACTTTTTATTTTATTTTATCTTATTTTAAAGAAAAGGGAATCAAAATAAAATTTTTTAAGTTTTTTGGATTACAGCGAAATTATACTTTCGCTGATAGTTTCGCAAGGGCGAAATTGTAGCTTCGACCGGCTCTTTCACGCCGTTCAAAGTAAATTTCGACTAAGAGTTTCGCCCGACGAAGTTGTAGCTTCGCCTTGCGAAACTACAGTTTCGCTTCCTGCGAAATTATTGGCTATATAACTCAATTCGCGAAATTACTTTCTCATTTTCGCACAATCGAAGGTTTACGAGTCTTAGGGTTTATCAGTCGCTCCTGTGTACGATTTTGAGTTTCTGTGTGTTTGACTCTTGATTGAGCGTTCTATCTTATTCGCAAGTGAGTTTTGAACTCAGAACTATATCTTAATCGAAGTTAAACAACAACTTTGTGAGTCTATTCGATTTAGACTCTTCGGTACCTTCGCAGTTCTTACTGCGAATACTGATAGTCCAGCGAAACTGAACGAAAGTTCATGGTTTTTCAGCGAAACTGTGGTGTTATGTTGTCCGAGCGAATTTAACAGTTTTGCTGGGTAAACTTCAGTTTCGCTGTGCCGAAACTATACTTTCGGCCAGTCGAATCTACTTCACTTTCTTGCCGAAACTAATGAATAATTGCTGACGAAACTATACTTTCGCTTGCCGAAACTAAAATTCTTCCCCTGAAACTACAGCTTCAGCCAGCGAAATTAATTTGGTTTTTGATTAATTTTAATCCTCTTCTTATTTTTCTTTAATATTATTATTTAATATACTATTCTAATGCGTTTTATTTGGTTTTCAGATTTAATGGCGAATCTAAAGTTTGACGAGAGGAACAACATTACTGCTATCTTAGACGACACACACCCTAAAGCGGTTGGATTTAGAGACTGTATTCGTTGGCTGCAGAGATCTCCTATTGCCTACGCGATCTCTCATTCTTCTACCATATATGACTTACATATCAGAGATTTCTGGCGGACGGCAGAGTATGATACGAGAGGCAACTCTCAGAGGATTGTAGCCAGAGTGATGGAGAATGAGGTGATCATTACGATTGAGATTGTATCGAGGGTGCTAAGGTTAGATGAAGATACAGGGGATGAGGTTACTATGTCAGATCAGGAGGTGTTTGAAGCCTTCAGATCGATGGGATATGAGGGACCACCTTTTGGGACGCGGAAGGAGATTAAGAAGTCCTTCCTTTCTAAAGAATGGAGATATATAGCTCACGTCTTCATTATGTGCTTAGATCACCGTAAAGGTGGATCAGATGGGCTTAACTTAGATTTGGCAAAAGCCATGGTGTTATGCTGCATGGGGAGGAAGGCAAACATAGCAAGACTGATATTTGCCTGTATGGCAGAGAATGTGATGGCATTGAAGAATGATAAATGGCTGCATTACCCTCGATTTTTACAGATGATTTTTGATGATCTTGTTCCAAACTTACCAAGACACGGGAAGGTCAAGAGGCTGGTACAAATGAACACCCGTATCTTTGCAGACTACTGTGCCATCCGTCATGACTTCAGTGGAAAAATCACTCATCTGTGGGAGAACATGTATCCACCAGAAAGATGGAGTTATATCAGGAGGGTAGACGAGTCTGAGAACAAAAGGGCTGAAGAGATCAGGGCACAACAGACAGATGTTGTTAAGAAAAGGAAAAGATATGCGAAGGAGAAGGATTATGACTTTGAGGAGGAAGTGCATGAAATGGGTGAGGAGGTAAGGGTTGAGAAAGAAAGGAGATCAAAGAAGAAAGCTGATATGGGAGAGACTGAGAGAAGGACTAAACAGAGACACCAATCATTTACTAAGACCTCAAGGAGAGAGGAGAGAGCCGGATTAGATGAGGATGTGATTAGAAACCTCAACACCTCTCTGGCCAATGAGCTAAGCATGATTAAGAAAAAACTTACCAATCAAGAGATGAGGGAAAGACAGAAGGATGAAGTGATTGATGGTATGACCAGAATGTTGATAGATCAGAATAAACTGATTAAGAGACTGTTTGAGGAGGTAAATGATCTAAAGGCTGCAGCCGGCCTGCCCAATCAGCTAACTCAACCTGAGTTAGATGATTTGACTGATACTTCCAAGTACCCATTTTTAAATATGGGTACATCTTCCCGGGCAGGAGAGGGTACATCTGGTGCAACAGCTGAAGAAGTGGGAGGTTCTGGTGTGAGGAAGGAGACTGAAAATGTGGAGAATGTTGAGGAGATGTTTGAAGCTGGATTCGTTAACATGCAGTTTGATTATAAAAAAAATTTGGTTGGTGAAGAGGTGATAATAGAGAAATCTGTTGAAAAGGATGCTGAGAAAGGGAAGGGGCTAATTGATGAAGAAGAAGATGATGAGCAACTGGTTGATTATGACTCATAACCAGAATACTATAAGGTTGATGAGAGGCCCCTAACCTATGTTGCCAAGAAGGGAGACAAGGATGGAGATGTGTTTGAAATGGCCAAAGATGAATGGTTTGTCAAGGAGAAAGAGCCTGAAGAGCTGACTCCCCTTTTCCAAAACATGGAAGGGTTGAGCAAGAAGGAAGCAGATAAGAGGAATATTATTTGGTGTTATAACCCCGTCCTCAAAATTTTTATGATCAAGAGGAGAGGGGGATGTATAACTTATATGCACAAGAGGAAGGCTTTCAAGACCTTACCCAAGTGGGATCTGAGGATGCTGGCAGTGCTGCCATTACTAAACGCTCATCTAAGTGAAAGAGCCTTGTTGCTTGAGAAGGAGATAAAGAATGGACTGAATGACAACTTTAAGTCATTCGGATTTATGAAGGCTGAGAGGAGAAGATTCAAGAAGGATAAATATTGGGAAACAGGAAAGGGAAAGATTGTGCTAAGGGTGAAAGCCCCAAAGACAGTGAACATGATTAGACTGGCAGATCCCCTCCCCCAGCAACTGCAAAACTTTGAGAAGTGGTTCTACGATAACAATACGGGAGAGGCGGTGATCAAGGTAAAAGATGGGGATGAGCTTAGAGTGTTTGATCCTATGGAGCTGTTTAGTTTTTGTGATGAAGACCTGCTAGTTCTTTGCGAGAATCATATTAAAGCGGGTGCAGGTGATGAGACGAGAAAGGAAGCCAGTCTGTTTATGACTGTGGCTAATAAAGTAAGAGGAGTGAGAGCAGAAGTGAGAGAGATAGCTGAGAAAGTAAGAGCTGAAGATGATTTAAAAATGGATGTTCGGGATTTGGCTAGACAGTTTGAGCAAGCTAGTGCTCATCCCGAAGGATCTAATGAAGCTGGAGGTGACCAGAGTGAATCATTTGCTGAAGCTCCTAAGGAAGTTGCTGCAGGAGCTGTAGAGGACACATTAGAGGCAGCGGGGGAGACTGGAGCTGACCAGGGAGAATCTATGTCTGAAGCCCCCGGGGAAGAAGCTGCAGGAACAGATATAGATACATCAGAAGCAGCGAAAGAGACTGGAGCAGACGAGTCAAATCAAGGCAATTGAAGGCGGTGAGATCCAACCTAGGGGGAGTATTGAAGATCAAGTATAGGTTGGACTCACCTTAGTTTAGTTTAGATTATGTTTATATTACTTTGTAATAGGTTTAATGTTAGTTACTTTTGAATGTAGTTCATTTTGTCTAGTTTTGTAGTCCAGCAAAACTATGAGCAAAATCACAGTTTCGCTCATAGTCAGCTGTTGTAGTTCACCCGACGAAACTATTGAATCTGCCAGGCGAAACTATAGTTTCGGCAGTACAGTTTTGCTAGCAGCGAAACTGTCTGCAAAACTAAGACTGCTTGATAGGATCAAATGTACCAATCTGTGATGATGTATGAACACAATTCAATGAAATACAAACAAAGTAATCAAATCAAGCAAGATATCAACAAAATTCATGGTTTCATTAATATCAAGCAAAGACAATTACAAAGTATGTAAGCAGGTTCGTATTCAACTAGTTACCTACTACCTGTAAGTCTAAGCTATTTATAATGAAACAAAAAGAAACTAACTAATTACAAAACTAGTCCCTATACTATTACAAAGTATTAAAAAGACATCTAAAGACAACATGTTAATATTTCTAGAACACTAACAATACTCCCCCTAAGATTTACATGGTTTTTGGTCTTCAAAATCTTCAATCTTGTCTTCTTTGTCTTCAGCTTCCATCTTCATCTTTTATCTTCAACTTTTACCTTCATCACTCAAAGAAATCTTCTGGTTCTTCCTTGATCTTGAACATTGGCTTTTGTTTGTACATCTCTAGTTCTTTTAAAGCATTAGAAATAGCATAGTTGAATTTGCTAGCAAGAATGCCTTGTTCTGGTTTTGCTTCATTTGTCTTAATCTCCATCTTGTTTATTCTTTCCAATGTATCTTTTAAAAGACATGAGATATCAATATTAGCATATAACTCAATAGGATTTTGACTTTCCTTTGAGTATACTTCTAATACCCCTTTCCTTGAAATTCTCATAAATTTAATGTCTTTTATATCTTTCTTTACAATGTTAGCATAAGCAAGAGCTTTTCTCAAAGATATTCTTTCCATAGTAGCATTCATCACATTGATGATAGAAATGAAATACTTCTTGTCTTGCTCTGCTATCTCTGGAGATACTTTTTCAAACTTTTGTATAGACAAAAATGATATATAGCTAGGATGTAATAGCTTCAGTTCAAAAACTCCAAATAAAGTAATCATATCCTCATCCCATCGTTCGAGATTTCGGACCAACTTAAGCTCAAAAATCTCAGTGTTATAAAACCATCTGAGAATTGGCTTTGAGTTTTGATTACCATCAATCACTTTTAGACCAGGAGTTGTGACCTTCTCAAAATACTTGTCACAAAATTCTATCATTAAATGTTCCTCTTCAGACTGTAATCCTTTGAGCTTTTTATTCTTCTTCAAATTAACAAAGTACTCTTTATCCTCTTGATCACATCTTGTTTTAAGAAAATTACTTGATCTATCCAATCCTCTTCTTAATAATTCTACCATCATCTTGCCATGTTTCGAATCAGATGGATTGATCAGAGGTAATCTATTTAGCTCTTTCAGATCTTGCATTGGAAGTTTTATGATACTAAAGTAAAAATGATATACATCACATACTGCATTTACTCTCTTTATAAAAAATGCATCAAATACTTCATCATACTTCCATGCTATAATCTTTACTTGGTTTGTATAATCATGAGCAATCATAGCATTTAACAATTCTGCAACTAATTGTCCTCTTTGTAGTACATTTCTTACCAAGTCTCCAGTTGATCTTGAATTATCAAAAATTTTCCTTTGTTCAGATGAGGCTTTGTATGCTTGCCTTTCAGGATCAGCAAACATTTCAATCAACTCTTTTCTGTGAACCTGTGCATCTGTCTTTCTTGCCATTTGTTTGATCTCTTGTGTCTTTAACATTCTTGTTCTTTTTGTAATTTCAAGATACTAAGGATTATCTGTATCAAGTATAATCATCTTCTTTAATTGTTTCTCTGTTTCTTGAAAACTTCTTACAAGATTCCTCAATGATACAGATTGTAATCTCTTCAGTTTCCTCCACGGGTAATTCCTAGCTTGCAACCATGATCTTAAAGCTGGAATACTCATATCATCTGGATCAGGATGGTGCAGCTCAGAGCTTGATAGTTCTTCTACATTAATACTCTCTTTTGCTCTAGTCCATTCACCATGCTCAATAAAAATCTCATTTGGATCAACTGGTGCAACTGACTCTGCAGAAATGCACTTCTCATATTCATCATTGATTTGAGAAACTGTCAGTCCATCCAAAAATACTCGATTGTATTTCATCTTCACAAGATAGTTATATCTGTCTTCAAAGTCTTGTGGAATTTCGTCTTGTTCTTGAGTTTGTTCTTGTGAAGAGAAATGTGATACAAATTGAGCTTCATCAATATCTTCATCATCCAAAACCTCATCATACCAATCATCATTATACACTTCTTCAATATCTTCTAATGCTTCAATCTGTTCTTGAACATTTTGTTCTTCAACATTTTCTTCTGTTCTTTGCACTTTGGAAGATGATTCAGTTAGATTTGTTTCTGCTACTTCATCAATTTTTCTTTTGCCTTTGAGTAGCTCAAGATTTTCTTCAACACTCATCTCAGCACTTATCACTTGATCTGGCGAGATAGGTTTTTGAGCTTCTTTTTCCTTAAGTAATTCATCTTTTACTTTTTCATTTTCTTCTGCTAGTTTCTTAACCTTCTCTTCAAGAATATCATAGTCCTTTATCATTACTTCAATGTTCTTGATGACATCTTCTTTATCTTTGGCAAAACTCACAATCTTTTCATCTTTCAATGCATTTTCTTCAGTCAACTTCAAATTTTCATCATTTAGCTTTTGAATTTCTTTTTCAAGAGATATATTCATATCTTTCATCCTTTTATTTTCATCTTTCAATTCTTCAATTTCTTTCACTTAAATCAAGTTTTCTTCTTTCAGTCTCTCCATCTCATCAATATCTACTATTTCCTCAGTTTGTACTGACACATTGTGTGTCGTACTAACAGGAATTTCTTCAACTTCTTCATTCACTTCAGTTTCAAAAACTGGATCATATAACATATCAGTCATAAAATCAAAATCAAAGGTTTGATTTTGTGAGTCTCTTTCATGTACAACATCATCATGAATATCAGCATCATTGGTTTCTTCAGCCAAGTTTTGAGGTTCATTGACAGTATCATCCTCATTTCTTTCATCATTTTCTTCTTGATGTGCTTCAGTTGCACCATCATTACCATCATCATCATCATTATTATCATCATTTTCTTCATCTGATGAGCTTTCAGTAGCTTCATCCTCACTTTCTTCATCATCATCATTATTATCATCATTTTCTTCATCTGATGAGCTTTCAGTAGCTTCATCCTCACTTTCTTCATCATCTTCAACATCCTCAATGAGATCATTTGGATCTATTGGTTCATCTTCAGATAGATGATAGTGTTGTTCATTGATATCTACTTCATTCATAGATACATTCCTGATATAATCAAATACTGGAATGTTTTGATCACCAGTAATCATTGCCAGTCTTTTATACACAGCTTCTGACATATGCTCTAATTGCAGCTTATCTCCTGTAACTCCTTCAGCATACAGATCTGGATTCTCTTCATTAATAATCAATTGGAGAAATCTTGGATACATCAAGTATTTATTTCTCTTTCCTCTTTCAAGATTAAATATGAATCCATTCATTATCCACTTAGCCATGTTGAATCTTCTGTTTGTGGCTAAAGCAATAATAGGAGATGTGTTAGGACCTGCTATTTGAATGAAATACCTAGTGATTAGCGTGTTAAACCAACTCAAATAGTGCGGAATCCTATTTGATTGGCGATCCAATCAGTGAGAACACACGAAGAATCAATCAAAAATTGAATCTAACGTTAGAAGTCGATTAGGAATCGATCTAATGTGTTCTGTGAACTTGGAGAACGATTTGGGAGGTCTCTGGACAGCTAGGGTACGTCTGGAATCGTAATGGTATGAATGCTTACGTTTTTCCACGAATTGGGTCTATTTATAGGTTAGTATTGTTCAATCGTGCGACTGGGCCAAAAGTATGGTTCAGTCGTGCGATTGAACCATGCGGTTGATTCATCCGCACGACTGAGTGTTCAGTCGTGTGACTGAGCCAATCTTATGTGTCAATCATACGACTGATCCAGTCTCCTGGTTCAGTCGTGCGATTGAGGCAATCGTATGAAGTTATTCATGCGTGTGGTCCATTCGCATGGGCCATTCGTATGAGAACTTCATTAAGTTAAGTTTGAATGTTTTAATTAATATAACATTATGTGTAACCATTCAAACAATAATAAACCCAATCAATTCAATCACGACTCATTAATGAAATATTAAACATTACAGATAACAAACAATCCATGTCATTTCATTAATCAATACAAATTACATCATAATCAGACAGACAAGATCTATTACATTACAAATCATGATCTAGGGACATACATGCATCAACAAACTCCCCCTTGGACCTAGATCTATCTAATCTCTTGTCTTCTGCATAACCTCCTTGTACTTCTTGTACTTCTCCTCTTTTGTGACTCCTGCGTGAATCTCAAACGCAAAGCAGAGTCGTATAACGTTTTGGAACTGGAGGGCTTGTACAATATCTTGCGTGTCATAGAACAGTGGCCACTTGTATAATGTATAGACATCATTAGCAGACAAGTTAGTTAGCCACATCGGGTCGAATACCCTGATTGTATCCATTTGGCCCTCTCTGTTTAGGACTATGACCGCTTCAGCTGTTCTCCAATCATAGTACCACCATTTGAAGTGTGGAGTGAAGTCCTGTGGCATTTCCCTGAGAGGGATTCTCGACATAGTGCGCGGAGGAATCCACTTCAACACAATCTTGGGCTTGCCAGTAATGGCATCAACTTCAGACCTTCTTATGTACCTAGTAGGCTGTTGGGGTCTGAAGTTAACCCATCTGGTGTGGTACTCCTTCTTAAGGGCAGCCTCGAACCAGCCTGACATTTTCCTTGGGTCAGCATACAAAAGCTTTAGCTTAGCCAGCTGGTTGAGCTCAAAACCAGGTAGAGTCTTCAGATCATGTGGAAACCTGAAGTACTCTATGCCCTGTTCCCTCTTAACCGCATACGCGTTAAGATCACAAAATAAGCCATGCTATAATCCTGCCTGACACCTTGTGGTGTTTCTTAACTCTGTAGAGCTTGGTGTAGGCATCTTTCTTTGGTGCAGCACGTTGGGCTCTCACTTCTTCAAAACAGGCAGCCCACTCAGCCTTTCGAATGTCTACGTCATCATTTGAGGCTTGGGCTGTTCCTTCTGCCTTTTCAGTTTCCTGCTCCATCTTGTTCAGTACCTCAAAAGTATCACTGACTAGGGACTCACCCAGATTGGGAACCACATTACCCTCGTTGTCAGCATACTGAGGATACTCTTCTGCAGTGATATCTTCGACCTCAAGTTCATCAACATCATTTAGCTCTTCATCACTAGTCGAATCAACTGTTGGAGCATCTTTAACGATTTCATCAGTTTTGAGTCTGAACATCTCTGCCAGTTGCTCGTTAGATAGGTCATGAATTATTCCCCCTTCTTCAGGGGTATAACTCACAGACCTTCTTACAATCTCTTGCAGATCAAGAATCATGGTTAGTTAAGTCTTGACCTGTTGAAGGGGAGCAATATCAAACTCATCTCTTTGAAAATTTGGATCTGTTTAATTTAAACATTCAACACATAAATCATTAGTAAGTAATCAAACAGAATTACATTAACTTAATATATAAACATTCACAACATTTGTTTTTCAGTACATGATTCAAACACAAAAAATAAATAAATACATAAAACATCTAATCTGTACTTTTGTCTTGAATCATGGTCTCATCGCTCGGAGGAGCAGAGGTAGTAGCTGGCTGGTCCTGTCGATTCTTCGATCGTCTTTCTTGTCCTGAAGCAGAGGCCAATGCAGCCGCATCCCCTCCTTCTGCTTCGTCATCATCATCTTTTCCCTCTGTCCTTTCTTCATCTGTCTCTTCCTCATCCTCAGTATTCTCCTCATCCTCATCATCATCTTTATCCTCGTCATCACCATCTCCATCATCTCCATCACCCTCCTTTATCTTTAAGGGCTCATCCTTAGATCCCTTTAACCGCAGCATGATGGTCTTGTTGGTAGTCTCCAACTCCTCTATACGTTTGGCTGATTGGGCCTGCTGGTCCTGGAGTTGGGACATCTCGACTCTCTGTGCATCCATCAATGGGTCTGCTGCTCTATTACCCGAGCCTGCTCTGCCATCTGTTGAGACTGGGCAGCAGTCAGGTCGGTCAGCTGGCGAATCTGTGCAGCTTTCTCCTCATCTGCAGCTAGCAGGCGCATCACCATACGGTTTAGCGCCGACAGCTGTTCCTCTACTCCGATTGGAGGTAGAGGAGATCCATACAAGTGCGAGGACTGGGCTGACGGTCCTGCATGATGTGAGGTGGTGGTGGTAGTGGCTGTGGTGAATATGGGTCGGTAAAATGGTGAAGGTGATGTAGGTGTAAATGGTATGGTGGCGGATGGGAAATGTACAGTGGTGGTAGGTAAGGTGGTGGTTGTGGTAGCAGTGGTGGATGTGGTGGCTGTGGTGATGGGTGGTATGTCAGTGGAGGTGGTAGTGGTGGCTGTGGTGGTGGAAGTAGAGGCAACAGTGGTAACGAAGGTCAGTCGACGCTTCTTCTTCTTCAGTCCATGGGGCTGAGCCATCCTCTTCCTCCTAGTCCCAGTGGAAGTGGATGCTCCCCCTGCAGCTCTGCCTGCTGAACCCGGAGCATAGCTCGGGTCAGTCTCTGTCTCTCTAGAGTCTCGAGGGTGTTCACCAACCACCCTTAGCCCGTGTTCTGTGGGAACAACCTTGCTTCACACAGTTCTCGTGAGGGGCTCCTCATCAGACTCCTCCTCCTCCTGATCACCAACAACAAACTCCTGATGAAAACCGGCCGTCTCAGCAACCTCTCCGGTAGGGGCAGACCCGGGGGAATAACATCTGAGTCAGTGCCTCTAGGTGGAGCAGGCATATCATCCCCGGCGTCTCCGCTATCATCATCATCATCTGAAACAATATCTGGGAGGAGCAGCCTCTCATCATCAGAGTCACTGTCCTCATGACGCCATTTGCGTCTGCCTGGCGCCACATACCTCTCGTTGGCCAGGTGGCCAATCAGTCTCTTCACTTGGGGCTTCACCTGCTTCCCCCTATAAACTCTCATCCGGCCCAGAGTCGTATCATCCATGATCTCTAAAGCTACTGCATCATGACTCTCTTTGGGCAGATGTGGCAGCTTCTCGTTGAAGACGAGCTGTAAGAACCTGGGGTACACACAAAACCCCTCCTTTCCCTTGGCCTCCAAGTTCTCCACCAGGTAGGAGAATATCATGCTAGAGAAGCTGAAGGGGTGGTTCAGCACCAGTGCCACGTAGGCATTTTGGATCTGGTCTGAGAGGTCGTCGAACCCACCCCTCCTCGATGCAACACACTCGAGGATCACGTGTGCTAAGTACTTGTACTGGGGGCTCAGGTTGCTCTTGTTGAGCACACCTGAGTTGATGTCCCCAGCGTACTTTATCCTCAGAAAGCATCCTCGCACTGTCAGTGGATGTAATCTAGTAGGATGATCAGTGTCGTCCCCAAACTCTAGGACCCTCTGGATGTCGGCAGCAGTGATCTCTATATCATGGCCCAGTATAGAGCTCCTAATGTAGTAGGGCTCACGGGAGCGGTCCACAGAGGCATTCTCCCAGAATGCCTGATGCAGTGATCTGTATGGCATGCAAGGAGTGGAGATAGCCTTATGAATCCTGGACCGTCTAAGAAAGGCTATAATATCGGTAAACTCGGCCCCGTTCCTGGTAGTGTGATCCAAATGAGCACAGATGTTGTGCTTTGGATTTATGGACCATCTCTCTGCCATTTTCCTGAAACATACATGACATAGAACCATTAGTACATAAGACATGAAAATTCTGTTCTAAGAGTAATGTTGAAACTCATTCTGAATCATTCGTGCGAATGAATCATGCGACTGAATTCAGTCGTCGGTTCTTTCATGCGACTGAACTCATTCTGGTCAATGTGACATGCGATTGGGTTCAGTCTGCTGACTGAGTCTGCGAATGGTTCAGTCGGCCGACTGAGCTCAATCGCATGTTTCATTCGGCCAATTTTCCTAATCGCAAGTTTCAATCGTGCGATTGGAGTTCATCCGGGCGACCAGTCGCCTGTCCTGTAGTTCAGTCGCCAATCGTCCGAATCTTCAACAGAACAAGTGTTTTAACACAGATAACCGGTTCAGTAGACTCGCATTCTTGTTACTAATAACCTATTAGACTTAATTTTAACATGTTGCTTAGTTTTGATAGGTTATTAGGTCTTCCTAGTCTCGGTTCTTGTTTCACAGTCGAGTAATCACAATTAGGGTTTGAATCTTTCATGTTTTTGAAAGATGAGTCTTCAAACTAACTGGATAATCAATAGCACGCGTCAGTGAATGAAGATCAAGACGAAAACAAGGTCAGATGAAAATTTGGCAGCGTAACGGTAGGGAATGCGATTTGAGGGCGATTTGGGTGTGGTGAATGAAATGCGATCGACTATGCCCTTTAAATACTAAAGCTGAGTTCAGTCGGCCGACTGGCCTCAGTCGCCCAGTTCATTCGGGCGACTCAAGCTCAGTCGTGCGATTGGCCCAGTCAGTCGCATGCTCTTGACCGACTGAGGTTCAGTCGGTCGACTGACTCAGTCGTGCCTTTCATTCGCATGTTCAGTCGACCGAATGAGTCTCAGTCGATCGACTGACTCATTCGCCCCCTTCCAATCGGTCGAATGGGCCATTCTGATAAGCCATTCGTGTGAATGGCTCATTCTTATGTCCATTCGTGCGAGTGAAATCCATTCGCATGGTTGGTCCATTAGCATGGTCCACTCGTGCGAATGGGTCACACTTAGTTAATTTTCTGCAATTTTTACCAATTTACATTTAAAACCCTTTTAACTCTTGAAATTAACGTTATGAGCTTTTGATCATCTCAGACATGATCATTTTATCTTGAAACCATTTTGATCACCTCAAACGTGATCCTTTTAACCAATTTAGTCACCTCAGACGTGACCCTTTTAAACACTTTGTCACCTCAGACGTGACTGTTTTAAATTTTAAAGCACATGTGGTCATCTCAGACATGACCCTTTTAGTGAGTTGATTCCTTACTGATTTTCCTGATGTAGTCCGACAAACTAATAAAATTAAAATTAACAACGACTAACTAACTTAGAAAATTTAAACTAATTACTCAAACAACTTGTTTTTGGCTTTTTGTGAGAGACAAATCCTAAGATAGACATCTACGGGATTTGGTTCCGGAATAGACAGCTTCAACTTGGATTGATCACACCTGGACCAATTCAATTTTGGAATCATACAGGCAAGTCAAATCATTTGGGACTTGTTATCAAAATCTTTTGATGCTCAATTCTCGGTGTTCATCCAGAGTCGTTAGCAACTTAAGGAAATCATACTGGAACTCTTAGATTTTCACATTGAATTGAACTTTTGAGAAATGCAGCCACAATGATTGTCAATATGTTTGTCCACTTAAATCCATACACAGACTTTTGACACAGACTGGTGACTGATTTAGGTTTAATTATTTCAACTAACATTTGTGGATCCCACACTTATATGGTAATCAACATTCCTCAGGAGCTTTTGAGCGGTCTACGGGTATTATTACAAGAAGAGACTATTCTTAGAGTTTTCAAAGAGAAGCCAGTCCTCAGGTCAGTGCCATCACACAGCAGAGAGGCGGCAAACAACAATGAATTCTAGAATATCTAGGTTATGCTTATCCTCAGGTCAGTGCCATCGCACAGCAGAGAGGCACACAACCTATCTCCTTGTTAGAGCAGCTTATTTTATTTTGCACAAAAATGCACCAACAACATAAGTCATTAGCTTTATAGCATTTGTCTTTCATTTTTTCTTTGCTTTGCTCTAATTATGGTCATCCGCACACATTTGTGGCGTTTAAATGCTCATTACCCCTTATTGGAATATTGTTGATTGTGTTAACCAGTGATAAGATGGAAGCCCACAGCCAGTTGAACAACTTAGTTTGATCTTGAGTTCACCAGTCAGGTCTAATCATCTATTGTGTTGAATCTACCAACATATCATTTGTGGTCTAGCAACCTCTAGGTCTACTTTCTTTGTGTTACCTTAGGAGTTACCAGTTTTCTATCATCTTTCCTTTTGTATTGCCCAGACTACACAGACTTATACTTTAAATTTTTGCGTCTTTTCAAAACTTAAATTTTTAAAGTCCCTCTTGATTTGTTCCTGTGTACTATCATTTTCCAAAGGTATTGAATCGGTATCACAGACACGATCTACCTTATATCAGCTATTTACTCCTTCTCCCTCGTTTTTTTTAATGTTAACTTGCTGACATATTCTCCCCCTAAAATACTAAAATCATTACTGGTATAATTATTTTAGGATTTTAATAAGCAGCAAAATAACATGAGTTTAAATTTAACAGACGAAAATAAACAAATAAAATAAAAAACTTTAACTAAACTACATCGGACTACACATTATCATCATCAGGAATTACCTCACTTTTCTTTTTAACGCCGTTGACCTCTAGCAAATATTGAAAACGTGGTTTATCAAAGGCTTTAGTATAGAGGTCAGCGCGTTGAAAATCAGTATTAATTTTAACCACATCAATTAAGTTCTTTTCAAAACAATCTCTTATGAAATGGTATTAATACCGATGTGTTTGGTCTTAGGATGTTGAACCGGATTTTTAGTTACTGCAATTGCAGCAGAGTTATCAACAAAAATAGGAGTAGACGAGAATTTTAAACCGTAATCCCGCATTTGCTGTTGAATCCAGATGATTTGTGAACAGCAACTTGCAGCAGCAACATATTCGGCTTCACAGGTTGACAATGCAACCGATGTCTGCTTCTTACACTGCCAGGTAACTAATCTTCTCCCAAAGAATTGACACCCTGCTGATGTAGACTTGTAGTTCATCTTGCAGCCCCCGTAATCCGAGTCACTATACGCGGTAAGCTCAAAGTCATCATCATGAGGGTACCACAATCCAAGTGTGGGTGTACCCTTCAGATAACGAAAAATCCTCTTGACCCCGATCAGATGGTTGACCTTAGGTTTAGCCTGATATCTAGAACATAAATGTAGCATACATAATATCAGGTCTTGAGGCAGTGAGATACATGAGGGATCCAATCATTCCTCGGTACATCGTGGCATCTACAAGATCTCCATTTCATCAGGTGCTATATCGTGATTCGTAGCAAGTGGAGTCCCAGCAGCAGAAGCATTCTCCATGTCAAAGCGACTGAGAATGTCTCCTACATACTTGGTCTGATGTAGAAAGATCCCATTAGGTGTCTGATCCACCTGTAACCCGAGAAAGAACTTCATCTCCCCCATAGCACTCATCTCAAACTCTTTCTTCATCACTGCTTCAAACTCTTTGCATAATCTTCGTTCTTTGAACCGAAGATTATGTCATCAACATAGATCTGTACAAGCAGTAGGTCGCCATCCTTTTCTTTAATAAACAGTGTGCAGTCAATGACTCCCCTGCGAAAGCCGTGTTTCACAAGATGAGTCGAGATTTTCTCATACCAAGCTCGAGGAGCTTGATGAAGCCCGTATAAAGCCTTGTCGAGCTTGTAAACTCTATCCCGATGATAAGGATCTTCAAATCCCTCGGGTTGACTTACATAGACTGTTTTTCTGATTTCCCCATGAAGGAATGCACTCTTCACATCTAATTGGTAGACTTTAATCTTCATGTACGATGCATAGGCAAGGAAGATACGAATGGCTTCCATCCTTGCCACGGGTGCAAACACCTCATTGTAGTCAATCCCCTCGACTTGGCGAAAACCTTGAACCACCAGTCGAGCTTTGTTCCTGATAATGACCCCTTGGTCATCCTTCTTGCATTTTAGTACCCATTTGGTGCCAATGACTTTAGCACCTTTAGGTCTATCAACCAGAGTCCATACACCTAACTTCTTGAACTGCAGAAGTTCTTCTTGCATGGCACTCACCCACGCCTCATCATTTAGTGCCTCACTGACATATTTTGGCTCACCTGCGAGACAAAACATCGATAAGCACCATCATGAATGTAACCCTTCTCCATAACCGAGGCGTAATCAGCTGAGTATAGCTGATTTCGGGTTTGTACTCCTGATCTGACATCCCCAATAACATTGTCAAGGGGATGATAGACGTTTAGTCGTGATCCTGGAGTAGTAGGAACAGTCACCTCAGAACCGAGATTATGAACATTTGGTTCTGCATCTGAGGTAGTTGGAGTTTGAGGTTCCGAAGTCGAAGGTGCATCACTTGTAGATGCTTGTGGACTTTCAGGAACTGAACCTGTTCCTCCTGACTGTTCTGGTCATCTGCTTCAGCTTCATCTTCAGAGGAGGAGTCACTGTCATCGACTACTCCCCCTGACTGAGTAGATGATTCTCCCTGTGTGCTAGATGGTGTATTCAGGATATCATACATCATCCTAGTAGCTAACTCATCATCCGAGGGAGAGAGAGGGATGTTGAAGGACTTGAAGAATCCATCATAATCGAAGAAGTATGTAGGTCCTTTGCCTGTAGGTGGTGTGGTATATCTCTGAACGTCGACATTACACCACACTTCTACAAGACCCGTTGAGTTGTTGTAAACTCGCTTGTTCGGTATGTTGTATCCTAGAAAGATTCCTCATCCGCCTTCTCGCTGAATTTGCCTTCTTGTGTCTTCTTCAGAAGTGTGCACGGCGCGCCAAAAGGTTCAAGATACTCCAAATTCGGTTTGCGTCTTTGTAGTAGCTCGTAACATGTCTTTCCGTGGCGCTTGACTATTAGGACTCGATTCAGTGTATAACATGCATTCGCCACTGCCTCATTCCAGAATTGGATAGGCAGTTTTGAGTCCGCCAGCATAGTCCGTGCTGTCTCTATCAAGCTTCTGTTCTTCCTCTCAGCAACACCATTCATCTGAGGCGTGTAGGCAGAAGTGAATTGATGCACAATTCCCTTTTCCTTGCAGTATGCCTCCATCCATTGATTCTTGAATTCTGTCCCGTTGTCTGAGCGTACTTGTCTAACTTTTAGCTTGTAGAGAGATTCCAGTGTGGTTACTAACTCCTTGAATGACTCAAATGTTTCTGATTTGGATTTCAGAAACATTACCCAAGTGAACCTTGAGTAGTCATCAGTGACCACAAAACAGTACAAGTCGCCTGCAATGCTCTTTGTACTGACTGGACCAAACAGATCCATGTGAAGAAGTTCAAGAGGAAGTTCTATTGAATGAACTTTCTTTTCCTTATGAGACTTCTTTGTCTGTTTGCCTTTCTTGCAAGCTACACAAAAGTCAGGAAGTTGGAAGTTCTTGACATTAACTCCTCTTACCAAATCCTTCTGAATCAAATGATTCATCTTCCTTTGACTAATGTGTCCCATTCTCCTATGCCAGGAGATGGAATCCTTCTCAGTAGCTTTAGATAGAAAGCACTGAACCTCCTGATCCGTTGTAGCCGCTGTTGACAGATCCAAGACATAAGGTCTTTATATCTTGAAGCAGTCATCAGAACTTGGTCCTCTAGGATCACGTAGTCTTTCTTCAGCACGTAACACTTCTTGTTGTCGAAGATGACCTTAAATCCTTTATCACAGATTTGGGAAACAGAAAGTAAGTTATTCTGAAGTTGTTGAACGTAGTTCACCTTATCAAACTTAACTTTCTGATTTCCCACTTCTCCCTGAGCTGTGATATAGCCTCCCTTGTTTCCAGCAAAGGAAACATGCCCTCCTTTATTTGCTTGACGTTTGATAAAAGGGCTCTATTTCCTGTCATGTGCCTGGATGCTCCGCTGTCTACAATCCACGTGTTAGTCTCAGCGCTGTATCGAACACCCTGCACATACAAAGTAAATGAATTAGTTTAGGTTAGGAACCCAAGCCTTTACTGGCTTGGGTTCCCAGAGGCATCACACATCATAAACTCCACCCATTGACCCTTGAGGGTGAGGGTAGCTCAGGTTCCTTCTTTCATCAGTATCAGACACGCAGGATGACTTTCTTTCCATAAGCCAGATTTGTGCAAGGCCTGTTTATGATAAACAGTCGTCTGGCTTACAGGTTGGACTTTAGGTTCACTAGCTCTTCTAGGTGGAGTCAGAGAACTCCTCTTAGAAGACCTAGGCTTAGAGTCCTGAAGATCAATCTTCTTCCTAGGTGTCTGATAGAAAGGACAATAGGAAGCAATGTGTCCACATTCTCCACAGTTGTAGCATGACCGCTATCAACTTATGAGTAGACTTCCTTTGTGGAGAAGTGCGTGACACTCTAGTAACATCAATCACTTTAGGTTTTGACTCTTGTGTGTTAGATGTTTTCTCTGGTTTAACAAAATAAACTGTTTAACCTGTTTAACATCTTTCTCTTTTGGTTAACTGGTTTTTGACTTGAAGCATGTGAAAAATTAACATTTGAAGTCCTTTTAGGTTTGATTTGACTCTGTTTGACCCTGACTTTAAGTTAACTTTTTCAAATTCATTTTCCAGATTAACACAAGGCAATTTACCCTTTGCCTTTGAAGTGGCCTCCTTTTGTTTGTGTCCAGATTCAGTAGATGAACATGAGGTATCTGGATCACTAACAAGAGGAGTAGACACCACGTGATCCTTGATGGGGTTATTATTTACTGGTATAGTCTTAGTGTTATCAAGGTCTCAGTTGGTGGTGGAACCACTTTGTAACCTAATCCCTCCCCGTTATTCCTTTCTCTCACTAAGGTGGAACTATGTGTGAAGAACTAGTCCAAATATGCAGTTTCTGTTTTAAGAATTTACTTCTACTTCTAGAACTGCCTTTTGCTTCTAGTTTTTCTAGAGAGTTAGATAGTACCTAATGTCATTTGCTTGGTTAAAGGCAACTACTTCGGTTTCCCTAAGTGTTTAGTCAATAGGTCTATCTTTTCTTTATAACTATACTCATTTTGTTTTAGTTACTCTATTAGCCTCAGTGCACAGGTTAAATCTTTTACTAAGTTATCATTATGATCTAAAACTAGCAAATTTTTCATCTATGCTATTCCTAAATGATCACAATCAGAACAAGCATGATTATTAAACATTTGGTCAGTAGTACTTACTGAGTTGGTTCAGAAGAGCTAGCCATCAACGCTAGCATCAGATGTCTCGTATCTGGTGATTCTGTCTTTTCTGTCTCTGACGGAAGGGGAAGTCTCCTTCTTGGCTTGTAACTGACCTCGGCTTGCAGTTGCTTCTTCACTATGTGACATCGCTATCTCAACTACTAGATCACCTTCACTCGCAGATCATCATCAATATCCTCTACACTGGCAATGTTTGATTCTCCTGGTGAGACAAACCTAAAACTCCAATCCTGTCCTTCATCATCATGAGCAGTCAAGGAGTTTGGATCTTGTTTGATGAAAGTAGAACTGGAAGCTTGCTTGTCTTGGCGAGTAAAGGACGAGAACGGGTTCCCATTACCCGTCTTCTTTGGCTTGACACATCTCTCTTTTGAAGGCCCCCTTCTCTCCACAGTTGAAGCAGGTCACTTTGCTCTTGTCAAAGCCAAATGTGGTATCCTTAGTAGCTACCAAGTTCTGTCCAGTCTTTTTAACAAACTTCTTCGCCCTTCGGACAGCGCTAGCTAAGGCCCACATTATATCCATCCTCTCAAGCTCCATTTCGTCCACCTGCTCGTAGTCCTCATCTGCCAGATGGCAGTTTCCAATCTTCCCAGCAACAAGTCCATCATATGAATGAACCACTGCAGCTAAAAGATCCATATGCTCTCGAGCTACTTCCACGGTCACATTACCGAGGTTCTCGGTCTTCAGTTTGGTAGCACTTGCTTCTGATCCAATATAGTGGGTACATGATGACCCTGACGTGTCTGATCCAGAAGGAGAAGCATGTGAAGGACCTGACGAGCTAGACACAAAGCAGTCTGGAGAGGTGCTCCAGATGTCTTAGCTTGAGGCGTGGCGTTGTATAAAGCTGGATTTTGTGTTTACGAAGACTTCTGAGCTCTGACTCTATACTTCATCCTAGTGCTTCTTCTCGCAACTTAGAATGAAGTCATTAATATCCAGCTTTACAAGCATTCCATTCTGTCTAAGGTTAGACACGAATGAAGCCCACTTATCAGGCAATCCGTCTGCGAAGTTACTCACTTTCTCTTCCATAGTCGTTTCCACTCCATGTGTATGCAGTTCGCTCATCAAGTGGTAGAATCTGTCTATGACGTCGTCTAAACTCTCGTTACCAATCGATGAGAAGTTATCGAATTCCTTCTTTAACTCCTTTGCCTTGATTGCCTTCAATGATGCATTCCCATCATACCTCTCTCTAGCTCATCCCACAGTTCTTGGACTGCTTATTCTCTGAATACTGGTGGAATATGTCTTTGGGGATAGACTGAGTGATCAATGCATAAACCCTTTTCTCTGCATTGTACTTTACTTTCTGTGCGTCTGTCATCCCACTAACGTTAAGCTTAACTCCATCAGCTCCCACCGGTGTACTATACCCAATCTCATGGCTTCCCACAGATTAGGATCTACTCCATTGAGGTAGATCTCAAAACGTTGTTTCCAGTGGGGAAACTCATCTAAAGTCAAGAGCTTTGGTGGTTTATTGTGATTACCCACCTCACTCTCAAGCACAGCAGGTTCTGAATCCTCGAGTCCTTCCCAGCAGTAAAGGCTGACATCTGATCTTCCATGGCTAATAACTTAGATCTAATCAAACAAACTTTCACTGATGCGACTGAAGGATGCGAATGGTCTAGTCGTGCGTATGAACTCTGCGATGGTTCAACCGTGCGGCTGAATGGGCGATTGGTTCAGTCGTGCGAATGAATCTGGTGCGTATGAGCTATGCTAACGAACGGTTCAGTCGGCCGAATGAAGGTGCGACTAGGTCCAATCGTGCGAATGAGCAATGCGAATGGAGTCCAGTCGTGCGAATGGGTCACTCGTGCGACTGAAGCTGCTGTTTTGCGAAATTTTCTAGGTTTGACGGGTTTCAGCCGTAAAAATTCGAAATTTCACAAGTCCTAATCGCCTAAGTCTGTAGAAACCAAACTTCGATGAGCAGGGAACGTCCAAGATCACTTTTGACACCAAAGATTGCGTTTTAGTGCAAAAACACAAACTTTTATGCAATCTTGATTGAATCAACACGTAATCAAGAGCCAAGGCTCTGATACCACTTGTTAGGACCTGGTATTTGAACGAAATACCTAGTTATTAGCGTGTTAAACCAACTCAAATAGTGCGGAATCCTATTTGATTGGCGATCCAATCAGTGAGAACACACGAAGAATCAATCAAAAATTGAATCTAACGTTAGAAGTCGATTAGGAATCGATCTAATGTGTTCTGTGAACTTGGAGAACGATTTGGGAGGTCCCTGGACGGCTAGGGTACGTCTGGAATCGTAATGGTATGAATGCTTACGTTTTTCCACGAATTGGGTCTATTTATAGGTTAGTATTGTTCAATCGTGCGACTGGGCCATAAGTATGGTTCAGTCGTGCGATTGAACCATGCGGTTGAGTCATCCGCACGACTGAGTGTTCAGTCGTGCGACTGAGCCAATCTTATGTGTCAATCATACGACTGATCCAGTCTCCTGGTTCAGTCGTGCGATTGAGGCAATCGTATGAAATTATTTATGCGTGTGGTCCATTCGCATGGGCCATTCGTATGAGAACTTCATTAAGTTAAGTTTGAATGTTTTAATTAATATAACATTATGTGTAACCATTCAAACAATAATAAACCCAATCAATTCAATCACGACATTAATGAAATATTAAACATTACAGATAACAAACAATCCATGTCATTTCATTAATCAATACAAATTACATCATAATCAGACAGACAAGATCTATTACATTACAAATCATGATCTAGGGACATACATGCATCAACAAGATGCAATGTCTACTGGGAATGAATCCTAACTAGCACTTTGTTTAGACATGCAATGTTGAAATGTATAGCACAACAACTTCCAATGTTTACATACTCGTGCTCTGAAGAATTGCTTTTTAGGGAAATGATCAGGATGACCCATTTGTAGAAATACATCTCTACATTCATTGAAGGTATACTCTGATAAGTCTTCTGGGTCATTTTCACCAAGCCTTAGAGCTATTCTGATTGCTTGTTCAGAAACTTCAATCATTCTGTCTGATGTAATAGAAGCTCTTAGAACTTTATTCCCTTCTTCATTTCTTTCTACTTCTGCAGTTCTCCAAAATCTTTTGATCAATCTTCCATTAATCATTGGTCTTGCACACATTGCATAGACATATTTTGTTCTAAGCAAAAATCGAATAATCTCTTCATATTCAATTCTGCCATCTGCAAAATATATAGAATATAATATGAGAACATTGAGATTTTGATTAATAAGATTCATTTTTACATATGACTTAGCAATTTTGACTTATAACTTTAACTATTGAATTATGATTTTAATTTATGATTCATTAAAATTCATTCATTTGGAATTTATTATCAAACATTTGAATTCTGATTTATTTACTTAATTTTTTTTAAATTTTTTATTTTATTTTTTATTTTATTTATTTTATTTTATTTTATTTTTTTATTCAAAATTTACATCCGACTGTTCATCTTCTTCTTCTTCCATCGATGAACATCCTGATCGAGCTATTATCAATATCATTTGCACTTTCAGTTGATGAACTTTATATCAAATTACTCGCAATCTGATACTTATCAACAATCCAGAATCAATTTTAGATATGATTAAGATTTGATTAGTTAAACTTTGAAGGATATGGTATTCGAATGCCCAAATAGCATTCAAACGCCTATACCTATTATCATGATTTAACCAAAATTTCCTCATTTGAATCACAAACTTACGTTTATAGATCCAAATAATATCTACAATCAACAGGATTTGATGCAATCAAAGTGTAACTGAGAGTTCGATGATGAATGATATTCGACAGTTCAGAGACTTGTTTGTGGAAAATTTTGAGTGTAAATGAGAAAACAAGTGTAAGTGTTCAATTTATATTAAGTGAAATTTTAGACGCATGAGCCCTGTTTGTGCGTATGGAACCCTAAAATTCACTAACTTTTGAGACGCATGAGCACTGTTTGTGCGTTTTGACTCAGACGCATGAGAACTGTTCAGACGCATAAGCACTGTTTAGGCGCTTTTGCATTGTTCAGTCGCATGGAGTTCTTGAAACGTCTAACACTTGTAACTTTGAAACTATTCAACAATATAGACGCAAGAGACATTTCAAACGTCTAACACTTTGTTAAAGTCTGACTCATTCACTGTTTAGGCGCATGGTTTGTGTAAAACGTCCAACACTTGATTAAATTTATAGAATTGTTACAACTATTTAGGCGCATGGAATGTGAAAAACGCCCAAACACTTGTATAATTCCATGGACTTATTTCAACTATTTAGACGCATGGGAATGTGTCAAACGCCCAAACACTTGTATAATTCCTGAAAATTCAACATGCTCCTATTTAGACATATGCACACTGTTTAGGCGCATGAGTTGACTTTCATGAATCTTACACTTGTATTTTCCAAATTCTTCATCTGCACACTGTTTAAACATATTAGTAATTTTCATACTAATATTTAAACATTTCAAGCATAATTTTGAATTTTTCAAACTTTTACCTTTTAGTCCCTTAATTTTGAACTTTTTGCATTTTGCACTCTTAATTTTTAATTTTTTTAACAATTTTAATTTTTTAAATTTATTTTGTCCCTTCATTTTAGTCTCAATATAAAATCAATTATCATCTAATTTTCAACTTTTGACAGAAACCTTTTCACTTGCAAATTTATATAGGTTCAAATTATTATTTCAAAACTTTCATTTTCAAGATACACATATACTTTAAACATATAGCATCATCCTTTCAATTCAACATTTTAATTTTGATTTTGAATATTTTCTAAGAACAACTCTTCCATTTATTACTCCCCCTAAACTTTTAAGTTTGAAAAACTTATAAGTTTCATAAGGTATCATAAGAAGATCACACATCTCATTATAACATTGCCTTCACACACAAAAACATGCATAAAATAAAAATTAAAGCAGAATCAAAAACTAATATAGACAAAAGAATTAATGTCTGCAGAGAGATCATATTAATAAAGATCAACACATTAAAATAAAAGAAATATGAATAGTCATAGACAATGAATAAATCCTGATCAAGTGTGTTCCAGGTCAGTGATATCACAGCAAAGGAGACACAAGATCTAAGGACATACAATGAGTGTTTTTGACAAATTATCAACTCACTTACTTTTACAATTCTTGGATTAATTAGGGTATATTTAGATATCACATGATGTAAATCATACAGAGACTGAGAGAGCTCAACCATCATCATGACATGCAAGAAAGAACACATACTCAACTTATTACCTGAAACATATGTATCACCAGAGTTCATGTTACTTAATTTAATAGAGAATGATCATGGTTAACCATATGATCAGCTCTGACTATTCATTTGAATAGTTTGTGCACATTGGCATCTTTTGCATCAAAGAGAGAATTCAGGTCTGTAATCACTTACAACAAAGGATACCTCAGCACTTCAGGTCTATGATGACTCATAACATAAAAGTGATATGATGCTTTGTAACAGATCTCATGATTAAACACATTACCAACAGGTGTGAGTGGTGTAACTTAACAAGCAATCAATCTGATAAGCCAAAACAACTCAAAAGTACTCAGATGAATACACACAAGCATTAAGATTTAGTGTAATCACAAAAATTTACTTTTTCAGTATAATAGTCAGATATTGTCTACACATCATATCTGATCATGTCAGACTTTATTAATGAGTTAAGTATGCAACTGATCTCACTAATGTACTATCATTTCTCACATATTGCATAACATATTCCTTTCTAAAAAATGTAAACTGAAAAGTAGAAAAAGACTCTATTTTTGTAGTTTTGATTTATATTTTTGTATTTGATTTTCTAAGGAAACAAGAATCACACACACATAAAATATAAACAGGCAATTAACAAATAGAGGATCACTTATTATGATCTTTTGATTTAGAGAGTTCACATATGATTTATAAGACCAATTGACTCTACTAAATACTCAAACCGTCCTGGTAGGAAGGCTTTAGTAAATAGATCTGCCAACTGTTTTTCTGTTGCAATTTGAATCAATATGATTAATCCTTTTTCAGAGTTATCTCTGAGAAAATGATATCGAATTTCGATATGTTTTGCTTTTGAATGTTGAAAAGGATTAGCTGTTATGAACATAGCAGCAGTGTTATCAATGTAAATTGGTGTTTTAAGAAAATTGAACCTATCATCCAGTAGTTGATTTTGCAACCAGAGGATTTGAGAACATCTTGCTAATGCAGCAATGTACTCAGCTTCTGCAGTTGAAACAGAGATATTTGTTTGTTTCTTACATTGCCACGAGACTAATCTGGGACCAAGAAATTGACACCCACCAAAGTAGATTTTCTATCTTGACAGCATCCACCATAATCACTATCTGTGTATCCATGTAGTTCAAAGTTACCCTCATAAGGATACCAAAGCCCTAAAGCTGGTTTACCTTTGAGATACCTGAATATCCTTTTGACAATAATTGAGTGAGATTCTTTCGGGTCTGATTGATACCTGGCACAAACACAAACTGCATACATAATGTCTAGTCTAGATGCAGTAAGATACATCAAAGAACCAATTATTGATCTGTATAACGTTTGGTCAATAGATTTTCCTTTTGGATCAGGTTCAATCTTGGTGTTAACATCTGTTGGAGTTCGTATGGACAGACAGTCTTGCAACTTAAATTTTTTCAAGAGCTTGTCAACAAACTTCTCTTGATTGATGAAAATTCCATCGTCAGTTTCTTGACTTGAAGTCCAAGGAAGAAATTAATCTCTCCCATAGAACTCATTTGGAACCAAGATTTCATGATTTCTTCAAATTCATTGCACAATTTTGGACTGGTAGAACCAAATATTATGTCATCAACGTACACTTGTACACATAAGAGATCATCATTATCCTTCTTTATGAATAAAGTTGGATCAATTTTCCCTCTTGTGTATACATGTTGGATTAAGTATTGTGATAACGTCTAATACCAAATTCTAGGGGCTTGATGAAGTCCATATAAAGCCTTACTCAGCTTATATACTCGATGTGGAAATTCTGCATCCTCAAAGCCTGGAGGTTGCTTCACAAACACATCATCAGTAATAGGACCATATAGAAATGCACCCTTTACATCCATTTGATACACCTTAAATTTCATGAATGAAGCATAAGCCATGAAAACTCGAATGGATTCAAGTCTTGCAACTGGTGCAAACACTTCATCATAATCTATTCCTTCTTCCTGTGTGTATCCTTGTGCAACAAGTCTCGCTTTGTTCCTTATTACAACACCACGATCATCAGTCTTATTTCTAAATAACCATTTTGTGCCTATAGCATTCTCTCCTTCAGGTAGATCCACCAAATTCCACACTTCTTGTTTGCGAAATTGAAGTAATTCTTCTTGCATGGCTTCTATCCAACCATTGTCCTTTAATGCTTCGGTAACATTTTTAGGAACAATTTAAGAAAGAAAACAAGAGTATAAGCACACGTTTGCTTGTTCTGATTCACTCCTTGTTGTTCTATCATTCAATGGACCAATAATCTGAGAAATTGGATGATTCTTGTGAATACGAGATGTTGGAATCTCATCACATTGAACATTAACATCCAGATTTGTTTGGTTCAAATTGGAAAGCTCACGTGGTAGAAGAATGTGGATTGAAGTTTGGAACTTGAGTCGGTGAGTTAATAAAGTAATCAAAGTTAACAGTATCAACTACATCACCAGAGATGGATGATGTTCCAGACTCAGGTAACACAAACTCATTACCATCATTAGGAATATGTTGTGATCCTTCCTAATCAAATGAAACTGAATGATCTGAAACTGTATTATCATGATTAATGTCCTCGAATTGTATTGTTAAGTCCTTGACAAATGATAAAAATGGGTAGTCTGAGCTAGAATCATTTGGGTCATCAGAATCTGAATCCTCGTTGAAAGATCCAAGATCTCCTCTAGAGTTCTTCTTACCTGTAGAATCAAGACAATTTGGTTGATTAAACAAGTTAGATTGAAGAGAGTTTGATAATGAATCTAAATCAAATAACCATGCAGGACCATTTGAAACTGATGGAAAGGAATTTTCCAGAAATTTAACGTTGAATGTTTCAAGTATTATATTTGTCCTAGAGTAGTACACTCGAAACAATGAGTATCCAACGAAAAATCCATTATCAGATTTTGCTTCAAATTTTCCTAATTTATCATTTGAATTAAGAATCATAACAGGACAACCAAATGATTTTAGAAAGTTTATGTTCGGTTTCCTGCCAAACATTAACTCATATGGAGTTTTCATTTTATCTTTCACAATTAAAATTCTGTTCTGAACGAAACACGCAGTTGATATAGCTTCATCCCAAAAAAGGATAGGAATTTTTGCATCTGCTAACATAGAACGAGCAGCTTCAATCAGTGTTCTATTCTTCCTTTCAGCAACTCCATTTTGTTGAGGAGACCTGGGAGCACTAAACTGATGAGCTATCCCTTTCTGTGCACAAAACATTTCAATGTTAGCATTTTTGAATTCCATTCCATTATCACTTCTTATTATTTTCACTTTATTTTCTAATTTATTTTCAACTTTAATGATAAATTCTTTTAGTAAATCAGCCGTTTCAGATTTGGCATATAAAAAGAAAACCCATGAAAATCTTGTATAGTCATCAATGATAACTAAACAATATGATTTTCGTCCAATACTCTTGACATTTGTTGGTCCAAAAAGGTCCTATGTAACATTTGAAGAGGTTTGGATGTTGAGTTTATAAGCTTGAACTTATAAGATGCTCTGTGTTGCTTTCCCTTCAAACATGCTGAGTAGTGATCAGTTGTTGCAAACTTCTTAGATGGAAGTCCAATGACATGATTTCCTGCTACGAGCTTGTTCATATTCTTGAAATTTGAATGTCCGAGACGTCTATGCCAAAGCTGACTTTCATCATTTGATGCCTTAGCAATTAGGCATGTTGTTTCAGTTGAAGGATCAACTTGAGACATATCCAGCTTGTATACATCTCTATCTCTTTCAGCTGTAACAATCACCCAATCTTTGCTTATCTTAAAACCTGGCTTCAAAACATAACAGAATGAATCATCAAATAGAACAGAGTATGATTTATCACATATTTGAGATACACTTAAAAGATCAAAGTTCAACTGTGAACAAAAGTTGACTTTATCAAAACTTATTATCCCACTTGATACTGTTCCTTCTCCGGTTATTTTTCCTCTAGCATCACCACCAAAGGCGACGTGTGTTCCATCTTTTAACTTAAAATCTTGTAACAAGGCAGGATTGCCTGTCGTATGTCGACTACACCCACTATCCACATACCATGTATTGAGTGGTCTTTTTGGGCGTACCTGCACAACAAGAAAATTAAGTTGAGATATCTACCCAAGCCGAGATGGTCTTGGGTTTTCTAAATTTATTAACAATTGTAAATTGTTTATAATGAAGATTATTCAAATCATGTTTATTCTTCATGAATTTACCAATTTTATTTTGGAAATTGTTTTGAAAATTGTTTGATTTATTTTTGAGAACATTCATATCATTTGATTGATCAACTTTTGAAATGTATTGATGACTAACATTTTTATTAGTCATCCTTACAGATCTTGGTATGAACTGTTCTTGCATATTTTGTTTAGATCTCACATAATTGTTTTTTGGAAAAAATCTCAAACCTAAAGAAGGTTTGATTAGTGACTTTTTGAAAACCATTAGTTTGATTTCTCAGATATTGTGGATTAACAAAGCCTTTGCTCATGTATGAATTTGCAAATCCTCTAGTAAGAGATCTATTTCTGAAATAACAATTTGCAGTATTGTGAGTCTTTTCATCACAATAAGTACAATATTTGTTAAAATAACAATCTACTGTGGAATGATTTCTCATGTCACATATGTGACAGTACTTGTTGAAGTAGCACTCAGCAGTATTGTGATTTTTCATGTCACAAATTTCACAGTACTTTTGTGGAGTTAAAAACAACTTTTTGTTAACTTTTGACATTGACACAATGTTTGATTTTGGTGTCAAATAGTTAATATTTTGTCTTTCATTTTTCACAGTTTGATTTTGTGCCAAATTATTTTGTATTTGTTTAACATGAACTTCCTTCTTGAATGCATTAGGAACAAATCTCTTTGCTACAGCGGAAGTCTTGGAATCTGAACTTGATTTCAGATCAGAGTGAGATTTGTTCATAATATTTATTTTGTTGTTTTGAAGAGAATTCATATTTAACAAACCAACTGACACAAATTTTATCGGTTTAAGTTTTGTTGCTTGATTTGTTGCTTTGATCAAATTTTCTGAACTTTTGTTTTGTTCAAATGTTGTTTTTGATGATTTCTTTCTTCTTCTTTGATTCTTTGATTTAGAAGAACTTGGTTTACTTTCAGATTGAACATCGTCAGAAGAAAATTCCTTTTCAGATTGAACTTGTTTCAGCTTAATAGTGTTTGAATCTTCTGATGTTCCTACCTGTTGTTTACCTTTTTCTTTGCTTTGAACTTTCACTTATTCTAATACATCATGAATTTGATCAGAAGTTGTTTGTTTTGTTTGTTTTGGTTCATAATATTTTATCTTGATTGGATGACCATTTTTAATCTTTTCTTGATCATTTTCAACAAACACTTGTACATTTTCCTTTTCTTCTTCTGAATTCTTGTTTTTGATCTGAAAAGCTTTAAGTTTAGCTTTATTCTCAGGAGAATGATCATGTGTATTGAAGTTCTCTGGTAGAGTGTTTGTAATAGATTCAGGCATAGGTTTATGAGTGAAACCTAACCCTGCTTTTTGTTTATCTTTTCTTTCACTTACCAGTTTTTCTACAATCATTTTTGAACTTTTTACTTTAGCCGGATCCATTTGAGTAGCAGCATGTGCTATCTTCTCCTGTTCAAGATTTTTGGTCATCTCTTCCAATTGTTTAGAAACAATTTCTAAATCTTTTATAGTTTTGTTCCATGAAATATGAAGAGAGATAATCTTTTGATCTACTGTTTTATGATCATATTTTAGTTTGCTATGCATAGACTCTTCTTGTTTTAGCTTCTCACAGATTTTGAATGAGTAGTTTCTATAGTATTCAACATGTTCATAGCATGATTTAGTGCAGAGATTTTCTCTCACTTCAGATGGGATTTCAGGGAATTTTGGAGATATGGTTTCAGATTTTGAAGATGAAGTGTCAACCTTTGGTTGATCAGACTGTGCCATTAGAGCTACTTCATCTATATTTGTTGATACATGTATGTACCTAGATCATGATATGAATGTAATAGATCTTGTTTGTCTGATACTGATGTAATGTTTGAAATGGTAATGAAATGATATTGGTTGTTTGTGATTTATAATGTTTAATATTTCATTAATGAGTTGATGTTGAATTGGTTAAATAGGTTTGTGATTGTTTGAATTGATACACATAATGTTATATTAATTAATACATTCAAACTTAACATAATGAAGTTCTCATGCGAATGGCCCATACGAATGGACCATACGCATGAATAACTCCATACGAATGACTCAGTCGCACGACTGAACCAGAAGACTGGATCAGTCATATGATTGTAACATAAGATTGGCTCAGTCGCACGACTGAACACTCAGTCGTGCGGATGGATCAACCGCATGGTTCAATCGCACGACTGAACCATACTAATGGTTCAGTCGCACGGATGAACAACACTAACCTATAAATACAACCCAATTCGTGGAAAAACGTAAGCATTCATTCTATTTCGACTCCAGACGTACCCTAGCCGTCCAGAAGCCTCCAAGTTCATACTCCAAGTTCATAGAACGCTGTACATCGATTCCTAATAGATTCTTAACGTTTGATTCAATACTTTATTGATTCTACGTGCGTTCTCACTGATTGGATCGCCAATCAAATAGGCTTACGCACTATTTGGTTTGGTTTACACGTTAATCATTCGGTATTTCGTTCAAATACCAGGTCCTAACAAGTGGTATCAGAGCTTTGGCTCTTGATTACGTGTGATTCAATCAAGTTTGATATAAAGTTTGTGTTTTTACACTAAAAACGCAATCTTTTGTGTCAAAAGTTGTCTTGGACGTCTCCTGCTCATCAAGTTTCGGTTTCTACGGCATTAGGCGATTAGGGTTGGTGAAAATTCGAATTTTTACGGCCAAAACACGTTTAACCTAGAAATTTTCGCAAAACAGCAGCTTTAGTCGCATGAGTGAGCCATTCGCACGACTGGACTTCATTCGCATACTCCAGACGCACGATTGGACTGAGTCGCATCTTCATTCGTACGACTGAACCATCCGTTCGCAGTGTTCATACGCATCAGATTCATTTGCACGACTGAACCAATCGCTTACTTCAGCCGCACGATTGAACCAATCGCTTAGTTCATTCGCACGGATAGCCCATTCGCATCACCTAGTCGCACCAGTTTGACAGATTGTTTAGTACACTTCAAGTTAATCGAGATAGAAGATCAGATGTCAACGTTTACAGTCGGGAAGGACTCAAGGATCCAGAACTTACTGTTACTTGAGAGTGAGGTGGGGAATCATAATAAACCACCAAAGCTCTTAACGTTAGATGAGTTTCCCCACTGGAAACAACGTTTTGAGATCTACCTCAATGGAGTGGATCCAAATTTGTGGGAAGCTATCGAGATAGGTTACAGTATGCCGGTGGGAGCCGATGGGGTAAAGCTTACTTCGGGAGGGATGACTGATGCTCAGAAAGTTAAGATGCAGAGAAGAGAGTATATGCATTGATCACACAGTCTATTCCTAAAGATATTTTCCACCAGTACTCGGAGAATAAGCAGGCCAAGAAATTGTGGGATGAGCTGGAAAAGAGATATGACGGGAATGCTTCGCTGAAGGCAATTAAAGCTAAGGAGCTGAAGAAAGAATTCGACAACTTCTCATCGATTGGAAATGAGAGTTTGGACGATGTTATTGATAGATTCTACCATCTGATAAGTGAACTGCATACACATGGGGTTGCTACTACCATGGAAGAAAAAGTGTCAAATTTTGCAGACAGATTGCCAGAAAAGTGGGCTTCATTTGTGTCAAATCTGAGACAGAATGAGATGCTGGCAAAGTTGGATATCAATGACTTCATTCTAAAGCTGCGAGAAGAAGCACTTAGGATGAAGTACCGAGCTCAGAAGTCTTCATACACTCGGAATCCAGCTTTGTACAATGCCACTCCTCAAGCTAAGACATTTGGAGCACCTCTTCAGACTGCATTTGTGTCTAGCTCATCTGGTCCTTCACAAGCTTCTCCTTCAGGATCAGAAACCTCAGGGTCTTCTTGTACCCATTACATTGGATCTGAAGCAAATGCTACTAGACTGAAGATCGAGAACCTCGGTAATGTGACTATGGAAGTAGCTTGAGAGCACATGGATCTCTTGGCAGCAGTGGTTCATTCCTATGATGGACTTGTTGCTGGGAAAATTGGAAACTGCCATCTGACAGATGAGGACTATGAGCAGGTGGATGAAATGGAGCTGGAGAGGATGGACATCATGTGGGCCTTAGCAAGTGCTGTTCGGAAGGCGAAGAAGTTTGTGAAAAAAACCGGACAGAACTTGGTTGCTACTAAGGATACCACATTTGGCTTTGACAAGTGCAAGGTGACCTGCTTCAACTGTGGAGAGAAGGGGCACTTCAAAAGAGAATGTGTGAAGCCAAAGAAGACTAGGAACGGGAACCCATTCTCGTCCTTCACTCGTCAAGACAAGCAAGCTAGCAGTTCTACTTCATCAAGCAAGGATCCAAAAGCCTTGACTGCCCATGATGATGAAGGACAGGACTGGAGCTTTCAGTTTGTCTCTCCGGAAGAATCCAACATTGCGAGCGTGGAAGATTTAGATGATGATTCAGCGAGTGAAGGAGATATGGTAGTTGAGATAGCGATGTCAAATAGTGAAGAGACAACTGCAACTGAGGTCAGCTACAAGCCTGAAGAAGGGACTTCCACAGCAAAGACAGAATCACCAGAACCAGAGACATCTGATGCTGCGATGATGGCTAACTCTTCAGAATCTTCTCAGGTAAGTATGACTGACCAACTGTTTCAAAATCATGCTTGTTCTGATTGTAATACATTTAGAGATAGCATAGATCAGAAATTTGCTAGGTTATTAGATCATAATGATAACTTAGTAAAGGATTTGCAACTGTGCACTGAGGCTAATAGAGTTTTAAAACAAAATGAGCATAGTTACAAAGAAAAGATAGACCTTTTGACTAAACAACTTAGGGAAACTGAAGTAGTTGCATTTAACCAAGCTAATGACATTAGGTACTATCTTAACTCTCTAGAAGACACTAAGAAACAAAAGGCAGTTTTAGAAGTAGAAGTCAACTCTTTAAAGCAGAAACTACACAGTTGGACAAGTTCATCACATATTGTCCAACACTTACTAAGAGAACGTAACAACGGGGAGGGTTTGGGTTATAAAGTGGTTCCACCACAACCTGAGACCTTGATGAACACCAAGAGTAGACCAATAAATAACAATCCCATCAAGGATCATGTGGTGTCTACTCCTCTTGTTAGTGATCCAGATTCCTCATGCTCATCAATTTAATCTGGAACAAAACAAAACGAGGCCACTTCAAAGGCTTGGGTAACCCAACTCCTCTTGTTAGTGATCCAACTCCTCATGGGTTGAATTCATGATGTGTGATGCCTCTGGGAAACCCAAGCCAGTAAAGGCTTGGGTTCCTAACCTAAACTAATGTTTTACATTGTATGTGCAGGGTGTTCGCTACAGTGCTGAAACCAACACGTGGATCGTAGACAGCGGAGCATCCAGGCATATGACAGGAAACAGGGCTCTTTTATCAAATGTCAAACAAATAAAAGGAGGGCATGTTTCGTTTGCTGGAAACAAAGGAGGCTATATCACAGCTCAGGGAGAAGTTGGAAATCAGAAAGTTAAGTTTGATAAAGTGAACTACGTTCAACAACTTCAAAATAACTTACTTTCTGTTTCCCAAATCTGTGATAAGGGTTTAAAGTCATATTCGACAACAAGAAGTGTTATGTCCTAAAGAACGACTACGTGATTCCGGAGGACCAAGTTCTGATGACAGCTTCAAGATATAAAGACCTTTATGTTTTGGATCTCTCAACAGCTTCTACAACGGATCATGAAGTTCAGTGCTTTCTATCAAAAGCCACTGAGAAGGAATCCATCTCCTGGCATAGGAGAATGGGACACATTCGTCAACGGAAGATGAATCACTTGATTCAGAAGGATCTTGTGAGAGGTGTTAACGTCAAGAATTTCCAACTTCCTCATTTTTGTGTAGCTTGCAAGAAAGGCAAACAGACGAAGAAGTCTCATAAGGAAAAGAAAGTTCATTCAATAGAACTTCCTCTTGAACTACTTCACATGGATCTGTTTGGTCCAGTCAGTACAAAGAGCATTGCAGGTGACTTGTACTGTTTTGTGGTTACTGATGACTACTCAAGATTCTCTTGGGTAATGTTTCTGAAGTCCAAATCAGAAACATTTGAGTCATTCAAGGAGTTAGTAACCACACTGGAATCTTTATACAAGCTGAAGGTGAGACAAGTACGCTCAGACAACGGGACTGAATTCAAGAATCAGTGGATGGAGGCTTACTGCAAGGAAAAGGGAATTGTGCATCAATTCACTTCTGCCTACACGCCTCAGATGAATGGTGTTGCTGAGAGAAAGAACAGAAGCTTGATAGAGATAGCACGGACAATGCTGGCAGACTCGAAACTGCCTATCCAATTCTGGAATGAGGCAATGGCAAATGCATGTTATACATTGAATCGAGTTCTGATAGTCAAGCGCCACGAAAAGACATGTTACGAGCTACTACAACGACGTAAACCAAATCTGGAGTATCTCAAACCATTTGGCGCGCCGTGCACACTTCTAAAGAAGACTCAAGAAGGTAAATTCAGCAAGAAGGCTGATGAAGGGATCTTCCTAGGATACAACATACCGAACAAGAGAGTTTACAACAACTCAACGGGTTTAGTAGAAGTGTGGTGTAATGTTGATGTTCAGAGATATACCACACCACCTACTGGGAAAGGACCCGCCTACTTTTTCGAATATGATGGATTCTTCAAGTCCTTCAACATCCCTATCTCTCCTTCGGATGATGAGTTAGCTACACGGATGATGTATGACATCTTGAATACACCATCTCATGATTCAACATCATCGAGCTCACAGGAAGAATCATCTAATCAGTCAGGGGGAGTAGTCGACGACAGTGACTCCTCCTCAGAAGATGAAGCTGAAGAAGATGACCAGAACAGTCAGGAGGAACATGTTCCAGTTCCTGCAAGTCCACAAGCATCTAACAGTGATGCACCTTCGACTTCGGAACCTCAAACTCCCTCTACCTCAGATGCAGAACCACATGTTCACAATCTTGGCTTTGAGGTAGCTGTTCCTACTACTCCAGGATCACGTCTAAACGTCTATCATCCCCTAGACAATGTCATTGGGGATGTCAGATCAGGTGTAGAAACCCGAAATCAGCTATACTCAGCTGATTATGCCTCTGTTATGGAAAAGGGATACATTCATGATGGTGCTTATCGGTGTTTTGACTCGCAGTTTGAGCCAAAATATGTCAGTGAAGCACTAAACGATGAGGCGTGGGTGAGTGCCATGCAAGAAGAACTTCTTCAGTTTAAGAAGTTAGGTGTATGGACGCTGGTAGATAGACCTAAAGGTGCTAAGGTCATTGGCACCAAATGGGTCTTGAAATGCAAGAAGGATGACCAAGGTGTCATTATCAGGAACAAGGCTCGACTGGTGGTTCAGGGATTTCGCCAAGTCGAGGGGATTGACTACAATGAAGTGTTTGCACCCGTGGCACGGATGGAAGCCATCCGTATCTTCCTTGCCTATGCATCATATATGAAGATTAAAGTCTATCAATTTGAAATGAAGAGTGCATTCCTCCATGGGGAAATTCGAGAGACAGTTTATGTCAGTCAACCTGAGGGATTTGAAGATCCTTATCATCGGGACAGAGTTTACAAACTCGACAAGGCCTTATACGGGCTTCATCAAGCTCCAAGGGCCTGGTATGAGAAACTCTCGACTCATCTTGTGAAACACGGCTTTCGCAGGGGAGTCATTGACTGCACGCTGTTCATCAAAGAAAAAGATGGAGACCTACTGCTCGTACAGATCTATGTTGATGACATAATCTTCGGTTCAAAGAACGAAGAATTATGCAAAGAGTTTGAAGCAGTTATGAAGAAAGAGTTTGAGATGAGTGCAATAGGGGAGATGAAATTCTTTCTCGGGTTACAGGTGGATCAGACACCAAATGGGATATTTTTACATCAGACCAAGTATGTGGGAGACATTCTCAGTCGGTTTGACATAGAGAATGCTTCTGCTGCTGGGACTCCACTTGCTACAAACCATGATATAGCACCTGACGAAAATGGCGATCTGGTAGATGCCACAATGTACTGAGGAATGATTGGATCCCTCATGTACCTCACTGCCTCAAGACCTGATATCATGTATACTACATGTTTATGTTCTAGATATCAGGCTAAGCCTAAGGTTAACCATCTGATCGGGGTCAAGAGGATATTTCGTTATCTGAAGGGTACACCCACACTTGGGCTGCAAGATGAACTATAAGTCTACATCAGCAGGGTGTCAATTCTTTAGGAGGAGATTAGTTACCTGGCAGTCTAAGAAGCAGACCTCGGTTGCATTGTCAACCTGTGAAGCCGAATACGTTGCTGCTGCAAGTTGCTGTTCACAAATCATCTGGATTCAACAGCAAATGCAGGATTACGGTTTAATGTTTTCTTCTACTCCTATCTTTGTTGATAACTCTACTGCAATTGCAGTAACTAAAATTCCGGTACAACATCCAAAGACCAAACACATCGGTATTAAATACCATTATATAAGGGACTGTTTTGAAAAGAACTTAATTGATGTGGTAAAAATTTATATTGATTTTCAACGCGCTGACCTCTATACAAAAGCTTTTGACAAACCACGTTTTCTATATTTTCTAGAGGTCAACGGCGTTAAAAAGAAAAGTGATGTTATTCATGATGATGATCATGTGTAGTCCGATGCATTGTAGTTAAATTCTTTCTTTTTCATTTTCTTTATTTATTTAATTTTTTGGTTAAATTAAATTCATGTTATTTAGTTGTCTATTAAAATCCTAAAATAATTAAATCCATTATGATTTTAGAATTTTAGGGGGAGAATAGGTCAGCCAGTAACATTTAAAAAAAAGAAAGAAAAAACGAGGGAGAAGGAGTGGATAGCTGATATAAGGTAGATCGTATCTGTGATACCGATTCAAACCCTTTGGAAAATAATAGTACACAGGAACAAATCAAAAGGGACTTTAAAATTTAATATAGAAAAGATGCAAAATTCAAAGTATAAGTCTGTGTAGTCTGAGCAATATAAAAGGAAAGATGATAGAAAAAGTGGTAACTACTAAGGTAACACAACAAAAGTAGACCTCGAGGTTGCTAGACCACATATGATATGTCGGTAGATTCAACACAATAGATGATTAGACCTGACTGGTGATCTCAAGATCAAACTAAGTTGTTCAACTGACTGTGGGCTCCCATCTTATCACTGATTAACACAATCAACAATATTCCAATAAGGGGTAATGAGCATGTAAACGCCACAAATGTGTGCGGATGACCATAAATAGAGCAAAGCACGAAAAAAATGAAAGACAAATGCTATCAAGCTAATGACTTATGTTGTTGGTGCACTCTGTGCAAAAGAAAATCAAGCTGCTCTAACAAGAAGATAGGTTGTGTGCCTCTCTACTGTGCGATGGCACTGACCTGAGGATAAGCATAACCTAGATATTCTAGAATTCATTGTTGTTTGCCGCCTCTCTGCTGTGCGATGGCACTGACCTGAGGATTGGCTTCTCTTTGAAAGCTCTAAGAATAGTCTCTTCTTGTAAAAATACCCGTAGACCGCTCAAAAGCTCCTGAGGAATGTTGAATACCATATAAGTGTGGGATCCACAAATGTTGGTTGAAATAATTAAACCTAAAACTATCACCAGTTTGTGTCAAAAGTCTGTGTATGGATTTAAGAGGATAAATATACTGACAATCATTGTGGCTGCAATTCTTGAAACTTCAAATCAATGTGGGAATCTAATAGTGCCAGTATGATTTCCTAAATTGGCTAACGACTCTAGATAAAAACCAAGAATTGAGCATCAAAAGGTTTTGATAACAAGTCCCAAATGATTTGACTTGCCTGTATGATTCCAAAATTGAATTGGTCCAGGTGTGGTCAAACTAAGTAGAAGTTGCCTATTCTGGAACCAAATCTAGTACATTTCTATCTTAGGATTTATCTCTCACAAAAAGTCAAAAACAAGTTAAATTTTTGTATTTTAGATTAAGTTTCTATTTTTTTAGTCATTTCAGTTTGTTTGTTTGTTGGACTACATCATGAAAATCAGTATGGGATTAACTCACCAAAAAGGGTCATGTCTGAGATGACCACATGTGTTTTCAAAGGATAAATGGGTCACGTCTGAGGTGACAAATTGTTTAAAAGGATCACGTCTGAGGTGATCAAAGGTTTTCAAGTTAAAATGATCATGTCTGAGATGATCAAATGCTCATAATGTAAATTTCAACAGTTAAAAAGGGTTTAAATGTTAAATGTTCAAAATGGCAGAAAATTTAATAAGTATGACCCATTCGCACGAATGGACCATACGTATGGACTTATCATACGAATGGGAGCCATTCGTACGAATGGACCATGAGTATGGACCATCCAACCGAATGGCCCATACGATTGGCCCAGTCGGATGCTTAAGAGCGAATGAATGAGTCAGTCGCACGACTGAGATCCAGTCGGACGACTGAAGAAGGGAGACTGAACCAATCGCACGATTGAGGCCCACTCGCACGACTGAAAGGTGCGTATGAGCTCAGTCGCACGATTGAATTTAGGGTTAGTATAAATAGAGGGGGAGTCGGTCGCAGAGACTCACCACTCTCAAATTAGCCCTAAATCGCACGACTAAAGTCACTCTGCCCAAATTTCGTTTGATCTCTATAAACCCCTGTTTCTTACATACTGACCATTGACATCGATTCTACAGGTAATTTACGGTGAAGAGACACTACAATGACATCAATTTGACACCAAATCCGTACAATCGGACTTGCTAGAATAACTGAGACTTAAGTGGCTAAATAACCTAACTAAACGACTCAAACAAATGAAATTAAAGATGTTAGATGTTATACGAATGGATTGCGAGTCTAATGAACCAGAACACGAAGTCTAAAACTCAAAATTGGTGAAAAATTGAATTTGAATTGAACAGTCAGTACATCATGCGAATGGACAGGTTGATGAACTTCAGTCGCACGACTGAAGGGTGCGAACAGCTTAACCGCACAACTGAACCATGCATATGAGTTCAGTCGCACGACTGGTGTAACCGCATGAGATTACATACGCATGAGTCCAGTCGCACACTCAGTCGTACGCATGGGGTCATTCGCACGATTGAAACACAGTCGCACGACTGATCTCAGTCGCACAACCTCATTCGCATGACAGAAAGAATTTTCTTCAAAGTCCAAGTGTTTCATGACATTCTTAGTCAATGGGTACTAATGTTTACTTTGTTTGTGTAACAGATGGCGAGTCGATGGACTGTGAGTACGAAGCACAATATCTGTGCTCATCTGGATCTGACATCCAGAAATGCTGCTGATTTCTCGGGCATTATCACCTTCTTAAGGAGATCGAGGATTGCACACACCATAACTGCTCCCTGTACTCCTTATCGATCCATTCAGCAGGCCTTCTGGGAAGGTGCTACAGTTGATCGATCCACTGAGCCTCACTGCATTAGGAGTCCATCTTTGGAGAGACTATAGCTATCACAGAGGAGGATCTAAGGATAGTGTTACAGTTGGGGGACGATGCCGATTGTCCGACTAGACTACACCCCCTCACTGTCAGAGGATGCTTTCTTCGAGCCAAGTACTCTGGGGACATCAATGCTGGGGTGCTCAATAAGAGCAACCTCTGTCCCCAGTTTAAGTATCTTGCGCACGTGCTGCTAAAGTGTATAGCTTCCAGGAAGGAAGGTTTTGATGAGTTATCCGACCAGATCCAGAACGCGTATGTTACGTTGGTGCTGAACCACCCATTCAGCTTCTCCAAGATGATCTTCACCTACCTGGTGGAGAACATCGAGGGGAAAGGGAAGGAGGGCTTCTGTATGTACTCGAGATTTATGCAGATGATCATAGACCAGAAGCTCCCCTCCCTGCCAAAGGAGAAGGATGATGCTGTTGTTCTTGAGGTAATGGATGATACCACCTTGGGGAGGATGAAAGTATACAGGGGGAAGCAGGTGAAACCCCCTGTCAGGAGATTGTTTGGGCATCTGGCCCGGGAGGACTATGTGGTGCCAGCCAGGAGGAAGTGGTGCCACGACGATAGTGATTCTGATGTGGAGCAGATTGCTCTACCCACACATGATTCTGATGATGATGACAGTGGGGATGCTGGAGATGACATGCCTATTCCACCGAGGGGCACAGTTACAGACATTATACCTCCAGTATCTGCCCCAAAAGGCGACATAGCTGAGTCGGCTGGGTTCCACCATGACTTCATACCTGGTGAGGAGGAAGAAGAGTCGGAGAGGAGCCTTTGACGAGGACTGTGGGAAGCAAGGTTGTTCCCACAGAGCATGGACTCCGGGCGGTTGGTGAACGCCCTAGGGATTCGGGAGAGACTACTGCAGATCCTAACTATGCCCCTGAGCCATCTAGCCGTGTTCTAGGGGGAGCATCCTCCTCGACTGGATCGAGGAAGAAAAGGATGGCTCAACCCCACGGCCAGAAGAAGAAGAAGAGAAGACTCACCTTCGTCACCACCACAGCCACCACAGCTACCACCACCACTACCACCTTTACAGCCACACCATCCACCACCACAGCCACCACAGCTACCACTACCACCACCACACCTCCCACCACTGTACATATGCCAACCACCACCATAGCTTTCACTCCTACATCACCTCCACTATCATCCAGACCCAACCATATTTTCACCACAGCCACCACCACCACCACTAGCCACCAAGCAGGACCCTCTTCACATCCCTCACATATATACGGATCACCTCTACCTCCAATTAGGGTAGAGGAACAGCTTTCAGCACTGAACCGGATGGTGATGCGTTTGTTAGCTGCTGATGAGGAGAAGACAGCACTGATCCGTCACCTGACAGATCTTACTGCGGCGCAGTCTCAGCAGATCTCGGAGCAGGCCTGGTTGATCGAGGAGCATGCCCAACAAATGGCTGCTCAGAGCCACGAGATCGCCCAACTCCAAGAGCACAGTGTCACATCTGCTAAGAAGATTGAGGAGTTGGAGGAGGCTAAGAAGACCATCATGCTAAAGCTTAAGGGATCTAAAGATGAGCCACTGAAGATTAAAGAGGGAGATGGTGATGATGGAGATGATGATGATGAGGATGATGATGAGGACGATGGTGATGAGACTGATGATGATGAAGGGATTGAAGAAGAGAGGACAGAGGAGAGGAATGAGGATGATGATGAAGAAGGAGGAGATGTAGCTGCATCTGCCTCTGCTCAAGGTCAGGAAAGGAGATCTAAGAAGAACCAAGACCAACGAGCTTCCTCCTCTGCCCCACCAAGTGATGACCCAGTGATCCAAGACAAAAGTAATGATTAGATGTCTATGTATTTGATTACTTTTGTATTTGAATCATGTATTTAAACTTATGTATTCGATGTTTACATTAAGATTAATGCTTTTCTGTCTTGATTATTAACTAATGGTTGATGTGTTACATGTTTAAATCAAACAGATCCAAACTATCAAAGGGATGAATTCGATGTTGCTCCCCTTCAGCAGGTCAAGACTCAGTTAACTATGATTCTTGATCTGCAAGGGATCGTCAGGAGGTCTGTGAGTTATACTCCTGAAGAAGGGGAAATAATTCACGATCTATCAAATGAGCAACTAGCTAAGATCTTCAAGCTAAATCCCGATGAGATTGTAAAGGATGCTCCCACGTGTGACTCTACTAGTGACGAAGAGCTAAACGACGTTGATGAAATAAAGATAGAAGATATCACTGCAGAGCACTACCCTCAGTATGCTGACAACGAGGGAAATGTGGTCCCCATTCTGGGTGAATCCCTTGTCAGTGATACATTTGAGGTCTTAGATAAGATGGAGCAGGAGTCAGAGAAGACAGAAGGAACGACCCAAGCCTCAAACGATGATCTTGATATCAGAAAGGCTGAGTGGGCTGCTTGTTTTGAAGAAGTTCGAGCCCAACGCGCTGCACCTAAACAGAACGTCTACACCAAACTCTACAGAGTCAAGAAACATCATAAGGTGTCGGGCAGGATTATAGCGTGGGCATATTTTGAGGATCTAAATGTATATGCAGTTAAGAGAGAGAAGGACATAGAGTACTTTAGATTTCCACATGATCTAAAGACTCTACCAGGTTTTGAGCTCAACCAGCTGGCCAAACTAAAGCTGTTGTATGCTGACCCAAGAAAGATGTCAGGCTGGTTTGAGGCTGCCTTAAGAATGGAGTACCACACCAGGTGGGTTAACTTCAGACCCCAACAGCCTACAAGGTACATCAGAAGGTCTGAAGTTGATGCCATTACTGGAAAGCCAAAAATAGTGCTGAAGTGGAGTCCTCCGCGAACGATGTCAAGAATCCCGCTCAGGGAAATGCCGCAGGACTTCACTCCACACTTTAAGTGGTGGTACTATGATTGGAGGACAGGAGAAGCGGTCATAGTCCTAAATAAAGAGGGACAAATGGATACTATCAGGGTATTTGACCCATTGTGGCTTACAAACTTGTCAGCTAATGATGTCTACACTCTATACAAGTGGCCACTGTTCTATGACACGCAGAATATAGTACAAGCCCTCCAGTTCCAGAACATCATAAGACTCTGTTTTGCGTTTGAGATTCACGCAGGAGTCACAAAAGAGGATAAGTACAAGAAGTATGAGGACGTAATGCAGAAAACAAGACATTAGAGAGATCTAGGTCCAAGGGGGAGTTTGTTGATACATGTATGTACCTAGATCATGATATGAATGTAATAGATCTTGTTTGTCTGATACTGATGTAATGTTTGGAATGTTAATGAAATGATATTGGTTGTTTGTGATTTATGATGTTTAATATTTCATTAATGAGTTGATGTTGAATTGGTTAAATAGGTTTGTGATTTTTTGAATTGATACACATAATGTTATATTAATTAATACATTCAAACTTAACATAATGAATTTCTCATGCGAATGGCCCATACGAATGGACCATACGCATGAATAACTCCATACGAATGACTCAGTCGCACGACTGAACCAGGAGACTGGATCAGTCGTATGATTGTAACATAAGATTGGCTCAGTCGCACGACTGAACACTCAGTCGTGCGGATGGATCAACCGCATGGTTCAATCGCACGACTGAACCATACTAATGGTTCAGTCGCACGGATGAACAACACTAACCTATAAATACAACCCAATTTGTGGAAAAACGTAAGCATTCATTCTATTTCGACTCCAGACGTACCCTAGCCGTCAAGAAGCCTCCAAGTTCATCCTCCAAGTTCATAGAACGCTGTAGATCGATTCCTAATCGATTCTTAACGTTTGATTCAATACTTTATTGATTCTACGTGTGTTCTCACTGATTGGATCGCCAATCAAATAGGATTCCGCACTATTTGGTTTGGTTTACACGTTAATCATTCGGTATTTCGTTCAAATACCAGGTCCTAACAATATCCTCCTTAGGATCAGACTTGTCACTCCAATCATAGTCATCTTCTTCATTCTCACTTTCCACCTTTGGATCATTGTTTTCTGACCAATCTTCTCCCTGGATTTCTGCAACAAGAGATAAACTTGATGTTAAATCATTAGTAAACTGATCTGCATATGCACTCCAATCATAATCATCTTTAATGCTGACAGCTAAAGCTATCTTGGTTTCATCAGATGATTTTGTTTCATCTTTAAGCTCAGGCATAGGAAGACTTTGATAAGGCTTTTGAAAAGTCTTCTGAGCTGGTTGAAACCTTTGATTGCTAGAACTTGATTGAGCATTTCCTCCATTATTCCTTGGAGCTTTACATTCTCTGGAGAAGTATCCATAACTGTTACAGTTAAAACATCTAGATTTTGACTTGTCAAACCCAACAGTCTTGTTAGCACTTGGCTTGTACTTCATGTTGACATATGAATGTTTTTGTGTCCGGTAAGCTATCATCACCAGTTTAAGTCCATCTCTTCAACATCTTTAGGATCCATCTCAAACAAATCCTACAAAACAAAATCTAATTGAGTTAAATGGCTGCCTTGATATGCTTGAAAACTAGCCATAAATCCAGTGAATGCAGTTTTAGACTCTTCATCATCTAATAGGATGTTTATCACATCTTTAACTTTGCTAGATTTAGCAGAGTTAGATGAAGAAGTCTCTGTTTGAACATTAGATGTTTGGGACTGAGATTTAGGAGGAGATTGAGAATGAGACTGAGTTGTATAAGCAGTAGCACTGGTAAATGATGAGTCAGTGAAAAATCCTGCTCCAACAAACAAATCTCCCTCTTCTTCTGTATTTTTCTCATTTTTTGCCATGAATGCATTCTCAATAGTGGTTGCGGGAGAAACAACAAACTGATACTGAGACATTGATGCTGCTCTATCATTGTTCCTTGAGCTTTCAATAATCTCTATTGACTCTATCTTGGCAATAAGTAGATCTAGATCCATAGGGAACTTCTCAGTATGCTTTAGTAAGGTTACTGTTTGTTTCCATGATAAGGGTAAAGCATTGAGTAGTTTAAGCTTTCGATCTTCAAGATCAGGCTTAATACCAGCTGTTGACATCTCAGTTGTAAGTTGAACAAATCTGTTCATCATCTGATTTATAGTTTCTCCAGACAAATGTTGAAACAATTCTAATTGTCTTTTTAACTTTTGTTTCTTGAGATTTTGAATCTCCTTGCCTCCTTCACAAATGGTCTTTAAGGCTTTATATAAGGTGTATCCAGTTTGATATGCATCAAGCCTTGCAAGAACTTCCAAAGGTAGTCCTTTACACATCAAGGAATATGCTTTGATATCATTCTTTACTCTTTTCAAATCATCTCCTTGAAGACCATCTTTAGGATAGGGTTCTGGAGAATCTTTAGTATAAACAAACCCTCTGTCAGGCCCATCAGTGATTATAGGAATGTATGGTACTTTTTCTATAGATTTCCAAAGATCAGTGTCAATGGAATTAAAATGTTGTTTTAGCCACAGAGACCAATTTTTGAAATCAGCTCTATTTTTAAGTTTTGGAACTATATTTTCAGAATCTTCTGATTTCACCATTCTTATATTTTTGTTATTTTTCTTAGATTTTGAATTAAAAAAATAAATGAGAAAGTTTTTATATTTTTTTTTTAAAAAAAATTCTAAGTGTTAAAGGTGATACGTCTGAACAGTGATTGTACTCCCAAACAGTTGATGCGCCTGAGTTGAGAAACGTCTAAGGGAATGCCTTAGAAATTTTTCCAAAACGCCCAAGTTGATGCGTCTAAACAGTTTTAAAATGCCTGAACAGTTGAAATACACCTAAACAGTTGTAAAGCGCCTCAACAGTTGTCAAACGTCTAAACAGTTCTAATCCGTCTCAACAAAGATGATGCGTCTGGCCTTTTTCTCTTCAACAATAGTCAAACGTCTGAACTAAAAAACGTCCACACAGTGTTAATGCGCCTAAACAGTAGTCAAACGCCTAACACTTAGACAAATTTTTCAGCCAATCTCAACTCGTGCGCCATATTCATCATGTTCATATGAATGTATCTAACTCAAATCTTATGAAATTCTTCAAATGTTGATGAATTGGATTGAAACTTTTCAATTAAGCATGTTTTATGCTGATAATCATTCTTCTAACATTAATTTCTTTCAATATCAACAACAAATCAATCAATTTTGAGATTTTCGGTGCAAAAAATATAAACCTTTTTCGAACACAAATTCAATAAATTAACTTAAATTTGATGAATTTAACTGCTAATTGTGATTCAAATCATGTTTCTGATGATGAAACACATCTGAAATTCACAAATTTTCAATTGAATATCAATCACAGATTCAGTGAAATTTTTGAGTTCGACAACTTCAAAATTACTCACTAACAGCTTACCAACAGCTCTGATACCATTTGATAGGATCAAATGTACAATCTGTGATGATGTATGAACACAATTCAATGAAATACAAACAAAGTAATCAAATCAAGCAAGATATCAACAAATTTCATGGTTTCATTAATATCAAGCAAAGACAATTATAAAGTATGTAAGCAGGTTCATATTCAACTAGTTACCTACTACCTGTAAGTCTAAGCTATTTATAATGAAACAAAAAGGAACTAACTAATTACAAAACTAGTCCCTATACTATTACAAAGTATTAAAAAGACATCTAAAGACAACATGTTAATCTTTCTAGAGCACTAACACTACTATATATAGATTTGATCATTTTCATTGTTTGGTAATCCTAGCAAAACCCTAATCGTTTATCATTGTTGCTAGTGACCTTTGTAAGCAGTATTATCACATAAATACATTGGTGCTTTGTTATTATTTGTGTTGTTCATCATTGTTCTTATTTTGATACACTTGTGATTGTTCTCAATCTTCTTCATCTTAGTTTTCTATTGTTTGTATTTGATAATGAACGATTCAACAACTCATTTGTACTGCAAATCGATCTCTAGTCACTGTCAAGAGGATTTTAAGATATCTCAAAGGTGCCTCAACACTTGGCCTTTGGTATCCAAAGAATTCTGACTTCAATCCGTATGCATATACAGATAGTGACTATGGTGGTTGTAATATGACTATAAAGTCTACATCAGGGGGATGTCAGTTCCTTGGTGGAAGGATAGTCTCATGGCAATGCAAGAAACAATCCTGTGTATCTGCATCAATTGCTAAAGCTGAATACATTGCTGCTGTAAGCTGCTGTGCTCAAGTGCTTTGGATTAAGAATCAGATGCTGGACTATGGATTCAACTTTAAAGAGACTCCCATTCACATAGACACAACAACACTGATATCTCCATTACAGAGAATCCTGTGCAGCACTCAAGGACAAAACACATCAACATCAGGTATCATTTGATTAGAGATAACTTTGAAAAGGGTTTAATCAAACTAGTCAAAGTTTATATGAGAACAATATGCTGATCTGTTCACCAAAGCTTATGATGAGTAGAGATTTAAATATCTTATATCAACTATTGGGATGATTAACTTTGAGTAGCTTTTCTTAAAACTAACTCATATTATTTCTAAAACCTGTGTGCCCTAAGTTGTCTATTTTATCACCTTCATAAGCCCTTCTTTCTTCTGGAAGAAAAATCTTTTAAATGATATTCTTTATATTTTTGAAAATTTTTGATCTTTTTATTCTTGGAAAGATATGCATCTACCTTCAGAAGAAATTTATGTTTTCAAAATAGAAAACTATTTAAGTAAATTTACCTTCGAAAGAAATTCTCGAAATATCTTCCGAAGCTTAAAACCACTCTTAAATACTTGTATGTTTTAAAGAACAAATTCCTTCCGAAAGCAATTAAGTCTCGGAAGCTTTATTCCTTTTGAATAAAATTTCTAAGTCTTAATCTCTTGCGAAGCAAAATTCTCTAAACTTTTTGGAATATCTTCTGAAGCCATTTTGGTTTCAGAAGCTTTTTAGCAAAACTTCTGAAGTAAAATTACCTTCAAAAGATTTTAGACTTCCAAGAAAACTACTTTTCGGGAAAAAGAAAACTGCTTTTTCAGAGGTGGGACCGACATTCGGATTTCAAAGTTTATCCTCTTTCATTAAATTTGTCTGAGATCCATTCATATATATACCCAACGGTTCCCCCCTCTTTCACTCTCTTCTTCATTTGCACTATTCCAAAACCTAAATTCACCCACAAACTGCCTTTGTTCATCACTTTCTTCACCTTTAAGCTTTCCAAAATGGCCAACCTAAACCGCAGAAATAACCCTGATTACTTCATGCAACTTCACAGGCAGCACAATCAGGTGGCTCTGTTGAACTCTACGAAAGATTCTAGTTTGTCAGAGGTTTGCCAATTTCTGGCTCTATCCAACTACTTCACCTCCCTAACCATTGAACCGCCACTCTATGAGGATCATCTTCTTGAATTCTGGAAGACCTGTCAAGAGGTCATAATGGATGGGGAGAAGGCACTGTCTGCTATGCGGCAAAGGAGTACAATCTTCATCACTCCAGCTATCATCAACACTCATCTTCAGCTGGATGATGAGGAAGGTGAATTGTCCTTTCCAAAGGAAGCTATAAACTACTCCTTTCAGCAGATGGGCTATGAAGGAGATTTCTTTGTAAGGACCTTCAGGAAAGGGAAGGTCTCATCCCAATGGAAGTACGTACTACATCTGGTCATCCACAGCTTGTCCAAGAAGCATGGGGGCTGGGACCGGACTTCTGAGGATCTCTCCTTCATTTGGCATGGAATGGTTCAAGAGGTCAAGTTCAGGTATCTCAATTTGTCTATACAAATTTACTTGCAAACTTGGACTCCTTAGAGTATTACATGTTTCCTAGATATGTTTAATACATTCTCAACTATGAACTGGGCTCATAGTTGAGGGAAACTGGTAATATTCTTAAATAGGGACAGATGAAGCCCAACATCTTTAAGATAATGAAGAAGCCAACTGTTGGCTTCTCTGGGGTAGAACAACCCTTGTCTCTAAAATGTTAGAGCTCATTGCTCAGGTAACAACCTAGCAACACAAGCTAGTGTTGAACCCACACCTTCTACTTCTCAACCACCATCATAACCTAAAACACTCCTAACCTACCAAAGAAAATCCGAACGAACCCCTGCATTAGCTATTCTGCTTGGGCAGGCCCCCATATCATCACCCATGCAGGAAGAAGTGGACACTAGAGCTCCCACTTCTCCTAAGTAGCAAACCACTCCCATCTCATCAAGAATCGGTGCTGAGGTTCCTCATGCTTAGCCTGATGAGCTCATTAGCCTATCAGCCTTAAGCCTTCACTCTGAGTCTCAACACTCAAGTGAACAACCTTCAGGGGAAAGTTACCATCCCCAGCCTCTAGATCTCAACCAACCCATCCCTAACCTTGAATTCTATGATGATGAAGACATAGGATTCAGTGAGAACCATGAGTCTTTCTGTTGGACCAAAAGAACCAATGAGCCGGATCAGAAAAACCTTTAAGTCCCACAGACGTCACAACAACTACTGAAGTCCACAACAGCTGAAGACAACAACTGATTACAAAGTCTGAAGACACAAGTGCTGAAGACAAGTGCTGAAGACAAAGTCTGAAGACAAGTGCTGAAGACAAAGTCTGAAGACAAGTGCTGAAGACAAAGTCTGAAGACAAGTGCTGAAGACAAAAGTATCAGGCGTTGTCACAACAGCTGAAGAGGACTTCTTCAGTAGTTGTGACGGTTTGCTTTCAGTAGTTTTATATTTTCTATTTTCAGTAGTTTTGTAAAACGACTGAAGAGTTTGTTCTTCAGTCGTTGTAGTTTCAGTAGTTTTCTTTTCAGTTGTTTCATGTTTTAAACTTAGCACTCTGACATGTTCTCAGTAGTTGTGAACATTTCAGTAGTTTGTTAAGAAGTAGTTATTTTTGTACTAGATCTGCTAGTAATCACCATCCCGTGATTACAGCAGTGATTGCACTCTATATAAGGAGTGCCAACCTTATTGTAACTGTGAATGATTGAGCAATAATATTGAGCATTATTGAAACATTCCAAATCACAGAAAAATATTCTCTCGCATTTGTTTACAAATAACATTCTCTTGCTATAATTTGACTAATTCATCTCTTCATTCCGCTGCATTACACTCTTATACTTCAAACTTGTGATCGTTGATCCTGTCAAATGGTATCAGAGCCAGGTTAATCATTGATCGATCTAATAATTGATCATTGAAACTGCTCTTCAAGATCCAAGTTTGAGTGAATTAGTATCCTTTTGCAAGAAACTGTTATAGAGATTGAATTTTCTGTGCTTTTAATCATTCATCCTAAGACTTATATTTGGTTTTCATAGAGTTTGTTGTGGTGTGTCTAAATTTTTGCTTGAATAAAATTGTTTTTGGTTTCAAAATGACTACTCCTTCCAATGATCCTCACAATACTGGTTCCTCAACCAAGCCTCCAATGCTGGTTAGGAATGAGTATAACATATGGCAACGTCGTATGCTCCATCACCTGTCCGTTAACAGTTCAGGTTGTTGGACATCAGTGGTACATGGTCCACACAAGACTATGGTGAATAACCCGGAAACCAATCAAATGGTTCCGAAGAGGAAGGATCAATACTCAGATGAGGATAAGAAATTGTTTGAGATAGATGCAAAAGCTCATGGAATTCTGGCCATGGCACTACCCAATGAAATTTATTCTGGGTTAATGCATTATGAATCTGCCCATGACCTCTGGGATGCCTTGAAAGAACAATTTGGAGGAACAGATGAGGTCTTGGCAAATAATAGAGAGATCCTTGCCCAACAATATGAGACATTCTCTCATAGGAAGGGTGAGACACTGACTCAACAGTTTGAGCGGTTCTCTTGTTTGATCTCTGAATTGAAAATGGTCAAACATGAGTATACTAATGTTCAGATGAATAACAGATTTCTCAGATCACTGCCTGAGAGATGGGATACATATACCATTGTCCTACGCTCCAGTGCAAATTTGGACAAACTATCTCTCACCCAACTTCATGGGAAATTGCTCACATTTGAGAGAGAGATAGAACAAAAGAGAAAACTGTCTTCATCTGGTAAGCTCACTGAGGACTTTGTACCAGGCAACACTGCTCTGGTTAGTCATGAGTCAGAATATGCTTCATCTGAATGCCAGTATGATGAGCATATTGATTTCTCTTCAAACATTTCTGATTCAGCATTTGTGAGTGTTGATAGTCAATTTTCTGGGTGTAATAATGACAATCTATGCTTCATCATGGATGATCTCAAGGGGATTGCTGATGATGACTTAGAAGAGATGGATATTTTGAGCCAAATGGCCTTGATAAATATCAGATCTCAGAAGTTCTATAAAAGAACTGGAAGAAAGTTCCCAGGACTCTCTGGCAAAACCAAAGTTGGTTTTGACAAGAGTAAGTTGAGGTGTCACAGATGCCAAAGGCTTGGACACTTTGCTAGAGAATGTAGATCATCTGGATCTAATTCCTCTGCACCTTTTGTGACTTTTCCTAGCAATAGTCAACAAAACAAAGGGCAACATCCTGTCAATTCTAGTCATCAGTCCCAACTACAATCTCCTGCATACTTTGTTCCTCAGGGTCAAATGCCTTATCCTTACCCGTGTTATTACATGCCACAAACCAGTCAAGTTCAAGCTCCTATGGTACCACAACCTCATGCACTTCCAGAACCTCAACCATCTCATCAACCTCCTCAACCTCAACAACATAGCTTCTTCACCCCAGAAGTTGTTGATTGGAGCAGCTTGCCAGATGACATGTCTGGTCATGAACAACTGTTCACAAGTGCTGATCAACATGGTGGTGATAGTCCTTTTGGAAATCTGGCACTTATGGCTCTGGAATCAACTGAGGGTTCCTGCTCAACTGCATCATCTTCACAGGTAACTCAGGTATCTTCAGAGGCCAAAGCCAAGTTATGTTCTGAATCTTGCATTGCTGCTTTTGTCTCTATTAGAGAGGCAAATGTAGCATTAATAAATGAAAAACTTGAGTTTGAGAAAACTATTTCCAAAAGACAAGCTGAGTATGAGTCTGTTCTTAATAGTAAAAATGATGAGATTTATAAGCTTAAATGCCAATTAAATGATGAAAAGGCTAAGCTAGAGGTTATTCTGGAGGACCAGAAAAGTCTTAAAGAAACCCTTGCAGTTACCCAAGTAGAGTGTGATCGATGGGTGAAATCATGCAAAGGTTTTGAGATGCTTCTTAGTAAGCAATCAGCTTCCAATGTGAAGTTTGGCATTGGTTATAATCACACTGCTCCTCCTACAGATTTTGCTCCAAGAGTAGAGGTGAAATCTGATGGAGAAAGCAATAACCAATCCACCTCTTCATGTGATTCACTTTCTGATAAAGCATCATCAAAAGTTAAAGTCAGCAATAAGCTCTCTCAGAACTTATCAGCTAATATTGATAGTTCAATTGCTGACACTCACATGATCAAAGAGTTGGTCAACTCAGGAGTTATGTCTGAAAGTCCTGAAAGGACTGGAGAGCAAGATCTAACTCCTGAAGTTCAAGCTCCAACTACTGACAGCACTAAAAAGAAGAAAACTGTCAGTAGAAAGAGTTTGAAGACTACTAAAGAGGAAACCAAGAAAGCAAATAGTGCTTCCAAAGTACTGAAGAGCAAGTCTTCAGTAGTTTCATCCTCTTTAGTTGATGATCAACAAAAGATGAAAAAGAAACCATGTGAAGTATGTGGTTTGTTTAATCATCTCACTGATGATTGTTGGTACAAAAGAGGATCCAAACTCAAACATAAAGATGAAATTAAAGAGAAAATGGTAAAAATGAAAAATGAGTTTAAAGCCACATTTGTACCAGCAACATCAAATCCTGTAATCCTTAAGTCCAAAAAGAAATCCAAAAAGGAAGGGGTTAAACAGGTAACAGCTGAGGTTGCTCAAAAGAAGAAGGTGCAACATAAGAACTTATCAAACTCCAGTCCTAATGTGTCTGAAGAGCTGAAAGCTCTATCACAAAATCAGACACAGCTGGTTATGATGGTTCAACATCTATTGGGAAGAGTCAACCAATTAGATGCTCCTATGTTGAATCCACAGAAAAGGAGGTCCAAGCCAAAGGATTCCTCTTTTCCACCATCTTCTTCCTCTCAAGCTGTTATTTCTAGCAAACTTGTTAGTCCACCATCTGTTGATGTGAATAGGCCCAAAACCAAAAAGGTTTGGGTCTCAAAATCTAACTAATTTGCTTTGTTCTGCAGGGTTCTTCAACATGCCACAGAGGCATCTGGTATGTAGACAGTGGAGGATCCATGCATATGACGGGAAACAGATCACTTCTTAATGACTACTCTCAAGGAAGGAAGGGATTTGTATCTTTTGGCAATGATGCAAAGGGTTACATCATCGGCAAAGGCTTTGTTTCCAATGGGGAAATAAAGTTTGATGATGTAAACCATGTGGAAAATCTCAAGTACAACCTCTTGAGTGTCAGTCAAATGTGTGACAAAGGCCATGTTGCTCTTTTCACAAGTCAGAATTGCCGGATTCTGTCATCCAAAGTTCTGAGTTTGATTGACAAGGTGTTGGATAAACACACTCTCCTTAAGGCCAACAGGACAGGAAGAGTGTATGCCTTAGATCTTTCTAAGAAAATAGATCTCAAAGGCCATCCTTGCCTAATTTCCAAGGCTTCCCCTCAAGAATCTACACTATGGCATAGAAGGCTGGGTCATGTTAATCTCAAAAACATAAATCAGCTGATTAACCATGGTTTAGTAAGGGGATTGCCTATGAAGGAGTTTAAATGTGAAGATGACTGCACTGCTTGTCTAAAAGGAAAACAGCACAAAGTTTCATTTCCTTCCATAGAAGAACCTAAGTCCACAGCCTGCTTACAGCTTCTTCACATGGATCTCTTTGGTCCTGTGAGAGTGATGAGTATGGCTAAGAAGAAATACTGTCTAGTAATTGTGGATGATTACTCCAGATTTGTATGGACTTTCTTTTTGCATTCAAAGGATGAAGCACCTCAGAAGATTATCAACTTTGTGTTGTATGTTGAGAAGCAGTATTCCCTCTCAGTCAAGTGTGTTAGAAGTGATAATGGAACTGAATTTAGAAACAATACACTTGATGAGTTCTACCTCTCAAAGGGAATCAAGAGGCATTTTAGCATTCCAAGAACTCCTGAACAAAATGGAGTAGTGGAGAGAAAGAACAGGACCCTTATTGAAGCTGCAAGGTCCATGTTGGCTGACTCTGGATTGCCAATGACTTTTTGGGCTGAAGCTATCAATACTGCTTGTTATGTACAAAATAGAGCTCTAGTGAATAAGAGGTTGATGAAAACTCCATATGAAGTTCTTCATCATTTGGCCCCTCTAATTTCATTCTTTAGAGCTTTTGGATGTCCTTGTTTCATTCTCAACACAAGAGATCAACTCCAGAAATTTGATTCTAAGGTGGATGCAGGATATTTTGTTGGGTATTCATCAACTTGCAAAGCATACAGAGTCTTCAACTGTAGAACAAAGATGGTTGAAGAGACTCTACATGTTAAGTTTAATGAATCTCTAAAGGACAAGATTCCACAAAATCCTGTGGAGATATTTGATTTGGACATACTACAATATGCTCCTCATCAAACTCCTGCTGTTGCTCATGTCAACAGTTCTCCACCTGGTGGTACTGATGGTACTGATGATGATGATAGTAGTACTCACCTCTTCAGATTTACTGATCAACTGCCTGATTCAGCTAGACCTGATGTTCCTGCAGCTCCAGCAGCACAATCCACAACAAATGCTGATGAGATTTCTACAACTTCAACTTCCTTTGAACTACCATCAACTGATTGGTTTCAAGGAAATTCGTCACCATCACCATCTGTTGCTGCTGAGCCTGCTACAAACACTTGCACTGATCTCATTGTGTATCAAGATCTGAAGAATCACCCTATGTCTCAAATCATTGGTGATATCACTGCTGGTGTATCAACAAGAAGTCAATTGTCAAATTTCTGCTTCTATGCTCTCTTCATTAGTCAGCAAGAGCCAAAGAATTATCACATTGCATTAAAAGACAATGGATGGGTTGATGCCATGCAGCTTGAGCTTCTTCAGTTCAAGAAACAACAAGTGTGGGAACTTGTTCCTCTACCTCCAGGTAAGTGTGCAATAGGCACTAAATGGGTGTTTAGGAATAAGACTGATGAAAATGGGCTTATTGTTAAGAACAAGGCCAGACTGGTGGTTCAGGGGTTTGCACAAGAAGAAGGTATTGATTATGATGAAACCTTTGCTCCTGTAGCCAGACTGGAAGCAATTCGATTGTTTTTAGCTTATGCTGCTTATCAAAATCTTAAAGTTTTTCAAATGGATGTCAAAAGTGCTTTTCTGTATGGGAAAATTAAAGAAGAGGTTTATGTATGTCAACCACCAGGTTTTGAGGACAACAAACATCCTAATTGGGTGTATAAGCTTGATAAGGCTCTTTATGGATTGAAACAAGCTCCTAGGGCCTGGTATGAGACACTATCAAACTTTCTTCTTAAAAATAATTTTACTAGAGGCACCATAGATAAAACTTTGTTCATTAAGAAAGCAGGGCAGCATAATCTACTTGTTCAAATTTATGTAGATGATATTATTTTTGCATCCTCTGATCCACAGTTGTGTGATGACTTTACAAAGCTGATGCAACAAAAGTTTGAAATGAGTGCAATGGGGAATTACAATTCTTTCTGGGTTTGCAAATCAAACAAAAGGCTGATGGAATTTTCATTCATCAGTCCAAATATACAAAAAATCTTTTGAAAAAATTTGATTTGCAAAATTGTAAACCCTGTTCTACTCCCATGTGCAACACCACACAACTGGATACAGATCAGAAAGGTAAAGTGGTTGATGAAACACTTTACAGATGTATGATTGGGTCCTTGATGTACCTAACAGCTTCTAGACCAGATATTATGTTTGCTACATGTGTTTGTGCTAGATTTCAGGCTGCACCTAAGGAGTCTCATTTGATTGCAGTCAAGAGGATCTTTAGATATTTGCAAGGCACTCCATCTCTAGGTTTATGGTATTCTACTAGACATTCTGGTAAATTAGTTGCTTTTTCTGACAGTGACTATGCAGGGTGTAAGTTGACCAGGAAATCAACCTCTGGTGGATGCCAATTCCTAGGCAACTGTTTGATTTCTTGGCAGAGTAAGAAACAAACCTCAGTTGCTACATCAACTGCTGAAGCCGAGTACATTGCTGCTGCAAGTTGTACATCTCAGGTATTATGGCTTCAGAACCAATTATTGGATTATGGCATAACTGAGACTAAGACTCCATTGTTAATGGACAGTTCTTCAGCTCTTTGTATTGTCAAGAATCCTGTCCAGCACTCTAGGACTAAACATATTGAAATCAGACATCACTTTATTAGAGATTGTTTTGAAAAAGGTCTGATTGATCCAAAATTTGTTCCTAGTGCTGATGAGCTTGCCGACATTTTTACTAAGCCTTTGGATAGTTCAACTTTCCACAACCTGGTGTTAAGGCTTGGTATGCTGCAGCTAGAATAGGTGACAACTACCAATAATCTCAGTAATAAATACTGATGATCATTGGTAACCATGTCATAAATAAGTACTTCATTTGTTAAAACAGCTGATGTAGTTATAACAGCTGATGAAATCACAACAGCTGATGTAACTACAAATGCTGACGTCAGAAATGCAGATAAGTACTGATGACCAATGAAACATTTTAATGTGGAGGTCAGACTGAAACAGCTGAAAAGCTAAAAATTGACGACAACAGCTGATGAGCAATTTCTCTTCAGTTGTTTTTCCAACTGCTGTTTCTAAACAACTGAAGCCACAGCTATGTCTTCAGTAGTTTACAACTACTGAAGACTACCGCTAAGTCTTCAGCTGTTTACATCAACTGATGACAAAACCACTGTCTTCAGTAGTTACACAACTACTGATGACAAACACCATGTCCTCAGTTGTTTCACCACCTGAAGTCGGAATTGTCCTCAGTAGTTTTATAACTACTGAAGACTAAATCAAAGACTTCAGCTGTTTCAATGTCTGACGGTTAAAACCAAGTCTTCAGTTGTTTTATAACAACTGATGATCACACCAATACGGTCAGTCATTTCAACCTCTAAAAGTTAATGCCACGTCATCAGTTTCAGCATATGATGACTCATCAAAAACCTTCAGTCGGTTCATAACCTTACCCTATAAATACCTTATCTCACCAGAGTTTTTCTCACCTTTACTCTCAAACCTAACGTTCAAAAACTCTGTACTCTCTCTTCATCCATGGCGACCATGCAACTAAAACCTCGACACAACTGTGTCGCTCACCTTACTAAATCACCATTCTGGACCAAGTTTCACAACGCCATTGATTTAATGGTCCAGTCACCTTACCAAACAGCCTTTCTGATAAACCCCACCATATATGCCGAATCCCTTACCCAATTCTGGACAAACGTCACTCTTGTCTCTGAGGAGAATGACACAGAGTCACTTCATTCGTTTGTCCATAGCCAAAAGGTGGTCATCAATCCAGAGATTCTTCGCCAAACCCTCAATCTGGATGATGCCACTTTCCCGACTAGCTATCCAAAGGGCACCACTGATCTATCCTTTGCCCACCATGGATACGAAGGCAATCTGAGTGCCTCTACCATATTGAAGAAACATTTCCAGGATGCTGAACGGCTTATCTTTCATATGGTAAATGTCTGCCTGGCTCCAAAGACTTCATCATGGGATCAAATGTCCACAAGGTGGCAACAGGTATTGTACTCTATCCTTGAGCAACAACCTTTAAATTTTTCTGAAATATTATTCTTAGAGCTCAAGGATATGGCCCAAAAACAACTTTCTAACCGTTGGATATTATATCCTCGGTTTGTAATGGCCATAATTGAAAACCAGCTTCAAGCTGAGGGACTTGTTGGCCTGGGAGTCCCTGCTATGGCTGTATTGCCTGAAGTATACTCCCGGCACAACTCTGACCAATCACTCAAAATGGCTGCCAAGCTGCGCAAACCCATGCAGCTGGAACCCACAGCCACCACCACAAAATCCAAAGTCCCCACCAAACCAAAAACAAAACGAACCAAAACAGCTATTCAGGAAGATGAGTCCCCTGAAGATGCTCCTGTACCACCAAGACAGGATATACTTACTGGTGTAAACCCCTCAGTAGTATCAGAGACTCACCCAGCCACAGCCGCTCAGGATTCCTCTCAAAAGGAACCTGAAGCAACCAAAGAAGGGGTACCCACAAATCTGGAATCTTCCTCATTTGAGGAGATTGCCATTGAAACTCACCATTCTCCCCAGGTGCATAATACCCTATCTCCCAATGAAAATGCCCCCCAAAGTCCAACACTTATAATTGCAAATGTGCTGACTCAGTTGCATGCCTCTCCTCCTCCCAGACAACCATCTAAAGGGAAAACCACAGATATTGAGGAAGAGGATCAACATGCTTCTGACAACCCACAGCACAGGGGTTTAAATGTTCAGTCTCTTAGTGTAGATACGGAGACAAGAATATCTGGTGAGGCTGCCAACTCTTCTGCATCAGCACATGATCAGACTGAGGCTGGTAACATGGCTAAGACCTCATCAGAGGCAACAGCTGATGAAGGACATCGTCCTGAGGCTGGAAGTCCCCAGTTCCAAGAAAAAGGGGCACATGCTACATCTGGTCTACACCCAGAGCATTTACATCTTGCTACTAGCAAGAGGTCAGGTGATTCAGCATCTGCTGATGATGACCTGGGCTTCTTTTATGATGTTCTAGCCCAGAACACAATTCTTGAGGAAGAAGTCAGTAGACTACAAAGACTACTTGACCAATTCTCTCAAGAAGCAAGTCCATCTGATACCACAATACACCCACAGATGGCACCTTCACCTGAAGGTCTCCTAAACACTCAGCCACTACAAACATTCAATCCACCAGCCTCTACTTCTGGCACTGTTTCTCAGGGACAGAACCCCTCTGAGCAAACAGCTGCTATATTCCACAAATCCCTACCTCTCATCACCCCAATGATCACCGATATTGTGATCAAAACCTTGGATGACAAACTTCCCTCAATCCTACAGCCACTGGTGGAGGAGATTATGAGCACAAGGCTTTCTACTACTCAAACCCTTGCAACCAATGCAACCAAAAAGGGGGAGAGTCAGTCAGTGAAAGACAAAGGGAAGCGCATATTGATAGAGAGAGAACAGGAGGAAGAAGAGGTTGTTGAGAAAGAGACTGAGAAGGAGGAAGAGTATGTGAAGGGAGCTGAAATTGATCAAGTGAGTGAAAGTCACAAAGACTTTCACATCACATATAAGAAGAGGAAGACTGAAAGAAAAGAAAAAGAACTCCAACTTGATGAGATGGTCAAAATGGCGGATGCCACACATAGTAAATCTATGGACTCCATTATTGACCAACTATACACACAAGGGTTCGATACTGCACAGCTTGACTCAGAGATTAGAAGACTTGAAGTTGAAGAAATTAACTCAAGATGGGCAAGCTATGATGTGCTAGAAAGAGAAAGACTGGAGATCATGATCAGATTTATTGCTAAGTATCTTGGAAGATCATTGATAGAGATTAAGTCATGGACCAGGGACAGTATCTTGGCTATAACCACCAAGATCTGTACGTCTGAAGCATATACAAAGGGATTAGTGATTGAAGCTTTAAATGAAGCAGGTGCTGGAAAAAGAAACGAACTAGCAAAATACTCCAAAGCCTCACTCATTACAAGAATGCTAGAACAACCTGCAAAACCTACCACTTCAAAATCACCACTACCACAACCCATTAAACCAACTCCTTTACCCTCAAAACCAACAGCCGATGATGCATCCAAGAAGAAGAAGAGAAGGATGTTGAGGCTAGAAGAAGAAGAAGAAGAGGATGATGAGGAAGAAGATAGGCTGCCTCTTTCTGCAGTCCTAACTTTGCCTAAAGCCAAATCTATGCCCATCACTCCCACCTCACAGATGGAAACTGTGAGAGTAAAGATCGAAGAAGAGCAATTGCAAAGGCTTCATGATGAGGAGATGCTAAAGAGTATAGATAAAACTTATGCTGCCTCTTCATCAATAATAAGTATGAAGAAAGAAGCTCTGAGACTGTACACCCTCGCCAACACATTTCAATATCAAAAGGAAAAGGTGAGGATGTGGCCTGATCCTAGGGTGGCTCACAGAATTGTGAAGAAGGACATTCCTGCACGATACAAGGGCCAGATAAAAAGGATCGTAGATGAAGAGATCACAGTGGTCCTTGTAGTATCACCCTGGGAGATTGTAGAAGACTTCAAGAAAGCTTATGAGACTAAACAGCCTCCCCAAAAGATGTTAGAAAACAGAGTGATCAAGAAGGGGTTAGTCTACAAGAAGCTTGAGAACTTCAAACAAAATGAGCTCAGTCTGTTACTTGAAGGTAATCATCCAAATGAGTTTGCCTACAGACAGATCACAACAGTTGAGCTCAAAAATGGCAAACAGGCCAAATACATCTCAGAGCTGTATGGGCGTGAAGGATTGTTCGATGGTGAACCAGAGAATCTTACTATGGAAGAACAAATCATGTTTCTCAGAGCATACACCAGAGAATCCTACAGGCTTATACATGGGAAGTGAGTTTCATGGATGGGGGAACAGCTCAGTGTCCAATTCCCCAATACAGAGCTCCCATTCATACTTTGCCAACCAAATCATCAGAGACTTACTTCCAGGCCGGTGGTTATATGGGTCATCTTCTCAACTGATCAAGAAGGAAAAAGACCATTCATTTTGCCAACAATAAGTGGGACCTCAATAAAGTTAAAAGGTTTTGGCTGCATTGGTTCAGGGGGAGTTTGTTGGACCAAAAGAACCAATGAGCCGGATCAGAAAAACCTTTAAGTCCCACAGACGTCACAACAACTACTGAAGTCCACAACAGCTGAAGACAACAACTGATTACAAAGTCTGAAGACACAAGTGCTGAAGACAAGTGCTGAAGACAAAGTCTGAAGACAAGTGCTGAAGACAAAGTCTGAAGACAAGTGCTGAAGACAAAGTCTGAAGACAAGTGCTGAAGACAAAAGTATCAGGCGTTGTCACAACAGCTGAAGAGGACTTCTTCAGTAGTTGTGGCGGTTTGCTTTCAGTAGTTTTATATTTTCTATTTTCAGTAGTTTTGTAAAACGACTGAAGAGTTTGTTCTTCAGTCATTGTAGTTTCAGTAGTTTTCTTTTCAGTTGTTTCATGTTTTAAACTTAGCACTCTGACATGTTCTCAGTAGTTGTGAACATTTCAGTAGTTTGTTAAGAAGTAGTTATTTTTGTACTAGATCTGCTAGTAATCACCATCCCGTGATTACAGCAGTGATTGCACTCTATATAAGGAGTGCCAACCTTATTGTAACTGTGAATGATTGAGCAATAATATTGAGCATTATTGAAACATTCCAAATCACAGAAAAATATTCTCTCGCATTTGTTTACAAATAACATTCTCTTGCTATAATTTGACTAATTCATCTCTTCATTCCGCTGCATTACACTCTTATACTTCAAACTTGTGATCGTTGATCCTGTCACTTTCTACTCTTCCCCCACTCAAAGAGAGATGAGTGCTCCTGCCTCTCCCCTGTCTATCCCATATCATTCACCCATTACTGAGGTGGATCTCTCTGAACATGTTCAGGAGGTCCATATGGAAGAGGCTCTCACTTCTACAAGTGATTACATCATTAAGACCTCAACCATGGCAACTAAGCCCATTGACACTTCTCTTGAAGCTATCAGTGAGCAGGGGAAATCCAACAGCCAAGAACATGATGCTAGTGATAAGAGTGAGGGGAATATGAGACTAAAGGTGCAAAAACTATCACAAACTTGCTCCTATCTAGTCTCTAAGATTAGTCATCTGGAATCTTAGGTGACTACCTTACAAAATGGGGTCAATGATCAGCAACATGAGATATCTTATCTCAAGGAACAAATAGCTGGGAGACCTCTAAGGAAAGCTCTCCAGGAACTCAAGAACCTGTGGATGTGATTGACCTAACTCCTAGCTCACCTATGCAAGAGGATGATGCTACCAAAAAAGGGGAGAAAGTCTTAGCAATCAAAGAACCTGGGAGTTCTTCCCAGAGTATGGACATTGAGGACTCACCATCCTCACTTGCAATTGTCCATACTCAGCAACTTCCTCAAGTTCATATTGATGTGGACTCACTAGACTCACTCATTTAGAATCTCTTTGAATAAGTTATTCTAAGGGCTATGCCATCCCCACCCCAAGGAACTTCAAACTACATTATTGGGTGGAGGTATGATGCTGATAGAAGAGCCCTCATACTTAAAAGAGTTCAAGGGCAAGAAGAAGTCTTTAACTTTCAGACCTTGAACTACTATGACGGTCATGACCTTGTCAACATGCCACTTGCCAATCCAAGCCAATCTAGGCAAGCTGACAGGCTAGCTCAAAGGATCCAAGATAGGATTATTGAAGAGTTTAGCTCAAAAGGAAGACAAAGGCAATCAGGTAATGTTATTGGTCAACTGGATGTTGAGGCAGACCCTGAGATTAGCTTCAAAGGGAAAACCTTGACTGAAGGCCCAGTGATAGAGCCTAAGAGCTTTGTCACAACTACAACTTCTTCAATAATCCATTCCCTCAGTGAGACAGCTGCTGGTGAAGGAGTATCACAGCAACTCTCTGGCCAAAGCATGGAAGCTACTCCAAGCAAGGAAGGTCAAAACTCTCTTCATCCTAAGTCACAAAGGTTTGTAAGTGATAAAGGGAAAATGATACCGACTCCTGAGGAGATTGAGGAGGAGAGAGAGAGAGGAAGAGAAAGCTAAGGGGAGAAAGTTCCACTGCTGGGTCTTCAAGCTTCATGGAAGCTGCAATCAGGGCTGCCCCCACACCAAATACTCAAAATGATAAGTTAAGGGCAGTCAGGATTACCTACTTACAGACCAGGAACTATGATATTGATGAAATCATTTCTCTCCCCTTAGAGGAATTAAATGTACTAGGGAACTGGTCACTTACAACACAACACACAATGAAAAGAATGTTTAGAACACTTAACAGATCAAATAGGGAACTGGTTAACACAATAAGTTTGATACTAAGAACACAAGCAAGTATGAGATAGAACAAGAACAAACAACACAAGTATTGGTTTTCAAGAATGTTGTATATTGCTCTCAAGTTCTTTACAAGTGTTACAAAGCATAAGAAAAAATATAAGGACCTGAGATACTCTATACTACATCCTACAGCCATCCATACTTAGAAGTCCAGCTGGATACATTTGAACTAGACAACAACAAAATCAAATGTAGAGTCAAAAGGCAGATTTGCCTTTTAACTAGTGACTATGACATGCCATAGCTCACATCCTAATATATTATGAAAAGAATAAAAGTACATAAAGTAGAAAGCAAAAGGACTCAAGACCTTAGTGTACAGTTACCTAAAGCATGGACCTTTACACCAACTTATGTAAGTTGGTGACTGAACAGAGTCACAGCGGAAAGTGGTCCAGCTTTATGGTAAAGTACATCAGATAAAGCATGTGTTCAAAAGTCTTCGGAAGAAATCTATCTTCACTTCTTGGCTTCGGAAGACTTTGTCTTTGAAGCTTCGGAAGACTTCACTTTTAGCTTCAGAAGATGTTCGTCTTGGCTTCGGAAGATTTTACACTTAGAATATTTCTAATGCATGGTGTAAAACTTCCGAAGCATTTCTACTCTGTACCTCAGTGCATGAATTCAGGAAAGACTTTAGATGTTTTAGGTGTATCAGCCTTACATAAAACCTTACAAACTCCCGCTAGGCTGATGCTACCAAAACATTTGAAGACCTTAGATGTTGACAGTCCTCATCATGATGATGACCATACTCTTTTTCATTAGATGGTCGGGATCACTCAGACTCTCATAGTGTCTTCTCATCTTAAAGAGATCATGCAAAGGTAGACTGAACATGTCCTGCCATGTGTAGACATCTTCAATACCTTGATCTTTGATTACATGCCATCTTTCTGGATTAATAGTGTAAGTCCAGGACAAGATGGGTCTTCCTGATGTAAGAGGAGCTACTTGAATTGGAGTTGTTTGAGCTTCCTCTGGTTGCACTTCCTTAGGATGTTACGACTCATCCTGAGATTTGGAGGTGGATGACCCAGTCTTCTTCTTCTTCTTTGACTTGGGTTTAGAGGTCATCCTTTTCTTTCTCTTTGAACTCTTCAACTGAGAAGACTGGCCTTCAGCACCTTGTTGTTCAGTCTTGTCTTTCTAAGATGGGTCTACCTCCCTCACTGGTTCAGAAGAAGAGGGAGTTTGACCCTTCTATGGATCAGAAGATGAAGCTTGCTGAGGTTCGGCAGGAGGTACAGGTTGTATTGTCTCAAATGGTTCAACCTTAACCTCCACTTCTTGAGGGGCTTGACTTGGTGGGGAGTGTAAGTCAATGAGCTATCCTCTTTTAATCTTCTGCTTGATCACCCATATGTGCTCATCCATGGTGGATAGAGACATTGGGCCAAGTCTCCTTCTGGAGAATCCATACAACTTCAAGAAGCTCATCATCCTCTGCCTATCAGCAGACTTCTTTTGACTCTTCTGGATGATGGCTCTTGACTTGGCTGCTTCTTCCCTCATCTTCCTCATTGTAGCCTTTTGTTCTTTGAGTACTTGGAGTTCAAGTTGTTTGAGGTACTCAAACTCAATATACTCAAATGACAAGGGAAGAAGTGCAGCTACCTAGTAAAGACCTGTGGCACTCAGGTAGTTGATCATGTTTTGCCTTTCAGTTTCTTTATTTTTGTCTTGCCATAGTTTCTTGTACAAGGCTTTCTTGAACTGGAGAGAGAGTATGAGCATGCTTGTATAGTCTTTTCTTTCTCCTTTCTTCTTTGATTTGGAGGAGCAACCTTGCATCATATGCTTCCTTCCTCTCTCTAGACATTTCCATGTCTGCCAGTTCATATAATTCCTCTAAGGGGAGAGAAATGATTTCATCAGTATCATAGTTCCTGGTTTGTAAGTAGGTAATCCCGACTGCCCTTAACTTATCATTTTGAGTATTTAGTCTGGGGGTAGCCTTGATTGCAGCTTCCATGAAGCCTGAAGACCCAGTAGTGGACTTTCTCCCCTTAGCTTCATCTTCCTCTTCCTCTCTCTCCTCCTCCTCCTCAATCTCCTCAGGAGTCAGTATCCTTTTCCTTTTGTCACTTACAGACCTTTGTGACTCAGGGTGAAGAGAGCTTTGGCCTTCATTGCTTGGAGTAGCTTCCATGCTTTGGCAAGAGAGAGACTGTGATACACCTTCACAGCAGGTGTTTCATTGAGGGAATGGATTGTTGAAGAAGTTGCAATTATGACAGGGCTCTCAGGCTCTATCACTAGGCCTTCAGTCAAGGTTTTCCCTTTGAAGCTAATCTCAGTGTCTGCCTTAACATCCAGTTGACCGAAAACATTACCTGATTGCCTTTGTCTTCTTCTTGAGCTGAACTCTTCAATAATCCTATCTTGGATCCTTTGAGCCAGCCTGTCAGCTTGCTTAGATTGGCTTGGATTGGCAAGTGGCATGTTGACAAGGTCATGACCTTCATAGTAGTTCAAGGTCTAAAAGTTAAAGACTTCTTGCTATCCTTGAACTCTTTGAAGTATGAGGGCTTTTCTATCAGCATCATACCTCCACCCAATAATGTAGTTTGAAGTTCCTTAGGGTGGGGATGACATAGCCCTTAGAATACCTTATTTAAAGAGACTCTGAATGAGTGAGTCTAGTGAGTCCACATCAATGTGAACTTGAGAAATTTGGTGAGTATAGACAATTGCAAGTGAGGATGGTGAGTCCTCAATGTCCATACTCTGTGAAGAACTCCCAGGTTCTGTGATTGCGATGACTTTCTCCCCGTTTTTTGTAGCATCAGCCTCTTGCATATTCGAGCTAGGAGTTAGGTCAATCACATCCACAGGTTCTTGTGTTCCTGGATGAGCTATTCTTAAAGGTCTCCCAGCTAGTTGTTTCTTGAGATAAGATATCTCAAGTTTCTAATCATTGACCCTATTTTGTAAGGTAGTCACCTGAGATTCCAGATGACTAACCTTAGAGACTAGATAGAAGCAAGTTTGTGACAGTTTTTGCACCTTTAGTCTCATATTCCCCTCATCTTCATCTGAAGAATCATTAGGGGATGAGAGAATTGGACCAAAGTCCTCTCTCACATCACCTGCATCATGTTCTTGGCTGCTACATTTCCCCTACTCACTGATAGCTTCAAGAGAAGTGTCAATGGGCTGAGTTGCCATGGTTGAGGTCTTAATGATGTAATCACTTGCAAAAGTGAGAGCCTCTTCCATATGGACCTCCTGAACAGGTTCAGAGTGATCCACCTCAGTAATGGGTGAATGATGTGTGCTAGACAGGGGAGAGGCAGGAGCACTCATCTCTATTTGAGTGGGAAAGAGTAGAGAGACTCATGGTACTCATTGAATCCCATGTCTTCATCATCATAGAATTCAAGGTTAGGGATGGGTTGGTTGAGATCTAGAGGCTGGGGATGGTAACTTTCCCTTGAAGGTTGTTCACTTGAGTGTTGACACTCAGAGTGAAGGCTTAAGGCGGATGGGCTAATGAGCTCATCAGGCTGAGCATGAGGAACCTCAGCACTGATTCTTGATGAGATGGGAGTGGTTTGCTCCTCAAGAGAAGTGGAAGCTCCAATGTCCACTTCTTTCTGCATAGGTGATGATATAGGGGCCTGCACAAGCTGAATAGCTAATGCAGGGGTTCGTTTGGATTTTCTTTGGTAGGTGAGGAGTGTTTTAGGTTGTGATGGTGGTTGAGAAGTAGAAGGTGTGGGTTCAACACTAGCTTGTGTTGCTAGGTTGTCACCGTGAGCAATAAGCTGTAAAATTTTGGGGATAAGTGCTGTTTCTACCCTAGAGAGCCAACAGTTAGCTTCTTCATTATCTTAAAGATGTCGGGCTTCATTTGTCCTAATTTAAAAATATTACCTGTTTCCCACAACTGTGAGCCCAGTTCACAGTTGAGAATGTATTGAACATATCTAGGAAACATGTAATACTCTAAGGAGTCCAAGTTTGCAAGTAAATTTGTATAGACAAATTGAGAATACTTGAACTTGACCCCTTGAACCATTCCATGCACAATGAAGGAGAAATCCTCAGGAATCTGGTCCCAGCCCCTATGCTTGTTGGACAAGCTGTGGATGATCACATGTAGTAGGTACTTTCACTGGGATATATATATATATATATATATATATATATATATATATATATATATATATATATATATATATATATATATATATATATATATATATATAACCTTCCCTTTCCTGAAGGTCTTTACAGAGAAATCTCCTTCATAGCCCATCTGCTGAAAGGAGTGGTTTACAGCTTCCTTTGGAAAGGACAGTTCACCTTCCTCATCATCCAGCTGAGGATGAGTGTTGATGATGGCTGGAGTGATGAAGATTGTCCTTCCCTGTACTATAGCAGACAGTGCCTTCTCCCCATCCATTATGACCTCTTGACAGGTCTTCCAGAATTCAAGCAGATGACCCTCATAGAGTGGAGGATCAATGGTTAGGGAGGTGAAGTAGTTGGATAGAGCTAGGAATTGGCAAACCACTGAGAAACTAGAATCTTTCTCAGAGTTCAATAGGGCAACCTAATTGTGCTGCCTGTGAAGTTGCATGGAGAAATCAGGATTGTTTTTGCGGTTGAGGTTTGCCATTTTAGAAAGCTTCAAGGTGAAGAATGTGAAGAACAAAGGGGGTTTGTGGGTGAATTTAGGTTTTGGAATAATGTAGATGAAGAAGAGAGTGAAAGAGGGGGGAATCGTTGGGTATATATATGAAATGGATCTCAGATAAAATTAATAAAAGAGGATAAACTTTGAAATTCGGATGTCGGTCCCTCCTATGAAAAATCAGTTTTCTTTTGCCCAAAAGGTAGTTTTCTTGGAAGTCTAAAATCTTCCGAAGGTAATTTTACTTCGGAAGTTTTGATAAAAAGCTTCCGAAGCCAAAATGGCTTCGGAAGATATTCCAAAAAGTTTAGAGAATTTTGCTTCGGAAGAGATTAAGACTTAGAAATTTTATTCTAAAAGGAATAAAGCTTCCGAGACTTAATTGCTTTCGGAAGGAATTTGTTCTTTGAAACATACAAGTATTTAAGAGTGGTTTTAAGCTTTGGAAGATATTTTGAAAATTTCTTCCGAAGGTAAATTCACCTAAGTAGTTGTCTGTTTTGAAGACATAAAATTTCTTCCGAAGGTAAATATATATCTTCCAAAGAATATAAGGATCAAAAATGTTCAAAAACCTAAAGAATATCATTTAAAAGATTTTGTTTCCAGAGGAAACAAGGGCTTATGAATGTGATAAAATAGACAACTTAGGATACACAGGTTTTAGAAATAATATGAGTTAGTATTAAGAAAAGCTACTCGAAGTTAATCATCTCAATAGCTGATATAAGATACTTAAATCTTTGCTCATCAAAAGCTTTAGTGAACAGATCAGCATATAGTTCATTTGTGTTAACTTTGACTAGTTTGATTAAACCTTTTTCAAAGTTATCTCTAATCAAATGATACCTGATGTTGATGTGTTTTGTCCTTGAGTGCTGCACAGGATTCTCTGTAATGGAGATAGCACTATTGTTGTCTATATGAATGGGAGTCTCTTTGAAGTTGAATCCATAATCTAGCATCAATGTATCCAGCTTCAGCAGTTGATGCAAATACACAGGATTGTTTCTTGCATTGCCGTAAGACTATCCTTCCACCAAGGAACTGACATTCCCCTGATGTAGACTTTGCAGTCATATTGCAGCCACCATTATCACTATCTGTATATGCATACAGATTGAAGTCAGAATTCTTTGGATACCAAAGGCCAAGTGTTAAGGCACCTTTGAGATATCTTAAAATCCTCTTGACAATGACTAGATATGAGATCTTGGGGTTGGCTTGATATCTTTCACAAATACATGTGGCAAACATGACATCAGGCCTGCTAGCTGTGAGGTACATAAGAAACCCAATCATAGCCCTGTAGAGGTGTTCATCCACACACTCCCGTTCAAGATCAGGTCCAAGGGAGTGGTTTCTTACTATGGGTGTCTTAGTAACCTTACAGTCAGTCATGTTGAATCTTGTAAGTATGTCTTGCACATACTTTGACTGACTTATGAAGATGCCATTGTCAACCTGCTTCACTTGAATTCCTAGAAAGAAATTGAGTTCTCCCATTCCACTCATTTCAAATCTATTCTTCATCGGCTTCTCAAAGTATTGGCAGAGCTTTGGATTGGATGACCCAAAAATAATGTCATTGACATATACTTGTTCTAGCATTAAGTCATTCCCTGTTCCTTTGATGAAGAGAGTTCCATCTATAGTACCTATTTTGTATCCATGTTGACAGAGATACCGAGATAGAGTCTCATACCACTTCCTTGGTGCAACCCATAAAGAACTTTATCAAGATTGCAGACATAATCAGGATGATCAGGATCTGCAAACCCAGTTGGTTGTTTGACATACACCTCTTCATCAATCACCCCATAAAGAAAAGAACACTTGACATCAAGTTGGTAGACCTTGAAATCCTTGGATGCAACAAAAGCTAAGAATATTCTAACAGCTTCAAGTCTTGCAACAGGAGCAAAGACATCTGTGTAGTCAATTCCTTCTTCTTGTTTGTATCCTTGAACAACTAGTCTAGCCTTGTTTTTGATGACAAGTCCTGTATCATCCTTCTTATTCCTAAACACCCATTAGGTTCCCATGGTAGTCTACCCTTGAGGAAGAGGACATAGGTTCCAAACCTTTTGCCTTTTGAATTGAAGCAGCTCCTCTTGCATAGCTTCAACCCAACTTCCATCCGTTAAAGCCTCATCAACTTTTTCTGGCTCTATCTGAGATAGAAAGCAAGAGTGGAGACAAACATTTGCATAATGGGGTTGTCCTCTTGTGCTTACCCTGGTCTCCCACCACATCAGCACACTTATCAAGTGTAACTTGATCCAATGAGTGTGTGACATCATTGATGTTGTCTTCAATGGAGTGGTTATCATCATCAAGAAACTCTTGATCACTTTCACCACTACCATTTTCTCCTACATTTGAAGCTCCTTCATCGGAGTTTTGTGTCTCTATGCTAGAATTTGAAGGCACCCCAGAGGTATCAGCTGAATTTGTCATTGTTGTGCTGATAGGAACTCCATTTGCAGGGTTAGTTACAACTGGAGCTGAAGTAGTATAGCTTAAAGGTCTTCTTAGCTCAAATCTTGGATCAGGATCACCTGTAGGTAGTATACCTGTAGATTTGTTAAAACAGTTGGTAACTAAATTAAGATCAAATAGCCAATCAGGACCAGAACCTTTCACACTAGGAGTGTGCCCATTGAAAGTCGCATTGCCCGACTCCTCAACTTCTCTAGTTTTGAGATTGTATACTGTATAAGCCGTAGCTTGAGAGGAGTATCCAATAAAATGTCCATCATCTGATTTCTCATCAAACTTGGCAATTTGATCCTTGGTATTCAAGATGATGCAAGGGTATCCAAATGACCTGAGAAAACCAATGAAAGGATTCCTCTTGTGCTAAAGTTCATAAAGAGTCTTACCAATGTGTCTTGACTACTAAAACTCTGTTACGCACATAGCAGGCAGTGTGCACTGCCTCTGCCCAGAAGGTGATAGGCAGTTTAGAGTCTAACAACATAGTTCTTGCAGCTTCAATAAGTGTCTTGTTTCTCCACTCAGCAACACCATTTTGCTGAGGAGTCGTGGGAGCACTATATTGTCTTGTAATACCCTTTTCATCATAAAATGTATCAAGGATTTGGTTCTTGAATTCAGTTCCTTAATCACATCTTATGGTTTTGACCTTGTGATCACATTGATTCTCAATCTTTAAGATGAAATTCTTTAGAATCTCAGGGGTCTTATCGTTAGTTCTAAGAAAGAAGACCTAGTGAATCTTGTAAAATCATCTGTGATCACCAAACAATAAGAGGTCCTTTCTAGACTCATTACACTGGTGGGGCCTAAGAGATCCATATGTAATAAGTGTAGGGGTGTAGTTATGGAGTTTCTTTCCTTTGGCTTGTGAGATACCTTGTGTTGCTTCCCTTTCAAGCATGCAACACAGTGGTCATCACTTTTAAACTCGTTTTTTGGCATTCCAGTTACCAAATCATTCTTAATTAATTTATTCATGTTTTTAAAGTTTACATGGCACATTCTTTTATGCCATAGGAAAGACTCATCACTATTTGCTTTAGATAGAAAGCATGAAACTTCTCCTGAGAGAGATGTTTCTAACAAATCCATCTTGTCATGTTTTCTTTCCTGGGGGCTCTGAGCAGGATATGCTCATAAAGAATGACCATCCCGGGCTTGAGAACAATGCACTCATGCTTAGTAAAGAGCATGTTATGACTCTGATCACAAAATTGAGATACACTCAAAAGATTATACCCAAGCTCCTTGACAAAGTTTACCTTCTCAATGCTGAGCTTACCATTTGTGACCCTGCCCCTTCTAGTTTTGTAACCTCCAGCATCTCCCCCAAAGGCAATTGGTCCTCCATAAATTTTCTCCAAATTTTTGAGTAGTGACCCCTTGCCTGTCATGTGCCTGGAACAACCACTATCAATGATCCATACATTCCTGTTTGTCTTGAGTTATTCCTGCACAAAAGAGATGGTTGTTTACATTTGGAAACCCAAGCCTTATTGGTCTCGGGCCTCTTAAAAGAAGTTGAGGACAATGCAACAGTAATTGATCCTATTGTCATGTTTTGAGGATCATTTGCTGATGTTGATGAAGAACTTTCAGTCACTTGGTCTTTGTTTGTCTTCCACACTACCTTTGGAGACTTAGACTTGACCTTCATCACTTTGGAAGTTTTGATAACTTCGGAAGTTTTGATGACTGAGCCTTCAGAAGATCTTGCTAACACTGTAGCAGGCTTCAATGCTTCGGAAGTATTCCTTTCTTCCGAGACCAGTTCTGAAGGCAAATTTCCACTTGTCTTCTCCTTCATTTTCGAGCTTCCGAAAGGAAAAGATTTTCTTTCCGAAGCTTTCTTCTTCTTCAAACTCTTAGAAGTCTCCTTCTTGGTTATGTCGACAGTACTTTTTGGATTGTAAAGACAATCCTTAGCAAAATGAGAAGTACTACCACACATAACACAGTTCATCTTCTTCTTCCTGAGAGTCTTCTTTTCAGAACAAGGCTGATCTTGATCACTTTCCTTCTCCATCTTCATCTTTGCAAATGATGTGGCAATCCTTTTAGGGTGAGAGATGCCTTTGGAGCTGGATGGTTCAAGTTGTGTAGAAGTAGTACACAACTGATCAACCTTCTTCATGTTGTTAGGATGATTTGAACATGAACTAGAACTCCTGGTATTAGAGTTCAAGTTTGTGTCTTCATCCTTAACCACCTTGAATCCTGCATAGATAAAGACTTGTTTCTTCATAGAGTTAAAGATGGCCTTGATCTCTTGAGCCTACTTGGACTTCCTCTTGGGCTTTTTGATCAAGTTCATTCTCTTTGACCTGGTCATCCCAACCTTTTTACTCCCCTTAAAGAAATAGTGACCCTTCTTAGAATGCTTTTCTTCACTCTTCATAGAGGCATCCTCACTATCTCCTCTTCATCCTCTTCACATATGGGGTCTATGAGAGGAAGCTCATCTTCATAAGTTTCACACCTAGGAGATCTTATAGATAGGATTGTGTATGGAGGAGCTATCTTACTAGATCCCAATCCCTACTTATTTTGATAACAACCTTTTGCATGAAAGGATGAGGATGTCATGTTCCTGAACGTCTCTTCTTCAAGAACACATTTCTCTGTCCTGGCTTTGCTGATCACAAGCTCAGCCTGGCATTCAGTCAACTTAGTTATGAGATCTTTGATCTGAGTCCTGTAGTTGGTATGTTCATGTTTAAGAGTTGAAATGGTTTTCTCTAAGTCCTCTATCTTTAGTTTATAATCATTTTTAACTCTTTTAAAATCAGATTTTAAAATATTTAAAGACTTAAGATCAAATCTCATCTCTAAGTTATAGGACCTGTATCTATTCACTTTAGCAATACATTTAGGTGTACATAGATGTTCCAATACATTTGCTTCATCATAGTTAGCCATTAGTGTTTGGTTTGGAGATGCATCTTCCACTTGAAAGCTCCAGTCAAAGCCTCCTTCTTCAACAACAACTACAGCTTGCTGCTTTGGCTTCTCATTTTGTGTGGCTCTCTCAGTGTAGTTTGGCCTGGCTTGTGCTTGGCCACCATTTGTCCTTGGTACCTTGCACTCCCTTGCAAAGTGACCCATCTTGTTACAGTTGTAAAACTTTACTTTGCTTTTGTCCAGCCCAAACTTTCCACTAGCTGTATTGCTTGGAAACTTCCTCCCTGTCCTCTTGTAGAATTTCTTTGCTCTATGAGTGAGAAGTGCCATTTGCTGAACTATCTCCATGTCATCTAGATCATCTAGATGGATATAGTCTAGGTCTTCAAGGGTAAAGAGAAAGTTGCATGTGCTTTCATTAGAAGACACAAGGCTTGTGAAGAGCTTGTCTCTTGGAATGGGCTTCCTTGAGTGTAGCTTTCTCTTGGTGTCTCCGGGAAGGGGATGAAAGGACCCTTTTGTGAGTTGTCAAGATAGAAGATAAGATGATACTGGGGTTTTCTACTATCCCTTTTAACCACATGGAGGGCTGAACTTAGTTGATTGCTGGAGTTACCAAATGAACCTTGCATGATCATATCCATCTGGTATCCACTAGGAATGCCATACAACTCTGTGAGATTAAGAGTCTTAAGGTTCTCAGTTCTCTTGATAACAACACAATAATGTGTCCATTGTGTGGGAAGAGAGAACATAAACTTCCTTACAATGTCCCTGTTCTCAAGAGTCACTCTAACATCCATTAGAGTGTCCACAATATCAACATACCTGAAGTATTGTTGAGTCATGGTTTCACCTGTTTTCAAGGTGAAGTTTTCAAACTACTGCTTCAGAAGATCCTTCTTGTTCTCCTTAGCTTCAGTTGACCCCTCATACATCAGCTTTAGTGCATCCCATAGTTGTTTAGCTGTTTTGCACTTCTTGAAGGCTCTGTATATGGAGTTGGGAAGAGTAGTCTGAAGGGCTGTCATAGCTTTCTAATCAATATCTATGCTCTTCCTGTCTTCTTCGGAATAGCCAGCCACAGTCTTTGGAATCATACCACCTCCAACAGCAGCTGAAGAGGTGCTTGGTATGTGAGGCCCTAAGACAACAGATTCCCACATCCTGGAGTCTTGTGACTTGATGAACCCTTCTATTCGTTGGCACCAAGTGTCAAAGTCTTTAGGAGTGATCAGTGGAGACTTTGTCATGGTTACACTTTCCATATCAGTTTTAGTAAGAGCTTCCATTTGAGATGTTAAGTATTTTGTTTATGTGAGGGATCTAAAGATGGTGAGATCTTACAATCAAGAGCCTGGAATGCTCTGATACCAATTGCAGGATCGTTTGAGAGATGGTCACTTACAACACAACACATAATGAGAAGAATGTTTAGAACACTTAACTGATCAAATAGGGAACTAGTTAACACAATAAGTTTGATACTAAGAACACAAGCAAGTATAAGACAGAACAAGAACAAACAACACAAGTATTGGTTTTCAAGAATGTTGTATATTGCTCTCAAGTTCTTTACAAGTGTTACAAAGCATAAGAAAAGATACAAGGACCTAAGATACTTTATACTACATCCTACAGGCCATACTTAGAAGGCTAGCTGGATACATTTGAACTAGACAACAACAAAATCAAATGTAGAGTCAAAAGGCAGATTTGCCTTTTGACTAGTGACTATGACATGCCATAGCTCACATCTTAATATATTACAAAAAGGATAAAAGTACATAAAGTAGAAAGCAAAAGGACTCAAGACCTCAATGTATAGTTACCAAAAGCGTGGACCTTTTCACCAACTTATGTAAGTTGGTGACTAAACAGAGTCGCCGTGGAAAGTGGTCCAACTTTATGGTAAAGTACATCAGATGTCTTCGGAAGAAATTTGTCTTCACTTCTTGGCTTTGGAAGACTTTGTCTTTGAAGCTTCGAAAGACTTCACTTTGGCTTCGGAAGATGTTGGTCTTGGCTTCAGAAGATTTTACACTTAGAATATATCTAGTGCATGGTGTAAAACTTCCGAAGCATTTCTACTTTGTACCTCAGTGCATGCATGCAAGAAAGACTTTGAATGTTTTAGGTGCATCAGCCTTACAGACGTTGTCTATATCCATCTTCTCTTCTTGGATAGGGTCAATGAGGGGAAACTCATCTTGACTAGTTCCACACCTTGAAGATCTTATAGATAGTAATGTGTGTGGAAGAGCTATCTCTTTTGAACCCATTCCTTGCCTGTTTTGTTAACAAATATTTGCATGCAAGGATGAGGATATGATGTTCTTGAAGATTTCCTCTTCAAGAACACACTTTTCTTCCCTGGCTTTGATGTTCACAAGCTCAGTCTCGCATTTAGTTAACTTGGTAGTGACATCTTTGATTTGAGTCTTTTAATTTGTTTGCTCATGCTTAAGAGTTAAAACTGTTTTCTTTAAATATCATACTTTAAGTTTATATTGATTTTCAGCTCCTTTGAAATTAGCTTTTAGAATTTTCAAAGACTCAAGTTTAGATCACACTTCTAGGTTATACGACCTATACATATTTACTTTAGCGATGCATTCACGTGTACAAAGATGTTCTAATACCTTGGCTTCATCATGGTCAACAATCAGTGGTTGATTTTGAGAAACATCCTCTAGCGGAAAGCTCCAGTCAAAGCCTCCCTCTTTAACATCAACAGCAGCTTGTTGTTTTGCTTGGCTTGGCTTCTCAAATATGGAGCTGCATTAGTATAGCTCGGTCTGGATTGTGATTGGCCACCATTAGTCCTTGGTGCCTTACACTCCCTAGCAAAGTGTCCCCATCTAGTTATAGTTGTAAACTTCACTTTTGTTTTTCCAATCCAAACTTTCCACTAGTTACATTGCTGGGAAACTTTCTTTTGGTTCTCTTGCAAAATCTCTTGGCTCTATTAGTGGGAAGAGCCATTTGCTGACCTATCTTCATATACTCCAGGACATCTGTATGGATACAATCCAAGTCTTCAAAAGTAAAGAGAAAGTTTCCATAACTTTTGCAGGATCGGGTTTGTCACTTAAACACTTGGATTTCTCTCAAACTCACTTAAACAACACTCAGATTAGATGAAGTAGAGTCTTTATATAAGAGTTGAAAATAATATAATAAGTAACAAAGAACACAAAGAAATAATTTTCAAGGCACTTGTATATATTACTTCTCAACTCAAATTATTACAAGACTCTTACAAGCATGAAACATGAGTTACAATGAGAAACTATATATACTAGATCCTACAGCCGGATATACTTTGATACCACCTGGAAACCTAAGACTAAAGCATATACTACAATGCTAAAGTTAAGGTATCTTAGATAAAGTATTATCTAAGATATGGTAGTCATGACATGTCCATGACTTACCTTTTGTCACCAACTAAAGATGGCAACTGTACTAACTTATAAAGGTAAACAATGGAATAAAGTATGGTCAACTACATGGCTTTTGAGAAAACGCCATGCAGTATCTCAGAGGTCTGTAGCGGAGTGTCAGGGAGACCATACTTATGTCCACTGGATAATAGTAGTGTCTTTCGAAGGTAAGTTGGCTTTTGAAGAACAAGCCGAAGCCACTTATACTTCGGAAGAGGATTTTATACTTCCGAGGCTTGAGGACTTCTATACTTCGGAAGATGACTTCTGATATATCATTCTAAGTCTTGATCTTCGGAAGTAAGTTCTTTGTCTTCGGAAGTTGGAGTTTTCCTTCGGAAGTTGGAGTTTTCCTTCGGAAGTTAGTTTTACACTTTGTCTTCGGAAGAGCTCCTTTTTTCTTCGGAAGTTCCACACTTAGCTTCGGAAGTCCTTTATTTGTTGTACCAAAATATTCTTAGTGATTTGGTTTTGGTTGCACCAGCCTTTCTAGATCCAACAAACTCCCCCTAGGCTGATGCTACCAAAACCTCACTTGTTTCTCCTTCTCAAAGCTTTCAACACCAGGGACAAAAGATATTTGTTTGTTTCTTTGTTCTTCCCTGAAGTGGTGATGAGAAGCTTGTAAAAGTCATTAGTGGATAGGAGATCCAGTCTATCACTCTGAATCATATGTACCCTCTATTGCGCCCCCTGAAAAGAGTTAGTTGACGGGAGTTATAGTCATACTCCCATCTAACTATGGATTCAAGTTCAGGACCTTCAACCATTTGTAGTAAGGCTTTGCCTTTGGTTGTTGATCCCTTCCTTTTCTCTTCCTCTCTCAGTTTCAACTCTTCTTCAACATTGGTCCTAGCGGTTAGCTCGGGCATATGAAGACTGCCTAGATGATTTCTGATATGAGCAGCTACATCAGAGTTTGAAGGGTTGGAGAATGGCTTTTCAACTAACTCAGCAATATCAAATCTGCTTAAGTGTAGCAGAGATGAGGCACTTAGCCTGTTGAGCTCTCCATTCTCTCTTTCAACAACAAAGTTGTGAGAAGAGTCTTCGAACCTCCACTGGATGATCTTCTTCCTAGGTGCAAGAGGTTGTCTTGGCACCTGGTCACCTTTCTTGGTATCCAGCAGAGTCACCAGCCTTCTCCTTAACTTCTTTTCTTCCTCATTCAAATGTCTGAATTGAGGCCAAGGAGATTTGCAGCTTGGTCCAATGTTCCTCTGGGCAGATCAAGAAATTGATCTCTAGTAAGGGAACATGAGGATCCATCAACATAAGTCAAATTGACTGAATCCTCCTCACAGGAGATGTCGCTCAGGGTTGTGCAATTTATGAGCTTTGTCTTGATTGCCCTGAACTCCTCTAAGGAGAGATGTTTAGAAGGCTGAGGGGATGGTTTGATGGGTTGTTGGGTAGGTTGAGGTGTTTGGGTTCTGGCTAGTGTTTTGGATTGGAGGATGGGTAGTTTAGGTGGTTGAGGTGAAGAGGTTAGTAGGGGTGATGGTGTAGGTTCAGGGGTGTATGGTTCAGTGGTTGATTCAGTTTTGATGGGGAATGGAAAGGGAATTGGTTCAGGTTGTGGTTGGGTTTGAAGTTGGGGTTGGGTAGTTGATTTGAAGATCATCCCCTGTCCCCTTCTGTACATCTCCTTCCTCTTCCCCGAGCGAATGTAAGCCTTTATGTCACTGACATGTCGCTGGAGGGACTTTTCAGACATAGGACCCACCTACCTGCCAGAGAAGCCATGAGCCCTGAGATAGCTCTTCATCCAGGCCTTCTCACCTATCTTCTTGGCAGCAGCTAGTCCTGCTTCATCTTCCTTCTTCTTCTTCAGCATCAGCTTTTCCCTGGCAACTTTCTTTCTCTCTTTCTTCATTTGATCTTGCTCTTTGTTGAAGAGCCATAAGATCGTATCATTTTTGTGTGGAGATAATTCTTCTATAGAGAAACCTCTGGAAGTTAGGAAAGTTATCCTTTCCCTCCTGAGCTGTTGATCAGCTTCTCTTTCTTTCCTCTCCCTTTCTTTTCCTAAGGCCAACCTTGTTGCTTCTTCTCTTTGCTGTTTTTGCAGCAAAGTTGCCTTTTCCAGCTCAACTAACTCCTCTACTGGTAGCAGGAGTACATCTTCATTCGCAGCTCCTAGACTGACAAGTCTATCAATGATCTCTACTCTTCTTCTATTGTTGACTGCCTCCTGGTAGCTGCAGCTGCTTTGCTACTGGCAGCTAGCAGTTTTCCAGTTGGAAGCCTACCTTTTCTATTGAGTTTTTCTAACCTTTCTTCCTCCTGAAGCTCTTCCTTAGTCATCTTCCTCTTTCCTTTGATGTCTTCGGAAGTGCTAGACTTGGGGGTTCTTGGATGGAAGGTTCAGGTTGAGTAGTAGAGATGGAAGCTGGAGTTAATGCTGATGTTTGAGCTAGGGGTTGGGTGAGAAAATCCTCCCTATTAACCTCAGATGCAAGTTCTAGGATTGCATCTGTGACTATTAAATCATCGGATAAGGAGAATAGTCCTTTCCGCAGCTGCAATCTCAGCTTCGGAAGATTGAAATTGTTCTTTAGAGGCTTTGAATTGTGCTTCGGAAGTCTGTGAGAATGCACTATCTGTCCCGACTGTCTCAGTTGCTGGGCCATCAGTCCTTGTTTCCCCTTCAAAGTTAATCTCAGGTTCCACTTGGACCTTAGGTTGACCAACTTCCTCAATAGTGGTAGAAGGTGCATTTAACCTCTAAAGCTCTTGAGCTCTGAAGTAGATCATAGACAGATCAGGACTTGGTTGTTCAATAAGAGATTCCAACAGGAACTTGTTGAAGAACCTATTGAGATCTTGGAGTATCCTTTGATCCATTTGAATTACAACTGGAGGAGGCTCAAGAAAAAAATGAAGCTTGTTGCATAGGATATTTTGAGCTTAGGGAAGTGAGAGCTTGACTTTGTGGCTCCTCTTGTCTTTGGCTTTGTCCCTGAACACTCTCCCCCTTTTTGGTAGCATCACCCTGAGAGCTTGATGAGCTACAGGAAGAGGTCTTAGATTCAAGATTTGAGACTTTAGAAAGTAGGTCTTCAACGGTGAGTTACAGTCTTCCCTCATCTACTTTTGAAGAATCACGGGGAGATGAGGTAACATACCTTGTATGTTCATCCTCACCACCAGATGTGGTTTCTTGGCGCCCTGGTTTCCCTTGCTCAATGATGTCTCTTTCAGAGTCATCAAAGGGCATGGTTGCTGTAGATTCAGTCTCAGTAATATTACCACTGTCCTAAGGATCCCTTGAGGCTCCTTCAGTAGTGGCAGCTAAAGCTACATGAGTCCCCTCCATATCAGTGGGACTCACCTCAATAAAGGTTTGCTGATGGGGGCTAGAGATAAGAGATCTCTCTGGGCTCTGTTGGTCCTTGAGAGGGTGTTGTGGATCAACTTCATTGCCCTGAAGAGACATAATCTCTTCATCAGCTCCGATTAATAAATCAGTAAAGGATACGGAAGTAAAACCTAGTGACCCGGGACTTTGATTAATGTCTAAAGGCATTGAGCCTGTGATAGGGCTGTCTCTTTTTGGCTGCTTAGGGGAGTATGAAGACTCTCCCCGAGGGTTTTCAGCTTGGGTTTCGGGCTCATGGGTTTGAGACTGAGGAGACTCAAGACTTATATTGAGGTCAATTGTGAAGGATGGTTGGACCTCAGGCTGAGTGGGAGCCCATTGTTCCACTCTAGCCTTTTTGGGTAGAACATGTGGAGCTTGCTCAATCAGAGAAGATTGAACAAGGGTTCGTTTGGGGCGTCTTTGATAAGTGAAGGTAATGGGTGGAGAAGGTAGATTTGGAAAAGTGAGGGTAGTTGCTGGTTTGGGTTCATTAACTGTGGGGTTAACAGGGATGTCACCAGGAGCCACTGGCTCAATCATACCTGGAAGAAGTGCAGTATCTCTTCCGGTGAAGTTGGTGGACACTCTCTTCAAATTTTTGAAGATGGTCGGCCTCATTTGAGGAACAATCAGAGCAGCTGCACAGACAAGCTTGCTCTGGTCCAGCTCACAATTGATTATGTGCTGGAGAAACCTGGGATACATGAAAAATGTGTCCCGTTGAAGGTTTCCCATGAGATTGGTCAGCACAAATCTTGAGTAGTTGAAGCGGAGGCTTCTCACCAAACCATGAACTAAGCACCCAAGTTCATATGGGATTTGATCCCATCCCCCAGATTTGTTGGACAAACAGTGAAGAACTACATGCAGCAGGAACTTCCAATTGTAAGAGAAGTTGAATTTGTAGACGGTTGACCTGCTAACATCTCCACCATATCCCATTTGGATAAAAGTGTTGTCCAGATCTGCTTTGGGGAATTCTGTAGATGCGCCCTCATCGTGAAGCTCTAGATGCTCCCTGATGATTTGTTCAGAAATGACTAACTCCTGGCCACAGATACTCGATCTTATGACACGAACCCCATTTAGGGTTTCAATCTGACCGTTTGCCCAAAATTCAAACATATGATTTGAGTAAACCGTGGGGTTAACAGTCAGGGTAGCGTAGTAAGAAGATTGGGATAGAATGGAGATGATATCTGAGAAGTCGGCATCCCTTGAAGAGTCAAGGAGTGCGACTTGGTTATGCTGAGGGTTAAGTGCCATTGAAGAAAGTTACAAGAAGATAATTCGGAAGTGGGTAAATTGAAGAGGAAGAAAGCTTTTAGGGCAGTAATTTTGGTAAAAAGGATGAAAGTGATTAGCCGGAGGTATTTAAACGGGTGGAATGGCGGTTTAAAGGAGGTTTGGATAAGATGATGGGAGGTTTCAGTGGATAATGTGACATGGGCGGTAAGGTTAGTCCATTTAAATATTCCGACATCATTAACAAAATCTTTACTTTTTACAGAGTGGGGCCCAAAAGATTTCCGTTACACAGTAAAATCTTTCTTCCGAGTATAAAGCATTTCCGAAGGTAATGTTCTTCCGAAGGAAAATTTACTTCCGAAGGTAAAGTTTTTACTTCCGAGAGTATATGTTGCTTTCCGAATGGAGAGTGTTACAAGCTTCGGAAGTAGATCTGATATGAAATGATTCGCTTCTTCCGAGACTTAACAACTCTTATGAGAAGAAAATTATCCTGGGAGGAATTTGCTTCGGAAGATATGGAAAATATCTTTCGAGGATTAATTCCTCTTCGGAAGAATTCATACTTAGATAAAATTTTGGAGAAAGACCTTTTGTAACAGGGCTTAGATTGTTTTGACATAAAACTTTACACATTAAAATTTTCAAATAAGATAGACTAATCAAAGTTTATCATCCCAATAGCTGTAATGAGATATTTGAATCTTTGTTCATCAAAGGCTTTGGTGAACAAGTCAGCATATTGTTCATTTGAATCAACTTTGATTAGCTTAATAAGATTTTTCTCAGAATATCTCGAACGAAATGATACCTGATATCGATGTGTTTGGTTTTGGAGTGCCTCACTGGATTTTCAGTAATAGAGATAGCACTGTTATTGTCAATGTGGATAGGAGTGCTTATCATCTGGTTTTGAATCCACAGCAGCTGAGCACAGCAACTAGCAGCAACAATGTATTTAGCTTTAGTAGTTGATGTAGAGACAAAGGATTGCTTCTTGCATTGCCATGAGATAATCCTTCCACCAAGAAATTGACATCCGCCAGATGTTGATTTCTTGTTGATATTGCAGCCACCATAATCACTGTCAGAGTAACTATAGAGATTGAAATCACTATTTCTTGGATACCAGAGACCTAGTTTAGGTGCTGCTTTAAGGTATCTAAGGATTCTCTTGGTAGCAACTAGGTGAGACACCTTTGGAGCAGCCTGATATCTTGCACAAATACAAGTTGCAAACATGATATCAGGTCTATTTGCTGTGAGATACATCAGAGAACCAATAATTGCTCTATACTGATGTTAATCAGTATCCTCCCCCTCAGAGTCCGGGCAGAGATTATGGTTTCTGGGTATAGGTGTTTTTGCTGCATTACAATCTTTCATGTCAAATCTTTCTAAGATGTCATTGACATACTTAGACTAACTGATGAAAAACCCTTCCTTCATTTGCTTCACCTGAATTCCAAGGAAAAAGTCCATTTTTCATATGGAGCTCATCTCAAACTTCTTTTCATAATGCTCTCAGAGTCTTTACACATTTGGTCATTTGAGGAACCAAATATGATGTCATCAACATAGACTTGAACGAGAAAAATGTCTTTCCCAGACTTCCTATGAACAGAGTCTTATCAATGGTACCTCTAGTGTAACCATTCTTCAGGAGAAATTGAGACAATGTCATACCATAGCCTAGGTGCTTGGTGCTGCCCATATAGAGCTTTATTCAATTTGCACACATAGTTGGGATGCTGTGGATCTTCAAATCCCGGAGGTTGGCATACATAGACTTCCCTATCTATATCCCCATATAGAAAGGCACACTTAACATCAAGCTGGTAGACAGTGAAATTCTTGGATGCAGCATAAGCAAGGAAGATCCTAGCTGCCTCAAGTCTTGCAACAGGTGCAAAGACATCAGTATAATTGATTCCCTCCTCTTGAGTGTATCCTTGAACCACCAGTCTTGCCTTGTTCTTGATAATCAAGCCTCTGTCATCTCTCTTGTTTCTGAAAACCCATTTACTGCCTATAGGTACTTGACCAGATGGTAGCGGACATAGGTTCCAAACCTTTTGTCTTTTGAATTGAAGCAAATCTTCTTGCATTGATTCAACCCAACTACTATCTTTCAAGGCATCTTCCACCTTCTTGGGTTCCATTTAGGATAAAAAGCATGAGTACAAGAAGACATTCCCATTGCGAGTTTGTCCTCTTGTTCTTACGCCTTCAGAGACTTCCCCTATGATGTTATCAGCTGGATGAGTGTTGTGAATCCTAAGTCTAGGAATCACCTCCAGTTGCAAAGATAAATCCAAATTGGACATATTTTGCCCAGGAGCTTGAATACTTGGTCCAGCTGCTGTTTCAAACTCATTCATTGAGGACTGATTGAATGAAAGAGAAACATCATCATTTGTTTACTGTGAAGCAGCATCAATAGTTGCCTGTTCCTTCAAGATGTTGCTTTCATTAGCTTGGTGTTGTGCAGGGTCACCTAAAGAGGTTTAAGAGTCAACAGCTGAACTGCTTGTTGAAGCTCCACTATCTCTTTAGATGGTTATACTATCAGATCTTCCAATAGTGGGAACTTGATTTGCTGCAGCTCTTGGAGAACTTGAAATAGGTCTGGGAAGCTCAAACAGTTGATCATTATCAGAGTCACTTTGAGCACCTGTTTCAGCTGAAACATTCTCACAAGATGGTTTAGAATAGTTTGGAAACAATTCTAAATCAAATATATGATCAGGACCATTTCCCCTAACACAAGGAGTGTGCTCATTAACTACAATGTTGAAAGATTCCTCATATTGTTGATTTTTAATGTTATAAACTCTATAAGCTTTAGAGTTAGAGGAATATCCAACAAAGATGGCATCATCCGACTTTTCAGCAAATTTTGCCAAATTGTCTTTTGTGTTTAGTATGGTACACCTGCTGGCAAAGGACCTTAGAAAGCCAATGAACGGTGGCCTCTTGTTCCATCGCTCATAAGGGGTTTTTCCATGTGGCTTTACTACAAGGACCCTGGTCTGCACATAGCATGCAGTGCTGATTGCCTCTGCCTAGAATGTTAGAGGTAGCTTTGAATCAGCTAAAATAGGCCGAGCAGCCTCAATAAGTGTCCTATTCCTCCTCTTAGCAACACCATTTTGTTGAAGAGTTCTAGGAGCACTATATTGTCTGGCAATCCCTTTTGAGTTACAGAATGAGTCAAGAACGTGGTTCTTAAATTCAGTCCCTTGATCATTTCTAATTATTTTAACCTTGTGATCAATTTGATTTTCTATTTTAAGAATAAAAGATTTCAAAGTTTCAGCAGTTTCATCTTTGGTTCTTAAAAAGAATACCCATGTAAATCTAGTAAAATCATCAACAATCACAAGGCAATATGTTTTCCTTCCAGTGCTCATTATACTTGTGGGACCAAATAGATCCATGTGCAATAAGTGTAATGGAGTGGTGATGGAGTTAACAACTTTGGATTTGTGAGATGCCCTGTGTTGCTTCCCTTTCAGGCATGCAAAACAGTTATCTTTGCAGAAAAATTCCTTTTTAGGCAAACCATGTACCAAGTTATTTTTAGCCAATTTATTCATTGTCTTAAAATTTACATGACATATTCGTTTATGCCATAGTGTTGATTCATCACCATCAGCTTTGGAAAGAAAGAATGATACTTCTCTCATTGGGGAAGCATTATTCATATCCAGCTTGTACATATCCTCTTTCCTGGGAGATCTAAGAAGCACCAATTCCTGAGGAATTGTCATCCCGGGTTTGAGGATTATGCACTCATGTTCTGTGAAGAGCATTTGATGCTTTTGATCACAGAACTGAGAAACACTTAACAGGTTGTGTTCAAGCTGCTTGACAAAGTTAACTTTGTCAACCTTTAATTTTCCATTGGATATACTTCCTCTGCCAGAAATATATCCTCCGGCCTCACCTCCAAACTGGACAGGACCTCCATCAGAATGTTGAAATTGTTGAAGGAGATATATGTTCCCTATCATGTGCCTGGAGCATCCACTATCCACAATCCAAACATTGTTATTTGTGACATCCGTCACCAAAAGGTCCGTCAATTAACGTGGATTCCGTTAACTTTTCTTCGTTCTTTCATTCCTCATCTTTATAAACAATTAGTGTGGATATTATACTTGCTTTATCACCCTTGTGCTTGTGCTTTCATTGTCAACGTGTGCTATCTTTAAAAACTTTTAAAACTTTCATCATCGTTACCGCCAAATATACCATTTTATATAATATTATTATCATTAATACAAACCATTTTTAAGTTACAAACCTCGTTAAATACATTTTTATCATTAATATAACTAACCTAATAAAGTCATTTTTAACCGAAACAAATTTGGAAAACTCGGGGGTTAAGTGCAGGGACTAAATGTGACATTTTGCCAAACTAGGGCTGGGTATAAATACCCCATTTCCAGCCCTAGCCTCCATTCTCCATCTTCTTCTCCATTTCTTCTTCTTCACTTTTCTTCCTCCTCCTTGCACTAAAACCACTCATTTTCGTTGCGTTTTTACCATCTAGACTTTGACTACAACCGAGTCTACTCCATTCTAGCAGGTAGACGACCATGGTTGTCCTTTTTCTTGCTTATTCACGGCTGTCCATTTAGGGTTTTGGGTGTTCGGGTTCAACCCGAACACATGAGGTCGTGTGGGTGCGTGTGATGTTCTTCTGCGTGTGCTTCTTGTTTGTGTGTGTTTGTAGTGTGTTTCTGGAAGTCCTTGTTGCGTAAAACCTGTGCACGTAGCAGCCGAACTTGCACTTCAGCAGTTGCGATACTGCTGTTCAGGTGACTGGGCCTGTCATGCGGTTGGGTCGTGCGGCTGGGTGAGTCGTGCGACTGAATCATGCGTCTGAGTCAATCGTGCGACTGAGTTGTGTGACTGGGTGTGTCGTGCGACTGAGTCGTGCGACTGTGTGTATGTGTGCGATTGAGTCATGCGAGCGAATGAATGTGTGCGATTGAGTCAGGCGACCGAATGAATGTGTGCGATTGTGTGTGTATCGCACGACTGAAGGCCAATCGCACGAATGAAGGTTCAGTCGTACGAATGAAGCTGATTCATACGAATGAAGGTTGATTCGTGCGTGTGGAGGTTGAGTCGTGCGATTGGGGGATTGTGTGGTACGACTGAATGCCAGTCGTACGAATGAAGGTTTAATCGTACGAATGAAGCTGATTCGTACGATTGAGGGTTGATTCGTGCGAATGGAGTGTTGAGTTGTGCGTCTGGTCCTGTCGTGCGATTGAAGTTGTTGTGTGTGAGTTTCTCCTTGTGTGTGGTGTGTGTATGTCGTGTGCTGTTAAGGTGACAACGACACGGTTGCCATTGCTAATGACAAGATTAAAGTCAACACTATCAAACTTACTAATGTTATTCCAAATCAAATCAACTTAACATTTTACAAGTATCAATAACCGATTTGTAGCTATTAATATTTACCAAATACTCCTCTAATAATAATGAAACTGTTACTCAAACATCATCAACAATGGCAACGATGTCTAGTACTTGGATCTACATAAGATCTAATACGTGTGTCTGTTTGTGTGTGTTACACGCGACCCAGCCGATACAACCCGAACCGACCGAACGTTACTAATTACTTTATACATATCATTAATGCTTAACAATAACTGTCAATATGTGTTTGACCGTGCATTTCATACTACATTTGGGAAACTTGATCATTCATACTTACCACCTAACAAGTGAGTTTCGTGGCCCCTTTTATGCTTATACAACATTTCAATCAGTTACAAACATGGGGGAAAAGTATGCTCACCCATTTTCAATGCTGTACAATTTACATACTTGGAATCAACGTGTTACTATTTTGTGAGTTCTTATCTGATACATGCTTGAGTTCGCTGTGTGGTACCTTCTTTGAAACTATTTAATTCCAGTGTAGGAACCGACAGATAGGTATTGGTAGTACTACTGGGTTGACACCCCCATCCTTGTTTGTTGGTATACTAGTTAGTACCAATAGTGGCCAGGAACGAGCCCTTGGGTGAATATATTCTGACAAGATCTTTGTGTACGTCGTTAGGTTTGGTTGCAAAGCTCATTGTCATGTGATTTTACTTACTTATAACTGTATACACGGTATTCCACATCATTTACTATACAGCATCAATTACATATTTACTATTTAAACCTGCGAGCTCACCAACAATTTTGTTGACCATTTTGAGCATATCTTTCAGGTGATCATGCTAATTGAGGATCTAGGTGTGCTGCCTTAGTGGAGACCCTAAGATGCATTTTGAGACTAAACATATTTGACAAACATTTATTTTGAAACAATGTTGAAGTCAAATCAAATAATATTATTCTTTTGATACTTGTTCCCGGGTTGTGGGAATTTACATTACAATTGTTACTACTTGTCTATGTGAATCATTTATCATGTTATGCTTATGGCTATGTTGTTGTGAATATTGACTAAACACGACACAAGTCTCCATTTGTGTCGGGTGTCATCATGACACGCTTTATCATCATTTATTATATTGCATCTCTATTGCTTACCATGTGTTATGACGATCCCGATCTCGTTACATCCCCGTGTTTCCGCTTTTAGCGGGGGTGTGAAATTATTCTTGTCATATGGATGTCCCTGCACATAAGATGAGATGATTAGTTTTGATTGGAAACCCAAGCCTTGTTGGTCTTGGGTTCTTCCAATGATAGTGACATAATTGAACCAAAATTTATGCATGGGGGTTCAATGGATGTTTTTGAAGATGAGGTTTGGGCTACAACATCTTCCTTGATCTTCCATTCCATCCCTTGGTTGATCATAGAGGATGAGCTTGTTAAAGCTTTTGCAGCTTGGCATTCATCCGAAGCTTCTTTCTTTTCGGAAGAAGCCTTCACCACCTTTTCTTCTGAAGCAGTCTTCTTCTGGGATGGTCTCAAGGGGACTCTTTTATTCTTTTCAGTCTTGATAGCTTTAGCTTCCGAAGCCTTTTTCCTTTCAGAAGAACGACCTTCTTCCGAAAGCAACCTTGCTTCGGAAACAAGCTTTCCCTATTTCATCACTTGAACCATTTGATATGGTCCAAATGAGAAACCTTCCTTGAGTCCTTCCTTTTTAACATTATTTGCATAATGTGTGCTAGCAGGATTGTAGTAACAATCTTTGGCCATGTGGTTTTGCAGACCACACATTATGCATGCAATGTTAATCTTTTGGGAATTTGAGGATTGCTGTTTCTTGTTCTTTTTTCTCTTCATCAGCAACATTTCCCTTTAACTTCTGATCCTTTGGTAGGACAGGAGTGCTGGTACTACACTCCTTTCCTGAATCAGAGTTTCCAACCACCTGGAATCCAGCTGAGATGAATACACCCTTTTGCTTTGGGTCTATCTTTAGCTTAGACTCAGCCACTTTCTTGGCAGTTTTTCTGGCTGCCTTAGCTCTGCTTCTTCTGGCTTTGGTGGTCAGGGTTTGATCATCATTGGTAGGAGAGGGTATAATTACCTGGTTCTTCCTTGTGATGGTCTCCATGGTTGTATCATTCTTTGACTCATAAGAAGGTGGGTCAGCAGATGGAACCTCTTGCTCTTCAGTACCACACCTTGGTTGTCTTATAGACTCATAGGAGTGTGGTGGAGCAATTTTATTGGTTTCCAACCCACCTTTGTTTTGGCAACAAAGTTTTGAGTGAGAGGATGATGCAAGAATGGCTTAGAAGTTTTGCTCAGAAATAGCATACTTCCTGGCTTGAGCCTCAGCTGTGACAAGCTGGGCTTGAGCCTCAATCAATTTGGATATTAAATCCTTTATTTGAGTCTTATAGTTTGTGTGTTCGTGTTTTAATAGGGACACAGTTTTCTCTAACTCCTCAATTTTTATTTGATAGTCAGATTCAGCCCTTTTAAAATCAGATTTTAAAACATTTAAAGACTAAATATCGGATTTAATCTCCATATTGTAATCCTGATACAATTTAACCTTAGCAATACAGGCAGGAGTACAGAGATGTTCATATACCTTATTTGCATCTGTTCCGGCCATGAGTGCTTGAGCAGGAGTTACATCATGTACCATGAAGATCCAATCAACTTCTTGAGCCATTGCATCTGCAACTGTTGACTTTCCGGTGGGCTTTGGTGTAGAAGGATGTGTGGAGGCTTGTGGGGTTCCCGGATTAGACTTGGGAGCCTTGCATTCCCTTGCAAAATGACCAAGTTGGTTACAGCTGTAACATTTGGCCTTAGTTTTGTCAAACCCAAATTTGCTGTTGATTGGGTTCTGGGGAAATTGCCTTCCACTTCTCTTAAAGAACTTCTTTGCTCTGTAGGTTAATAGAGCCATTTGTTGGACTATGTCCACGTATTCCACGTCATCCGGGCTAAGCACTCTAGATCATCAAAACAATATTGATAATCATTTGAGTGTCCATTTCCTGAGACAAAAGCACAGCTGTCCTGAAAGGAGCTTTGCGGAGCTTGTTGAGACCTTGGAGTCTCAGGAAATGTGATGTATGGCCTAGAAGAACAAGATGGCTGCTGGGTGTAAGTCAGGTATTGTTGAGGCTGGGAGGTTCCTGAGCCTTCAGCAACCATTAAAGCGTTGCTAGCAGGAAGACTCAAGGGTCTGCTTGTCTGATGACCTCTCTTACTCTCCATTTCCAAACGGTATCCATCAAGGATTCCATAGAGTTCGGTCATGGTGAGTGTATTAAGATTCTCTGTTCTCTTGATAGAGACACAGTAGAATGTCCACTCATTGGGTAATGCACTCATGAACTTTCTTGTAAGGTCTCTAAGTTCATGAGCATTTCCCACAGATTGAAGGGAAGAAATGAGGTCCATGTACCTGAAGTATTGCTGGCTAAGTGTCTCTCCAGCAACGTAGGTGAAGTTCTCGAACTGCTGCTTCAGTGAGTCCTTCTTGGAGTCATTTGAGCTTGAATACATTTGAGCAAGCACATCAAACAGTTCTTTGGCAGACTTGTAATGCTCAAACCCCACCATGATGGAGTTTGGAATTGCAGTCATGAGAACAGTCATAGCATTGCTATCAATCTCCAGCTTCTTCCGTTCCTCATCAAAATAATCTTCAACAGCTTTCTCAATCATGGCACCGTTTCACCAGCTACATTTGGCTTATACGGGCCATTGACAATGGATTGCCACATCTTGCTATCTTGATACCTGATGAAGCCTTTCATTCGTCTGCTCCATGACCTGAAGTTTTCAGGGGTGATGATGGGAGCTTTGGTCATCGTCCCCATCTCTACTTCAGATTTGTTGAGGGCCATTTTGAGTGTGGTGTAAGGAGGAGTGAAAAATAGGTAGATTAGGATGGTAAGATCTCACAATCAAGAGCCTAAAAAGCTCTGATACCAATTGCAGGATCGGGTTTGTCACTTAAACACTTGGATTTCTCTCAAACTCACTTAAACAACACTCAGATCAGATGAAGTAGAGTCTTTATATAAGAGTTGATAATAATATAATAAGTAACAAAGAACACAAAGAAATAATTTTCAAGGAACTTGTATATATTACTTCTCAACTCAAAGTATTACAAGACTCTTACAAGCATGAAACATGAGTTACAATGAGAAACTATATATAGTAGATCCTACAGCCGGATATACTTTGATACCAGCTGGAAACCTAAGACTAAAGCATATACTACAATGCTAAAGTTTAGGTATCTTAGATAAAGTATTATCTAAGATATGATAGTCATGACATGTCCATGACTTACCTTTTGTCACCAACTAAAGATGGCAACTGTACTAGCTTATAAAGGTAAACAGTGGAATAAGGTATGGTCAACTACATGGCTTTTGAGAAAACGCCATGCAGTATCTCAGAGGTCTGCAGCGGAGTGTCAGGAAGACCATACTTATGTCCACTGGATAATAGTAGTGTCTTCCGAAGGTAAGTTGGCTTTGGAAGAACAAGTTCTTCCGAAGCCACTTATACTTTGGAAGAGGCTTTTATACTTTCGAGGCTTGAGGACTTCTATACTTCGGAAGATGACTTCTGATCTATCATTCTAAGTCTTGATCTTCGGAAGTAAGTTCTTTGTCTTCGAAAGTTGGAGTTTTCCTTTGGAAGTTAGTTTTACACTTTGTCTTTGGAAGAGCTCTTTTTTCCTTCGGAAGTTCCACACTTAGCTTAGAAAGTCCTTTATTTGTTGTACAAAAATATTCTAAGTGATTTGGTTTTGGTTGCACCAGCCTTTCTAGATCCAACAACTTTTATTAGAAGACACAAAAGTTTGAGATGAGTTTGTCTCTTATAATAGGCTTCCTTGGATATAGCTTTCCTGTGGTGTATCCGAGAAGGTGATGAAAGGGCCTTTTTGTGAGTTGTTAGGGAAGCATATAAGATGATGTTGTGGTTCCCTGCTATCTCTTTCAACCATATGGAGGGCTGATCTCTGTTAATTGATGGAAGAGCTGCTGGATGGATTCTGCATGTTTATCCTCATCGAGTAACCACTAAGGATATCATACAGCTATATGAGAGTAAGGGTGGAGAGAGTTTTAGTTCCCTTAATGGCCACACAGTAGTGAGTCCATTGTCTGGGAAGAAAGAACATGAACTTCCTCACAATGTCCCTATTCTCAAGCTTAACTCCAACGTCAGTATCTATATTCACAACATACCTAAAGTATTGTTGAGTCATAGTTTTACTTGTTTTAAAGGTGAAATTCTCAAACTACTGCTTCATGTGGTCCTTCTTGTTTTATTTAGCTACATCAGACCCCTCATACATAAGTTTCAGTGCATCCCAAAGCTGTTTTGTAGTTATGCACTTATTGAAGCCTCGATATATATGGTTGGGAAGAGTAGTTTGTAGAGCGATCATGGCCTTCTGATCTATATCAATATTCTTCCAATCTTCGTAGTCAGCCACTTCCTTTGGAATCATCCCACCACCAGCAGTAGCCGAAGTGGTGCTTGGGATGTGAGGTCTTGAGACAACAGATCTCCACATCCTATTGTCTTAAGACTTGATGAAGCCTTCCATTCTTTGGCACACGAGTGATCAGTGGAGATTTTTTCATGGTACCCGATTCCATGTTAGCCTTAGTGAAAGCTACCATTTGAGCTGGTAAGTGGGTTTTATGAAACTGAAGAGATTTAAGATGGTGAGATCTTACAATTAAGAGTCTAAAATGCACAGATACCAATTGCAGGACTGGTGAAGGGTGGTAATGCAACAGTTTCACAATGGTTGGAGAGAAACAAACAACACTTAATAGATCAAATATGGAACTGGCTTATGAAACAATGAACAAAGGTAAAGAACAAAAGCAGAACACAAGTTTTGGTTTTCAAGGATAATGTATATTGCTCCCAAGTTTTTTACGATTGTTACAAGTCCTAGTCCTAAGGACTAGTACCTGAGAGACTTTATACTACATCCTATAGCAGATCATACTTTGAAGGTTAGCTGGAACACTAATCTACACAACAAGATCAATGTAAAGTCAAAAGGCAGATTGCCTTTTGACTAGTGAGTATGGCATGCCATAACTCACATCCTTATCTTTTAGAAAAAAGGATAAAAGTATAAATTAAAAACTTAATCTACTGTTGACAAAATTATGGAGATATCACTAACATCTATAAGTTGGTGCTTCATCAAAGATGGCAGCGAAAAGTGGTTTAGCTTTTGTCAAAAGCATGTTAGAGAAAGCATGTCTTCTCTCTCTTCGGAAGAAATCAGTCTTGGCTTCGGAAGACTTTGTCTTGAAGCTTCGGAAGGCTTTGTCTTAAAGCTTTGGAAGACTTCATCTTTGGCTTTGGAAAAAATGGTCTTTGGCTTTGAAAGATCTTAGAGGCTGATGCAACAAAAGAGCTCTCAACATGCATACTGAAGTAAAAAGAAAGTTACTTCGAAAGATTTGACAAAACTAAAGATGAAGTCTTCCAAAGCTTCTGAATCCAAAACACCAATTCTTCCAAAGCCAAAGATGAAGTCTTCCGAAGCTTCAAAAGCAAAGTCTTATGAAGCCAAGACTGATTTCTTCCGAAGACAGAGAACACATGTCTTCTCTGACATACTGTTGACAAAAGCTAAAAACTTTTCGCTGCCATCTCTGAAGACTCACCAACTAGCATGAATTGGTGAAAAGTCCATGCTTTTTGTCAACTGTAGAGTAAGGTGTTGAGTCTGTAACTTTCCAACTATGTACTTTTATCCTTTTTGTAATGGATAAGGATGTGAGCTATGGCATGTCATATTCACTAGTCAAAACGCAATCCGCGTTTTGACTCTACATTTATCGTGTTGTCTAGATTAGTGTTTCCGGCTGGCATTCAAAGTATGGCCAGCTGTAGGATGTAGTATAAAGTATCTCAAGTAACTTAAGACTAGAACTACTTAAGATTAGCTTTGAAGGAGAAAGGTTGGCTGAAGGCCCAATAGTTGAGCATGTGAACATTGAGACAAGAACTGCTTCAACACCCATTATCCTCAGTGAGGCACCAGCTAGTGAAGGTGTCTAACTGCCTCTCTCTTGCCAGAGCCCAAGTGCAGCACCAAGCAATGAAGGCCAAACTCTCTCCACCCTGAGTCACACAACCCTGTGAGTGACAAAAGGAAGAGGAAAATGATCTATAAGGAGATTGGGGAGGAGAAAAGAGAGAGGAAGAGGAAGACAAGAGGAGAGAGTTCAGGTCAGACCTTTGGCTTCATGGAAGCTGCAATGAGGGCTGCCCCAGGCCAAGCACTCAAGATGATGACTTAAGGGTAGCCAGATGGAATTATTTGGGGTCTAAGAAGTACAATGTTGATAAACTCATCTCTTTCCCATTGGAAAAATTAGATGAATTGGCTGATATAGAAGTGTTCAAGGAGAGAAAGGGGGCTGAGGATGCAGAATTGCTTCTTAAGATCAAGGAAGAAAGGAGATGGAAAAAATCTACAAAGCTCCTACTCTCTCCCCAGTTAGGAAAGACCTGAGGGAGAGGCTATGGCTACTGAGAAACAAACTCAGGTAGGTAGGGAACAAAATACACACAACATGATAACCTACCTGAGGGCCATAGGCCTCTATCAGGAAGCATACCTTCTTCATTTATCATATGAATACATTGACTTTGAATACCTTAAGCAACTTGATCAACAAGTGCTAAAAGAGCAAAAAGCTACTAAGAGGAAGATGAGGGAAAACTGCAAAGTCAAAAGCTACCCTCAGAGCAAATTTGAAGTAGTCGGCTGATAGACAAAAGATGGTGAGCTTCTTGAAGCTGTATGGATTCTTTGGAAGGAGAGTTGCTCAAATGTCTCTATCCACTATGGATGAGAACATTAGAGTGATCAAGGAGAAGATCAAAAAGGGTGAGCTGGTGGACTTGCATTCCTTCCAAGTCAGGCTGCACCTAAAAGTTAAGGTCAAGGTTGAACCTTAAAAGACAACACAACCTGGACCTAGTGCTGCATAACACCCAACTTCATCTTCTAATCCACAGCAAGGTCATGATCCTTCTCCTTCTGAACCTTTGAAGGAAAAGGACCCAACTGAGAAGGACAAACAAGAATAATCTGGTACTATAGGCCAGCCTTCTCAGTTAAAGTACAAAAAGAGGAAATGGATGGCCATCAGAAGGGACAAGAAGAAGAAAAAGAAGAAGAAGAAGAAGTCCAAGGCATCCACCTCTGCACCTCAGGATGGGTCAGAACATCCTAAGGGTGCTCAAGAAAGGCTGCTCAACAAAGTATACTCATAGTAGAGCCTCTTGCTACTAAGAAACCCATCTTGTCTTGGGTGTTTGCTACTAACCCAGGCAGATGGTATGTCACTAGAGATCAAGTAGGTCAAGGCATGTACTTTTAGGCAAAACATTCTTGATCTCCCTCTCCAAGATTTCTATGACATGAGGAGATACTTTAAGAGTCTAACGAATCCTAACCATTTGATGATGAAGGGAATGGTCTTGATTTTGATGAGGACTATCAACATATGATGATCAAGAATCAAAGGTATCTTCAATTTCGGTAGCATCAGCCTACGTGGTGTTTGTAAGGATTACACTTAGTGGTTGATGCAACCAAAGTGTTCTCAGCACACACATATGAAGTACTAGGAAAGTAATTCAGAAGATTTGATATAACTTAGTGAATTGTGATAAGTATCAAATCTTCCAAAGCCAAAAGATCGATTCTTCCGAAGCCAAAGATGAAGTTTTCCGAAGTTTTAAAAACAAAGTATTCCGAAGCGAAGACTGATTTCTTCTAAAGACAGAGAAGGCATGTCTTCTCTAACATAATTTTGACAAAAGCTAAAACTACTTTTTGCTGCCATCTGTAAAGACTCACCAACTAGCACGAGTTGGTGAAAAGTTCATGCTTTTGTCAACCTTAGATTAAGGTGTTGAGTCTGTAACTTTCCATTTATGTACTTTTATCCTTTTTGTAATAGATAAGGATGTGAGCTATGGCATGTCATAGTCACTAGTCAAAAGTGTTGATGCATGTATGTCCCTAGATGCATGTATGTCCCTAGATCATGATTTGTAATGTAATAGATCTTGTCTGTCTGATGATGATGTAATATGTAATGATTATGTGACAACCGACCTCCAGGTTGTTACCCTAACCCTAGATTACTTGCATCATTATCTATGTTATGAGTGTTAATAATTGAAACTATCCAACCCTACTATGAAATTGGAAACAAATCTTACTATTTGATGTAAATTATGATTTCATGTGATTTTTATTATTGACCTTTAACCAATTTAGGTTTCTACCTTTTTAAAAATTAGTGTTCCGGGAATGTCAACTAGTCACCCTTACAAAATTAAACTCAATAGAAGGCAATTAAAATGTGAGCATACACACTCACACTTACATAATTTCGGCCATGCATGCATGGGCATGCATTAGATACCTCAATTCACCTTCCACTAAATAATACATAATACCCAATACTACAAAATTACACTACACAATATAAATTACAATTAAAATTAAATGAAAAATCCTCCCCACTACCCGCCAAGATCGGCCGCCCCTCTCACCACTCCCCTCCTCTCTTCACCACCACCCCACACACCCACTCACCTTTCATGCACCTCTCTCCCTCTCTCTCCCTCTCTCTCCCTCTCTCCCTTTATTCGACTCACCAGCTGAACAAACACACACACACATCTCACAACACTCTCAAACAATTCTCTCTAGTACTTGTGCAAGAAAATTCGAAGACCACACCAAGTTCCAATCGGCCAAGAGCAAAACCGCAAAGAAGTGGCTTTGTTCGCGAGATTTGGTCACACAACCGTACTTGTTCCACCTTTCCAGCCTTAGTTTGAGTTTCTCCATTCAAGTCCAAGGAGTTTCAAGCCATTCACGGCCATCAACACCTTCTAAACCGTGAGTTACATCGAGTGTAAGCTCAAGTTGTCGGTTTTGTGACATTTCTCTTGTTTTCTCCATTTATCATCTAAGAACCGTGTATTTCCTTGTTGTAGCAGAAACATCTCACCATAATCTCGTTCTTAAGGAGTTCCCAACGTTCTTGAAGGTAAACTACATGTTATGTTAGTCATTCTTGAGGTGGAAACCGTTTTCCACCATGAAAACCCTCATTTTGAGTGTTTTGACATCATCTAACTTATGAAAGCTTAAACTCTTGTAAACCAAACTTGTGACATGCATTTTTATGACCTAATGGACTCCCAAGAACCTTTTTTTAAAAGTTCCAAGTGGCTACATACTCAAATCCACGGTTGATACATGGATTTCACCTTGAAACCCTCATTTCTACATGTAACAACACCCTTTAAGCATTTGTTTGAAAAATCCTTTTAACCAAGACCCATAACCTAATCATGAACGACTTAATGACACCTTAATAATCTGTTTATGAAGTTAAACGAAGTGTTGGTAACATTTAAACTCAAGTTAAGATGGTTTACACAAGTGTAATTGTCGGTTATGACATTTTCTACATATTTGAAGCATATGGATGTATAGATCAACTAGGCAATATGTTGGGACTGAAATTACAGTAGGTTTTAGTGAATATTAGAAGTGTTAGTAATGTTTAATCTCTGGAATAAAGGACATGTTGTGATTTACCCTCTTTTAGTCACTTTCGGGACCCGAAAACATGGTAAAATGACTTAAAAATAGTAAGAATACAAATTTAACATTATTGAAAAGTATTCTAGGCTTAAAAATGATAAATAAAGTACTCTGGAGTCAATGGATAATTTAAATGGTCAAAGACACAAATAAATGACATTTTAACTAAAAACGGGTACAAACCGAGCATCGTTTTTGTGAAAAATCCATAAAAATAGAGTTCAAAACTAAGATTTATAAAAATCATATGATTTCAGTAAGATAAGTAATAAAGGACTTAAAGTATTTAAAAATTCGGTCAAATGAGCTTTAAATGGTCAAACTCGGTCAAAACCGCGTATTAACGGGTCAAACGTAAAAACAAGATTTTTATCTGTAAAAGGCCAATTTACACAATTTAAGGACTTAAAAATTTATAAAGAAATCTTTTAGAAAATACCTACTGGTCCAAGATTTAAATATATGAAAACTCCAAATTACTGTTAAAATTATCCGGCTTTTACCGTAACCGGGAGCGTTAAACGCGCAGTTTTTAAAATCGAACCCGTAGACTAAAGTTTTGAAGCACTTACTCCATAATAATTATAATATGACTCTAATAATCTGTTTTTTGGTCTAATTGACATAAAAGGGCAAGAAACTAAACTTGAGGGTAGAAACTGTCAATTTTGAAACTTGAGGGACCAAACTGTAAAATTTTTCCAAACTTTATAACCGACTTCCAGGAAGCTAATAAACACTTGAACAACAAAATTTCTTAGTATACTTAACCAAATGAAGTGAAAATCCCAATTTTCATGAAGACGCCTTGACCTGCCATAAAAGAAAACTTTTTATACAAACCTTCACGAAACCAAAGCCTTACTCATTAGCTAAACCCTTGACACCATGGTTGCACTTTGAATGAGTTTAGGGCAGTAGCTTATTGCTTAATATGTACATGTTAGGGTGCTAGACTTGTGACACTTCCCGGCACACCAAGAGACTTTTGATTTGGAAACCTATGGTGAGTTCTAGTGATCCCCCTTTTTACTATTGTTTTGGGATGAAACATGCTCTACTTTTTATGAACTATGATTGTGCTTTATTTGATGATTCTATGTGGTATTTGTGGTTACCTGCTGATTCTTATATCATGATCATTAATTCTTTCGTGAACCTCTTGATTTATATGGATAGATCTATTTGGGGAATCACCCACACACAGTGGCTTCCGTTCCAGGAAGGTTACCCCACTGAGATCCTGAGGGATCGTTGTGGCATGTAACAAGTTTTGCTAAGATTCTATGGTGAACCATCCGGGCAGGTAGGGTTCACTGGTTCGGGGCTCAGTTTCTTCCTTCGGGAATATCCGGTAAAACACAACTTTAGAAGAGGCTAACCGGGACTGAGTGCAGGGTTGATTATGATTTTATTTTTCCCACGATGATAAACAATGATTATTTTCTTTTAATCAAAGAAGGATTTATTAAGTCCTTTTGTTTTTAAACTTTAAGCACTTGAATTCACCAACTTTTTAGTTGACACAATTTTCTTTTGAGCATGTTTCAGGTAATATATGAAGAGATCCTAGCAGTTGTGAAGACCTAGACTTATCCCCGTGACATGGCATTGGCTTATTTCCTTGATGAAACAATTAAACAATTGATATTTTGTGTTGAACAAGTACAATTTTATTTTTATGGATGATTGTAAAAACTCATTTGGGGGCTTGATGTATCTCTAGCCCTGTTACCCTTTTTAAAACTTTAATGCCATGTGATATTCTCTCCTTTGAGCTCTTATAAAGGTTTGTTTCCGCTGCCATATGTTGTTGCTAGTCTGTGACGTCCCACCCTACCTGGGCCCGGGGTGTGACAGATTAATGAAATGATATGGATTGTTTGTGATTGGAAATGTCTAATATTTCATTAATGAGTCGTTATTAAGTTGATTAATTGGGTTTATGATTGTTTGAATGGTCACACATAATGTTATATTAATTAAAACATTCAAACTTAACTTGATGAAGTTCTCATGCGAATGGCCCATGCGAATGGATCATACGCATGAATAACTTCATACGATTGACTCAATCGCACGACTGAACCAGGAGACTGGATCAGTCGTATGATTGACACATAAGATTGGCTCAGTCGCACGACTGAACACTCAGTCGTGCGGATGAATCAACCGCATGGTTCAATCGCACAACTGAACCATACTTATGGCCCAGTCGCACGATTGAACAATACTAACCTATAAATAGACCCAATTCGTGGAAAACATAAGCATTCATACTATTACGATTCGAGACGTACCCTAGCCGTCCAGAGACCTCCCAAATCGTTCTCCAAGTTCACAGAACACATTAGATCGATTCTCAATCGACTTCTAACGTTAGATTCAATTCTTGATTGATTCTTCGTGTGTTCTCACTGATTGGATTGCCAATCAAATAGGATTCCGCACTATTTGATCTGGTTTACACGCTAATCACTAGGTATTTCGTTCAAATACCAGGTCCTAACAAGTGGTATCAGAGCTTTGGCTCTTGATTACGTGTTAATTCAATCAAGATTGCATAAAAGTTTGTGTTTTTGCACTAAAAACGCAATCTTTGGTGTCCAAAGTGATCTTGGACGTTCCCTGCTCATCAAAGTTTGGTTTCTACGGACTTAGGCGATTAGACATTGCGAAATTTCGAATTTTTACGGCTGAAACACGTCAAACCTAGAAAATTTCGCAAAACAGCAGCTTCAGTCGCACGAGTGACCCATTCGCACGACTGGACTCCATTCGCGTGACCCATTCGCACGATTGGACCTAGTCGCACCTTCATTCGGCCCCTTGAACCGTTCGTTTGCATAGCTTATACGCACCAGATTCATTCGCACGACTGAACCAATCGCCCTGTTCAGCCGCACGATTGAACAAGTCGCAGAGTTCATACGCACGACTAGACCATACGCATCCTTCAGTCGCATCAGTGAAAGTTTGTTTGATTAGACATGGAAGATCAGATGTCAGCCTTTACTGCTGGGAAGGATTCTAGGATACAAAATCTGCTGTTGCTTGAGAGTGAGGTGGGTAATCATAATAAACCACCAAAGCTCTTGACTTTAGATGAGTTTCCCCACTGGAAACAACGTTTTTAGATCTACCTCAATGGGGTAGATCCTAATCTGTGGGAAGCCATTGAGATTGGTTATAGTACACCGGTGGGAGCTGATGGAGTTAAGCTTACGTTAGGTGGGATGACAGACGCGCAGAAAGTTAAGGACAATGCAGAGAAAAGGGTTTATGCATTGATTACACAGTCTATCCCCAAAGACATATTCCATCAGTATTCAGAGAATAAGCAGTCCAAGAAACTGTGGGATGAACTAGAGAAGAGGTATGATGGGAATGCTTCGTTGAAGGCAATCAAGGCAAAGGAGTTAAAGAAGGAATTCGATAACTTCTCATCGATTGGTAATGAGAGTTTAGACGACGTCATTGATAGATTCTACCATTTGATGAGCGAACTGCATACACATGGAGTGGAAACTACCATGGAAGAGAAAGTGAGTAACTTTGCAGACGGATTGCCTGACAAGTGGGCTTCATTCGTGTCTAACCTGAGACAGAATGGAATTTCTTGCAAAGCTGGATATTAACGACTTCATTCTTAAGTTGCGAGAAGAAGCACTTAGGATGAAGTACAGAGCTCAGAAGTCATCGTACACACAAAATCCAGCTTTGTACAACGCCACGCCTCAAGCTAAGACATCTGGAGCACCTCTACAGACTGCATTTGTGTCTAGCTCGTCGGGTCCTTCACATGCTTCTCCTTCTGGATCAGACACGTCAGGGTCTTCTTGTACCCACTATATTGGATCAGAAGCAAGTGCTACTAAACTGAAGACCGAGAATCTCGGTAATGTGACCGTGGAAGTGGCTCGAGAGCATATGGATCTTTTAGCTGCAGTGGTTCATTCATATGATGGACTTGTTGCCGGGAAGATTGGAAACTGCCATCTGGCAGACGAGGACTACGAGCAAGTGGACGAAATGGAGCTTGAGAGGATGGATATAATGTGGGCCTTAGCTAGTGCTGTCCGGAGGGCGAAGAAGTTTGTTAAAAAGACCGGACAGAACTTGGTTGCTACTAAGGATACCACATTTGGCTTTGACAAGAGCAAAGTGACCTGCTTCAACTGTGGAGAGAAGGGGCACTTCAAAAGAGAATGTGTCAAGCAAAAGAAGACGGGTAACGGGAACCCATTCTCATCCTTTACTCGCCAAGACAAGCAAGCTTCCAGTTCTACTTCATCAAGCAAGGATCCAAAAGCCTTGACAGCTCATGATGATGAAGGACAGGATTGGAGTTTTAGGTTTGTCTCACCAGGGGAATCAAACATTGCCAGTGTAGAAGATATTGATGATGATTCTGCGAGTGAAGGTGATCTAGCAGTTGAGATAGCGATGTCACATATTGAAGAAGCAACTGCAGCCGAGGTCAGTTACAAGCCTAAGGAGGAGACTTCCACGTCAGAGACAGAAAAGATAGAATCACCAGAACCAGAGACATCTGATGTTGCGTTGATGGCTAGCTCTTCTGAACCAACTCAGGTAAGTACTACTGACCAAATGTTTGATAATCATGCTTGTTCTGCTTGTGATACTTTTAGGAATAGCATAGATGAAAAGTTTGCTAGGTTATTAGATCATAATGATAACTTAGTAAAAGATTTGCAACTGTGCACTGAGGCTAATAGAGTATTAAAACAAAACTAGCATAGTTATAAAGAAAAGATAGACCTATTGACTAAACAGCTTAGAGAAACCGAAGTAGTTGCCTTTAACCAAGCTAATGACATTAGGTACTATCTAAACTCCCTAGAAGACACTAAGAAACAAAAGGCAGTTCTAGAAGTAGAAGTAAATTCATTAAAACAGAATCTGCATAGTTGGACTAGTTCTTCACATATAGTTCAACACTTAGTGAGAGAAAGGAATAACAGGGAGGAATTGGGTTACAAAGTGGTTCCACCACCACCTGAGACCTTGATGAATACTAAGACTAGACCAGTAAATAATAACCCCATCAAGGATCACGTGGTGTCTACTCCTCTTGTTAGTGATCCAGATACCTCATGTTAATCTACTGAATCTGGACACAAACAAAAGGAGGCCACTTCAAAGGCAAAGGGTAAATTGCCTTGTGTTAATCTGGAAAAGGAATTTGAAAAAGTTAACTTAAAGTCAGGGTCAAACAGAGTCAAATCAGAACCTAAAAAGACTTCTAATGTTAATTTTTCACATGCTTCAAGTCAAAAACCAGTTAACCAAAAAGAGAAAGATGTTAAACAGATTAAAACAGTTAATTTTGTTAAACCAGAGAAAACATCAAAAGATCCAGAGTCGAAACCTAAAGTGATTGATGTTACTAAAGTGTCACACACTTCTTCACAAAGAAAGTTTAATCATAAAGTTGATAGCAGGTCATGCTACAACTGTGGAGAATGTGGACACATTGCTTCCTATTGTCCTTTCTATCAGACACCTAGGAAGAAGATTGACCTTCAGGACTCTAAGCCTAGATCTTCTAAGAGGAGCTCTCTGACTCCACCTAGAAGAACTAGTGAACCTAGAGTTCAACCTGTAAGCCAGTCGACTGTTTATCATAAACAGGCCTTGCACAAATCTGGCTTATGGAAAGAGAAGTCATCCTTCGTGTCTGATACTGATGACAAGAAGGAAACTGAGCCACCCTCAACCTCTAAGGGTCAATGGGTGGAGTTTATGATGCGTGATGCCTCTAGGAAACCCAAGACAGTAAAGGCTTGGGTTCCTAACCTAAAGTAATTCTTTACTTTGTATGTGCAGGGTGTTCGATACAGTGCTGAGACTAACAGGTGGATTGTAGACAGCGGAGCATCCAGGCACATGACAGGAAATAGGCCCTTTTATCAAACGTCAAGCAAATAAAAGGAGGGCATGTTTCCTTTGCAGGAAACAAGGGAGGCTATATCACAGCTCAGGGAGAAGTGAGAAATCAGAAAGTTAAGTTTGATAAGGTGAACTACGTTCAACAACTTCAAAATAACTTACTTTCTGTTTCCCAAATCTGTGATAAAGGATTTAAGGTCATCTTCGACAACAAGAAGTGTTACGTGCTGAAGAAAGACTATGTGATCCCAGAGGATCAAGTTCTGATGACTGCTTCAAGATATAAAGACCTTTATGTCTTGGATCTGTCAACAGCTGCTACAACGGATCATGAGGTTAAGTGCTTTCTATCTAAAGCTACTGAGAAGGATTCCATCTCCTGGCATAGGAGAATAGGACACATTAGTCAAAGGAAGATGAATCATTTGATTCAGAAGGATTTGGTGAGAGGAGTTAATGTCAAGAACTTCCAGCTTCCTGACTTTTTTGTAGCTTGCAAGAAAGGCAAACAGACGAAGAAGTCTCATAAGGAAAAGAAAGTTCATTCAATAGAACTTCCTCTTGAACTTCTTCACATGGATCTGTTTGGTCCAGTCAGTACAAAGAGCGTTGCAGGCGACTTGTACTGTTTTGTTGTCACTGATGACTACTTAAGGTTCACTTGGGTAATGTTTCTGAAATCCAAATCAGAAACATTTGAGTTATTCAAGGAGTTAGTAACCACACTGGAATCTCTCTACAAGCTAAAAGTTAGACAAGTACGCTTAGACAACGGGACAGAATTCAAGAACCAATGGATGGAGGCATACTGCAAGGAAAAGGGAATTGTGCACCAATTCACTTCTGCTTACACGCCTCAGATGAATGGTGTTGCTGAGAGGAAGAACAGAAGCTTGATAGAGACAGCACAGACTATGCTGGCAGACTCGAAACTGCCCATCCAATTCTGGAATGAGGCAGTGGCGAATGCATGTTATACACTGAATCGAGTCCTGATAGTCAAGCGCCACGGAAAGACATGTTACGAGCTACTACAAAGACGCAAACCGAATTTGGAGTATCTTGAACCTTTTGGCGCGCCGTGCACACTTCTGAAGAAGACACAAGAAGGAAAATTCAGCGAGAAGGCGGATGAAGGAATCTTTCTAGGATACAACATACCGAACAAGCGAGTTTACAACAACTCAACGGGTCTTGTAGAAGTGTGGTGTAATGTTGACGTTAGCGATATACCACACCACCTACAGGCAAAGGACCCGCCTACTTCTTCGACTATGATGGATTCTTCAAGTCCTTCAACATCCCTCTCTCTCTCCCTCGGATGATGAGTTAGCTACTAGGATGATGTATGATATCCTGAATACACCATCTAGCTCACAGGGAGAATCATCTACTCAGTCAGGGGGAGTAGTCAATGACAGTGACTCCTCCTCTGAAGATGAAGCTGAAGCAGATGACCAGAACAGTCAGGAGGAACAGGTTCCAGTTCCTGAAAGTCCACAAGCATCTACCAGTGATGCACCTTCGACTTCGAAACCTCAAACTCCAACTACCTCAGATACAGAACCAAATGTTCATAATCTTGGCTCTGAGGTAGCTGTTCCTACTACTCCAGGATCACGACTACACGTTTATCATCCCCTTGACAATGTCATTGGGGATGTCAGATCAGGAGTACAAACCCGAAATCAGCTATACTCAGCTGATTACGCCTCAGTTATGGAGAAAGGTTACATTCATGATGGTGCTTATCGGTGTTTTGTCTCGCAGTTTGAGCCAAAATATGTCAGTGATGCACTAAATGATGAGGCGTGGGTGAGTGCCATGCAAGAAGAACTTCTTCAGTTCAAGAAGTTAGGTGTATGGACTCTGGTTGATAAACCCAAAGGGGCTAAAGTCATTGGCACCAAATGGGTACTGAAATGCAAGAAGGATGACCAAGGGGTCATTATCAGGAACAAAGCTCGATTGGTGGTTCTGGGTTTTCGCCAAGTCGAGGGGATTGACTACAATGAGGTGTTTGCACCCGTGGCAAGGATGGAAGCCATTCGTATCTTCCTTGCCTATGCATCGTACATGAAGATTAAGTCTACCAATTAGATGTGAAGAGTGCATTCCTTCATGGGGAAATCAGAGAAACAGTCTATGTAAGTCAACTCGAGGGATTTGAAGATCCTTATCATCGGGATAGAGTTTACAAGCTCGACAAGGCTTTATACGGGCTTCATCAAGCTCCTCGAGCTTGGTATGAGAAACTCTCGACTCATCTTGTGAAACACGGCTTTCGCAGGGGAGTCATTGACTGCACGCTGTTTATTAAAGAAAAGGATGGTGACCTACTGCTTGTACAGATCTATGTTGATGACATAATCTTCGGTTCAAAGAACGAAGAGTTATGCAAAGAGTTTGAAGCAGTGATGAAGAAAGAGTTTGAGATGAGTGCTATGGGGGAGATGAAGTTCTTTCTCGGGTTACAGGTGGATCAGACACCAAATGGGATCTTTGTACATCAGACCAAGTATGTAGGAGACATTCTCAGTCGTTTTGACATGGAGAATGCTTCTGCTGCTGGGACTCCACTTGCTACGAATCACGATATAGCACCTGATGAAAATGGAGATCTTGTAGATGCCACGATGTACCGAGGAATGATTGGATCCCTCATGTATCTCACTGCCTCAAGACCTGATATCATGTATGCTACATGTTTATGTTCTAGATATCAGGCTAAGCCTAAGGTCAACCATCTGATCGGGGTCAAGAGGATTTTTTGTTATCTGAAGGGTACACCCACACTTGGATTGTGGTACCCTCATGATGATGACTTTGAGCTTACCGCGTATAGTGACTTGGATTACGGGGGCTGCAAGATGAACTACAAGTCTACATCAGCAGGGTGTCAATTCTTTGGGAGAAGATTAGTTACCTGGCAGTGTAAGAAGCAGACATCGGTTGCATTGTCAACCTGTGAAGCTGAGTATGTTGCTGCTGCAAGTTGTGTTCACAAATCATCTGGATTCAACAGCAAATGCGGGATTACGGTTTAAAGTTCTCTTCTACTCCTATTTTTGTTGATAACTCTGCTGCAATTGCAGTAACTAAAAATCCGGTCCAACACCCAAAGACCAAACACATCGGTATTAAATACCATTTCATAAGAGACTGTTTTGAAAAGAACTTAATTGATGTGGTTAAAATTAATACTGATTTTCAACGCGCTGACCTCTATACTAAAGCCTTTGATAAACCACGTTTTCAATATTTGCTAGAGGTCAACAGCGTTAAAAAGAAAAGTGAGGTTATTCCTGATGATGATAATGTGTAGTCCGATGTAGTTTAGTTAAAGTTTTTTATTTTAGTTTATTTTATCTATTTATTTTCGTCTGTTTAATTTAAACTCATGTTATTTTGCTGTTTAATAAAATCCTAAAATAATTAAACCAGTAATGATTTTAGTATTTTAGGGGGAGAATATGTCAGCAAGTTAACATTAAAAAAATAATAAAAAAATTAAAAAAAAAAAATAAAAAAAAACGAGGGAGAAGGAGTGGATAGCTGATATAAGGTAGATCGTATCTGTGATACCGATTCAAAACCTTTGGAAAATGATAGTACACAGAAACAAATAAAGAGAGACTTTTAAAAATTTAAGTTTTGAAAAGATGCAAAAATTTAAAGTATAAGTCTGTGTAGTCTAGGCAATACAAAAGGGAAGATGATAGAAAACTGGTAACTCCTAAGGTAACACAAAGAAAGTAGACTTAGAGGTTGCTAGACCACAAATGATATGTCGGTAGATTCAACACAATAGATGATTAGACCTGACTGGTGATCTAAAGATCAAACTAAGTTGTTCAACTGACTATGGGCTTCCATCTTATCACTGGTTAACACAATCAACATTATTCCAATAAGGGGTAATGAGCATGTAAACGCCACAAATGTGTGCGGATGACCATAATTAGAGCAAAGCAAAGAAAAATGAAAGACAAATGCTATAAAGCTAATGACTTATGTTGTTGGTGCATTTTGTGCAAAATAATATAAGCTGCTCTAACAAGGAGATAGGTTGTGTGCCTCTTTGCTGTGCGATGGCACTTACCTGAGGATAAGCATAACCTAGATATTCTAGAATTCATTGTTGTTTGCCGCCTCGCTGCTGTGCGATGGCACTGACCTGAGGACTAACTTCCCTTTGAAAGCTCTAAGAATAGTCTCTTCTTGTAATAATACCCGTAGACCGCTCAAAAGCACCTGAGGAATGTTGATTACCATATAAGTGTGGGATCCACAGATGTTAGTTGAAATAATTAAAACTAAATCAGTCACCAGTCTGTGTCAAAAGTCTGTGTATGGATTTAAATGGACAAACATATTGACAATCATTGTGGCTGCAATTCTAAAAAGTTCAAATCAATGTGAAAATCTAAGAGTTCCAGTATGATTTCCTAAAGTTGCTAATGACTCTGGATGAACACCAAGAATTGAGCATCAAAAGATTTTGATAACAAGTCCCAAATGATTTGACGTGCCTGTATGATTCCAAAATTGAATTGGTCCAGATGTGGTCAATCCAAGTTGAAGCTGTCTATTCCAGAACCAAATCCTGTAGATGTCCATCTTAGGATTTATCTCTCACAAAAAGCCAAAAACAAGTCTTGTATTGAGTATTTAGTTTAAATTTTCTAAGTTAGTAGTTTTAGTTTGTTAGTTTTTGTCGGACTACATCAGGAAAATCAGTAAGGAATCAACTCACTAAAAGGGTCATGTCTGAGATGACCACATGTGCTTTGAAAGTTTAAAACAGTCACATCTGAGGTGACAAAGTGTTTAAAATGGTCACGTCTGAGGTGACTAAATTGTTTAAAAGGATCACGTCTGAGGTGATCAAAAGTTTTTCAAGTTAAAACAATCATGTCTGAGATGATCAAAAGCTCATAATGTCAATTTCAATAATTAAAAGGGGTTTTAAATGTTAATTTTCAAAGTGGCAGAAAAATTTAATAAGTGTGAACCATTCGCACGAATGGACCATACGTATGGACTAACCATATGAATGGACGCCATTCGCACGAATGGGCCATGAGTATGGACCATCCAACCGAATGGCCCATACGAATGGCCCAGTCGGAGGCTTAAGGGCGAACGAGTGAGTCAGTCGCACGACTGAGATCCAGTCGGACGACTGAAGAAGGGCGACTGACCCAATCGCACGACTGAGTCCCACTCGCACGACTGAAAGGTGCGTATGAGCTCGGTCGCACGATTGAATCTAGGGTTAGTATAAATAGAGGGGGAGTCAGGTCGCAGAGACTCATCACCCTCAAAGAAACCCTAGATCGCACGACTTAACTCCACTCTGCCAAAATTTCATTTGATTCCTAAAACACCCGTTTCTTGATTACTGATCATTTCCATCGACCTTACAGGTAATTTGCGGTGAAGAGAAACCAAAATAACGGTCAATTTGATTCTAGATCTGCAAAATCAGACCCGAAATCAAACCGAGACTTAAAGGGCCTAATAACCTAACTTAATTACTCAAACAGATGAAATTACGTTTGTCAGGGGTTATAAGAAAGTATTGCGAGTCAAATGAACCATATAACAATGTCTAAAACTCAAAAATGGTGAAAAAGTAAATTTGAAATGAACAGACAGTACATCATGCGATTGGACAGGCTGATGAACTTCAGTCGCACGACTGAAGGGTGCGATTTGCCTAACCGCACGACTGAACCATGCGTATGAAGCTCAGTCGCACGACTGGTGTAACCGCATGAGATTACATGCATGAGTCCAGTCGCACACTCAGTCGTACGCATGAGATCATTCGCACGTCTGAATCTCAATCGCACTGTTCAGTCGCACGACTGATCTCAGTCGCACAACCTCAATCGCATGACAGAAACTTTATCTTCAAGTTTAAGTGTTTCATGATGTTCTTAGCCAAAGGTACTAATGTTTATGTTGATATGTGTTACAGATGGCGAGTCGATGGACCATGAGCACGCAGCATAACATATGTGCTCATCTGGATTTGACATCCAGGAACACTGCTGATTTCTCAGGCATCATCACATTTCTGCTGAGATCGAGGATTGCACATGCCATCTCTACACCTTGTACTCCTTATAGATCAGTTCAGCAGGCCTTCTGGGAAGGCGCTACCGTTGATAGATCCTCTGAGCCTCACTGCATCAGGAGCACGATCTTTGTGAGGCTATTACCATCTCAGAGGAGGATCTAAGGATCGTTCTACAGTTAGGGGATGACGCTGATTGTTGTACTCGTTTACACCCCCTCACGGTCAGAGGATGTTTTCTGAGAGCCAAGTACTCTGGGACATCAATGCTGGGGTACTCAACAAGAGTAACCTCTGTCCCCAGTTCAAGTATCTTGCGCATGTTCTACTGAAGTGCATAGCGTCTAGGAAGGGATTTTGATGAGCTGTCGGATCAGATCCAGAACGCATATGCTGCTTTGGTGCTGAACCACCCGTTCAGCTTCTCCAAAATGATCTTCACCTATCTGGTGGAGAACATTGAGGGGAAAGGGAAGGAGGGCTTCTGCATGTATCCGAGGTTTGTTCAGATGATTATAGATCAGAAGCTTCCCTCCCTGCCGAAAGAGAAGGAGGATGCAGTAGTGCTCGAGGTCATGGATGACACTACGTTGGGGAGGATGAAGGTGTACAGGGGGAAGCAGGTGAAACCCCCTGTCAGGAGGTTGTTTGGGCATCTGGCCCGTGCAGACTACGTGGTGCCAGCCAAGAGAAAGTGGCGCCACGATGATAGTGATCCGATGTGGAGCAGATTGCTCTACCAGCACATGATTCGGATGATGATGATAGTGGAGACGCCGGGGACGATATGCCTGCTCCACCGAGAGGCACTATGTCTGATGTTATTCCCCCGGTGTCTGCCCCTGCCGGAGATGTTGCTGAGACAGCCGGATTTCATCAGGAGTTTGGTGTTGGTGCTGAGGAGGAGGAGGAGTCTGATGAGGAGCCCCTCACGAGAACTGTGGGAAGCAAGGTTGTTCCCACAGAACACGGGCTATCGGTGGTTGGTGAACACCCGAGAGACTCCAGAGAGACTGAGACTGACCCGAGTTATGCGCCGGGTTCAGCAGGCAGGGTTGTAGGGGGAGCATCCACCTCTACAGGGACGAGGAGGAAGAGGATGGCTCAGCCCCATGGACTGAAGAAGAAGAAGTGTCGACTGACCTTCGTTACTACTGTAGCCTCTACATCCACCACCACAGCCACCACTACCACCTCCACTGATATACCATCCACCACCACAGCCACCACATCCACCACTGCTACCACAGCCACCACCATACCTACCACTACAGTACATTTCCCATCCACCACCATACCATTTACACCCACATCACCACCACCATTTTACCGACCCATCTTCACTACAGCCACCACCACCACCACCTCACATCATGCAGGACCATCAGCCCAGTCCTCACACATGTATGGATCACCTCTACCTCCAATCGGGGTAGAGGAACAGCTGTCGGCGCTAAACCGTATGGTGATGCGCTTACTAGCTGCTGACGAGGAGAAAGCTGCACAGATACGCCAGCTTACCGACCTGACTGCTGCCCAGTCTCAACAGATGGCAGAGCAGGCTCGTGTTATAGAGCAGCAGGCCCAGCTGATGGATGCACAGAGAGTAGAGATGTCCCAACTCCAGGAGCAGCATGCCCAATCAGCCAAACGGATAGAGGAGTTGGAGACCACCAACAAGACCATCATGCTGCGGCTAAAGGGATCAACGGATGAGCCCTTAAAGATCAAGGAAGGGGATGGAGATGATGGTGATGATGACGGTGATGACGATGATGAAGATGATGATGAAGATGAGGAAGATACTGAGGATGAGGAGGAAACAGACAGTGAGAGGCCAGAGGGGAAGGATGATGATGACGAAGCAGAAGGAGGGGATGCGGCTGCATCGGCCTCTGCTTCAAGTCAAGAAAGAAGGTCGAAGAACAGACAGGACCAGTCAGCGACCACCTCTGCTCCGCCGAGCGATGAGACTTTGATTCAAGATAAAAGTACAGACTAGATGTTTTATGTATTTATTTATTTTTGTGTTTGAATCATGTACTGAAAACAATGTCTTGAATGTTTATATATTAAGTTAATGTACTTCTGTTTGATTACTTACTAATGATTTATGTGTTGAATGTTTAAATCAAACAGATCCAAATTATCAAAGAGATGAGTTTGATATTGCTCCCCTTCAACAGGTCAAGACTCAACTAACCATGATTCTTGATCTGCAAGGGATCGTAAGAAGATCTGTGAGTTATACCCCTGAAGAAGGGGAAATAATTCATGACCTATCTAACGAGCAACTCGCAGAGATCTTCAGACTCAATCCGGATGAAATAGTCAAATATGCGCCAACAGTTGATTCGACTAGTGATGAAGAGCTCAACGATGTTGATGAAGTCGAGGTCGAAGATATCACTGCAGAGGAGTACCCTCAGTATGCTGACAACGAGGGTAATGTGGTCCCCAATCTGGGTGAGTCCCTCGTCAGTGATACCTTTGAGGTACTGAACAAAATGGAGCAGGAAACTGAGAAGCCAGAAGGAACAGCCCAAGCCTCAAATAATGATGTTGACATTCGAAAGGCTGAGTGGGCTGCATGTTTTGAAGAAGTGAGAGCCCAACGTGCTGCACCAAAGAAAGATGCCTACACCAAGCTCTATAGAGTCAAGAAACACCACAAGGTGTCAGGCAGGATTATAGCATGGGCTTATTTTGATGATCTTAATGCTTATGCAGTTAAGAGAGAACAGGGCATAGAGTACTTCAGATTCCCACATGATCTGAAGACTCTACCAAGTTTTGAGCTCAACCAGCTGGGTAAGCTAAAGCTTTTGTATGCTGACCCGAGGAAGATGTCAGTCTGGTTCGAGGCTGCCCTTAAGAAGGAGTACCACACCAGATGGGTTAACTTCAGACCCCAACAGCCTACTAGGTACATAAGAAGGTCTGAGGTTGATGCCATTACTGGCAAACCCAAGATAGTGTTGAAGTGGAGTCCTCCGTGCACAATGTCGAGAATCCCACTCAGGGAAATGCCACAGGACTTCACTCCACACTTCAAATGGTGGTACTATGATTGGAGAACAGCTGAAGCGGTCATAGTCCCAAGCAAAGAGGGACAAATGGATACGATCAGGGTATTCGACCCGATGTGGCTTACTAACTTGTCGGCTAATGATGTCTATACATTATACAAGTGGCCACTGTTCTATGACACGCAAGATATTGTACAAGCCCTCCATTTCCAAAATGTTATACGACTCTGCTTCGCGTTTGAAATTCACGCGGGAGTCACAAAAGAGGAGAAGTACAAGAAGTACAAGGAGGTTATGCATAAGACAAGAGATTAGAGAGATCTAGGTCCAAGGGGGAGTTTGTTGATGCATGTATGTCCCTAGATGCATGTATGTCCCTAGATCATGATTTGTAATGTAATAGATCTTGTCTGTCTGATGATGATGTAATATGTAATGATTAATGAAATGATATGGATTGTTTGTGATTGGAAATGTCTAGTATTTCATTAATGAGTCGTTATTGAGTTGATTAATTGGGTTTATCATTGTTTGAATGGTCACACATAATGTTATATTAATTAAAACATTCAAACTTAACTTAATGAAGTTCTCATGCGAATGGCCCATGCGAATGGATCATACGCATGAATAACTTCATACGATTGACTCAATCGCACGACTGAACCAGGAGACTGGATCAGTCGTATGATTGACATATAAGATTGGCTCAGTCGCACGACTGAACACTCAGTCGTGCGGATGAATCAACGGTTCAATCGCACAACTGAACCATACTTATGGCCCAGTCGCACGATTGAACAATACTAACCTATAAATAGACCCAATTCGTGGAAAAACGTAAGCATTCATACTATTACGATTCCAGACGTACCCTAGCCGTCCAGAGACCTTCAAATTGTTCTCCAAGTTCAAAGAACACATTAGATCGATTCTCAATCGACTTCTAACGTTAGATTCAATTCTTGATTGATTCTTCGTGTGTTCTCACTGATTGGATTGCCAATCAAATAGGATTCCGCACTATTTGATCTGGTTTACACGCTAATCACTAGGTATTTCGTTCAAATACCAGGTCCTAACAAAAAGGCACTCTACCTTTTGACTACACATCGATCTTGTTGTCTAGATTAGTATTTCTAGCTGGCCTGCACAGTATGGTCGGTTGTAGGATGTAGTATAAAGTATGTCAAGTACTTGTATTTAGATTTAAGCTTTGTAATACTTGTAAGAACTTGAGAGCGATATACATCATTCTTGAAAACCATATTTAAGTGTTCTTGTTATTCTTCTTTTATTTATGTTCTTTGTTTCATCTAAGGCGGTTCTCTATTTGATCTGCTAAGTGTTCCAAGTTTCTCCACCTTGTGAAACTGTTGCATTCACCCCTTAACCGGTCCTGCATTACATGTTCACTAGATATGTCCAACACATTCTCAACTATGAACTGGTTTCACAGTTGACGGGAGTAGGTAATGTTCTAAAGTTGGGATAGACGAAGCCTAACGTCTTTAAAATAATAACGAAAACCATTGTTGCCTTTTCTGGGGTAGAAACAACCCTTGTCCTTTTAATGTTAGAACAGCTGCTCAAGGTGACAACTTGGCAATCCCAAACATCATTGAACCCACACCTTCTTCACCACCACCTACATAGCCACAAATCAAAATCACCATCACCTACACTAGAAAATCCAAACGAACCCCTACTCAGTCTATTCAGATTGAGAAGACACCCATATACTCACCCATGTAGGAGCAAGTGGAACCAAGAGCTTCCACTTCTCTTGAGGAGTAGACCACTCTCATTCCTTCTATGATTATTGCGGAGCTTCCTCATGCTCAGCCAGATAAGCTCACAATCCCAGCCTTAAACAATCATCCTAGTCTCAACACTCAGATGGTCAACCTTCAGGGAAAAGCTACCATCCCCAACCTTGAATTTTATGATGATGAAGACATGAGATTCAGTGAGTACCATGAGTCTCTTTACTCCTCCCATACTTAAGGAGAGATAAGTGCTCCTAACACACCCATGTCTAGCCCACATCATCCGCCCACTACTGAGGTGGACCTCTCTGAATATGTACAAGAGGTCCATGTGGAAGAGGCTTTCACTTCTGCAAGTGATTATATCATTAAGACCTCAACCATGGCAACCCAACCTCTTGACACTTCTTATGAAGCTGTCATAGAGTAGGGTAAATCAGGAGACCAAGAACATATATCTGATAGTAAGAGGGATGACTTTGGTTATGTGATCTCAACCCCTATGATTCTTTAGATGAAGATGAGGGAAGAATAAAACAAAAGGTGCAAAAATTGACCGATACCTGCACCTATCTTGTTTCAAAGGTTAGTCACTTGGAATCTCAGGTGGCTACCTTACAAAGGCAGGTGCTTAATCAGCAACTTGAGATCACCGATCTCAAGTGTAAGCTAGCTGAGAGGCCTTCCACGCATGCTCAACCATGGCCACAAGAACCTATGGATGTGGTGGACCTAACCTCTAGCTCACTTGTGCAAGTAAGTGATGCTACCAAAAAAGGGGAGAAAGTCACCACCATCAAAGAACATGGGAGCACTGCCCAGAGTATGGACATTGAGTATTCACCACCCTCATTTGCAACTGTCCAGACTCCACAACCTCCTCTTGTAACAAGTATTAAACCGCAACAAATATTCTCAACTACTTGGGGAGAATACCCCATCACGGGTTTAAAACGCGTCCGATAGGAGAAGGTATCCAGCCCCTTATAAAGAGACTTTTATTTCCCTTCCCAATCGATATGGGATGTTACATCCTCCCCTACTTGGGAGACCAGCATCCTCGCTGGCACACCACCCCGGACCTGGCTCTGATACCAACTATCAAACCTTGACCGACAACGGAATCATCGGGGCGGACGAATGTGAATTGATTATTCATAGCACATTGAATTAAATAAGTTGAAATAATATTAAATACCATTTTCATTGAATAATACTAATCAAACAATACATTACAATCAAATAGAAACTCAAGTAAATATAATGATATTTTCTTTAATTTTTTTACTAAGTCCAAGGGCTAAATATGCATTTAGGAGTCCAGTAATACGCATTCCTGAAATCACGTGAAAAAGTAACGAGTCAGCTAACGAATTAGCCGGTGAGTAAACACATGTTTGAATACATATATAGATTGATTAAAATGATTGATAATAATTCAATTCACATGGAAATGTCAAGAGTTATAATGCAATAGTGAAACATAAAAGACAAACCAACACAATCAAACCTAATGACTGAATTGACTCGGTCCGCAGATGAAGGCTTATTGAATGAATGATTCTGGTTTCAATCACCACGCAACTAAACAAATAAGGTGAGTTTGTCAAACCAATAGATCTATCATTGTCGTGGTTGCATGAATTAATGATTGTGTTCTCATCAAGTTTATCTAATTGATGAACACATAATTGCAAGTAATAACATAGCATGTCTTGAATTGAATTTTAAAATAGCATAACAATGAATATCAATGATTTAATATTGAATCACATGATTTCTCAAAATATAAAACACATAAAAAGGGCTATGAATACTCACATTCTATAATGATGGTTGTAGGGTTCATAAGAAAACTTGGATGTTCAAGGTCTGAATTCATTACAAGAATTAGAACATTTAGAGAATTCTAAAAGACGAAAGCTAGATTGTAAAAGGATTATTGCACAATGCACAAACTTTAGATTCTGGACAGAATATTTGGTACGTGTTTGAAAAGGTTTTAAAAATATCAAATGGATTCATGAAATTATAACAATTTACAGGTATTTAGTTTAGAGTCTTCCGGACAACTTTTGTTTAGGAAAGTTGTTATGAAAAGACCCGAAAATAGGTCAAAACTGCAGCACAAGACAGAATGTGCTCAAATAGCACTTATCTTGTGAAGGCTATTGTTATGTTGTCCGATTGAGTTTGAAGATTTATAAACTATCGTTAAAAAGGTAATTCAATGCTCTTAATATTAGAGTCTGATTTTATTCAAATTTAGTTTGTTATGACCAAATTATGGTTAGTTGAAGTCAGACTACATTCTGCCAAAATTTTGGTAAGGCACTTATGAGCACTTTAAAAATTGTTAAAACATGAAACGGGTTAAAAGAAATTTTAATATGTAGATATATAGTATATTAGACTTCATTTTAGTTATAAATTTTTTTCCAAGACTTCATCATAACGATCATTTAGAGAGACAATCTTATGGAATAACCGAATGCGGCGGCATGGCCGTCCATGTGCAAACGAAATTCTATGTTTACGTTAGGGTGTTGTTAGCTTGATTTAGGAATGTTAGTGATTGTTAGAAGGTTAGTGAATGTTAGAATGTAAATGATCAAATGATAATGATTAAAAAAATGAGATTTAGTAAAAGGAAGAATAAAAGTAAGAACATAAAGTCATGAGAACAGCTGTATGTTAGGATGATTGAAACAATATAGAAATGTATAATATAAAAGCAACATAAGATTACCAAATCAATATAAGATTACCTTAGTATCAGAAAATTCTTAGAATTACTTGTAAAAGAAAATTCTTAAAATTGATCAACACCAATGAATGAAAGAAGATTTGTGAGTGATAAGCAAATGAAAAGTGAGACATAAAGCTTGCTTTTATAGTTCAGGTTAGGAGGGGGTTATGAATGGTGTTAATGTTGTGTTAGAAGTCTTTCAAAAGGGGGTTATGATTGAAATTTGAAATAAATATAAACTTAAATAATATCAATAATTAAAAGAATAATTACATTTTAAACTCTGAATATATTAAAACCCTGATTTTAATAGAATCAATTTATTTTTTATAAAATCTTTATAGACTTTATAAACTCGCAAAAACTTTAAAATTTGATTATTTATTTTAGTTGAATATTTAAAATGTTATAAATATTAATAAACTTTTAAAAATTATTTTAAAAATTATACAATTTAAGTTAAATTGATTAAGTGACACATTTTTTGTTTTTGGAAAACAAAAATAAATAGTAACTAAACAATGAATTTGATGTACAAGATTGAGTTAAACGGGTTCAGGTTTTAGTTTATAGTTTGAAAATGGGTTAAATATTACAGTCTCCCCCACTTTAGGAAATTTAGTTTCGAAATTTAATCATGGGGGGCCGATGCAAAAAGATAAGGATACTTGTTTTTTATTGTGTCTTCACGTTGTTAAGTAAAATCTGGGCCACGTTTGGACTAGTAACAAATTTTGACAATAGAAAATTTGATTCTGCTTGAGTTTCTTGGTTTCCAAAGGTTTCACGAAAAAAATGAATAGAATCATCAATTTGAAAATCATCAAAATAGAAAACTTTAGCATTGTAACTAATTGATGCCTACTATGACATATAAACTTTCAAGTTACATTGGTGTAAGGTTGATAGGAACTCGTGCTCGCTAAGATTAAGAATACAGTTCGCGATAATAGAATCATTGTGATAGATTTTCCAGAACAGGTATGGTTTTGATGGAAAGACATTCAGAAACATTATTAAAAAAACTTATACGAATTGAATAATGAGTTTTAGAATTCTCGAAAATAAAAAATCAATGATAAGATGATTAAAAGTAATATTGAGAAGTTCCGAGTGTAAATGTTCGGTTCGCAAACCAAAGCATTTACATCGACTTATCATAGTATTAGGTCAATCACAACCTTTATGAAGACATGCATACCTATAAGCGGACACTCGCCTCAAGGGTTCCCAAGTAAGGTAAACAGATCCATCGGTTGATTTGGATTTATAGGAATAACTTACCTAGTCAGTACACCTCGAGATACATGTATCCAACTCTTCCAACATCGCATGTCTTCAGTCATGTGACACAAACTTTAACAAGATTTGAGAACCATGAATAACAATTCAAAACTCAAAATTTGAAAACCATTTGATTTAGGCACACAATGTCTTAAAATATGATTTGAGAATCGTTTGTCCATTGATAAGAATCAAGGTATAAGGAAATATCATGTAAGCCATATAATCACATAATCATGTTTAAGCATATAAGGCATATAAAATCTTGTCTAAGTGTCACACCCCGACCGACGGCGGAATTATCGGGACAGACGAATGTGAAAAGATTGTTCATAGCTCATGGAATTTAGATAAGTTGAAATAATATTAAACGCCATTTTCATTGAATAATACTAAGCAAATAAATCATTATAATACAATAAAAATTCAAACAACAAAATAAAATCTTTAATTAAACTAGGTCCAAGTCCTATATGTGCATGAAGAAGTCCTCAAAATAGCATCCTGAAACATGTTAAACATACGGTCAACATATAATGTTGGTGAGTTCCCATTAATTTGTACATACGTATAAAAGCAAACTTTTAAAAGGCAATTCATGTCATAGGTTAAGAAATAATGCAAGAATAAAGATAGCATAATGACACAATCAAACCTTGACAAAATATGGCCACTATAAGTTATAACGATTTGCTAAGTGTACTTGGTTCCCATGATGAACAAGAATACGTCATCAGGAGCCGACAATAACCCCGGCTTTAGCACCAAATAGGCTTATCAAGCCCATAGATCTATGACGTCGCTAGGCTAGCAATAGTTAATGATTGGTTTTACAAGATCACTATCATATAAGGCTCACAATTATCTCAAATAACCATGACAAAGTTTATAAACAAAATGCTCGTGCATTATAAGTTTCAAGATGTTTACAAATGTAAGTTTATAAGGTTAACAAGTTTCACCGCAAAAGGTGTGAAATAAAATAAAAGGGGCATGAAAAACTCACTTGATGTAAGATGCACTTAGATAATAATAAGAAAATAAGATTTAATCCAACGATTTCTTCACGATTCAACCTAAGATTTGGTGTCTTAGGATTACAATAAAGATATGATTTATCGACTAAATGTGAATTAGGGTTTCAAATTGGAATTTGGGGTTATAATAATGAAGTTAAATAAAATAATGTAATCGATTATTGTAAGGATTCCTATAAGTCTGATGTAGCCAAAACATCCAAAGTCTCTCTGCATGCATGCACTAAAGAACATAAGTAGAAATGCTTTGGAAGTTTTACACCTTGCATTAGAAATATTCTAAGTGTAAAATCTTCCGAAGCCAAGACCAACATCTTCCGAAGCCAAAGATGAAGTCTTCCGACACTTCAAAGACAAAGTCTTCCGAAGCCAAAGAGTGAAGACAGATTTCTTCCGAAGACTTTTAGATACATGCTTTTATCTGATGCCCTTTACCATAAAGCTGGACAACCTTTCCGCTGCAACTCTGTTTAGTCACCAACTTACATGAGTTGGTGAAAAGGTCCATGCTTTTGGTAACTGTACATTAAAGTCTTGAGTCTGTCCTTTCTACTTTATGTACTTTTATCCTTTTTGTAATATATTAGGATATGAGCTATGGCATGTCATAGTCACTAGTCAAAAGGCAAACTGCCTTTTGACTCTACATTTGATTTTGTAGTTGTCTAGTCTTATGTATCCAGCTGGCCTTCAAAGTATGGCCGGCTGTAGGATGTAGTATAAAGTATCTCAAGTACTTGTAACTTTCTATCGTATGCTTTGTAACATTTGTAAAAGAACTTGAGAAGCAATATACAACATTCTTGAAAACCAAATACTCGTGTTGTTAGCTATCTTGTTCTGTCTCATTTTTACTTGTGTTCTTAGCATCTTTCACATAAGTTAACCAGTTCCCCATTTGATCTATTAAGTGTTCTAAGGAACTTCCCTCATTGTGTTGTTGTGTTGTAATTGCATACCCTTCACCAGTCCTGCAATTATGTTTTAATTCAATAAGGATAAATCAATTAAATGATTAAGATTGAGAATGATAATGAATGATTAGTGAAATTATATATTTTAATAATTGATTTAATAAAGACTAAGTATAAAGTATGAAAAGAAATCATTGATTTAATAACTATTTATGATATAACATGGGTAAATGAATAATTGAACAATTACTTATTTCAATAATTATTTGAATAATTAATTATTTGAAGTATTTGTAACATGTAGATTTAAAATAATTTGAAATAATCTACGTTTGAGCTATAATAGTGTTATAATATTTAAATCACATAAATGAATTAATAATGTTTTTATAACCTTTGTTATTCTTTATAAGGTAATTAAATTTAAAAATTATATATTTTAAAATCTTTAAAAAATTAATATAATAATTTTTGAAATGTTTTAGTTAACAAAATAATTTTTTTTGATTTATAACATATTAATATAGTTTCTAAAATTTAAAATACAAAAAATTGACTTAAAAAAAATTGTTGGAGGCCGAGTTTGAACCCTAGACCTCGGGTGTGTAAGGGCTAGATGTTAACCGGCGGGCCAAAGCCCAAGTCTTGTTTTAAAAAACAAATAAAACAATAAGAATCGTTTTTAAATAATCCCCAATCCATAAGAACCCTAATTCAATTTTGATCCAAATTGAATCTTAATTTGTATATGTTAATGAAATCAAGGTTGGGGCTTTAAATCTCTAGATGAAACCCAGTGTGTGTAGAATTACCTGGACTGGACATAGGATTGATTCGGGAGAATATGATGATTATAATCCAAATTAAAGACTTGAAAACCTTCCAACGTTGATGATGTTCCGAAACCCTCAGTCAATTGAAAGCTGTTGGATCTAGAAAGGCTGGTGCAACCAAAACCAAATCACTTAGACTATTTTGGTGCAGCTAATAAAGGACTTCCGAAGCTAAGTGTGGGACTTCCAAAGGAAAAGGAGTTCTTCCGAAGACAAAGTGTAAGATCAACTTCCGAAGGAAAACTCCAACTTCCAAAGACAAAGTATTCACTTCCGAAGATCAAGACTTAGAGTGAAAGATCAGAAGTCAACTTCCAAAGTATGAAGAAATAAAGAAGTCCTCAAGCCTCGGAAGTATAGTAGCCTCTTCCGAAGTATAAGTGGCTTCGGAAGAACTTGCTCTTGCGAAGCCAACTAACCTTCAAAAGACACTACTATTTAACCAGTGGACATAAGTATGGTTTCTCTGACACTCCGCTGCAGACCTCTGAGATACTGCATGGCGTTTTCTCAAAAGCCATGTAGTTGACCATACTTTATTGTACTATTTACCTTTATCAGTTAGTACAGTTGCCAACTTTAGTTGGTGACAAAAGGTAAGTCATGGACATGTCATGACTACCATATCTTGGATAATACTTTATCTAAGATACCTTAACTTTAGCATTGTAGTATATGCTTTAGTCTTAGGTTTCCAGCTGGTATCAGTGTCAGGACCGTGTATGTACGGAATACCAACTGATAATGCGTGAAACCAGATCAAATAGTGCGGAATCCTATTTGATTGGCGATCCAATCAGTGAGAACGCAGACCCGATAAATTTAACGATTAAAGAAACGTTAAGAACGAGTAGAGAATGATCAGATGCGATCTATGAACTTAGAACATGCTTTCTGGACGCTTTGGACGGCTAGGTTATGAGTATGTGTCTAAAGTTACGTTTTTCCACGAATTAAGTGGTATTTATAGGTTTGCAGTCGTCATTCATGCGACTTTCAGTCGTGCGACTGATTCATACGCACGACTGAAGGTTCAGTCGTGCAACTGAGTCAAACTCATGTCTCATTCGTACGACTGATCCAGTCGTCTGGTTCAGTCGTGCGACTGGTTCATTAGCATGAAGTATTCATGCGTATGGTCCATTAGCATGGTCCATTTGCATGAAGACTTCATACGATTAAGTTTGAACATGTTTCTCAATCATTATTGACTAAGAACTATACACAATAACCTCAAACCTATATAGTTAGTTCAATATACTTTATCACACAATAAACAATGAAACATTAAACATTATAAGCATCAATCACATATTATATTTCATTCACCTCATTCATTACATATTTTAAGCCATGACAGACATTTACATTAAACTCCTAAACTAGGTACATATGTATCAACAAACTCCCCCTTGGACCTAGTTTACGTTAACGTCTGACATTCTTCATAAGCTCCTCAAATCTCTTGTACTTCTCCTCTCTAGTAACTCTTGCATGTACTTCAAATGCAAAGCACAGTCGTATAACATTCTGGAACTGGAGGGCTTGTACAATATCTTGCGCATCATAGAACAGTGGCCACTTGTACAATGTGTAGACATCTTCTGCAGACAAGTTTGTAAGCCACATTGGGTCGAATACCCGGATAGTTTCCATTCTTCCTTCTCTATTTAGAACTATGACTGCCTCGCCTATTCTCCAATCATAATACCACCATTTGAAGTGTGGAGTTAAGTCCTGTGGCATTTTCCGTAAGGGAATCTTGGACATTGTGTGCGGGGGACTCCACTTTAGCACCACTTTAGGCTTTCTAGATATGGGATCCACTTTAGATCTACGAATGTACCTCTTCGGTTGTTGAGGTCTGAAGTATACTTATCTGGCGTGGTATTCCTTCTTTAGGGCAGCCTCGAACCATCCTGACATTTTTCTGGGATCCACATACAGCAGATTCAAACATGCCAGCTGGTTGAGCTCAAAACCTGGGAGAGTCTTCAGATCATGTGGATATCTGAAGTACTCTATTCCCTTCTCCCTCTTTACAACATAAACATTAAGATCCTCAAAATACGCCATGCAATAATCTTGCCAGACAACTTTTAGATGTTTCTTGACTTTGAAGAGTTTGGTGTAGGCATTTTGCTTTGGAGCTGATCGTTGGGCTCGTATTTCAGCAAAACAAGCCACCCATTCAGCCTTCCTTAAATCAACATCTACATCCGAGGCTTGGGCTTGGCTTTCAACCTTATCCTTTTCCTTCTCCATTTCATCCAGCTTTTCATATGTAGCACTGCTGAGAGTCTCACCCAAGTTGGGGATCATATTTCCCTCTCGGTCAGTGTACTCTGGATAGTGTTCAGCTGTCACATCTTCAATCTCTATTTCATCGACATCATGTAGCTCCTTATCACTTAGAACATTTACTTCGGGAGCATCTTTGATCAGTTCACCTAGATTTAGTCTGAACATGTCTGCAAGTTGCTCATCGGTCAGGTCGTGTATGATTTCTCCTTCTTCGGGAGTGTAGCTCACTGACCTTCGCACAATCACTTGCAAATCAAGAATCATGGTGAATTGAGACTTGATTTGCTGTAGGGGAGCAACATCATATTCATCTTGCTGTGATGTTTGATCTGCTTGATTTAAACATTTAACACATCAATCATTAATAATTAATCTTTACAAAAGTTTTTAAATACATAAACATTTAATCTTTACTTTTATCCTTATCCATCAGTTCTTTAACAGCAGGTGCTGAGGATGATGCTCCTTGGTCTTGTGCTCTCTTGGTCCTCCTTTCTTGACCTTCAGTAGAGGCTGAGGCAACAACATCATCTTTATCAATCCTCTTAACTGATTGATCATTCTCCTCGATCCTTCATCATCACTGTCATCTTCTTCATCAGACTCATCATCATCACCATCATCTTCATCATCATCATCATTATCTTCACCTTCCCTGATCTTCAGAGGCTCATCTTTTGATCCTTTAAGTCTGAGCATGATCTTCTTGTTCTTGGCCTCCAACTCCTCAATCCTCTTAACTGATTGATCATTCTGCTCCTGAAGTTGGGTAATCTGCTGTGCTTGAGCAGCATTGAGCTCCACAAGCTGAATTAGCTGTGTAGCTCTTTGCTCATCAGCAGCTAATAGCTTTAGCACTATCCGGTTTAGTGCGGGTAGCTGTTCCTCTACCCCAATGAAGGGTAGAGTGGGTCTGGTGGTGAAGGTAGAGTGGGTTGAGGGACCTGCTTGGTGGCTGGTGGTGGCAGTGGTGGATGTGGTAAATATGGGTGGTGGGATAGGAGTGGATGGTGAAGGGGTAGTTGTGGTAGTGGTGGTTGGGAGTGTGGTAGTGATGGTGGGAGGTATGGTAGTAGTGGTAGGAGGTGTGGTAGTAGTGGTAGGGGGTGTGGTAGTAGTGGTGGTAGCTGTGGTGGATGTGGTGGTGATCAAGGTAATCCTCCTTCGCTTGCTCTTCATCCCATGCGGCTGAGCCATCCTCTTCTTCCTCGATCCCTTAGAGGAGGATGCTCCCCCTTGGCTGATGGGATGGTCCGGGATGTAAGATGGATCAGTATCGGCAGTGACAGCATCCCCGGACTCACCCTGGCGTCCACCAACCGCCCTAAGCCCTTTCTCTGCGGGAACCACCTTGCTTCCCACCGTCCGTACCAGAGGCTCCTCGTCTGACTCTTCCTCCTCATCAGGACGGAAGTCTTAGTGGAATCTAGCAGTCTCAGCTCCACCCTGGGTGGATGGTGGAGATGGAATATCTGTGGCAGTGTCCCTAGATTGGGTGAGCCTTGTATCTCCACCATCACCACTTTCATCATCATCGTCGTCAGAGTCATCGGTGGGTAGCTCAATAGGCTCTACATCGGAATCACTGTCGTCGTGACGCCACTTCTTATGAGAAGGCCCCACGTAATCAGTATTGGCCAGATGCCCAAACAATCTCCTTACAGGGGGTTTCACCTGCTTCCCCCGTGTACACCTTCATCCTGCCCATGGTGGTGTCATCCATAACCTCTAACATCACACCATCATCCTTCTCCTTGGCAGTAGAGGGAGCTTATCATCTATGATCATTTGCAAGAACCTTGGATACATGTAGAAGCTCTCCTTACCCTTAGCCTCAAGGTTCTCGATCATGTACGTGAAAATCATGTTGGAGAAGCTGAAGGGGTGATTCAGCACCAGTGCCACATAGGCATTCTGGATTTGGTCAGAAAGATCATTAAATCCACCCCTCCGTGAAGCAATGCACTTGAGAATGAAATGTGCTAAGTACTTGAACTGGGGACACAGGTTGCTTTTGTTTAGCACAGCTGCGTTGATGTCCCCAGTGTACTTCATCCTCAGAAAACATCCCCTTACAGTCAGAGGATGTAACCTGGTTGGGTGGGCAGTATCATCACCCTGGTCTGGTACTCGTTGAATGTCTGCTGCCGTCACCTCAATCTCTTCCCAAAAATGGTACTCTGAATGCAGTAGGACTCAGTAGATCTGTCAACAGATGCATCATCCCAGAAGGCTTGCTGTATAGACTGGTAGGGTGTGCATGGAGTAGATATGGCTCTGTAGATCCTTGATCGCCTCAGAAATGCAATGATACCAACAAACTCAGCAGCATTCCTCGTGGTGGCATCCAAGTGAGCACAAATGTTGTGCTTGGTGTTGATGATCCACCTATCTGTCATGTTTCTGTAATACAAAAGACATAAACATGAGATTAGTCCATAACAGAAACTGTTGAAATTTAAGCTGTTCTAAGATCAGTCTGGTTCAGTCGTGCGATTGAACCATACGACTGAGTTCAGTCAGGTGATTGAGCAAGTGACTGAGTTCAATCGGGCGACTGAGCATGCGGCTCAGTTCAATCGGGCGACTGAGCATGCGGCTGACTTCAATCAGGCGACTGAGCATGCGGCTGAGTTCAATCGGGCGAATGAGCATGCGGCTGAGTTCAATTGTGCGATTGAGCTCATACGCCATGTTCATTCGGCCGGTTGGGTCATTCGCCTAGCTCAATCGTGCGATTGAAGTTCATTCGGAGTGTCTAGTCGCATAACTCTCTGTTCGACACTCTAACCCCGAATCTAGGTCAAAACTTGATGTTAAACGTTGTGTTTAGACTCTTTAGATTCGCAGGGACCCTAACTATCACTGTATGTCCTTCATTTTAACCTGTAGAGGATGAGAGTACACGTTAGTAACACAATCTTAGTGCGAAATAAACTACATCAAATTTTGGCAGAGTAAGGTTGCTGTCGGGCGATTTGGGAGCGATTGAAGGGTGGTGGGAATGTGCGACTGACTTTCACCCTATTTATACTGATTTTATTTTTAGTCGGGTGACTGGACCTATTCGCACGCTTCATTCATGCGACTGGGTCTCAGTCGTGCGACTGGGTTTCAGTCGTGTGACTGGCTCAGTCGGTTACCTTCATTTGTGCGATTGGTTCATTCTGGTGATCCAATCGCATGGACTGACCCATGCTTATGGTCCAATCGTACGTTTGATCCATACGTGTGGTTCACTCGTGCGATTGGGCTCATACGTATGATCCATTCGTGCGACTGGTCCATAATCATGGTCTAGTCGTGCGAATGGCTCATACTTATGAGTTTGACCTTATGCACTTTCAAACACTTAACATTTTAACTATTGATAAGACGTTAGGACCGTTGATCATCTCAGACATGACCTTTTAATTTGAAAAACTATTTATCACCTCAGACGTGATCCTTTTAACTTAAACCAGATGTGATCACCTCAGACGTGATCCTTTTAAAATTTAATACCCGATTGGTCACCTCAGATGTGACCCATTTTAGTGAGTGATTTACAGGTTGAATCCAGATGTATAGTCCGACTTTTAGCTACCAAATGACTAAAAAAATAGAAAAACAACTTAAAATCAAAAACTGAACAAGACATATTTTTGTATTTTTTTGATAGGAGATGGATTTAAACCTATTAGAGTACTTCTAACCGATTTTACTTCCTGGACAGCACAGCTTCGAGTTCATTTGATCATAACTGAACGATTCAGTATGGAATCATACATGTATATCAAAATCATTTGGCACATTTTACCAAAACCTTTTGATGCTAGATTCTTGTTTTTATCGAGAGTCATTAGCAAGTTTAGGAAATCATACTAGAGCTATAAGATGCACACGTTGATTTGGACTTTCAAGAATTGCAGCCACGATGATTGTCAGTATACTTGTCCTCTTAAATCCATACACTGATTTTTGACACACATTGGTGATGAATTAAGGTTTAATTATTTCAACAAGCATTTATGGATCCCACACTTATATGGTAATCAACATTCCTCATGAGATTTGTGAGCAGTCTACGGGTATTTGACAAGAAGAGACTATTCTAAGAGCTTTCAAAGAGATCTCAACCCTCAGGTCAGTGCCATCGCATAGCAGAGAGGCGCAAAGAACAATGAATTCTAGAATATTTAGGTTATGCTTATCCTCAGGTCAGTGCCATCGCACAGCAGAGAGGCACACAACCTATCTTCTTGTGAGAGCATTTTTCTTTTCTTTTTGCACGTAACGCACCAACAACATTTGTCATTAGTTTGATTGCGCTTAACAATTTTTTTTTCATGTGCTTTGCTCTTTTTATGGTCATCCGCACACATTTGTGGCGTTTATTTGCTCGTCACCCCTTATTGGAACTACGTTGATTGTGTTAACCAGGGATAAGATGGGAACCCACAGCAAGTTAAACACTTTAGTTTGAATTTAAGTCACCAATGAGGTCTACTCATCTATAGTGTTGAATCTACCGACACATCATATAATGAACTAGCAACCTCTAGGTCTACTTTCTCTATGTTACCTTAATAGCATACTAGTTTTACTATCATTTTTCCTTTTATTTTGCTTAGACTTCTCAGATTTATACTTTGAACTTCGCATCTTAATCATATAAAACTTTTAAACTTTGAACTTTGCATCTTAATCATATAAAACTTTTAAAGTCCCAAACAATCTGTTCGCTGTGTACTATCATTTTCCATAAGCATTGAATCAGAATCACATATTTGATTTCATTTGTTTAACAGAAGGAGGCTACTTTGAAATCTAAAGGTAAGATGCCTATTGTAAATTTGGATGAACAATTTGAAAAGGTTAATGTAAAGTCAGGTTCAAACATGTCTATTTCTGAACCCAAAACGACCAAACCAGTTAACCAACCACGTGCTTCACGTCAAAGTCCAAATAAACAAAAGGCTAAGGAAGTTAAAAACGTTCAAACAATGAATATTGTTAAAGAAACAAAAACATCTAAACAAGGATGTTAAAAACGTCTAAACAAGGATGTTAATGAAATCAAATCTGTGATTCTGATTCAATGCTTATGGAAAATGATAGTACACAGGGAACAGATTGTTTGGGACTTTCAAAGTTTTATATGATTAAGATGCGAAGTTCAAAGTTTAAAAGTTTTATATGATTAAGAGGCGAAGTTGAAAGTATAAATCGGAGAAGTCTAAGCAAAATAAAAGGAAAAATGATAGTAAAAGTAGTATGCTATTAATGTAACATAGAGAAAGTAGACCTACAGGTTGCTAGTTCATTATATGATGTGTCGGCAAATTCAACACTATAGATGAGTAGACCTCATTGGTGACTAAAATTTAAACTAAAGTGTTCAACTTGCTATGGGTTCCCATCTTATCCCTGGTTAACACAATCAACGTAGTTCCAATAAGGGGTGAAGAGCAAATAAACGCCACAAATGTGTGCGGATGAGTCAATCGTGCGATTGGACAAATGCGGACGAGTCAATCGTGCGATTGGACAAATGCGGATGGCTCAGTCGTGCGATTGAACATACGACTGGTCCAGTCACACTACTGAACATACGACTGGTCCAGTCGTACGAATGGTCCATTAGCATGGTCCAGTCGTACGAATGGTCCATACTCATGGTCTAGTCGCATGAGCGGATCTACACGCAGATTTTCAGATCTGCAGCCGCCGCCATGGCCGCCAAAAACCCTAATATGATGAATTTTACATGAACCGAAACAAATAGACATCATTAGATTCGCAAGGGTGATAAGAACGTGGTTTCGAGTTCGATTTTAACATAGAAACTGTAAGGATTCCTTAAGTCTGATGCAAACCAAAACATCCAATGTCTCTCTGCAACATGCACTAAGTACTGAAGTAAGAAATGCTTCGGAAGTTTTACACCATACACTAGAAAATACTCTAAGTGTAAAATCTTCCGAAGCCAAGACCAATATCTTCCGAAGCCAAACATGAAGTCTTTCGAAGCCTAAGAGACAAAGTCTTCCCAAGCTTCAACCCATGAAGACAGATTTCTTCCGAAGACTTTTAGTAAACATGCTTTATCTGATGTACTGTTCCATAAAGCTGGACACCTTTCCGCTGCATCTCTGTAAAGTCACCAACTTACATGAGTTGGTGAAAAGGTCCATGCTTTTGGTAACTGTACATTGAGGTCTTGAGTCTGTAACTTTCTACTTTATGTACTTTATCCTTTTTGTATAGATAAGGATGTGAGCTATGGCATGTCATAGTCACAAGGTCAAAAGGCAGATATGCCTTTTGATCCTACAATTGATTTTGTTAGTGTCTAGTCAATTGTATCCAGCTGGCTTTCAAAGTATAGCCGACTGTAGGTTGTAGTATAAGTATTCCAAGTTCTTGTATCTTTCTTTATGCTTTGTAAAACTTGTAAAAGAACTTGAGAAAGCAATATACTGGCTCCTTGAAACCCAACTCTCTTGTTCTGTCTCTTTAATTTACTTGTGTTCTTTGTATCAATATTGGTTAATCCAGTTCACTGTTTGATCAAGTTTAGTTGTTCTCCTCATTGTGTTGTTGTGTTGTAATTTGTTCAAGCCCTTAATCGGTCCTGCAATTGGTATCAGAGCTTTTCAGGCTCTTGATATAAGATCTCACCATCTTAAGATCCCTCACACACACAAAAACTAAACTCTCCAAATGGCATCCATCTCAAAGACTGATATGGAGACTGGAACCATGAACAAATCCCCATTGATCACTCTTGATGACTTTGACACCTGATGTATGAGAATGGAAGGTTTCATCAGGTCTCTAGATTCAAGAATGTGGGAATCTGTTGAGAATGGATCTTTCATACCCAGCACTCCTTTTGCTACTGGTGCTGGTATGATTCCAAAAGATGTGGCCAACTACTCTGATGAAGATAGGAAGATAGTAGAGATTGATAGGAAGGCCATGATTGCTCTTCAGACTGCTCTCCCAAACTCTGTGTACAGAGGCTTTAAGAAGTGCAAAACAGCTAAACAGTTGTGGGATGCACTGAAGCTGATGTATGAAGGCTCCTTTGAAGCCAAGAAGAACAAGAAGGATCTCCTGAAGCAGCAGTTTGAAAACTTCACCTTCAAAGCAGGTGAAACCATGACTCAACAATACTTCAGGTATGTTGAGATAGTGGATACCCTAGTGGATGGAGGAGTTCCTCTTGAGAACAGGGACATTGTAAGGAAGTTCATGTCCTCACTTCCTAGGCAATCGACACACTACTGTGTGGTGATCAAGAGGACTAAGAACCTCAAAACTCTTACTCTGACAGAGTTATATGGGATTCTCAGTGGCTACCAGATGGAGATGAACATGCAAGGTTCATCTGGCAACTCCAACAATCAAATGGGTTCAGCCCTTCATGTGGTTGAAAGGGATAGCATAGAACCCCAACATCATCTCATATGCTACCCTGACAACTCACCAAAGGGTCCTTTCATCACCTTCCCAAAGACACCCAGGGAGAACTTCACTCAAGGAAGCCCATTCCAAGAGACAAGTTCTTCTCAAGCCTTTGTGTCTACTGATGAAAGCTATGGGAACTCTCTTTTCACTCTTGAAGACCTTGACTGTATCCATCCAGATGACCTGGAGTACATGGAGATAGTTCAGCAGATGGCTCTCCTCACTCACAGAGCCATGAAGTTCTACAAGAGAACAGGAAGGAGGTTTCCAAGCAATGCAACTAGTGGAAAGTTTGGGCTGGATAAAAACAAAGTCAAGTGTTACAACTGTAACCTGATGGGCCACTTTGCTAGGGAGTGTAAGGCACCTAAAACAAATGGTGGCCAAACACAAACCAGACCAAACTACACTGACAAAGCTCCTCAGAATGAGAAGCCAAAGCAACACGTTGCTGTTGCTGTTGAAGAGGGAGGCTTTGACTGGAGCTTTCAGGTGGAAGATGCTTCTCCAAACCAAGCACTAATGGCAGACCATGATGAAGCCAAGGTATTGGAACATCTCTGTACTCCTGAATGCATTGCTAAAGTAAACAGATTCAGGTCCTACAACTTAGAAATGAGATCTGATCTTGAGTCATTAAACATATTAAAATCTGATTTTAGAAATTCTGAAAATGATTACAAGTTAAAGATAGAGGACTTGGAGAAAACCATTTCAGTACTAAAACATAAACATACAGATTTTAGGACTCAAATCCAGGATCTCATAACTAAGTTGACTGAGTGCCAGACTGAGCTTGTGATCAGCAAAGCCAAGGCAGAAAAGAGTGTTCTTGAAGAAGAGACCTTCAAGAACATGATATCCTCATCCCTACACAACAAAGTGTTCTATCAAAATAGACAGGGACTGGGATCAAATGAGATAGCTCCTCCACACGGAATCTTGTCTGTAAGATCTCCTAGGTGTGGAACTTGTGAAGATGAGCTTCCTCTCATAGATCCTGTAAGTGAGGAGGATGAAGAAGAGATAGTGAAGAATTACTCTGAGAAGAGTGAAGAAGATGATTCTTCCAAGGGCCACTATCCTTCTGAGGAGAAGAAATCTACTGTAATGACCAAGTCCAAGAGAAAGAACTTGATCAGGAAGAGCAAAAGAAAAGCAAAGAAAGCTCAAGAGATCAAGGCTACTTTTGATTCTAAGCAGAAACAAGTTTTTATCTCTGCAGGTTTTAATGTAGTAAAGACTGAAGATATTAACCAAGACTCCTCACCTAAGAGTTCTGGTTATTGTTCAAATCATCTCAGTACAAAGAAGAAGACTGAGCTGCTGTGTACCACTACTGCACAGCCTGGACCATCAAAGTCCAAGAACAGTTCACAGCCCAAAAGAACTTTCTCAGCATCTACAAAGATGAAGGTGGAGAAGGGATGTGACCAAATCCAGTCTTGCTCTCATAAGGATACTCTTTTGAAGAAGAAAATGTTATGTGTCATGTGTGAAAGTACATCTCACATTGCTAAGGATTGCCCATACAATCCTAAAAGTACTATCCACATGACCAATACAAAGACTTCAAAGAGTTTTAAGAAGATTCAAGCTTCGGAAGGAAAGTTTGTTTCCTTCGGAAGCTCCAAATCAAAGAAGAAGGTAAATGGAAAATTACCTTCGGAAGAAAAATTGGTCTCGGAAGAAAGGAGTTCTTCCGAAGCACTGAAGTCTGCTGCAGTGACTGTAGAATCTTCCGAAGGTTCAGTCATCAAAACTTGTGAAGTCCCAAGAGCAACTAAGGTTTTGAAGGTCAAGTCCAAGACTCCAAAGGTGGTGTGGAAGTCTAAGAAAGACCAAATGACTGAAGTTTCTCCATTAACAACAGCTGAAGATCCCCCTAGTATAACCATAGGATCTATTACTGTTGCATTACCTTCTATTATACTTAGTGAGCCCAAGACAAGTAAGGCTTGGGTTTCCAAATGTAACTAATCATTTTTTTTGTGCAGGCACAACACAAGACAAGCAGGAATGTCTGGATAATTGATAGTGGCTATGAAGATCATGTATAGGTTGGACTCACTTTAGTATAGTTGTTTACTTTACTTGTAATAGGACTTTTGTTAGTTTCCTTTTGTATGTTCTTTGTATTATGTAGTTTTGGCAGTCCAGCGAAACTGTGAGCGAATCTATACATTCGCTCACAGTTTGCTGTTCTAGTTTACCCGGCGAACTTGTGTTCTGCCGGGCGAAACTATAGTTTCGGCATGACAGTTTCGCTGATAGCGAAACTGTCTGCGAAACTACAACTGCTATATATACTTTTGTCAATTTTCATTGTCAGGTAAGCTTGCAAAACCCTAATCGTGGATCATTGTTGCAAGCTACCTATTCTAAGCAGTTTTTACACAGAAACACTATTGTGCTTCATGTTATTGATTGTTATTGTTCATTTTGTTATCAAATATGTGCTAGAATTGTCTTCTATCTTCTTAATTGTTATTGTTTAGCATGGATATTAGATATTGAGCAATTCATCACTTCCATTGCACTGTTTTTCGATCACATGGACCAACAATATGGTATCAGAGCCTTAGTGCTCTTGATTTGTTGAGTTTTTGTGGTTTTTGTTCAATATCTAGTCTCAATCAATTTTCATTGGATTATAAGGTGTTTTTGACATGAAAATTGATTGAATTATGCTCGTTTTTTATTGAGGAAGATTCTACAATCATCAGATCTCAAATTCATTGAGTTTTGGATGATTTCACATTGATTTTGAGGTGGAAAAGGGTTTTGAGATCGATCAGCGAAATTGGTGTTCTTACAGCGAAACTGTCATCATCTTTCAGCGAAATTATGAGTTATTTTGCATCAGAAGTTGTTTTCTAGAGATTCTGCGAAACTAATCCCTTGAACGAAAGTTCATCAGTGTTTGTGAACAATCAACAAGCGAAATTGCTGCCGAATTTATTTTTGAACGAAAGTTCAAGCTTGTTTCGTGCGAAGTTAGTAGCGAAACTAAGCCAGTGGTGTCTCTGTTCAAGCGAAAGTGCTGCTGAAATTGCTAGCGAAAGTGTCAGCTTCAGCGAAATTGTCAGCGAAAGTAATTCTTCAGCGAAATTGTCATCCAAGTCATCTTTTTCTGCGAATTTGTCAGCGAAATTATAAACCTTTCTGCCGAAACTATAAAGTCAAAATTAACTACTCTCACGCTTGCTGATCTTGAAAGTGTTGCTCCTAATAGACCTCCAAGACTCATTAATGGAGATAATTTTGAAGATTGGAAGAGATGTCTCAAAGTTTTCTTCTTCTACACTGATCATAATCAATGGGAATCGATTATTTCTGGTCCTCACATACCAACGGTTACTGTTGGTGATGTTGTTTCTCAGAACAAGGACCCATCTTCCTATACTGAAAGAGATCTGAAATTGATTGATGGTGATCAAAAGGCTTTTGGTGCTCTAACTCTCTGTTTAGCTCCAGACATCTACAACCGTTTTGCAGAGCATAAAAATGCTAAATCTCTTTACGATGCTTTATGTGAATTTAATAATGGTAATGCAGATTTGGTAAAAGATAAGAGTATTCAGGCTGAAAAAGAGTTCAATTCATTTGTGGGATACAAGAATGAGAGTCTGACAGATCTTACAAACCGTTTCTTAACCGTCTCAAGCACTTTAAAGAAATATGATGAAAGGCTCTCAAACAGTGAACAAGTTAATAGGCTTCTCGATTCTCTTCCACCACAGTGGAGTCTTCAAGTGAGAATGCTTAAACAAGAAAGAGGTTTTACAGATTACAAGCTGATGGATATCATTAACAAGTTGAAATCTTTTGAGTTGGATATGAAAAGAAGGGAATTTAACAAGACTATGATGCCCACATCTGGTTTTTCTCAAAATGCTGCTTTGTTGTCATCCGCTGCAAACTCTCACATACAAAATCCAATTCAAGGAGGGAGCAATACAAGTAATTTCTCTAGTGGGAATAGTCATGTTGGAAGAGATTTGGGAAATTCTAAGGTCAATGCTGAAACTTCAATTCCATCAGAAACAATGGCTCTTTTTGGAATGTTTGTTCAGAGCTATGAAGCTCTTGTTGTTGGAGAACTGAAAGGTAAAGGAATGACTATGGAGGACATGTATCAGGTTGATCCTGATGATCTTGAAGAAACTGATATTCAATGGCAAATGGCGATGTTAACTTTAAGAGCTCGGAGATTTATGTAAAGAACAAACGAAAGAACATTGGTGGTCAATCATCTACTTCAAAACTGGGATTTGATAAGTCAAAATTGAGGTGCTTTAATTGTAAACAATTGGGACATTTTAAACGTGGATGTCCATTACCAATTGTCACAGATCCTAGTAACTCTGGAGTACCAAGATTGACAGCAGAGAAAGAAAAGGAAGAAGTGAATCTAAAGAAGGAGTCAGCTTTGATTTCGAACTTTGACTGGAGTGCAGAGGTGGAAGAAACAAGAACTGAGATCAATCACGCGTTAGTTGCTGAGTTTGTGGAAAGTAATGAAGAGGTAGATGGTGAAGATGGATTTGTGCTGTTCAAGGAATTCAAAAGAGAAAACGAGTCATTAGTAAATGGGAAAGAAGAAAAGGCAGATGGCAATGGGAAAGATGAAACTGAAGGATTAAGTGAGAAAAGAAATTCAAGAGATGAGATAGGAAAGGAGAAGGATGATGTTGCTGCTACTGTTGAGGAAAAGAAATCAAGTACTCCGGTATGCATATGTGACAAAGCTTTAGCTGCTGAAAGGATGGTAATGGGACTTCCATATGAGGTAATACAGGATATGTGTTCACCTGCTTGTAAAATTAGATTATTTGGGATTTATAAGGCTAACCGTTTATTAATTGATAATGAAAAGGATTTAAAGCGAATTAATGATGAACTTAAAATGAATGAATCAAAATATATTGTGAAATTAAATGAGGCTTTAAAAGAAAATGATCATTTAAAAAGAATTGTTTTGGAAAGAAATGTCGAGATTAATACTTTGACTGAAAGGGTTGCTCTTGCTGAATTTGAAGCAAGCAAACTTCAGTCAAAGTTAGATAAATGGACTATTTCTGGAATGAAACATGATGACCTTTGTAAATCTCAACGGGGAGCAAGAATTAAAACAGGTTTGGGTTATGAAAATGTACAGGTTTATCCTCCACCTAGTACATACTGTTATTCTCCTATGCCTGTTCCTCATCATTCTAATGATTTAATCAAAACAGATACTGACAGTATGTATGCAAGTTTAGTCGGGAATAACTCTAAATACATTTGTGAAGACTACGACTATGGACCAACTAGTGGGCTTGGATGCACTAGTTCTAGTACACCTAAAAATCAGCAGTTTGTTTTAGATCATAAGTCTAGTTTAAATTCTGTTTTTCTTTCTAGTTCTAATGTAACAGACTTGAATGTCTCATGTTCTCATGATAGTTTTATTCCATCTTGTAATTCAGATCATGGTAGTGATGATTTTTGTTCTCATAATGAATGTAATGCATCTGATCTTTCTCCAAAAACAACTGAGCAACTTAAAACTAATTGTTTCGAAAAGTTCTTTTCTCAACCTATTCCATCTTTCACACCATTAAATATGACGTCATCTGAGAAATGTATTTCTTCTTCATCTGACACCAGTACCAGTGGTACAAGTTTTACTGATATGTCAGATGAACCTTGTTCTAGTTTTGTTAAGAAAAATTCTTGTTCAAATAAACATCAAACTCATGAGTTGTATGAGACATTCAGTGATGTTGATTCTAGTTTGTCTGAATGTGATGAAGAGATTATTATTGATCCTATTTTTACTTCATCACATCACAGATTTAGATTCAAACCTCATTGTTTCAGGTGTGGTCAAGAGGATCATCTTGTTAAAAATTGTCCTTCTTTGATTCAAGGATCCTCTAATAGGAACTGTTTTGGAAATAAATTGACAAAATTAGTTAATAATTTTTTTTGTAAGAAATCTGCTTCTTTAAAAAGCAAAGTTGTTCAATCTTGGGTTCCTATTACTCCTTGCTAATTGATTTGTTAATTCTTTTCATGAGTCCTCGTCAAAGATTGTAAACAGTTTATGGCATGTTGATAGCGGGTGTTCAAAGCATATGACGGGATTAAAGGATTTGTTGACCAACTATCGGATTATAGATGGAGGATATGTGGCTTTTGCTGGTAATAAAAAGGGTGGAAAAATGATTGGACAAGGAGAAGTTACCAATGGTTCTCTCACTTTGGAAAAAGTCAACTATGTTCCCGAATTGGCTTTTAATCTTCTGAGTGTTTCTCAAATCTGCGATAAAGACATTCCTGTTCTATTTAAATCTGATGAATGTCTATTTTTAAAATCAGAGATTGTCATTCCAGATGATTTGATTCTCATGCGTGCTCCAAGGAAGCATGATACGTATCTTCTCGATATGAATTCAAGCGAATCAAAGGCTACTGCAACTTGTCTTCTTTCAAAAGCATCAACCTCTGAGTCTCTCTTATGGCATCGTCGTTTAGGCCATGTTAATTTTAAGATAATTAATAAATTAGTAAAGAACAATCTTGTTAGAGGACTTCCTTCATAAGATTTTTCTGTTAATGAAAAATGCATGGCATGTGCCAAGGGGAAACAACATAAGAAACCTCATAAGCCCAAACTTCTAAATAGCATATCTTGTCCTCTTGAGTTGTTACATACTGATTTATTTGGGCCAATTAGTGTTAAATCAATTGCTAAAAAATCTTTTTGTATTGTTGTTACAGATGATTTCTCAAGATATTCATGGGTGAGGTTTCTTGCACACAAAGGCGAAGTTGCAGAGGAATTGCAGAGATTAATTCTTTCTATCGAATCAATCAATAAGAGAAAAGTTATGGGACTAAGAAGTGACAACGACACTGAATTCAAAAATCAGATTCTTGATTCATTTTGTGCTCAAAAAGGGATTGTGAGACAATTTAGTGCTGCAAGAACACCCCAGCAGAATGGTATTGCCGAACGAAAGAATCGCACTCTCGTGGAAGCTGCTCGTACAATGCTGATAGAATCTTCATTACCCATTATTTTCTGGGCTGAAGCTGTAAATTGTGCTTCTTATGTTCTAAACCGGGTGTTAATTGTGAAAGATAAAGTGAAGACTCCTTATGAACTTTTTCATAAGAGGAAGCCTCTAATTGATTTCTTTCGACCATTTGGTTGTTCTTGCACACTTCTGAATACTCAATCTCAAAAGACAAAGTTTGGTGCTGTTTCTAATGAGTGTTACTTTGTTGGTTATTCTTCTTCACAAAAGGCATAACGGGTTTATAACAAAAGAACACGTATCGTTCAAGAGTCGTTTTATGTTGATTGGCAGGAATCCAATCCTTCTGAAGTTAGATCTGAACCAACATGGTTCTTTGACTCCGATACTGTGTTCAATTCGTTCAATCTGCCAGTTTTCGATGATGATATATCCATTCCAAATACTCAACCAAATATTATTTCATCATCTCCATCGTCTGTTCCGTCCACCACATTAGTAAATGATGTTGTTTCAACTGATGTTAGTTCTTCGTCTCCAATGACTGATCCGGCACCATCATCTGATTCTTTACCTCCTACATCTTCTCCTCTACCTGATCCAACATCTATCATCGATTCACCTTCATCTAATCTTTCACCGGCTATGGGCGATACTTCTTCAACTATCTTTCCTTCTTTAAGTGATTAAAAAACTTTGAAAGATCATCCACTTGACAACGTGATTGGATCTGTCTCTGATGGTGTTCGCACGCGAAGTCAATCTGGTCTAATTAATGTTTGTCTTTTCCCATGTTTCATCTCTCAAATTGTCCCGAAGAATGTTCATGCTGCTCTACAGGATCCTTGTTGGGTAGAGTCTATGCAATTGGAACTTCAACAGTTCTGAAAGCTTAAGGTTTGGACCTTAGTTGATTTACCTCCTAACAAATATCCAATCGGTACAAAATGGGTGTTTAAGAACAAACCAGATGATCGAGGAGTAGTGGTGCGTAACAAATCTAGACTCGTTGTGCAAGGCTTTGCTCAAGAAGAAGGGATTGATTATACAGAAGTCTTTGCTCCAGTTGCTCGTCTTGAAGCAATCAGAATATTTCTCGCTCATGCTGCTCATAAACAATTTAACGTATATCAGATGGATGTGAAGTGTGCTTTTCTCTACGGAGACATTGATGAGGAGATATATGTGTGTCAACCACCAGGTTTTGAGGATCCTGAGTTTCCTGATAAAGTGTATAAGCTTGACAAATCTCTGTATGGTCTTCATCAAGCACCCAGAATCTGGTATGAGACCCTTACACAATATCTTCTAAGCAATGGTTTCTCTCGTGGTACCATCGATATGACTCTATTAAAAAGAGAAGTGAATGGTGAAATGATATTTGTCCAAGTTTACGTTGATGATATTATTTTTGAATCTACAAATTCTTAATTGTGTAGAGAGTTTGAAGAAGTTATGAGCCAAAGGTTTGAAATGAGTATGATGGGTGAAATGTGTTTCTTTCTTGGATTACAAGTTGAACAACAGAAAGAAGGAATTCTTATTCATCAGGAGAAGTATATTAAAGATATTTTGAAGAAATTTAAGATGGATGATGCTTCTACAGAGATGACTCCCTTTACTGCTCAGATTTGTCTTACTCCAGATGAAAACGGAAAACCAGTTGATCCTCATCTTGTTAGATCTATGATTGGCTCTCTCATGTATCTTACTGCAAGTCGTCCTGATATCACTTTTGCTGTTGGTTACTGTGCTAGATATCAGTCGGCTCCAAAGAAATCTCATGAGAAAGCTGTCAAAAGAATATTTCGTTATCTCAAAGGATCATCTCGTTTAGGATTGTGGTATCCATATGGAGGGAATTTTGATTTACATGCTTACTCTGATAGTGATTCCAATGGTTGCAGGTTAAACAGAAAATCTGTGTCGGGAGGTTGTCAATATTTGGGGAATTGTTTGGTATCTTGGCAGAGCAAGAAACAAACTACTGTTTCTCTTTCTATAGGGGAAGCTGAATATATTGCTGCCTCAACCTGTTGTTCTCAAGTTCTCTGGATCCAACACCAAATGATTGATTATGGAATTAATTTTCTCCATACACCTTTATTTTGTGACAATGAAGCAGCCATTGGAATTGCTAAAAATCCTATTCATCATTCCCGAACCAAGCATATCGAGACACGAATTCATGCGATTCGTGATGCTCAAGAAAAGGGTTTCATTGATATTATACCCATCGATATAAAATATCAAAAAGATGATCTTTTCACAAAAACTTTTGATAAACCTCGTTTTTATGAATTGATTTCTATGCTTGGGTTAATATCTTTTTAAATTTTCATTTTCTATTTCTTTTATTAAAAAAATTAAAAAAAATTAAATTAATAATAAAAGTGATTTCTTGAAATTATTTATTATTTGAAAATAAAAATTTGGGGCAGTAATTTCATATTCTGAGATCGGAATTTAAAATGATGAGAAATGATTGTATATTCTCTAAGTATATTTTTATACATGACCGGTGCTTCAATGAGAAATGATAGTAACTGTTACTGGATTCTGTTTCACATAAATTTTTAAGGAAAATTGATCAGATTCTTTAACGATATGCTTGATAGACTCAGCCTGACGAATAAAGTAGACAGCAGCTCTATGATTAAATTAAACATCATGCTTAAGAATGTCTGGATTTACTCAATTGTTTTGGCTTGCACAAAAACTGAGTCCTGACAAAAATTGGATTGAGAATGAATCTTTCGTCCATTTTGCTTTGATATGTCATCTCACTGAACCATAGCTGGTATATTCTTGTGTTGAGGTATCGTGTGTCTGTGCTAATCTCCTCTAATGTACGGAAGTACTGACCTGGAGTGATGATCTCCTCTGCTGTACGATAGTACTGACCTGGAGCTCTCATCAACACATGTTTAAATGATTATCTCCTCTGTTATACATGAGTATAGATCTGGAGCTCTCACCATTTTGATATAATTATGTCAAATCATCTTATCGACGAATTCCTTTCAGAATGAAATATTCTGTTTATAATCATTTGCACACCAATGCACAAGCCTTGTTCTATGGAGATTGATCCAAAATTCAAGAAATCCTGAGGTTGGGTGAGGGTTTTTACCAAATGATTGTGGGGTCATAACATTCTAAAGCATCTAATTGAACCTTAAACAAATCATAAGCTGTTTGTTGAAAAAGAATAAGGCATGAGTTTAAGTGGACAATTATATCAGCAATCGTTATTGATTTGTTGTAATTTTAGTTGTTTCTGTGCAGATTGTGATCAGATCCTGTTTTCAGTATGATCTCATTGCTGGTCGATTCATAAATATCTAGAGAATGTGATATCTGATTAATTTAGATCTCATTATGTGATGTGCTCCATGTTAAAAATATAATAATAAAAATTAAAATTAATTAATAAAAAAAAAGGAAAGGGGTGCCGAAACTATACTTTCGCTAATTGTTTCGCAAGGCGAAACTGTAATTTCGCTAGGTTTACTAATTAGTTGTCAACTGGTTTTCTCTTAGCGAACTTACAGTTTTCCTAGGCGAAAGTGTAAATTCGTCCAGCGAATTTATAGTTTCGCCCTCAGCGAAACTATTTGCTATTTAAGTCGTTTTTGCGAAATTCTTATCATAATTTCGCAAAAACGTTCTTGTGTAGTTCTTAGGGTTTTTCCGTGACTTTATTTGGCGATTTTGCATTTTGATTGTGTTTTGGACTGATTAACCGTTTCATTTGCTTCGCATGTGAGTTTCGAACCTTGTAACATCATTTAACCTGGTTAAAATCATCTCCATTTAAGTGATTTGGATTTTGACTCTTCGGTGGGTTCGCTGTTCATCCAGCGAAATTGCAGATTCTTTTGCGAAACTGAACGAAAGTTCTCATCTTCTCAGCGAAACTGTAAAGTTATGCTGTCTGGGCGAATTTAACAGTTTCGCCAGATTATCTTTAGTTTCGCAGAATCTGGTCTTAAACTTGCACAGTTTCGCTTGGTCTTGTTTTCTTGTGAACAGCGAAACTATTTTTTTTTTTGAACAACGAAACTAATTTTTTACAGCGAAACTATGTTTGTGCTTGGTGAAACTAATAGCGAATCTTCTTTAATCTATCCTCACCTTGTCGAAATTGCTTTTTGTTTAGCGAAAATAACATGTTTCAATGAGCGAAACTATTGTTTCGCTTGCCGAAACTGTTAGTTTTCATTGTCGAAACTGTTTTTGTTCAGCGAACCTATCATGTCTTAATGAGCGAAACTATTGTTTCGCTTGACGAAACTGGTAGTTTTCTTTGTTTTAGTATTATTTTCTTATTTTCATAATTTCTAATTCACATTTAACTGTTTTCTTTATCAGGTTATCATGGCTAATCTCAAATTTGATGAGCGGAACAACATCACAGCTATTTTAGATGATACTCACCCTAAGGCAGCTGGATTTCGAGATTGTATTAGATGGCTTCAAAGATCACCTATAGCTTATGCCATATCTCATTCGCCTACTATTTATGATCTTCATATTAGAGATTTTTGGCGATCCACAGAGTATGATACTAGAGGAGATGTACAGTGGATCACTGCCAAAGTTATTGATCATGAAGTGATGATCACTGCAGAGAATGTTTCGAGGATTCTTAGACTTGATGATGTTTCTGGAGATGAAGTAGCTATGACAGAGTCTGAGGTGTTTCAAGCTTTTAGAAGTATGGGGTATGAGGGACCAGCCTTTGGTTCAAGGAAAGAGATCAAGAAGTCATTCTTATCTAAACAATGGAGATATATCTCTCATGTTTTTATCATGTGTCTAGATCACCGTAAAGGTGGATCCGATGGACTTAATCTTGATTGGGCTAAGGCTATGGTGCTATGTTGTAAAGGGGAGAAGGCAAATATAGCTAGATTGATTTTCGCATGTATGGCAGAGAATGTGATGGCTGTAAAAAAAGACAAATGGCTGCTATACCCTCGTTTTCTTCAGATGATTTTTGATGATCTTATACCTGATGTTCCAAAACATGGAGAGATCAAGAGGCTGGTGCAGATAAATCCCCGTATTTTTGCTGATTGTTGTGCTATTCGCCACGACTTTAGTGGTAAAATCACCCATCTTTGGGAAAATATGTATCCTCCAGAACGCTGGAATTATATTAGACGGGTGGATGAGTCTGAGAGTAAAAGAGCTGAAGAAACAAGAGTACAGCAAGCTGATGCTACAAAGAAAAGGAAGAGATATGCTAAAGAAAAGGATTATGATTTTGAAGAGGATATTGATGCACAAGCTGAGGAGATCAGGGTTGAGAAAGAAAGGAGGTCTAAGAAGAAAACTGATTTTGCTGAGCCTGAGCGGCGAACCAAACATAGACATGAGGGATTTACAGCTAGAAGAGAGGCTAGTGAAAATCTTGATGAGGATGTGATACGTAACCTGAATACTTCGTTGGCTAATGAACTGAGTATGATTAAGACTAAACTTAAAATCAGGAGATCAGAGAAAGACAGAAAGATGAGGTGATTGAAGGAATGCAGAGAATGTTAGTTGATCAAAACAAACTGGTTAAGAAGTTGTTTGAGGAGATTACACAACTGAAAGCTGCAGCCGGCCTACCTAGTCAACTGACTCAATCTGAGTTAGATGATTTGACTGATACATCAAAGTACTACATCATACTCATTTCTGAATGTGGGTACTTCATCTAAGGTAGGAGAGGGCACTTCTGGAGCAGCAACTACTGGTGGAGGAGAGCAGGAAATTCCAAGAGAGGATGTTGGAAGGAATGATGAGGAAGATATTATTGAGGCTGGGTTTGTAAACATGCAGTTTGATTTTGAAAAAGATCTTGTTGGTGAGAAGTTGTTGTTACAGCTACCACGAAGGAGTATCTGATAGAGGCAAAGGGTTGGTTGATGAAGAGGAGGAAGATGAACAACTCATAGACTATGATTCAGAACCGGAGTTTTATGAAGTTGATGATGAGCGACCATTGATTTTTGCTAAGAAGGGAGAAGATGATGCAGATGTTTTTGAAATGGATAAAATGATTGGTTGGTGAAAGAGAAGGAGGTGGAGGAAATCACTCCTTTGTTCAAAATTTGGAGGGATTAAGCAGGAAGGAAGCTGATAAGAAAATATAAGCTGGTGTTACAATCCAAGTTTAAAGATGTTCATGATCAAGAGACGGGGAGGAAATATCAGTTATATGCTTAAGAGGAAGGCTTTTAAGACCTTGCCTAAATGGGATTTGAGACGTTTAGCAACTCTACCTTTGATCAATGCTCACTTAAGTGAAAGAGCATCATTTCTTGAGAAGGAGATAAAAATGGACTTAATGATATTTTGAGTCTTTTGGATATATGAAAGCTGAAAGAAAGAGATCAAAGAAGGATAAAGATTGGGAGACAGGAAAAGGAAGGATTGTACTAAGAGTTAAACCTCCAAAGACTGTAAATCGGGTAAGATTGGCTGATCCTCTTCCCCAACAACTACAGGACTTTGAGAAGTGGTTTTATGACACAATACTGGAGAGGCTGTGATTAGAGCTAAACATGGAAAAGGTTCAGAGTGTTTGATCCGATGGAGTTGTTTAGTTTTGTGATGAAGACCTTTTGGTACTATGTGAAAATTAAATTAAAGCTGGGGCTGGAGAGGAAACTAGAAAAGAAGCTAGTTTGTTCATGAATGTTGCAAACAAGATAAGGGGAGTAAGGTCGGAGGTCAAGAAGCTAGCTGAAAGGTGAGAGCTCAGGATGAGTTTGATATGGATGTTCAAGATTTGACCAGGCAGTTTGCAAAGGCTAGTGGTCATTCTGAAGAAGCTAGTGATGCAGGAAAGAACCTTGGAGGATCATTGGCTGAAGCTTCTGAGGAGGATGTTGCTGCAGGAGGTGATGAAGACAGATCAACGGCAGCACAGGAAACTGGAGCTGACTGACAAGTCAAATCGAGTGTGAAGATAGTGAGATCCAACCTAGGGGGAGTATTGAAGATCATGTATAGGTTGGACTCACTTTAGTATAGTTGTTTACTTTACTTGTAATAGGACTTTTGTTAGTTTCCTTTTTTGTTGTATGTTCTTTGTATTATGTAGTTTTTGTTTTTGGCAGTCCAGCGAAACTGTGAGCGAATCTATACATTCGCTCACAGTTTGCTGTTCCCCGGCGAACTTGTGTTCTGCCGGGCGAAACTATAGTTTCGGCATGACAGTTTCGCTGGTAGCGAAACTGTCTGCGAAACTACAACTGCTATATATTTTGTCAATTCTCATTGTAAGGTAAGCTTGCAAAACCCTAATCGTGGATCATTGTTGCAAGTTACCTATTCTAAGCAGTTTTACACACAAAATACTATTGTGCTTCATGTTATTGATTGTTATTGTTCATTTGTTATCAATATGTGTTAGAATTGTCTATATCTTCTCAATTGTTATTGTTTAGCATGGATGTTAGATATTGAGCAATTCATCACTTCAATTGCACTGTTTTTCGATCACATGGACCAACAGGCTGTTCCAGGCACATGACAGGCAATAGGTCTCTACTCCACAACTTTGAGAGAATTGATGGAGGACCAGTTGCTTTTGGAGGAGATGAAGGTGGTTACATTTCAGGAAGGGGCAAGGTCACAAATGATAAGCTCAGCATTGAAAAGGTAAACTTTGTTAAGGAGCTTGGGTACAATCTTCTGAGTGTATCCCAATTTTGTGATCAGAGTCATAACATGCTCTTTAGTGAGCATGAGTGCATTATTCTCAAGCATGGAGTGGTCATTCCTCATGAGCATATCCTGCTCAGAGCCCCCAGGAAAGGGAACATGTACAAGATGGATTTGCAAGAAACATCTCCATCTGGGGAAGTTTCATGCTTTCTATCTAAAGCAAATAGTGATGAGTCTTTCCTATGGCATAAAAGAATGTGCCATGTAAACTTTAAGAACATGAATTAGCTAATTAAACATGATTTGGTAACTGGAATGCCAAAGAAAGAGTTTACAAGTGATGATCATTGTGTTGCATTCCTGAAAGGGAAGCAACATAAGGTATCTCACAAGCCTAAGGAAAGGAACTCCATCACTACTCCCCTACACTTGTTACATATGGATCTCTTTGGCCCCACCAGTGTAATGAGTCTAGGAAGGACCTCTTATTGTTTAGTGATCACAGATGATTTTACAAGATTCACTTGGGTTTTCTTTCTTAGAACTAAGGATGAAACCCCTGAGATTCTGAAGAATTTCATCTTAAAAATTGAGAATCAAAGTGATCACAAGGTCAAAACCATAAGATGTGATCAAGGAGCTGAATTCAAGAACCAAATCCTTGATACATTTTGTGATGAAAAAGGTATTACAAGACAATATAGTGCTCCCAGGACTTCTCAGCAAAATGGAGTTGCTGAGTGGAGAAACAGGACACTAATTGAAGCTGCAAGAATTATGTTGTCTGACTCTAAACTGCCCATCACCTTCTGGGCAGAGGCAGTAAATACTGCTTGCTATGTGCAAAACAGAGTTTTGGTAGTTAAGACACATGGTAAGACTCCTTATGAACTTTGGCACAAGAGAAAACCTTTCATTGGTTTTCTCAGGTCATTTGGATGTCCCTGCACCATCTTGAATACCAAGGATTAAATTGCCAAGTTTGCTGAGAAATCAGATGATGGACATTTCATTGAATAATCTTCCCAAACTAAGGCTTATAGAGTATACAATCTCAGAACTAGAATTGTTGAGGAGTCAGCCAATGTGACTTTCAATGAACACACACACTGTGTGGCTGGTTCTGGTCCTGATTGGCTATTTGATCTTGATTTAGTTACCAATTGTTTTAACAAATCTTGTGAGAATGTTTCAGGATCTGCAGAAAATCTAAATACAGGTGATCCTGATCCAAGATTTGAGCTAGGAAGACCCTTAACTCATACATCTTCAGCTCCAGTTGGGACTACTTCAGCAAATGAGGTCTCTATCAGCACTACAATGACAAATTCAGCTGATACATCTGGTATGCCTTCAAATTCCAGCTCAGAGGCTCCTCAACCAGATAAAGATACCTCAATTGTAGAAGACAACAATGGTGATGGTGATAGTGATCAGGAATTCCTTGATGCTAATAACCACACCATAGATGACAACATCAATGATGTCACACACTCATTGGATCAAGTTAATCTTGATAAGTGTGGTACTGTAGATGGTGAATCATCTATGCCAGATCTAAATTTCTCAAATTTGGATCTTTCTCAGCAACTTGCTGTGATCCCTCAGCTAAGGATCCACAAGTCTCATCCCACCACAAACATCATTGGAGATGTTGTCACAGGGGTAAGAACAAGAGGACAAACCTATGAAGCAAATATTTGTCTTCACTCTTGTTTCTTATCTCAGATAGAGCCAAAAAAAAGTTTGGAACCTTTGTCCTCTTCCTCATGGATAGAAGTTGGGTTGAAGCTATGCAACAAGAGCTGCTTCAATTCAAATGGCAGAAAGTTTGGAACATTTGTCCTCTTCCTCATGGGAAGACTACCATTGGAACCAAATGGGTTTTTACGAATAAGAAGGATGATAGAGGAATTATCATCAAGAACAAGGCAATACTAGTTGTTCAAGGATACACAAAAGAAGAAGGGATTGACTACACTGATGTCTTTGCTCCCGTAGCAAGATTAAAAGCTGTTAGGATATTCCTGGCATTTGCTGCATCCAAGAACTTTAAGGTCTTTCAACTAGATGTAAAGTGTGCTTTCTTATATGGAGTGATTGATGAAGAGGTTTATGTCAAACAGCCACCAAGCTTTGTAGACCCTGATCATCCTGATTATGTCTGCAAGCTTGACAAAGCTCTTTATGGGCTGCATCAGGCACCCAGGAAGTGGTATGAGACATTGTCTGAGTATCTTTGTAAACATGGATACAGGAGAGGTACTATAGCAGGCCTGATATCATGTTTGCTACATGTATTTGTGCAAGATATCAAGCCAACCCTAAGATGTCTCACTTAATCACTGTCAAAAGGATTCTAAGATACCTCAAAGGTGCTTCAACACTTGGTTTATGGTACCCAAAGAATCCTGACTTCAATCTGTATGCTTATACAGATAGTGATTATGGTGGTTGCAACATGACTGCAAAGTCTACATCTAGGGGATGTCAATTCCTTGGTGGAAGGGTTGTCTCATGGCAATGCAAGAAACAATCCTGTGTGTCTGCATCAACTGCTGAGGCTGAATACATTGCTGCTGCAAGCTGCTGTGCTCAAGTGCTTTGGATTCAAAATCAGATGCTGGACTATGGATTTAACTTCAAGGAGACTCCTATCCACATAGACAACAATAGTGCTATCTCTATCATTGAGAATCCTGTGCAGCACTCAAGGACCAAACACATCAACATCAGGTATCATTTAATAAGAGATAACTATGAAAAGGGATTAATTAAACTAGTCAAAGCTCATACAGATGAACAATATGCTGATCTGTTTACAAAAGCTTTTAATGAACAAAGATTTAAATATCTGATATCAGCTATTGGGATGATTAACTTTGAGTAGACTTTTTCTTAAAGCTAATTCTAATTATTTCTTCTTAAAATATGTGTGTCCTAAGTTGTCTAGCTCATCACTTTCATAAGCTCATGTTTTCTTTATAAAATTCTTTTTGAAGACTTTCCTTAGATTCTTGAAAATTTTCTGATCCTTCGGAAGGTAAAATTTTATCTTCGGAAGAAAATCATGTCTTCAAAATGAATAACTGTCTAAGAAATTTTACCTTCGGAAGAAGTCTAAATCTATCTTCCGAAGCTTAAATTCTTATCTCAGACACTTATTTGTTTTTAAGGACTTTTTCCTTGCGAAGCAAAATTAACTCTCGGAAGCTTTGTTGTTCCTTATACAAAGCATTCAATTGTTTATTTCTCTTCCGAAGCAATATTTTCAAGCATCTCAGGAAAACCTTCCGAAGCCATTTTAGCTTCGGAAGCTTTTTCATTAAAACTTCCGAAGAGAATTTACCTTCGGAAGCTTTTCGAATTCCAAGAAAACTACTTTTTGAGCAAAAGTAAACTACTTTTTCAAAGGTGGGACCGACTTTCGGATTTCAAAGTTTATCCTCTTTCATTAACTTTGGTTCAAATCCCTTTTCACATAAATACCCAACGGTTCCCCCTCTTCCTCACTATCTTCCTCAATTCCACTGTTCCTCAAACCTAATTCTCTAAACCGCCTTTGCTTTCTACCTTTCTTCACCCTTAAGCTTCTAAAATGGCCAACCTTAACCGCAGAAACAACCCAGATTTCTCCATGCAACTTCACAGGCAACACAATCAGGTTGTTCTGTTAAGCTCTGAGAAAGATGCAAGTTTCTCAGAGATTTGCTAATTCTTAACTCTATCCAACTACTTCACCTCCCTGACCATTGATCCTACTCTGTATGAGGATCATTTGCTTGAATTCTGGAAGACCTGCCAAGAGGTCATTATGGATGGGGAGAAGGCACTGTCTGCCACAGTGCAAGGGAGGACAATCTTCATCACTCCGGCCATCATCAACCATCATTTGCAGCTGGATGATGAAGAAGGTGAGTTGTCCTTCCCAAAGGAAGCTGTTAATCATTCCTTTGAGCAGATGGGCTATGAGGGAGATTTCTCTGTAAAGACCTTCAGGAAAGGGAAGGTCTCATCCCAGTGGAAATACCTGCTCCATGTGGTTATCCACAGCTTGTCTAACAAGCATGGAGGGTGGGACCAGATTCCTGAGGATCTCTCCTTTATAGTGCATGGAATGGTTCAGGGGGTCAAGTTCAGGTACTCTCAATTTGTTTATACTAATTTACTTGCAAACTTGGACTCCTTAGAGTATTACATGTTTCCTAGATATGTTCAACACATTCTTAACTGTGAACTGGGCTCACAGTTGAGGGAAACAAGTAATATTCTTAAATTGAGACAGATGAAGCCCGACATCTTTAAAATCATGAAGAAGCCAACTGTAGGCTTCTCAGGGGTAGAAACATCCCTAGTCCCCAAAATGTTAGAGCTCATTGCTCAAGGTGACAACCTAGCAACACAAGCTAGTGTTAAACCCACACCTTCTTTTTCTTTACCACTAAAAAGACCACAAATAACCCTCACCTACCAAAGAAAATCCAAACGAACCCCTGCTCAGGCTATTGAGTCTGTGCAGGTCCCCATATACTCACCCTTACAGGAGGAAGTGGACACTAGAGCTCCCACTTCCCCTAAGGAGCAAACCACTCCCATTTCTTCACCTATCAGGGCTGAGGTTCCTTATGCTCACCTTGATGAGCTCACAAGCCCAACAGCCTTAAGCCTTCACTCTGACTCTCAACACTCAAGTGAACAACCTTCAGGGGACAGTTACCATACCCAGCCTTTAGATCTAAACCAACCCATTCCCAAACTATCCTTCTATACTGATGAAGACTTAGGATTCAATGAGTACCATGAGTTTCTCTTCTCCTCCCCTACTCAAAGAGAGATGAGAACCTCTGATTCTCCTCAGTCTATCCCACATCAGTCACCTGTTACTGAGGTGGACACTTCTGAACATGTTCAGGATGTCCATATGGAAGAGGCTCTCACTTCTGAAAGTGATTACATCATTAAGACCTCAACCATGGCAACTCAGCCCACTGGCATCTCAACTGAGATTGCTAGTGAGCAGAGGAAAACCAGCAGCCAATAACCTCAAGCTGGTGGTGAGAGAGAGGACTTTGGTCCAATCATCTCATCCCCCAATAATTTTTCTGATGAAGAAGAGGGGAATTTGAGACTAAAGGTGCAGAAACTATCAATTACATGCTCCTATTTAGTCTCTAAGGTTAGTCACCTTGAATCTCAGGTGACTACCTTACAAAACAGGGTCAATGATCAACAACTTCAGATTTCATATCTTAAGGAAAAACTAGCTGGGAGACCTTTAAGGAGAGCTCAACCAGGAGCACAAGAACCTGTTGAAGTGATTGACTTATCCTCCAGCTCACCTATGCAAGTGGGTGATGCTACCAAAAAGGGGGAGAGAGTTATTGCAGCCACAAAACCTGGGAGTTCTTCACAGAGAATGGACATAGAGGACTCACCATCCTCACTTGCAGTTGTGCATTCTCAGCAACTTCCTCAAGTTCACATTAATGTGGACTCTATAGACTCTATCATCAGGAGTCTCTTTGAGGAAGGTATACCAAGGGTTGTGTCATCTCTACCACAAGGAACTTCAAACTACATTATAAGGTGGAGGTATGATGCTGACAGAAGAGCCCTTATTCTTCACAGAGTTCAAGGGCAACAAGAAGTATTTGATTTTCAGAACTTGAACTTCTATGAAAGATTGGATCTAGTCAACATGCCACTTGTCAATCCAAGCAACTCAAGACAAGCTGACAGATTGGCTCAAAGAATCCAAGATAGGATCCTTGCAGAGTTCACTCTAAGAAGGAGACTTAGGCAATCAGGCAATGTCATCGGTCAACTGAACGTTGAGGTGGACCCTAAGATTAGTTTCATAGGGGAAACCTTGACTGAAGGCCCAGTGGCAGAACCTGAGACCCCTGTCTCATCATTAACAACTGCTGCAGAGGTTCACACTCCTTCTGAGACACCTGCTGGTGAAGGTGTTTCTCAGCCTCTCTCTGGCCAGAGCATGGAAGCTACACCAAGCAATGAAGGCCAAGCCTCTATCCACCCTGAGTCAAAAAGTTCTGTGGGTGACAAAGGGAAAAGGATTATGACTCCTGAGGAAATTGAGGAGGAAGAGAGAGAGAGAGGAAAAGGAAGCTAAGGGGAGAAAGTTCCTCTGGGTCTTCAAGCTTTATGCAAGCTGCAATCAGGGCTGCCCCCAGACCAAATACTCAAGATGATGAGTTGAGGGCAGTCAGGATTACTTATTTACAGACCAGGAACTATGATATTGATGAAACCATCTCCCTCCCCTTAGAAGAATTGAATGAACTGGCTGACATGGAAGTGTCAAGAGAGATGAAAGAAAAAGAGGATGCAAGGCTACTTCTCCAATTCAAAAAGGAGAGGAGACAGAAAAGACTCTACAAGCATGCTCTCACTCTCTCTCCAGTTCAAGAAAGTCCTGTACAGGAAGATGTGGCTCCACAAGAACCTCAGGTAGACAAAGAAGAAGATAGGATCAAGATGATCAACTACCTGAGTGCCACAGGCTTCTATCAGGCAGATGCACTTCTTCCCCTGTCCTATGACTTCATTGAGTTTGAGTACTTGAAACAACTTAAACTTGAGCTAGTCAAAGAAAGAAAAACAACTAAAAGGAAGCTAAGGGAAGAAGCTGCAAAATCAAGAGCCATCATCCAAAAGAGTATGAAGAAGTCTGCTGATAGACAAAGGATGATGAGCTTCTTGAAGCTATATGGATTCTCCGGAAGGAGACTTGGCCCTATGTCTCTATCCACAATGGATGAGCATATAAGGGTGATCAAGCAAAAGATTAAGAGTGGCGAACTGATTGACTTGCACTCTCTTCCAAGTCAAGTCCCACCTGAAGTGGAGGTTAAGTTTGAACAACCTGAGACACCTCAACCCGGACCTCCAGCTGAGCCTCAGCAAGCTTCATCTTCTGATCCAAAGCAGGGTCAAACTCCCTCTCCTTCTGAACCTGTGAGGGAGGAACACCCAACTGAGAAAGACAAGGATGATCAACAAGGTGCTGCAGACCAGTCTTCTTAGTTAAAGTCATCTAAGAGGAAGAAGAGAATGGCTTCTAAACCAAAGTCAAAGAAGAAGAAGCCTAAGTCATCTACCTCTACACCTCAGGCTGAGTCAGATCAACCTGAGGAAGTGCATGATGAGGCAGCCCAATCAACTCCAATGCAAGTGGCTCCTCTGACAACTGAAACACCCATCTTGTCCTGGACTTACTCAACCAATCCAGAAAGATGGCATGTAATCAGAGATCAAGTTGTTGAAAATGTCTATACTTGGCAAGACATAATCAACTTACCTCTGCATGATCTCTTTGAGATGAGAAGATACTATGAAGGTCTTGATGATCCTGACCATCTAATGAAGACGGGTATGGTCATGATTGTGCTGAAGACCACTAACATCTGAAGATCTTCTAAGTGTTTTGGTAGCATCAGCCTAGGGGGAGTTTGTAAGGATTCCTTAAGTCTGATGCAAACCAAAACATCCAATGTCTCTCTGCAACATGCACTAAGTACTGAAGTAAGAAATGTTTTGGAAGTTTTACACCATACACTAGAAAATACTCTAAGTGTAAAATCTTCCGAAGCCAAGACCAATATCTTCCGAAGCCTTAGAGACAAAGTCTTCCGAAGCTTCAACCCATGAAGACAAATTTCTTCCGAAGACTTTTAGTAAACATGCTTTATCTGATGTACCGTTCCATAAAGCTGGACACCTTTCCGCTGTATCTCTGTAAAGTCACCAACATACATGAGTTGGTGAAAAGGTCCATGATTTTGGTAACTGTACATTGAGGTCTTGAGTCTGTAACTTTCTACTTTATGTACTTTATCCTTTTTGTAATAGATAAGGATGTGAGCTATGGCATGTCATAGTCACAAGATCAAAAGGCAGATATGCCTTTTGATCCTATAATTGATTTTGTTAGTGTCTAGTCAATTGTATCCAGCTGGCTTTCAAAGTATAGCCGGCTGTAGGTTGTAGTATAAGTATTCCAAGTTCTTGTATCTTTCTTTATGCTTTGTAATTTCAGATTCAAGTCGGTTCAGTGAGGGCGACCGCGAAAGTTGTAAAAGAACTTGAGAAAGCAATATACTGCCTCCTTGAAACCCAACTCTCTTGTTCTGTCTCTTTACTTTACTTGTGTTCTTTGTATCAATATTGGTTAATCCAGTTCACTGTTTGATCAAGTTTAGTTGTTCTCCTCATTGTGTTGTTGTGTTGTAACTTGTTCAAGCCCTTAACCGGTCCTGCAGAAACAACACTCGTAACAAGATCTGAGCAAAACACGAAGAACACGAAGTGGGTTTAACGTCAAAGAACTTGAAATAGATCCTGAAATCAAGAGCTCAGGTTGCTAGAATGATTGTTAGATCATTATAGCAGTAACCGGCTCAGATACCACTTGTCAGGATCGTGTATGTACGGAATACCAACTGATAATGCGTGAAACTAGATCAAATAGTGCGGAATCCTATTTGATTGGCGATCCAATCAGTGATAACGCAATTCCGATCAATCTAACGATTAAAGAAATGTTAAGAACGAGTAGAGAATGATCAGATGCGATCTATGAACTTAGAACAGGCTTTCTGGACGCTCTGGACGGCTAGGTTATGAGTATGTGTCTAAAGTTACGTTTTTCCACGAATTAAGTTGTATTTATAGGTTTGCAGTCTTCATTCGTGCGATTGAACCATTAGCATGGTTTAGTCGTGCGACTGACTCATGCGACTGATTCATACGAACGACTGAAAGTTCAGTCGTGCGACTGAGTCAATCTCATGTCTCATTCGTACGACTAATCCAATCGTCTGGTTCAATCGTGCGACTGTTTCATTAGCATGAAGTATTCATGTGTATGGTCCATTAGCATGGTCCATTCGCATGAAGACTTCATACGATTAAGTTTGAACATGTTTCTCAATTATTATTGACTAAGAACTATGCACAATAACCTCAAACCTATATAGTTAGTTCAATATACTTTATCACACAATAAACAATGAAACATTAAACATTATAAGCATCAATCACATATTGTATTTCATTCACCTCATTCATTACATATATTTAAGCCATGACAAACATTTACATTAAACTCCTAAACTAGGTACATATGTATCAACAATCAAAGTATATCCGGCTGTAGGATCTAGTATATATATAGTTTCTCATTGTAACTCTTGTTTCATGCTTGTAAGAGTCTTGTAATACTTTGAGTTGAGAAGTAATATATACAAGTGCCTTGAAAATTATTTCTTTGTGTTCTTTGCTACTTATTATATTATTATCAACTCTTAGAAGAGATTCTACTTCATCTGATCTGAGTGTAGTATAAGTGAGTTTGAGAGAAATCCAAGTTTTAAGTGACAAAACCCGATCCTGCAATTGGTATCAGAGCTTTTTAGGCTCTTGATTGTGAGATCTTACCATCCTAATCAACCTGTTTTTCACTCCTCCTTACACCACACTCAAAAATGGCCCTCAACAAGTTTAAAGTAGAGATGGGGACGATGACTAAAGCACCCATCATCACCCCTGAAAACTTCAGGTCATGAAGCAGACGCATGGAAGGCTTCATCAGGTAGCAAGACAACAAGATGTGGGAATCTATTGTCAATGGCCCGTATAAACCAATGGTGGCAGGTGGAAACGGTGCCATGATAGAGAAAGCCGTTGAAGACTACTCTGATGAGGACCGAAAGAAGCTGGACATTAACAGCAATGCTATGACTGTTCTCATGACTGCAATTCCCAACTCCATCATGGTGGGGTTTGAGCATTGCAAGTCAGCCAAAGAATTGTTTGATGCACTTGCTCATATGTACTCCAGCTCCAATGACTCCAAGAAAGACTCACTGAAGCAGCAGTTCGAGAACTTCAACTACATTGTTGGAGAGACCCTCATCCAGCAATACTTCAGGTACATGGACCTCATTTCTTCCCTTCAATCTATGGGAATTGCCCTTGAACTTGGAGACCTCACAAGAAAGTTCATGAGTGCACTCCCTAATGAGTGGACGTTTTACTGTGTCTCTGTCAAGAGAACAGAAAACTTGAACACCCTCACCATGACCGAACTCTATGGCATCCTTGATGGATACCGTTTAGAGATGGAGAGCAAGAGAGGCCATGAGACAAGCAGACCCTTGAGTCTTCCAGCTAGCAACGCTTTAATGGTTGCTGAAGGCTCAGTACCCCCAACCTCAACAGTACCTAACATACACCAAGCAGCCATCTTGTTCTTCTGGGCCATACATTACATTCCCTGAGACTCCAAGGTCTCAACAGGCTCAGCAAAGTTCCTTTCATGACAGCTATGCTTTTGTATCAGGAAATGGGCACTCTAGTGACTATTAGTACTGCTTTGATGATCTTGAGTGTTTCAGCCCAGATGATGTGGAATATGTGGACATAGTCCAACAAATGGCTCTGTTAACCTATAGAGCAAAGAAGTTCTTCAAGAGAACTAGAAGGCAATTTCCCTAAAACCCAACCAACAGAAAATTTGGGTTTGACAAGACCAAGGCCAAATGTTACAACTGTAACCAACTTGGTAACTTTGCAAGGGAATGCAAGGCTCCCTAGTCAAATCCGGGAACCCCATAGGCCTCCACACATCCCTCTACACCAAAGGCCACTAGAAAGTCAACTAAAACAACAGGTATGGCTTAAGAAGTTGACTGGAGCTTTATGGTACAGGATGTGACTCCTGCTCAAGCACTCATGGCTGGAACAAATGACAATAAGGTATATGAACATCTCTATACTCCTGCCTGTATTGCTAAGGTTAAGTTATATCAGGACTACAATATGGAGATTAAATCCGATATTGAGTCTCTAAATGTTTTAAAATCTGATTTTAAAAGGGCTGAATCTGACTATCAAAGAAAAATTAAGGAGTTAGAGAAAACAATGTCCTTATTAAACCATGAACACACAAACTATAAGACTCAAATCAAGGATTTTAATATCCAAATTGTTTGAGGCTCAAGCCTAGCTTGTCACAGCTGAGACTCAAGCTAGGAAGCATGCTATTTCAGAGCAAAACTTCCAAGCCATTCTTGCATCATACTCTCACTCAAAACTTTGTTACCTAAACAAAGGTGGGTTGGGAACCAATGAAATTGCTCCACCACATTCTTATGAGTCTATAAGACAACCAAGGTGTTGTACTGAAGAGCAAGATGTTCCATTTGCTGACCCACCTTCTCATGAGTCAAAGAGTGATGCAACCATGGAGACCATCACATGGAAGAACCAGGTAAGTCTACCCAACCCTACCGGTGATGTTCAACCCCTATCCACCAAAGCCAGAAGAAGCAGAGCTAAGGCAGCCAGAAAAACTGTCAAAAAAGTGGCTGAGTCAAAGCTGAATATAGACCCAAAGCAAAAGGGTGTATTCATCTCAGCTAGATTTCAGGTGGTAGGTAACTCTGATTTAGGAAAGGGGTGTAGTACCAGCACTCCTGTCCTACCAAAGGATCATAAGTTAAAGGGAACGGTTGCTGATGAAGAGAAAAAGAACAAGAAACAACAATCCTCAAGTTCCCAGAAGATTAACATTGCATGCATAATGTGTGGTCTGCAAAACCACATGGCCAAAGATTGTTACTACAATCCTTCTAGCACACATTATGCAAATAATGTTAAAAGAGAAGGAGTCAGGGAAGGTTTCTCATTTGGACCATATCAAACGGTTCAAGTGATGAAAAAGGGAAAGCTTGTTTTCGAAGCAAGGTTCTTTTGGAAGAAAGTCCTTCTTTTGAAGGGAAAATGGCTTCGGATGTTAAAGCTGTCAAGACTCAAAAGAACAAAAGAGTCCTCTTGGAACCATCCCAGAAGAAGACTACTTCGAAAGAGAAGGTGATGAAGGCTTCTTCCGAAAAGAAAGAAGCTTCAGAAGAATGCCATGCTGCAAAAGCTTCAACAAGCTCATCCTCCATGATCAACCCAGGGATGGAATGGAAGATCAAGGAAGATGCTGCAGCCCAAACCTCTTCTTTAAAGACATCCATTGAACCCCCATGCATAAAATTTGGTTAAATTATGTCACTATCGTTGGAAGAACCCTAGACCAACAAGGCTTTTCCAATCAAACCTAATCATCTCATCTTATGTGCATGGACATCCAAATGACAAGAATAACAATGTTTGGATTGTGGATAGTGCATGCTCCAGGCATATGACAGGGAACAGATCTCTCCATCAACAATTTCAACATTATGATGGAGGTCCTGTCCAGTTTGGAGGTGAGGCCAGAGGATATATTTCTGGCAGAGGAAGTATACCCAATGGAAAATTAAAAGTTGACAAAGTTCACTTTGTCAAACAGCTTGAACACAACCTGCTAAGTGTTTCTCAGTTCTGTGATCAAAAGCATCAAATTCTCTTTACAGAACATGATTGCATTATCCTCAAACCCAGGATGACAATTCCTCATGAATTGGTGCTTCTTAGATCTCCCAGGAAAGGGGATATGTACAAGCTTGATGCAGGACCGGTGAAGGGCTTGACAATTACAACACAACAACACAAAGAGGAGATTAACCAAACTTGATCAAACAATAAACTGGATTCACCACAATAATGATACTAAGAACACAAGTCACAAGTAAGAGACAGAACAAGAGAGTTGGGTTTCAAGGATGCAGTATATTGCTTTCTCAAGTTCTATTACAAGTGTTACAAAGCATAAAGAAATATACTAGAACATGGAATACTTATACTACAACCTACAGCCGGCTATACTTTGAAAGCCAGCTGGATACAATTGACTAGACACAGACAAAATCAATTGTATAATCAAAAGGCATATCTGCTTTTTGACCTTGTGACTATGACATGCCATAGCTCACATCCTTATCTATTACAAAAAGGATAAAATACATAAAGTAGAAGGTTACAGACTCAAGACCTTAATGTACATTTACCAAAAGCATGGACTTTTTCACCAACTCATGTAAGTTGGTGACTTTACAGAGATGCAGCGAAAAGGTGTCCAGATTTATGGAACAGTACATCAGATAAAGCATGTTACTAAAAGTCTTCGGAAGAAATCTGTCTTCATAAGATGAAGCTTTGGAAGACTTGTCTCTGAGGCTTCGGAAGACTTCATATTTGGCTTCGGAAGATTTTACACTTAGAATATTTCTAGTGCATGGTGTAAAACTTCCGAAGCAATTCTACTTCAGTTCTTTAGTGCATTGCTTGCAGAGAGATTTTGGATGTTTTGGTTTGCATCATACTTAAAGGAATCCTTACAAACTCCCCCTAGGCTGATGCTACCAAAACATTTAGAAGATCTTCAGATGTTAGTAGTCTTCAGCACAATCATGACCATACCCTTCTTCATTAGATGGTCAGGATCATTCAGACTTTCATAGTATCTTCTCATCTCAAAGAGATCATGCAGAGGTAAGTTGATTATGTCTTGCCATGTATAGACATTCTTAACACCTTGATTTCTAATTACATGCCATCTTTCTGGATTGGTAGAGAAGGTCCAGGAGCATGCTTGTTGAACCACATCTTCTTGTACAGGGGTTTCTTGAACTGGGGAGAGAGTAGGAGCATGCTTGTAGAGTCTTTTCTGTCTCTTCTCCTCTTTGAATTGGAGAAGTAACCTTGCATCCTCTTTTTCTTTCATCTCTCTTGACACTTCCATGTCAGCCAGTTCATTTAGTTGTTCTAAGGGGAGAGAAATGATTTCATCAATGTCATAGTTCCTGGTCTGCAGGTAAGTAATCCTGACTGCCCTCAACTCATCATCTTGAGTATTTGGTCTGGGGGCAGCCCTGATTGCAGCTTGCATAAAACCTGAAGACCCAGAGGAACTTTTTCCCCTTAGCTTCCTCTGCATCTCTCTCTCTTCCTCCTTAATTTCCTCAGGAGTCAAAATCCTTTTCCCTTTGTCACCCACAGACCTTTGTGACTCAGGGTGGATAGAGGTTTGGCCTTCATTGCTTGGTGTAGCATCCATGCTATGGCCAGAGAGAGGCTGAGAAACACCTTCAGCAGCAGGTGTCTCAGAGGGAATGTGGATCTCTACAGCAGTTGATGATGATGAGACAGAGGTCTCAGGTTCTGCCACTGGGCCTTCAGTCAAGATTTCCCCTATGAAACTAATCTTAGGGTCCACCTCAACATTCAGTTGACCGATGGCATTACCTGATTGCCTAAGTCTTCTTCTTAAGCTAAACTCTGCAGTGATCCTGTCTTGGATTCTTTGAGCCAATCTGTCAGCTTGCCTTGAGTTGCTTGGGTTGACAAATGGCATATTGACTAGTTCCAGACTTTCATAGAAGTTCAAATTTTGAAAGTCAAATACTTCTTGTTTCCCTTGAACTCTGTGAAGTATAAGGGCTCTTCTCTCAGCATCATACCTCCACCTTATGATGTAGTATGAAGTTCCTTGAGGTGGGGATGACACAGCCCTTGGTATACCTTCCTCAAAGAGACTCCTGATGATAGAGTCTATAGAGTCCACATTAATGTGAACTTGAGGAAGTTGATGAGAATGCACAATTGCAAGTGAGGATGGTGAGTCCTCAATGTCTATTCTCTGTGAAGAACTCCCAGATTCTGTGGCTGCAATGACTTTCTCCCCCCTTTTTGGTAGCATCACCCACTTGCATAGGTGAGCTGGAGGATAAATCAATCACATCCACAGGTTCTTGTGTTCCTGGTTGAGCATTTCTTAAAGGTCTCCCAGCTAGTTTTTCCTTAAGATATGAAATCTCAAGTTGCTGATCATTGACCCTGTTATGTAAGGTAGTCACCTGAGATTCAAGGTGACTGACCTTTAAGACTAGGTAAGTGCATGTTTTAGACAATTTGTGCACCATTAGTCTCAGATTCCCCTCTTCTTCATCAGAAGAATCATTGGGGGATGAGATGATTATACCAAAGTCCTCTCTCTCACCACCAACTAGAGGTTCTTGGCTGCTGGTTTTCCTCTGCTCACTGGCAATCTCAGTTGAGATGTCAGTGGGCTGAGTTGCCATGGTTGAGGTCTTAATGATATAATCACTTGTAGAAGTGAGAGCCTCTTCCATATGGACATCTTGAACAGGTTCAGAAGTGTCCACTTCAGTTATAGGTGACAGATATGGGCTAGACTGAGGAGACTCAGGAGTACTCATCTCTCTTTGAGTAGGGGAAGAGAAGAGAGACTCATGGTACTCACTGAATCCAAAGTCTTCATCAGTATAGAAGGATAGGTTGGGAATGGGTTGATTTAGATCTAAAGGCTGGGGATGGTAACTGTCCCCTGAAGGTTGTTCACTTGAGTGTTGAGACTCAGAGTGAAGGCTTAAGGCTGTTGGGCTTGTGAGCTCATCAGAGTGAGCATGAGGAACCTCAGCCCTAATAGTTGAAGAGATGGGAGGGGTTTGCTCCTCAGGAGAAGTGGGAACTCTAGTGTCCACTTCCTCCTGTAGTATATGGGGACCTGCACAGACTCAATAGCTTGAGCAGGGGTTCGTTTGGATTTTCTTTGGTAGGTGAGGGTTACTTGAGTCCTTTTTAGTGGTAGAGAGATAGAAGGTGTGGGTTCAACACTAGCTTGTGTTGCTAGGTTGTCACCTTGAGCAATGAGCTCTAACATTTTGGGGACAAGGGCTGTTTCTACCCCTGAGAAGCCTACAGTTGGCTTCTTCATGATTTTAAAGATGCCGGGCTTTATATGTCCCAATTTAAGAATATTATCTGTTTCCCTCAAATGTGAGCCCAGTTCACAGTTAAGAATGTGTTGAACATATCTAGGAAACATATAATACTCTAAGGAGTCCAAGTTAGCAAGTAAATTGGTATAGAAAAATTGAGAGTACCTGAACTTGACCCCTTGAACCATTCCATGCACTATGAAGGAGAGATCCTTAGGAATCTGGTCCCACCCTCCATGCTTGTTTGACAAGCTGTGGATAACCACATGGAGTAGGTATTTCCACTGGGATGAGACCTTCCCTTTCCTGAAGGTCTTTACAGAGAAATCCCCCTCATAGCCCATCTGCTTAAAGAAATGATTGACAGCTTCCTTTGGGAAGGACAACTCACCTTCTTCATCATCCAGCTGCAAATGAGTGTTGATGATGGCCGGAGTGATGAAGTTTGTCCTCCCTTGCACTGTGGCAGACAGTGCCTTCTCTTCATCCATGATGACCTCTTGGCAGGTCTTCCAAAATTCAAGCAGATGATCCTCATACAGAGTAGGATCAATGGTTAGGGAGGTGAAGTAATTTGATAGTGTTAAGAATTGGCAAATCTCTGAGAAACTTTCATCTTTCTCAAAGCTTAACAGAGAAACCTGGTTCTGTTGACTGTGATGTTGCATGGAGAAATCTGGGTTGTTTCTGCGGTTAAGGTTGGCCATTTGAGAAGCTTAAGGTTGAAGAAAGGTAAAAACAAAAGGCGGTTTTGGGAATTAGGTTTGAGGAATAGTAGAATTGAAGAAGATAGTGAGGAAGAGGGGGAACCGTTGGGTATTTATGTGATAAGGGATTTGAACCAAAGTTAATGAAAGAGGATAAACTTTGAAATACGAAAGTCAGTCCCACTTCTGAAAAAGTAGTTAACTTTTGCTCAAAAAGTAGTTTTCTTGGAATTCGAAAAGCTTGCGAAGGTAAATTATCTTCGGAAGTTTTAATGAAAAAGCTTCCGAAACTAAAATGACTTCGGAAGATTCTCCTGAGAGTCTTGAAAATTTTTCTTCGAAAGAGAAATAAACACTTGAATGCTTTGTATATAAAACAACAAAGCTTCCGAGAGTTAATTTTGCTTCGGAAGGAAAAAAGTCCTTAAAAAACAAATAAGTGTCTGAGACAAGTATTTAAGCTTCAGAAGATAGATTTAGACTTCTTCCAAAGGTAAAATTTCTTAGACAGCTATTTATTTTGAAGACATGATTTTCTTCCGAAGGTAACAATATAACTTCCGAAGGATTAGAAAATTTTCAAGAATCTAAGGAAAGTGTTCAAAAGGATTTGATATCCAAAGAAAACATGAGCTTATGAAAGTGATGAACTAGACAATTTAGGACACACATATTTTAAGAAATAATTATAATTAGTTTTAAGAAAAGATCTACTCAAAGTTAATCATCCCAATAGCTGATATTAGATATTTAAATCTCTGTTCAACAAAAGCTTTTGTAAACAAATCAGCATATTGTTCATCTGTATGAACTTTGACTAGTTTAATTAATCCATTTTCATAGTTATCTCTTATTAAATGATACTTGATATTGATGTGTTTGGTCCTTGAGTGCTGCACAGGGTTCTCAAAGATAGAGATAGCACTATTGTTGTCTATGTGGATAGGAGTCTCCTTGAAGTTATATCCATAGTCTAGCATCTGATTTTGAAACCAAAGCACTTGAGCACAGCAACTTGCAGCAGCAATGTATTCAGCCTCAGCAGTTGATGCAGACACACAGGATTGTTTCTTGCATTGCCATGAGATAACCCTTCCACCAAGGAATTGACATCCCCCAGATGTAGACTTTGCAGTCATGTTGCAACCCCCATAATCACTATCTGTATAAGCATATAGATTGAAGTCAGGATTCTCTGGATACGATAAACCAAGTGTTGAAGCACCTTTGAGGTATCTTAAAATCCTTTTGACAGTGATGAGGTGAGACATCTTAGGGTTGGCTTGATATCTTACACAAATACATGTAGCAAACATGATATCAGGCCTGCTAGCTGTATGATACATAAGAGACCTAATCATAGCCCTGTATAAATGTTTATCTACACATTCCCCCTCAAGATCAGGTCCAAGGGAGTGGTTTCTGGCTATGGGTGTCTTAGCAATCTTACAATCAGTCATGTTGAACCTCTTGAGTATGTCCCTAACATACTTTGACTGACTTATGAAAATGCCATCTTCAACTTGCTTCACTTGAATTCCCAGAAAGAAATTAAGTTCTCCCATTGCACTCATTTCAAATCTGTCTTTCATCAGTTTCTCAAAGTCTTTGCAGAGCTTTGGATTAGTTGAACCAAAGATGATGTCATCTACATACACTTGAACTAGCAATAAGTCATTTCCCTTTCCTTTGATGAAGAGAGTTCCATCTATAGTACCTCTCCTGTATCCATGTTTACAAAGATACTCAAACAATGTCTCATACCACTTCCTGGGTGCCTGATGCAGCCCATAAAGAGCTTTGTCAAGCTTGCAGACATAATCAGGATGATCAGGATCTACAAAACCAGATGGTTGTTTGACATAAACCTCTTCATCAATCACTCCATACAGAAAAGCACACTTTACATCAAGTTGAAAGACCTTGAAGTTCTTGGATGCAGCAAATGCCAGGAATATCCTAACAGCTTCTAATCTTGCTACAGGAGCAAAGACATTAGTGTAGTCAATCCCTTCTTCTTGTGTGTATCCTTGAACAACTAGTCTTGCATTGTTCTTGATGATAATGCCTCTATCATCCTTCTTATTCCTAAACACTCATTTTGTTCAAATGATAGTCTTCCCATGAGGAAGAGGACAAAGGTTCCAAACTTTTTTCCTTTTGAATTGAAGCAACTCTTGTTGCATAGCTTCAACCCAACTTCCATCCTTTAGAGCTTCATCAACTTTCTTTGGCTCTATCTGGGATAAGAAACAAGTGTGAAGACAAACATTTGCTTCATGGGTTTGTCCTCTTGTTCTTACCCCTGTGACAACATCTCCAATGATGTTTGTGGTGGGGTGAGACTTGTGAATCCTTAGCTGAGGGATCACAACAAGTTGCTGAGAAAGATCCAAATTTGAGAAATTTAGATCTGACATAGATGATTCACCCTCCACAGCACCACATTTATCAAGATTAACTTGATCCAATAAGTGTGTGACATCATTGATGTTGTCATCTATGGTGTGGTTATTAGCATCAAGGAATTCCTGATCACTTTCACCATCACCATATTTGTCTTCCACAATTAAGGTATCTTTATCTGGATGTGGAACCTCTGAGCTGGAATTTGAAGGCACCCCAGATGTATCAGCTGAATTTGTCATTGTAGTGCTGATAGAAACCTCATTTGCTGAAGTAGTTTCAACTGGAGCTGAAGATGTATGAGTTGAAGGTCTTCCTAGCTCAAATCTTGGATCAAGATCACCTGTATTTAAAATTTCTGCAAATCCTAAAACATTCTCACAAGATTTGTTAAAACAGTTGGTAACTAAATCAAGATCAAATAGCCAATCATGTGCACAACCAGCCACACAGGGTGTGTGTTCATTGAAAGTCACATTGGCTGACTCCTCAACAATTCTTTTTCTGAGATTGTATACTCTATAAGCCTTAGCTTGGGAAGAGTATCCATTGAAGTGTCCATCATCTGATTTCTCAGCAAATTTGGCAATTTGATCTTTGGTATTCAAGATGGTGCAAGGACATCCAAATGACCTGAGAAAACCAATAAAAGGTTTTCTCTTGTGCCAAAGTTCATAAGGAGTCTTACCATGTGTCTTAACTACTAAAACTCTGTTTTGCACATAGCAGGTAGTGTTTACTGCCTCTGCCCAGAAGGTGATGGGCAGTTTAGAGTCAGACAACATAGTTCTTGCAGCTTCAATTAGTGTCTTGTTTCTCCTCTCAGCAACACCATTTTGTTGAGGAGTCCTGGGAGCACTATATTGTCTTGTAATACCTTTTTCATCACAAAATGTATCAAGGATTTGATTCTTGAATTCAGTCCCTTGATCACATCTTATGGTTTTAACCTTGTGATCACTTTGATTCTCAATTTTTAAGATGAAATTCTTAAGAATCTCAGGAGTTTCATCCTTAGTTCTAAGAAAGAAAACCCAAGTGAATCTTGTAAAATCATCTGTGATCACCAAACAATAAGAGGTCCTTCCTAGACTCATTACACTGGTGGGGCCAAAGAGATCCACATGTAATATGTGTAGGGGAGTAGTGATGGAGTTCGTTTCCTTAGGCTTGTGAGATACCTTATGTTGCTTCCCTTTCAGGCATGCAACATAATGATCATCACTTGTAAACTCTTTCTTTGGCATTCCAGTTACCAAATCATGTTTAATTAGTTTATTCATGTTCTTAAAGTTTACATGGCATATTCTTTTATGCCATAGGAAAGACTCATCATTATTTGCTTTAGATAGAAAGCATGAAACTTCTCCAGAGGGAGATGTTTCTTGCAAATCCATCTTGTACATGTTCCCTTTCCTGGGGGCTCAAAACAGGATGTGCTCACGAGGAATGACCACTCCAGGCTTGAGAACAATGCACTCATGCTCAGTAAAGAGCATGTTATGATTCTGATCACAAAATTAGGATACACTTAGAAGATTGTACCCAAGCTCCTTGACAAAAATTACCTTTTCAATGCTGAGCTTACCATTTGTAACCTTGCCCCTTCCAGAAATGTAACAACCTTCATCTCCTCTAAAAGCAACTGGTCCTCCATCAATCCTCTCAAAGTTATGGAGTAGTGACCTATTGCCTGTCATGAGCCTGGAACAGCCACTATCAATGATCCAGACATTCCTGTTTGTCTTGAGTTGTTCCTGCACAAAGAAAATGATTACTTACATTTGGAAACCCAAGCCTTACTTGTCTTGGGCTCACTAAGTATAATTGAAGGTAATGCAATAGTAATAGATCATATTGTTGTGCTAGAAGGATCTTGATCTGTTGTTGATGGAGAAACTTCAGTCACTTGGTCTTTCTTAGACTTCCACACCACCTTTGGAGTCTTGGACTTGACCTTCAAAACCTCGGAAGCTTTTGGGACTTCAGAAGTTTTGATGACTGAACCTTTGATAGATTCTACAGTCACCGCAGCAGACTTTAGTGCTTCGGAAGAATTCCTTTCTTCCAAGACCAACTTTTCCTCCGAAGGTAATTTTCCATTTGCCTTCTTCTTTGATTTGGAGCTTCCGAAGGAAACAGACATTCCTTCCGAAGCTTGAATCTTCTTGAAACTCTTTGATGTCTTTGTCTTGGTCATATGGACAGTACTTTTAGGATTGTATGGACAATCCTTAGCAATGTGAGAGGTACTTTCACACATGACACACAACATTTTCTTCTTCACAAGAGTCTCCTTATGAGAGCAAGATTGTCTTTGGTCACATCCCTTCTCCACCCTCATCTTTGTAGATGTTGAGACAGTTCTTTTGGGCTGTGAACTGTTCTTGGAGTTTGATGGTCCAGGCTGTGCAGCAGTGGTACACATCAGATCAGTCTTCTTCTTGGTACTGAGACGATTTGAACAAGAACCAGAACTCTTAGCTGAGGAGTTTTGGTTGATGTCTTCAGTCTTTACTACTTTAAACCCTGCAGAGATGAAAACTTGTTTCTGCTTAGAGTTAAAAGTAGCATTGATCTCTTGAGCCTTCTTTGCTTTTCTTTTGCTCTTCCTGATCAAGTTCTTTCTCATTGACTTGGTCATCACAGTAGTCTTCTTCTCCTTAGAAGGATAGTGGCCCTTCTTAAAATCCTCCATTTCACTCTTCTCAGAGGAATTCTTCACTATCTCTTCTTTATCCTCTTCGCTTATAGGATCTATGAGAGGAAGCTCATCTTCACAAGTTCCACACCTGGGAGATCTTACAGACAAGATTGTGTGTGAAGGAGCTATCTCATTGGATCCAAGTCCCTGTCTATTTTTATAACACACCTTGTTGTGCAGGGATGAGGATATCATGTTCTTGAAGGTCTCTTCTTCAAAAACACTCTTTTCTGCCCTGGCTTTGCTGATCACAAGCTCAGCCTGGCACTCAGTCAGCTTGGTTATGAGATCTTGAATTTGAGTCCTAAAATTTGTATGCTCATGTTTTAGAACTTAAATGGTTTTTTCTAAGTCCTTTATCTTTAGTTTATAATCATTTTCAGATTTTTTAAAATCAGATTTTAAAATGTTTAAGGACTCAAGATCAGATCTCATTTCTAAGTTATAGGACCTATATCTGTTAACTTTAGCAATGCATTCAGGAGTACAGAGATGTTCCAATACCTTGGCTTCATCATGATCTGCCATTAGTGCTTGGTTTGGAGAAGCATCTTCCACCTGAAAGCTCCAGTCAAAGCCTCCTTCTTCAACAGCAACAACAGCTTGTTGCTTTGGCTTCTCATTCTGAGGGGCTTTGTCCATGTAGTTTGGTCTGGTTTGTGCTTGGCCACCATTTGTTTTAGGTGCCTTACACTCTCTAGCAAAATGGCCCATCAAGTTACAATTGTAACACTTGACTTTGCTTTTATCCAAGCCAAACTTTCCACTGGTTGCATTGCTTGAAAACCTCCTTCCAGTTCTCTTGTAGAACTTCTTGGCTCTATGAGTGAGAAGAGCCATCTGCTGGACTATTTCCATATATTCCAGGTCATCTGGATGGATACAATCCAGGTCTTCAAGAGTGAAAAGAGAGTTGCCACAACTTTCATCAGAAGACACAAAGGCTTGACAAGAGCTTGTCTCTTGGAATGGGCTTCCTTGAGTGTAGTTCTCCCTGGGTGTCTCTGGGAAGGTGATGAAAGGACTGAGTTGTCAGGGTAGCATATGAGATGATGTTGGGGTTCTATGCTATCCCTTTCAACTACATGCAGGGCTGAACCCAATTGATTATTGGAGTTGCCAGATGAACCTTGCATGTTCATCTCTATCTGGTAGCCACTGAGAATCCCATATAACTCTGTCAGAGTAAGAGTTTTGAGATTTTCAGTCCTCTTGATCACCACACAATAGTGTGTCCATTGCCTAGGAAGTGAGGACATAAACTTCCTTACAATGTCTCTGTTTTCAAGAGGAACTCGTCTATCCACAAGGGTATCCACTATCTCAACATAACTAAAGTATTGCTGACTCATGGTTTCACTTGTTTTGAAGGTAAAGTTTTCAAGCTGCTGCTTCAGGAGATCCTTCTTGTTCTCCTTGGCTTCATAGGAGCCTTCATACATCAGTTTTAGTGCATCCCACAACTGTTTAGCTGTTTTACACTTCTTGAAACCTCTGTACACAGAGTTTGGAAGGGCAGTTTGAAGAGCAGTCATGGCTTTTCTATCAATCTCTACTCTCTTCCTATCTTCATCAGAGTAGTTAGCCACATCTTTGGGGATCATACCAGCACCAGTAGCAGAAGGAGTGATGGGTAAGAAAGGTCCATTTTCAACAGATTCCCACATTCTTGAGTCTAGAGACCTGATGAAACCTTCCATTATCATACACCAGGTATCAAAGTCATCAAGAGTGATCAGTGGGGACTTGTTCATGGTTCCAGTTTCCATATCAGTCTTTGAAATGGATGCCATTTTGAAAGTTTAGTATTTGTGTGTGTGAGGGATCTTAAGATGGTGAGATCTTATATCAAGAGCCTAAAATGCTCTGATACCAATTGCAGGACGGGTGAAGGGCTTGACAATTACAACACAACAACACAAAGAGGAGATTAACCAAACTTGATCAAACAGTAAACTGGATTCACCACAATAATGATACTAAGAACACAAGTAACAAGTAAGAGACAAAACAAGAGAGTTGGGTTTCAAGGATGCAGTATATTGCTTTCTCAAGTTCTATTACAAGTGTTTCAAAGCATAAAGAAAGATACTAGAACATGGAATACTTATACTACAACCTACAGCCGGCAATACTTTTAAAGCCAGCTGGATACAATTGACTAGACACAAACAAAATCAATTGTAGAATCAAAAGGCATATCTGCTTTTTGACCTTGTGACTATGACATGCCATAGCTCACATCCTTATCTATTACAAAAAGGATAAAGTACATAAAGTAGAATGTTAAAGACTCAAGACCTTAATGTATAGTTACCAAAAACATGGACCTTTTCACCAACTCATGTAAGTTGGTGACTTTACAGAGATGTAGCGGAAAGGTGTCCAGCTTTATGGAACAGTACATCAGATAAAGCATGTTACTAAAACTCTTCGAAAGAAATCTGTCTTCATAAGATGAAGCTTCGGAAGACTTTGTCTCTGAGACTTCGGAAGACTTCATATTTGGCTTCGGAAGATATTGGTCATGGCTTCGGAAGATTTTACACTTAGAATATTTCTAGTGCATGGTGTAAAACTTCCGAAGCAATTCTACTTCAGTTCTTTAGTGCATTGCTTGCAGAGAGACTTTGGATGTTTTGGTTTGCATCAGACTTAAAGGAATCCTTACACTTGATATGATCAATGCTTCCCCAATGGGTAAAGTGTCATGCTTTCTTTCCAAAGCTGATCGTGATGAGTCAACACTATGGCAACGAATGTGTCATATATATTTTTAGACAATGAATAAATTGGCTAAAAATAACTTGGTACATGGTTTTCCTAAAAAGGAATTTTTCTACAAAAGATAACTGTGTTGCATGCCTGAAAGAGAAGCAACACAAAGCATCTCATAAATCCAAAGTTGTTAACTCCATCACCACTCCATTACACTTATTGCACATGGATCTATTTGGTCCCACAAGTATAATGAGCATTGGAGGGAAATCATATTGCCTTGTGATTGATGAGACAAAACAACAAATTCATTCTTGAGTGAAACTCCCATATCCCCACCGGATGAAACGAGAGCAGACTTCGCTCAATAAGGTACAACTATTCCATACTTCGAGTAAACAGTCTAATTCCATGTCTTATGGGAACGTAGTGTCATAGTTAGTTTCGAAAAGACTAGAATATCCAGCCTATCCGCGGCTACACCTCCCGCTTTGTCAGGTATACTACGAAGAATGGCATGGATCGGTAGGAAATACCATTCCGGCGAGGAAGGCCTTCTAGCAAGGAAGTTGCAGCTTTCCGCTTGCCTTTCTCCTCTTTCAATCTAGTCAGATGATTTTACAAGATTTACAAGGGTATTCTTTTTAAGAACCAAAGATGAAACTGCTGAAACTTTAAAATATTTATTCTTAAAATAGAAAATCAAATTGATCACAAGGTTAAAATAATTAGAATTGATCAAGGGAATGAGTTTAAGAACCACATTCTTGACTCATTCTGTAACTCAAAACGGATTGCCAGACAATATAGTGCTCCTAGAACTCCTCAACAAAATGGTGTTGCTGAGAGGAGGAACATGACACTTATTGAGGCTGCTCGGACCATGTTAGTTGATTCAAAGCTGCCTCTAACATTATGGGCAAAGGCAGTTAGCACTGCATGCTATGTGCAGAACAGGGTTCTTATAGTTAAGCCACATGGAAAAACCCCTTATGAGCTATGGAACAAGAGGCCACCATTCATTGGCTTTCTAAGGTCCTTTGGTAGCAGGTGTACCATACTTAACACAAAAGTCAATTTGGCAAAATTTGCTGAAAAGTTGGATGATGCTATCTTTGTTGGATATTCCTCTAACTCTAAAGCTTATAGAGTTTATAACATTAAAAATCAACAATATGAGGAATCTTTCAACATTGTAGTTAATGAGCACACTCCTTGTGTTAGGGGGAATCGCCCTGATCATATCTTTGATTTAGAATTGTTCCCAAACTATTCTAAACCATCTTGTGAGAATGTTTCAGCTGGAACAGGTGCTCAAAGTGATTCTGATGATGACCAACTGTTTGAGCTACCCAGACCTATTCCAAGTTCTCCAAGAGCTGCAACAAATCAAGCTCCCACTATTGACAGATCTGACAGCATGAGTATCTCAAGGGATAGTGGAGCTTCAACCAGTGGTTCACCTGTTGACCCTCAAACTTCACCAGGTGGCACTGCACAACACCAAGCTAATAGAAGCAACATCTTGAAGGAACATACAACTATTAATGCTGCTTCACAGCCAACAAATGATGATGATGTTTCTCATTCATTCAATCAGTCCTCATTGAATGAGTTTAAAACAGCAGCTGGACGAAGTGTTCAAGCTCCTGAGCAAAATATGTCCAATCTGGATCTATCTTTGCAACTTGAGGTAATTCCTAGACTTAGGATTCACAACACTCATCCAGCTGAAAACATCATAGGGGAAGTCCCTGAGGGTATAAGAACAAGAGGACAAACTCACAATAGGAATGTCAGCTTGTACTCATACTTCTTATCCCAGATGGAACCCAAGAAGGTGGAAGATGCCTTGAAAGATAGTAGTTGGGTTGAATAGATTCAAGAGGAGATGCTTCAATTCAAAAGACAAAAGGTTTGGAACCTATGTCCACTACCATCTGGTCAAGTACCTATAGGCACTAAATGGGTTTTCCGAAACAAGGGAGATGAAGAGGCTTGATAATCAAGAACAAGGTAAGACTGGTGGTTCAAGGATACACTCAAGAGGAAGGAATTGATTATACTAATGTCTTTGCACCTGTTGCAAGACTTGAAGCAGTTAGGATCTCCTTGCTTATGCTGCATCCAAGAACTTCATTGTCTACCAGCTTAATGTCAAGTGTGCCTTTCAATATGGGGATATAGATAGGGAAGTCTATGTGTGCCAACCTCCAGGATTTGAAGACCCACAACATCCCAACTATGTGTGCAAATTGGATAAAGCTCTATATGGGCTGCACAAAGCACCTAGGTTATGGTATGAGACATTGTCTCAATTTCTCCTGAAGAATGGTTACACTAGAGGTAGCATTGATAAGACTCTTTTCATAAGGAAGTCTGGAAAGGTGAAGATCATGTATAGGTTGGACTCACCTTAGTTTAGATTGCTTATTTTACTTGTAATAGGACTTTTGTTAGTTTCCTTTTGTATGTACTTAGATTTGTGTAGTTTAGCAGTCTAGCGAAACTGTGAGCGAAACTGTAAGTTCGCTCACAGTTTGTTGTTCTTGTTTACCTGGCGAATTTAAGTTCTGCCAGGCGAAACTATAGTTTCAGCAGGACAGTTTCGCTGAAACTGTTTGCGAAACTAAGACTGCTATATATACTCATGTTAATTTTCATTGTAGGGTAAGCTTGCAAAACCCTAATCGTGGATCATTGTTGCAAGTTGCCTTTTTCAAGCAGTTATTACACAGAAATATCATTGTGCTTTTTGTTATTGATTGTCATTGATCATTGTCTTATCAAGTATGAGTCAGTATTGTGTTCAATCTTCTCTATTATCATTGTTTAGCATGCTTGTTGGATATTGAGCGATTCTTCACATCATTTGCACTGTTATTCGATCACATGGACCAACAATATGGTATCAGAGCCTTAGTGCTATTGATTTGTTGAGTTTTTGTGGTTTTTGTTCAACATCTACTTTCAATCAATTTTCATTGAATTATAAGGTTTTTTTGATATGGAAATTGATTGAATTATGCTAGTTTTTGATTGACGAAGATCTCATAATCATCAGATCTCAAATTCATTGAGTATTGGATTGATTTTGAGTTGAAAAAGGGTTTTGGGATCGATCAGCGAATTTACTGTTCTTTCTGCGAAACTGCCATCTTCTTTTAGCGAAACTATGGGTTATTTTGCTTCTGAAGTTGTTTTCTAATGGTTCTGTGAAACTAGTCTTTTGAACGAAAGTTCATCAGTGTTTGTGAACGGTTAACAAGCGAAATTGCTGCTGAAATTGTTTTTGAACGATAGTTCAAGCTTGTTTGTGAAGTTACCAGCGAAACTAAGCCTATGGTGACTTTGGGTTAGCGAAAGTGCTGCCGAAATTGCTAGCGAAATTAGCATCCTCTGCGAAAGTATTAGCGAAAGTAGTTTTTCAGCGAAATTGTCTGCAAAGTCATCATTTTCTGCGAAAGTGTGAGCGAAATAATTTTCTTCTCTGCCAAAACTAGAATGTCGAAGTTAACCACACTCACACTTGCTGATCTTGAAAGTGTTGCACCCAATAGGCCTCCAAGACTCATTAATGGAGATAATTTTGAAGATTGGAAGAGATGTCTCAAAGCCTTCTTCTTCTACACTGATCATAACCAATAGGAATCGATTACTTTTGGTCCTCACATACCAACGGTTACTGTTGGTGATGTTGTCTCTCAAAACAAGGACCCATCTTCCTATACTGAAAGGGATCTGAAATTGATTGATCGTGACCAAAAGGCTTTTGGTGCTCTAACTCTTTGTCTAGCACTAGACATTTACAACCGTTTTGCAGAGCATAAAAATACTAAATCTCTTTACGATGCTCTATGTGAATTTTATGATGGTAATGCAGATTTGGTAAAGGATAAGAGCATTCAGGCTGAAAAGGAATTCAATTCATTTGTGGGATACAAGAATGAGAGTCTGACAGATCTCACAAATCGTTTCTTAATTGTTTCAAGCACCTTAAAAAAATATGATGAAAGGCTTTCCAATAGTGAACAAGTTGACAGGCTTCTTGATTCTCTTCCACCTCAGTGGAGTCTTCAGGTGAGAATGCTTAAACAAGAAAGAGGGTTCACAGATTACAAGCTGATGGATATTATCAATAAGTTGAAATCCTTTGATTTGGACATTAAAAGACGGGAATTTAACCAGACTATGATGCCCACATCTGGCTTTTCTCAAAATGCTGCTTCATTGTCATCCGCTGCAAACTCTCAAATACAAAATCCATTTCAAAGAGGGTGCAATACAAGTACTTTCTCGAGTGGGAACAGTAATGTTGGAAGAGATCTGGGTAATTTTAAGGCCAATGTTGAAACTTCAATCCCATCAAAAACAATGGCTCTTTTTGGAATGTTCGTTCAGAGCTATGAAGCACTTGTCGCTGGAGAATTGAAAGGGAAGGGAATGACTATGGAAGACATGTATTAGGTGGATCCTAATGATCTTGAAGAAACTGATATTCAATGGCAGATGGCTATGTTGACCCTTAGAGCTCCAAGATTTATGGAAAGAACTGGACGAAAAAACTTTGGTGGTCAAACATCTAATTTAAAACTGGGATTTGATAAGTCCATATTGAGATGCTTTAATTGTAAACAATTGGGACATTTCAAACGTGAATGTCCATTATCAATTGTCACCGATCCTAGTAATTCTGGAGTCCCAAGACTGACAGCTGAGAAAGAAAAGGAAGATGTGAATCACAAAAAGGAGACTGCCTTGATTTCTAACTTTGACTGGAGTGCCGAGGTTGAGGAAACAAGAACTGAGATAAATCATGCTTTAGTTGCTGAGTTTGTTGAAAGTAGTAAGAAGGAAGATGGTAAAGATGGATTTGATCTTTTCAAGGAATTCAAAAGAGAAGATGTGTCATCTGTAAATGAGAAAGAAGAAAAGATGATGGAATTGGGGAAGACAAAACTGCAAGTTTAAGTGAGAAAGGAAGTTTACGAACTGGGCAAAGAAAGGATAATGATGATGATGTTGCTACTGTTGAGGAAAAGAAGTCAAGTACTCCAGTATGCCTATGTGACAAAGCCTTAGCTGCTGAAAGGATGGTAATGGGACTTCCATATGAGGTAATACATGATATGTGCTTATCTGCTTGTAAAATTAGATTATTTGGGATTTATAAGGCAAACCGTCTATTAATTGATAATGAAAAGGATTTAAAACGAATTAATGATGAACTTAAAATCAATGAATCAAAATATTTTGTTAAATTAAATGAGGCTTTAAAAGAAAATGATCACTTAAAACTAATCGTTTTGGAAAGAAATGTCGAGATTAACACTTTGACTGAAAGGGTTGCTCTTGCTGAATTTGAAGCAAGCAAACTTCTGTCAAAGTTAGATGAATGGACTATATCAGGGATGAAACATGATGATCTCCGTAAATCTCAACGGGGAGCTAGAATTAAATCTGGATTGGGTTATGAAAACGTAAAGGTTTATCCTCCGCCTAGTACATACTGTTATTATCCTATGCCTGTTCCTCATCCTTCTAATGATTTAATCAAAACAGATACTGACAGTATGTCTGCAGGTTTAGAGGGGATTAACTCTAAGCTCATTCGTGAACACTACGACTTTGGACCAACTAGTGGGCTTGGATGCACCAGTATTAGTACACCTGATTGTCAGCAGTCTGTTTTAGATCACAAGTCTAGTTTAAATTCTGTTTTTGTTTCTAGTTCGACTGTAACAGACTCTGTTGTCTCATGTTCTCATGATAGTTTTATTTCATCTTGTAATTCAGATCATGGTAGTGATGTCTTTTGTTCTAGTAATGATTATGATGCATCTGATCTTTCTTCAAAACCAACTAAGCAAATTAAAACTAATTGTTTTGAAAAGTTCTTTTCTCACCCTATTCCATCTTTCACTCCATTAAATATGACTTTATCTGATGAACGAATTTCTTCTTCATCTGACACCAGTACCAGTGGAACTAGTTATGTTGGTACGTCAGACGAATCTTCATCTATTTTTATAAATAATAATTCTTGTTCAAATAAACATCAAACTCATGGCTTGTATGAGACATTCAGTGACATTGATTCTAGTTTATCTGAATGTGATGAGGAAATTATCATTGATCCTATTTTTACCCCATCACATCACAGACCTGGACTCAAACCTAATTGTTTCAGGTGTGGTCAAGAGGACCATCTTGTCAAGAATTGTCCTACTTTAATTCAAGGTCCTTCTAATAGGAACTGCTTTGAAAATAAATTGATAAAATTGGTTAATAATTTCTTCTATAAAAAATCTGTTTCATCAAAAAATAAAGTTGTTCAATCTTGGGTTCCTATTACACCTGGTTAACTGATTTATTCATTCTTTTCAGGAGTCATCCTCTAAGATTGTAAACAGCTTATGGCATGTTGATAGTGGGTGTTCCAAACATATGACTGGACTGAAAGATTTGCTGACCAATTATCGGATTATCGATGGAGGATATGTTGCTTTTGCGGGTGACAAAAAGGGTGGAAAGATGATTGGACAAGGAGAATGTTGGACCAAAAGAACCAATGAGCCGGATCAGAAAAACCTTTAAGTCCCACAGACGTCACAACAACTACTGAAGTCCACAACAGCTGAAGACAACACCTGAAGACAAAGTCTGAACACAAGTGCGGAAGACAGTCTGAAGACAAGTGCTGAAGACAAAGTCTGAAGACAAGTACTGAAGACAAAGTCTGAAGACAAGTGCTGAAGACAAAGTCTGAAGACAAGTACTGAAGACAAAGTCTGAAGACACAAGTGCTGAAGACCAAGTATCAGACGTTGTCATTACAGCTGAAGAGGACTTCTTCAGTAGTTGTGACGGTTTACTTTCACTAGTTTTATGTTTTCTCTTTTCAGTAGTTTTGTAAAACGACTGAAGAGTTTGTTCTTCAGTCGTTGTAGTTTCAGTAGTTTCTTATCAGTAGTTTTATATTTTATACTTAGCACTCTGATATGTTCTCAGTAGTTGTGAACATTTCAGTAGTTTGTTAAGTGTTAGTTATTTTTGTAATAGATCTGCCAGTTGTCACTATCCCGTGATAACAGCAGTGATTGCACTCTATATAAGGAGTGTCAACCTTATGGTAATTAGTGAATGATTGTGCAGAAATATTTGGTATTATTGAAACATTCCTTATCACAGAAATATATTCTCTCGTATTTGTTTACAAATATAAAATTCTTGCTACAAATTGTCTAATTCTTGATCTTATTCCGCCGCATTACACTCTAATCCATCGAACTTGTGATCACTGATCCTGACAAATGGTATCAAAGCAGGTTAATCATTGATCGATCTAATAATTGGTCATTGAAACTGCTATTCAAGATCCAAGTTTGATTGAATTAGCATTTTTGCAAGAAACGGTTATAGAGATTGAATTTTCTGTGTGTTTGGTCATTCATCCTGAGATTTATTCTTGGTTTTCATTGAGTCGATTGTGGTCTGTGGAAAATCTTTTAAAAAGCTTGAATTAAATTGTTTTTGAACCTAAAATGACTACTCCTTCCAATGATCCTCACAATACTGGTTCCTCAACCAAGCCTCCAATGCTGGTTAGGAATGAGTATAACATATGGCAACGACGTATGCTCCATCACCTGTCTGTTAACAGCTCAGGTTGTTGGACATCAGTGGTACATGGTCCACACAAGCCTATGGTGAATAACCCGGAAACCAATCAAATGGTTCCGAAGAGGAAGGATCAATACTCAGATGAGGATAAGAAATTGTTTGAGATTGATGCAAAAGCCCATGGAATTCTGGCCATGGCACTACCCAATGAAATCTATTCTGGGCTAATGCATTATGAATCTGCCCATGACCTCTGGAATGCCTTGAAAGAACAATATGGAGGAACAGATGAGGTCTGGGAAAATAATAGAGAGATCCTTGCCCAACAATATGAGACATTCTCTCATAGGAAGGGTGAGACACTGACTCAACAGTTTGAGCGGTTCTCTTATTTGATCTCTGAATTAAAAATGGTCAAACATGAGTACACCAATGTCCAGATGAATAACAGATTTTCAGATCACTGCCTGAGAGATGGGACACATATACTATTGTCCTACGCTCCAGTGCAAATTTGGACAAACTATCTCTCACCCAACTCCATGGGAAATTGCTCACATTTGAGAGAGAGATTGAACAAAAAAGAAAATTGTCTTCATCTGGTAAGCTCACTGAGACTTTGTACCAGGCAACACTTCCTTGGTTAGTCATGAGTCAGAATATGCTTCAGAATATACTTCATCTGAATGCCAGAATATTCTTCCAGTTCTTTTGTAGAACTTCTGAGATCTGATATTTATCAAGGCCATTTGGCTCAAAATATCCATCTCTTCTAAGTCATCATCAGCAATCCCCTTGAGATCATCCATGATGAAGCATAGATTGTCATTATTACACCCAGTAAATTGACTATCAACACTCACAAATGCAGAATCAGAAATGTTTGAAGAGAAATCAATATGCTCATCATACTGGCATTCAGATGAAGCATATTCTAAAGAAACAGCTGATGAGTAATTTCTCTTCAGTTGTTTCTACAACTGCTGTTTCTAAACAACTGAAGCCAAACCTATGTCTTCAGTAGTTTACAACTACTGAAGACTAACACCAAGTCTTCAGATGTTTTCAACAACTGATGAAAAAACCAGTGTCTTCAGTAGTTTCACAATTACTGATGACAAACACCATGTCCTCAGTTGTTTCACCACCTGAAGTCAAAACTATCTTCAGTAGTTTTATAACTACTGATGACTAAATCAGAGACTTCAGTTGTTTCAACGTCTGCCGGTTAAAACCAAGTCTTCAGTTGTTTTATAACAACTGCTGATCACACCAATACGGTCAGTCATTTCAAACCTCTGAAAGCTAATACCACGTCATCAGTAGTTTCAACCTCTGACCAGTCACTAAAAATGGCTGCCAATTTGCGCAAACCCACGCAGCTGGAACCCACAGCCACCACCACCAAATCCAGAGTCCCCTCCAAACCAAAACCAAAACGCCCCAAAACAGCTATTCAGGGAGATGAGTCCCCTGAAGATGCTCCTGTACCACCAAGACATGATATACTTGCTGGTGTAAACCCCCTAGTATTATTAGAGACTCTACCAGCCGCTCAGGATTCCTCTCAAAAGGAGCCTGCAACAACCAAAGAAGGGGTACCCACTAATCTGGAATCTTCCTCATTTGAGGAGATTGCCATTGAAAAGCACCATTCTCCCCAGGTGCATACTGATTTTACCCTATCTCCCCATGAAAATGCCCCCCCAAAGTCCAACCATTATAATTGCAAACGTGCTGACTCAGCTGCATGCCTCTCCTCCTCCCCAACCACCACCAAAGGGGAAAACCACAGCCATTGAGGAAGAGGATCAACATGCTTCTGACAACCCACAGCACCGGGGTTTAAATGTTTTGTCTCCTGGTGTAGATAAGGAGATCAGAATATCTGGTGAGGCTGCCACCTCTTCTGAATCAGCACATGATCAGATTGAGGCTGGTGACATTGCTAAGACCTCATCAGAGGCAACAGCTGATGAAGGACATCGTCCTGAGGCTGGAAGTCCCCAGTTCCAAGAAAAAGGGGCACATGCTAAAACTGGTCTACACCCAGTGCATGTACATCCTGCTACAAGCAGGAGGTCAGGTGATTCAGCATTTGCTGATGATGACCTGGGCTTCTTTTATGATGTTTTGGCCCAGAACCCAATTCTTGAGGAAGAAGTCTGTAGACTACAAAGCCTACTTGACCAATTATCTCAGGAAGCAAGTCCATCTGACACCAACATAAACCCACAGATGGCACCTTCACCTGAAGGTCTCCCAAACACTCAGCCACTCTAAACTTCCAACCCACCAGCCTCTACTTCTGGCACTGCTTCTCAAGGACAGAACCCCTCTGAGCAAACAGCTGCTATCTTTCAGCAATCCCTACCTCTCATCACCCCAATGATCAAAGACATTGTGATCAAAACCATGGATGAGCGGCTTCCCTCAATCATACAACCTCTGGTGGAGGAGATTGTGAGCACAAGGCTTTCTACTACTCAAACCCTTGCAACCAATGCAACCAAAAAGGGGGAGAGTCAGTTAGTGAAAGCAAAGAGGAAGAGCATACCGAAAGAAAAGGAGACTGAGAAGGAAAAGGAGGTTGTGAAAGAGACTGAGAAGGAAGAGGAGTGTGTGAAGGGAGCTGACATTGATCAAGTGGGTGAAAGTCACAAAGACTTTCATATCACATATAAGAAGAGGAAGATTGAAGGAAAAGAAAAAGAACTCCAACTTGATGAGATGATCAAAATGGCGGATGCTACACATAGTAAATCAATGGATTCCATTATTGATCAACTGTATAGACAAGGGTTCGACACTGCACAGCTTGACTCAGAGATTAGAAGACTTGAAGTTGAAGAAATTAACTCAAGATGGGCAAGTTATGATGCATTAGAAAGAGAAAGACTGGAGATCATGATCAGATTCATTGCAAAGTACCTTGGGAGATCATTGATCGAGATTAAGTCATGGACCAGGGACAGTATCTTGGCAATAACCACCAAGATCTGTACGTCTGAAGCATACACTAAGGGATTGGTGATTGAAGCACTAAATGAGGCAGGTGCTGGGAACAGAAATGAACTAGCAAAACATTCAAAAGCCTCACTCACTACAAGAATGCTAGAACAACCTGCAAAACTTCCCACTCCAAAATCACCACTACTACAACCCATTAAACCAACTCCTTTACCCTCAAAACCAACAGCCGATGATGCATCCAAGAAGAAGAAGAGAAGGATGTTGAGGCTAGAAGAAGAAGAAGAAGAGGATGATGAGGAAGAAGATAGGCTGCCTCTTTCTGCAGTCCTAACTTTGCCTAAAGCCAAACCTATGCCCATCACTCCCACCTCACAGATGGAGACTGTGAGAGTAAAGATAGAAGAAGAACAGCAGCAAAGGCTTCATGATGATGAGATGCTGAAAAGCATAGACAAAACTTATGCTACTTCTTCATCAATAATTAGTATGAAGAAAGAAGCTCTGAGATTGTACACCCTTGCTAACACATTTCAATATCAAAAGGAAAAGGTGAGAATATGGCCTGATCCTAGGGTGGCTCACAGAATTGTGAAGAAAGATATTCCTGCGAGATACAAGGGCCAAGTAAAAAGGATCGTAGATGAAGAGATCACAGTGGTCCTTGTAGTATCACCCTGGGAAATTGTAGAAGATTTCAAGAAGGCTTATGAGACTAAACAGCCACCCCAAAAGATGTTAGAGAACAGAGTAATTAAGAAGGGGTTAGTCTACAAGAAGCTTGAGAATTTCAAACAAAATGAGCTCAGTCTGTTACTTGAAGGTACTCACCCAAATGAGTTTGCATACAGACAGATTACAACAGTTGAGCTCAAAAATGGCAAACAGGCTAAGTACATCTCAGAGCTGTATGGGCGTGAAGGATTGTTTGATGGCGAACCAGAAAATCTTACCATGGAAGAACAAATTATGTTTCTCAGAGCATACACCAGAGAATCCTACAGGCTTATACATGGGAGGTGAGTCTCATGGATGGGGGAACAGCTCAGTGTCCAATTCCCCAATACAGAGCTCCCATCCATACATTGCCAACCAAATCATTAGACTCATTCCCAGGCCAGTGCTTATATGGGTCATCTTCTCAACTGATCAAGAAGGAAAAAGACCAACCATTTTGCCAACAATAAGTGGGACCTCAATAAAGTTAAAGGTTTTTGCTGCATTGGTTCAGGGGGAGTTTGTTGGACCAAAAGAACCAATGAGCCGGATCAGAAAAACCTTTAAGTTCCACAGACGTCACAACAACTACTGAAGTCCACAACAGCTGAAGACAACACCTGAAGACAAAGTCTGAACACAAGTGCTGAAGATAGTCTGATGACAAGTGCTGAAGACAAAGTACTGAAGACAAAGTCTTAAGACAAGTGCTGAAGACAAAGTCTGAAGACAAGTACTGAAGACAAAGTCTGAAGACACAAGTGCTGAAGACCAAGTATCAGACGTTGTCATAACAGCTGAAGAGGACTTCTTCAGTAGTTGTGACGGTTTACTTTCAGTAGTTTTATGTTTTCTCTTTTCAGTAGTTTTGTAAAATGACTGAAGAGTTTGTTCTTCAGTCGTTGTAGTTTCAGTAGTTTCTTATCAGTAGTTTTATATTTTATACTTAGCACTCTGATATGTTCTCAGTAGTTGTGAACATTTCAGTAGTTTGTTAAGTGTTAGTTATTTTTGTAATAGATCTGTCAGTTGTCACTATCCCGTGATAACAGCAGTGATTGCACTCTATATAAGGAGTGTCAACCTTATGGTAATTAGTGAATGATTGAGCAGAAATATTTGGTATTATTGAAACATTCCTTATCACAGAAATATATTCTCTCGTATTTGTTTACAAATATAAAATTCTTGCTACAAATTGTCTAATTCTTGATCTTATTCCGCTGCATTACACTCTAATCCATCGAACTTGTGATCACTGATCCTGACAGAGAAGTTACCAACGGTTCTCTAACTCTGGAAAAAGTCAACTATGTTCCGGAGTTGGCATTTAATCTTCTGAGTGTTTCTCAAATCTGCGATAAAGACATTCCCGTTCTATTGAAATCTGATGAATGTCTATTTTTAAAATCAGAGATTGTTAATCCAGATGATTTGATTCTTATGCGTGCTCCAAGAAAACATGATACATATCTTCTTGATATGAACTCAAGCGAGTGAAAGGCTACTGTAACTTGTCTTCTTTCTAAAGCATCAACTTTTGAGTCTCTCTTATGGCATCGTCGATTAGGCCTGTTAATTTTAAGATAATTAACAAATTAGTAAAGAACAATCTCGTTAGAGGACTTCCTTTAAAAGAATTTTCTATTAATGAAAAATGTATGGCTTGTGCCAAGGGGAAACAACATAAGAAACCTCATAAGCCCAAACTTCTAAATAGCATATGTTGGAGCATATATGGTCATATATAGTGTGTTCGTCGCTTGTCGAACAGTCTAGGCTTAATGTAATACACCTGATATGATGTAAACACATGAAACTGGGTCATTCGCAAGAGCATATGCGAATGAGACTCAGTCGTGCGACTGAGCCTTGCTAATAGGCCAGTCGTGCGATTGAGAGATGCGATTGGGTCATTCGTAAGACTGAACCATAAGTATGGTCCAGTCGCACGATTGAACCATACGAATGGTCCAGTCGTACGATTGAACCATACGCATGGTCCAATCGCACGAATGGGCCCAGTCGCATCCAATCTGGACCGAGGCCTATATATACCAGTTTCAATGTGTAGAGAGATTAAGGGTTTGGGGAGGGAGTCTGCCCGGGGGCCTAGGGCTGTCGGATGAGAGGGGAGATCATGCTCGATCTCGCCTTGCCAAGAGTCTTGATTCTTATGTTGTAACGAGCTTGTAATCGTTAGGTTTTATCAATGAAACCATTATATTATAGTTCGTGTTATTGATTGTCTCTTGGTTTTTGCTGTTGTTTATCCTTCCGTCAAGAACATGCTCGGATGTTTACCGATCCAGTGACTTCACAGCATATCCTGTCCTCTCGAGTTGTTACATACTGATTTGTTTGGCCCAGTTAGTGTTAAATCTATTGCTAAAAAATCATTTTGTCTTGTTGTTACAGATGATTTCTTAAGATATTCATGGGTGAGGTTTCTTGCACACAAAGGCGAGGTTGCTGAGGAATTGTAGAAATTAACTCTTTCTATCGAAAAAGTTAGCAAGAGAAAGGTTATAGGCCTGAGAAGTGACAACGACACTGAATTCAAAAATCAGATTCTTGATTCATTTTGTGCTCAAAAGGGGATTGTGAGACAATTTAGTGCTGCGAGAACTCCTCAACAGAATGGTATAGCAGAACGAAAGAATCGCACTCTCATTGAAGCTGCTCGTACAATGCTGATAGAATCTTCATTACCCATTATCTTTTGGGCTGAAGCTGTAAACTGTGCTTCATATGTTCTAAACCGAGTGTTGATTGTGAAAGATAAAATGAAGACTCCTTATGAACTTTTTCATAAGAGGAAACCTATAATTGATTTCTTTCGGCCATTCGGTTGCTCTTGCACTCTTTTGAATACTCAATCTCAAAAGACAAAGTTTGGTACTGTATCTGATGAGTGTTACTTTGTTGGTTACTCTTATTCTCAAAAGGCATATCGGGTTTATAACAAAAGAACACGTATTGTTCAAGAGTCATTCTATGTTGATTGGCAGGAATCTAACTCTTCTGAAGTTAGATATGAACCAGCATGGTTCTTTGACTCCGATACTGTGTTTAATTCATTCAATCTGCCAGTTTTCGATGATGATGCGTCCATTCCAAATGCTCAAACGAATATTATTTCACCATCTCCATCACCTGTTCATTCCAACTCGTTAGTAAATGAAGCTATTTCAGCTGATGTTAGTTCATCTTCTCCAATGCTTGATCCAGCACCAACATCTGATTCTTTATCTCCTACATCTTCTCTACTACTTGATCCAACAACAACACCTGATTCTCCTTCATCTAATCTTTCACCATCTATGAGTGAAATTTCTCCAAACATCTTTCCTTCAGCCAGCGACTACAAAACCTTAAAAGATCATCTTCTTGATAACATCATTGGATCTATCACTGATGTTGTTCGAACGCGGAGTCAATCTGGTTTGATTAATGTTTGCCTTTTCTCATGCTTTATTTCTCAAACTGTCCCGAAAAAGTTCATGCTGCTCTACAGGATCCATTGGGTGGAGTCAATGCAATTGGAACTTCAACAATTCAGAAAGATTAAAGTTTGGACCTTGGTTGACTTACCTCCTAACAAATGCCCAATCGGTACAAAATGGGTGTTTAAGAACAAATCGGATGATCGAGGTGTAGTGGTGCGTAACAAGTTTAGACTCGTTGTGCAAGGTTTTGCTCAAGAAGAAGGGATTGACTATACTGAAGTCTTTGCTCTAGTTGCTCGTCTTGAAGCAATCAGAATATTTCTCGCTCATGTTGCTCATAAACAGTTCAAGGTCTATCAGATGGATGTGAAGTGTGCTTTTCTCTACGGAGACATTGATGAGGAGATATATGAGTGCCAACCACCAGGTTTTGAGGATCCTGACTTTTCTGATAAAGTCTTTAAGCTTGAAAAATCTCTGTATGGTCTTCATCAAGCACCTAGGATCTGGTATGAGACCCTCACACAGTATCTTCTAAGCAATGGTTTCTCTCGTGGTACCATCGATATGACTCTCTTCAAAAAGGAAGTGAATGGTGAAATGCTGTTTGTCCAAGTCTACGTTGATGATATTATTTTTGGATCTACCAATTCTCTATTATGTAGAGAGTTCGAAGAGGTGATGCGCCAAAGGTTTGAAATGAGTATGATGGGAGAAATGTGTTTCTTTCTTGGATTACAAGTTGAACAATAGAAAGAAGGAATTCTTATTCATCAGGAGAAGTATATTAAAGATATCTTGAAGAAATTTAAAATGGATGATGCCTCTCCTGAGATGACTCCATTTACTGCTCAGACTTGTCTCACTCCTGATGAAAACAGGAAACCAGTTGATCCTCATCTTTTTAGATCCATGATTGGTTCTCTCATGTATCTTACCGCAAGTCGTCCTGATATCACTTTTGCAGTTGGATATTGTGCTCGATATCAGTCGGCTCCAAAAGAATCTCATGAGAAAGCTGTCAAGAGAATATTTCGTTATCTCAAAGGATCATCTCGTTTAGGGCTATGGTATCCATATGGAGGGAATTTTGATTTACATGCTTATTCTGATAGTGATTCCAATGGTTACAGGTTAAACAGAAAATCAGTGTCTGGAGGGTGTCAATATTGGGGAAATTGTTTGGTGTCCTGGCAGAGTAAGAAACAGACCACTGTTTCTCTTTCTACAGGAGAAGCAGAATATATTGCTGCCTCTAGTTGCTGTTCTCAAGTTCTTTGGATACAACACCAAATGATTAATTACGGAATTAATTTTCTCCACACGCCTTTATTTTGTGACAATGAAGCAGCCATTGGGATTGCAAAAAATCCTATTCATCATTCCCGAACCAAGCATATCGAGACACGGATTCATGCAATTCGTGATGCTCAAGAAAAGGGTTTCATCGGTATTATACCCATTGATACGAAACATCAAAAAGCTGATCTTTTCACAAAAACTTTTGATAAACCCCGATTTTATGAATTGATCTCTATGCTCGGGTTAATATTCTTTTAAATTTTCTTTAAAGTCCTAAATTCATATTTAAAAAAATAAAATAAAATAAAAATAATATAATAATCTTTATAAATAAATAATAAATGATTTTCATAATTTAAATAAATTTTATATCATTTGAAAATAAAATTTTGGGGGAGTAATTTCATAACCTGAGTTCGGAATTCTAAAATGACGAGAAATGATTGTATATCCTCTAGGTATGTTCTTTATACATGACTGGTGCTAAAATGAAAAATGATAGTAACTGATACTGGTTTTTGTTTCACATCTTATATTTTAAAAATAATATATATATCAAGAAGAATCGAACAGATTCTTTAACGATATGCTTGATAGACTCAGCCTGAAGAATAAAGTATACAACAGCTATATGATTTAAATTAAAACATCATGCTTAAGGACGTCTGGATTTACTCAATCATTTTGGCCTGCATAAAAACTGAGTCCTGACAAAAATGGAATTGAGAATGAATCTTTCACCCATCATGATCATATATGTCATATCCCTGGACCATGTCTGGTGTATTTATGTGTCTTGTGTTTCTGCTAATCTCCTCTGCTGTACGGAAGTACCGACCTGAAGTGATGATCTCCTCTCCTGTACGATAGTACTGACATGGGGCTCTCATCAGCACATGATTAAATGGTCATCTCCTCTGTTATACGTGAGTATAGACCCGAAGCTCTCACCATTTTGATATAATTATGTCAAATCATCTAAACGATGAGTTCTTAACAGAATGTAATATTCTGTTTATAATCACTTGCTCACTAATGCACAAGCCTTGCTTCGTATAGATTGATTCAAAATTCAAGAAATCCTGAGGTTGGGTGAGGGTTTTTGCCAAATGATTGTGGGGTACTAACATTCTAAAGCATCTAATTGAACCTTAACAAATCATAAGTTGTTTGTTGAAAAAGGATAAGGCATGGGTTTAAGTGGACAAATATATCAGCAATCGTTATTAATTTGTTCTAATTTCAACTGTTTCTGTGCAGATTGTGATAAGATCTAGTAATTAGTATGATGGCATTGTCGGTCGATGATTTACGATCATCTTTGTGTTCATAAATACCTAGAGGATGTGATCTCTGATTGATTTAGATCTTAGCGTATGACGTTATTTATTATTCTATAAAAAAATAATAATAATAAAAATACAAAAAATAAAAATAAAAATAAAAATAAAAAAAAGGTGGCGAAACTACTCTTTCGCTCCTTGTTTCGCATGACGAAACTGCAATTTCGCTAGGCTTTCTAATCATTTTTTACTGTCTATCTCTAAGCGAAATTGCTGATTCTCTTGGCGAAACTGTAAATTCGTCTAGCGAATCTATAGTTTTGTCGTCAGCGAAACTATTTGCTATATAAGTCGTTTTGCGAAATTATTCTCTCAATTTCGCAATATCGACCTGTTTAGTCTTCTAGGGTTTATCCGTGACTTTTTGGCGATTTTGCATATTTGTGGTGTTTCTTTCTGATTGAGTGTTCTTTCTGTTCGTCTGTGTTCGATCACTGAACGTTCCTCTAATCTTGTTAATATTAACTCATTTTAAGACATTTGAATTTTGACCCTTCGGTGTCTTCGCTGTTCATCCAGCGAAACTGCAGAATATTCTGCGAAACTGAACGAATGTTCTTAACTTCTCAGCGAAACTATGAGGTTATGCTGTCCGTGCAAACCTAACAGTTTCGCCAACCTATTTTCAGTTTCGCCAGATTTGGACTTAAGTTTGTACAGTTTCGCCTGGTCGTATTTATCTTTTTGGGCAGCGAAACTGTTATGTTTTAGCTAGCGAAACTTTGTTTTCGCTTGCCGAAACTAGCAGCGAATCTATTTTAAATAATTTTCGCCTAGTCGAAACTGTCTTTTTGATCAGCGAAACTAACATGTTTTTAGTTAGCGAAACTAGTTTTTCGCTTGCCGAAACTGTCAGTTTATATTTTTATTTTTTTATTTTTTTAATTATTATTATTTTCTTATCTTCTTAATTTCTTATTCAACTTATCTGATTTCTTCTTCAGGTTATCATGGCTAATCTAAAGTTTGATGAGCGGAACAATATCACCGCTATTCTAGATGATACACATCCAAAGCCTGCTGGATTCAGAGATTGTAGATGGCTACAAAGATCACCGATAGCCCATGCTATATCTCATACGACTATCATCTATGATCTTCATATCAGAGACTTCTGGCGATCTGCAGAGTATGACACTCGAGGAGATTCACGAAGGATTACTGCTAAAGTCATTGATCAAGAAGTAACCATCACTGCTGAGACTGTATCAAGGATATTAAGACTAGACGAAGATTCGGGAGATGAAGTCACCATGACAGATTCCGAGGTGTTTCAGGCCTTCAGAAGTATAGGATATGAGGGACTAGCCTTTGGTTCTCGCAAGGAGATCAAGAAGTCATTTCTATCTAATGAGTGGAGATACATTGCTCATGTTTTTATCATGTGTCTTGATCACCGTAAAGGTGGATCAGACGGTCTTCACATTAATTGGGCAAAGGCAATGGTGTTATGTTGTAAAGGAGAGAAAGCCAATATTGCCAAACTAATTTTCGCATGCATGGCTGAGAATGTGATGGCGTTAAAGAAAGACAAATGGCTGCTATATCCCCGATTTGTTCAGATAATATTTGATAATCTTATACCTAATGTACCAAAACATGGAGAGATAAAGAGGCTGGTACAAATGAATCCTCGCATCTTCGCTGACTGATGTGCCATTCGCTACGACTTCAGTGGAAAGATCACCCATCTTTTGGAAAATATGTATCCTCCAGAACGCTGGAGCTATATTAAATGGGTGGATGAATCTGAAAATAAACGGGCTGAATAAACTAGAGTACAGCAAGCTGAAGCCACAAAGAAAAGAAAGAGATATGCCAAGGAGAAAGACTATGACTTTGAGGAAGACATTGCTGAACAAGCTGAAGAAGTTAGAGTTGAAAAAGAAAGAAGGTCAAAGAAGAAAGCCGATTCTGCTGAACCTGAGAGACGATCCAAACATAGACATGAAGGATTCACCAAAAGAAGAGAGAATAGTGGAAACCTTGATGAGGATATGATTTGCAATTTGAATACTTCATTGGCAAATGAACTGAGTATGATCAAGACCAAACTAACAAACTAGGAAATCAGAGAAAAACAAAAGGATGAAGTGATTGAAGGTATGCAGAAGATGCTTGTTGACCAAAATCGACTACTGAAAAAGTTGTTTGAAGAGATTACCCTGCTGAAAGCTGCAGCCGGCCTACCTGATCAACTAACTCAATTTGACTTAGATGATCTGACTGACACATCAAAGTACCCATTTCTGAATGTCGGCACTTCATTCAAGGTAGGAGAGGGCACATCTGGTGCAGCGACCACTGATGCTGGAGATCGTGAAGCTATAGGAGAGGATGTTGGAAGAGAAAATGAGGAGGACATTATAGAAGCTGGGTTTGTTAATATGCAATTTGACTTTGAAAAGGATTTGGTTGGTGAAGAAGTAATAGTAACGAAAACTGCTGAAGGAGTCTCTAAGAAAGGAAAGGGGTTGGTTGATGAGGAAGAGGATGATGAACAGCTCATAGATTATGATTCAGAACTTGAGTTCTATGAAGTTGATGAGCGACCATTGATTTATGTGGCTAAGAAGGGAGAGGATGCTGCAGATGTTGTTTGAGATGGATAAAGACGACTAGTTTGTGAAAAAGAAGGAGGTAGAAGAAATCACTCCTCTTTTCCAACACATGGAGGGCTGAGTAGGAAGGAGGCTGATAAAAAAATTATAAGCTGGTGTTATAACTCAAGCCTAAAGATGTTCATGATAAAGAGAAGGGGGGGTAATATTAGTTACATGCTTAAGAGGAAGGCTTTTAAGATCTTGCCTAAATGGGATCTAAGGCAGTTGGCAAACCTACCACTTATTAATGCCCATCTGAGTGAAAGAGCCACTTTTCTTCAAAAAGAGATAAAAAATGGGCTTAATGACAACTTTGAGTCATTCGGGTATATGAAGGCAGAAAGGAGGAGGTCAAAGAAAGATAAAGACTGGGAGCCGGGAAAAGGAAGAATTGTTCTAAGGGTTAAACCTCCAAAGATTGTAAATAGAGTAAGATTGGCTGATCCCCTTCCCCAACAATTGCAGGACTTTGAGAAATGGTTTTATGATAACAACACTGGAGAAGCTGTGATCAGAGTAAAGCATGGAAAAGAGTTTAGGGTCTTTGATCCTATGGAGTTGTTCAGTTTCTGTGATGAAGATGTACTAGTATTATGTGAGAATCACATAAAGGCTGGGCTGGAGAAGAGACTAGGAAAGAAGCCAGTTTGTTTATGAATGTTGCCAACAAGATTAGAGGCGTGAGGTCTGAGGTAAAGAAGTTAGCTGAAAGGGTAAGGGCTCAGGATGATCTTAATATGGATGTTCAAGATTTGACCAAGCAATTTGAGAGGGCTAGTGGTCATCCCGAAGAAGCTAGTGATGCAGGAAAAGACCATGGAGGATCATGTGCTGAAGCTTCTGAGGAAGTAGCTGCAGGAGGTGACGAGGACAAATCAAACGCAACAGAGGAAACCGGAGCTGACAAGACAAATCAAGAAGAGTGAAGACGGTAAGATCCAACCTAGGGGGAGTATTGAAGATCATGTATAGGTTGGACTCACCTTAGTTTAGATTGCTTACTTTACTTGTAATAGGACTTTTGTTAGTTTCCTTTTGTATGTACTTAGATTTGTGTAGTTTAGCAGTCTAGCAAAAATGTGAGCGAAACTGTAAGTTCGCTCACAGTTTGCTGTTCTTATTTACCTGGCAAATTTAAGTTCTGACGGGCGAAACTATAGTGTCAGCAGGACAGTTTCGCTGATAGCGAAACTGTCTTCGAAACTAGGATTGCTATATATACTCATGTTAATTTTCATTGTAGGGTAAGCTTGCAAAACCCTAATCGTGGATCATTGTTGCAAGTTGCTTTTTTCAAGCAGTTATTACACAGAAATATCATTGTGCTTTTTGTTATTGATTGTCATTGATCATTGTCTTATCAAGTATGAGTTAGTATTGTGTTCAATCTTCTCTATTATCATTGTTTAGCATGCTTGTTGGATATTGAGCGATTCTTCACATCATTTACATTGTTATTCGATCACATGGACCAACAAAAGGACATCTTGCTCGTTCAAGTCTATGTTGATGACATCATATTTGGTTCCTCAAATGGCCAAATGTGTAAAGACTTTGAGAGCATCATGAAGAAGAAGTTTGAGATGAGTTCCATGGGAAAAATAGACTTTTTCCTTGGAATTCAGGTGAAGCAGATGAAGGAAGGGTTTTTCATCAATCAATCTAAGTATGTCAATGACATCTTAGAAAGATTTGACATGAAAGATTGTAAGACAGCCAAGACACCTATACCCAGACACCATAATCTCTGCCCTGACTCTAAGGGGGAGGATACAGATCAACATCAGTATAGAGAAATTATTAGTTCTCTGATGTATCTCACAGTAAGTAGACCTGATATCATGTTTGCAACTTGTAATTATGCAAGATATTAGGCTGCTCCAAAGGTGTCTCACCTAGTTGCTGCCAAGAGAATCCTCAGATACCTTAAAGGAGCACCTAAATAAGGTCTCTAGTATCCATGAAATAGTGATTTCAATCTCTATGGCTACTCTGACAGTGACTATGGTGGCTGCAATATCAACAAGAAATCAACATCAGGTGGATGTCAATTTCTTGGTGGAAGGATCATCTAATGGCAATGCAAGAAGCAATCCTGTGTCTCTACATTAACTGCTGAAGCTGAATACATTGATGCTGCTAGTTGATGTGCTCAACTGCTGTGGATTAAGAACCAGATGATAGACTACAGATTCAACTTCACGAGCACTCCTATTCACATTGACAACAACAGTGCTATCTCAGTTACTAAAAATCCGGTGAAGCACTCCAAGACAAAGCACATTGATATCAGGTACCATTTCATTAGAGATATTCATGAGAAAATTCTAATTAAACTAATCAAAGTTGACTCAAATGAATAATATGCTGACTTGTTCACCAAAGCTTTTGATGAACAAAGATTTAAGTATCTTATTACAGCTATTGGGATGATAAATATTGATTAGTCTATCTCATTTGAAAACCTTTTTAATGTGTAAAGTCTTGTGTCAAAACAATCTAAGCCCTGTTACAAAAAGTCCTTCTCTAAAATTTTCACTATGTATAAATTCTTCCGAAGAGGAATTAACCCTCGGAAGATGTTTTACATATCTTACGAATCAAATTCCTCCCAGGATAATTTTCTTCTCGCAAGAGTTTTTTTAGTCTCGGAAGAAGCGATTGATTACATATCAGATCTACTTCCGAAGCTTATAACACTCTCCATTTGGAAAGCAATATTTACTCTCGGAAGTAAGAACTTTACATTCAGAAGTAAATTTGCCTTCGGAAGAACATTACCTTCGAAAATGCTATATACTTGGAAGAAAGACTTTACTGTGTAACGGAAATCTTTTAGGCCCCACTCTGTAAAAAGTAAAGATTTTGTTAATGATGTCGGATTATTTAAATGGATTAAACCTTACCGCCTCTATCACATCCTCCACTCAAACATCCCATCATCTTATCCAAAACCCTTAAACTGCCATTTTACCCATTTAAATGACCCTGACTAATCACTTTCATCTTTTTACCAAATTTACTACCCTAAAAGCTTCCTTCATCCCCAATTCACCTAATTCCGAACTATGTTCCTACAACTTTCTCAAATGGCACTTAACCCTCAGCACAACCAAGTCGCACTCCTTGATTCTTCAAGGGATTCCGACTTCTCTAATATCATCTCCTTTCTAACCCAATCATTTTATTACACTGCTCTGACTGTTAACCCCACCATTTACTCAAATCACATGGCTTAATTTTGGGCAAGTGGTCAGATTGAAACCCTAAATGGGGTTCGGGTAATAAGATCGAGCATTTGCGGCCAGGAGTTGGTCATTTTCGAACAACTCATCAGGGAGCATCTCGAGCTCCATGATGAGGGCGCTCCTACAGAGTTCCCTAAGACAGATTTGGACAACACCTATATCCAAATGGGATATGGTGGAGATGTAAGCAGGTCAACCGTCTACTAGTTTAACTTCTCTTACAACTGTAAGTTCCTGCTGTATGTTGTTCTTCACTGCTTGTCCAACAAATCTGGGGGATGGGATCAAATCCCATATGAACTAGGGTGCCTAGTTTCTGGATTGGTGGGAAGCCTCCTCTTTAACTACTCAAGATTTGTGCTGATCAATCTTATGGGGAACCTCCAGCGGGACACATTCTTCATGTATCCCATGTTCCTTCAACACATAATCAACTGTGAGTTGGACCAGAGTCAGCTTGTCTGTGCAGCTGCTCTGATTGTTCCTCAAATGAGGCCGACCATCTTCAAGACTTTGAAGAGAGTGTCTACCAATTTCACCGGAAGATATACTGCACTTCTTCCTGGTATGACTGAGCCAATGGCTCCTTGTGACATCCCTGTGAACCCCACAGGTGATGAACCCACACCAGCAACTACCCTCACACTGCCAAATCTACCTTCTCACCCCATCACCATTACATATTAAAGACGCCCCAAATGAACCCTTGTTCAATCTTCTCTGATTAAACAAGCTCCTCCTGTTCAATCCAAAAAGACTAGAGTGGAACAATGGGCTCCCACTCAGTCTGAGGTCCAAACATCCTTCACAATTGACCTCAATATGGGTATTGAGTCTCCTCAGTCTCAAACCCATGAGCCCAAAACCCAAGCTGAAAACCCTCAGGGTGAGTCTTTATATTCCCCTGAGGAGCCAAAAAGGGACAGCCCCACCATAGGCTCAATGCCTTTAGACATTGATCAAAGTCTCGGGTCATTAGGCTTAACCTCTATATCCTTTACTGACCTACTAATAAGAACAAATGAAGAGATTATGTCTCTTCAAGGAAATGAAGTTCATCCACAACACCCTCTCAAGGATCAACAGAGCCTAGAGAGACCTCTTATATCTAGCCCCCATCAGCAAGCCTTTACTGAGGTGAGTCCCACTGATGTGGAGGGGACTCATGTAGATTCAGCTGCCACTACTGAAGCAGCCTCAATGGACCTTTAGGATAGTGTAACATCACTGAGACTGAATCTACGGCAACCATGCCCTTTGATGACTCTAAAAGAGACATCATTGAGCAAGGGAAACCAAGGTGCCAAGAAACCATATCTGGTGGTGAGGATGAACATACTAGGTATGTTACCTCATCTCCCCATGATTCTTCGAAAGAAGATGAGGGAAGACTGCAACTCACCATTAAAGACCTACTTTCTAAAGTCTCAAACCTTGAATCTAAGGTTAGGACTTTAGAGGATAGGTCTGCCACTCAGCAACTTGAGATTGAAAATCTCATGGCCAAACTAGCTGAGAAACAAATTGAGAGGTTTGTTAGACATGTACCAATTCAGGTCTCATTGACCTCTTCCTCTAGCTCATCAAGCTCTCATGATGATGCTACAAAAAAGGGGGAGAGTGTTCAGGGACAAAGCCAAAGACAAGAGGAACCACAGAGCCAAGCTCTCACTTCCTTAAGTTCAAGATACCCTATGCAACAAGCTTCAGTTTTTCCTGAGCCTCCTCCAGTTGTGATTCAAGTGGATCAAAGGATGCTCCAAGATCTCAACAGGTTCTTCAATAAGTTCCTGTTGGAATCTCTCATTGAACATCTAAGTCCTGACTTGTTTGTGATTTACTTTGGAGCTCAAAAGCTTCAGAGGTTAAATGCACCTTCTACCACTTTTGAGGAAGTTGGTCAACCTAAGGTCCAAGTGGAACCTGAGATTAATATCAAAGGGGAAACAAGGACTGATGGCCCAGCAACTGAGACAGTTGGGACAGATAGTGCATTCTCACAGACTTTCGAAGCACAAGTCAAAGCCTCGGAAGAACAAATTCAATCTTCCGAAGCTGAGATTGCAGCTGCGGAAGGACTATTCTCTTTATCTGATGATCTAATAGTCACAGATGCAATCCTAGAACTTGCATCTAAGGTTAATAGGGAGGATTTTCTCACCCAACCCCTAGCTCAAACATCATCATTAAATCCAGCTCCCATTTCCACCACTCAACCTGAACCTTCCATCCAAGAACTCTCAAAGTCTAGCACTTCCGAAGATGTCAAAGGAAAGAGGAAGATGACTGAGGAAGAGCTTCAGGAGGAAGCAAGGTTAGAAAAGCTCAAAAGAAAAGATAGACTTCCAACTGGGAAGCTGGTAGTTTCCAGTAGCAAAGCAGCTGCATCCAACCAGGAGGCTGTCAACAATAAAAGAAGAGTGGAAATCATTGACAGACTTGTCAATCTAGGAGCTGTGAATGAAGATGTACTCCTGCTACCACTAGAGGAGTTAATTGAGTTGGAAAAGGCAACTTTGCTGCAAAAACAGCAAAAGGAAGAAGCAACAAGGTTGGCCTTAGAGGAAGAAAAGGAGAGGAAGAAAAGAGAAACTGATCAGCAGCTTAGGAGGGAAAGGATAACTTTTCTAACCTCCAGGGGTTTCTCTCTAGAAGAACTATCTCCACATAACACTGATACGATCTTGTGGCTCTTCAACAAAGAGCAAGATCAAATGGAGAAGGAGAGAAAGAAAGCTGACAAGGAGAGCTGAGGTTAAAGAAAAGAAGGAAGAGGAAGCAGGACTCGCTGCTACCAAGAAGATAGGTGAAAAGGCCTAGATGAAAGACTATCTCTGTGCTCATGGCTTCTCTGGCAGGCAGGTGGGTCCTATGTCTGAGACGACCTTCCAGCGACATGTCTTTGACATAAAGGCTGACATTCGCTCGGGGAAGAGGAAGGAGATGTACAGAAGTGGACAGGGGATGATCTTCAAACAAACCACTCAACCCCAACCTCAAACCCAAGCACAACCTGAACCAACTCCTTTTCCATTCCCCATCAAAACTGAACCAACCCCTGAACCTTACACCCCTGAACCGACACCATCAACCTTACCAACCTCCTCACCTCAACCACCACCTAAACTACCCATCCTCCAACCCAAAACACTCGCCAGAACCCAAACACCACAACCTACCCAACAACCTCCCAAACCATCTCTTCAGCCTTCCAAACATCTCTCCTTAGAGGAGTTCAAGGCAATCAACACAAAGCTCATCAACTGCATAACCCTGAGCGACATCTCCTGTGAGGAGGATTATGTCAAATTGACTTATGTTCATGAATCCTCATATTCCCTGACTTGAGATCAATTTCTTGATCTGCCCAGAGGAACATTAGACCAAGCTGCAAAGCTCCTTGGCCTCAATTCAGATACTCTGAATGAGGAAGAAAAGAAGCTAAGGAGAAGGCTGGTGACTCTGCTGGATACTAAGAAAGGTGACAAGGTACCAAGTCAACCCCTTGTGCCTAGAAAGAAGATTATCCAGTGGAGGTTCGAAGACTCTTCTCACAACTTTGTTGTTAAGAGAGAGAGTAGAGAGCTAAACACGCTAAATACCTCATCTCTGCTACACTTAAGCAGATTTGATATTGCTGAGTTAGCAGAGAGGCCATTCTCCAACCCCTCCAACTCTGAAGTAGCTGCTCACATCAGAAATCACCTGAGCAGTCTTCATCTGGCCGAGCTAACTGCTAGGACCAAGATTGAAGAAGAGTTAAAACTGAGAGAGGAGGAGAAAAGGAAGGGATCAGCTACCAAAGGCAAATCCTTTCTACAAATGGTTGAAGGTCCTGAACTTGAATACATAGTTAAATGGTAGTATGACTGTAACTCCCATCAACTAACTCTTCTCAGGGGGCACAACAAAGGGTACAAACTTCTCAGCAACACTTTGGGGAAGAACAAGGAAACAGAAAAATATCTTCTGTCCCTAGTGTTGAAGGTTTTGAGAAGCAGAAACAAGTGAGGTTTTGGTAGCATCAGCCTAGGGGGAGTTTGTTGGATCTAGAAAGGCTGGTGCAACAAAACCAAATCACTTAGACTATTTTGGTGCAGCTAATAAAGGACTTCTGAAGCTAAGTGTGGGACTTCCGAAGGAAAAGGAGTTCTTCCGAAGAAAAAGTATAAGATCAACTTTTGAAAGAAAACTCCAACTTCCGAAGACAAAGTGTTTGAAATAATCTACGTTTGAGCTATAATAGTTTTATAATATTTAAATCACATAAATGAATTAATAATGTTTTTATAACCTTTGTTACTCTTTATAAGGTAATTAAATTTAAAATTTATATATTTTAAAATATTTTAAAAAAATAATTTAATAATTTTTGAAATGTTTTAGTTAACTAAATAATTTTTATTTTGATTTAATAACATATTAATATAGTTTCTAAACTTTAAAATACATAAAATTGACTTAAAAAAATAATTGTTGGAGGCCGGGTTTGAACCCTAGACCTCGGGTGTGTAAGGGCTAGATGTTAACCGGCGGGCCAAAGCCCAAGTCTTGTTTTAAAACACAAATAAAACAATAAGAATCGTTTTTTAAATAATCCCCAATCCATAAGAACCCTAATTTGATTTTGATCCAAATTGAATCTTAATTTGTTTATGTTAATGAAATCAAGGTTGGGGCTTTTAATCCTAAGATGAAACCAAGTGTGTGTGTGTAGAATTACTTGTATTGGTATGGATTTGATGAAAAGAAGAACAAAGAACATCGCGACTGGACATAGGATCGATTCGGGAGAAGATGATGATTATAATCCAAATTAATGACTTGAAAAGCTTCCAACATTGATGATGTTCCGAAACCCTCGGTCAATTGAAAGCTATGATGTTGAGAAGTTGGTGTTCGACTGTGTTGCAGGTTTGAGAGGTTGACGGAGTTCAAGATCGATGAGAGTGTGCATTGGTTTGAAATTGGTGATACAGAAAGTTCAAATGGATTGGTTAGAAGTATTCCCCTCATTTAAATAGTTACAATTCAATCAGTTTCAAGATCAATGAGTAATAGAATTGATTCGAGAGTTTCGGTTCATAGCAATTGTCATTTAAACAATCTTTGTCGTAATTGATTTGACTATCATGGCTAGAATGATTGCATAAGCGTTTCTAATTGTTTGATTAAATCAATTGTTTTGAATTTTTGATCTGAAATGATTTTGGTTTGAATGGGAATTCGGTTTCAATTTCAACAACTCATAACATCCATCAATCAGATTGCAATAGGTCTTTGGTTCGAAACAGGTTTAGAGAGGTTTAATAAGGTTTAATTGTGTTTTAATCGAGCGTTTTGGGTATGAGCAGCTCAGCGGAGCTCGGCCGGAGAAGTGGCCGGAGATGGGGGGTGAGGGGTTGGTTGGCTTGGGTTTTAACAAAATTTACAGTTTTAGTCCGTGATTATTCTTTTGTTATTTTATGTATAAAAGTCTTTCAATTCAAGATTTACAAATTTAAACGTAAACTTTAAAACCATTATTTTTATATAATAAATTTAATTGTTAATAAAACTTAATAAATGTTAAAACCTTTATGTTTTACTTATTTATTTAAACTCCATGGTTAAAACTCATAAATGAAATATAGAACTTTATAACTTATAATATGTCATTTTATAAATTATAAATCATTACATATTGATTAAATGATAAATCGGATAATATAATTCACAAAATTAGTTAATTAATCTATTTATTTCTTTTTGAATCACCAAATCGAATAAAATAGTTTAAGTAATGTGTTTGATTTACAAAGTTGAACCAACGGGTTTGGATTTTCATTTTTCAAAAAGGGGCAAATGTTATACGAAGCATAATAAAAACATGAGATGACTCATGTGTAAGGGTACTTAGTTATACTATAGGTCATTCCATTTCTAATAACCTAATTCTCTATAACCTAGCTCTGATACCAACTATAACAATAGGAAACCACACTAGATATTGTCCGCTACTTGGGGAGAATACCCCTATCTTGGGTTTAAAACACGTCCAATAGTGCAAGGTATCCAGCCCCTTATAAAGAGACTTTCGTTCCCCTTCCCAACAAATATGGGATGTTACACTACTGGACCACGTCAATGTGGATGCCATACTTCAAAGCATATTTGAGGAAGGTTTCATACCAAGAGCCATGTCATCCTCCATCGAATCCTGCTGATAATCCAATCATAGGATGGAGGTATGACAGTGATTAAAGGGCCTTGGTGCTTTCTAGATTCAAGGGTCAACATGAAGTTTTCAACATCTATAACCTATGATTCTATGAAATCTTCCCTCTGCTAATCCTGCCATTTGTCAAACCAAGTCAAAACAAACATTTTGATAGGTTGGCAGAGAGGATTCAAATGAGGATGTTTGAGGAGTTTAAAAGAAGAACAAGCTTGTATAGTCAAAGGCTAGCAGGAAAAACAGTTGGTATACTGGATACTAAGTTGGACCTTAAGATTAGCTTCAAAGAGGACACCATAGTTAAAGGCCCAGTTATGGACCCTATGAACCTTGAGACTCCTACTCATTCAACACCAACCCCTCTAAGTGAGACACCAGTTGGTGTAGGTATCTCAAAGCCTCTCCTTGGCTAGTGCTCAAGTGAAGAACAAGAACAAGAAGGCCAAAGCTCTCTCCTTCTTGAGTCATATAGGCTAATGATTGACAAAGGAAAGAAAGTTTAAAATTCTGAGGAGATTTAAGAGGAGAAAAGGGAGAGGAAGAGAAAGGCAAGGGAAGAAAGGCTGGTATAGACCCCTAGTTTCATGCAGGCTGCAATCAGGGTTGTCCATAGGCCAAACACTCAAAAAGATGAGTTAAGGGCAGCCAGATTGAACAACCTGGGAACTAGGAAACAGATTGAACAACCTGAGAACTAGGAACTACAATGTATATGACCTAATCTCTCTTCCTTTGGATGAATTGAATGAACTGACAAACACAGAGGTGTCCAAAGAAAGGAAGGAGGCTCCAGATTTCTTTTAAAAATTAAAGAAGAAAGAAAGAAAAGGAATTTGTATCAAGCCCCTGCCCTCTCCCTAGTTTAAGAGATGCCTGAGGTAGAAACTATGTCTGTAGAAGAAGAAGCTCAAGTAGATAAGGAAAAGGATAGACAAAACATGATAAAATACTTGAGTACTATAAGTTTCTACTAGGCAGAAACTTTACTCACTCTATCTTATGATTATATAGAGTTTGAGTATCTTAAGTAGCTTCAAGAGTTGCATTCTCTACCAAGTGAAGATGCACCTAAAGCAGAGTTCAAGGTTGAAACCTAACAAACAATAGAACCAAGACCTACTATTGATCCATAGCCAGCTTCATCTTCTAACCCATATTAGGAAACTGAACCTTCATCCTTAACATGTGAAGGGGAAGGACCAAACCAAAAAGGATAGAAACTGCAGGATCGAGTTTGGTCACTCAACACAATTCTTATCTCTCAAACTTACTAATTCACACTCTGTTTGATGATGCAAAATCCCTTAAAAGTGTTGATAATAATATAGTAAGTAAACAAACACAAGAAGATAATGTATATATTACTTCTCAACTCAAAGTTTACAAGACTATTCTAAGCATGTTTACTAAGTGAACAATGAGAACTATATATGCTACTATCTAAAGCCGGTTATACAAAATATTACCAGCTGGAACTTACAACTAAACAAATACTATATTGCTATAAGTAAGGTATCTAATAAAAAAATACTATCCTAGATTTGGTAGTCACGACATGTCCATGACTTACATTTTGTTACCGACTAAAGTTGGTAACTGTACTAACTGATAAAGGATGAACAGTTGAATAAAGCATGGTCAACTACATGTGTGTGGGAAAGCACCATGCAGCATCTCAGAGGTTGCAACGGTTTGTCAGAGGAACCATACTTATGTCTACTTGTCCATAGTAGGTTCTTCTGAAGGTTAACTGCCTTCGGAAGAAGTTCTTCCGAAGCTACTTATACTTTGGAAGAGTCTACTTCTGCTGATCTTCAAAACTTCATAATTTGGAAGTCATTGTCTTGAAGTCTTCTAAGTGTTGAACCTTTGGAAGAAGGATGACTTTGTCTTCTGAAGTCAGGATTCCTCTTCAGAAGTTCTTTTGGCCTTAATCTTTGGAAGTGTAGCTTTTGCCTTCTAAAGTTCTTTCACAGTTGTACCAAAATTGTTTTCTAAATGTTTGTTTTGGTTGCACCAGCCTTACTTGATCCAACAAACTCCCCCTAGGCTGATGCCACCAAAAGCTCACTTGTTTCTACTTCTCAAAACTTTCAGCACAATGAGAGAAGATACTTATCTGTATTTTTATTCTTTCTAGAGGTGATGCTGAGAAGTTCGTACAAGTCATTCGTAGATAGAAGATCTAGTCTATTACTTTGAATGACATGCACCCTTTGTTGTGTTCCCCTAAAGAATGTTAGTTGACGGGAGTTGTATTCATACTCCCATCAAACTATGGGTTCTGATTCAGGGCCTTCACCCATTTGCAAGAAAGCTTTCCCTTTGGTGGCTGACTCTTCCTTTTATTCCCTTTCTCTTAGCTTCAAATCCTCTTCAATCTCGGCCTTTGTAGTCAATTCAGCCAGATGAAGGCTGCTCAGATGATTTTTGATGTGAGCAGCTACTTCAGAGTTGGAGGGATTGGAGAATGGTTTCTTTGCTAACTCTGCAATGTCAAATCTACTGGTGTGTAGCAAAGAAGATACATTAAGTCTGGTGACTTCAACATTCTCTCTTTTCGCAACAAAGTTGTGAGAAGAGTCTTCGAACCTCCACTGGACTATCTTCTTTCTAGGAACAAAAGGCTGAGATGGTAGTTTGTCTCCCTTCCTAGAATCCAACAGGGTCACCAGTAGCCTTCTTAGCTTCTTCTCTTCTTCCTTAAGGGAGTCAGAGTTATTTGCCAAGAGTCTGAGAGCCTAGTCCACTGTTCCTCTTGGCAGATCAAGGAATTGTTCTTTTTTGAGGGAACATGAGGAGCCATCAATGAAGGATAATTTAATGGACCCTTCCTTACAAGAGATGTCGCTTAGAGTAGTGCAGTTAATGAGCTTCCTCTTGATCTCCTTGAATTATTCCAAGGTCAGAGGTTTAGATGATTGAGAGGATGACTTGAGTGGTTGATGGGTGGATAATGGTTGGGTTCTGGTAAGTGTTTTGGGTTTAAAGATAGGTAGTGGTAGTGGTTATTGTGATGCAGAGGAGAGGATAAGGTATGGTTGATGATATGGGTTCAGGGGTGTAAGGCTCAGTTGTTGGCTCAGTTTTGACGGGGAAAGGGAAAGGTATTGGTTCAGGTTGAGGTTGAGGTTGTGTTGAAGGTTTGGAAGTCATCCTCTGTACACTTTTGTATACCTCCTTCTTTCTTCCTGAGCGAATGTCGGCCTTGATGTCACTGACATGTCGTTGAAGGGTCCTTTCCGACATGGGGCCAACTTGTCTGCTAGAGAAGCCATGGCCCTGAGATAAGCCTTCATCCAGGCTTTGTCTCCTATTTTCTTTGCTGCCACAAGTTGAGCTTCTTGTTCTTTCTTCTTCTTCTCCCTAAGCTTTTCCCTGGATGTCCTCTTTCTCTCCTTGTCCATTTGATCTTACTCTTTGTGGAAAAGCCAGAAGATTGTGTCATTATCATGAGGGGCTAGTTCTTCAAGTGAGTATCCCCTAGAACTTAAGAGAGTTATCCTTTCATTTCTCAACTGTTGCTCAGCTTTCTCTTTATTTCTTTGTTTTTCCTCATCTAAGGCCAACCTTGACGCTTCCTCTTGTTCATTTTACAGCAGGGTTTCCTTTTCTAACTCCACCAGCTCTTTAAGTGGTAGGAGGAGCACATCTTCACTTGCTGCTCCAAGATTGACAAGTCTGTCAAAAATTCCCACCCTTTTTTGGTTATTGATAGCCTCATGGTTTGCCACAGCTGCTTTGCTACTTGCAACTAGTTGCTTTCCAATAGAGAGTCTACCTTTTATCTTAAGCTTTTCCAACCTTTCCTCCTCTAACAGTTCTTCTGCAGTCAACTACCTTTTTCTTTTGATGTCTTCAGAAGCTTGAGTCTTTGGAGGTTCAGGTGTAGAGGATTCAAGTTGTTGGGTGGTAATTTGAGCTTGTGGTGATGAAGGTTGCAGGACCGGTGAAGGGTATGCACTTACAACACAACAACACAATAAGGAGAGTTACTTAGAACACTTAACATATCAAATAGGGAACTGGTTAACTTTAAGTGAAAGATGCTAAGAACACAAGTAAGAATGAGACAGAACAAGATAGCAAACAAGACAAGTATTTGGTTTTCAAAGATGTTGTATATTGCTTCCCAAGTTCTATTACAAATGTTACAAAGCATACTTAGAAAGTTACAAGTACTATACAAATTAGAAAGTTACAAGTACATGAGATACATATACTACATCCTACAGCCAGCCATACTTTGAAAGCCAGCTGGATACATAAGTCTAGACAACAAAATCAAATGTAGAGTCAAAAGGCAGATTGCCTTTTGACTAGTGACTATGACATGCCATAGCTCACATCCTAATATATTACAAAAAGGATAAAAGTACATAAAGTAGAAAGCACAGACTCAAGACCTCAATGTACAGTTACCAAAAGCATAGACCTTTTCACCAACTCATGTAAGTTTGTGACTAAATAGAGTTGCAGCGGAAAGGTGGTCCAGCTTTATGGTAAAGTACATCAGATAAAAGCATGTCTCTAAAAGTCTTCGGAAGAAATCTGTCTTCACTCTTAAGATTCGGAAATTTTTGTCTTTGACGCTTCGGAAGACTGCACTTTTGGCTTCAGAAGATGTTGGTCTTGGCTTCGGAAGATTTACACTTAGAATATTTCTAGTCCAAGGAGTAAAACTTTTGAAGCATTTCTACTTATGTTCTTCAGTGCATGCATGCAGAGAGACTTTGGATGTTTTGGCTGCATCAGACTTATAGGAATCCTTGCAAACTCCCCCTAGAGTGATGCTACCAAAGTATTTTGAAGATCTTCAGCTGTTGACAGTCCTCATAATGATGATGACCATGCCCTTCTTCATTAGATGGTCAGGATCACTCAGACTCTCATAGTATCTTCTCATCTCAAAAGGGATCATGCTGAGGTAGGTTGAATAAGTCTTGCCATGTGTAGACATCTTCACCACCTTGATCTTTGATCACATGCCATCTCTCTGGATTAGTTGTCAAGGTCCAGGATAAGATGGGTCTCTCAGCTGCAAGAGGAGCCACTTGTATTGGAGTTGATTGGGCTGCCTCTTCATGCACTTCCTCAGGTTGATCTGACTCAGCCTGAGGTGTAGAGGTGGATGATTTAGGCTTCTTCTTTTTCTTTGACTTTGGTTTAAAGGCCATCCTCTTCCTCCTCTTTGAGGACTTTAACTGAGAAGACTGGTCTGCAGCACCTTGTTGATCAGTCTTGTCTTGCTCAGTTGGGTGTTCCTCCCTCACAGGTTCAGAAGGAAAGGGAGTTGACCCTGCTGTGGATCAGAAGATGAAGCTTGTTGAGGCTCAGCAGGAGTCCTAGGTTGTGTTGTCTCAGGTTGTTCAACCTTAACCTCCACTTCAGGAGGAGCTTGACTTGGAGGGGAGTGTAAGTCAATTAGCTCTCCACTTTTGATCTTTGAAGATCATGCATAGGTTGGACTCACTTTAGTTTAGATTGTTTACTTTACTTGTAATAGGTCTTTTGTTAGTTTCCTTTTGTATTTTGCTTAGATTTATGTTTTTTAGCAGTCTAGCGAAACTGTGAGCGAAACTATATGTTCGCTCACAGTTAGCTGTTTTGTTTACCTAGCGAATCTACTGTTTTGCTGGGCGAAACTATAGTTTCGGCAGGACAGTTTCGCTGACAGCGAAACTGTCTGCGAAACTAAGACTGTTATATATTCTCATGTCTATTTTCATTGTGCGGTAAGCTTGCAAAACCCTAATCGATTATCATTGTTGCAAGTTACCATTTCTAAGCAGTTAATACATAGAATTATCCTTGTGCTTTTTGTTATTGATTGTCATTGATCATTGTCTTATCATGAAAGAGTTATTATTGTGTTCAATCCTCTATATTATTGTTGTTTAGCATATTTGTTGGATATTGAACGATTCTTCATATCATTTGCACTGTAATTCGATCACATGGACCAACAATATGGTATCAGAGCCTTAGTGCTCTTTATTTGTTGAGTTTTTGGTGGTTTTGGTTCTAGTTTCAATCAATTTTCATTGCATTATGAGGTGTTTTTTATATGGAAATTGATTGAATTCTTCTAGTTTTTGATTGTGGAAGATCTTATAATCATCAGATCTCAAATTCATTGAGTATTTGATGATTTCAGATTGATTTTGGGTTGAAAAAGGGTTTTGGGATCGATCAGCGAAATTATAGTTCTTACAGCGAAACTGTCAACCTTCTTCCAGCGAAACTATGGGTTATATTGCTATTGAAATCGTTCTCTAGTGGTTCTACGAAACTAGTCTTTTTGAACAAAAGTTCATCAGTGATTGTGAACGGTTAACAAGCGAAATTGTTGCTGAAACTGTTTTTGAACGAAAGTTCAAACTTGTTTCGTGTGAATTTACCAGCCAAACTAAGCCTGCTGTGACATTTGGCTAGCAAAAGTGCTGCCGAAATTGTCAGCGAAATTAGCTTCCACTGCGAAAGTGTCAGCAAAATTATTTTCTCTCTTGCCAAAACTATTTCAATCTCTGCGAAATACCATGTCGAAGTTAACATCCCTCACACTTGCTGATCTTGAAAGTGTTGCACCCAATAGGCCTCCGAGACTCATTAATGGAGACAATTTTGAAGATTGGAAGAGATGTCTCAAAGCATTCTTCTTCTACACTGATTATAACCAATAGGAATCGATTACTTCTGGTCCTCACATACCAACGGTTACTGTTGGTGATGTTGTCTCTCAAAACAAGGACCCATTTTCCTATGCTGAAAAGGATCTGAAAATGATCGATCGTGACCAAAAGGCTTTTGGTGCTTTAACTCTCTGTCTGGCACCAGATATTTACAACCATTTTGTAGAGCATAAAAATGCTAAATCTCTTTACGATGCCCTATGTGAGTTTTATGATGGTAATGCAGATTTGGTAAAGGATAAGAGCATTCAGGCTGAGAAGGAATTCAATTCATTTGTTGGATACAAGAACAAGAGTCTGACAGATCTCACAAATCGTTTCGTAACTTTTTCAAGCACCTTAAAGAAATATGATGAAAGGCTTTCCAATAATGAACAAGTTAACAGGCTTCTTGATTCTCTTCCACCTCAATGGAGTCTTCAGTGACGATGCTTAAACAAGAAAGAGGGTTCACAGACTACAAGCTGATGGATATTATCAATAAGCTGAACTCCTTTGAGTTGGACATGAAGAGATGGGAATTTAACCAGACTATGATGCCCACATCTGGTTTTTCACAAAATGCTGCTTTATTGTCATCCGCTGTAAATTCTCAAATACAGAATTCAATTGCAGGACCGTTTAAGGGCTTTAACACAATTACAACACAACAACACAATGAGGAGATTAACTAAACTTTAATCAAACAGTGAACTGGGTAACCAAAGTGATACAAAGAACACAAGTAAAGCAAGAGACTGAACAAGAGAGTATGGGTTTCAAGGAGGCAGTATATTGCTTTGTCAAGTTCTTTTACAAGTGTTACAAAGCATAAAGAAAGATACAAGAACTTGAAATACTTATACTACAACCTACAGCCGGCTATACTTTGAAAGCCAGGTGGATACAATTGACTAGACACTAACAAAATCAATTGTAGGATCAAAAGGCATATCTTCCTTTTGACCTTGTGACTATGACATGCCATAGCTCACATCCTTATACATTACAAAAAGGATAAAGTACATAAAGTGGAAAGTTACAGACTCAAGACCTCAATGTACAGTTACCAAAAGCATGGACCTTTTCACCAACTCATGTAAGTTGGTGACTTTACAGAGATGCAGCGGAAAAGGTGCTTTATGGAACAGTACATCAGATAAAGCATGTGTACTAAAAGTGTTCGGAAGAAATCTGTCTTCACAGGTTGAAGCTTCGGAAGACTTTGTCTCTCAAGCTTCAGAAGACTTCATGTTTGGCTTCGAAAGATATTGGTCTTGGCTTTGGAAGATTTTACACTTAGAGTATTTTCTAATGCATTGTGTAAAACTTCCGAAGCATTCTTCACTTCAGTACTTAGTGCATGTTGCTGAGACACTTAGGATGTTTTGGGTTGCATCAGACTTAAGGAATCCTTACAAACTCCCCCTAGGCTGATGCTACCAAAACACTTAGAAGATCTTCAAATGTTGGTAGTCTTCAGTACAATCAAGACCATTCCTTTCTTCATTAGATGGTCAGGATCATCAAGACTCTCATAGTATCTTCTCATCTCAAAGAGATCATGCAAAGGTAAGTTGATTATGTCTTGCCATGAGTAGACATTCTCAACACCTTGATCTCTGATAACATTCCATCTTTCTGGATTGGTAGAGTAAGTCCAGGACAAGATGGGTGTCTCAGTAGTTAGAGGAGCCACTTGAATAGGAGTTGATTGGGCTGCCTCATCATGCACTTCCTCAGGTTGATCTGATTCAGCCTGAGGTGCAGAGGTAGATGACTTTGGCTTCTTCTTCTTAGTCTTTGGTTTAGAAGCCATCCTCTTCTTCCTCTTGGATGTCTTTAACTGAGAAGACTGGTCTGTAGCACCATGTTGATCATTAGTGTCTTTCTCAGTTGGGTGTTCCTCCCTCAAAGGTTCAGAAGGAGAGAGAGTTTGACCCTGCCTAGGATCAGAAGATGAAGCTTGCTGAGGCTCAGCTGGAGGTGCTGGTTGAGGTGTCTCTGGTTGTTCAAACTTGACCTCCACTTCAGGTGGGACTTGACTTGGAAGAGAGTGCAAGTCAATGAGTTCTCCACTTTTAATCTTCTGCTTGATCACCGTAATATGCTCATCCATAGTGGATAGAGACATGGGGCCAAGTCTCCTTCCGGAGAATCCATATAGCTTCAAGAAGCTCATCATTCTTTGTCTGTCAGCAGACTTCTTTGCATTCTTTTGAATGATGGCTCTTGATTTTGCAGCTTCTTCCCTTAGCTTCCTTTTGGTTGTCTTTCTTTCTTTGACTAGCTCAAGCTCAAGTTGCTTTACGTACTCGAACTCAATGAAGTCATCGGACAGGGGAAGGAGTGCATCTACCTCATAGAAGCCTGTGGCACTCAAGTAGTTGATCATCTTGATCCTATCTTCTTCTTTATCTACCTGAGGTTCTTGTGGAGCCACATCTTCCTGTGCAGGACTTTCTTGAACTGGTGAGAGAGTGGGAGCATGCTTGTAAAGTCTTTTCTGTCTCTTCTCCTCTTTGAGTTGGAGAAGTAGCCTTGCATCCTCTTTTTCTTTCATCTATCTTGACACTTCCATGTCAGCCAGTTCATTTAACTCTTCTAAGGGGAGGGAGATGATTTCATCAATATCATAGTTCCTGGTCTGTAAATAGGTAATCCTAACTGCCCTTAACTCATCATCTTGAGTATTTGGTCTGGGAGCAGCCCTGATTGCAGCTTGCATGAAGCTAGATGACCCAGTAGAACTTTCTCCCCTTAGTCTCCTTTTCCTCTCTCTCTCTTCCTCCTCAATTTCCTTAGGAGTCATTATCCTTTTCCCTTTGTCACCAACAGACCTTTGTGACTCAGGGTGGATTGAGGCTTGGCCTTCATTGCTTGGAGTAGCTTCCATGCTCTGGCCAGAGAGAGGCTGAGAAACACCTTCACCAGCAGGTGTCTCAGATGGAGTTTGGACCTCTGCAGCAGTTGTTGATGATGAGACAGGGGTCTCAGGTTCTGCCACTGGGCCTTCAGTCAAGGTTTCCCCTATGAAACTAATCTTAGGGTCCACCTCAACATCCAGTTGACCGATGACATTGCCTGATTGCCTAAGTCTCCTTCTTAGAGTGAACTCTGCAAGGATCCTGTCCTGGATTCTTTAAGCCAGCCTGTCAGCTTGTCTTGAATTGCTAGGATTGACAAGTGGCAAGTTGACTAAATCTAGTCTTTCATAGAAGCTCAGGCTTTGGAATTGAAAAACTTCTTGTTGGCCTTGAACTCTGTGAAGTATATGAGCTCTTCTGTCATCATCATACCTCCACCTTATGATGTAGTTGCCAGTTCCTTGTGGTGGAGATGAGACAGCCCTTGGTATACCTTCCTCAAAGAGACTCCTGATGAGTGAGTCTATAGAGTCCACATTAATATGAACTTGAGGAAGTTTCTGAGAATGCACAACAGCAAGTGAGGATGGTGAGTCCTCTATGTCCATTCTCTCTGAAGAACTCCCAGGTTCTGTGGTTGTAAGAACTTTCTCCCCCTTTTTGGTAGCATCACCCACTTGCATAGGTGAGCTGGAGGATAAGTCAATCACTTCCACAGGTTCTTGTGTTCCTGGTTGAGCTCTCCTTAAAGGTCTCCCAGCTAGTTTTTCCTTCAGATATGAAATCTGGAGTTGCTGATCATTGACCCTGTTTTGTAAGGTAGTCACCTGAGATTCCAAGTGACTAACCTTAGAGACTAAATAGGTTCATGTTTTTGACAATTTCTGCACCTTTAGTCTCAAATTCCCCTCATCTTCATCAGAAGAATCATTGGGGGATGAGATGATTGGACCAAAGTCCTCTCTCTCACCACCAGCTTGAGTTTCTTGGCTGCTGGTTTTCCTCTGCTCACTGGCAGCCTCAGTTGAGATGCCAATGGGCTGAGTTGCCATGGTTGAGGTCTTAATGATGTAATCACTTTCAAAAGTGAGAGCCTCTTCCATATGGACATCCTGAACAGGTTCAGAAGTGTCCACCTCAGTAGTAGGTGACTGATGTGGGATAGACTGAGGAGAGTCAGAGGTACTCATGTCTCTTTGAGTAGGGTAGGAGAAGAGAGACTCGTGGTACTCACTGAATCCTAAGTCTTCATCTGTATAGAAGGATAGGTTGGGAATTGGTTGGTTGGGATCCAAAGGCTGGGGATGGTAGCTGTCCCTTGAAGGTTGTTCACTTGAGTGTTGAGACTAAGAGTGAAGGCTTAAGGCTGTTGGGCTAGTGAGCTCATCAGGGTGAGCTTAAGGAACCTCAGCCCTGATAGGTGAAGTAATGGGAGTGGTTTGCTCCTCAGGAGAAGTGGGAGCTCTAGTGTCCACTTCTTCCTGTAAGGTTGAGTATTTGGGGGCCTGCACAGACTCAATAGCCTGAGCAGGGGTTCGTTTGGATTTTCTTTGGTAGGTGAGGGTGATTTCTGGTCTTTTTAAGGGTAAGGATAAAAGAGGTGTGGGTTCAACACTAGCTTGTGTTGCTAGGTTGTCACCTTGAGCAATAAGCTCTAACTTTTTTTGGACTAGGGCTGTTTCTACCCCTGAGAAGCCTACAGTTGGCTTCTTCATTATTTTAAAGATGCCGGGCTTCATCTGTCCCAATTTAAGAATATTACTTGTTTCCCTCAACTGTGAGCCCAGTTCACAGTTGAGAATGTGTTGAACATATCTAGGAAACATGTAATATTCTAAGGAGTCTATGTTGGCAAGTAAATTAGTATAAACAAATTGTGAATACCTGAACTTGACCCCCTGAACTATTCCATGAACTATAAAGGAGAGATCCTCAGGAATCTGGTCCCATCCACCATGCTTGTTTGATAAGCTATGGATAACCACATGGAGCAGGAATTTCCATTGGGATGAGACCTTCCCTTTCCTGAAGGTCTTTACAGAGAAATCTCTCTCATAGCCCATCTGCTCAAAGAATGATTAACAGCCTCTTTTGGGAAGGACACCTCACCTTCTTCATCATCCAGCTGCAAATGTTGGTTAATGATGGCCGGAGTGATGAAGATTGTCCTCCCTTGCACTGTGGCAGACAGTGCCTTCTCCCCATCCATAATGACCTCTTGGCAGGTCTTCCAGAATTCAAGCAAGTGATCCTCATATAGAGTAGGATCAATGGTCAGGGAGGTGAAATAGTTTGACAGAGTCAAGAATTGGCAAATCTCTGAGAAACTTGCATCTTTCTCAGAGCTTAACAGAGCAACTTGATTATGTTGCCTGTGAAGTTGCATGGAGAAATCTGGGTTGTTTTCTGCGGTTAAGGTTGGCCATTTCAGAAGCTTAAGGGTGAAGAAAGGTAGAAAGCAAAGGCGGTTTAGAGAATTAGGTTAGAGGAATAGTAGAATTGAGGAAGATAGTGGGAAAGAGGGGGAACCGTTGGGTATTTATGAAAAGGGATTTGAACCAAAGTTAATGAAAGAGGATAAACTTTGAAATCCGGAAGTCGGTCCCACCTCTGAAGAGGTAGTTTACTTTTGCTCAAAAAGTAGTTTTCTTGGAATTCGAAAAGCTTCCGAAGGTTATTTGTCTTCGGAAGTTTTGGTTGAAAAGCTTCCGAAGCTAAAATGGCTTCGGAAGATTTTTCTGAGAGTCTTGAAGATTTATGCTTCGGAAGAGAAATAAACCCTTGGATGCTTTGTATAGGAATAAACAAAGCTTCCGAAGGTTAATTTTGCTTCGGAAGGAAAAGGTCCTTAAAAGTAAATAAGTGTCTGAGATAGGAATTTTAAGCTTCGGAAGATGAATTTTGACTTCTTCCGAAGGTAAAATCTCTTAGACAATTATTTATTTTGAAGACATGTTTTTCTTCCGAAGATAAAATTTTATCTTCTGAAGTATCAAAAATTTTCAAGAATCTAAGGAAAGTCTTCAAAAAGAATTTTACATCCAAAGAAAACATGAGCTTATGAAAGTGATGAACTAGACAACTTAGGACACACATATTTTAAGAAGAAATAATTAGAATTAGTTTTAAGAAAAGTCTACTCAAGGTTAATCATCCCAATAGCTGATATCAGATACTTAAATCTCTGTTCATCAAAAGCTTTTGTGAACAGATCAGCATATTGTTCATCTGTATGAACTTTGACTAGTTTAATTAATCCCTTTTCATAGTTATATCTTATTAAATGATACCTGATGTTGATGTGTTTGGTCCTTGAGTGCTGCACAGGGTTCTCAGTGATAGAGATAGCACTATTGTTGTCTATGTGGATAGGAGTCTCTTTGAAGTTAAATCCATAGTCCAGCATCTGATTTTGAATCCAAAGCACTTGAGCACAGCAGCTTGCAGCAGCAATGTATTCAACCTCAGCAGTTGATGCAGACACACAGGATTGTTTCTTGCATTGCCATGAGACAACCCTTCCACCAAGGAATTGACATCCCAGATGTAGACTTTGCAGTCATGTTGCAACCACCATAATCACTATCTGTATAGGCATACAGATTGAAATTAGGATTCTTTGGATACCATAGACCAAGTGTTGAAGCACCTTTGAGGTATCTTAAAATCCTTTCACAGTGATTAAGTGAGACATCGTAGGGTTGGCTTGATATCTTGCACAAATACATGTAGCAAACATGATATCAGGCCTGCTAGCTGTAAGATACATAAGAGAGCCAATCATAGCCCTGTATAAGTGTTTATCTACACACTCCCCTCAAGATCTGGACCAAGGGAGTGGTTTCTGGCTATGGGTGTCTTAGCAATCTTACAATCAGTCATGTTGAACCTCTTGAGTATGTCTTGAACATACTTGACTGACTTATGAAGATGAACTGCTTACTTGAACCTGCCATTGAATCATCCAAATCTGTCTTTCATCAGCTTCTCAAAGTCTTTGCAGAGCTTTGGATTAGTTGAACCAAAGATGATGTCATCTACATATACTTGAACTAGCAATAAGTCATTTCCCTGTCCTTTGATGAAGAGAGTTCCATCTATAGTACCTCTCCTGTATCCATGTTTACAAAGATACTCGATAGTGTCTCATACCACTTCCTGGGTGCCTGATGCAGCCAATAAAGAGCTTTGTCAAGCTTGCAGACATAATCAGGTTGATCAGGGTCTACAAAACCAGGTGGCTGTTTGACATAAACCTCCTCATCAATCACTCCATATAAGAAAGCACACTTTACATCAAGTTGGTAGACCTTGAAGTTCTTAGATGCAGCAAATGCCAGGAATATCCTAACAGCTTCTAGTCTTGCTACAGGAGCAAAGACATCAGTGTAGTCAATCCCTTCTTCTTGTGTGTATCCTTGAACAACTAGTCTTGCCTTGTTCTTGATGATGATTCCTCTATCATCCTTCTTATTCCTAAAAACCCATTTGGTTCCAATGGTAGTCTTCCCATGAGGAAGAGGACAAAGGTTCCAAACTTTCTGCCTTTTGAATTGAAGCAGCTCTTGTTGCATAGCTTCAACCCAACTTCCATCCTTTAGAGCTTCATCAACTTTCTTGGGCTCTATCTGAGATAAGAAACAAGAGTGAAGACAAACATTTGCTTCATGGGTTTGTCCTCTTGTTCTTACCCCTGTGACAACATCTCCAATGATGTTTGTGGTGGGGTGAGACTTGTGGATCCTTAGCTGAGGGATCACAGCAAGTTGCTGAGAAAGATCCAAATTTGAGAAATTTAGATCTGGTCTGGAAGATTCACCCTCCACATTATCACACTTATCAAGATTAACTTGATCCAATGAGTGTGTGACATCATTGATGTTGTCATCTATGGTATGGTTATTAGCATCAAGAAATTCCTGATCACTATCACCATCACCATTGTTGTCTTCTACAAGTGAGGTGTTTTATCTGGTTGAGAGGCCTCTGAGCTGGAATTTGTAGGCATACCAGATGTATCAGCTGAATTTGTCATTGTTGTGCTGATAGAAACCTCATTTGCTGAAGTAGTTCCAACTGGAGCTGAAGATGTATGAGTTGAGGGTCTTCCTAGCTCAAATCGTGGATCAGGATCACCTGTATTTAGATTTTCTGCAGATCCTGAAACATGCTCACAAGATTTGTTAAAATAGTTGGTAACTAAATCAAGATCAAACAGCCAATCCGGACCAGAACCAGCCACACAGGGTGTATGCTCATTGAAAGTCACATTGGCTGACTCCTCAACAATTCTAGTTCTAAGATTGTATACTCTATAAGCTTTAGCTTGAGAAGAGTATCCAATAAAGTGTCCATCGTCTGATTTCTCCGCAAACTTGGCAATTTGATCTTTGGTATTCAAGATGGTGCAGGGACATCCAAATGACCTGAGAAAACCAATGAAAGGTTTCCTCTTGTGCCAAAGTTCATAAGGAGTCTTACTATGTGTCTTAACTACTAAAACTTTGTTTTGCACATAGCAAGCAGTATTAACTGCCTCTGCCCAGAAGGTGATAGGCAGTTTAGAGTCAGACAACATAGTTCTTGTAGCTTCAATAAGTGTCCTGTTTCTCCTCTCAGCAACTCCGTTTTGCTCAGGAGTCCTGGGAGCACTATATTGTCTTGTAATACCTTTTTCATCACAAAATGTATCAAGGATTTGGTTCTTGAATTCTGTTCCTTGATCACATCTTAAGGTTTTGACCTTGTGATCACATTGATTCTTAACTTTTAAGATGAAATTCTTCAGAATCTCAGGGGTTTCATCCTTTGTTCTAAGGAAAAAGACCCAAGTGAATCTTGTAAAATCATCTGTGATCACCAGACAGTAAGAGGTCCTTCCTAAACTCATTACACTGGTGGGGCCAAAGAGATCCATATGTAACAAGTGTAGGGGAGTAGTGATGGAGTTCTTTTCCTTAGGCTTGTGAGATACCTTGTGTTGCTTCCCTTTTAGGCATGCAACACAATGATCATCACTTGTAAACTCTTTCTTTGGCATTCCAGTTACCAGATCATGTTTAATTAATTTATTCATGTTCTTAAAGTTTACATGGCACATTCTTTTATGCCATAGGAAAGACTCATCACTATTTGCTTTAGATAGAAAGCATGAAACTTCTCCAGAGGGAGATGTTTCTTGCAAATCCATCTTGTACATGTTCCCTTTCCTGAGGGCTCTGAGCAGGATATGCTCATGAGGAATGACCACTACAGGCTTGAGAACAATGCACTCATGCTCAGTAAAGAGCATGTTATGACTCTGATCACAAAATTGGGATACACTCAGAAGATTGTACCCAAGCTCCTTGACAAAGTTTACCTTCTCAATGCTGAGCTTACCATTTGTGACCTTGCCCCTTCCAGAAATGTAACCACCTTCATCTCCTCCAAAAGCAACTGGTCCTCCATCAATTCTCTCAAAATTATGGAGTAGAGACCTATTGCCTGTCATGTGCCTGGAACAGCCACTGTCAATTATCCAGACATTCCTGTTTGTCTTGAGCTGTTCTAGCACAAAGAAAATGATTAGTTACATTTGGAAACCCAAGCCTTACTTGTCTTGGGCTCATTAAGTGTAATAGAAGGTAATGCAACAGTAATAGATCCTATGGTTGTACTATGGGGATTTTCAGCTGTTGTTGATGGAGAAATTTCAGTCATTTGGTCTTTCTTAGACTTCCACACCACCTTTGGAGTCTTGGACTTGACCTTCAAAACCTTAGAAGCTTTTGGAACTTCACAAGTTTTGATGACTGAACCTTCGGAAGAATCTACAGTCACTGCAGCAGACTTCAGTGCTTCGGAAGAACTCCTTTCTTCCGAGACCAACTTTGCTTCCGAAGGTATTTTCCATTTACCTTCTTCTTTGATTTGGAGCTTCCGAAGGAAACAGACTTTCCTTCCGAAGCTTGAGACTTCTTGAGACTCTTTGAAGTCTTTGTATTGGTCATGTGGACAGTACTTTTAGGATTGTATGGGCAATCCTTAGCAATGTGAGAAGTACTTTCACACATGACAAATAACATTTTCTTCTTCAAAGGAGTCTCCTTTTACGAGCAAGACTGGCTTTGGTCACATCCCTTCTCCACCTTCATCTTGGTAGATGCTGAGACAGTTCTTTTGGGCTGTGAACTGTTCTTGGAGTTTGATGGTCCAGGCTGTGCAGCAGTGGTACACAGCAGCTCAGTCTTCTTCTTTGCACTGAGATGATTTGAACATGAACCAGGACTCTTAGCTGAGGAGTCTTGGTTGATGTCTTCAGTCCTTACTACTTTGAAACCTGCAGAGATAAACACTTGTTTCTTCTTAGCATCAAAAGTAGCCTTGATTTCTTGAGCCTTCTTTGCTTTCCTTTTGCTCTTCCTGGTCAAGTTCTTTCTCTTGGACTTGGTCATCACAGTTGATTTCTTCTCCTCAGAAGGATAGTGGACCTTGGAAGAATCCTCTTCTTCACTCTTCTTAGAGGAATTCTTCACTATCACTTCTTCATCATCCTCACTTACAGGATCTATGAGAGGAAGCTCGTCTTCACAAGTTCCACACCTAGGAGATCTTACAAACAAGATTGTGTGTGGAGGAGCTATCTCATTTGATCCCAGTCCCTGTCTATTTTGATAACAGACTTTGTTGTGCTGGGATGAGGATATCATGTTCTTGAAGGTCTCTTCTTCAAGAACACTCTTCTCTGCCTTGACTTTGCTGATCACAAGCTCAGCTTGGCACTCAGTCAACTTAGTTATGAGATCTTGAATCTGAGTTCTAAAATCTGTATGTTCATGTTTTAGTACTGAAATGGTTTTCTCCAAGTCCTCTATCTTTAACTTGTAATCATTTTCAGACTTTCTAAAATCAGATTTTAATATGTTTAATGACTCAAGATCAGATCTCATCTCTAAGTTGTAGGACCTGTATCTATTTACTTTAGCAATGCATTTAGGAGATCAGAGATGTTCTAGTACCTTGGCTTCATCATGGTCAGCCATCAGTGCTTGGTTTGGAGAAGCATCTTCCACCTGAAAGCTCCAGTCAAAGCCTCCCTCTTCAACAGCAACAGCAGCATGTTGCTTTGTCTTCTCAGCCTGAGGGGCTTTGTCAGTGTAGTTTTGTCTGGGTTGTGTTTGGCTCCCATTTGCTTTAGGTGCCTTACACTCCCTAGCAAAGTGACCCATAAGGTTACAGTTGTAACACTTAACTTTGCTTTTATCCAGCCCAAACTTTCCACTGGTAGCATTGCTTGGAAATCTTCTTCCTGTCCTCTTGTAGAGCTTCTTGGCTCTGTGAGTGAGGAGAGCCATCTGGTGAACTATCTCCATGTATTCCAGGTCATCTGGATGGATATAGTCCAGGTCTTCAAGAGTAAAAAGATAATTCCCACAGCTTTCATCAGCAGACATAAAGGCTTGAGAAGAACTTGTCTCTTGGAATGGGCTTCCTTGAGTAAAGTTCTCCCTTAGTGTCTCCGGGAAGGTGATGAAAGGACCCTTTTGTGAGTTGTCAGGGTAGCATATGAGATGATGTTGGGGTTCTATGCTGTCCCTTTCAACCACATGAAGGGCTGAACCCATTTGATTGTTGGAGTTGCCAGATGAACCTTGCATGTTCATCTCCATCTGGTATCCTCTGAGAATCCCATACAACTCTGTAAGAGTAAGAGTTTTAAGGTTCTCAGTCCTCTTGATCACCACACAATAGTGTGTCCATTGCCTAGGAAGTGAGGACATGAACTTCCTTACAATGTCCCTGTTCTCAAGAGGAACTCCTCCATCCAATAGGGTATCCACAATCTCAACATACCTGAAGTATTGTTGGGTCATGGTTTCACCTGCTTTGAAGGTGAAATTCTCAAACTGCTGCTTCAGAAGATCTTTCTTGTTCTCCTTGGCTTCAGAGGAGCCTTCATACATCAACTTCAGTGCATCCCCTAGCTGTTTGGCTGTCTTGCACTTCTTAAAACCTCTGTACACAGAGTTTGGGAAAGCAGTCTGAAGAGCAATCATGGCCTTCCTGTCAATCTCTACTCTTTTTCTATCTTCATCTGAGTAGTTGGCCACATCTTTAGGAATCATACCAGCACCAGTAGTAGAGGGGGTGCTGGGTATGAAAGGTCCATTCTCAACAGATTCCCACATTCTTGAATCAAGAGACCTGATGAAGCCTTCCATCCTCATACACCAGGTGTCAAAATCATCAAGAGTGATCAGTGGGGATTTGTTCATGGTTCCAGTCTCCATATCAGTCTTTGAGATGGAAGCCATTTGAAGAGTTTAGTTTTTGTGTGTGTGAGGGATCTTAAGATGGTTAGATCTTATATCAAGAGCCTGGAAAGCTCTGATACCAATTGCAGGACCGTTTAAGGGCTTTAACACAATTACAACACAACAACACAATGAGGAGATTAACTAAACTTTAATCAAACAGTGAACTGGGTAACCAAAGTGATACAAAGAACACAAGTAAAGCAAGAGACAGAACAAGAGAGTATGGGTTTTAAGGAGGCAGTATATTGCTTTCTCAAGTTCTTTTACAAGTGTTACAAAGCATAAAGAAAGATACAAGAACTTGAAATACTTATACTACAACCTACAGCCGGCTATACTTTGAAAGCCAGCTGGATACAATTGACTAGACACTAACAAAATCAATTGTAGGATCAAAAGGCATATCTGCCTTTTGACCTTGTGACTATGACATGCCATAGCTCACATCCTTATACATTACAAAAAGGATAAAGTACATAAAGTGGAAAGTTACAGACTCAAGACCTCAATGTACAGTTACCAAAAGCATGGACCTTTTCACCAACCCATGTAAGTTGGTGACTTTACAGAGATGCAGCGGAAAAGGTGCTTTATGGAACAGTACATCAGATAAAGCATGTGTACTAAAAGTCTTTGGAAGAAATCTGTCTTCATAGGTTGAAGCTTCGGAAGACTTTGTCTCTCAAGCTTCGGAAGATTTCATGTTTGGCTTCGGAAGATATTGGTGTTGGCTTCGGAAGATTTTACACTTAGAGTATTTTCTAATGCATTGTGTAAAACTTCCGAAGCATTCTTCACTTCAGTACTTAGTGCATGTTGCTGAGACACTTAGGATGTTTTGGGTTGCATCAGACTTAAGGAATCCTTACATCAATTCAAGGAGGGATTAATACAAATACTTTCTCAGGTGGAAACAGTAGTGTCGGAAGAGATCTGGGTAATTCTAAGGCCAATGTTGAAACTTCAATTCCATCAGAAACAATGGCTCTTTTTGGAATGTTCGTTCAAAGCTATGAAGCACTTGTAGCTGGAGAGTTGAAAGGGAAGGGAACGACTATGGAAGACATGTATCAGGTGGATCCTGATGATCTTGAAGAAACTGATATCCAATGGCAGATGGCTATGTTGACCCTTAGAGCTTGAAGATTTATGGAAAGAACTGGACGAAAGAACTTTGGTGGTAAAACATCTAATTCAAAACTGGGATTTGATAAGTCCAAATTGATATGCTTTAACTGTAAACAATTGGGACACTTCAAACGTGAATGTCCATTACCAATTGTCACTGATCCTAGTAATTCTGGAGTTCCAAGACTGACAGCTGAGAAAGAGAAGGAAGATGTGAATCACAAAAAAGAGACTGCTTTGATTTCTAACTTTGATTGGAGTTCTGAGGTTGAGGAAACAAGAACTGAGATAAATCATGCTTTAGTTGCTGAGTTCGTTGAAAGGAATGAGAAGGAAGATGGATTTGATCTTTTCAAGGAATTCAAAAGAGAAGATGTGTCATCTGTGAATGAGAAAGAAGAAAAAGATGCTGGAATTGGGGAAGATAAAACTACAAGTTTAAGTGAGGAAGGAAGTTCATGCACTGGTCAAAGAAAGGATAATGATGATGATGCTGCTACTATTGAGGAAAAGAAGTCAAGTACTCCGGTATGCCAATGTGAAAAAGCCTTAGTTGCTGAAAGGATGGTGATGGGTCTTCCATATGAGGTAATTCAGGATATGTGCTCATCAGCTTGTAAAATTAGATTATTTGGGATTTATAAAGCTAATCGTCTATTAATTGATAATGAAAAGGATTTAAAGCGAATTAATGATGAACTTAAAATCAATGAATCTAAATATTTTGTTAAATTAAATGAGGCTTTAAAAGAAAATGATCATTTAAAAAGAATTGTTTTGGAAAGAAATGTTGAGATTAACACTTTGACTGAAAGGGTTGCCCTTGCTGAATTTGAAGCAAGCAAACTTCAGTCAAAGTTAGACAAATGGACCATATCAGGAATGAAACATGATGATCTATGTAAATCTCAACGGGGAGCTAGGATTAAAACGGGATTGGGTTATGAAAACATAAAGGTTTATCCTCCGCCTAGTATATAATGTTATTCTCCTATGCCTGTTCCTCATCCTTCTAATGATTGAATCAAAACAGATACTGACAGTATGTCTGCAGGTTTAGAGGGGGTTAACTCTAAGCACGTTCGTGAAGACTATGACTATGGACCAACTAGTGGGCTTGGATGCACTAGTATTAGTACACCTGATTGTTAGCAGTCTGTTTTAGATCACAAGTCTAGTTTAAATTCTGTTTTTGTTTCAAGTTCGCCTGTAACAGACTCTGTTGTCTCATGTTCTCATGACGGTTCTATTTCATCTTTTAATTCAATTCATTGTGGTGATGTCTTTTGTTCTGGTAATGATTATGATGCAACTGATCTTTCCTCAAAATCAACTGAGCAAATTAAAACGAATTATTTTAAAAAGTTCTTTTCTCATCCCATTCCATCTTTCACTCCATCAAATATGTCTTTATCTGATGAAAGAATTACCTCTTCATCTGAAACCAGTACCAGTGGAACTAATTCTACTGGTACGTCGGACGAACATTCATCTATTTTTGTAAATAATAATTCTTGTTCAAATAAACTTCAACCTCGTGGCATGTATGAGACATTTAGTGACATTGATTCTAGTACATCTGAATGTGATGAGGAAATTATCATTGATCATATTTTTACCCCATCACATCACAAACCTAGACTTAAACCTCATTGTTTCAGGTGTGGTCAAGAGGACCATCTTGTCAATAATTGTCCTACATTGCTTCATGGTCATCCTAATAGTAACTTCTTTGGAAATAAATTAACAAAATTGGTTAATAATTTCTTCTGTAAAAAATCTGTTTCATCTAAAGATAAAGTTGTTCAATCTTGGGTCCCCATTACACCTGGTTGACTGGTTTATTAATTCATTCAGGAGTCATTCACTAAGATTGTAAACAGCTTGTGGCATGTAGATAGTGGTTGCTCTAAACATATGAGAGGGCTAAAAGACTTGCTGACCAATTATCAGATTATTGATGGAGGATATGTTGCTTTTGCTGGTGACAAAAAGGTTGGAAAAATGATTGGGCAAGGAGAAGTTACCAATGGTTCTTTAACCTTGGAAAAAGTCAACTATGTTCCTGAGCTGTCATTTAATCTTCTGAGTGTTTCTCAAATCTGCGATAAAGACATTCCCGTCCTGTTTAAATCTGATGATTGTCTATTTTTAAAATCAGAGATTGATATTCCAGATGATTTGATTCTTATGCATGCTCCAAGAAAACATGATACATATCTTCTTGATATGAACTCCAGCGAGTCAAAGTCTACTGCAACTTGTCTTCTTTCTAAAGCTTCAACCTTTGAGTCTCTTTTATGGCATTGATGTGCTCCAAATTATACATAAAAATCCTATCAAAAGCACATCAATTATTCCTTAATATCTTCCTTAAAATGATGAAAATGTACTTAAAAGTGTTAAATTGTGTTTTCAGGTGTTTAAAAGGGCAAGATGGACAAAAGGAGTATATTTAACAAGAAATTGAAGTGATCCGAGCTTTGGACTCCAAGCATGGGGCCGTGCCTCATTAAGCACGCCCCCATGCCTTTCCAGAAACACACCCCCGTGCTAAATTAACACACCCCCGTGCTTGGACATCTGACAAGGACAAAAGTACTGTCCCCTAAAAGTAGACACGGGGCTGTGCCCCAACTCCAACACGGGGCCGTGCCCCATTTAGCACGGGGTCGTGCCCGACACAACCTGCATGTACGAGCCGACCAACTTTCGTAAGCATTGTACTAGCACGGGGCCGTGCCTTTTAGGCACGGGGCCGTGCTTAAACACTCCGGAAAGCCTATAAATAGAAGCCTAAGCTCACCATTCTTGGCAAGCTTTGGTGGGAGAGTTACTCTGCTGAATTCTCTCGGGATTCAAGACTTCAAGATCATTCGGAGGCTCGGGAGGTGCATACAACACTTGGAAGAAGCTTGGGATCACCTAAACGTCATCCATTGTGGATTATCGGTTTGATTGTTCCATTTCACCGATGATCACATATCTATCTTCTTTGTTATCTGTTGTTATGTTAAAGCTCATCATGAGCTAAACTCTATTTATCATCCTAATTGGAAGAAACTTATGTAATTTGTGATGAACTAATGGTGTGATAAATATTATGTTAATGTTATGGTGGTCTTGGGAAAACTATTGATGGGTAGAATCTACATTTGAACGAGAAGTTATAACTTTATGGTTTGTGATTGTGATTGTCATACAAGGTTGAAAACCGTATGATTAACTTTCATTCGCGAAACCGGTCTTCATAATAAATCCATGGCTAATGAACTAGAAATGGTTATTAGAAATCATATCACTTTAACTTTCTGATCATTTGCGGGTTCCCTTTTATTAGTTCGGAAACTTCATTAATTGTTACGGTTTTCTAAAATTAATTGTATGTTAGGAAGGAACCTGATCAACTCTCTTTTTAACATTAAATTATGTTTCAGAAATCGTATGTGAAATAGGACACAAAAGATTCACCCACATTACTAGAGCTTTGATCTGAGCAGTAAACTCAGCCTGACAGGATCAAGTCACTACGGCAGCAGGATAGACGAAAAATCGTGCCGGCTCATCTTTATAAACATTAACATAATTACATTAATCAATATCTTTAAATAACATCACCAATTCATCACAATTACATAAGTGGAGTCTAATTAGGATGATAACTTTTATTCCCTGATTTTAAATCCAAATGCTTCAATTCTTAGTTTACTTTCTTTTTATTATTGTTTACTTTTAAACCCTAAAAATCTTTCCAATACAAAATATCATTTACTTTCTTTTTATTATTGTTTACTTTTAAACCCTAAAAATCTTTCCAATACAAAATATCACTTTTTTTAACAAAAACCAAATCTGATAGTCAAACATCAAGTTTGTTGAGTAGGCTAGGTGTGTCCACGGATTGATACTCGGTTCTTACCAACATTATATTACCTCACGACAGGTACACTGCCTTTTGTGTGTGTGGTTTAGTATTAGTAACAACCAATTAAAACTGAATTTGTGCAATAAATCTTTATCAAAATACATATTATCTGCACATCCATCAAGTTTTTGGCGCCGTTGCCGGGGACACACGGCAGTTTGAAAGACAAACTAAATTTTTGACTATCTTGCATATAACCTGTTAATATATTTTTGTTTAAACTTCATTTTCATTTTTAGGTAGTTTGCCTTAGTTAGTTTAGTTATTTTTGCCTGATTCATTTTAAGCCTTAGTTAGTTTATGCTTCCTTAAGTTAGTGTATGTCTGATTCTTCTAGTTCTAAACTTGTTCCGCCTCTTGCGGAAACCGAACGATTTTTCCATCAAAGATTGCGCAAAAGATCACAACAAGAAGCACCAGTAATTGAAGAATACATTTTGGAAGATACACCATCCGAAGAAGACATGGCTAACCAAGACGAGGAAATGAAGATGACACACTATGCCACACCGTCAATAGATGGTTATGAGTCTAGTGTTGTCCAACCAGCAATAGCGGCCAACAATTTCGAGATTAAGTCTAGTATTATCCAACTTGTAGAAAAATCTGTTCAGTTCCATGGGTTACAAGACGAAGATCCTAATGCTCACATCTCACGATTCCTTCAAATCTGTGCGACCTTCAAAATCAATAACTGTTCAGACGACGCCATTCGACTAAGACTTTTTCCATTTTCACTTCGAGGCCGAGCCATCGATTGGCTTGATTCACTTCCGTATGGTTCCATCACCACATGGGCGGGAATGGCTTAACAATTCCTTTTGAAATACTTTCCACCCGATCGTACTGCCAAACTAAGAAGCAGCATCACAAGTTTCCGCCAAGACGACGATGAATCATTACACGCAGCATGGAAGAGATATAAAAGTCTCCTTCGGAGATGCCCACATCACGGACTTGATCTGTGCTTGCAGTGTCAAACCTTTTACGATGCAATCAGCGGAGCCCATAAGCAAGCGGTAGACCAAAGTGTGGGAGGAGATTTCGGAAGTGTCACGCCAACAGAAGCATATCAAGCTTTAGAAAGAGCAGCTAAGAAGAGCTTTGCTTACAATCCATTAAGAACCACACCCAGTTCTAAAGGTATTCATCAAGTAGACTCTGGAACCCTAATTGCAGCCCAATTAGAAGCTCTAACCAAAAAATTTAAACAATTGCAAAGCGAGCTAAAGAAAACTCCAACACGATGCAACACATGTGGAAATTCACACAAGACAAACGAGTGCCCACAAGGCATTATGATGGTTGAAGATGTTGACTACGTAGGAGGCCCAAACAACTCATACAATTCAAATTGGAGAAGCAACTCGAATTATAGAGATGCTGGCAATAACCAACAATCATCTGGATTCAACCGAAGGCTACCTTACCAACAACAGAAACCACCATACCAAGGTCCAAGCAGTAGTAACCAAGACCGTGGAGCATCATCAAGGGAAGACTTATTACAACAATTGTTGTTAACCACACAAGCCACAGATGAGTACATCCAGAAATCTGATCGAAGAAATGAGGAGAGGTTCCAAAGAAACGAAGCTGACATCAAAAGCAACAAAGCCTCATTACAAACCATAGAGCACCAAGTAGGTCAAATTGCACAACAACTATCTGAAAGACCTCAAGGAGCTTTGCCCAGCAACACTGTGACAAACCCTAATGCTCAAGTCAAAGCCATCACCACCAGGAGTGGCAAAACCACTCAAGGTGATGCACCCGCATTACAACCCATCCTTGAAGAAGTAGAAACTGAAACTCCAAGTAATGCGAGTGATAAGCAAAAGCAACCTGTTGTTATTGAAGAACCAGCAAAGAAATACGTTCCACCACCACCTTATGTTCCACCACCTCCATATCCAGGTCGTTTGAGACAACAAAGAATGGAGGCACAATATGGCAAATTCTTTGGGTTGTTGAAGCAACTCCACATCAATCTACCCTTGGTTGAGGCCTTAGCACAAATGCCAAACTACGCTAAGTTTCTAAAAGGTGTCTTGTCAAACAAAAAGAAGCTGGAAGAGTTATCACACTTAGTTTTAAATGAGGAATGCTCTGCGGTTCTTTAAAACAAACTACCTCAAAAGATGATTGATCCAGGAAGTTTCACCATACCTTGCCTAATAGGAAATCTCTCTGTTAGTAATGCGTTAGCTGATTTAGGTGCTAGCATTAACCTTATGCCTTATGCGGTTTTTGAAAAATTAAACCTAGGTGAGCCTAGACCTACCCGTATGAGCATCCAGTTAGCTGACCGTTCTGTCAAAATATCCGAGGGGCATCGTTGAATATCTCTTAGTTAAAATTGACAAATTCGTATTTCCCGTTGATTTTGTGATCCTAGACATGGATGAGGACAAAAATGTTCCTCTTGTCCTAGGTCGAACTTTCTTAGCGACTGCTCGAGCCCTCATTGATGTTTGTACAGGCAAACTCACGCTTAGAGTAGACGAGGAGGAAGTAACTTTTGATATAGGCAAATCCATGAAACACCCTCAACATCATGATGAGTCACTCTATTACGTTGATGCTTACGTTTCGATCATAAGCCGTCATTTGAAGGAAGCCCTTCAAAATGAACCTTGTAATACTCAAAATAGAAGTCACAATCACCGAACCCATCTGTGAGAACCAACCATTCCAAGACTTGAAGTTGACGAAACATCATTTCATCAAGAAGCATTTGAGATCATTGAGCAAGACTTAGAACCAAAAGCCAAACCTTCTATCGAAGACCCTCCGGTCTTAGAGCTCAAAGAACTTCCATTTCATCTCGAATACGCTTTTCTTGAAAACACATCTCAACTTTTTGTCATAATCTCATCCGCCTTATCAATTGATGAGAAGAACAAGTTGCTCAATGTGCTTAAGGCACACAAACGAGCAATTGCATGGAAAATCATGGACATCAAGGGAATCAATCCATCCTTTTGCACTCATAAAATATTGATGGAGGAGAACTTCAAATCCGTCATTCAACCTAAAAGATGTTTAAACCCGAGCATGCAAGAGGTGGTGAAGAAAGAAGTAATCAAACTGCTAGATGCCGGTTTGATTTACCCTATTTCTAATTCGCCTTGGGTCAGTCCCGTCCAAGTTGTTCTAAAGAAAGGAGGAATGACTGTTGTAACTAACGAGAAGAATGAGCTTATTCCCACTCGTACAGTTACAGGATGGAGAGTTTGCATAGACTATCGCAAACTCAATGACGCCACAAGGAAAGATCACTTCCCTCTTCCTTTCATCGACCAAATGCTTGAGAGATTGTCTGGAAAATTGTTCTATTGTTTCCTGGATGGTTTCTCAGGTTATTTTCAAATTCGTATTGCTCCCGAAGATCAAGAAAAGACAACATTCACCTGTCCATATGGCACATTTGCTTATCGGCAAATGCCCTTTGGATTGTGTAATGCTCCTGCTACATTTCAAAGATGCATGGTAGCAATTTTTCATGACATGATTGAACACTCAATGGAAGTTTTCATGGATGATATCTCCATCTTTGGAAACTCATTTGAGCAATGTCTTGAAAACCTGGAAAAGATGCTAGTTAGATGTGAAGACTCCAACCTTGTTTTAAATTGGGAAAAGTGCCACTTCATGGTTACGGAAGGAATAGTGTTAGGACACAAAATCTCTCGAGCGGGGCTTGAAGTCGATCAAGCCAAAGTCGACACTATTTCTAAACTTCCGCATCCCACAACCGTGAAAGACATCAGAAGTTTCCTAGGACATGCAGGATTCTACCGTCGTTTCATTAGAGATTTTTCAAAAATCGCTCGACCAATGACTCAACTTCTGGAGAAAGACGCGAAATTTGTATTTTCTGATGAATGCATTAGTGCATTCAAATTGCTTAAGGAGAGATTGGTAACTGCTCCAATCATGGTTTCCCTAGATTGGACGCTACCATTTGAACTCATGTGCGATGCAAGCAATTTCGCGGTAGGAGCTGTCTTAGGACAGAGGAAAGACAAGCAATTTCACCAAATTCATTATGCGAGCAAAACCCTAAACGACGCACAAGAAAACTACACTACCACCGAAAAAGAACTTCTTGCGGTAGTTTTCGCATTCGATAAATTCCGTTCATATCTCATCCTTTGAAAGACAATTGTTTACACCGATCATGCAGCCCTTCGTTTTTGTTCAACAAACAAGATGCAAAGCCGAGATTGATTCGTTGGATTCTTCTGCTTCAAGAATTTGATATCGAAATTCGTGATAAGAAAGGAGCGGAAAATCTAGCGGCTGATCATCTCTCGCGTCTTGAGGATTCAAGTCCTTCACAAACTGAGGAAGCCAAAATAAACGACAATTTTCCTCACGAATTCCTTATGCACATTCAATCCTCAATCGATGAACACCCTTGGTTCGCCGATTTTTCAAATTACTTAGCAAGCGGAATCCTTCTCAAAGGAATGACTTATCAGCAAAATAAGAAGTTCTTTACTGATATCAAACATTACTATTGGGAGGACCCGTATCTGTTCAGAATCAGTGCTGACCAGCTCATTCGAAGATGCGTATACGGAAGTGAAGCAGAACAAATTCTAAGGCACTGTCATGAAATACCCACAGGAGACAGCATGGAGCAACCTTAACAGCCAAGAAAGTATTCGACTCAGGATTTTACTGGCCCACGATCTTCAAAGATGCTCATAACATGGTACGCACCTGTGATGCATGTCAAAGAGCAACCAATATCTCAACACGGGATGAGATGCCTCAGAAACCAGTTCAAGTATGCGAGATATTTGATATATGGGGTATTGATTTCATGGGGCCATTCCCGGTGTCATTTGGCTATCGTTACATCTTGGTAGCAGTTGATTACGTTTCAAAATGGGCTGAAGCTCAAGCCCTGCCTACTAATGATGCCAAGAACGTTGTCAAATTCCTTAAGAAACTATTTTCTCGTTTTGGTGCCCCCATAGCTCTGATTAGTGACTGAGGAACTCATTTCTGTAACAATCAGCTTGAAAGAGCAATGGCACGTTATGGAGTTCACCATCGCTTTACAACTGCTTACCATCCACAAGCGAATGGGCAAGCCGAAGTCACTAACCGAGGTATCAAACGAATCCTTGAGAAAACTGTAGGTCAAAATCACAAGGAATGGTATACCAAGTTAGATGATGCATTATGGGCTTTTCAAACGGCCTATAAGACTCCCATCGGCACAACAACGTTTAAACTAGTTTATGGGAAGTCGTGTCATCTACATGTAGAACTAGAGCACAAGGCCTTTTGGGCACTTAAAGCAGCAAACCTGGACCAAGACCTTGCAGGAAAGAATCGATTCCTACAAATTCACGAATTGGAGGAATTGAGGGAACAGCGTACGAAACCGCTAGGGTTTACAAAGAAAAGACAAGGAAATTCCACGACGCTCGATTAAAGAGCACAAAACAATTTCATGTGGGAGAACGTGTCTTACTGTATAACTCTCGTTTACGTTTATTTCCTGGAAAACTGAAATCACGTTGGTCTGGACCTTATACGATCAAAAACGTGTTTCTGAATGGTGCCATTGAAATTTACAACCACGCAGGTTTAAGTTTCAAAGTAAATGGTCATCGTTTGAAACCGTCTAACGATGGACCAACCAAGATTCCTTCGGAAAAATTAAACCTCCACCCCAACGAAAACTAAGTATGGGGAAGGGTCATGCCGAAGACCCGAAATTTAAACGCGGCACCTGTACATAAATTTTTCTCACTTTTTAGCAATTTTTAGGACTTCACAAGCACAAGCACGGGGTCGTGCCTCATCAAGCACGCCCCCGTGTCTCTGACAAATTTTTTCCACGATCTCCGCTGACGACTCTGGAACGTTGCACGTCAAATTTAAGACGATTTCTGACAAGCATGGGGCCGTGCCTAGCCAAGCACGCCCCCGTGTTCACTTTTCACGACCTGTATATAAATCCCATACTTGTTCCATTCTTTCATCACACTTATTCCTGCTCAAAAACGTCTAAAAAAATGAAAGAATCAAGTCACGGAAGCTCAAATTGGAATCCTGCGAAGAAACCGCGTTCTGAAACGCGAGAGCCGACGACTCAAGAATATTTCTTCAAAATGCATGAACTAATCAAGCAATTGACAGAAATGAACCTCGTTGCTTCCCAATGCTTAGCTGAACTTATCCAAAAAGTTCAATAGATGAGCGAGGAACTAATTTCCATTAACTAGCAGCTTGCGGAATTGAGCAACCGCACTTCTCACTATCCCATGACAAACCTTCCACACGAAATGTGTGGAGGTTTCTTTTAGAAGCATTCCGTGATGTGTTAAGTGCGCTGTTGCGCGTTAAAGAGTCTGGTTTTGTTGTTTCAGATTCTCGGCCTTTAACGTATCGTGTAACCGTAGGATCCTAGGGAATGTGATTTTCAATTTGGCTTGTGTTATTAACTATAGGACTATTTTCGTATCTTTTCTGATGATTTGGAAGTGATAAAACTTAACCGGGAAAATTACATAACGCGCGAAACTTAAAAACGGAACAACAAAAGACTGAAATCGAACACTAACACATGAACACGGCCCCGTGCTCAAAGAGGCACGCCCCCGTGTTCGACAAAAAATGACACCACCTGACATTTTTCAGCCTTTTGTCTTGTTTCCCATCAATTTTGCATGATAAAAACCGAACTAATATGCCTGCAAAGTCGTATCCACTTTCAATTCCATCTTGTTTTCCATTTTCCTTTCATCTTTCCAAGTGTTCTTGCAAGAGTATTTGGCCAAGAGGTTAGTATACTAATTCCTATGATTATGAAAGTCATTTACATGTAGTTAGGTGATTAGGTCTCTAAACAACCGAAATCCTAACAATTATGTGTAAACACTTGTTCTTAAACGTGTTATGGAATGATGAATGCTTTTAACCTACTTGTTCATGTTTATTCTTGTAGTAGCTTAGTGTTAATTAGTGTGTTTAGTAAGATATTAGTATGTTTAGTTAGTTAGTTAGTTGTTTTCTTTTATTGTTAACAAGACTATCTTCATAATTCGTGGTGAAACCTTTGTTAATCATGTTCAAGTTACAAGAATTCTCAAGTGATGTAAAACAATATATATTTTGAGTATCTTGAATTATTAACAAATGATTAAAATGTTAAAGTATAATCTTTGATTTTTGAAGCAAGAAAATGTTAAACCCATGCTTAATCAACGATTTACAAACAAAACCACGATTGCTCGAGTCAAGATTTCATGCCTAAACATGTTAACCGCACCCCCACGTTTTACAAAGCGCACCCCCATGTTCAAAAATTTTCCTTGGATGATAAATTCTTAACTATTTTTGAACATGAATTGAATCATTATGATGTTATGTCTTGAAAAACATATGATTTTCACTAACATCATGAGACTGCTTAAGAAATTTGTTTTGTCTAGATTAACTTATTTTTAAAATTTCAGGATCATGGATCATCCCTACTTACAGTTTGGAGGGAGCCGCGAGAGATGGTGTCATGATAGACTTCAAAGATTGCTACAAAGGGTCGAAAGATCCCACTTACAAGCAGATGAAGAAACACTAGCGGCACTCGGACAGCTAGAAAGATATAATAATTTATTAAGTGTTCAGTGGAAACGTTTATTTTCACAAAATAGACCTTCCGTTTATGAACTAACTCTTGAATTTTTAGCATCTTTTAATTTAGCATGAAAGACTCTGATCCTTGGGATGAAAGTGCAGTTTCATTCAGACTAGCTGGGAATTGGCATAAAACATCCATTGCCTTGTTTGGTGTCTATCTTGGAATATACACGGAACAAGAAATGGAGGAGGAGGCAATATCTGGAATGCCGGCGTATCATACCTTCCCGGACGAGGAAAGTAGAGACGCGGAAAGTGGTGCAATGAGGAAAGCATTTTGGGAGCGGATTGGAACCGGAGGGTTCAACTCGAGCAAAACAAAAAGCAATCAGATACGAGACCCGCTGCTGCGATACATTCATCGGTTACTCAGCCATTCCATAACAGCTCGTGGTCAAAGCGAGGTAGTTGTTAATTTGAGGGACTTGTTTATTTTAATTGTATGGTTAATCAGTTGCCATGTAATATTGGGTATTTGTTTTGTAATCTTTTTGCCAGGAATGCGATTGCAGGTGCTCCAACACCCATGTTTGAAGGAAGCTGGATTTTGAACTTATATGAAAGCTATGGTTATAACACTGAGGGAACCGTAGGAGTGATGCCGGGACTGTTAGACTTGAGCATTTGTACAAGTATGTACATGGTGACAAGCTTACCAAATGGGCAGCCGAGATTCATGGATAAGAAGGGACAAATCTGGGATCTGGCGGATCCCAAAGAAATTATCATGGACCTCGACATGCCGATACAGCCGGAAGGAGCCGGAGCTGGATCTTCAAGTTCACGTACAAGGGAATTCCCAACCATGTTAGACCTTTATGAGTCAATTCCAAACCACCGAAACCCATGCAAGGAGATCATTTGAATATGCCCAACGAGCATTCAACCGAGTCGAAAATCTGCATTCCCGAGTCATGACTTGAGCAAAGATGTCACGTACATCAGAAACCGAATGTACCACGAGTGGGGGGATATCCCACCACAAAGCCCTTGAAAACCGTATCATTTTCGGGGCCCCGGCACAGTTGTTTTGTGCCAATCTATCTTTTAATTTATGTCATTTTGTTTTTATTTTGTGTGTTTAGGATTTTAATGCTTTCAATAAATTGGTGACATTTCAGGTGATACCGAGGATTCTAACAACACGACGGCAACCAAACACAAGTGAAAAATTCATCATTTTTAGGGGAGTTATTTCATTACCCTTTCTCGATCCTGAATATGTTAATCACATTGAGGACAATGTGAATTTTAAGTGTGGGGATGGGAGTAATGCATTTGACTTTGCTAAAAAGGTCCAAATTAAACTTTTTAAGAAAAGATCACTTACCAAGTAATTTTTGTGACAAGAAACCAAAAATTTAATATAATTTTTGATAAACCAAATTATAAATATACGTTTTCGGGAAACAAAGAAGTAAATCCATGACGTCCAAATAAAAATTGAAAATGTTTTTTGTGATATCCTTAAAAGCAATAATCTAGTAAAATATCTAATCATGTAAAATGAAACACTTTTACCCAATTCCACTGTATGTGAGTTTATTTTTGAGCCTTAAACAAGCTTTTGCAAATTGCAATTCTACTTTCATTCTGGATTTAATTGAGGGTGCCATATGATACGTGTGATTAGAACTTGCTTTGGGTATACATTTCAAGACCTTAATTAGTATTTGTTGCATAAAAATGAGTTAGGCACTAGGAAACCTTAACCATTCAAGCCCCAACCATTGTCTTTAATTTTCCTTACCCGAACATCAACCCTAGTTAGCCCCGTTGAGCTTAAACGTTTTTATCTTTCAATCACCCGAGTCACCAAGTCACTTAACTAAAAAGCCTTCAACAAAACCCGTTTTCGTTAAAGACACGTTTTTGGCTTATAAAAAAATAAAAAATATATATATATTTGGTCTTTTACCGGCAGACCTTAAAGAACTAGGATGCATTCTTTTGATTTCAATTTGCTTTGTTGCCTTCATCACGCAAAACCGGGACTTCCCCCGGAAATCCGCGAACAAATTTTCAATCTCACGTTTGACGCAAGAAAGAAATGGCGAAAAAAGGAACAAGTTCCGCCATTTTGTGGGATTTCAAAAAGTGCTATAAAGAGACGGGGAAAAAGATATGAAAGATGCCCGAATTGTGGAGATTGGTCCCATATTGGAAAATGCAAAAAGAATCAAACTGAATCTCAATACGAACACACATAATTAATCCGATTGTGTGCTATTAGGCTTTAAGCCGAACGATCCTTGAGAAAGGAATGTTTTGTGTATCTTCGGGTAAAAGATGAAGTACGATTCTTGAAAGCAAAATACGGTCTTGACAATCTGACCTTAAACGAGTCCTCACGCTAGCATATCCCTTCTAGCTTGAAGTATTGTATAGGGAACCTTTATTGCTTTCCTTGTAGTTTATGTTAGGAAAATAAGCCAAGATCGTCGTCTTTAGCAATTAGCCACTCTTTCCGAATATTCCATACCCGATCCCGAGCCAAGTTACAACCCATCAAAGACCTAATGATTTATGAAAATAAATATCTAAGTAGGTGGAGATTTGATCCCTTAACAAGCATATGATTTCACATGTATTCATACTAGGCAATTGAGTGTATTAGTCATACTTAATCTTGATTATGACTCCATATATTTAGCCGAGTGTGAGTGCATCTTGTGAGAAGTGTGGATTTTTACATGATAATAATCTTTACTAACCAACCTATTGCTTGCTAGAATATCATTTTACATATGCTTAGAATATTTATATATGGATGAAAATAGTATTTACTTGCATACTTCTCGAAAGACATGTTTATAATTTGATTTATTTGGTTTTTGATGGAATTGTCATTTTATGTGATTTTTGCTTGAGGACAAGCAAAGTTCAAGTGTGGGGATGTTTGATGTGCTCCAAATTATACATAAAAATCCTATCAAAAGCACATCAATTATTCCTTAATATCTTCCTTAAAATGATGAAAATGTATTTAAAAGTGTTAAATTGTGTTTTCAGGTGTTTAAAAGGGCAAGATGGACAAAAGGAGTATATTTAACAAGAAATTGAAGTGATCCGAGCTTCGGACTCCAAGCATGGGGCCGTGCCTCATTAAGCACGCCCCCATGCCTTGCCAGAAACACACCCCCGTGCTAAATTAACACACCCCCGTGCTTGGACATCTGACAAGGACAAAAGTACTGTCCCCTGAAAGTAGACACGGGGCCGTGCCCCTTAAGACACGGGGCCGTGCCCCACCTCCAACACGGGGCCGTGCCCCACCTCCAACACGGGGCCGTGCCCCATTTAGCACAGGGTCGTGCCCGACACAACCTGCATGTACGAGCCGACCAACTTTTGTAAGCATTGTACTAGCACAGGGCCGTGCCTTTTAGGCACGGGGCCGTGCTTAAACACTCCGGAAAACCTATAAATAGAAGCCTAAGCTCACCATTTTTGGCAAGCTTTGGTGGGAGAGTTACTCTACTGAATTCTCTCGGGAATCAAGACTTCAAGATCATTCGGAGGCTCAGGAGGTGCATACAACACTTGGAAGAAGCTTGGGATCACCTAAACGTCATCCATTGTGGATTATCGGTTTGATTGTTCCATTTCACCGATGATCACTTATCTATCTTCTTTGTTATCTGTTGTTATGTTAAAGCTCATCATGAGCTAAACTCTATTTATCATCCTAATCGGATGAAGCTTATGTAATTTGTGATGAACTAATGGTGTGATAAATATTATGTTAATGTTATGGTGGTCTTGGGAAAACTATTGATGGGTAGCATCAACATTTGAACGGGAAGTTATAACTTTATGGTTTGTGATTGTGATTGTCATACAAGGTTGAAAACCGTATGATTAACTTTCATTCACAAAACCGGTCTTCATAATAAATCCATGGCTAATGAACTAGAAATGGTTATTAGAAATCATATCACTTTAACTTTCTGATCATTTGCGGGTTCCCTTTTATTAGTTCGGAATCTTCAGTAATTGTTACGGTTTTCTAAAATTAATGGTATGTTAGGAAGGAAACTGATCAACTCTCTTTTTAACATTAAATTATGTTTTCAGAAATCGTATGTCAAATAGGACACAAAAGATTCACCTACATTACTAGGGCTTTGATCTGAGCAGTAAACTCAGCCTGACAGGATCAAGTCACTACGGCAGCAGGATAGACGAGAAATCGCGCCGGCTCATCTTTATAAACATTAACATAATTACATTAATCAATATCTTTAAATCACATCACCAATTCATCACAATTACATAAGTGAAGTCTAATTAGGATGATAACTTTTATTCCCTGATTTTAAATCCAAACGCTTCAATTCTTAGTTTACTTTCTTTTTATTATTGTTTACTTTTAAACCCTAAAAATCTTTCCAATACAAAATATCACTTTCTTTAACAAAAACCAAATCTGATAGTCAAACATCAAGTTTGTTGAGTAGGCTAGGTGTGTCCACGGATTGATACTCGGTTCTTACCAACACTATATTACCTCACGACAGGTACACTGCCTTTTGTGTGTGTGGTTTAGTATTAGTAACAACCAATTAAAACTGAATCTGTGCAATAAATCTTTATCAAAATATATACTATCTGCACTCCACCAGGCATCGTAGATTAAGCCATGTTAATTTTAAAATATTTAACAAATTAGTAAAAAACAATCTCGTTAGAGGACTCTCTTCAAAAGATTTTTCTGTTAACGAAAAATGTATGGCTTGTGCCAAGGGCAAACAACACAAGAAACCACATAAGCCCAAACTTCTAAATAGCATATATAGTCCTCTCGAGTTGTTACATACTGATTTGTTTGGCCCAATTAGCATTAAATCTATTGCTAAAAAATCATTTTGTCTTGTTGTTACAGATGATTTCTCCATATATTCATGGGTAAGGTTTCTTGCACACAAAGGAGAGGTTGTTGAAGAATTGCAGAAGTTGATTCTTTCTATCGAAACAATCAGCAAGAGAAAGGTTATGGGTCTGAGAAGTGACAATGGCACTGAATTCAAAAATCAGATTCTTGATTCATTCTGTGCTCAAAGGGGGATTGTGAGACAATTTAGTGCTGCAAGAACTCCTCAACAGAATGGTATAGCGGAACGAAAGAATCGCACTCTCATTGAAGCTGTTCGTACAATGCTGATAGAATCTTCGTTACCCATTATCTTTTGGGCAGAAGCTGTAAACTGTGCTTCATATGTTCTAAACCGAGTGTTGATTGTGAAGGACAAAATGAAGACTCCTTATGAACTTTTTCATAAGAGGAAACCTCTAATTGATTTCTTTCGGCCATTTGGTTGTTGTTGAACTCTTCTGAATACTCAATCTCAAATGACAAAGTTCGGTGCCGTATCTGATGAGTGTTACTTTGTTGGTTACTCTTCTTCTCAAAAGGCATATCGGGTTTATAACAAGAGAACACGTATTGTTCAAGAGTCGTTCTATGTTGATTGGCAGGAGTCTAACTCTTCTGATGTTTGATCTGAACCAGCATGGTTCTTTGACTCCGATACTGTGTTTAATTCTTTCAATCTTCCAGTTTTCGACGATGATGCGTCCACTCCAAATGCTCAAACCAATATTATCTCCTCCACTCCATCATCTGTCCATTCCAACTCGTCAACAAATGAAGCCATTTCAGCTGATGTTAGTTCATCTTCTCCATTGCTTGCTCCAGCGCCAACACCTGATTCTTCATCACCTACACCTTCTCCAATGCTTGATCCAGCACCAACATCTGATTCTCCCACATCTAATCTTTCACCATCTGTGAGTGAAACTTCTCCAAACATCTTTCCTTCAGCCACCGACTACAAAAGTTTGAAAGATCATCCTCTTGATAATGTTATTGGATCTATCACTGATGGTGTTCGGACGCGGAGTCAATCTGGTATGATTAATATATGCCTCTTCTCGTGCTTCATCTCTCAAACTGTCCCGAAAAATATGCATGTTGCTCTACTGGATCCATGCTGGGTGGAGTAAATGCAATTGGAGCTTCAACAATTCAGAAAGCTTAAAGTTTGGACCTTGGTTGACTTGCCTCCTAAAAAATGCCCAATTGGTACAAAATGGGTGTTTAAGAACAAACCAGATGATCGTGGTGTGGTGGTGCGTAACAAGTCTAGACTAGTTGTGCAAGGTTTTGCTCAAGAAGAAGGGATTGACTATACTGAAGTCTTTGCTCTAGTCGCCCGTCTTGAAGCAATCAGAATTTTTCTTGCTCATGCTGCTCATAAACAGTTCAAGTCTATCAGATGGATGTGAAGTGTGCTTTTCTCTATGGAGACATTGATGAGGAGATATATGTGTGTCAACCACCAGGTTTTGAGGCTCCTGACTTTCCTGATAAAGTCTTTAATCTTGACAAGTCTCTGTATGGTCTTCATCAAGCACCTAGGATCAGGTATGAGACCCTCACACAGTATCTTTTAAGCAATGGTTTCTCTCACGGTATCATCGATATGACTCTCTTCAAAAAGGAAGTGAATGGTGAAATGCTTTTTGTCCAAGTTTACGTTAACGATATTATTTTTGGATCTACCAATTCTCTATTATGTAGGGAGTTCAAAGAAGTGATGCGTCAAAGGTTTGAAATGAGTATGATAGGAGAAATGTGCGTCTTTCTTGGTTTACAAGTTGAACAAAAGCAAGAAGGAATTCTTATTCATCAGGAGAAGTATATTAAATATATCTTGTAGAAATTCAAGATGGATGACGCCTCTCCTGAGATGACTCCATTTACTGCTCAGACTTGTCTCACTCCTGACGAGAACGGGAAACCAGTTGATCCTCATCTCTATAGATCCATGATCGATTCCCTCATGTATCTTACAGCAAGTCGTCCTTATATCACTTTTGCTGTTGGATACTGTGCTCGATATCAGTCGACCCCAAAAGAGTCCCATGAGAAAGCTGTCAAGAGAATATTTCGTTATCTAAAGGCTCATCTCTTTTAGGTCTTTGGTATCCATATGGAGGGAATTTTGATTTACATGCTTATTCTGATAGTGATTCTAATGGTTGCAGGTTAAACAGAAAATCAGTGTCCGGAGGTTGTCAATACCTAGGAAATTGTTTGGTGTCCTGGCAGAGCAAGAAACAGACCACTGTCTTTCTTTCTAGAGAAGCATAATACATTTCTGCCTCTAGCTGTTGTTCTCAAGTTCTTTGGATACAACACCAAATGATTGACTACGGAATTAACTTTCTCCACACGCCGTTATTTTGCGACAACGAAGCAGCCATTGGGATTGCAAAAAATCCTATTCATCATTCCCGAACCAAGCATATCGAAACACGGATTCATGCAATTCGTGATGCTCAAGAAAAGGGTTTCATCGATATTATACCCATTGACACAAAACATCAAAAGGCTGATCTTTTCACAAAAACTTTTGATAAACCCCGTTTTTATGAATTGATCTCTATGCTCGGGTTAATATCCTTTTAAACCTTCTTTAAATAAAAAAATAATAATAAAAAAATAAAATAAAAAAAAATAAAAAAAAAACATAAAAATAAAAAATAAAAAAAATAAAAAAAATAAAAAAAATATATAATTAAATTTTATATCCTTTGAAAATAAAATTTTGGGGGAGTAACTAAGTAACCTGAGTGCTGAATTTGAAATGACGAGAAATGATTTATATCTTCTGGATATGTTCCTTTATGCATGACTGGTGCTAAAATGAGAAATGATAGTAACTGATGCTGGTCTCTGTTTCACATCTTATTTTTTTATTAAATATTAAAGTCAAAAGAAACAAACAGATTCTTTAATGATATGCTTGGTAGGCTCTGCCCGAAGAATAAAGTACAAATCAACAATATGATTTAAATTAAAATCCTTGCTTAAGGACATCTGGATTTACGCGATCATTTTGGCCTGCACAAAAATTGAGTCGTGACAAAAATTGGATTGAGAATTGATCTTTCACCCACCATGATACGAATCATATAAGCTATATCTTTGAGTCATGTCTGGTGTATTTATATTTCTTGTGTTTGTGCTAATCTCCTCTGCTGTATGGAAGTACTGACCTGGAGTGATGATCTCCTCTGCTGTACGATAGTACTAACCTGAAGCTCTCATCGGCGCATGATTAAATGGTCATCTCCTTTGTTATACGTGAGTATAGACCTGGAGCTCTCACCATCTTGGTCTAAGTAGTGTCAAATCATCTAAATGATGAATTCATCACAGAATGCAATATTCTGTTGATAATATCTTGCACACTAATGAACAAGCCTTGCTCTGTAAAGATGGTTACAAAATTCAAGAAATCCTGAGGTTGGGTGAGGGTTTTTGCCAAATGATTGTGGGGTCCTAGCATTCTAAAGTGTTTAATCGAAACTCAACAAATCATAAGCTGCTTGTTGAAAAAGGATAAGGCATGGGTTTAAGTGGACAAATATCTCAGCAATCATTTTTGATCTGTTTAAGAATTTCAACAATTCCTTTGCAGATTGTGATCAGATCTAGCTATCAGTATGATCTCATTGCCGGTCGATGATTAAAATCATCTTTGTGTTAATGTATATCTGGAGGATGTGATCTCTGATTGATTTAGATCTCAGTGTTTGAAGTTAATTTTACAAAAAAAAAGGCGAAACTACACTTTCGCTCCTTGTTTTGCTAGAAGAAATTGCAATTTTGCTCGGCTCGCTCATTATCTTATCTGTATATCCGTTGGCGAAATTGCAACTTCTCTTGGCGAAACTGTAAATTCATTTGGTGAATCTATATTTTCGCTATCTGCGAAACTATAAGCTATTTAAGTCTTTTTGCGAAATTATCTCCTCACTTTCGCACTTTCGTATCTTCCGGCTTTTTTTTTAGGTTTTTCCGGAAACTTTTTCTTGGATTCGTAATTTTAGAGTGTTGTTTAGTTGTTTTGTTTGCTCTCTGTTCCCCTGTGAGTTTCGATCTCTAGACATTCTTTTAATCGTGTTAATAATAACACATTCTAAGACGATTTAATTGTGTCTCTTCGGTGTCTTCGCTGTTCATCCAGCGAAACTACTGATTATCCTGCGAAACTGAACGAAAGTTCTTCACATTTTAGCGAAACTGTGAGATTATGCCGTCCATGCGAACCTTACAGTTTCGCCGACCTAGTTTCAGTTTCGCCGAATTCGAACATAAGTCTGTACAGTTTTGCCTGGTCGAAACTATCTTTCTTGGTTAGCGAAATTGATTTGTTTAAGTTAGCGAAACTACATTTTCGCCGGCCGAAACTGTCAGCGAATCTATTTTTTTTTGGCAAGCAATATTCATTTTTTTAATTTTTCTTTTATTCTTTTCTTAATTCCTTAATTTCTTATTCAACTTATCTGATCTCTTTTTCAGGATCTCATGGCTAACTTAAAGTTTGATGAGCGGAACAATATTACTGCTATTCTGGATGATACACATCCAAAGGCTGCTGGATTTAGAGATTGTATCAGATGACTACAAAGATCACCCATAGCCCATGCCATATATCATACGACTACCATTTATGATATTCATATCAAAGACTTTTGGCGATCTACAGAGTATGACATACGAGGAAATTCACAAAGAATTACTGCTAAAGTCATTGATCAAGAAGTGATCATCACTACTGAGACTGTCTCGAGGATATTGAGACTAGACGAGGATTCTGGAGATGAAGTCAGCATGACAGACTCCAAGGTGTTCCAGGCCTTCAGAAGCATGGGATATGAGGGACTAGCCTTTGGTTCTCGCAAGGAGATGAAGAAGTCATTTCTATCCAAGGTGTGGAGGTTTATTGCTCATGTTTTTATCATGTGTCTTGATCACCGTAAAGATGGATCAGACGGTCTAAAGATTAATTGGGCGAAGGCAATGGTGTTATGTTGTAAAGGAGAGAAGGGCCAACATTTCCAAACTGATTTTTGCTTGCATGGCTGAGAACGTGATGGCCTTGAAGAAAGACAAATGGCTGCTATATCCTCGTTTCTTCAGATGATATTTGACGATCTTATACCTAATGTACCAAAACATGGAGAGATACAGAGGTTGGTACAAATGAATCCTCGCATTTTTGCTGATTGTTGTGCCATTCACCACGATTTCAGTGGAAAGATCACCCATCTTTGGGAAAATATGTATCCTCCAGAGTGATGGAGTTATATTAAACGAGTGGATGAATCAGAAAACAAAAGGGCTGAAGAAACCAGGGTACAGCGAACTGAAGCCACAAAGAAAAGAAAAAGGTATGTCAAGGGGAAAGATTACGACTTTGAGGAAGACATTGCTGAACAAGCTGAAGAAATAAGAGTAGAGAAAGAAAGAAGGTCGAAGAAGAAAGCCGATAATGCTGAATCTGAGAGACGATCCAAACATAGCCATGAAGGATTCACCGAAAGAAGGGAGGAAAGAGGAAACCTTGATGAAGACATGATTTTCAATCTGAATACTTACTTGGCAAATGAACTGAGTATGATCAAGACCAAACTTACAAACCAAGAGATTAGAGAAAAGCAAAAGGATGAAGTGATAGAAGGTATGCAAAATATGCTTGTTGATCAAAACTGATTACTGAAAAAGTTATTTGAAGAGATTACCCTTCTAAAAGCTGCAGCCGGCCTACTTGATCAACTAACTCAATCTGAGTTAGATGATCTGACTGACACTTCAAAGTACCCATTTCTGAATGTGGGTACTTCATCCAAGGCAGGAGAGGGCACATCTGGTGCAGCAACCACTGATGCTGGAGATGGTGAAACCAGAGCTGAGGATGGTGGAAGAAAGAATGAAGAAGAAATCTATGAGGCTGGGTTTGTTGATATGGGTCTTGATTTAGAAAAGGATTTAGTTGGAGAAGAAGTTATAAGGGAGAAGTATGTGGAGAGGAATGTTGAAAAGGGGAAGGGATTGATTGATGAAGAAGAGGATGATGAACAACTCATAGATTATGATTCTGAATCGAAGTTCTATGAGGTTGATGAGCGACCTCTGATCTATGTGGCAAAGGGATGCGGAAGATGTGTTTGAGATGGACAGAGCAGATTGGTTTGTAAAGGAGAATGAACCAGAAGAACTCACTCCCTTATTTCAACATTTGGGAGGGTTGAGTAAACAAGAGGCAGACAAGAAGATTATTAGCTGGGCTTACAATTCTGGCTAAAATGTTTATGATTAAGAGGAGGGGAGGTCATATCAGTTATTTGCATAAGAGGAAGGCCTTTAAGTCCTTGCTTAAATGGGACCTCAGGCGTCTGGCAACTCTACCTCTTCTACATGCACATTTGAGTGAGAGAGCCACCCTTCTGATGAAAGAAATACAGAACGGGCTTAATGACAACTTCGAATCATTTGGTTACATGAAGGCAGAACGGAGAAGGTCAAAGAAAGACAAGGACTGGGAAACGGGAAAGGGGCGAATTGTTCTGAGAATTAAACCACCAAAAACAGTTAAGAGAGCGAGATTATCAGATCCACTTCCCCCACAGCTACAGGATTTTGAGAAATGGTTATATGATAATAACACTGGGGAAGCTGTGATTAGGGTGAAAAATGGCAAAGAGTTTAAGGTCTTTGATCTTATGGAGTTGTTTTGTTTCTGTGATGAAGATCTATTGGTGTTATGTGAGAATCACATAAAGGCTGGGGCTGGAGAAGAGACTCGGAAAGAATCTAGTCTGTTTATGAATATTGCCAACAAGATTAGAGGAGTGAGATCTGAGGTGAAGAAGTTAGCTAAAAGGGTAAGGGCTCAAGATGACCTTAACATGGATATTCAAGATTTGACCAAGCAGTTTGAGAGGGCTAGTTGTCATCCCAAAGGATCTAGTGAAGAAGGAAGAGACCATGGAGAATCATGTGCTGAAGCTTCTGAGGAAGTTGTTACGGGAGGTAACGAAGACAAATCAAATGCAGAAGAGGAAACTGTAGCTGATAAGATAAATCAAGATGAGTGAAGACGGTGAGATCCAACCTAGGGGGAGTATTGAAGATCTTGCATAGGTTGGACTCACTTTAGTTTAGATTTTTTACTTTACTTGTAATAGGTCTTTTGTTGGTTTCCTTTTGTTTGTACTTAGATTTATGTTTTTAGCAGTCTAGCGAAACTGTGAGCGAAACTATAAGTTCGATCACAGTTAGCTGTTTTGCTTACCTGGCGAATCTACTGTTTTGCCGGGCGAAACTATAGTTTCGGCAGGACAGTTTCGCTGACAGCGAAACTGTCTGCAAAACTAAGACTACTATATATTCTTATGTCTATTTTCATTGTGGGGTAAGCTTGCAAAACCCTAATCGATTATCATTGTTGCAAGTTACCATTTCAAAGCAGTTAATACACAGAATTATCCTTGTGCTTTTTGTTATTGATTGTCATTGATCATTGTCTTATCATGAAAGAGTTATTATTGTGTTCAATCCTCTCTATTATTGTTGTTTAGCATATTTGTTGGATATTGAACGCTTCTTCATATCATTTGCACTGTAATTCGATCACATGGACCAACAATCTTCTGCTTGATTATCCTAATATGCTCATCCATTGTGGATAGAGATATAGGGCCAAGTCTCCTTCCGGAGAATCCATACAACTTCAAGAAGCTCATCATCATTTGTCTGTCAACAGACTTCATCATACTATTTTGGATGATGGCTCTTGACTTTGCAGCCTCTTCCCTCATCTTGCTCTTTGTTGCCTTTTGTTCTTTGAGTACTTGAAGTTCAAGCTGTTTGAGATACTCAAACTCAATGTACTCCAAGGACAAGGGAAGAAGTGTAGATGCCTGGTAGAGACCTGTGGCACTCAGGTAGTTGATCTTGTTTTGCCTATCTGTTTCCTTGTCTACCTGAGGTTCTTGTGTAGCTGCCACAGTCTGTTGCACAAGGCTTTCTTGAACTGGGGAGAGAGTAGCCTTGCATCCTTGTAGATACATGTGTACCTAGTTTCTGAGCTTAATGTAATATGTCTTTATTGTCTTACACATATGTAATTGAATGGGTACTTAATGAAATACAATGTGTGGTTGTGCTTATAATGTTTATTATTTCATTGATTAGTAGTTTAACGCTTATTGAACTGACTATATAGGTTTGTGTTGAATGAATCTTAATAATGTAATGATTAATCAACACTTTCAAACTTAGTAATATGAAGTTCTAATGCGAATGGCCAATGCGAATGGACCATACGCATGAACAACTTCATGCGAATGACTCAGTCGCACGACTGAACTAGGAGACTGGATCAGTCGCACGAGTGTAACATGAGATTGACTCAGTCGCACGACTAAACACTCAGTCATGCGAATGGATCAACCGCATGGCTCAATCGCACGACTGAACCATGCTAATGGTTCAGTCGCCCGAATGAGAAACCCTACCTATAAATACCACTTAATTCGTGGAAAAACGTAACAATTCAGAACCCTTCGACTACAGACGTACCCTAGCCATCCAGAGACCTCTAAGAACCTGTTCCAAGTTCATAGATCGCACTAGATCGATTCCATATCGTTCTTAACGTTTAGATTCAATTCATAATTGATTCTACGTACGTTCTCACTGATTGGATCGCGAATCAAATAGGATTCCGCACTATTTGATTCGGTATACACGTTAATCAGTTAGTATTTCGTTCAATACACGATCCTAACAAGTGGTATCAGAGCTTTGGCTCTTGATTACGTGTGATTCAATCGTTTTTGATACAAAAATTGTGTTTTTTCACTATAAACGCAATCTTTTCGTGTCAAACGGTGTCTTAAACATCTCATGCTCGTAAAGTTTGGTTTTTTTCCGGCATACGATAATTAGGGTTAGTGAAAATTCGTGTTTTTACGGCCAAAACACCTTAAACCTATGAATTTTCGAAATCCAGCAGCTTTAGTCGCATGATTTACTCAATCGTACGACTAGGTACATTCGCAATTCTCATACGCACGATTGGACTCATTCGTACCTCCATTCGTACGACTGAGCAGTCTATTCGCATTGTTCAACCGCATCAGTTCATTCGCCTGACTCAACCATCTGCATTAGTTCAGCCGCACGATTGAACCATTCGCATCGTTCAATCGCACGAATAGCCCAATCGCACACCTTCATTCGCACAAGTGAAACAGTTTGTTCCAAAGACTAAAGTTAATCGCAATGGAGGACCAATACTCAGCATTCACAATAGGGAGAGACTCACGTATTCAAAATCTACTGCTACTAGAGAGTGAAGTAGATAATCACAACAAACCCCTTAAGCTAATCACGTTAGATGAATTCCAACACTGGAAACAACGTTTCGAGATCTACTTAAACGGATTAGATCCCAATATGTGGGAAGCAATTGAGACGGGGTATAGTATGCCAGTAGGTGCTGATGGAGTCAAACTTACACTAGGTGGCATGACTGATGGACAAAAGGTCAAGTACAATGCTGAAAAGAGAGTTTATGCACTGCTTACTCAGTCAATTCCTAAGGACATCTTCCATCAATTTTCAAAGAACAAGCAAGCAAAGAAGCTGTGTGATGAGTTAGAAAAACGGTATGACGGGAATGCGTCATTAAAAGCTATAAAGGCTAAAGAGTTGAAGAAGGAGTTCGACAACTTCTCATCGATGGGTAATGAGAGTTTGGATGACGTCATCGATAGGTTCTACCACTTGATGAGTGAGCTGCACACTCATGGTGTCACAACGACCATGGAGGACAAGGTGTCAAACTTCGCAGATGGGTTGCTAGAGAAGTGGGCTTCTTTTGTCTCCAATCTCAGACAGAATGGTATGCTAGCGTAGTTGGATATAAATGATTTCATTCTGAAGCTGAGAGAGGAAGCATTAAGGATGAAATACAGAGATCAAAAGTCTTCTTATACTCAGTATCCGGCACTATACAACGCGACTCCACAAGCCAAAACGTCTAGAGCACCACTTCAGACAGCTTTTGTGTCAAGCTCAGCTGGTCCTTCTCAAGCCTCTACTTCAGGGTCAGAAACGTCAGGGTCGTCTGGTACCCAATACATTGCATTTGAAGCAAATGCTACAAGACTAAAGACCGAGAATCTTGATAATGTGACAGTAGTAGTAGCAAGAGAGCACATGGATCTCTTAGCAGCTGTAGTCCACTCCTATGATGGACTAGTTGCTGGGAGAATTGGAAACTGCCATCTGGCAGACGAGGACTACGAGCAGGTAGATGAGATAGAGCTGGAAAGGATGGATATAATGTGGGCCTTAGCAAGTGCTGTCCGGAGAGCTAAGAAGTTTGTCAAAAAGAACGGACAAAAAATGGTTGCAACTAAGGACACTACCTTTGGTTTTGACAAGAGCAAGGTGACCTGTTTCAACTGTGGAGAAAAGGGGCACTTCAAACGAGAGTGTGTGAAACCCAAGAAAACTGGAAACGGGAATCCATTCTCGTCCCTCACTCGTCAAGATAAGCCAACTAGCAGTCCTACTTCATCAAGCAAGGATCCTAAAGCCTTGACTGCTCATGATGACGAGGGACAGGACTGGAGCTTTTGGTTTGTCTCTCCAGGAGAATCAAACATTGCTAGTGTTGAGGACTTAGATGATGATTCAGGAGACTCAGGAGTACTCATTTCTCTTTGAGTAGGGGAAGAGTAGAGAGACTCATGGTACTCACGGAAACCTAAGTCTTCATCAGTATAGAATTCAAGGTTGGGAATGGGTTGATTTAAGTCTAAACGCTGGGGATGGTAACTGTCCCCTGAAGGTTGTTTACTTGAGTGTTGAGACTCAGAGTGAAGGCTTAATGCAGTTGAGCTTGTGAGCTCATCAGACTGAGCATGAGGAACCTCAGCACTGATTCTTGAAGAGATGGGAGTGGTTTGCTCCTCGGGGGAAGTGGGAGCTCTAGTATCCACTTCCTCCTGTATGGGTGAGTGTATGGGAGCCTGCACAAGCACAATAGCTTAAAAAGGGGTTCATTTGGATTTTCATTGGTAGGTGAGGGTGATTTGTGGTCTTTTTGGTGGTTGGGAGGTAGAAGGTGTGGGTTCAACACTAGCTTGTGTTGCTAGGTTGTCACCTTGAGCAATGAGCTCTAACATTTTTAGGACAATGGCTGTTTCTACCCCTGAGAAGCCTACAGTTGGCTTCTTCATGATTTTAAAGATGTCGGGCTTCATCTCTCCCAATTTAAGAATATTACCTATTTCCCTTAACTTTAAGCCCACTTCACAGTTGAGAATTTATTGAACATATCTAGGAAACATATAATACTCTAAGGAGTCCAAGTTAGCAAGCAAATTTGTGTAAACAAACTGAGAGTACCTAAACTTAACCCCTTGAACCATTCCATGCACTATGAAGGAGAGATCATCAGAAATCTGGTCCCACCCTCCATGCTTGTTTGACAAGCTGTGGATAACCACATGATGCAGGTATTTCCATTGGGATGAGACCTCCCTTTCTTAAAGGTCTTTACAAATAAATCTCCCTCATAGCCCATATGCTTAAAAGAATGATTAACAATTTCCTTTGGAATGGACAACTCTCCTTCTTCATCACCCAGTTGTAAGTGAGTGTTAATGATGACTGGAGTGATAAAGATTGTCCTCCCCTGCACTCTGGCAGACAGTGCGATCTCCCAATCCATAATGACCTCTTGGCAGGTCTTCCAAAATTCAAGTAGATGATCCTTACAGAGAGTAGGATCAATTGTTAGGGAGGTGAAATAGTTAGATAGAGCCAGAAAACGGCAAACCTCTAAGAAACTATCATCTTTCTCAGAGTTTAATAGAGCAACCTGTTGTGTTGCATGTGAAGTTGCATGGAGAAGTCAGGGTTGTTTCTGCAGTTTAGGTTGGCCATTTTAAGAAGTTTAAGGGTGAAGGAAGGTAAAAACAAAGGCGGTTTGAGAGAATTTAGGTTCTAGGTATAGTAAAACTAAAGAAGATAGTGAAAGAGGGGGGAACCGTTGGGTATTTATATGAAAAGGATTTGAGACAAAGTTAATGAAAGAGGATAAACTTTGAAATCCGGATGTCGGTCCCACCTCTGAAAAGTAGTTTACTTTTGCCCAAAAAGTAGTTTTCTTGGAAGTCGAGAAATCTTCCGAAAGTTATTTGCTCCGGAAGTTCTGAAGAAAAAGCTTCTGAAGGCAAATTGGCTTCGGAAGATATTTCAAAGGTTTTTTAAAATTTTGCTTCGGAAGAGAATTAACTCTCAGAATTTTTATTGTAAAAAGAATAAAAACTTTCAAAGGTAAATTATTTTCGGAAGAAAATTGTTCTTTAAAACATAAAAGTACTTAAGTTGATTTTAAGCTACGGAAGATATTTCAGAAATTTCTTCCGAAGGTAAAATTACTGAAGTAGTTATTTGTTTACCAAGACATAAATTTCTTCCGAAGGTAATTTTAAATCTTCCGAAAAGAAAAGAGATCAAAATTTTAAAAAATCTATGAAATGTCTTTTGAAAAGATTTTCTTCCAAAGAAAACAAGGGCTTATAGAGATGATGAAATAGACAACTTAGGACACACAGGTTTTAGAAATAATATGATTAAATTTTAAGAAAAGCTATTCAAAGTTAATCATCCCAATAGTTGATAAAAGATATTTAAATCTTTGTTCATCAAAAGATTTGGTGAACAGATCAGCATATTATTCATGTGCGTTAACTTTGACTAGCTTGATTAATCCCGTTTCAAAGTTATCACTAATCAGATGATACCTGAAGAAGGGACAATTACAACTTTTCAATAATCATGCCTGAAGAAGGGACAATTACAACAACGTCAGAATCACCAGAACCAGAAACACCTGACTCTGCTTTGATGGCTGATTCATCAGAACCTTCTCAGGTAAGTACTACTAAACAACTTTTCAATAATCATGCTTGTTCTGATTGTAATAAATTTAGGGAGAGCATTGACTTGAAATTTGCTAGGTTATTAGATCATAATGATAGCTTAGTAAAGGATTTGCAACTATGCACTGAAGCTAATAGAGTTCTAAAACAAAATGAGCATAGTTACAAAGAAAAGATAAACCTATTGAACAAACAGCTTAGGGAAACAGAAGTAGTAGCCTTTAACCAAGCTAATGACATTAGGTACTATCTTAAATCCCTAGAAGACACTAAAAAACAAAAAAGCAGTTTTAGAAGTAGAAGTTAATTCATTAAAGCAAAAACTGCATAGTTGGACAAATTCATCTCATATTGTCCAACACTTAGTGAGAGAGTGTAATAATGGGGAGGGTTTGGGCTATAAAGTGGTTCCACCACCACGTTAGACCTTGATAAACACTAATAGTAAACCAATCAATAACAATCCAATCAAGGACATGTGGTGTCCACTCCTCTTGTAAGTGATCCAGATTCCTCATGTACATCAAATGAATCTGGAACTAAACAAAAGGAGGCCACTTCAAAGGCAAAAGGTAAAATGCCTTGTGTTAATCTGAAAAAAGAGTAAAGGTTAATATAAAGTCTGGGTCAAACACAATCAAATCTGAACCTAAAAAGACTATTAATGTTAACCAATCACGTGTTTCATGTCAAAGTCCAGGTAAACAAAATGGAAAGGATGTTAAAAATGTTAAAACAATTAAATTTGTTAAACAAGATAAAACATCTAAAGAAGTAGAGTCAAAACCCAAACAGAACATTGTCACTCGGGTGTCACACACGTCTCCACAAAAACAGTTAAATCATAAAGTTGATAGTAGGTCATGCTACAACTGTGGAGAGTGTGGACACATTGCTTCTTACTGTCCTTACTATCAGAAACCTAGGAAGAAAGTTGAACTTCAGGAACCAAAACCTAGATCTTCAAATAGGAGCTCAATAACTCCACCTAGAAGAGCTAGTGAACCTAAAGTTCAACCCATTAGCCAGTCGTATGTTTATCACAAATAGGCCTTACACAAAGCTGGTTTATGGAAAGAAAAATAAACCTCAATGTCTGATAATAAGGACAAGAAGACACCTGAGCTTCCCTCACCATCTAAAGTTAATGGGTTGAATTTATGATGTGTGATGCCTCTGGGAAACCCAAGCCAATAAAGGCTTGGGTTCCTAACCTGAACTAATGTTTTCAATTGAATGTGCAGGGTGTTCGCTATAGTGCTGAAACCAACACGTCTGGGAACATGGCACTCTTATCAAACGTCAAACAAATAAAAGGAGGCCATGATTCATTTGCATGTAACAAAGGAGGGTATATCACAGCTCAAGAGGAAGTGGGAAATCAGAAAGTGAAGTTTGATAAAGTAAACTACGTTCAAGAACTTCAAAACAACTTACTTTTTGTATCCCAAATATGTGACAAAGGCTTTAAGGTGATATTCGACAACAAGAAGTGCTATGTCCTGAAAAAGGACTATGTGATTCCGGAGGACCAAGTCTTAATGTCTGCCTCAAGATATAATGACCTTTATGTCTTGGATCTATAAAGGCTTCCACAACGGATCATCAAGTTCAGTGCCGGCATCGGAGAATGTGACACATTAATCCACGGAAGATGAATCACTTGATCCAGAATGATCTAGTGAGAGGAGTTAACGTCAAAAACTTCCAACTTCCGGATTTCTGTGTGGCGTGCAAGAAAGGCAAACAGACGAAGAAGTCTCATAAGGAAAAGAAAGTTCATTCCATCGAGCTTTCTCTTGAACTTCTTCACATGGATCTGTTTGGTCTTAAAATTACAAGAAGCATTGCAGGCGACTTGTACTGCTATGTGGTTACTGATGACTACTCAAGATTTTCTTGGGTAATGTTTTTGAAATCTAAATCAGAAGCATTTGAGTCTTTCAAGGAATCAATAACTACACTGGAGTCTCTCTACAAGCTGAAGGTAAGACAGGTACGCTCAGACAACGGAACCGAGTTCAAGAATTAGTGGATGGAGGCTTACTGCAAGGAAAAAAGAATTGTGCACAAGTTCACTTCTGCCTACACACCTCATATGAATGGCGTTGCTGAGAGAAAGAATCGCAGCTTGATAGAGACAGCACGGACAATGCTAGCAGACTCGAAACTGCCTATCCAATTCTGGAATGAGGTTGTGGCAAATGTGTGTTACACGTTAAATCGAGTTCTGGTAGTTAAACGCCATGGCAAGACGTGTTATGAGTTACTACAACGAGCCTTGTCTTCTGCCTGACCTACTGATGAGCCTGCGATTCAGGACAAAAGTAATGATTAGCCATTTATGTATTTGAAAGCTTTTGTACTTGAATCATGTATTAAACTTCTGTACTTAATGTTTATATATATTTAATGTGTTTCTATCTTGAATATTAACTAATGATTGATGTGTTACATGTCTAAATCAAGCAGATCCGAATTTTTAGAGGGACGAATACGATGTTGCTCCCCTTCAGCAGGTCAAGACTCAACTAACCATGATTCTTGATCTGCAAGGGACTGTCAGGAGATCAGTGAGTTACACCCCTGAAGAGGGGGAAATAATTCATGATATTACTAATGAGCAACTGGCCGAAATGTTCAAGCTCAATCCTGATGAGATTATCAAGGACGCTCCAACTTTTGAAGCAACCAGTGATGACGAACTGAACGACATCGATGAGATCGAGATCGAGGACGTCACTGCTGAGCACTATCTAGAGTATGCTGACAAAGAGGGAAATATGGTTCCCAACCTGGGTGATTCCCTGGTCAGTGATACATTTGACATACTGGATAAAATGGAGCAAGTGTCCGAGAAGATTGAGGAACAAGCCCAAGCCTAAGACGCTAATGTCAACATCCGAAAGGCTGAATGGGCTGCATGTTTTGAGGAGATCCAAGCCCAACGTGCTGCTCCTAAATCGAATGTCTACACCAAGGTCTACAAAGTGAAGAAACATCCCAAGGTGTCAGGCAAGATTATCGCGTGGGCCCATTTTGATGATCTTAACGTATACGCGATAAAGAGAGAGAAGGGTATTGAGTACTTTAGATTCCCACATGATCTAAAGAGTCTACCTGGTTTTGAGCTCAACCAGCTGGCCAAACTGAAGCTATTATATGCTGACCCGAGAAAGATGTGAGGCTGGTTTGAGGCTGCATTGAAGAAAGAGCAGCACACCAGGTGGGTCAACTTCAAACCTCAACAACCTACGAGCTATATCAGACGGTCTGAAGTTGATGCCATAACTAGAAAGCCTAAGATAGTGCTGAAGTGGAGTCCTCAACGTATGATGTCAAGAATCCCTCTAAGGGAAATGCCACAGGACTTCACTCCACACTTTAAGTGGTGGTACTATGATTGGAGAACAGGGGAGGCGGTCATAGTTCTGAACAAAGAGGGCAAAATGGATACTATCAAGGTATTTGACCCAATGTGGCTTACCAACTTGTCAGCTAATGATGTCTACACTCTATACAAGTGGCCATTGTTCTATGACTCGCAAGATATTGTACAAGCCCTCCAATTCCAAAACGTGATCAGACTCTACTTTGCATTTGAAATACATGCAGGAGTTACAAGAGAGGAGAAGTACAAGAAATTTGAGGAGTTTACGAAGAATGTAAGACAATAGATGAATCTAGGTCCAAGGGGGAGTTTGTAGATACATGTGTACCTAGTTTCTGAGCTTAATGTAATATGTCTTTATTGTCTTACACATATGTAATTGAATGGGTACTTAATAAAATACAATGTGTGGTTGTGCTTATAATGTTTATTATTTCATTGATTAGTAGTTTAACGCTTGTTGAACTGACTATATAGGTTTGTGGTTGTTTGAATGAATCTTAATAATGTAATGATTAATCAACACATTCAAACTTAGTAATATGAAGTTCTAATGCGAATGGCCCATGCGAATGGACCATACGCATGAACAACTTCATGCGAATGACTCAGTCGCACGACTGAACCAGGAGACTAGATCAGTCGCACGAGTGTAAGATGAGATTGACTCAGTCGCACGACTGAACACTCAGTCGTGCGAATGGATCAACCGCATGGCTCAATCGCACGACTGAACCATGCTAATGGTTCAGTCGCCCGAATAAGAAACCCTAACCTATAAATACCACTTAATTCGTGGAAAAACGTAACAATTAAGAACCCTTCGACTACAGACGTACCCTAGCCATCCAAAGACCTCTAAGAACCTGTTCCAAGTTCATAGATCGCACTAGATCGATTCCATATCGTTCTTAACGTTTAGATTCAATTCATAATTGATTCTACGTGCGTTCTCACTGATTGGATCGCCAATCAAATAGGATTCCGCACTATTTGATTCGGTATACACGTTAATCAGTTAGTATTTCGTTCAATACACGATCCTAACAATCTTCTACTTCCTTCATGTCTCTTGACACTTCCATGTCAGCCTGTTCATTGAGTTCCTCTAAGGGAAGAGATATAATTTCATCAATGTCATAGTTCTTGCTTGTCAGGATCAGCGATCACAAGTTTGAAGTATTAGAGTGTAATGCAGCGGAATGAAAAGAAGAATTAGTCAAATTATAGCAAGAGTTTGTTACTTGTAAACAAAAGCGAGAGAATATTTTTCTGTGATAAGGAATGTTTCAATAATGCCCAATATTATTGCTAAATCATTCACAGTTACAATAAGGTTGGCACTCCTTATATAGAGTGCAATCACTGCTGCAATCACGGGATGGTGATTACTAGCAGATCTAGTACAAAAATAACTAATACTTAACAAACTACTGAAATGTTCACAACTACTGAGAACATGTCAGAGTGCTAAGTATAAAACATAAAACAACTGAAAAGAAACTACTGATACTACAACGACTGAAGAACAAACTCTTCAGTCGTTTTACAAAACTACTGAAAAGGGAAAATATAAAACTACTGAAAGCAAACCGTCACAACTACTGAAGAAGTCCTCTTCAGCTGTTATGACAACGTTTGATACTTTGTCTTCAGCACTTGTCTTCAGACTTTGTCTTCAGTACATGTGTCTTCAGACTTTGTCTTCAGCACTTGTCTTCAGACTTTGTCTCCAGTACTTGTGTCTTCAGACTTTGTCTTCAGCACTTGTGTCTTCAGACTTTGTCTTCAGCACTTGTCTTCAGACTTTATCTTCAGCACTTGTCTTCAGACTTTGTAATCAGTTGTTGTCTTCAGCTGTTGTGGACTTCAGTAGTTGTTGTGACGTCTGTGGGACTTAAAGGTTTTTCTGATCCGGCTCATTGGTTCTTTTGGTCCAACAAACTCCCCCTGAACCAATGCAGCCAAAACCTTTAACTTTATTGAGGTCCCACTTATTGTTGGCAAAATGGTTGGTCTTTTTCCTTCTTGATCAGTTGAGAAGATGACCCATATAAGCACCGGCCTGGAAGTAAGTCTCTGATGATTTGGTTGGCAAAGTATGGATGGGAGCTCTGTATTGGGGAATTGGACACTGAGCTGTTCCCCCATCCATGAGACTCATTTCCCATGTATAAGCCTGTAGGATTCTCTGGTGTATGCTCTGAGAAACATGATTTGTTCTTCCATAGTAAGATTCTCTGGTTCACCATCGAACAATCCTTCACGCCCATACAGCTCTGATATGTATTTGGCCTGTTTGCCATTTTTGAGCTCAACTGTTGTGATCTGTCTGTAGGCAAACTCATCTGGGTGATTACCTTCAAGTAACAGACTGAGCTCATTTTGTTTGAAGTTCTCAAGCTTCTTGTAGACTAACCCCTTCTTGATTACTCTGTTTTCTAACATCTTTTGGGGAGGCTGTTTAGTCTCATAAGCCTTCTTGAAGTCTTCTACAATTTCCCATGGTGATACTACAAGGACCACTGTGATCTCTTCATCTACGATCCTTTTTATCTGGCCCTTGTATCTTGTAGGAATGTCCTTCTTCACAATTCTGTGAGCCACCCTAGGCTCAGGCCATATCCTCACCTTTTCCTTTTGATATTGAAATGTGTTGGCAAGGGTGTACAGTCTCAGAGCTTCTTTCTTCATACTTATTATTGATGAAGAAGCAGCATAAGTTTTGTCTATGCTCTTCAGCATCTCCTCATCATGAAGCCTTTGCAGCTGCTCTTCTTCTATCTTTACTCTCACAGTTTCCATCTGTGAGGTGGGAGTGATGGGCATAGATTTGGCTTTAGGCAAAGTTAGGACTGCAGAAAGAGGCAACCTATCTTCTTCCTCATCATCCTCTTCATCTTCTTCTTCTAGCCTCAACATCCTTCTCTTCTTCTTCTTGGATGCATCATCGACTGTTGGTTTTGAGGGTAAAGGAGTTGGTTTAATGGGTTGTGGTAGTGGTGATTTTGAAGTGGTAGGTTTTGCAGGTTGTTCTAGCATTCTTGTAATGAGTGAGGCTTTGGAGTATTTTGCTAGTTCGTTTCTGTTCCCAGCCCCTGCTTCATTTAGTGCTTCAATCACTAATCCTTTAGTGTATGCTTCAGACGTACAGATCTTAGTGGTTATTGCCAAGATACTGTCCCTGGTCCATGACTTAATCTCTATCAATGATCTTCCAAGATACTTTGCAATGAATCTGATCATGATCTCCAGTCTTTCTCTTTCTAACACATCATAACTTGCCCATCTTGAGTTAATTTCTTCAACTTCAAGTCTTCTAATCTCTGAGTCAAGCTGTGCAGTATCGAACCCTTGTCTGTATAGTTGATCAATAATGGAGTCCATAGATTTACTATGTGTAGCATCCGCCATTTTGACCATCTCATCAAGTTGGAGTTCTTTTTCTTTTCTTTCAATCTTCCTCTTCTTATATGTGATGTGAAAGTCTTTGTGACTTTCACTCACTTGATCAGTGTCAGCTCCCTTCACATACTCTTCCTCCTTCTCAGTCTCTTTCACAACCTCTTCTTCCTCCTGTTCTCTCTCTATCAATATGCTCTTCCCTTTGTCTTTTACTAACTGACTCTCCCCCTTTTTGGTTGCATTGGTTGCAAGGGTTTGAGTAGTAGAAAGCCTTGTGCTCACAATCTCCTCCACCAGTGGCTGTATGATTGAGGGAAGTCAGTCATCCAAGGTTTTGATCACAATGTCGGTGATCATTGGGGTGATGAGAGGTAGAGATTTATGAAAGATAGCAGCTGTTTGCTCAGAGGGGTGTTGTCCCTGAGAAGCAGTGCCAGAGGTAGAGGCTGGTGGATTGAATGTTTTTAGTGGCTGAGTGTTTAGGAGACCTTCAGGTGAAGGTGCCATCTGTGGGTGTATGGTGGTATCAGATGGACTTGCTTCTTGAGAGAATTGGTCAAGTAGTCTTTGTAGTCTACTGACTTCTTCCTCAAGAATTGTGTTCTGGGCTAGAACATCATAAAAGAAGCCCAGGTCATCATCAGCAGATGCTGAATCACCTGACCTCCTGCTAGTAGCAAGATGTACATGCCCTGGGTGTAGACCAGATGTAGCATGTGCCCCTTTTTCTTGGAACTGGGGACTTCCAGCCTCAGGACGATGTCCTTCATCAGCTGTTGCCTCTGATGAGGTCTTAGCCATGTTACCAGCCTCAGTCTGATCATGTGTTGATGCAGACGAGGTGGCAGCCTCACCAGATATTTTTGTCTCCGTATCTACACTAGGAGACTGAACATTTAAACCCCTGTGCTGTGGGTTGTCAGAAGCATGTTGATCCTCTACCTCAATATCTGTGTTTGTCCCTTTAGGTGGTTGTTGGGGAGGAGGAGAGGCATGCAGCTGAGTCAGCACATTTGCAATTATAAGTGTTGGACTTTGGGGGGCATTTTCATGAGGAGATAGGGTAGTATGCACCTGGGGAGAATGGTGTGTTTCAATGGCAATCTCTTCGAATGAGGAAGATTCCAGATTTGTGGGTACCCCTTCTTTGGTTGCTTCAGGTTCCTTTTGAGAGGAATCCTGAGCGGCTGTGGCTGGGTGAGTCTCTGATACTACTGGGGGGTTTACACCAGCAAGTATATCCTGTCTTGGTGGTACAGGAGCATCTTCAGGGGACTCATCTTCCTGAATAGCTGTTTTGGTTCGTTTTGTTTTTGGTTTGGTGGGGACTTTGGATTTTGTGGTGGTGGCTGTGGGTTCCAGCTGCGTGGGTTTGCGCAGCTTGGCAGCCATTTTGAGTGATTGGTCAGAGTTGTGCCGGGAGTATACTTCAGGCAATACAGCCATAGCAGGGACTCCCAGGCCAACAAGTCCCTCAGCTTGAAGCTGGTTTTCAATTATGGCCATTATGAACCGAGGATATAATATCCAACGGTTAGAAAGTTGTTTTTGGGCCATATCCTTGAGCTCTAAGAATAGTATTTCAGAAAAATTTAAAGGTTGTTGCTCAAGGATAGAGTACAATACCTGTTGCCACCTTGTGGACATTTGATCCCATGATGAAGTCTTGGGAGCCAGGCAGACATTGACCATATGAAAGATAAGCCGTTCAGCATCCTGGAAATGTTTCTTCAATATGGTAGAGGCACTCAGGTTGCCTTCGTATCCATGGTGGGGAAATGATAGATCAGTGGTGCCCTTTGGATAGCTAGTCGGGAAAGTGGCATCATCCAGATTGAGGGTTTGGCGAAGAATCTCTGGATTGATGACCACCTTTTGGCTATGGACAAACGAATGAAGTGACTCTGTGTCATTCTCCTCAGAGACAAGAGTGACGTTTGTCCAGAATTGGCTAAGGGATTCGGCATATATGGTGGGGTTTATCAGAAAGGCTGTTTGGTAAGGTGACTGGACCATTAAATCAATGGCGTTGTGAAACTTGGTCCAGTATGGTGATTTGGTAAGGTGAGCGACACACTTGTGTCGTGGTTTTAGTTGCATGGTCGCCATGGATGAAGAGAGGGTACAGAGTTTTTGAACGTTAGGTTTGAGAGGAGAGGTGAGAAAAACTCTGGTGAGATAAGGTATTTATAGGGTAGTATCAGTAGTATCAGTACTATCCAAAGGTTTAACACCAGGTTGTGGAAAGTTGAACAATCCAAAGGTTTAGTAAAAATATCTGCAAGCTCATCAGCACTAGGAACAAATTTTGGATCAATCAGACCTTTTTCAAAACAATCTCTAATAAAATGGTGTCTGATTTCAATATGCTTAGTCCTAGAGTGCTGGACAGGATTCTTGACAATACAAAGAGCTGAAGAGCTGTCCATTAACAATGGAGTCTTAGTCTCAGTTATGCCATAATCCAATAATTGGTTTTGAAGCCATAATACCTGAGATGTACAACTTGCAGCAGCAATGTACTCGGCTTCAGCAGTTGATGTAGCAACTGAGGTTTGTTTCTTACTCTGCCAAGAAATCAAACAGTTGCCTAGGAATTGGCATCCACCAGAAGTTGATTTCCTGGTCAACTTGCACCCTGCATAGTCACTGTCAGAAAAAGCAACTAATTTACCTGAATGTCTAGTAGAATACCATAAACCTAGAGATGGAGTGCCTTGCAAATATCTAAAGATCCTCTTGACTGCAATCAAATGAGACTCCTTAGGTGCAGCCTGAAATCTAGCACAAACACATGTAGCAAACATAATATCTGGTCTAGAAGCTGTTAAGTACATCAAGGACCCAATCATACATCTGTAAAGTGTTTCATCAACCACTTTACCTTTCTGATCTGTATCCAGTTGTGTGGTGTTGCACATGGGAGTAGAACAAGGTTTACACTTTTGTAAATCAAATTTTTCCAAAAGATTTTTTGTATATTTGGACTGATGAATGAAAATTCCATCAGCCTTTTGTTTGATTTGCAAACCCAGAAAGAATTGTAATTCCCCCATTGCACTCATTTCAAACTTTTGTTGCATCAACTTTGTAAAGCCATCACACAACTGTGGATCAGAAGATGCAAAAATAATATCATCTACATAAATTTGAACAAGTAGATTATGCTGCCCTGCTTTCTTAATGAATAAAGTTTTATCTATGGTGCCTCTAGTAAAATTATTTTCAAGAAGAAAGTTTGATAATGTCTCATACCAGGCTCTAGGAGCTTATTTCAACCCATAAAGAGCCTTATCAAGCTTATACACCCAATTAGGATGTTTGTTGTCCTCAAAACCTGGTGGTTGACATACATAAACCTCTTCTTTAATTTTCCCATACAAAAAAGCACTTTTGACATCCATTTGAAAAACTTTAAGATTTTGATAATCAGCATAAGCTAAAAACAATCGAATTGCTTCCAGTCTGGCTACAGGAGCAAAGGTTTCATCATAATCAATACCTTCTTCTTGTGCAAACCCCTGAACAACCAGTCTGGCCTTGTTCTTAACAATAAGCTCATTTTCATCAGTCTTATTCCTAAACACCCATTTAGTGCCTATTGCACACTTACCTGGAGGTAGAGGAACCAGTTCCCACACTTGTTGTTTCTTGAACTGAAGAAGCTCAAGCTGCATGGCATCAACCCATCCATTGTCCTTTAAAGCAATGTGATAATTCTTTGGCTCTTGCTGACTAATGAAGAGAGCATAGAAGCAGAAATTTGACAATTGACTTCTTGTTGATACCCCAGCAGTGATATCACCAATGATTTGAGACATAGGGTGATTCTTCAGATCTTGGTACACAATGAGATCAGTGCAAGTGTTTGTAGCAGGCTCAGCAGCAACAGATGGTGATGGTGAAGTATTTCCTTGAAACCAATCAGTAGATGGTAGTTCAAAGGAAGTTGAAGTTGTAGAAATCTCATCACCATTTGTTGTGGATTGAGCTGCTGGAGCTACAGGAACATCAGGTCTAGCTGAGTCAGGCAGTTGATCAGTAAAGCTGAAGAGGTGAGTGCTACTATCATCATCATCAGCACCAGCAGTACCACCAGGTGGAGAACTGTTGACAGGAGCAACAGCAGGAGTTTGATGAGGAACATATTGTAGTATGTCCAAATCAAATATCTCCACAGGGTTTTGTGGAATCTTGTCCTTTGGAGATTCATTAAACTTAACATGTAGAGTCTCTTCAACCATCTTTGTTCTACAGTTGAAGACTCTGTATGCTTTGCAAGTTGATGAATAACCAACAAAATATCCTGCATCCACCTTAGAATCAAATTTTTGGATTTGATCCCTTGTGTTGAGAATGAAACAAGGACATCCAAAAGCTCTAAAGAATGAAATTAGAGGGGCCAAATGATGAAGAACTTCATATGGAGTTTTCATCAACCTCTTATTCACTAGAGCTCTATTTTGTACATAACAAGCTGTATTGATAGCTTCAGCCCAAAAAGTCATTGGCAATCCAGAGTCAGCCAACATGGACCTTGCAGCTTCAATAAGGGTCCTGTTCTTTCTCTCCACTACTCCATTTTGTTCAGGAGTTCTTGGAATGCTAAAATGCCTCTTGATTCCCTTTGAGAGGTAGAACTCATCAAGTGTATTGTTTCTAAATTCAGTTCCATTATCACTTCTAATACACTTGACTGAGAGGGAATACTGCTTCTCAACATACAACACAAAGTTGATAATCTTCTGAGGTGCTTCATCCTTTGAATGCAAGAAGAAAGTCCATACAAATCTGGAGTAATCATCCACAATTACTAGACAGTATTTCTTCTTAGCCATACTCATCACTCTCACAGGACCAAAGAGATCCATGTGAAGAAGCTGTAAGTAGGCTGTGGACTTAGGTTCTTCTATGGAGGGAAATGAAACTTTGTGTTGTTTTCCTTTTAGACAAGCAGTGCAGTCATCTACACATTTAAACTCCTTCATAGGCAATCCCCTTACTAAACCATGGTTGATCAGCTGATTTATGTTTTTGAGATTAACATGACCCAGCCTTCTATGCCATAGTGTAGATTCTTGAGGGGAAGCCTTGGAAAATAGGCAAGGATGGCCTTTGAGATCTATTTTCTTAGAAAGATCTAAGGCATACACTCTTCCTGTCCTGTTGGCCTTAAGGAGAGTGTGTTTATCCAACACCTTGTCAATCAAACTCAGAACTTTGGATGACAGAATCCGGCAGTTCTGACTTGTGAAAAGAGCAACATGGCCTTTGTCACACATTTGACTGACACTCAAGAGGTTGTACTTGAGATTTTCCACATGGTTAACATCATCAAACTTTATTTCCCCATTGGAAACAAAGCCTTTGCCGATGATGTAACCCTTTGCATCATTGCCAAAAGATACAAATCCCTTCCTTCCTTGAGAGTAGTCATTAAGAAGTGATCTGTTTCCTGTCATATGCATGGATCCTCCACTGTCTACATACCAGATGCCTCTGTGGCATGTTGAAGAACCCTGCAGAACAAAGCAAATTAGTTAGATTTTGAGACCCAAACCTTTTTGGTTTTGGGCCTATTCACATCAACAGGTGGTGGACTAACAAGTTTGCTGGAAATAACAGCTTGAGAGGAAGAAGATGGTGGAGAAGAGGAATCCTTTGGCTTGGACCTCCTTTTCTGTGGATTCAACATAGGAACATCTAATTGGTTGACTCTTCCCAATAGATGTTGAACCATCATAACCAGCTGTGTCTGATTTTGTGATAAAGCTTTCAGCTCTTCAGACACATTAGCACTGGAGTTTGATAAGTTCTTATGTTGCACCTTCTTCTTTTGAGCAACCTCAGCTGTTACCTGTTTAACCCCTTCCTTTTTGGATTTCTTTTTGGACTTAAGGATTACAGGATTTGATGTTGCTGGTACAAATGTGGCTTTAAACTCATTTTTCATTTTAACCATTTTCTCTTTAATTTCATCTTTATGTTTGAGTTTGGATCCTCTTTTGTACCAACAATCATCAGTGAGATGATTAAACAAACCACATACTTCACATGGTTTCTTTTTCATCTTATGTTGATCATCAACTAAAAAGGATGAAACTACTGAAGACTTGCTCTTCAGTACATTGGAAGCACTATTTGCTTTCTTGACTTCCTCTTTAGTAGTCTTCAAACTCTTTCTACTGATAGTTTTCTTCTTTTCAGTGCTGTCAGTAGTTGGAGCTTGAACTTCAGGAGTTAAATCTTGCTCTCCAGTCCTTTCAGGACTTTCAGAAATAACTCCTGAGTTGACCAACTCTTTGATCATGTGAGTGTCAGCAATTGAACCATCAACATTAGCTGATAGGTTCTGAGAGGGCTTAGTGCTGACTTCAACTTTTGATGATGCTTTATCAAAAAGTGAATCACATGATGAGGTGGATTGGTTATTGCTTTCTCCATCAGATTTCACCTCTACTCTTGGAGCAAAATCTGTAGGAGGAGCAGTGTGATTATAACCAATGCCAAACTTCACATTGGAAGCTGATTGCTTACTAAGAAGCATCTCAAAACCTTTGCATGATTGTACCCATCGATCACACTCTACTTGGGTGACTGCAAGGGTTTCTTTAAGACTTTTCTGGTCTTCCAGAATAACCTCTAGCTTAGCCTTTTCATCATTTAATTGGCATTTAAGCTTATAAATCTCATCATTTTTACTATTAAGAGCAGACTCATACTCAGCTTGTCTTTTGGAAATTGTTTTCTCAAACTCAAGTTTTTCATTTATTAATGCTACATTTGCCTCTCTAATAGAGACAAAGGCAGCAATGCAAGATTCAGAACATAACTTGGCTTTAGCCTCTGAAGATACCTGAGTTACCTGTGAAGATGATGCAGTTGAGCAGGAACCCTCAGTTGATTCCAGAGTCATAAGTGCCAGATTTCCAAAAGGACTATCACCACCATGTTGATCAGCACTTGTGAACAGTTGTTCATGACCAGACATGTCATCTGGCAAGCTGCTCCAATCAACAACTTCTGGGGTGAAGAAGCTATGTTGTTGAGGTTGAGGGGGTTGATGAGATGGTTGAGGTTCTGGGAGTGCATGAGGTTGTGGTACCATAGGAGCTTGAACTTGACTAGTTTGTGGCATGTAATAACACGGGTAAGGGTAAGGCATTTGACCCTGAGGAACAAAATATGCAGGAGATTGTAGTTGAGACTGATGACTAGAATTGACAGGATGTTGCCCTTTGTTTTGTTGACTATTGCTAGGAAAAGTCACAAAAGGTGCAGAGGAATTAGATCCAGATGATCTACATTCTCTAGCAAAGTGTCCAAGCCTTTGGCATCTGTGACACCTCAACTTACTCTTGTCAAAACCAACTTTGGTTTTGCCAGAGAGTCCTGGGAACTTTCTTCCAGTTCTTTTGTAGAACTTCTGAGATCTGATATTTATCAAGGCCATTTGGCTCAAAATATCCATCTCTTCTAAGTCATCATCAGCAATCCCCTTGAGATCATCCATGATGAAGCATAGATTGTCATTATTACACCCAGAAAATTGACTATCAACACTCACAAAGGCTGAATCAGAAATGTTTGAAGAGAAATCAATATGCTCATCATACTGGCATTCAGATAAAGCATATTCTGACTCATGACTAACCAGAGCAGTGTTGCCTGGTACAAAGTCCTCAGTGAGCTTACCAGATGAAGACAGTTTTCTCTTTTGTTCTATCTCTCTCTCAAATGTGAGCAATTTCCCATGAAGTTGGGTGAGAGATAGTTTGTCCAAATTTGCACTGGAGCGTAGGACAATGGTATATGTATCCCATCTCTCAGGCAGTGATCTGAGAAATCTGTTATTCATCTGAATATTAGTATACTCATGTTTGACCATTTTCAATTCAGAGATCAAACAAGAGAACCGCTCAAACTGTTGAGTCAGTGTCTCACCCTTCCTATGAGAGAATGTCTCATAGTGTTGGGCAAGGATCTCTCTATTATTTGCCAAGACCTCATCTGTTCCTCCAAATTGTTCTTTCAAGGCATTCCAGAGGTCATGGGCAGATTCATAATGCATTAGCCCAGAATAAATTTCATTGGGTAGTGCCATGGCCAGAATTCCATGAGCTTTTGCATCTATCTCAAACAATTTCTTATCCTCATCTGAGTATTGATCCTTCCTCTTCGGAACCATTTGATTGGTTTCCGGGTTATTCACCATAGGCTTGTGTGGACCATGTACCACTGATGTCCAACAACCTGAGCTGTTAACAGACAGGTGATGGAGCATACGACGTTGCCATATGTTATACTCATTCCTAACCAGCGTTGGAGGCTTGGTTGAGGAACCAGTATTGTGAGGATCATTGGAAGGAGTAGTCATTTTGGATCCAAAAACAATTTTATTCAAGCAAAAAAAAAAATATTTAGACACACCACAACAAACTCAATGAAAACCAAGAATAAGTCTCGGGATGAATGATAAAAAGCACAGAAAATTCAATCTCTATAACAGTTTCTTGCAAAAATGCTAATTCAATCAAACTTGGATCTTGAAGAGCAGTTTCAATGATCAATTATTAGATCGATCAATGATTAACAAGCTCTGATACCATTTGCCAGGATCAGCGATCACAAGTTTGAAGTATTAGAGTGTAATGCAGCGGAATGAAAAGAAGAATTAGTAAAATTATAGCAAGAGTTTGTTACTTGTAAACAAAAGCGAGAGAATATTTTTCTGTGATAAGGAATGTTTCAATAATGCCCAATATTATTGCTAAATCATTCACAGTTACAATAAGGTTGGCACTCCTTATATAGAGTGCAATCACTGCTGCAATCACGGGATGGTGATTACTAGCAGATCTAGTACAAAAATAACTAATACTTAACAAACTACTGAAATGTTCACAACTACTGAGAACATGTCAGAGTGCTAAGTATAAAACATAAAACAACTGAAAAGTAACTACTGATACTACAACGACTGAAGAACAAACTCTTCAGTTGTTTTACAAAACTACTGAAAAGGGAAAATATAAAACTACTGAAAGCAAACCGTCACAACTACTGAAGAAGTCCTCTTCAGCTGTTATGACAACGTTTGATACTTTGTCTTCAGCACTTGTCTTCAGACTTTGTCTTCAGTACATGTGTCTTCAGACTTTGTCTTCAGCACTTGTCTTCAGACTTTGTCTTCAGTACTTGTGTCTTCAGACTTTGTCTTCAGCACTTGTGTCTTCAGACTTTGTCTTCAGCACTTGTCTTCAGACTTTATCTTCAGCACTTGTCTTCAGACTTTGTAATCAGTTGTTGTCTTCAGCTGTTGTGGACTTCAGTAGTTGTTTTGAAGTCTGTGGGACTTAAAGGTTTTTCTGATCCGGCTCATTGGTTCTTTTGGTCCAACATTGCTCTAGGGGCAACCCTGATTGCAGCTTGCATAAAGATTGAATACCCAGAGGAACTTTCTCCCCTTAGCTTCCTCTTCCTCTCTCTCTCTCCTCCTCCTCAATCTCCTCAGGAGTTAGAATCCTTTTCCTTTTGTCACCCACAGACCTTTGTGACACAAGGTGGAGAGAGCTTTGGCCTTCTTTACTTGGTGTAGCATCCAAGATCTGGCCAGAGAGAGGTTGCGAGACACCTTCACCAGCAGGTGTTTCACTGGGGGGATGAATTTCTTAAGTAGTTGTTGGTGTGACAGGGCTCTCAGGCTCTATCACTGGGCCTTCAGCCAAGGTTTTCCCTTTAAAGCTAATCTCAGGGTCTGCCTCAACATCACCAATGACATTACTTGATTGCCTTTTTCTCCTTCTTAGACTAAACTCTTCAATAAATCTATCTTGAATCCTCTGTGCCAGCCTGTCAGCTTGTCTAGATTGACTTGGATTGACAAAGGACATGTTGATCAGGTCAAGACCTTCATAGTAGTTCAAGGTCTAAAAATTGAACAACTCTTGCTGCCCTTGAACTCTTTAAAGAATTAGGGCTCTTCTATCAGCATCATACCTCCACCCAATAATGTAATTTGAAGTTCCTTAAGGTGGGGATGATATAGCCCTTAGAATGCCTTCCTCAAAGAGACTCTGGATGAAAGAGTCTAAAGAGTCCACATCAATATGAACTTGAGGAAGTTCCTAAGTATACACAATTGCAAGTGAGGATGGTCAGTCCTCAATGTCCATACTCCCTAAAGAACTCCTAGGTTCTGTGACTGTAATGACTTTCTCCCCCTTTTTGGTAGCATCACCCTCTTGCATAGGTGAGCTAGGAGTTAGGTCAATCACATTCACAGGTTCTTGTGTTCCTGCTTGAGCTCTTCTTAAAGGTCTCCCAGCTAGTTTTTCCCTGATATAAGATATTTAAAGTTGCTGATCATTGACCCTATTGTGCAGGGTAGTCACCTGAGATTCAAGGTGACTAACCTTAAAGACTAAATAGGTTGCATGTTTTTCACATTTTTGCACCTTTAGTCTCAAATTCCCCTCATATTTATTAGAAGAATCATTAGGGGATGAGATGATTGGACCAAAGTCCTCTCTCTCACCACCAGCTTTAGGTTCTTGGCTCAGTTGACAGCCTCAGTTGAAGTGTCAATGGGCTGAGTTGTCATGGTCGAGGTCTTAGTGATGTAATCACTTGCAGAAGTGAGAGCCTCTTCCATATGGATATCCTGAACAGGTTCAGGTTAATCCACCTTAATAATGGGTGACTGATGTGGGCTAGACATAGGAGACTAAGGAGTACTCATTTCTCTTTGAGTAGGGGAAGAGTAGAGAGACTCATGGTACTCACGGAAACCTAAGTCTTCATCAGTATAGAATTCAAGGTTGGGAATGGGTTGATTTAAGTCTAAACGCTGGGGATGGTAACTGTCCCCTGAAGGTTGTTCACTTGAGTGTTGAGACTCAGAGTGAAGGCTTAATGCAGTTGAGCTTGTGAGCTCATCAGACTGAGCATGAGGAACCTCCGCACTGATTCTTGAAGAGATGGGATTGGTTTGCTCCTCGGGGGAAGTGGGAGCTCTAGTATCCACTTCCTCCTGTATGGGTGAGTGTATGGGAGCCTGCACAAGCGCAATAGCTTAAAAAGGGGTTCATTTGGATTTTCATTGGTAGGTGAGGGTGATTTGTGGTCTTTTTGGTGGTTGGGAGGTAGAAGGTGTGAGTTCAACACTAGCTTGTGTTGCTAGGTTGTCACCTTGAGCAATGAGCTCTAACATTTTTGGGACAATGGCTGTTTCTACCCCTGAGAAGCCTACAGTTGGCTTCTTCATGATTTTAAAGATGTCGGGCTTCATCTCTCCCAATTTAAGAATATTACCTATTTCCCTTAACTTTAAGCCCACTTCACAGTTGAGAATTTATTGAACATATCTAGGAAACATATAATACTCTAAGGAGTCCAAGTTAGCAAGCAAATTTGTGTAAACAAACTGAGAGTACCTAAACTTAACACCTTGAACCATTCCATGCACTATGAAGGAGAGATCCTCAGAAATCTGGTCCCACCCTCCATGCTTGTTTGACAAGCTGTGGATAACCACATGATGCAGGTATTTCCATTGGGATGAGACCTCCCTTTCTTGAAGGTCTTTACAAATAAATCTCCCTCATAGCCCATATGCTTAAAAGAATGATTAACAATTTCCTTTGGAATGGACAACTCACCTTCTTCATCACCCAGTTGTAAGTGAGTGTTAATGATGACTGGAGTGATAAAGATTGTCCTCCCCTGCACTCTGGCAGACAGTGTGATCTCCCAATCCATAATGACCTCTTGGCAGGTCTTCCAAAATTCAAGTAGATGATCCTTACAGAGAGTAGGATCAATTGTTAGGGAGGTGAAATAGTTAGATAGAGCCAGAAAACGGCAAACCTCTAAGAAACTATCATCTTTCTCAGAGTTCAATAGAGCAACCTGGTTGTGTTGCATGTGAAGTTGCATGGAGAAGTCAGGGTTGTTTCTGCAGTTTAGGTTGGCCATTTTAAGAAGTTTAAGGGTGAAGGAAGGTAAAAACAAAGGCGGTTTGAGAGAATTTAGGTTCTAGGTATAGTATAATTAAAGATGATAGTGAAAGAGGGGGGAACCGTTGGGTATTTATATGAAAAGGATTTGAGACAAAGTTAATAAAAGAGGATAAACTTTGAAATCCGGATGTTGGTCCCACCTCTGAAAAGTAATTTACTTTTGCCCAAAAAGTAGTTTTCTTGGAAGTCGAGAAATCCTCCAAAGTTATTTGCTCCGAAAGTTCTGAAGAAAAAGCTTCTGAAGGGAAATTGGCTTCGGAAGATATTTCAAAGGTTTTTTAAAATTTTGCTTCGGAAGAGAATTAACTCTCGGAATTTTTATTGTAAAAAGAATAAAAACTTTCAAAGGTAAATTATTTTCGGAAGAAAATTGTTCTTTAAAACATAAAAGTACTTAAGTTGATTTTAAGCTACGGAAGATATTTCAGAAATTTCTTCCGAAAGTAAAATTACTGAAGTAGTTATTTGTTTACCAAGACATAAATTTCTTCCGAAGGTAATTTTAAATCTTCCGAAAAGAAAAGAGATCAAAATTTTAAAAAATCTATGAAATGTCTTTTGAAAAGATTTTCTTCCAAAGAAAACAAGGGCTTATAGAGATGATGAAATAGACAACTTAGGACACACAAGTTTTAGAAATAATATGATTAAATTTTAAGAAAAGCTATTCAAAGTTAATCATCCCAATAGTTGATAAAAGATATTTAAATCTTTGTTCATCAAAAGATTTGGTGAACAGATCAGCATATTATTCATGTGCGTTAACTTTGACTAGCTTGATTAATCCCTTTTCAAAGTTATCACTAATCAGATGATACCTGATATTGATATGCTTTGTCCTTGAGTGCTGCATAGGATTTTATGTGATTGAGATAGTGATGTGATCCAAATTATACATATAAAACACATCAATTACACATCAATTATTCTAGAATCTCGTACTGAAAATGATGATTTGATACTTAAATCGTTCATATTGTGTTTTCAGGCTTGGAAAAGACCATGATGAACAAAAGGAGCTTAAATAAGAAGAAAATGAAGAAAATCAAGTTTTGGAATTCAAGCATGGGGCCGTGCTTCATGAGGCACGCCCCCATGCCCAGCCTGAAACACACCCCCGTGCTTAAATTAACACACCCACGTGTTTGTTGGTCCGACATGACAAAAAGTACTATTCCCCGACCCGAGGCACGAGGGTGTGCCCCAGGAGGCACGGGGCCGTGCCCCATTGAACACGGGGCCGTGCCCGACAACCTCTGAGTTTACTAGCCGACCAACTTTTACGTACATTGTACTAGCACGGGACCGTGCCTTTTAGGCACGGGGCTCTGCTAAACACTCCATAAAGCCTATAAATAGGACATCATTTGTAACTTGAAGATGAGCTTTTGGGAGGTGAAGTGCTGGTGTTCCCTCTCGGGAACCCAGCCTTTGGAGGTCCTTAAAAGGTTTTGGAGGTTCATTCAACACTTAAAAGAAGCTTGGGATCGTTTAACATCATCCATAATGGATCAGCGGTTTGATTGTTCTAATTTACCGATGATTTCATTACTATCTTTTATCTTTGTTGTTATGTTCAAGCTCCTTGTGAGCTAAACTTCATATGTTATTCTAATTTAATGAAACTTATGTAATTTGTGATAAACTAATGGTGTGATATATATTATGTTAATGTTATGATGGTCTTGGGAAAACTATTGATGGGTAGCATCTACATTTGAACGGGAAGTTATAAATTTATGGTTTGTGATTGTGATTGTCATACACGGTTGAAAAACGTATGATCAACTTTCATTCGCGAAACCGGTCTTCATAATAGATCCATGGCCAATGAACTAGAAATGGTTATTAGAAATCATATCACTTTAACTTTCTGATCATTTGCGGGTTCCCTTTTATTATTTCGAAAACTTCAGTAATTGTTACGGTTTTCTAAAATTAATGGTATGTTAGGAAGGAACCTGAACTCTCTTTTTAACATTAAGTTATGTTTTCAGAAATCGTATGTCAAATAGGTCACAAAAGATTTACCTACGTTACTAGGGCTTTGATCTGAGCAGTAAACTCAGCCTGACAGGATCAAGTCACTACGGCAGCAGGATAGACGAGAAATCGCGCTAAGTCATCTTTATAAACATTAACAAAATTACATTAATCCATATCTTTAAATAACACCATCAATTCATCACATATAAGTGTAATCTAAATTAGGATAACAGCTTTACTTCACTGAAAGAATCACCAAAAGTCTCAACCTATCTTTATTTATTTTTATCTATCTTTATTTATTGTTGTCATGTTTAACTTATCATTTTCTAAAACATAAAACTAATAATCAATTATGAGGGTTGTTGAGTAGGTTTAGTGTGTCCACGGATTGATACTCGGTTCTTACCAACACTATATTACCATACTACAGGTACACTGCCTTTTGTGTGTGCGGTTTAGTATTAGTAATAACCATTAAAAACTTAATATGTGCAAAGAATCTATATCAAAATATATATACTATCCGCACCCATCAAGTTTTTGGCGCCATTGCGGGGACACATGTTAGTTTGAAAGATGATCCAAATTTTTGATTATTTTGTTTTATTTGAAAAAAAATTAAAAAAAAAATTAAAAAAAATAAAAGAAGTTATCTCCATAAAATGCTATCAAGGTTGAAAAGAATGAGGGACTAAGCTTCAAAGTCAATGGTAATCCGTTAATGGCCAAATCGATGTACCAACTAAGATTTTCTCGGAGGTGATAAACCTCTACCTTATTTAAAACTAAGTGTGGGGAAGGGTCTAGCCAAGGACCCGTAACTAAAACATGGCTCTATGTTACTTTCAGTCTGTTTATTTTTATTTTGTTTTGTGTGCTTAGGGCTTTAATTTCATGTTTTAAATAATTTGGTGATGTTTTAGATTAATCCTGATGTTTCTTTTGAGCTTATTCAAGACGGCTGTGGAAAAACGATCGCACACATTTGATTCATCATTTTAGGGGAGTTTTCGTTTACCTTTCTCTACTTAATATTATTGTGAATCACATTGAGGATAATGTGAAGTTTAAGTGTGAAGAAGGGTAATACATGCTTGATACTTTGCTTATAAATATATCCAAGTTATAATTAAATCTTTTGCAAAAAGTCACTCTAGTTTGTGGCAACAACACCGGAAACATGAAACAATTTAAAAATATACGTTTTCGAGAAATAAATAAGCAAATAAAGTAAACCCAAATAATCTTAAAAATGTTTTTTTTGTGAAATCTTTAAAAGCAAAAATAGTTGGTGAAAATATTCAAACTTGTAAAAGAAAACACTTATATCCAATTCCATCCTATGTGTGAGCTTATTTTTGAGCCTTAAACAAGCTTTGCATTTATGCATTTTTGCTTTCATTATGGATATATTGAGTGTGCCTTATGTTGCAAGTGAATTAGAACTTGTTTTCGGTATGGATTTCAAAACCTTATAAGTGTTTCTTGCATAAAAAGGATTTAGGCAATTAGGAAAACCTGACATTCGAGCCTCTACCATTTCAAATATCCTTACTCAAACATTAAACCTAGTTAGCCCCGTTGAGCTTAAACGTTTTTATTTTTTATCACCCAAATCACTAAGCCACTTAACCAAAAAGCCTTCAACAATACCTATTTTCGTTAAAGACATGTTTTGGCTCATTTCAAAAAAAAATAAAAAATAAAAAAAGAAAGAAAAAAAAAGAAGGAAGAAGAAGAAAACTAGTTCCATCATTTTATGGTACTTCAAGATATGTGTTCGAAAAAGAAAAAAATGATATGAAAGATTCCTAACTTGTGGGGAACTAGTTTCTTGAAGGAAAATGCAATAAAAACAAAACCAAATCCAAGAATTCGACATCCAAATCCGTTGGGTGCTTTTAGGCTCAAAGCCGAACGACCCTTAAAAAGAAAGGATAGCTACGTCATCGGGTTAAGGAGGAGGTGCAGTTTTTGAAAATGCAATACGGTCTTGACAATCTGACCATAAACGAGTACTCAAGTTAGCATATCCCTTCTAGCTTGAGTATTGTATAAGGAACCATTTTATTGGTTTCCCTTCAGTTTGTGAAATAAGCCAAGACCGCTGTTTTTAGCATTTAGCCACTTTTATCCAAATAATCCATACCCCGAAGCCGAGCCAAATCACAACCCATCAAAGACCTAATGATTTATGCAAGTAAATGCCTAACATAGGTGGAGATTTTATCCCTTATCAAGCATATGATTTCACACGTATTCATACTAGGCAATTGAGCCTATTATTCATACTTCATCTTATGTATGATTCCATATATATAGCCGAGTGTGAGTGCACCTTGTGAGAAGTGTGAATTTTTACATATTATAAATATTTAGAAACCACTCTATTGCTTGAAAGGATATCATTTCACATGTGCTTAACTGTTTATATTTGGGTAAACCAAGTTTGCTTGTATAGTTCTTGAAAGACATATTTATATCTTGATTTATTTGGTTTTTGGTGGTGTTGCTTATTTGAGTAATTTTGCTTGAGGACAAGCAAAGTTTAAGTGTGGGGATTTGTGTGATCCAAATTATACATATAAAACACATCAATTACATATTAATTATTCTAGAAACTCTTACTAAAAATGATGATTTGATACTTAAATCGTTCATATTATGTTTTCAGGCTTGGAAAAGACCATGATGAACAAAAGGAGCTTAAATAAGAAGAAAATGAAGAAAATCAAGTTTTGGAATTCAAGCATGGGGCCGTGCTTCATGAGGCACGCCCCCATGCCCAGCCTGAAACACACCCCCGTGCTTAAATCAACACACCCCCGTGTTTGTTGGTCCGACACGACAAAAAGTACTGTTCCCCGACCCGAGGCACGGGGGCGTGCCCCAGGAGGCACGGGGTCGTGCCCCACCACAAACACGGGGTCGTGCCCCGTTGAACACGGGGCCGTGCCCGACAACCTCTGAGCGTACTAGCAGACAAACTTTTACGTACATTGTACTAGCACGGGTCCGTGCCTTTTAGGCACGGGGCCGTGCTTAAACACTCCAGAAAGCCTATAAATAGGACTTCATTTGTAACTTGAAGATGGGCTTTTGGGAGGTGAAGTGTTGGTGTTCCCTCTCGGGAACCCAGCCTTTGGAGGTCCTTAAAAGGTTTTGGAGGTTCATTCAACACTTAGAAGAAGCTTGGGATCGTTTAACATCATCCATAATGGATCACCGGTTTGATTGTTCTAATTTACCGATGATTTCATTACTATCTTTTATCTTTGTTGTTATGTTCAAGCTCCTTGTGAGCTAAACTTCATATGTTATTCAAATTTAATGAAACTTATGTAATTTGTGATGAACTAATGGAGTGATATATATTATGTTAATGTTATGGTGGTCTTGGGAAAACTATTGATGGGCAGCATCTACATTTGAACGGGAAGTTATAAATTTATGGTTTGTGATTGTGATTGTCATACACGGTTGAAAAACGTATGATCAACTTTCATTCGTGAAACCGGTCTTCATAATAGATCAATGGCTAATGAACTAGAAATGGTTATTAGAAATCATATCACTTTAACTTCCTGATCATTTGCGGGTTCCCTTTTATTAGTTCAGAAACTTCAGTAATTGTTACGGTTTTCTAAAATTAATGGTATGTTAGGAAGGAACCTGATCAACTCTCTTTTTAACACTAAGTTATGTTTTCAGAAATCGTATGTCAAATAGGTCACAAAAGATTTACCTACATTACTAGGGCTTTGATCTGAGCAGTAAACTCAGCCTGACAGGATCAAGTCACTACGGTAGCAGGATAGACGAGAAATCGCGCCAGCTCATCTTTATAAACATTAACATAATTACATTAATCCATATCTTTAAATCACACCATCAATTCATCACAGTTATATAAGTGTAATCTAAATTAGGATAACAGTCTTACTTCACCGAAAGAATCACCAAAAGTCTCAACCTATCTTTATTTATCTTTATTTATTGTTGTCATGTTTAACTTATCATTTTCTAAAATATAAAACTAATAGTCAACTATGAGGGTTGTTGAGTAGGCTTAGTGTGTCCACGGATTGATACTCGGTTCTTACCAACACTATATTACCATACGACAGGTACACTGCCTTTTGTGTGTGTGGTTTAGTATTAGTAATAACCATTTAAAACTTAATATGTGCAAATAATCTATATCAAAATATATATACTATCCGCACCCATCAGATAGCACTGTTGTTGTCTATGTGGATGGGAGTCTCCTTGAAGTTCAATCCATAGTCCAGTATCTGATTTTGAATCCAAAGCACTTGAGCACAGCAGCTTGCAGCAATAATGTATTCAGCCTCAGCAGTTGATGCAGACACACAGGATTGTTTCTTAAATTGCCAAGAGACTATCCTTCCACCAAGAAATTGACATCCCCCTAATGTAGACTTTGCAGTCATGTTGCAACCACCATAGTCACTATCTGTATAAGCATACAGATTAAAGTCAGAATTCTTTGGATACCAAAGGCCAAGTGATGGAGCACCTTTGAGATATCTTAAAATTCTTTTGACAGTGACCAGGTGTGACATCTTGTGGTTGGCTTGATATCAGACCTGCTAGCTGTGAGGTACATAAGAGACCCAATCATTGCCCTGTAGAGATGCTCATCAACACACTCCTCCTCAAGATCAGATCCAAGGGAGTGGTTTCTATCTATGGGTGTCTTAGCAACCTTTAAATCAGTCATGTTGAACCTTTTAAGTATGTCTTGTACATACTTTGACTGACTTATAAAGATGCCAATGTCAACTTGCTTCACTTGAATTCCTAGAAAGAAATTGATTTCCCCCATGACACTCATTTCAAACCTGTCCTTCATCAGCTTCTCAAAGTATTTACAGAGCTTTAGATTAGTTGACCCAAAAATAATGTCATCTACATACACTTGAACTAGCATTATATTATTTCATGTTCCTTTGATGAAGAGAGTTCCATCAAAAGTACCCCTTTCGTATCCATGTTGACAGAGATACTGACATAGAGTCTCATACCATTTTCTTGGTGCAGCCCATAAAAAGATTTATCAAGCCTGCAGATATAATCAGGATGATTAGGATATGCAAACCCAGGTGGTTGTCTGACATACACCTCTTCATCAATCACCCCATAAAGAAAAGCACACTTGACATCAAGTTGGTAGACCTTGAAGTTCTTGGATGCAACAAAAGCTAGGAATATCCTAATAGCTTCAAGTCTTGCTACAAGAGCAAAAACATCTGTGTAGTCAATTCCTTCTTCTTGAGTATACCCTTGAACAACTAGTATTGCCTTGTTCTTGATGACAAGTCCTTTATCATCCTTCTTATTCCTGAACACCTATTTGGTTCATATGGTAGTCTTCCCTTGAGGAAGAGGACATAGGTTCCAAACCTTTTTGCCTTTTGAACTGAAGCAGCTCCTATTGCATAGCTTCAACCCAACTTCCATCCTTTAGAGTCTCATCAATTTTCTTTGGCTCTATCTAGGACAAGAAACAAGAGTGAAGACAAACATTTGCATTATGGGTTTGTCCTCTTGTTCTCACCCCTGAATCAACATCTCCAATGATGTTTGTGGTAGGATGAGACTTGTGGATCCTTAGTTGAGGGATCACATCAAGTTGCTTAGACATATATAAATTTGAAAAATTCTGATCTGGCAAGGAGGATTCACCCTTCACATAAGCACACTTATCAAGATTGACTTGATCCAATAAGTGTGTGACATCACTGATGTTGTCTTCAATGGAGTGGTTATCAGCATCAAGGAATTCCTGATCACTTTCACCACCACCATTTTCTCCAACATTTGAAGCTCCTTCATTTGAGTTTTGTGCCTCTAAGCTGGAATTTGAAGGCACCCCAGAAGTATCAGCAGGATTTGTCATTGATGTGCTGGTAGAAGCTTCATTTGCAGGATTGGTTACCACTGGAGCTTAAGATGTGTAGCTTGAAGGTCTCTGTGACAACCGACCTCCAGGTTGTTACCCTAACCATAGATTACTTGCATCATTATCCATGCTATGAGTGCTAATAATTGAAACTATACAACCCTAATATGAAATTGGAATCAATTCTTGCTATTTGATGTAAATTATGATTTCATGTGATCTTTACTTTTGATTTTTAACCAAATTAGGTTTCTACCTTTTTAAAAATTAGTGTCCGGGAATGTCAATTAGTCACCCTAGCTAGAATTAAGAATATCAATTGAATCAATTAAAAATATGTGTACACACCCACACACTTGAAATTCCGGTTCTAGCATGCATTATCATGCATAAGACAATATACTAACTAACAATTTTAAATACTACACTACATTTCAAATTAATACCCCATAATATTATTTCCACAATAAAAATTAAATCAAAATGCCTCACTAAAGGCCAAGAATCGGCCGCCCCCCTTGCCACCAATCACCACCCTTGTCCTCCACTACACACCACCTTCCTATCACCCATTCCCCTTACATGCAATTGCAAGACACACTCCTCTCATTCCCTCTCTCTTATTTTCGAATTCACCAGCTGAACACACACATCCTCTCTATCAAACACTCTCTAATCCTCTCCTTTCAAGCTCCAAAATCGCAAACTACAAGCATACAACCATCGGCCAGCAGCATACCACAAGAAAGGTGACTTTTGGTGATGTTTTGAGGCTTGGAACGTGCAATACTTGAGGTTCCAGCTTTTGTTCGAGATTCTCCAGCCTCATCCAAGGAGATTTCATCCATTCACGACCATCCACACCTTCTAAACCGTGAGATACATCAAGTGTAAGCTCACTATGTTCGGTTTTGGTCATTTCTCAAGTTTAACTTCATTGTTCACCTAAAAACCCTACTTTTTCTTGTTGTAAGAGAAACCTCTCACCCTCACCTTGTTCTTGAAGAGTTCCCAATGTTCTTGAAGGTATATCACATGATATAATGGTCAATCTAAGGGGTAGAACCCGATTTACCCCTTGAAAACCCTATTTTGGTGTTTTTGGCACTATCAAACTTGTGTATCTTGTAACCCTTCAAAACAAAATGTGTAACCTGCTCAAAATGACTTTTAAGACACCTCAATAATCTGATTTTTAAGTTAGATGAAGTTTTGGCAATGAATAAACTTAAGTTACCATGAATCACACATGTGTAATGGTCGGTTATGGCATAGTTTCACCTCTTGAAACCTTTGTATGTGTAGAACCTTTAGGCAACGTGTTGGGACTGTTATTTCAGTAAGTTTTAGTGCATATTAAGCTTAATAACATGGTTTGACCTCTGGAACAAAAGACATAATGTGTTTAGACCCATTTTGGTCACTTTCGGGACTTGAAAACGTGTTAAAACGACTTAAAAACAAGAAATCTTGAACTATAAACTTTTTAAAAAGAATTCCAGGTTCATTAAGGATTAATAAAGTGTTCTGGAGCTAATGAGAATTTTTAGTGGTCAAATGGTATTTTAAATGGATTTTAAGTGAAACCGGGTGTAAACCGAGAGGCGTTTTTAAGGAAAATATACGATAAATGGGTTAAATGTTACAAATTATAAAAATCATGATTTTCCAGTAGGTTAAAAGATAAAATAACCTCAAAGGTAAAATGGTTGGTCAAACAAGCTTTTAAAATGGTCAAACCCGACTAAAAACGCATTTTAACGGTTTAAACGTAAAAACGGGTCTTTCAACTACTAGGGGCAAAATTTGTGATTTAAAAGGTTGGAAACTTATTAAAATAACTTTAAAAAGTTATCTACTGGTTTTAGACTCAAAAAAGCGAAAAATCATAGATAACCATTTTTAAACCGTTCGGTTTTACCGTAACCGGCAACGTTAAACGCGTAATTTACAACCGAGACCATAAACTGAAATTTTGGTTATAAATTCTTAAAACTAAGTTGAATTAATGTCTTGAACCTGATCTTTAAGTATAGAGGTCACTTAATGCAAGAAACTAATCTTAAGGGTAGAAAATGTCAATTTTGAAACTTCAGGGGCAAAACTGTAAATTTTGCAAAACTTCATAACCGACTCTCATAAGTCCATTTGCCCCCTTAAATGGAATAATTACTATATATACTTGGTTTAGTAATGTAGAAACCTTTGGTTTCATGAAAAACCGTGACTTTCCATAAAAGGAACCTTTTATACAAACCCTAACTAAATCAAAGCCGAACCCGTCCATTTAAGTCTTAGGCACTATTGTTGCTCCTTAAATAGGTTTAGAGCAGTAGCTAATCACTTAATATACTTATGTTAGGGTTCTAGACTTGAGACATTCCCGGCACGCGAAGAATTTCTTTTTGCTTGATATCTAAGGTGAGTTCTAGTGATCCCCCTTTTTACTACTGTTTTGGGATGGAACATGCTCTACTTTTATGAACTATGATTGTGCTTTATTTGACGATACTATGTGGGATTGTGGTTACCTGCTAATTCTTATATCATGATCATTAATTCTTTCGTGAACCGCTTGATTTATATGGATAGATCTATTTGGGGAATCCCCCACACACAGTGGCTTCCGTTCCAGGAAGGTTACCCCACTGAGATCCTGATGGATCGTTGTGGCATGTAACAAGTTTTGTTAAGATTCTATGGTGAACCATCCGGGCAGGTAGGGTTCACTGGTATGGGGCTCAGTTTCTTCCTTCGGGAATATCCGGTAAAACACAACTTTAGAAGAGGCTAACCGGGGACTGAGTGCAGGGTTGATTATGATTTTATTTCTCCCACGATGATAAACAATGATTATTTTTCTTTTAATCAAAGAAGGATTTATTAAGTCCTTTTGTTTTTGAACTTTAAGCACTTGAATTCACCAACTTTATAGTTGACACAATTTTCTTTTGAGCATGTTTCAGGTAATGTTTGAAGAGATCCTAGCTGTTTGACGACCTAGACTTACCCCCGTGACATGGCATTGGCTTATTCCTTGATGAAACATTTGAACAATTTATATCTGTGTGTTGAACAAGTACAATTTTATTTTTATGATTGATTGTAAAACTTAATTGGGGTCTTGATGTGTATCTAGCCCCGTTACTCTTTAAAACTTTAATGCCATGTGATATTCTCTCCTTTGAGCTCTTATAATGGTTTGTTTCCGCTGCCATATGTTGTTGCTAGTATGTGACGTCCCACCCTATCTGGGCCCGGGGTGTGACAGATTGGTATCAGAGCCAAAGGTTGTAGAGAAGTCGGGAATGCCATAGTAGACCCTAGGCTACAACCCTGATACCCTAGGACTGTCCTTGTGGGAAGTGTTGGAATGATCGGGTTGGGTAAATTGATGATTACACTTGATCAACGTAATCATGAATTTACCGGACGCGTAATTTCCATCACTGACCTTTAGGTTAAGGTTGGACTTTTTCTGGTTTATATTGATGATTTGAAACTAATTTTAAAAAGGGGATTTAAATGATTTTTATGATGAACTATGTTATCCGATACTACTTGAAGAAACTATTGATCTGGGCGAAACAGACAGCTATATGTTGGAATAACAGATACTATTGCCATCACTACTATTATTAGTACTATTATGTAAATCATGAGCTATGAGAAACCAAATTACTCATGATGTATTTCTTACAGGATAACGATAATGGCTGATAAAGGAAAGGCGCCTGCTCACCCCGACGCTGAGATCGCTCCTACCGGACACCTAAGGAGAGAGAAACCACAGACGGAGTATGAGGCGTACCTCCGGAGATGCGGACATCCAGGGTGGATATCCGTCACGTCCGAAGACACTGAGGCTTCCGAGGACTCTTCCTCCACATCACCTTCCCGAAGCCGAACGCGATCCCACTCTCCTCAAGTAGCTGCTCCGACCCTCTCGCCCATCCCACCTATTGGGAATAGGGGTGCGCGTACTGTTACCCGACCTCGCAAGAGCGTTAGACCAGGATCCTCCGTATCCTTTAGGATGCCTCCTCCTCCTCCCCCGCCTGTTAGGATTCCGACATCGGTACCCCCACTGTTTGACCCTCGCGACGAGCGTCTGATGCCGCCGAGACATAGTATGTATGACGGCCCCACTGTACTGGCTGGTGATAGGTACTCCCAGTCGAGTCGCTGGGCGCGTGATGTAGGACCCTCCGATGCGACATTAGATGAGATTTTGAGGACTGTTCGCCGTCATGAGCTGACTGTTCAGCACGCCACTCGAACTTCTCAGTCGGCCCAGTTCCAGGCGATGATGGCTGCACAGGGGGTGAAGCGTTTGGAGCAGGAGCAGAGGAAGAAGGGTACAGGGTGGTTTGGATGGTTAAAGAGGAAGTGGATGTGAGGACTGGAGTACTCAGTGGGATTTATCTGTCTGTGGACAATAGAAGGAAACAATTTGAATTCTTATTTGAGACTATTATTTTATTATTATGGGGGTGATGGCACCTTCCAAATTGTAAGAGCATGACTCTGATTCTACTCGTTTGGATGATACTATGTTGACTGCTTTTGAGATGCTAAATTTTTTTTAAACTGTCTGTATTAAACTGCTATATGTTTTGTTGTGCTTTGAGATTGTCTGTGCCTTTTCTAAATTGTTGCCCAACTATTATATCATGTTTTGAATTGGACATTTAAGGTTCTTTAGTGGGTTGTAAATACATGTATGTGCATGTTATGATTCCTCTTCCGAGGCATGGTGCGATAGGATAATGATGCCTAGGCTATCCGAAACAAAATTTATGAGATGCTAAACGAATCTATTTGTGATACTATCAGAATGCCGACTCGTAGAGGAACACGTTTTGGTCGACGTGGAGCCACCAGAGGCCGCCATGAGGGAGCAAGGCCTATTGGAACCCAACCTACTCCACCAGGGACTCCCCACGGGGAGAATACTAATCAAGAGAGTGACGAAAGGATTGCTAACCTCGTAGCTCAGCAATTGGCCAACGCCATTCCGACTATCATTGCACAGATAAATGCAGACCGGGATAACACTACTGGGAATGAACGGCCGATAAACGATGAGAGCCACGATGATGAAGCTGAGGAGTTAAGGAATGGGTGCTCTTACAAGACCTTTATGGCCTGCAAGCCCAAGGACTTCTATGGCACCGAGGGTGCTATAGAGACTTACAGGTGGATCGACGAAATGGAAGCCGTCTTAGACATCAGCGAGTGCAAGATGGAGCACATGGTGAGATTTGCATCACAATCTCTCAAGGGATCAGCTCTTGAATGGTGGAAGTCCATTACCTAGTGCCGTGGAAGAAACGCTGCAAATCGAATGGGTTGGACTGAATTCCGAGAGTTAATGACCAACAAATATTGCCCCATCAATCAACTCGAGAAGCTGGAGACAGAATTTTTAAGCTTGGAGATGAAGGGACCCAACTACACCGAATACATCAATCGTTTCTTAGCCCTGTCCCGACTTGTGCCACATTTGGTGACGCCAGAAGCCAAAGGTGTAGCACGGTTCATCTGGGGACTACACCCAAGAGTTAGGGGTATGGTTCGTGCCTCTCAGCCTGTGACCCTACAAGCTGCTGTCGACCTTACCAGCAGTCTGACTGACGATTTTATTAGGGCTGGATGGACCGATCAAGGAAGGGCTGATGAGAAGAAGAAGTTTGTTGGAGACAAGAGGAAGTGGTTTGAAGCAAAAAGAGCGATTGGAAGTAGCAGTGGGTCAAGTAGAAGGAGTTCTGAAGGAGTGAGACGTGATGATCAAGGAAGCAAAAACCGGAGATTGTATACGGGGACAAGCCCACTTTGCAGCAAGTGCAAGTTACATCATCAAGGAGAATGTAACCCAATGCCCTGTTTTAGGTGCAAGAGAACAGGCCATCTAATTAAAGACTGTACTTATGTACCGGGGAAACAATGCTACGAGTGTGGAGACCCAGGGCATATGAGGAACAAGTGTCCTAAGCTGGGTAGAGAAAAGGATGCCAAGCCCAATAAGCCTAAGGGAAGAGCTTTCGTTATGGACCCAGCAGGAGCTCGTAGGGAACCCGACGTTGTTAACGGTACGTTCCTTGTAAATAATCATCCCGCTACTGTACTGTTTGATACTGGAGCGACTGCTAGTTTTATCTCTAGTACCTTTAGGCAATTGATTGACTTAGACGCGTGCACCTTGACTGATACATTTACCGTAGAACTAGCTGACGGTAATATTTTAGAAGCTAACGAAATCATTAGGGATTGCCCCCTGAATCTAAAAGGGAATGTGTTTAAGATTGACTTGATGCCCATTAAGTTAGGAGGATTTGATGTGGTCGTGGGTATGGACTGGTTAGCGAAGCATAAAGTTGAAATCGTATGCGATGAGCGACTGCTCAAGATACCATTGAGCGTTGAAGAAGTGCTAGTGGTAGAAGGAGAAAGAAGTAACACTCTATACCCTATGATATCTCACTTGAAAGCTACCAAGAGCTTGAAGAGGGGATGTCCAGCTTTTATAGTCTATGTGATGAAAACCCAAAAGGAGAAGAAGATCGAAGAGATTCCCGTGGTTTCGGAATACCCAGAGGTGTTTCCGGAAGAACTACCAGGACTTCCTCCGAATCGACAAGTGGAATTCCAGATAGACTTGTTGCCTGGTGTTGCACCAGTAGCCAAGGCACCGTACCGGCTCGCCCCACCTGAGATGAAGGAGCTAATGGTACAAATTCAAGAACTAATGGACAAGGGATTTATACGTCCGAGTGTCTCTCCGTGGGGTGCCCCGGTGCTATTCGTGAAAAAGAAGGACGGAACCCTGCGAATGTGTATTGATTACAGGGAGTTGAATAAGCTGACCATAAAGAACTGTTACCCTCTCCCGAGAATAGACGACTTATTTGATCAATTGCAGGGAGCAAGTTATTTCTCCAAAATAGACTTGAGGTCAGGATACCACCAGCTGAAGATAAGAGAAGAAGACATACCCAAAACCGCCTTCCGAACTAGGTATGGACACTATGAGTATTTGGTCATGCCCTTTGGACTGACTAATGCTCCAGCAGCATTCATGGACCTCATGAATCGCGTTTGCCGCCCTTACCTCGACAAGTTTGTGATCGTGTTTATCGACGACATACTGATCTATTCTCAAACTAAAGACGAGCACGAGAAGCATCTCAGGCTAATCCTTGAATTGCTCAAGAATGAGCAACTATATGCCAAGTTCTCGAAATGTGAATTCTGGATGCGCCAGATCCAATTCTTAGGCCATGTGGTGAACAAAGATGGGATTCAAGTCGACCCTTCCAAGATAGAGGCCATAAAGAATTGGAAGATTCCTGAGACTCCTACGGAGATAAGGCAATTCTTAGGACTGGCTGGCTATTACTGAAGGTTTATAAAGGACTTCTCACGTATAGTGCAACCTTTGACCGCACTAACCAAGAAAAACACAACCTTTGTGTGGGAGCGAGAGCAGAATGAGGCGTTTGAAACGCTTAAAGAGAAGTTATGCAGTGCACCTATACTTGCTCTTCCAGAAGGAGTAGAAGACTTCGTGGTCTATTGTGACGCTTCGCGTCAAGGACTAGGATGTGTATTGATGCAACGCAATAAGGTGATTGCTTACGCATCGAGACTGCTGAATGATCATAAGAAGAACTACACAACCCAAGATTTGGGTGCCGTGGTGTTTGCCCTTAAGATGTGGAGGCATTACCTTTATGGCACAAAGTGCATTATCTACACTGACCATAGAAGCTTGCAGCATATCCTTGACCAAAAGATGCTCAACATGCGTCAGAGAAGATGGGTTGAGCTATTAAACGATTACGAATGCGAGATCCGCTACCACCCTGGTAAGGCCAATGTTGTGGCGGATGCATTAAGTCGAAAGGAAAGAGAGAAACCTCTTCGAGTACGAGCCTTAAGAATGAGTGTGTATACCAACCTTATAGCAAAATTGATGGAAGCTCAAGGCGAGGCATTAAAGGAAGAAAAATTGAAAGAAGAAGGATTGACTGGAATGGAGAAGCAGTTGGAGATAGGGGATGATGGTACATATAGATATGGTGGAAGGACTTGGGTGCCGAAACACGGAGGAATTCGAGAAGTAATCCTCGATGAAGCACACAAGTCTAGGTATTCAATTCATCCTGGAAGTGATAAGATGTACCAGGATTTAAAGACACTTTTTTGGTGGCAAGGAATTAAGAGATCAATCGCTGTTTATGTGGGGAAATGTTTAACTTGTGCCATGGTAAAAGCTGAGAACCAAAAACCATCGGGAACGTTGCAGCAACCTGAGATTCCCGAATGGAAATGGGATAATGTTACGATGGATTTCGTTACCAAGCTGCCTAGAACGTTTAAAGGTCACGATGCTATTTGGGTAATAGTGGATAGATTAACCAAATCAGCTCACTTCTTGCCAATTAGAGAAGACTACGATATGACGAAACTGGCCCAACTTTATGTCGACGAGATTGTAACAAGGCATGGAGTGCCTCTGTCGATCATCTCAGACCGTGATAGCCGTTTCACCTCTCGTTTCTGGAAATCGTTCCAGCAAGCTTTAGGAACCCGTTTAGATCTTAGCACGGCTTACCACCCTCAGACCGACGGACAGAGCGAAAGAACTATTCAAACGATGGAAGACATGTTGACAGCTTGCGTGATGGACTTTGGCGGAAATTGGGATAACCATCTTCCTTTGGTGGAATTCGCCTATAACAACAGTTACCACGCGAGTATCAAAGCCGCTCCGTACGAGGCCCTTTATGGCAGGAAATGCCGATCACCCTTGAGTTGGAATGAGATTGGTGACAGCCAAGTGATGGGACCCGACATAGTGTTGGAAACCACCGATAAGATCTATAAGATAAAGGAACGACTGAGAGCAGCTAGAGACCGACAGAAGAAGTACGCCGACAGGAGGCGGAAACCTCTAGAGTTCCAAGTGGGCGACAAAGTGATGCTAAAAGTAGCACCGTGGAAAGGAACGGTGAGATTCGGAAAAAGAGGAAAACTGAGCCCAAGATACATTGGACCATTTGAGATAATGGCAAGAATTGGCCCAGTAGCATATAAGTTGAAACTACCCCCGGGATTGAGTCACATACATGACACCTTTCATGTGTCAAACTTGAAGAAGAGCATGGTAGACAAAACCCTGGAACTACCATTAAAAGAAGCAAGGATAAGCGACAAACTAACTTTGTGGAAGAACCTGTGGAGATCACGGATCGTTTGGTCAAACAACTCCGGCGGAGCCGCATACCCAAGGTTAAAGTTAGATGGAACTCCAAGCGAGGACCTGAATTTACTTGGGAACGTGAAGATGAAATGAGGAAGAACTATCCACACCTCTTCAAACCCACCCGTTCAGTCCCTAATCAGAGTTAAATTTCGGGACGAAATTTCCTAAACGGTGGGAGAATGTGACAACCGCCCTCCAGGTTGTTACCCTAACCCTAGATTACTTGCATCATTATCCATGCTATGAGTTCTAATAATTGAAACTATACAACCCTAATATGAAATTGGAATCAATTCTTGCTATTTAATGTAAATTATGATTTCATGTGATCTTTACTTTTGATTTTTAACCAAATTAGGTTTCTACCTTTTTAAAAATTAGTGTCCGGGAATGTCAATTCGTCACCCTAGCTAGAATTAAGAATATCAATTGAATCAATTAAAAATATGTGTACACACCCACACACTTGAAATTTCGGTTCTAGCATGCATTATCATGCATAAGACAATATACTAACTAACAATTTTAAATACTACACTACATTTCAAATTAATACCCCATAATATTATTTCCACAATAAAAATTAAATCAAAATGCCTCACTAAAGGCCAAGAATCGGCCGCCCCCCTTGCCACCAATCACCACCCTTGTCCTCCACTACACACCACCTTCCTATCACCCATTACCCTTACATGCAATTGCAAGACACACTCCTCTCATTCACTCTCTCTCATTTTCGAATTCACCAGCTGAACACACACATCCTCTCTATCAAACACTCTCTAATCCTCTCCTTTCAAGCTCCAAAATCGCAAACTACAAGCATACAACCATCGGCCAGCAGCATACCGCAAGAAAGGTGACTTTTGGTGATGTTTTGAGGCTTGGAACGTGCAATACTTGAGGTTCCAGCTTTTGTTCGAGATTCTCCAGCCTCATCCAAGGAGATTTCATCCATTCACGACCATCCACACCTTCTAAACCATGAGATACATCAAGTGTAAGCTCACTATGTTCGGTTTTGGTCATTTCTCAAGTTTAACTTCATTGTTCACCTAAAAACCCTACTTTTTCTTGTTGTAACAGAAACCTCTCACCCTCACCTTGTTCTTGAAGAGTTCCCAACGTTCTTGAAGGTATATCACATGATATAATGGTCAATCTAAGGGGTAGAACCCGATTTACCCCTTGAAAACCCTATTTTGGTGTTTTTGGCACTATCAAACTTGTGTATCTTGTAACCCTTCAAAACAAAACGTGTAACCTGCTCAAAATGACTTTTAAGACACCTCAATAATCTGATTTTTAAGTTAGATGAAGTTTTAGCAATGAATAAACTTAAGTTACCATGAATCACACATGTGTAATGGTCGGTTATGGCATAGTTTCACCTCTTGAAACCTTTGTATGTGTAGAACCTTTAGGCAACGTGTTGGGACTGTTATTTCAGTAAGTTTTAGTGCATATTAAGCTTAATAACATGGTTTGACCTCTGGAACAAAAGAAATAATGTGTTTAGACCCATTTTGGTCACTTTCGGGACCCGAAAACGTGTTAAAACGACTTAAAAACAAGAAATCTTGAACTATAAACTTTTTAAAAAGAATTCCAGGTTCATTAAGGATTAATAAAGTGTTCTGGAGCTAATGAGAATTTTTAGTGGTCAAATGGTATTTTAAATGGATTTTAAGTGAAACCGGTTGTAAACCGAGAGGCGTTCTTAAGGAAAAATATACGATAAATGGGTTAAATGTTACAAATTATAAAAATCATGATTTTCCAGTAGGTTAAAAGATAAAATAACCTCAAAGGTAAAATGGTTGGTCAAACAAGCTTTTAAAATGGTCAAACCCGACTAAAAACGCATTTTAACGGTTTAAACGTAAAAACGGGTCTTTCAACTACTAGGGGCAAAATTTGTGATTTAAAAGGTTGGAAACTTATTAAAATAACTTTAAAAAGTTCTCTACTGCTTTTAGACTCAAAAAGGCGAAAACTCATAGATAACCATTTTTAAACCGTTCGGTTTTACCGTAACGGGCAACGTTAAACGCGTAATTTACAAACCGAGACCATAAACTGAAATTTTGGTTATAAATTCTTAAAACTAAGTTGAATTAATGTCTTGAACCTGATCTTTAAGTATAGAGGTCACTTAATGCAAGAAACTAATCTTAAGGGTAGAAAATGTCAATTTTGAAACTTCAGGGGCAAAACTGTAAATTTTGCAAAACTTCATAACCGACTCCCATAAGTCCATTTGCCCCCTTAAATGGCATAATTACTATATATACTTGGTTTAGTAATGAAGAAACCTTTGGTTTCATGAAAAACCATGACTTTCCATAAAAGGAACATTTTATACAAACCCTAACTAAATCAAAGCCGAACCCGTCCATTTAAGTCTTAGGCACTATTGTTGCTCCTTAAATAGGTTTAGAGCAGTAGCTAATCACTTAATATACTTATGTTAGGGTGCTAGACTTGAGATATTCCCGGCACGCGAAGAATTTCTTTTTGCTTGATATCTAAGGTGAGTTCTAGTGATCCCCCTTTTTACTACTGTTTTGGGATGGAACATGCTCTACTTTTATGAACTATGATTGTGCTTTATTTGACGATACTATGTGGGATTGTGGTTACCTGCTAATTCTTATATCATGATCATTAATTCTTTCGTGAACCGCTTGATTTATATGGATAGATCTATTTGGGGAATCCCCCACACACAGTGGCTTCCGTTCCAGGAAGGTTACCCCACTGAGATCCTGAGGGATCGTTGTGGCATGTAACAAGTTTTTTTAAGATTCTATGGTGAACCATCCGGGCAGGTAGGGTTCACTGGTATGGGGCTCAGTTTCTTCCTTCGGGAATATCCGGTAAAACACAACTTTAGAAGAGGCTAACCGGGGACTGAGTGCAGGGTTGATTATGATTTTATTTCTACCACGATGATAAACAATGATTATTTTTCTTTTAATCAAAGAAGGATTTATTAAGTCCTTTTGTTTTTGAACTTTAAGCACTTGAATTCACCAACTTTATAGTTGACACAATTTTCTTTTGAGCATGTTTCAGGTAATGTTTGAAGAGATCCTAGCTGTTTGACGACCTAGACTTACCCCCGTGACATGGCATTGGCTTATTCCTTGATGAAACATTTGAACAATTTATATCTGTGTGTTGAACAAGTACAATTTTATTTTTATGATTGATTGTAAAACTTAATTGGGGTCTTGATGTGTATCTAGCCCCGTTACTCTTTAAAACTTTAATGCCATGTGATATTCTCTCCTTTGAGCTCTTATAATGGTTTGTTTCCGCTGCCATATGTTGTTGCTAGTCTGTGACGTCCCACCCTATCTGGGCCCGGGGTGTGACAGTCTCCTTAGCTTAAATCTTGGGTCAGGATCACCTGTAGGTAGTATATCAGTGGACCCTAAAACATGCTCACAAGATTTGTTAAAACAGTTGGTAACTAAATCAAGATCAAATAGCCAATCCGGACCAGAACCTTTCACACTAGGAGTGTGCGCATTGAAAGTCACATTGGCTAACTCCTCAACTACTCTAGTTTTGAGATTGTATACTCTATAAGCTTTAGCGTGAGAAGAGTATCCAATAAAATGTCCATCATCTGATTTCTCAGCAAACTTGGCAATTTGATCTTTGGTATTCAAGATGGTGCAAGGACATCCAAATGACCTGAGAAAACCAATGAAAGGTTTTCACTGAAGCAAGCTTCAGTGCTTCAAAAGTATTCCTTTCTTCCGAGACTAAAATTTCTTCCGAAGGCAAGTTTCTACTTGTCTTTTTTTTCATTTTGGAGCTTCCAAAGGAAAGAGATTTTCCTTCCGAAGCTTGCTTCTTCTTCTCCAAACTCTTAAAAGTTTCTTTCTTGGTCATGTGGAGACTACTCTTTGGAATGTAAACACAATCCTTAGCAAGATGAGAGGTACTCCCACACATAACATAGTCCATTTACTTCCTTCTAGGAGTTTTTTTTGTGAACAAGGCTAAACTTGATCACTTTCCTTCTCCATCTTCATCTTTGCAGATGTTGTGGCAATTCTTGTGGGGATAGAACTACCTTTGGAGCTGGATGGTTCAGGTTGTACAACAGTGGTGCACAACTGATCAGCCTTCTTCTTGATGATGGGATGATTTGGACATGAACCAAAACTCTTGTTGAAGGAGTTCAAGTTGGTTTCTTCAGCCTCCACCACTTCAAATCCTGCAGAGATGAAGACTTTTTTCTGTGCAGAATTGAAGGTGGCCTTGATCTCTTGAGCCTTCATGGCTATAGCTTTCCTGATCAAGATCTTTCTCCTAGACTTGGTCATCCCAACAGCTTTGCTCTTCTCAGAGGGATGGTGACCCTTCTTAGAATGCTCTTCTTCACTCTTCTCAAAGCCATTCTCCACCATCTCCTCTTCATCCTCTCCAGTCATAGGGTCTATGAGGGGAAGCTCATCTTCACAAGTTCCACACCTAGGATATCTTACTAAGAAGATTGTGTGTGGGAGCTATCTCACAAGATCCCAATCCCTGTTTATTTTGATAACAAACTTTTGCATGCAAGGATGTGGATATTATGTTCTTGAAGGTCTCTTCTTCAAGAACACATTTTTCTGCCTTGGCTTTGCTGATCACAAGCTTAGCCTGGTATTCAGTTAACTTAGTAATGAGGTCTTTGATCTGAGTCATGTAGTTTGTGTGCTCATTTTTAAGAGTTGAAATGGTTTTCTCTAAGTACTTTATCTTTAGTTTATAATCATTTTCAGCTCTTTTAAAATAAACTTTTAAGATATTTAAGGACTCAAGATCAGATCTCATTTCTAAGTTATAGAACCTGTATCTATTAACTTTAGCAATACATTCAGGAGTACAAAGATGTTCCAATACCTTGGCTTCATCATGGTCTGTCATGAGTGCTTTGTTTGGATATGCATCTTCTACCTGAAAGCTCCAGCCAAAGCCTTCTTCTTCAACAGCAACTGCAGCTTGCTGCTTTGGCTTCTCATTCTGGGGGGCTTTCTCAGTTTAGTTTGGTCTACCTTGTGTTTGGCCACCATTTGTCCTTGGTTCCTTACACTCCCTTGCAAAGTGTCCCATCTGGTTACAGTTGTAACACTTTACTTTGCTTTTATCCAGTCCAAACTTTCCACTGGCTACATTGCTTGGAAACTTCCACCCAATCCTCTTGTAGAACTTCTTGGCTCTGTGAGTGAGAAGAGCCATCTGCTGAACTATCTCCATGTACTCCAGATCATCTGGATGGATACAGTCTAGGTCTTCAAGGGTGAAGAGAAAGTTGCTTGTGATCTCATCAGTAGAGACAAAGGCATGAGAAGAACTTGTCTCTTGGAAAGGACTTCCTTGAGTGTAGCTTTCTCTTGGAGTCTCTAGGAAGGTGATGAAAGGGCCCTTTTGTGAGTTGTCAGGGTAGCATATAAGATGATGTTGTGGTTCAATGCTTTCAGTTTCAACCACATGGAGGGCTGATCTCAATTGATTGCTGGAGTTACCAGATGAGTTTATGTTCATCTCCATCTGGTAGCCACTAAGAATACCATACAACTCTGTGAGAGTAAGAGTCCTAAGGTTCTAAGTCCTCTTGATAACAACACAATAATGTGTCCATTGTTTAGGAAGAGAGGACATAAACTTCCTTACAATGTCTCTTTCTCAAGAGTTACACCAACATCCATTAGAGTATCCACGATCTTAACATACCTAAAGTATTGTTGAGTCATGGTTTCACCTACCGTGAAGGTGAAGTTTTCAAACTGCTGCTTCAGGAGATCATTCTTGTTCTCCTTTGCTTAAGTGGACCCCTCATGCATCAGCTTCAGTGCTTCCCATAGTTGCTTGGCAGTTTTGCACTTCTTGAAGCCTCTATAGATGGAGTTTGGAAGAGCAGTTTGAAAGGCTATCATGGCTTTCTAATCAATCTCTATTCTCTTCCTGTCTGCTTCAGAGTAATCAGCCACAGCCTTTGGAATCATACCACCACCAATAGCAGAAGTGGTGCTTGGTATGTAAGGTCCTTCAACAACACAGTCCCACATTCTGGAGTCTTGAGACTTGATGAAGCCTTCCATTCTTTGACACCAAGTATCAAAGTCTTCAGGAGTGATCAGTGGAGACTTTGTCATAGTTCCAGTTTCCATATCAGCTTTGGTAATGGTTGCCAGTAGACTTGTTAAGTATTTTGGGTGTATGAGGGATCTTAAGATGGTGTGATCTTAAATCAAGAGCCTGGAATGCTCTAATACCAAATGCATGACCGGTGAAGGGTATGCACTTATAACACAACAACACAATGAGGAGAGTTACTTAGAACACTTAACAGATCAAATAGGGAACTGGTTAACTTTCAGTGAAAGATGCTAAGAACACAAGTAAGAATGAGATAGAATAAGATAGCAAACAACACAAGTATTTGGTTTTCAAGAATGTTGTATATTGCTTCTCAAGTTCTGTTACAAATGTTGGAAAGCATACTTACAAAGTTACAAGTACTTGAGATACATATACTACATCCTACAGCTGGCCATACTTTGAAAGCCAGCTAGATACATAAGACTAGAAAACAAAATCAAATGCAGAGTCAAAAGGCAGATTGACTTTTGACTAGTGACTATCACATACCATAGCTCACATCCTAATATATTACCAAAAGGATAAAAGTACATAAAGTAGAAAGCAGAAACTCAAGACCTCAATGTACAGTTACCAAAAGCATGGACCTTTTCACCAACTCATGTAAGTTGGTGACTAAGTAGAGTTGCAGCAGAACGGTGGTCCAACTTTATGGTAAATGATATCAGATAAAAGCATGTCTCTAAAAGTGTTCGGAAGAAATCTGTCTTCACTCTTAAGCTTCGGAAGACTTTGTCTTTGAAGATTCGGAAGACTTCACCTTTGGCTTCGGAAGATGTTGGTCTTGGCTTCGGAAGATTATACACTTAGAATATTTCTAGTGCAAAGAGTAAAACTTTTGAAACATTTCTACTTATGTTCTTCAGTGCATGCATGCAGAGAGAGTTTGGATGTTTTGGCTGCATCAGACTTATACAAATCCTTACGAAGGTGTTTGAGTGAGAGAGGATTAATTCTTCAGGATTAAGTCTTCACTATTTATCTAAGAGGCCAGTTAAAGAATTGCCTCTGTGATAATTAGATTATCAGACAAAGAAGATAACCTCCGCAGCTTGGATCTCAGCTTTGGAAGATTGGATAATTCTTCCACAACTTTGACTTCAGCTTTGGAAGTTAGTGGGATTGCACTACCTGTCCCAACTATTTTAGTTGCTGGGCCATCAGTCCCTATATGCCTTTCAAAATTAATCTTGGGTTCAATGTGGGCCTTAGGTTGACAAGCTCCTTCCTCAGTGGTAGGTGGTGCATTCAACCTCTGAAGCTATTCAGCTCCAAAGTATGTCACAACAACATTCGGAATTGGTTGTTCAAGTGAGGAGCCCATTAGGAACTTAGTTAAGAACCTATTCAGATCTATGAGCATCCTTGGATCCACTTGAAAGATAATAGGAGAAGGTTCAGGAAAACTGTTGCTGGCTGAGCAGGGTATTTTGAAGATAGTGTAGAAAGAGCCAAGCTTTGCTGCTCCACATGTGTTTCACTCTAAACAGTCTCCCCCTTTTTGGTAGCATCATCTTCAGGGCTTGATGAGCTAGAAGAAGAAGTCATAGAGACTTGGATTGATACATGTCTAATAGATCTCTCAATCTATTTCTTAGCTAGTTGAGCCTTGAGATGTTCAATCTCAAGTTGTTAAGTGGCAGACCTATCCTCTAAAGTCTTAACCCTGGATTTAAGGTTTGAGACTTTAGAAATTAGGTCTCTTATTATGAGTTGCATACTTCCCTCATCTTCTTCAGAAGAATAACGGGGATATGAGGTAACATACCTAGTATGTTCATCCTCACCACCAGATGTGGTTTCTTGGCACCCTGGTTTCCCTTGCTTAATGATGTCTCGTTCTGAGTTGTCATGAGGCAAAGTTTCCATAGATTCAGTCTCAGAGATGTGACCACTGTCCTGAGGGCCCAATTGGGGCACCATTAGTAATGGCAGCTGAATCTACATAAGTCCCCTCCATATCAGTGGGACTCACCTCAACTTGGATTCTGTGATGGGGCTAGAAATCAAAAGTTTCTCTAGGCTCAAGTCATCCTTAGATGGGTGTTTTGGATCAACATCATGGCCTTGAAGAGACGTGATTTCTTAACTAGTACTGATGTGCTCTAAATTATACATAAAAATCATATCAAAAGCACATCAATTATTCCTTAATATCTCCCTTAAAATGATGATTATATACTTAAAATTGTTAAATTGTGTTTTCAGATGTTAAAAAGGGAAATATGGACAAAAGGAGCATATTTGAAAAGAAATTGAAGAAATCCGAGCTTTGGAGTCCAAGCATGGGGTCGTGCCTCATTAAGCATGCCCCCATGCCTTGAATGAAACACACCCCCGTGCTCAAATTGGAACACCCCCGTGCTCAAATTGGCACACCCTCGTGTTTGAACATCTCACTGGACAAAAAGTACTGTCCCACAAAAGTAAGCATGGGGCCGTGTCCCATAAGGCACGGGGTCGTTCCCCACCTCCAACAAGGGGTCGTGCCCTATTTAGCAAGGGGTTGTGCCCGCACAAACTGCACGTACGAGCCGACCAACTTTTGTAAGCATTGTACCAGCACGGGGCCGTGCCTTTTAGGCATGGGGCCGAGCTTAAACACTCCAAAAAGCCTATAAATAGAGGCCTAAGTTCACTATTTTGGAAAGCTTTGGTAGGAGAGTTACTTTGTAGAAATCTATGGGGAATCAAGCCTTCAAGGCCATTTGGAGGGTCAAGAGGTGCATGCAACACTTGGAAGAAGCTCAGGATTCTCTAAACATCATCCATTGTGAATCACCGGTTTGATTGTTTCGTTTCACCGATGATTTCATATCTATCTTCTATGTTAATTGTTGTAATGTTAAAGCTCATTATGAGCTAAACTCTCATTATCATCCTAATTGGATGAAACTTAAGTAATTTGTGATGAACTAATAGTGTGATTTATATTATGTTAATGTTATAGTGGTCATTGGAAAACTTTTGATGGGTACTTTATGAACGGGAAGTTATAACTTTATGATTTGTAATTATGATTGTCATACACGGTTGAAAAATGTATGATCAACTTCTATTTGCGAAACCGGTCATCATAATAAATCCATGGCTAATGAACTAGAAACGGTTATTAGAAATTATATCACCGTAACTTTCTGATCATTTGCGGGTTCCCTTTTATTAGTCTAGAAATCTACAATAATTGTTATGATTTTCTAAAATTAATGGTATGTTATAAAGGAACTTGATCAACTCTCTTTTTAACATTAAGTTATGTTTTCAAAAATCGTATGTCAAAAAGGTCATAAACGATTTACCTACATTACTAGGGCTTTGATCTAAGCAGTAAAACTCAACCTGACGTGATCCTAGTCACTACTGAGCGGATAGATGAGAAATCACGCCTACTCGCCTTTATAAACATTATCATAATTACATTACTCAATATCTTTATCACACCACCAATTGATCACAGTTACATAAGTGTAATCTAATTAGGATGATAGCCGTTATTCCCTGGTTTTAAATCCAAACGCTTCAATCTTATTTTACTTTAGTTTAATTATTGTTTTTAAACCCTAAAAATCTTATCAATGCAACTTATCATTTTCTCAAACAAAAACCAAATCTGGTAGTCAAACATTAATGTTGTTGAGTAGGCTAGGTGTGTCCACGGATTGATACTTGGTTATTATCATCACTATATTACCACACGATAGGTACACTAGCCTTTTGTGTGTGTGGTTCAGTATTACTAATAACCAATTAAAACTGAATCTGTGCGAAAAAAATTTATCAAAATATATATATATTCCGCACCCATCATGTTTTTGGCGCCATTGCCGGGGACACACGACAGTTTTGTAAGACAATCTAAATTTTTGACTATCTTGCTTTTATCATGTTAATATATTTTTGTTCAATTTTATTTTATTTTTGGTAGATAGTTTACCTTAGTTATTTAGTTTAGTTACATTTGCGTGATTCATTCTAAGCCTTAGTTAGTTTATGCCCTCGTCTAGCCCTGAACTTGTTTCGTCTCTTTCGTAACCCGAGCGACTTTTCCTTCAAAGATTACACGAAAGACCACGACAAGTAGCAACAAACATTGAAGAAGACATTTTGGAAAGTACACCATCCAAAGAAGACATGGCTAACCAAGACGAGGAAATTAAGATGACACACTATGCCACGCCGTCAACCGATGGTTACGAGTCTAGTGTTTTCCAACAAGTAATAGCGGTTAACAATTTCGAGATTAAGTCTAGTATTTTCCAACTCGTAGAAAACTTTGTTCAGTTCCATGGATTGCTAGACGAAGATCCTAACGCTCACATCTCACGATTCCTTCGTATCTGTGCGACCTTCAAAATTAATAACTGTTCAGACGACGCCATTCGACTAAGACTTTTTCCATTTTCACTTCGAGGCCAAGCCATTGACTGGCGTGATTCGCTTGCACCTAGTTTCATCACCATATCGGCGGAAATGGCTGAACAATTCCTTTTAAAATACTTTCCACCCGATCAGACTGCCAAACTGAGAAGCAGCATTACAAGCTTTCGCCAAGACAATGATGAATCATTACGCGCAACATTGGAGAGATATAAAGGTCTCCTTTGGAGATGCCTACATCACGGACTTGATCTGTCGCTGCAATGTCAAACTTTTTATGATGCAATGAGCGGAGCACACAAACAAGTTGTAGACCAAAGTGCGAGAGGAGATATCGGAAGTGTCATGCAAACAAAGGCATACCAAGACCAAAAAAGAGCAGCTAAGAAGAGCTTTGCTTATAATCCCTTAAGAACCAAACCTAGTTCTAAAGGCATTCATCAAGTAGACTCTGAAACCCTAATTGCAGCCTAATTAGAAGCTCTAACCAAACGATTCGAACAAGTGCAAGCCGAACTGAAGAAGACTCCACCATGATGCAACACATGCGGAAATTCACACAAGACCAACGAATGCCCACAAGGCTTTATGATGGTTAAAGATGTTGACTACGTAGCAGGCCCTAGCAACTCATATAACAACAACTCAAACTGGAGGAGCCACTCGAATTATAAAGAGACTGTTAACAACCAATCATCGTCTGGATTCAACCGGAGGCCACCTTACCAACAACAGAAACCTTCATACCAAGGTCCAAGTAGTAGTAACCAAGACCGTGGATAATCATCAATGGAAGACTTGTTGAAGCAATTGTTGATAACCCAACAAGCCATAGACGAGTATATCCGGAAATCTGATCGAAGAAATGAGGAGAGGTTCCAAAGAAACGAGGATGACATCAAAAGCAACAAATCATCATTGCAAATCATTGAACACCAAGTAGGTCAGATAGCACAACAACTATATGAAAAACCCTAAGGTGCTTTGCCTAGCAACACAGTGACAAACCCTAATGCTCAAGTTAAAGCCATCACCACTAGGAGTGGCAAAACCACTCAAGGTGATGCACCTGCATTACAACCCATCCTTGAAGAAGTAGAAACCAAAACTCCAAGTAATGCAAGTAATAAGCAAAATTAACTTGTTGTTGTTGAAGAACCAGCCAAGAAATACGTACCACCACCACCTCTTTGAGACAACAACGAATGGAGGCACACCTTGGGTTGTTCAAGCAACTCCATATCAATCTACCCTTGGTGGAAGCCTTTGCCAAAATGTCAAATTATGCTATGTTTTTAAAGGGTGTCTTGTCAAACAAAAAGAAATTGGAAGAGTTGTCACACGTAGTTTTAGGAATGCTCTACAGTTCTTCAAAACAAACTACCTCAAAAGATGACTTATCCAGGAAGCTTCACCATACCTTGCCTAATAGGAAATCTTTCCATTAGCAACGCATTATCTGATTTAGGTGCTAGCATTAACCTTATGCCTTATGCGGTTTTTGAAAAATTATACTTAGGCGAACCTAGACCTACCCATATGAGCATCCCCTTAGCTGATCGTTCTTTTAAATATCCAAGGGGCATCATTGAAAATGTCTTAGTTAAAATCGACAAATTCATATTTCCCGTTGATTTTGTGATCTTTGACATTGATGAGGATAAGAATGTTCCTCTTATCCTAGGTTGACTTTTTTTAGCAACTGCTCGAGCCCTCATCGATGTTTGCAACGGCAAACTCACGCTTCGAGTAGACGATGAGGAAGTAACTTTCGACATAGGCCAATATATGAAACACCCTCAACATCATGATGACTCAATCTATTACATTGATGTTTGCGATTCGATCATATGTTGTCGTTGAAAGAAAACTCTTCAACATGAAGCTTGCAACACTCAATTAATAGAAGTCCAAATCACCGAACCCATCTGCGAGAATCAAATCATTCTAGAACTAGAAGTTGATGAAACATCATCTTATCAAGAAGCATTTGAGATCATTGAACATGAACTAGAACCTAAAGCCAAACCTTCTATCGAAGACCTTCCGGTTTTTGGAGCACAAAGAACTTCCATCTCATCTCGAATACGCATTTCTTGAAAACACATCTCAACCTCCTATCATAATCTCATCCGCCTTAGCAATTGATGAGAAGAACAAGCTGCTCAATGTGCTTAAGGCACATAAACGAGCAATTGCATGGAAAATCATAGACATTAAGGGAATCAATCCGTCCTTTTGCACTCACAAGATACTGATGGAGGAAAACTTCAAATCCATCATTCAACCTCAAAGACGTTTGAATCCAAGCATGCAAGAGGTGGTGAAGAAAGAAATAATCAAACTGCTAGATGTCGGTTTGATTTACCCTATTTCATATTCGCCTTGGGTCAGTCCCATACAACTTGTTCCAAATAAAGGACGAATGATTGTTGTAACTAACGAAAAGAATGAGCTTATTCCCACTCGTACAGTTACAGGATGGAGAGTTTGCATCGACTATCGCAAACTCAATGACGCCACAAGGAAAGATCACTTCCCTCTGCCTTTCATCGACCGAATGCTTGAAATACTATCTGGAAAAATGTTCTATTATTTCCTCGATGGTTTCTCAAGTTATTTCCAAATTCCTATAGCTCTCGAAGATCAAAAGAAAACGACATTCACCTGTCCATATGGCATAATTGCTTATGGGCGAATGCCTTTTGGTTTGTGTAATGCCCCTGCTACATTTCAATGATGCATGGTAGCAATCTTTCACGACATGATCGAACACTCAATGGAAGTTTTCATAGATGACTTTTCCATCTTTGGAAACTCATTTGAACAATGTTTTGAAATTCAGAAAAGATGTTGGTTAGTTGTGAAGATTCTGACCTTGTTTTGAATTGGGAAAAGTGCCACTTCATGGTTACTAAAAGAATAATGTTAGGACATAAGATCTCTCGAGCACGGCTTGAAGTCGATCAAGCCAAAGTCGACTCTATTTCCAAACTTCCACATACCACGACCGTGAAAGATATCAGAAGTTTCCTAGGTCATGCAGGATTCTACCGTTGTTTCATCAAAGATTTCTCGAAAATCGCACGACCAATGACTCAACTTCTTGAGAAAGACGCATTATTCATTTTTTCCGATGAATGCATTAGTGTATTCAATTTGCTTAAGGAAAGATTGGTAACCGCTCCAATCATGGTTTCCCCAAATTGGACGCTACCATTTGAACTCATGTGCGACGCAAGAGATTTCGTGGTAGGAGGCGTATTAGGACAAAGGAAAATCAAGCAATTCCACCCAATTCACTATGTGAGTAAAACCCTAAACGACACACAAGATAACTACACCACCACCGAGAAAGAGCTTCTCGCGGTAGTTTTCGCATTTAACAAATTCCACTCGTATCTAATCCTTTCAAAAAAATCTTTTACACCGATCATGCAGCCCTTTGTTCTTTGTTTAACAAACAAGCTGTAAAGCCAAGATTGATTCGTTGGATACTTCTTCTTCAAGAATTAGACATTGAAATTCATGATAAGAAAGGACTAGAAAATTTGGTGACGATCATCTCTCGCGTCTTGAGGATTCAAGTCCTTCACAAACTGAGGAATCCACAATAAACGACAATTTTCCTCACGAATTCCTTATGCACATCCAATCCTCAATCGATGAATATCCTTGGTTTGTTGATTACGCAAATTACTTGGCAAGCAGAATCCTTCTCAAAGGATTGATTTATCAGCAAAAGAAGAAATTCTTTAGTGATATCAAGCATTACTTTTGGGATGACCCGTATTTGTTCAAAATCGGTGCAGACCAACTTATCCGAATATGTGTATATGGAAGTGAAGCGGAACAGATTCTAAGGCACTGTCATGAAGGACCCACAGGAGGACACCATGGAGCAACACTAACAGACTTTCACTCTAGATTTTACTTGCCCACGATCTTCAAGGATGCTCATAACATGGTACGCACTTGTGATGCATGTCAAAGAGCAATCAATATCTCAACACGGGATGAGATGCCTCAAAAACCAGTTCAAGTATGTGAGGTATTTGATATATGGGGTATTGATTTCATGGGGCCATTCTCGGTGTCATTTGGCAATCATTACATCTTGGTAGCAGTCAATTTAGTTTCAAAATGGGCCGAAGCTTAAGCCCTACCTACCAATGATGCCAGAAACGTTGTCAGATTCCTTAAGAAACTATTCTCTCGTTTTTGGTGTCCCGAAAGCATTAATTAGTGACCGAGGAACACATTTTTTGTAACAACTAGCTCGAAAGAGGAATGGCCATTATGGAGTGCACCATCGCTTCACAACTGCTTATCATCCACAAGCAAATGGGCAACCCGAAGTCACTAACCGAGGCATCAAATGAATTCTTAAGAAACCTGTAGGTCAAATCACAAGGATTGGTCTACCAAGATAGATGATGCACTATGGGCTTTTCGAACAACCTATAAGACTCCCATTGACACAACACCGTTCAAACTAGTTTATGGGAAGTCATGTCATCTACCTATGGAACTGGAGCACAACGCCTTTTAGGCACTTAAAGTAGCAAACCTAGACTAAGACCTTGCAGGAAAAAATCGATTTCTTTAAATTCACGAACTAGATGAACTGAGAGAACAAGCATACGAAAACGCTAGGGTTTACAAAGAAAAGACAAGGAAATTCCACGACGCTCGATTAAAGAACACGAAATGATTTCATATGGGAGGACGTGTCTTACTCTATAACTCTCATTTACGTTCGTTTTCTGGAAAGCTGAAGTCATGTTGGTGTGGACCTTATACAATTAAAAACGTGTTTCTGAATGGTGCCATCGAAATCGATAACCACGACAGTTTAAGTTTCAAATTAAATGGTCATTGTTTGAAACAGTATCACGATGGACCAACCAAGATTCTCTCGGAGGAATTAAACCTCCGCCCGGACGAAAACTAAGTGTGGGGAAGGGTCGCGCCGAAGACTCGAAACTTAAACGCGACAGCTGTACATAGGTTTTTCTTTAATTTATAACTTTTAATAGGACCTCACAAGCCCAAGCAAGGGGCCGTGCCCCATGAAGCATGCCCTTGTGTCCCTCTGACAAATTGTTTTCCACGATCTCCACTGATGACTCTGGAACGTTGCAGGTTGAATTTAAGTTGAATTCTGACAAGCACGACGCCGTGCCTGGCCAAGCACGCCCCCGTGATCAACTTTCACGATCTATATATACGTACCACACTTGTTCCATTCTTTCATCACATCCATTTCTGCTTAAAAATGTCTAAAAATGAAAGAATCACGTCACGAAAGTTCAAGCTGGAATCCTGTGAAGAAACCGTATTTTGAAATGCGAGAGCTAACAACACAAAAATACTTCTTCAAGTTGCATGAACTGATCAAGCATATTGTTTTATCTAGGAAGGATAGATCTAGATCATTTTGTATAGGGTTAGAACTTGATCAATAATTTTAATGAATATTTGTAATTCATTATTATGATGTATTCATTATGTATATAGGTTAACCCATATATATGTGTTGATTTGTATGTATGATTGCAGGATCAAACATTAGACTTAGTCAATTTCTGAAATTGACTAAGTGTACTAAACATCTACGGATGAACAAATTTGTTCTTCGGTAGATATGAAATGCATCCGAGGATTTCCTACGGAAGAACACCAATGCAAACAAGTTTAAGGAAGCTAAGAGATCAAAGACCCACGGATGAACAACTTGTACCATGAAGATATCAAGTGAAGACTCTTATGGAAAGTAAACTCCTGCGGAAGACAAATGTGCTGCTGAAGACAAAAACACTTGTACTAGAATGATGCATGTAATTCAAGTCAACAAGTCAACAAGTTAAACCACACACTCCAAGAGATTCGTTGTTTCCTTAATAGAAACATGTGCATCTATAAATAGGAGTTCTAGTTTCACATCAAGAGGACGGAACGCAAGCAATAGTTGGCAACCTAACAACCATCACATCAATTCACACAATCAAACACAAAGCCTTAGCAGCCGTCGCATCAATGAATCATAAACCTCAACACGTTCGATGCAATTATTGTTTATAGCATTCATTATTTATTTCATCTGTAATCATTAACAAGTTTTAATGAATTACTTTTGAATCAAATCTTGTTCGTTTATTTATTGTGTTGATATCATTGAGTTCTTTATCGTTAATATTCATTGTCATTGATTTTTAATAATTAATCAATTAGACAATGATTAATGATAATTCCGCAATCATTAACTCGATTCCAATCTAAAATTTATAATTCCTAATTGCGATTCTTGGATTCATAGGTGGTATCAGAGCTAAGTGCTCATTGATTTAGATTGATTGATCTATCGGTATTAGTTGTTTAATTGTTTGCTTATTACATTAGTTTTATCAGTTCTTTTGATTAGATCTATTGTGTTTGAGCAAAAATATTTTTGTGTGAATTAATTTTCAAAACAATAAAACGGTGATCTGTCTTTCAGCAAGTACTGTTTCATTGCTTGGTTAACATAGATCTATTTTCATATTAATTGAATCTTAGATCTGCGTTATTGATTGATATTCATCTATTGTTCAAATTATTTGAACAAAACATTAACAAAAATCCTTGATTTGATACTTAATCATCATTAAAAGGACTGACTAATTGGTGACTTCAATTACTTAATTACTCATTAATTAAGTATTCGTCATTAATTAGTTCATTACTCAAAAGAAACTCTGTTTTAGTTGAATTGTAATATTTCAACCAAAATTAGTAATTTTGTCAGTGGATCATCATACCAACCTCCAAAGTTGGAAACAAAAGGGGATTTTAAATTCTGGAAGATTAAGTTCGGGAATCATGTGAATTACATTGATTCTGACTTATGGGTATCAATAACTGAAGGTCCTTACATTCCACCCACTCTTGGGCCGGATTACAATGACAACAACCAACCCATAAGTACAAAAGATCTTTCACCTTATGATGTTATAAAAGGTTAAGGTTGATATTAGAGCATACAGTCTCCTTTGTATGGCTTTACCTAAAGAAATATTAATCAGGTGTGAGAATTATAAAATAGCAAATTCCTTTTGGAAGATACTTCATACACTCTGTAAAGGGAGTGATGAAATCAGAAGCATTAGGAAGGACACACTTCGCTCACAATATGAAACATTTCATCATATTGAGGGTGAATCAATTTCTGAACAACTCCATCGGTTTATGCAATTAGTAATCGAAATGAACATCATGGAGTTAAAGTATACAAATGAGCAATTAAACAAAAAGATGCTCCATACTTTTCCTGAAAGTTGGAAGCAAACCGTGTCCATGTTCAAGAACACCATTGATCTCAAAGCAACTGGTTTAGATACATTGGTAGCTAAAGTTGAAGCTCTTGAAATGGATGAAAAGTCAAGAAACAAGAGTGTGAGAACACAAGTCACACCTTATCATTTCAAAGAAACTAAAAGTGCTGGAAGTGTTTTTATTTCTAACAACGATAGTGACAACTCTTGTACTTTGAGTGAAGATGAAGAAGAAGTGAGTTTTTATGCTACAAAGCCTTTTAAGAAACCTTCTTAAAGTAAATCAGGAAAAGAAAAGAGAAGACCTGATGAAAGAAAAGATACATCTCCATCATCATCAAAGTCTTCATCTAACAACAACCAAGTAGAGCCCATCATTGTGATTTTGGACTCTGAAGAACAAAAAGCAGCCTTTGCAGCTTTCAGTTCAAGCTTTCAAGCTTACCTGGGAAGCACTTTAACGCCTGCCAACATTTGTCAACAAGATTTGGAAGAACTACATCAAGATGTAGTAGAAGAGATGGATCTTCAATGGCAAATGGCTAAGATTGCTTATAGAGCCAAGCAGTACCTGAGAAGAAACAAAAATTTGGCTGTAGCAAGTAAAACATCAAAGATTGGTGTTGATAAGTCAAAAGTAAGATGTTTCAAATGCAATCTCTATGGGCATTTCTCAAGAGAATGTAATTAACAATCATCTTCTGACATGAGAGAACATCAGCAACATCAGTCTGATCAGCAGCAAACTCATCAACAGACAACATCTCAAAGAACTTTCAGACAACCACAGCTAACCAACTCCTCCCTCCATCCACAAATGCATCAACAGGGCCAAGTAACTCTAAAGAAACTAGGTTGATCATTCTTCAAGATGGAACCTATGACTGGAGCATGCATGAGAAGGAAGTCTTGGAAGAGAATCAAGCTTTTATGGCACCAATGGAGAACAAAGTTCCACCAATGGCTAGAGAGGTAAGAGATAGATTATGTTCATCAGTATGTGTTGAGGAAGTTGAGATATAGAGTCCATGCTCAACAACTGGCTGATAAAGTAAAAGAAACAATGATTTTAAATGAATCTCATGTAAGAGAACATAGATTATATCATATCAAAATTAACTTTTTACAGAAAAATTTAGATAAACATGTTTTAGAAAATTATAGTTTAAAAGCCCAAGTTGAGCATCTGACCACTTCCTTAACAAAATCCATGGCTGATCATGCATCAACTGAAATGAAACTTCAGAAGTTTAAACTTTCATCTCAGCAATATTATATTGAATCAAAGAATAGGTATGGGTTGGGATATAATGCTGTTGCACCCCCTCTGAATGATAACTATACATCTTTACCTGAAACAATGACAAACAACTTATCAAAACATTTTGTGCCATGCACCAAGTTTGAATCAAAATGTAGTGAACAAGTTAATAACAATGAATCTAAGGTGAGTGAAACTGAGTCTTCTAAATCAGATAAAGTCAAACAAAATGACTCACAATTTCACTTTGATGACTTTGATGATTTGGATGATTCCGATGAACAAGATGGTGAATGTACGGATGAATTGAACATTGGTAAGAATGTGTCATTTGAACCAATTATTCCTAAAGTCCTTGAAGAAACCAAGCTACCATATCCTCTTTAGCAAAGAAACATGTTGAAGACAATTTGAAAGAGAATAGCTCAGTTAAATGAAGGTTTTCAAGAACTTCATCAGCAACAAAAACCATTAACATGAAGGATTGAGAAGTGTACATCTACTGAGGAAGTACACACATCCTCCGTAGAAAAAGGAAAGAAGAAACCATCAGCAGAAAAACTGCAGAAGAAGAAGCATTCTTCAGTAGAAGATCTGCTGAAAGCCAAATCTACTGAATCAGTAGAAGATCTACGGAAGGCAAAAACAACAATCAATAGGAAATCAAACCAGCAAGTGGTGAATCCTAAGCAACAGAAATCAGGAAATGCTAAACAAGAATCCTTTGACATCATGTCAGGAAAGGGAAAGAATCTATCAACTACAAAGTTTGAAAAAGAATTGAAGACACAAAGAGATCAAAAGAAGAAAGTGGTTGACTCTGCAAAAAAATCAGAGGAAATGTATTGCAAATGGTGTTATATGAAGAATCACAACACTAAAGACTGCTACTTTAGCAGTTATTGCTCTATATGCAAAATGAACAATCACATGACCTCTGACTGCTACTTCAACAAACATTGTGCAATTTGTAACAAAAATAACCATTCCACACAGGAATGTTATTTCAACAAGAAAAACAAGACAAAGAGCACCAAGAAGAAACAATCTGAGCAAGATGAATCAGACTCTCAATCTAGTAAAAGTCAAGAAGATACAAAAGCAAAAAGGAAGAAGCTAAAGCATCAGTTGCTAAAACAAAAGAATGAAAACATCTGCTGATGATAAACCTCTGAAGAAGGAGAAACCACATAAGCAACTCAAAACACCTCACAAGAAGGTGGATCTGACAAATAAGAATGAGAATGATGATAAATTCTTTGATCATTTTGAAAAGGGTACACATATACCACAGTCAAAATCAAAGGATAGTGAAACTTTCAATCATCAAGGTTCATCATCAAAATCAAAACAACAGCTAACAAAATAAAAGGTGAATGAAGAAGGGATTAAGAATCAATAACAAAACTCCACAAGCTCATCCTTAACAGAATCAACCTCACCTCAACCAACCCATAATGAATCAATTGAGTCTAAAATTAATACTGAAACATCAAGACTCATTCATGAGGAAGTTACAATTTCAGACACTATTAGAAAACCCAAGATCATTAAGACTTGGGTTCCTAATTCAAATTAATTTCTTTTGTGTGTAGGAACAATCATAGAGAGCTGACAACAAGTGGTATGTTGACAGTGGTTGTTCCAGACATATGACAGGAAACTATTCTCTTCTCCATGACTTCAAATATAAAAATGATTCTTATGTGGCATTTGGTGGGGATAAGAAGGGATGTAAAATTGTTGGTGAAGAAATGGTAACTAATGTTGTACTCAAATTTGAGAAAGTAAACTATTGCGAAATTTACAATATAATTTACTGAGTGTGTCTTAAATTTGTGATCAAAACTATACCATATTATTTGATAACACTAATTGTTACATTCTTTAGCCAAGTTTTTCAGTTCCTGAAGATTGGATCCTTCTTAAAGCATCATAAAAAGGAAACATATATGTTTTGGATATGAACAACACAACACTCACAAGCACTGAAACATGCCTACTATCTAAGTCATCAGAAGATGAATCTCAGTTGTGGCATAGAAGGCTTGTTCACTCCAACATGAAGAACATGAATAAATTGGTGAAAATGACCTGGTCATTGGCTTGACAAAGAATAAATTTTATTTTTTAAACAATTGTCCTTCATGTTACAAAGGAAAACAATGTAGAGTGTCACATAAATCCAAAATTATCAATATAAACACTACACCACTCAAATTGCTTCACATGGATCCTTTTGGTCCAACCAATGTGATAAGCATTGGAAAAGGCAATATTGTTTGGTGGTTGTGGATGATTTCACCAGATTCACATGGGTGTTTTTCTTAAAACAAAAGAGTGAAACATCTGAAATATTAATGGAGTTTGTCACTAAGATTGAAAATCAACTTGATTTAAAAATCAAAATTTTCAGGAGTGACAATGGGACTGAATTTGTTAATGTTGTCTTAGACTCTTTTTGAAGGAATAAAGGCATTGCAAGGCAATTCAGTTCACCAAGAACTCCACAACAAAATGGAGTTGCTGAGAGAAGAAACAAAACTCTCATTGAAGCAGCACGGACAATGCTAGCTGATTCACAATTTCCCATCACCTTTTGGGCTGAAGCAGTGAACACTGCATGCAATGTTCAAAACAGGACATCAATTGTCAAAGAACATAATAAAACACCTTATGAGCTTTTATTCAAAAGAAAACCTTACATAGGATATCTTAGAGCTTTTAGGTGTCATGTATCTATTTTAAACACCAAAGAACAATTGGGAAAGTTTTCAGAAAAAGCCTATGATGGTTTCTTTGTTGGATACTCTTCAACATCTAATTCATATATGATTTATATTCCACAACAAAACATTATGGAAGAAACTCCTAATGTGTCATTTGATGAATCCTTATTTCCTAAATCTGTGAAAGGATCATCATGGTTGTTTGATATAGATGCACTCACAGACTCATTTAACTCTAGTTCTAAATAATGCAGGTTCTGCGGATACATGCTATCCATTTGTTCCACCAAACATGAATGAAGTGTCATTATCTGCTGATCCTCCAAGAATATAAACTTCAAACATCATGGAACAAGGAACTCCAAATAATCTCAATAATGCAGCTAATGCAGCACAAGACCAGCCCAATGGATCTACCTCCTCAGATGAAAACACTTCCTCAGCACTGCTACTTCTACATCTGTGTTGATACATCATGTTCCTAGTTTATGTTCTTAATTGTAAAAGTCTTTCATTTATTACACATATGTAATGTGAATTCTTAATTGTTGGATCTAGAAAGGCTGGTGCAACCAAAACCAAATCACTTAGACTATTTTGGTGTAACTAATAAAGGACTTCCAAAGCTAAGTGTGGAACTTCCGAAGGAAAAGGAGTTCTTCCGAAGAAAAAGTGTAAGATCAACTTCCGAAGGAAAACTCCAACTTCCGAAGACAAAGTATTCACTTTCGAAGATCAAGACTTGGAGTGAAAGATCAGAAGTCAACTTCCGAAGTATGAAAGACACTACTATTATCTAGTGGACAACTTATAAGTGGCTTTGGAAGAACTTTTTCTTCCGAAGCCAACTTACCTTCGGAAGACACTACTATTATCTAGTGGACATAAGTATGGTCTCTCTGACACTCCGTTGCAGACCTCTGAGATACTGCATGGCGTTTTCTCAAAAGCCATGTAGTTGACCATACTTTATTGCACTGTTTACCTTTATCAGTTAGTACAGTTGCCAACTTTAGTTGGTGACAAAAGGTAAGTCATTGACATGTCATGACTACCATATCTTAGATAATACTTTATCTAAGATACCTTAACTTTAGAATTGTAGTATATGCTTTAGTCTTATGTTTCCAGCTGGTATCAAAGTAAATCCGGCTGTAGGATCTAGTATATATAGTTTCTCATTGTAACTCTTGTTTCATGCTTGTAAGAGTCTTGTAATACTTTGAGTTGAGAAGTAATATATACAAGTACCTTAAAAATTATTTCCTTGTGTTCTTTGCTACTTATTATATTATTATCAACTCTTAGAAGAGATTCTACTTCATCTGATTTGAGTGTAGTATAAGCGAGTTTGAGAGAAATCCAAGTGTTAAGTGACAAAACTCGATCCTGCAATTGGTCTCAGACCTTTTTAGGCTCTTGATTGTGAGATCTTACCATCCTAATCAACTTGTTTTTCACTCTTCCTTACACCACACTCAAAATGGCCCTCAACAAGTCTGAAGTAGAGATGGGGACGATGACTAAAGCACCCATCATCACCCCTGAAAACTTCAGGTCATGGAACAGACGTATGGAAGGCTTCATTAGGTATCAAGACAACAAGATGTGGCAATCTATTGTAAATGGCTCGTATAAGCCAAAGGTGGCAGGTGGAAACAGTGCCATGATAGATAAAGCCGTTGAAGACTACTCTGATGAGGACCAGAAGAAGCTAGACATTGACAGCAATGCTATGACTGTTCTTATGACTGCAATTCCTAACTCCATCATGGTGGGGTTTGAGCATTGCAAGTCAGCCAAAGAACTGTTTGAGGCACTTGCTCACATGTACTCAAGCTCAAATGACTCCAAGAAAGACTCACTGAAGCAGCAGTATGAAAACTTCACCTACATTGCTGGAGAGACCCTCAGCCATCAATACTTCAGATACATGGATCTCATTTCTTCCCTTTAGTCTGTGGGAATTGTGCATAAACTTAGAGACCTCACAAGAATGTTCATGAGTGCACTTCCAAATGAGTGGACGTTCTACTGTGTCTCCATCAAGAGAACATAAAATTTGAACACCCTTACCATGACCGAACTCTATGGCATCCGTGATGGATACCGTTTGGAAATAGAAAACAAGAGAGGCCATCAGACAAGCAGACCCTTGAGTTTTCCTGCTAGCAACGCTTTAATGGTTGTTGAATGCTCAGGACCCTCCCAACCTCAACAGTACCTTACTTACACCTAGCAGCCATCCTGTTCTTCTGGGCCATACATCACATTTCCTGAGACTCCAAGGTCTCAACAAGCTTAGCAAAGCTCCTTTCAGGACAGTTGTGCTTTTGTCTCAGGAAGTGGACACTCTAGTGATTATCAGTATTGCTTTAATGATCTAGAGTGCTTAGCGCAGATGACGTGGAATACGTCGACGTAGTCCAACAAATGGCTCTCTTAACCTACAGAGAAAAGAAGTTCTTCAAGAGAACTGGAAGGCAATTTCCCCAGAACCCAATCAACAGCAAATTTGGGTTTGACAAAACCAAGGCCAAATGTTACAACTGTAACCAACTTAGTAATTTTGCAAGGGAATGCAAGGCTCCCAAGTCTAATCCAGGTACCCCACAGGCCTCCACACATCCCTCTACACCAAAGCCCACTATAAAGTCAACAAAGACAGCTGCAATGGCTCAAGAAGTTGACTGGAGCTTAATGGTACAGGATGTGACTCCTGCTCAAGCACTCCTGGCCGGAACAGATGACAATAAGGTATATGAACATCTCTGTACTCCCGCCTGTATTGCTAAGGTTAAGTTGTATCAGGACTACAATATAGAGATTAAATCTGGTATTAAGTCTTTAAATGTTTTAAAATCTGATTTTAATGGGCTGAATCTGACTATCAAAGAAAAATTGAGGAGTTGGAGAAAACTGTGTCCTTATTGAAACATGAACACACAAACTATAAGACTCAAATAAAGGATTTAATATCCAAATTGTTTGAGGCTCAAGCCCAGCTTGTCACAGCTGAGGCATAAGCCAGGAAGTATGCTATTTCTGAGCAAAAATTCCAAGCCATTCTTGCATCATCCTCTCACTCAAAACTTTGTTACCAAAACAAAGGTGGGTTGGGAACTAATGAAATTGCTCCACCACACTCTTATGAGTCTACAAGACAACCAAGGTGTGGTACTGAAGAGCAAAAGGTTCCATCTGCTGACCCACCTTCTCATGAGTCAAAGAGTGATGCAACTATGGAGACCATCACAGGGAAGAACCAGGTAACTTTACCCACTCCTACCGGTGATGATCAACCCCTGACCACCAAAGCCAGAAGAAGCAGAGCTAAGGCAGCCAGAAAAACTGCCAAGAAAGTGGTTGAGTCTAAGCTAAAGATAGACCCAAAGCAAAAGGGTGTATTCATCTCAGCTGGATTCCAGGTGGTAGGAAACTCTGATTTAGGAAAGGAGTGTAGTACCAGTACTCTTGTTCTACCAAAGGATCAGAAGTTAAAGGGAAAGGTTGTTGATGAAGAGAAAAAGATCAAGAAACAGCAATCCTCAAATTCCCAAAAGATTAACATTGCATGCATAATTTGTGGTCTGCAAAACCACATGGCCAAAGATTGTTACTACAATCCTGCTAGCACAGATAATGCAAATAATGTTAAAAAGGAAGGAGTCAGGGAAGGTTTCTCATTTGGACCATATCAAATGGTTCAAGTTATGAAAATGGAAAGCTTGTTTCCAAAGCAAGGTTGCGTTCGGAAGAAGGTCCTTCTTCCGAAGGGAAAATGGCTTCGGAAGCTAAAGCTATTAAGACTCAAAAGAATATGAGACTCCCCTTGAAACCATCCCAGAAGAAGACTACTTCGGAAGAAAAGATGGTGAAGGCTTCTTCCGAAAAGAAAGAAGCTTCGGAAGAATGCCATGCTGCAAAAGCTACGACAAGCTCATCCTCCATGATCAACCAAGGGATGGAGTGGAAGATCAAGGAAGATGTTGCAGCCCAAACCTCTTCTTCAAAGACATCCATTGAACCCCCATGCATAATGTCATTATCATTGGAAGAACCCAAGACCAACAAGGCTTGGGTTTCCAATCAAAACTAATCATCTCATCTTATGTGCAGGGACATCCATATGACAAGAATAACAATGTTTGGATTGTGGATGGTGGATGCTCCAAGCACATGACAGGGAACAGATCTCTCTTTCAACAATTTCAACATTATGATGGAGGTCCTGTCCAGTTTGGAGGTGAGGCTGGAGGATATATTTCTAGTAGAGGAAGTATATCCAATGGAAAATTAAAAGTTGACAAAGCTCACTTTGTCAAACAGCTTGAACACAACCTGTTAAGTGTTCCTCAGTTTTGTGATCAAAAGCATCAAATGCTCTTCACAGAACATGAGTGCATTATTCTCAAACTCGGGATGACAATTCCTTAGGAATTGGTGCTTCTTAGATCTCCTAGGAAAGGGGATATGTACAAGCTGGGTATGAACAATGCTTCCCCAATAGGTGAAGTATCATTCTTTCTTTCCAAAGCTAATGGTGATGAGTCAACACTGTGGCATAATCGAATGTGTCATGTAAATTTTAAGACAATGAATAAATTGGCTAAAAATAACTTGGTACATGGTTTGCCTAAAAAGGAATTTTTCTGCAAAGATAACTGTGTTGCATGCCTGAAAGGGAAGCAACACAGGGCATCTCATAAATCCAAAGTTGTTAACTCCATCACCACTCCATTACATTTATTGCACATGGATCTATTTGGTCCCACAAGTATAATGAGCATTGGAAGGAAATCATATTGCCTTGTGTTTGTTGATGATTTTAATAGATTTACATGGGCATTCTTTTTTAGGAACCAAAGATGAAACTGCTAAAACTTTAAAATCTTTTATTCTTAAAATAGAAAATCAAATTGATCACAAGGTTAAAATAATTAAAAGTGATCAACGGACCGAGTTTAAGAACCACGTTCTTGACTCATTCTAGAACTCAAAAGGGATTGCCAGACAATATAGTGCTCCTAGAACTCCTCAACAAAATGGTGTTGCTGAAAGGAGGAACAGGACACTTATTGAGGCTGCTCGGACTATGTTAGCTGATTCAAAGCTGCCTTTAACATTCAAGGCAGAGGCAATCAGCACTGCATGCTATGTGCAGAACAGGGTTCTCGTAGTTAAGCCATATGGAAAAACCCCTTATGAGCTTGGAACAAGAGGCCATCGTTCATTGGCTTTCTAAGGTCCTTTGGAAGCAGGTGTACCATACTTAACACAAAAGACAATTTGGCAAAATTTGCTAAAAAGTCGGATGATGCTATCTTTGTTGGATATTCCTCTAACTCTAAAGCTTATAGAGTTTATTACATTAAAAATCAACAATTTGAGTAATCTTTCAATATTGTAGTTAATGAGCACACTCCTTGTGTTAGGGGGAATGGCCCTGATCATATCTTTGATTTAGAATTGTTTCCAAACTATTCTAAACCATCTTGTGAGAATGTTTCAGCTGGAACAGGTGCTCAAAGTGATTCTGATGATGACCAACTGTTTGAGCTACCCAGACCTATTCCAAGTTCTCGAAGAGTTGCAACAAATTAAGCTCCCACTATTGGTAGATCTGACAGTATGACTATCTCAAGGGATAGTGGAGCTTCAACCAGCGGTTCACCTGTTGACCCTCAAACTTCATCAGGTGACACTGCACAACACCAAGCTGATGGAAGAAACATCTTGAAGGAACAGGCAACTGTTAATGCTACTTCACAATAAACAAATGATGCTGATGTTTCTCATTCATTCAATCAGTCCTCATTGAATGAGTTTGAAACATCAGCTGGACCAAGTGTTCAAGCTCCTGAGCAAAATATGTCCAATCTGGATCTATCTTTGCAACTGGAGGTAATTCCTAGACTTAGGATTCCCAACACTCATCCAGATGAGAACATCATAGGGGAAGTCTCTGAAATTGTGAGAACAATAGGAGAAACTCACAATGGGAATGTCTGCTTGTACTCATGCTTTTTATCCCAAATGGAACCCAAGAAGGTGGAAGATGCCTTGAAAGATAGTAGCTGGGTTGAATCAATGCAAGAGGAGCTGCTTCAATTCAAAAGACAAAAGGTTTGGAACCTATGTCCGCTACCATCTTTTCAAGTACCTATTGGCACTAAATGGGTTTTCAAAAACAAGAGAGATGATAAAGGCTTGATCATCAAGAACAAAGCAAGACTGGTGGTTCAAGGATACACTGAAGAGGAAGGAATAGATTATACTGATGTCTTTGTACCTGTTGCAAGACTTGAGGCAGTTAGGATCTTCCTTGCTTATGTTGAATCAAAGAATTTCACTGTCTACCAGCTTGATGTCAAGTGTGCCTTTCTATATGGGGATATAGATAGGGAAGTCTATGTATGCCAACCTCAAGGATTTGAAGACCCATAGCATCCCAACTATGTGTGCAAATTGGATAAAGCTCTATATGGGCTACACCAAGCACCTAGGCTGTGGTATGAGACATTGTCTCAGTTTCTCCCAAAGAATGGTTACACTAGAGGTACCATTGATAAGACTCTTTTCATAAGGAAGTCTGGGAAAGACATCTTTCTCGTTCAAGTCTATGTTGATGACATCATATTTGGTTCCTCACATGACCAAATGTGTAAAGACTTTGAGAGCATCATGAAGAAGAAGTTTGAGATGAGTTCCATGGGAAAAATGGACTTTTTCCTTGGAATTCAGGTGAAGCAAATGAAGGAAGGGTTTTTCATCAATCAATCTAAGTATGTCAACGACATCTTAGAAAGATTTGACATGAAAGATTAAGGCGGCCAAAACACCTATACCCAGAAACCATAATCTCTGCCCTGACTCTGAGGGGGAGGATACTGATCAACATCTGTATAGAGCAATTATTGGTTCTCTGATGTATCTCACATCAAGTAGACCTAATATCATGTTTGCAACTTGTATTTGTGCAAGATATCAGGCTGCTCTTAAGGTGTCTCACATAGTTGCTGCCAAGAGAATCCTCAGATACCTCAAAGGAGCACCTAAATTAGGTCTCTGGTATCCAAGGAATAGTGATTTCAATCTCTATGGTTACTCTGACAGTGATTATGGTGGCTGCAATATCAACAAGAATCAACATCCGGTGGATGTCAATTTCTTGGTGGAAGGATCATCTCATGGCAATGCAAGAAGCAATCCTGTGTCTCTACATCAACTGCTGAAGCTGAATACATTGCTGCTGCTAGTTGATGTGCTCAGTTGTTGTGGATTCAGAACCAGATATCAGTGAAGCACTCCAAGACAAAGCACATTGATATCAGGTACCATTTCATTAGAGATATTCATGACAAAAATCTAATCAAGCTAATCAGAGTTGACTCAAATGAACAATATGCTGACTTGTTCACCAAAGCCTTTGATGAACAGAGATTCAAATATCTCATTACAGCTATTGGGATGATAAACATTGATTAGTCTATCTCATTTGAAAATCTTTTAATGTGTAAAGTCTTGTGTCAAAACAATCAAAGCCCTGTTACAAAAAGTCCTTCTCTGAAATTTTTTCTAAGTATAAGTTCTTCCGAAGAGGAATTAACTCTCGGAAGATATTTTACATATCTTCCGAAGCAAATTCCTCCCTGGACAATTTTCTTCTCAGAATAGTGTTTAGTCTTGGAAAAAGCGATTGATTTATATCAGATCTACTTCTGAAGCTTATAACACTCTCCATTCAGAAAGCAATATGTACTCTCGGAAGTAAAAAACTTTACCTTCGGAAGTAAATTAGCCTTCGGAAGAACATTACCTTCAAAAATGCTTTATACTCGGAAGAAAGACTTTACTGTGTAACGGAAATCTTTTGGGCCCCACTCTGTAAAAAGTAAAGATTTTGTTAATGATGACAGATTATTTAAATGGAGTAAACCTTACCGCCCCTGTCACATCCTCCACTGAAACGTCCCATCATCTTATCCAAACCCCTTAAACCGCCATTTCACCCATTTAAATAACCCCGACTAATCACTTTCATCTTTTTAGCAAATTTACTACCCTAAAAGCTTTCTTCATCCCCAATTCACCTAATTCCGAACTATCTTCCTGCAACTTTCTCAAATGGCACTTAACCCTCAGCACAACTAAGTCGCACTCCTTGATTCTTCAATGGATGCTGATTTCTCATATATCATCTCCTTTCTTACCCAATCATCTTATTGCACTGCTCTGACTGTTAACCCCATAGTTTACTCAAATCACATGGCTGAATTTTAGGCAAATGGTCAGATTGAAACCCTAAATGGGTTTCGTGTAATAAGATCGAGCATCTATGGCCAGGAGTTGGTTATTTCTGAACAACTCATCAGGGAGCATCTCGAGCTTCATGATGAGGGCGCTCCTATAGAGTTCCCCAAGACAGATTTGGACAACACCTATATCCAAATGGGATATGGTGGAGATGTAAGAAGGTCAACCGTTTACAAGTTTAACTTCTCTTACAACTGGAAGTTCCTGCTGCATGTTGTACTTCATTGCTTGTCTAACAAATCTGGGGGATGGGATCAAATCCCATATGAACTAGGGTGCCTAGTTCATGGTTTGGTGAGAAGCCTCCGCTTTAACTACTCAAGGTTTGTGCTGACCAATCTTATGGGGAATTTCCAGCGGGACACATTCTTCATGTATCCCACGTTTCTTCAGCACATAATCAATTGTGAGCTGGACCAGAGTCAGCTTGTCTGTGTAGCTGCTCTGACTGTTCCTTAAATGAGGCCGACCATCTTCAAGACTTTGAAGAGAGTGTCCACCAATTTCACCAGAAGATATACTGTACTTCTTCCAGGTATGACTGAGCCAATGGCTCCTGGTGACATCCCTGTTAACCCCACAGGTGATGAACCCACACCATCAACTACCCTCACATTGCCAAATCTACCTTCTCACCCCATCACTATCACTTATCAAAGACGCCCCAAAAGAACCCTGGTTCAATATTCTCTGACTAAACAAGCTCCTCCTGTTCTATTTAAAAAGACTAGAGTGGAACAATGGGCTCCCACTCAGTCCGAGGTGCAACCATCCTTCACAATTGACCTCAATATGGATATTGTGTCTCCTCAGTCTCATACCCATGAGCCCGAAACCCAAGCTGAAAACCCTCAGGGAGAGTCTTTATACTCCCCTGAGCAGCCAAAAAGGGGCAGCCCCAGCATAGGCTCAATGCCTATAGACATTGATCAAAGTCCCGGGTCATTAGGCTTTACCTCTATATCCTTTACTGACCTACTAATAGGAGCTGATGAGGAGATTATGTCTCTTCAGGGCAATGAAGTTGATCCACAACACCCTCTCAAGGATCAATTAGCAAGCCTTTACTGAGGTGAGTCCCACTGATGTGGAGGGGACTCATGTAGATTCAGCTGCCATTACTGAAGGAGCCTCAATGGACCCTTAGGACAGTGGTAACATTACTGAGACTGAATCTACGGCAATCATGCCCTTTGATGACTCTGAAAGAGACATCATTGAGCAAGGGAAACCAGGGCACCAAGAAACCACATCTGGTGGTGAGGATGAACATACTAGGTATGTTACCTCATCTCCTCGTGATTCTTCAAAAGAAGTTGAGGGAAGACTGCAACTCACCATTGAAGACCTACTTTCTAAAGTCTCAAATCTTGAATCTAAGGTTAGGACTTTAGACGATAGGTCTGCCACTCAACAAGTTGAGATTGAAAATCTCAAGGCCAAACTAGCTGATAAACAGATTGAGAGGTCTGTTAGGCATGTACCAATTCAGGTCTCATTGACCTCTTCCTCCAGCTCATCAAGCTCTCAAGATGATGCTACCAAAAAGGGGAGAGTGTTCAGGGACAAAGCCAAAGACAAGAGGAACCACAAAGTCAAGCTCTCACTTCCTTAAGTTCAAGATACCCTATGCAACAAGCTTCAGTTTATCCTGAGCCTCCTCCAGTTGTAATTCAAGTGGATCAAAGGATGCTCCAAGATCTCAACAGGTTCTTAAACAAGTTCCTGTTGGAATCTCTCATTGAACAGCCAAGTCCTGACTTGTCTGTGATTTACTTCAGAGCTCAAGAGCTTCAAAGGTTAAATGCACCTTCTACCACTATTGAGGAAGTTGGTCAACCTAAGGTCCAAGTGGAACCTGAGTTTAATTTTGAAGGGGAAACAAGGACTGATGGCCCAGCAACTGAGACAGTTGGGATAGATAGTGCATTCTCACAAACTTCAGAAGCACAAGTCAAAGCCTCAGAAGAACAATTTTAATCTTCCTAAGCTGGGATTGCTGCTGCGGAAGGACTATTCTCTTTATCTGATGATCTAATAGTCACAGATGCAATCTTAGAACTTGCATCTGAGGTTACTAGGGAGGATTTTCTCACCCAACCCCTAGCTCAAACATCAGCATTAACCTCGGCTCCCATTTCCACCACTCAACCTGAATCTTCCATCCAAGAACCCCCAAAGTCTAGCACTTCCGAAGACATCAAAGGAAAAAGGAAGATGACTAAGGAAGATCTTCAAGAGGAAGAAAGGTTAGAAAAGCTCAAAAGAAAAGGTAGACTTCCAACTGGAAAATTGCTAGCTGCCAGTAGCAAAGCAGCTGCAGCCAACCAGGAGGCTGTCAACAATAAAAAAAGGGTGGAAATCATTGACAGACTTGTCAATCTAAGAGCTGTGAGTGAAGATGTACTCCTGCTACCACTAGAGGAATTAGTTGAGTTGGAAAAGGCAACTTTGTTGCAAAAACAGCAAAAAGAAGAAGCAGCAAGGTTGGCCTTAGAGGAAGAAAGGGAGAGGAAAGAAAGAGAAGCTGATCAGCAGCTTAGGAGGGAAAGGATAACTTTCCTAACCTCTAGGGGTTTCTCTCTAGAAGAACTATCTCCACACAACAATGATACAATCTTATGGCTCTTCAACAAAGAGCAAGATCAAATGGAGAAGGAGAGAAAGAGAGCTGCCAAGGAGAAGCTGATGTTGAAGAGGAAGAAGGAAGAGGAAGCAGGACTAGCTGCTGCCAAGAAGATATGTGAAAAGGCCTAGATGAAAAACTATCTCCGGGCTCATGGCTTCACTGGCAGGCAGGTGGGTCCTATGTCTGAGAAGACCCTCCAGCGACATGTCAGTGACATAAAGGCTGACATTTGCTCGGGGAAGAGGAAGGAGATGAACAGAAGGGGACAAGGGATGATATTCAAACCAACTACTCAGCCCCAACCTCAAACCCAACCACAACCTGAACCAATTCCTTTTCCATTCCCCCATCAAAACCGAACCAACCACTGAACCTTACACCCTTGAACCTACACCATCATCCTTACCAACCTCCTCACCTCAACCACCTAAACTACCTATCCTCCATTCCAAAACACTAGCCAGACCCCAAACACCACAACCTACCCAACAACCTCTCAAACCATCCCCTCAGCCTTCTAAACATCTCTCCTTAAAGTTGAAACTGAGAGAGGAAGAGAAAGGGAAGGGATCAACAAACAAAGGCAAAGCCTTTCTACAAATGGTTAAGGGTCCTGAACTTGAATTCGTAGTTAGATGAGAGTATGACTATAACTCCCGTCAACTAACTCTTTTCAGGGGGCACAACAAAGGGTACATGTCATTCAGAGTGATAGACTAGATCTCGTATCCACTAATGACTTGTACAAGCTTCTCAGCACCACTTCAGGGAAGAACAAGGACACAGACAAATATCTTCTGTCCCTGGTGTTGAAACCTTTAAGAAGCACAGACAAGTGAGGTTTTGGTAGTATCAGCCTAGGGGGAGTTTGTTGGATCTAGAAAGGCTGATGCAACCAAATCCAAATCACTTAGACTATTTTGGTGCAACTAATAAAGGACTTCCGAATCTAAGTGTGGAACTTTCGAAGGAAAAGGAGTTCTTCCGAAGACAAAGTGTAAGATCAACTTCCGAAGACAAATTATTCACTTCTGAAGATCAAGACTTAGAGTGAAAGATCAGAAGTCAACTTCCGAAGTATGAAAGAAGTCCTCAAGCCTCGGAAGTATAGAAGCCTCTTTCGAAGTATAAGTGGCTTTGGAAGAACTTGTTCGTCAGAAGCCAACTTACCTTCGAAAGACACTACTATTATCCAGTGGACATAAGTATGGTCTCTCTGACACTCCGCTGCACACCTCTGAGATATTGCATGGTGTTTTCTCAAAAGCCATGTAGTTAACCATACTTTATTCCACTGTTTACCTTTATCAGTTAGTACAGTTGCCAACTTTAGTTTGTGACAAAAGGTAAGTCATGGACATGTCATGACTACCATATCTTAGATAATACTTTATCTAAGATAACTTAACTTTAGCATTGTAGTATATGCTTTAGTCTTAGGTTTCCAGCTGGTATCAAAGTATATCTGGCTGTAGGATATAGTATATATAGTCTCTCATTGTAACTCTTGTTTCATGCTTGTAAGAGTCTTGTAATACTTTGAGTTGAGAAGTAATATATACAAGTGCCTTGAAAATTATTTCCTTGTGTGCTTGCTACTTATTATATTATTATCAACTCTTAGAAGAGATTCTACTTCATCTGATTTAAGTGTAGTATAAGTGAGTTTGAGAGAAATCCAAGTGTTAAGTGACAAAACCCGATCCTGCATTAATGAAATATGATATGCTTCTTGATGTTTATTTGACTTTAAATATTTCAAATTATTATGGTATTTAGTATAATTCATATGTATGAACATCATATAAAAGTTTGAGGTTGTTGTACATAGTTCTAAGTCCATAATGATTGAGAAATGTGATCAACTTAGTCGGGTGATTATTCATGCTAATGGACCATACTTATGGACCATACGTACGAATGAATCATACTTATGGATCAGTCGCACGACTAAACCAGGAGACTGGATCAGTCGTATGACTGAGACATAAGATTGACTCAGTCGCACGACTGAACCTTCAGTCGTGCGTAAGAATCAATCGCATGAGTCAGTCTCACGACTGAACCATGCTAATGGTTCAGTCGTACGAATAAAAACTAAAAACCTATAAATACGTGGAAAAACCAGAGACTTTGAAGATTTACAAACTCTAGCCGTCCAGAGCGTCCTAAACAGCCTATCCAACTTCATAGTTCATTCTTGATCGATTTCTAATCAATTCTTAACGTTTGTTTCATTGTTAGATCGATCAGGTTGTCGTTATCACTGATTGGATCGCCAATCAAATAGGATTCCGCACTATTTGATCTGGTCTCACGCAGAATCCATTAGTACTCCGTACGAAAACGGTCCTAACAAGTGGTATCAGAGAGGCACACAACCTATCTTCTTGTTAGAGCATTTTTAATGGGCAGCTTCTTTTGCTGAAATAAGAGCCCAGGGCACAGCTCCAAAGCAAAATGCCTACACCAAACTCTACAAAGTCAAGAAACATCAGAAGGTGTATGGCAAGATCATAGCGTGGGCGTATTTTGAGGACTTAAACGTTTATGCTGTGAAAAGGGAGAAGGGAATAGAGTACTTCAGGTATCCTCATGATCTGAAGACTCTCCCAGGCTTTGAGCTCAACCGACTGGCATGCTTAAATCTGTTGTATGATGATCTCAAAAAGATGTCAGGTTGGTTTGAAGCTGCATTAAACAAGGAATAACACACCAGGTGGGTAAACTTCAGACCTCAACAACCGAAGAGGTTTATTCACAAGTCTGAGGTATCCCATATCTGGAAAGCCTAAAGTAGTGTTGAAGTGGAGTCCCCCGCGCACAATGTCGAAGATTCCTTTACGGGAAATGCCTCAGGACTTCACTCCATATTTCAAATGGTGGTATTATGACTGGTGGACGGGTGAAGCGGTCATAGTTCTAAACAGAGAGGGCAAAATGGAAACTATCAGGGTATTTGACCCAATGTGGCTTACCAACTTGTCAGCTAAAGATGTCTACACTTTATAGAAGTGGCCACTGTTCTATGATGCGCAGGATATTGTACAAGCTCTCCAATTCCAGAATGTGATACAGCTCTGCTTATCGTTTGAAATACACACAGGAGTCACAAGAGAGGAGAAGTACAAGAGGTTTGAGGAGCATATGAAGGATTTCAGACAATAGAGTAAACTAGGTCTAAGGGGGAGTTTGTTGATACATATGTCCCTAGTTTATGTGCTTAAAGTAAAAATATATCATGGCTTACATATGTGTAATGAAACAATGTAATAATATATGATTTGTGCTTTGATGTTTACTTATATCTGATTCATATATATAAACTTATTATATAGGTTTGAAGTTGTTATATGATGACTCATGCTAATGGACCATACTTATGGACCATACGCATGTATACATCATGCTAATGAACTAGTCGAACGACTGAACCAGATGACTGGATCAGTCTTACGAGTGAGACATGAGATTGACTCAGTCGCACGACTGAACTTTCAGTCGTGCGTATGAATCAGTCGCATGGGTCAGTCGCACGAATTAACCATGCTAATGGTTCAGTCGCACGAATGAAGACTACAAACCTATAAATACCACTTAATTCGTGGAAAAACGTGACTTTTGACACATACTCATAACCTAGCCGTCCAGAGCGTCCAGAAAGCCTATTCCAAGTTCATAGTTCTCATCTGATCTTTTTCTACTCGTTCTTAACGTTTCTTTAATCGTTAGATTGATCGGGATTGCGTTCTCACTGATTGGATCGCCAATCAAATAGGATTTCGCACTATTTGATCTGGTTTCATGCATTATCAGTTAGTATTCCGTACGTACACGGTCCTGACAAAACCTACGTTTTCAATCAAAAGAGTCACCGTTTTGCTCCAAAAAGTGTTTTTGACGTTTGCATGTGTTAAAGTTTCGATTGTTCATCAAACGGCAGATTAGGGTTTCTAGAAAATTCGTATTTTGTGTCAAAGTGATCAAAATATTCGACTTTTCAAACGCAGCAGCCTTCAGTCGCACGATTGGACCATTCGTACGACTGAACCGATACGTATACTCTCATTCGTACGACTGAACTCAGTCGTATCACTTATTCGCACGGTTAAGCAACTCCAATCGGTTGACTACAATCGCTCTGCTCATTCGCACGACTGAATCTAATCGCCCGATTGAATTCATTCGTATCTTTCATTCGCACGAGTGACTCATTCGCATAGCTCATTCGCACGAGTGAATCTGTCCTGTTCTAAGTTTACCAAGTCTATAGCAATGGAAGACCAGTGTGCTGCATTCACTACTAGAAAGTACTCGCGTATCCAGAACCTTCTACATCTGGAGAATGAGATTGGAAACCACAACAAACCGCCAAAGTTGTTAACTTTGGATGAATACCCACAGTGGAAACAGCGGTTTGAAATCTTCTTGAATGGACTTGACCCAAACCTTTGGACATCCATTGGGACTAGTTACACGGTACCAGTTAGTGCAAATGGAGTTAAATTGACTTTGGGAGGAATGAGTGAATCCTAGAAGGCTCTGCATAATGCTAAAAAAAAGCATATGCCTTGTTGACTCAGTCTATACCTAAGGACATATTTCATCAGTTCTCTGAGAACAAGCAGTCTAAGACATTATGGGATGCCTTGGAAAAGAGATACGAAGGAAATACAGCTTGGAAAGCACTGAAGGTAAAAGCTCTTAAGAAGGAATTTGACAATTTCTCTCCGATTGGGAATGAGAGCTTGGATGATATCATTGATCGATTCTATCTTCTAATGAGTGAGTTGCATACTCATGGCGTGACCACATCCATGGAAGAAAAAGTCTCTAGTTTTGTTGATGGTCTGCCAGACAAATAGGATCCATTTGTGTCTAATCTGAGACAAAACGACACTCTTGCTACTTTAGACATAAATGATTTCATTTTGAAGTTAAGGGAGGAAGAACTACGTATGAATTACAAGTCAAAGAAAGGATCCTATGTTTAGAATCCTGCACTATACAATTCAGTTCACCCTCCGGCTGCTTTAGGTGCACCACTACAAACGGTGTTTGTGTCTAGCACTTCTGCTCCTTCCCAAAGCAGTGCATCAGAAACCGTAACGTCAGGGTCATCTGGAACCCAATACATAGTTCCTGAGGCAAATACTACAAAGTTGAAGACCGAGAATCTCGGAAATGTCACCGTTGAAGTTGCTGAAGAGCACATGGACCTTCTAGCTGCTATAGTTCAATCTTATGATGGATTAGTTGCTGGTAAGATTGAAAACTGTCATCTTGCTGACGAGGACTATGAGCAAGTTGATAAAACTGTTAGGACCTGGTATTTGAACGAAATACCGAATGATTAGCGTGTAAACCAAACCAAATAGTGCGGAATCCTATTTGATTGGCGATCCAATCAGTGAGAACGCACAAAGAATCAATAAAGTATTGAATCTAACATTAAGAATCGATTGGGAATCGATCTACAGCGTTCTATAAACTTGGAGAACGAATTGGGAGGCTTTTGGACGGCTAGGGTACGTCTGGAGTCGAAATAGAATGAATGTTTATGTTTTCCACGAATTGGGTTGTATTTATAGGTTAGTATTGTTCATTCGTGCGACTGAACCATTAGTATGGTTCAGTCGTGCTATTGAACCATGCGGTTGATCCATCTGCACGACTGAGTGTTCAGTCGTGCGACTGAGTCAATCTCATGTTACAATCATACGACTGATCCAGTCTCCTGGTTCAGTCGTGCGACTGAGTCGTTCGCATGAAGATATTCATGCGTATGGTCCATTCACATGGGCCATTCGCATGAGAACTTCATTTTGTTAAGTTTGAATGTATTAATTAATATAACATTATGTGTAACAATTCAAACAACCACAAACCTAATTAACCAATTCAACATCGACTCATTAATGAAATATTAAACACTATAAATCACAAACAACCAATATCATTTCATTAATCATTTCAAACATTACATCAGAATTAGATAAACAAGATCTATTACATTTCATATCATGGTCTAGGGACATACATGTATCAACAAACTCCCCCTTGGACCTAGATCTTTCTAATGTCTTGTTTTCTGCATCACCTCCTCATATTTCTTGTACTTATCCTCTTTTGTGACTCCTGCATGAATCTCAAATGCAAAACACAGTCTTATGACGTTCTGGAACTGGAGGGCTTGTACTATATCCTGCGTATCATAGAACAGTGGCCACTTGTATAGAGTGTAGACATCATTAGCTGACAAGTTGGTAAGCCACATTGGGTCGAATACCCTGATAGTATCCATTTGGCCCTCTTTGTTTAGGACTGTGACCGCTTCTCCTGTCCTCCAATCATAGTACCACCACTTAAAGTGTGGAGTGAAGTCCTGTGGCATTTCCCTAAGCGGGATTCTTGACATCGTGCGCGGAGGACTCCACTTCAGCACTATCTTTGGCTTTCCAGTAATGGCATCAACTTCAGACCTTCTGATATACCTTGTAGGCTGTTGGGGTCTGAAGTTAACCCACCTGGTGTGGTACTCCTTCCTTAGGGCAGCCTTAAACCAGCCAGACATCTTTCTCGGTTCAGCATATAACAACTTTAGTTTCGCCAGCTGGTTGAGCTCAAAACCTGGTAGAGTCTTCAGATCATGTGGGAATCTGAAGTACTCTATGCCCTTCTCCCTCTTAACTGCATATACGTTAAGGTCCTCAAAATACGCCCACGCTATAATCCTGCCCGACACCTTATGATGTTTCTTGACTCGGTAGAGTTTGGTGTAGGCATCCTGTTTAGGTGCAGCGCGTTGGGCTCTAACTTCTTCAAAACACGCAGCCCACTCAGCCTTTCAGATATCGACATCATCATTTGAGGCTTGGGCCGTTTCTTCTATCTTCTCTGACTCTTGCTCCATTTTGTCTAACACCTCAAAAGTATCGCTAACAAGGGATTCACCCAAATTGGGGACCACATTTCCCTCATTGTCAGCATACTGAGGGTAGTGCTCGGCAGTGACATCTTCTATCTCTATTTCATCAACATCGTTGAGCTCTTCGTCACTTGTCGAGTCGCACGTCGGAGCATCCTTTACAATCTCATCAGGATTGAGCTTGAAGATCTCTGCTAGTTGCTCGTTTGATAGATCGTGAATTATTTCCCCTTCTTCCGGGGTATAACTCACCGACCTCCTTACGATCCCTTGCAGATCAAGAATCATAGTTAACTGAGTCTTGACCTGCTGAAGGGGAGCAACATCAAACTCATCCCTCTGATAGTTTGGATCTGTTTGATTTAAACATGTAACACATCAACCATTAGTTAATAATCAAAACAGAAATGCATTAAACTTAATATAAACATCAAATACATCAGTTTAAATACATGATTCAAATACAAAAGTAATTAAATACATAGACATCTAATCTTTACTTTTCTCTTGGATCATGGGATCGTCGCTTGGTGTAGCAGAGGAGGAAGTTGGTTGGTCTTGTCTATTCTTGGATCTCCTCTCCTGACCTTGAGCAGAGGCCGATGCAGTTGCATCTCCTCCTTCTGCATCATCATCCTCATCCCTCTCCTCTGTCCTCTCATCATCAATCCCCTCATCATCCTCAGTCTCATCATCATCATCCTCATCATCATTCTCATCATCATCATCACCATCATCTATGTCTCCCTCTTTAATCTTTAGGGGCTCCTCTTTAGATCCCTTTAGCTTTAGCATAATTGTCTTCTTCGCCTCCTCCAACTCCTCTATCTTCTTGGCAGATGTGACACTGTGCTCTTGGAGTTGGGCGATCTCATGGCTCTGAGCAGCCATTTGTTAGGCCTACTCCTCAATCAATCGAGCCTGCTCTGAGATCTGCTGAGACTGTGCAGCAGTAAGATCAGCCAGCTGACGGATCTGAGCCGTCTTCTCCTCGTCAGCAGCTAATAAATGCATCACCATCCGGTTAAGCGCAGAAAGCTGTTCCTCTACCCCAATTATAGGTAGAGGTGATCCATATGTATGTGAGGGCTGTGAAGAGGCTCCTGCTTGGTGGCTAGTGGTGGTGGTGGTGGCTGTGGTGAAGATGGGGCTGGGTCTGTGAGATAGTGGTGGTGATGTGGGAGTGAAAGATATGGTGGTGGTTGGCATTGTGTAAAATATTCGAATCAGTGATGAAAGTTGAGTTTGAGATGAGTGCCATGGGAGAGATGAAGTTCTTTCTTGGGTTACAAGTGGATCAGACACCAAATAGAATCTTCCTACATCAGTCCAAATATATAGGAGATATCCGTAGTCGGTTCGACATGGAGAATGCAACGGTTGTTGGGACTCCACTTGCCACGAACCACGATGTAGTACCCGACGAAAATGGTGATCTGGTAGATGCCATTATGTACCGAGGAATGATCGGATCTCTGATGTACCTCACAGCCTCTCGTCCTGATATTATGTACACCACGTGTCTTTTGTTCCAGATATCAGGCTAAACCAAAAGTGAATCATCTATTTGGGGTAAAAAGGATCTTTCGTTATCTGAAGGGTACTCCAACACTCGGGTTGTGGTATCCTCATCATAATGACTTTGAGCTTACAGCGTATAGTGACTCGGAATATGGTGGTTGCAAGATGAATTACATGTCAACATTAGCGGGATGTCAGTTCTTTGGAAGACGCTTAGTCACCAGGCAGTGTAAGAAGCAGACATATGTTTCTATGTCAACATGTGAAGCTGAATATGTTGCTGCTGCAAGTTGCTGCTCACAAGTCATTTGGATTCAACAGCAAATAGGAGACTACAGTTTAAATTTTCTAATACCCCTATCTTTGTTGATAATTCTGCTGCAATAGCTGTCACCAAAAATCCGGTCCAACACCCAAAAACTAAACACATCGGTATTAAATATCACTTTATACGTGACTGTTTTGAAAAGCAATTAATCGATGTTGTTAAAATTAATACGGATTTTCAATGCGCCGACCTCTACACAAAAACTTTTGACAAACCTCGGTTTTCTATCTTTTAGAGTTCAATGGCGTGAAAAAGCAAAGTGATGTGATTACAGAAGAATCGAGTTCGTAGTCCGACAAATTTTCTTATTTTTTATTTTTATTTTTTTAATTTTTTTTTCCAGTCTTTTAAAATTCAAAAAACACAAAAACTTTTTCAGTTTTAGAATTTTAGGGGGGAATAGTTTAGTTTCAGTATTTAATTACTTGAAAAAAGGGGGGTGGGTGGGCAGAAAAGCTGAAAGCAAAGAAATCAAATATGTGATATTGATTCAAAATTATGGAAAATGATAGTACACAGGGAACTAATTGCTTGGGACATCAAAAGGATTTAAATGAAAAAAATGCTATGTTCATATTACAAGTCTGAGAAGTCTAACCAAAATAAAGGAAAAATGATGGTAAACTACTCTGCTGCTGAGGTAACATAGAGAAAGTAGACCTAGGGGTTGCTAGTTCATTATATGATGTGTCGTTAGATTCAACACAATAGACGAGTAGACTTCATTGGTGAATCAAATTAAAACTAATTTGTTCAACTGGCTGTGTGTTTTCATCTTATCCCTGATTAACACAATCAATGCATTTCTAGTAAGGGGTAACGAGCAAAATAAACGCCACAAACGTGTGCGGATGACCATAAAAATGAGCAAAGCACATGGAAAAAATATTAGGCGCAATCAAGCTAATGACTAATGTTGTTGGTGTGTTATGTGCAAAAAGAAAAAAAAGTGCTCTAACAGGAAGATATGTTGTGTGCCTCTCTGCTGTGCGATGACACTGACCTGAGAATAAGCATAACCTAAATATTCTAAAATTCATTGTTGTTTGCGCCTCTCTGCTGTGCGATGGCACTGACCTGAGGCTTGGCATCTCTTTGAAAGCTCTTAGAATAGTTTCTTAATGTCAAATACCCATAGACCGCTCAAAATCTCCTGAGAAATGTTGATTACCATATAAGTGTGGGATCCACAAATGCTTGTTGAAATAATAAAACCTAACTCATCACCAATGTGAGTCAAAAATCTGTGTATGGATTTAAGTGGACAAATATACTGAAAGGGTCCCAAATGATTATGGTATACATGTATGATTCCATATGAATCTTTCCAGATATGATAAAATTAAATTGAAGCTGTTCTGCTCAGGAGGCAAAATCGGTTAAATGATTTTAAAAGGTTTCGATCCACCTCAAACCAAAAACACAAAAATATGTCTTGTTTTGATTTATTTCAAGTTGTTTTCTATTTTCGTTAGCTTCTTTCCGTCGATATCGGACTATCTAACTAGCTGAACTCTGTGAATCACAAATTGAAAGGGTCACGTCAAAGGTGACCAATCAGCTCTCAATTAAAAGGATCACGTCTGAGGTCATCAAATGATTTTCTTTTAAAAAGGTCATGTCTGAGATGATCATTGGTCATAATGTTATAAATCAAAAGTTAAATTCTGAGTGTATGGAAATGTATGAAGTCAAACTCATAATTATGAGTCAATCGCATGATTGAATCATAAGTATGAGCCAATCGCACGATTGAATCATAAGTATGAGCCAATCGCACAATTGAACCATAAGTATGAGCCAATCACATGATTGGACCATGAGTATGGGTAAACTATGCGATTGGATCACAAGAATGAACCAATCGTATGACTAGATGAAGGAGTCTGAATCAGTGGCACGACTGAACCCCAGTCGCACAACTGAATCATGCGTATGGGTCCAGTCGCACGACTGAAACTTAAAATAGTATAAAAAGGGGTCAGTCGGTCGTTTACCCTACCACCCTTCAAAAACTCTCAAAAACCGCCTAATACACATACACTCTGCCAAAATTTTTGATTATTGTGATTCTTCTCCGATTGTGATACTAACCGATTTCTATTCATCTTTAGGTACTTTGAAACTAAAATCTGATAAAAAGAATGGATTAATCGAACTCAAACTCACAATGACCGAAAATGATTAAAATCAAGAACCGGGACAATACTCTAAAATGGACCACTTAAATGGACATAAACGTTGATTTAAAAGACACTAAGTGCTATTTTGAGTCCCTGCGAACCTAATGAATCTAAACACGAATTGTAATATAACGTGCATGGCATAGCATACGACTAAGTTCAGTCGCAGGCTCAATCGTACGACTGAACTCAGTCGCAGGCTTAATCGTACGACTGAACTCAGTCGTATGGTTCAATCGCACGATTGAACCAGTTGATCAAAATCTGCTAAAATTCAACTGTTATCTCTTATGAACAAATCTAATGTATATGTTTCTTGTGGTGGAGCAATATGGCTGAGAGATGGACTATGAGCACTAAGCACAACATCTATGCTCATCTAGATGTTGCATCTCGGAAGGCTTCTGAGTTTACCGGGATTATCGCCTTCCTGCGTAGATCGAATATCTACAAGGCCATTTCTACTCCATGCACACCATACGGATCTATTCAGAAGACTTTCTGGAAAGGTGCCACAGTTGACCGGTCGGTTGAGCCCCACTGTATCCGGAGCTCTATATTCGGACAAGACATGGAGACCAGTGAAGACGATCTAAGGAGAGTCTTGGACTTGGGGGAAGACGGAGCCCATCCAACCAAGCTGCATCCCCTGACTGTTAGTGGTTGCTTTCTGAGGATCAAGTACGCTGGTGACATCAATGCTGGTGTACTGAACAAGAGCAACATGTGCCCCCAGTTCAAGTATCTGGCACACGTGATCCTCAAGTGCATAGCATCCAGACGTGGAGGATTTGATGACATGTCTGACCAAATCCAGAATGTATACGTTGCACTGGTACTGAACTACCCGTTCAGTTTCTCTCGCATGTTCTTCTCGTACTTGATAGAGAACATCGAGTCCAAGGGCAAGGAAGACTTCTGCATGTATCCAAGGTTCCTGCAAATGATCATAGACAAGCAGCTTCCTCTGCTGCCGAAGGAGAAGGATGATGCTGTTATGTTAGAGGTGATGGATGACACCACTCTAGGGAGGATAAAGGTGTACCGGGGGAAGCAGGTGAAGCCCCCGGTCAGGAGACTCTTTGGCCATCTGGCCAACGAGGATTATGTGGCGCCCTCTCGTAAGAAGTGGCGTCATGATGACAGTGACTTAGATGTTGAGCCAATAGTGGTTTCTACAGATGAAGATGACGATGATGATGACGACCTTTATGATGGTCAAGGTGGTGGAGATGCTGGCCCTAGTCAATCATGGGCCACCAACACGTCCATTATATCTCTACCACCTCAACACAATACTACAGCTGCACCTGGTGGATCTAAGCAGGTTGCTTTCCACCATGATTTCTTGTTAGATGAAGAGGTAGATACTGATGATGAGCCTCTCACCAAGAAGGGGAAAGAGGCGGTTGGTGGACGCCAAGATGGTACTAAGGGTGGTGACACTGATGTCACAGATCCAACATACACACCCGACCAGCCGATTAGCTCAGGGGGAGCCCCTATATCCAAGGGTTCCAGGATGAAGAGGATGGCTCATCCCTATGGCAAGAAGGGTAAGAGGCAGAAGATTACCTTTATTAGTTCTTCCACCACCACAGCCACTACCACCACCACTGTTGCTCACACCACCACCACAGTTACCCACACTGCCACCTCTACTACCATTGACACTTCCACCACCACTCATACATTCACACCTACCTCACCCACCATACCCAAATCAGTTCCACCACAATCCACTTCCTTTCCTACTCCTATCTACACCACATCCACCAATACACCTACTACTTCCCAAGCTGGCACATCGACCAAATTCCCACCTACACAGGGCTCTACTCTACCCACTGTTGGGCTAGAGGAATAGTTGGCGAGCCTAAACAGACTGGTGCTCAAGCTGCTAGCGACAGATTATCTAAGTGCCAACTAGATGAATCAGCTGATGGCGGTCAATACCGCATAAGGCAAGAAGATTGCTCAGCTTACTGAGAAGAACGCTGCTCAAGAGAGAGCGTTAGTTGGAGCTCACCATGCCCTAACGGCTCAAAATGAGCTTGTCAAGGCATCCGTTAAGCAGATAGAGGGGTTGGAGAAGAAGAACAAACAGCTGATGTTGAGGTTGAAGGGAACCAAGGGTGAGCCCCTGAAGATTAAGGGTGATGGAGATGATGGTGGAGATGATGATGATGATACGACACATGATGAATCAGAAGAAGATGATGATGACGAGGAAGCTGGAGGAAGTGGAAAGGGAAAAGAAGATGATAAGGATGAGGATGATGATCAAGAAGGTGATGCATCTGCATCAGCCTCAACTCAAGCAGCACAGGAGAGGCGCTCCAAAAGAGCCGCGTCCTCCGCATGTCCAGCTGAGGAGACACATGATCAGGGCAAAAGCAAAGCTCCACAGGCTGATGATTATGATGTTCTTCCCCTTCAGCAAGTCAAGACTCAACTAACCATGATTCTTGATTTGCAAGGGATTGTGAGAAGGTCGGTGAGCTACACTCCAGAGGAAGGAGAAATCATTCATGACCTGACTGACGAGCAGCTCGCAGAGATGTTTAGACTAAATCCGCATGAGCTTGTCAAAGATGCTCCGGAAGTAGATGTTTTGAGTGACGAGGAGCTACAAGGGGTGGATGAGATTGAGATTGAGGATGTCACGTCTGACAACTATCCATAGTACACTGACCCTGAGGGCAACATTATCCCAGACTTGGGTGAAACTTTTGGCAATGATACTTTTGTTAAGCTTGATGAGATAGTAAAAGAGAAAGCAAAGGATGAAAGTAAAGCCCAAGCTACAGATGCTAATGTTGATATAAAGAAGGCTAAATGGGCAGCTTGTTTATCAGAAATAAAGGCCCAATGTGCACCTCCAAAGCTGAATGCCTACACCAAATTTTACCGAGTCAAGAAACATCAGAAACTGTCAGGCAAGATCATCAATTAGGCCTACTTTGAACATTTGGATGTATATGCTGTTAAAAGGGAGAAGGGGATTGAGTACTTTAGATATCCACATGATCTGAAAACTCTTCCTGGTTTTGAGCTAAACAGATTGGCATGTTTAGATCTTTTGTATGCCAACCCGAGGAATATGTCGGGATGGTTTGTGAAATCGTTGAAGAAAGAATACCACACCAGATGGGTGAACTTCAGACCTCAGCAACTTAAGCGGTTCATTCATAAGACTGAAGTTGATCCTATATCTGGAAGGCCTAAGGTGGTGATGGAGTGGAGTCCCCCACGCATAATGTCTAAGATTCCTTTACGGGAGATGCCTCAGGACTTCACTCCACACTTCAAATGGTGGTATTATGACTAGAGGACGGGGGAAGCGGTCATAGTTCTAAACAAGGAAGGGAAGATCGAGAATATCAGGGTATTTGACCCAATATGGCTTACAAACTTGTCTGCTGAAGATGTTTACACTCTATACAAGTGGCCATTGTTCTATGACACGCAAGATATTGTACAAGCTCTACAATTCCAACATGTTATACGGCTCTGCTTTGCATTTGAGATACATGCGGGAGTCACTAAAGAAGAGAAGTACAAGAAATTCCAAGAGCATGTGAAGAATGTTAGAAAATAGGATAAACTAGGTCCAAGGGGGAGTTTGTTGATACATCATGTTCCTAGTTTATGTTCTTAATTGTAAAAGTCTTTTATTTCGTAAACATATGTAATGTGAATTCTTAATATATGATATGCTTCTTGATGTTTATTTGTCTTTAAATATTTCATATTATTATTGTATTTAGTATAATTCATATGTATGAACATCATATATAGGTTTGAGGTTGTTGTACATAGTTCTAAGTCAATAATGATTAAGAAATGTGATCAACTTAGTCGGGTGATAATTCATGCTAATGGACCATACTTATAGACCATACGTATGAATGAATCATACTTATGGATCAGTCGCACGACTAAACCAGGAGAATGAATCAGTCGTATGACTGAGACATAAGATTGACTCAGTCGCACGACTGAACCTTCAGTCGGGCGTATGAACCAATCTCTGAGTTAGTCTCACGATTTGAACCATGCTAATGGTTCAGTCGTACGAATGAAAACTAAAAACCTATAAATACCACATAATTCGTGGAAAAACCAGAGACTTTGAAGATTTACAAACCGTAACCGTCTAGAGCGTCCTAAACAGCCTATCCAACTTCATAGTTCGTTCCTGATCGATTTCTAATCAATTCTTAATGTTTGTTTCATTGTTAGATCGATCAGGTTGTCGTTCTCACTGATTGGATCGCCAATCAAATAGGATTCCACACTATTTGATTTGGTCTCACGCAGAATCCGTTTGTACTCCGTACGAAAATAGTCCTAACAATCCGCAGATGAGTGTTCTACATCCGGAGATATGAATATTACATCAGTAGATATTCAAAACATTGGAGATGATCAATTACATTCAAAAGAGTTGATGTCAGCAAATCAACAAATACCATCCGTAGATGTTCCTGTAACTCCTGCGGAAGCACAAAATCCATCCGTAGAAGTTCCTGCGGAAGGCATTCATAATGCAGCTGATATACCAACTCATGAGGAAAATTTATCCAGCTTCCAATGATCAACAGGATGATCAATTTGACTGCTTCATAAATTCATCATCTCAGCTGAATCCATCTGCATCACTAAATATGATTAACTTGGAATCATCTATTCCAGTTGAGTCTATTCCAACAACTAGAATTCATAAGACACATCCAACAGACAACATCATTGTTGATCTTAATGAAAGAACCACAAGAAGCCAAGGGGGAGCTGCAAACATCTGTCTCTTCTCTTGTTTTCTTTCACAAGTGGTTCCTCCAAATATCACAGCTGCACTAAAAGATAATAGCTGGATTGAAGCTATGCAGGAAGAGCTTCAACAATTCAGAAAGCAGAAAGTATGGAATCTAGTTAATCTACCTGAAGGTCAACATCCAATTGGCACAAGGTGGCTTTTCAAAAATAAACTAGATGATAGAGGTATAATTGTAAAAAACAAAGCAAGGCTAATTGAACAAGGATATACTCAAGAAGATGGGATAGACTATGATGAAGTGTTTGCACCAGTTGCAAGAATTGAAGCCATAAGAGTATTCCTAGCCTATGCATCATATAAGAAGTTCACTGTCTATCAAATGGATGTCAAATGTGCTTTCTTATATGGTAAAATTGATGAAGAAGTCTATGTAGCTCAACCTACTGATTTTGAAGATCCTGATTACCCTCACAGGGTATACAAGCTTGACAAAGCTTTGTATGGTCTTCATCAAGCACCAAGAAAGTGGTATGAAACATTATCATCTTTCTTGCTCAAGCATGGATATAGAAGGGGAACTATTGATCAGACTCTCTTTCTCAAACAAAAACATTAATATCTCTTAGTTGTTCAAATTTATGTTGATGACTATATTTGGATCAACTAAAAATAGACTATGTGTAAGCTTTGAAGAGTTGATGAAATCTGAGTTTTAGATGAGTTCAATGGGAGAATTAACTTTCTTACTTGGTCTACAAGTTCATCATAAAACAGATGGCATCTTCATCAATCAAGAGAAGTATATACATCAAATATTGAAGAAGTACAATCTTGCTAATACATCTTCATGCAAAACACCTGCCTCAACAATTGATAAGATTGTACCTGATCCTACAGGAAAATCTGTTGATCAAAGATTGTATAGATCAATAATAGGATCTCTTATGTATTTAACTGCTAGTAGACCTGACATTATGTTTGATGTGTGTGTTAGCGCTAGGTACCAATCAGATCCAAAAGAGTTTTATCTGAATGCTGTGAAAAGAATTTGCAGATATCTCAAAAGGAAACCAGCCCTTGGACTTTGGTATCCAAAGGATGGTGACTTCACTCTCTACTCATATTCAGATATTGACTTTGGAGGATGCAACAACAACAGAAAATCCACAACTAGTGGGTGTCAGTTTATAGGACCAAGACTTGTTTCATGGCAGTGCAAAAAACAAACAAATGTATCTGTATCCACAGCTGAGGCTGAGTACATAGCTGCTTCAGCTGGTTGCTCTCAAGTACTTTGGTTGCAAAATCAAGTGCTTGATTATGGTTACAATTTCTTTCAGACTCCAATTTATATTGACAATTCAGCTGCTATGTTTATCACTGCAAATCCAGTGCAATATAGTAAAACAAAGCATATTGAAATCATATACCATTTTTTGAGAGATTGCTCAGAAAAAGGTTTGATCAAGTTAGTCAAAGTGGATACAAAAAATCAGCTTGCTGGTTTATTCACTAATGCCTTTGATTCAGTTAGATTCAATTTTCTAATTGAGTCTCTGGGTATGATTAACTTAGATTAATCATTATGAACAAAGAAAAGCATGTGTGTGTCCTTGTAAATAGCTATGCATAAAATCCCCAAAAAAACATTTAGGAAATAAAAAAAAATTGTCTTTCTTATTGTGCCTTTTGATTAAGCATGACATATGTTGGAAAATGATAGTACACTTTGCCTTTGCTTACTTCCTGAGTTCATTAATATCATAAAAAATTTGATCAAAGTTGCTTGATATGTGAGTAGGTTCATCTTGAGTGGAAACTACACTAAGAGCATGCCTAACATAATGCAAAGGGACTGTTTGTGGGAAAATTCATTTTGAGGATACAGCAAGTGAGTCTTATTATGATGTGACCAAATCACTCATCTAAGCACACTATTTACCAACAGTTTATAATGTCTATCTTTGCCAATCATATTCCCTCTGTTTTGTGTAAACAAAGACCTGGGTGTATGATCACCATGGTGTACATTTGTAACCAATTGGTGAAAAGATCATGATCCTCATCATCCCTCTTGTTTGTGTAATCAAAGACCTGGGTTAAAGGCACCTCTGTTTTACGGAAGTAAAGACCTGGTGACCTGATGATGATCATATCTTAGCTCTCAAAAGAATCCTATCTGATCAACTGTATATTAACTTCAGAGCTATTACATCAATGCATTAATGAGATGTCAAACACATCTCAAGATAGAACTTATAACTTAAAGTACATAGTTTGTAAATGTGAAAAAGTGATGATTTGACTCAGAAAGGGAGGACAAACTCTAAGTGATTTGAATATGAAGCCCATAATAGTTACTCACAAATAAACATAAAAACATGATAAACAGCATGCCTAGTTGATACATTACTCTTATTTGGATTTAAGTGGACAAACATACTTGCAATCCGAACTAGGATCAGGTACAATTTCATCAAACAAATCAAACAGGAAGATGCTGAGTTTTATAGTATGATCCCATTCTATGTGTATATATGCTTGAACATAGTACTGAATTCAATTTTGTTTATTTAAATTTATTTCTTGTCAGTATGTTTGGAAAGACATGTGTCTTTCATGATATTCTTCTCATAAATTTACGATAAATGCCTTCATTCGTCATTGATCAAAAATATAGGGGGAGTAGATAATTCATGAAAACAATTTAACAATAAAATTGTCAAACAAATTGTTAATATGAAGGAATTGGAACCTGAGCACTAACTTGACTATAGGATACATGAAGTTTTTAAATTTATAAATCTTCTTGTTCACAAATTATCATGAAAACAAAGTCAACAAAGTCCAATAGTAATAAATGGTTCTATCAGTTAAATAGAACCATACAATTATACAATCAAAGAAGTTTCAAACTTTACATTTTAGCATTAGCAGAAGCTACAGTGCATTCTTCAGCATCAGCCGAAGCTACAGTGCATTTTTTGCATCCGCAGAAGCTACAGTGCATTCTTCAGCATCAGCAGAAGCTACAGTGCATTTTTAGCATCAGCAGAAGCTACAGTGCAAAACTTGATTTGGTAAAATATGACTATCTGTAGATTGGTAACCTACGGATGAGTAAATATTTAACAAGTATAATCTATTTCCATAGATTGGTAACCTATGGAAAATCTAGTTATACTTCAATTGAATTTCAAATTTTTGTTTTTAAGTTAGGAATCCACAGATGTCCTATGGAAGAACTGAAATCTGCGGAATAAATAAATTCCACGGAAGAGTAATAAGGAAAGTGGGACCCACTTCATTAAATAAATGAAATAAATGTGTCCGAGGGAGTATAAATGATGTTTTTGACTTTGAATTCACTATTCACTTTTACAGAACCTTTTTGACCTAGAAGTCTGTTAGTCAAAACCTCATCCCTCCCTCATCTGATTTCAAAATTACTCAAATCTTAAACATCAAACAAAGCTTAAACCTGATTTCAAGTCTTAATTTCAAGGTAAATCATATCATAAACTTCATTAATGAATTCATTTATTCATCATTTGTGTTTAACCTCTTCGTATTCTTAGATGTGATGACTTTGTTCTAACATAATCTTCTTCATTCTTATGAACAGATGGCTAATCGATTTGGAAGAGAGCATAATGTGTGTGCATCCTTAAATCCTGACGACCTTGTATCGGAAGGATGTCGGGACATCATCAGATACTTGTGACGATCCAGGCTTTTCTATTCTTTAACAGCAGAGCATGTGATTCATCAAGCTCATATAGTCGACTTTTGGAATTCTTCTCAAATAATGGAAGATAGAGAATCTGAAATGATTATGGTTGATATTAAGAATGAAAGACTAAGAATAGATGAGCAGACCATCAGAAGGGTATTAGAGTTGGGAGATCAAGAAGCAGGACACCCAAATGTATTTGAGAATGAGTATATAGAGATGGTGTTCTACCTGATGGGATATGATGGTGATTTTGAGAAGGGAGAAATAAAGAAAGAAAGATTGTGTAAGGCATATAGATTTCTGTGTCACACTTATCTCAAGATTGGATAGATTTTCTAGACACATTTCTTCTGGAATCATTGGCATATTTGAGGGGAGGACATACAACTACTCAAAGTACATCTTTGGGTGTCTGTGTGACCAAATCAGAGTACAGAAAGCTGACAAGATGTATATGTTCCCAAGGTTCTTACAACTGATCATAAATGTTGAGCTTCCTTAAATAGACCAAGATGGTGATGTGTTTGTTCAAGCACATTTAGGAAGATCTGTACTCAACAAGATAAGTGGAAAATACCAAGATGAAGACATGCCTATGTTTGCTCATGTGGCTGACCCTAATGCCAACATTCCTCAAGAGCTGGTGTAGGAAGACCAACAGGAGAGCTCTCATGCTGATACTGAGCAAGCCTCACATTCCTCACAACCTCAATCTCCCCAACCTCAATCTCCAGCCAGTCAAAACACCTAACCACTTTCTTCAATTCACCCTCAATCACCAATTCAACACCAATTATAACTTTTCCAACAACCTTCAACTCCTGAAAACCAATCAACTGAGAGCATTTACACTGGTGAGACTGAGTTAGCCTCACAAGCAAGTACTGTTTAACTATCTCTAACCAAAACTGAATCCCATGTTCACTCAAATGATACTGAACCTGTCTTTCCAATCACTGATCTTCAGCAACAACAAGAACAACATCAAGAGCAGGCAGATTAAGCAGGTGAGTCCAGATCAAGCTCAGTTAGTATAGCCCATGATGAAGTAAATGGTGATGAGATGACTGCTAAACATCAAGAAGGGGAAGAAAAAGCAAACTATGTTGATGTCATTGCATACCATGAAGATGATCTTAGTGATGAAGACATCCAAGTGAGCAAAAGTTACTTGCTAGCTGAGTACAACAAGCTGATCATTAAATCAAACAAAGGTTAGAATGAATAAGGGAGTTGAAGGGGATGATAAGGGAAAAGGAGGATAAGTTGTTAAATCAAGAAGCATCCTTGAAAAGATTAAGAGAAAATATTCAAGAAAACAATAAAGTCATTGATGCTTTGCATGAGCTAGTCAAAGAACTAAAAGAGACTAAAAAGACTCTGAATGAACAATCTGCTCAGCTAGAAAGAAAATATGCAGAGATTGATAATCTGAAAAAGAAGACAAGTGACTTTGAATCAAGTGTTCATGCAACAAAACAATCAAAAAAATCTGTTGAGACCTTAAAGAAAATCATTCAATACTCAAGAAAGAGAAGATACTTGGGGCCTACAAAGAAAGAAGTGATTGATGTTGAAGTATCAACAAAAAGATCAAAACCCACATCGCCAGAACACACTCCTTCAGTGGATGTCTCAACCTTGAAGCCTATATCTCATGCTGAAATTGAGAGCGATGCTGAATGGGATGAGTTGACAAAAGTTGAGTCTCCCAAAGAACACAAAGAACCAAAGGCTAATGATCTACTTACCACAAAAGATATATTGGAAGAAAGGCCTGAATCAACAATGTTCATGACCCTAATTAGCCATGGATTCCCATATGACATGGTAGATAGGATGAACATGACAGAAATGAAGGATTTACTAAAAGCGTTTGAGCTTGCAAGGTTTATTATCCCCAACTGTGACTATGAGCATTCATAACCTTTCAATCAATTCAGAAAATCAAGAAGGATTTGGGTCATTGTGACACAGCTAAGCCGAGTAAATACAATATGACCTGCTGGCTACAGGGTCACAACTACAAAATGCATGAGCTGAAGGGAAGATCAATAGCAGAGCTAAGGAGGATGATGGAACATGTGTAGAAAATAAAGCTAGAAACTGGTGTAAAGTTCAAATTTGAAGCCCCAAACCCAGCTTATGAGCAACAAAGCAAACTCCCTGCTGATCCTGTAACTGTTGAATCTAAAGATCAGCACAAAGGGAAGGAAAAGCTGATCAGAGAGCCACGTGCAGTAATACCTGGCAAAGTATGGCCATTGGGAACAACAGTTAGAGAAATAACAGAACAGAAGTCAACCCTAATATAGCTTTATGATCATATCACAACTCCCAGTTCTGTGGAAGAAAACAGGATTATGGCCTGGAAATATGATCTAGACTGGATTGTGCAATCATTAAGAGAACATCTGGAAGAATCCAATACTTCCATGATGTAGAAGCATTATTGAGTCAACCTGAGGGAGATATTAAGGATTTGCAAATCTTAATCATCTCTAACTATACAATCCATCCAAGGGAAATAGATTTTTCTATGTCAGTGGGTAGGCTAAAGACAAAATGCATAGATGATGTGCTCAAGGAGGCTAAGAGGGAAGATGCTGAGCACAGAAGGGAAATCAAGGAAAGAAAAGATCAACATCAAACTCCTCTACTCTTATAGATGATGAATTTTTAAAGAGGATTGGATACAGCAACAGGAATTCAGCAAGTCTAAAAAGGTTTGAAGGAAATCCATATACATATCCCATAACAGAATGGGGATGAGTTGAGAAAACCAAAGAGTTGGTGGTACTGAGGAATGCTGAAGGAAAGAAAGCTGATAAGATAAGAATATTTGACCCAGTGGAGATCAAATTGCTTCACCCAAGCTATACATCATATCTACATGACAAATTCTTCCCAAAGCTGACTGATGAAAGAGCATAGAATGATCTTGTCTATATGTGCATATGATTCAAGTAATTGACAAATTGCATGCAAAGGCATACAAGAGAATAAGACATGAAACTGGGCTGCTGAAAGGATCTACTATTGAAGAATTTGAAGAAGATGAGCTTGAAATAGTGCACAATCAAAGTGTAGTGGAAACACTTACTACTGAAGAAGATGTATTGGGGTTGACTTTTGAGACACTTCAAAAGATATGCAGAATGGAGATCAAGTACAAGTACGATGATCAAAAGGATGCAGTATCATACTTCAACAAGAAAATGGTGTCAATGATGAAGGAGCTTTCAATGTTAAAGAACTGATTACAAGTGTCTAAGCCTAAAGGGGAGTATTGTTAGATCTAGGAACGATAGATCTAGATCATTTTGTATAGACTTAGAACTTGATCAATAATTGTAATGAATATTTGTAATTCATTATTATGATGTACGCATTATGTATATAGGTTAACCCACATATATGTGTTGATTTGTATCTATGATTGCAGGATCAAACATTAAACTTAGTCAATTTCTAAAATTGACTAAGTTTACGAAACATCTACGGATGAACAAATTTGTTCTTCCGTAGATATGAAATGCATCCGAGGATTTCCTACGGAATAACACCAATGCAGACAAGTTTAAGGAAGCTGAGAGATCAAAGACCCACAGATGAACAACTTGTACCACGAAGATATCAAGTGAAGACTCCTACGGAAAGCAAACTCCTACAGAAGACAAATGTGCTGCTGAAGAAAAAAACACTTGTACTAGAATGATGCATGTAATTCAAGTCAACAAGTCAAACCACGCACTCCAAGAGATTCGTTGTTTCCTTAACAAAAACATGTGCATCTATAAATTGGAGTTCTAGGTTTCACATCAAGAGGGCGGAACACAAGCAATAGTCGGCAACCTAACAACCATCACATCAATTCACACAATCAAACACAAAACCCTAGCAGCTGTCACTTCAATACATCATAAACTTCAACACGTTCGAAGCAATTATTGTTTATAGCATTCATTATTTATTTTATCTGTAATCATTAACAAGTTTTAATGAAATACTTTTGAATCAAATCTTATTCGTTTATTTATTGTGTTGATATCATTGAGTTCTTTATTGTTAATATTCATTGTCATTGATTTTTAATAATTGATCAATTAAACAACGATTAATGATTTCCTTAATCATTAACTCGATTCCAATCTAACATTAATAATTCCTTATTGTGATCCTTGGATTCATACATATGACTGAAATAAACCTCATCGCATCCCAACACCTAGCTGAACTCATCCAAAAAGTTCAAGAGATGGGCGAGGAACTCGTTTCCGTTAAACGTCAGCTTGCGGAACTAAGCAACCGCACATCTCACTATCCCACTCTGAACCTTCCACACGGAATGTGTGGAGGGTATCTTTTAGAAGCATTTCGTGATGTGTTAGGTGCGCTAGTGCGCGTTAAGGAATCTGGTTATGTAGTTTCAGAATCTCAGCTTTTAACGTATCATGTAACCGTAGGACCCTAGGAAATGTAATTGTCATTTGGCTTGTGTTAATTCACTTTAGGACTCTTTTAGTATCTTTTCTGATGATTTGGAAGTGATAAACCTTAACCGGGTAAATTGCGTAACGCGCGAAAATGAAAAAACGGAACAACAAACAACTGAAACATAACAACATAGGGGAAGCACGCCCCCGTGCTCGACAAGAAATGATGTTTTCTGACTTTTTTCAGCTATTTTATTGTTCCCCATCAATTCTCATCAAGAAAATCCAACTTCATGCCTGCAAGAGCTCACATCCACTTCATTTTCCTTCACCTTTTCCATTTTTCTTTCTCATCTTCAGGACTTCTTGTATTTCCTTTCAAGTTTGCTTGTCCAAGTGGTTAGTATTACTAAATACTATGTTAATGATTGTCATTTACATGAAGTTAGGTGATTAGGTCTTTAAACAACCGAAATCCTAGCAATTATATGTAAAACCCTGCAGTTAAACGTCTTATGGAATGAAGAATACTTTAAGCCTTCTTGTTCATGTTTCTTTTTGTAGTTGAATAGTTGTTAATTAGTATGTGTAGTTAGTTATTAGTATGTTTTTACTTGTTGTTAACAAGACTATCTTCATAATTAGTGGTGAAATCATTGTTAAGAACATTCAAGTTACAAGAGTTCAATAAGTGATGTTAAACACTATATATATTTTTTGAGTATCTTGAATTATTAACAAGTGATTAAAATGGTGAAGATCATGTATAGGTTGGACTCACCTTAGTTTAGATTAGATTATGTTTATATTACTTTGTAATAGGTTTAATGTTAGTTACTTTTGAATGTAGTTCATTTTGTCTAGTTTTGTAGTCAGCCGAAACTATGAGCAAAACTATAGTTTCGCTCAAAGTCAGCTGTTGTAGTTCACCTGGCTAAACTTTTGTTTATGCCGGGCGAAACTATAGTTTTGGCAGTACAGTTTTGCTGGCAGCGAAACTGTCTGCGAAACTAAGACTGTTATATATAGATTTGATCATTTTCATTGTTTGGTAATCCTTGCAAAACCGTAATCTTTTATCATTGTTGCAAGTGACCTTTGTAAGCAGCATTATCACAGAAATACATTTGTGCTTTGTTATTATTGATTGTATTGATCTTCATTGTTCTTACTTTGATACATTTGTGATTGTTCTTAATAGTCTTCATCTTTGTTCTCTATTGTTTGTATTTTATATTGAACGATTCAACAACTCATTTGTACTGCAAATTGATCAAACGGACCAACAAATGCTAAATGTATAATCTTTGGTTTTTCAAGCAAGAAAATGTTAAACCCATGCTTAATCAAATGTTTACAAAGAAAACCACGCGTGCTAGAGTTAAAATTTCATACCTCAAAATGTTAACCGCACTCCCACATTTCACAAGACACACTCCCATGTTCAACAGTTTTTTCTTGGATGTCAAACTTTTAACTGTTTTTAAACATGAGTTGAACAATTATGGTGGTATGTCTCGAGAATCCCATGTTTGTCACTAATGTCATGAAACTATTCTAGAAATTTGTTTTGTATAGTTTAACTTATTGTAAATATTTTCGGATCATGGACCATCCCTATTTGCAATTTGAAGGGAGCCGCAAAAGATGGTGTCGTGACAAACTACATAGACTATTACAAAGGGTCGAAAGATCACATTTACCAGTACATGAAGAAACATTGGCAGCTGTCGGGCAACTCAAAAGATATAACAATTTATTGAGTATTCAATGGAAGCATTTGTTCTCACAAAACAGACCTTCTGTTTATGAACTAACTCTTGAGTTTTTAGCATCTTTCACATTTAGCATGAACGGGTCTTACCCTTGGGATGATGCAGTTTCATTCAGACTTGGTGGTCGTTGGCGTAAGACATCCATCGCCTTGTTCATTATCTATCTCAGTTTTTGTTGGTCCATTTGATCGATTTGCAGTACAAATGATATGTTCAATCGCTCAATATCAAAAACAATAAAGAGATAACAAAGATGAAGAAGACTAAGAGCAACCACAATGTATTCAAATATGAACAATAAGGATCAATACAATCAACATAAACAAAGCTCAAATGTATTTCAGTAAATAGACAGCTTACAAAGGTCTCTTGCAACAATAATAATCGATTATGGTTTTTGGAAGGATGCCCAACAATGAGAAAGATCAAAACTATATATAGCAGACCTAGTTTCACACAGTTTCACTGACAGCGAAACTGTGGTGCCGAAACTATAGTTTCGCCCTGCAGAAACAACAGTTTCGCCGGGTGAACTTAAACAGCTGACTATGAGCGAAAACTAAACAAAATGAACAACATTCAAAAGTAAACTAACATTAAACCTATTACAAAGTAATATAAACATAAACTAATCTAAGGTGAGTCGTTGGATCTCACTGTCTTCACTTGTCTTGATTTGTCTAGTCGGCTCCAGTCTCTCCCGCTGCATTTGATGTATCTTTATCTGCTCCTGCAACATCTTCCTCGGGGCATAGATTCTCCTTGGTCAGCTTCAGTCTCCCCCGCTGCCTCTGATATATCTTCATCAGCTCCTCAAGCATCTTCCTTGGGAGCTTCAGCAACTGATTCACTCTGGTCACCTCCTGCTTCATTAGCTCCTTCGGTATGACCACTAGCATGCTCAAATTGTTTCGTTAAGTCCCTCATATCCATATTCAACTCATCCTGTGCTCTCACCTTCTCAGCTATCTCCTTCACCTCTGCTCTCACACCTCTCACCTTATTAGCCACAGTCATAAACAGACTGACTTATTTTCTTGTCTCCTCCCCTGCCCCTGCTTTAATATGGTTTTCACAAAGAACTAGCAGGTCTTCATCATAAAATCCAAACAATTCCACCGGATCAAACAATCTATGCTCAACCCCATTCTTCACCCTGATCACAGCCTCCCTCATGTTGTTATCATAGAACCACTTCTCAAAGTTTTGTAATTGCTGGGGGAGGGGATCTGACAGTCTGATCATGTTTACTGTCTTTGGGGGTTTCACCCTCAGCACAATCTTTCCTTTGCCCGTCTCCCAGCCTTTATCCTTTTTAGATCTTCTCCTTTCAGCCTTCATGAATCCGAATGACTCAAAATTTTCATTCACACCATTCTTTATCTCCTTCTCCAACAATGTAGCTCTCTCACTCAGATGAGCATCAAGTAATGGCAGCACCACCATCCTTCTCAAGTCCCATTTTGGCAAGGTCTTGAATGGCTTCCTCTTATGCAGGTAGGTAATTCCTCCCCCTCTCCTCTTTATCATAAACATTTTGAGGCAGGGGTTATACTTCCAACTGATGATTTTCTTATCAGCCTCAGTCTTACTCAACCCTTCCATGTTTTGGAATAGGGGAGTTAACTCCTCAGTCTCTTTCTCTCTCACAAACCATTCTTCCTTAGCCATCTTAAACACATCTCCATCATCATCACCCTTCTTTGCAACATAGGTCAAAGGTCTCTCATTACCTCATAATATTCGGGTTCAGAATCATAGTCCACCAACTGCTCATCATCTTCCTCTTCATCCACCAATCCCTTCTCAACAGTCTTCTCAACATTTTCAACTGGATTCTCTCTCACCACCTCTTCACCAACCAAATATTTCTCAAAATCAAATTGCATGTTCACGAAACCAGCCTCAAATATCTCTTCAACATTCTCCACATTCTCAGTCTCCTGCCTCACACCAGAACCTCCTGCTTCCTCAGTCGCTGCACCAGATGTGCCCTCTCCTACCCGAGAAGATGTACCCACATTTAGAAATGAGTACTTGGAAGTATCAGTCAAATCATCTAACTCAATTTGAGTTAGCTGATTGGGCAGGCCGGCTGCAGCCTTCAGATCATTCACCTCTTCAAGTAATCTGTTAATCAATTTATGCTGATCCACCAACATCTTGGTCATGCCATCAATTACCTTATCCTTATGCTTTTCCTTTAACTCTTGATTGGTAAGTTTGGTCTTGATCATGCTCAACTCATTAGCCAGTGATGAGTTGAGGTTTCTTATCACGTCCTCATCCAAAGCAGCTCTCTCATCCCTCCTCGAAGACTCAGTAAAGGATTGATGTCTTTGTTTAGTCCTTCTCTCAGCTTCTCCCTCACCAGCTTTGTTTTTAGATCTTTTCTTTTTCTCAACCCTAGCTTCCTCAGCCATCTCATGAACTTCATCCTCAAAATCAAAAATCCTTCTTTTTCGCGTATCTCTTCCTCTTCTTACTAGCATCAGTCTGTTTCACCCTCGTCTCTTCAGTCCTTTTCTCCTCTGACACATTGACCCTCCTTGTTGGAGCATATATTGTCATATATAGTGTGTCCGTCGCTTGTCGAATAGTCTAGACTTAATGTAATAAACCTGATATGTTGTAAACACATGAAACTGGGTCATTCGCAGGAGCATATGCGAATGAGACTCAGTCGTGCGACTGAGCCTTGCTAATAGGCCAGTCGTGCGACTGAGAGATGCGATTGGATCAGTCGTACGATTGAACCATACGCATGGTCTAATCGCACGAATGGGCCCAGTCGCATCCAATATGGGCCGAGGCCTATATATATACCAGTTTCAATGTGTAGAGAGATTAAGGGTTTGGGGAGGGAGTCTGCCCGGAGCCTAGGGCTGCCGGATGAGAGGGGAGATCATGCTCGATCTCCCCTTGCCAAGAGTCTTGTATCTTATGTTGTAACGAGCTTGTAATCGTTAGGTTTTATCAATGAAACCAATTTTTGATAGTTCGTGTTATTGATTTACTTTTGGTTGCTGTTGTTTATCCTTCCGTCAAGAACATGCTCGGATGTTTACCGATCCAGTGACTTCACAATTGGTATCAGAGCCGGTTACTGCTGGAATGATCTAACAATCATTCTAGCAACCCGAGCTCTTGATTTCTGGATCAAATTTCAGATCTTGACGTTAAACCCACTTCGTGTTCTTCGTGTTTTGCTCAGATTTGGTAACGTGTGTTGGTTTTATGTCAAAATCGAACTCGAAACCACGTTCCTATCACCCTTGCGAATCTGATGATGCCTATCTTGTTTCCGTTCATGTAAAATTCGTCAGATTAGGGTTTTGGGCAGCTTTGGCGGCTGCAGATCTGAAAATCTGCGTACAGACCCATTCGTGCGACTGGACCATGCTAATGGACCATTCGTGCGACTGGACCATGCTAATGGACCATTCGTGCGACTGGACCATGCTAATGGACCATTCGTGCGACTGGACCATGCTAATGGACCATTCGTGCGACTGGACCATGCTAATGGACCATTCGTGCGACTGGACCATGCTAATGGACCATTCGTACGACTGGAGTACGACTGGAATGCGACTGGAATGCGACTGGACCAGTCTTATAACCAGTCATGCTACTGGACCAGTCTTATGACCAGTCATGCTACTGGACCAGTCTTATGACAAGTCATGCTACTGGACCAGTCTTATGACCAGTCATGCTACTGGACCAGTCTTATGACCAGTCATGCTACTGGACCAGTCTTATGACCAATAATGCTACTGGACCAGTCTCACGAATATATCATTCGTATCATCCATTCACATGAATGTGATATTTTTCCTCCACGTCATACGGATGAATGGTGTTCCAGACAAAAAAAAAAAAAAAAAAAAAAAAAAAAAAAAAAAAAAAAAAAAAAAAAAAAAATTTTGGAACTACCTTTTGCACAGATTTGAGGATGAGCAAAGCACATTCACCCTGAGATTCTTTTGTTAAACAAGTTCGATGTACACCCCATTATTCGTTGGACTTCCAGAATAGGTGAATGTAGTTGGAACACGAAAGAGAGGAGAGAAGATGTCAGCAATTGGTGCTGATTTTGTGGGGTAGTCAGGAGCATCTGACTATTTATGGGCCAATCAAGTTATATTTATCCGCACAGAGAGGATTCTCATTCTTAGGGGGAATCCATGTATAGAGAAATTGAAGACGCAATCAGAAAGTGATGATGTGAGCCGGTTTCCGATGAAGAATCTACATGCATGCTGATTTGGTTGATATTGTCAGCTGTGGATTGGAACCTTCAACCTTTTGCCCAATACATCGTATGAAGACATCAAGAGAGCAAAAGGTTTATATATTGGGATATGCTGAATGTGAGGGGGAATTTCTGCAGGTGTTAATGTTAATCAGTTTAGCCTGTGTGAAGATTGAAGCAATGGAAAACTGTTTATGTCATTATCTGGAAAAATCAGTCATATGTGGAATCTTGATGCTGTGATGGTGTTCTGCAAAGTAAACGAAAGCTGTTGTGGCTAAATTCATTTTCAGGGATAGTGTAGCAACCTGACGGAGCGGCAACGTTGGCTAATATGGTTTTCGTTTGATTCTATTGACAACCAGAGCAAAGATTGACTGAAGATTGTAAGAGGTGTTATCTACTATTCGCAAGCAACGTCCAAGGGGGAATTTGTTGGAGCATATATTGTCATATATAGTGTGTCCGTCGCTTGTCGAATAGTCTAGACTTAATGTAATAAACCTGATATGTTGTAAACACATGAAACTGGGTCATTCGCAGGAGCATATGCGAATGAGACTCAGTCGTGCGACTGAGCCTTGCTAATAGGCCAGTCGTGCGACTGAGAGATGCGATTGGATCAGTCGTACGATTGAACCATACGCATGGTCTAATCGCACGAATGGGCCCAGTCGCATCCAATATGGGCCGAGGCCTATATATATACCAGTTTCAATGTGTAGAGAGATTAAGGGTTTGGGGAGGGAGTCTGCCCGGAGCCTAGGGCTGCCGGATGAGAGGGGAGATCATGCTCGATCTCCCCTTGCCAAGAGTCTTGTATCTTATGTTGTAACGAGCTTGTAATCGTTAGGTTTTATCAATGAAACCAATTTTTGATAGTTCGTGTTATTGATTTACTTTTGGTTGCTGTTGTTTATCCTTCCGTCAAGAACATGCTCGGATGTTTACCGATCCAGTGACTTCACACTCCTAATATAATTCCATCGCTCCTGAGGGTACATGTTATCCCAAAGATGAGTAATCTTCCCGTTGAAGTCATGTCGAATAGCACAGCAGTCAGCAAAGATACGGGTGTTCATCTGTACTAAAATCTTCACCTCTCCATGTCTGGGAATGTTGGGAATGAGATCATCTATAATCTTCTAAAGGAATCGAGGGTACAGAAGCCACTTGTCCTTTTTCAGTGCCATAACTTTTTCAGCCATGCAATCAAAGATCAAATGTGCAATGTTGGCCTTCCTTCCTCTGCAACAAATCACCATGGCTTTAGCCCAGTCTAGATTCAGCCCGTCTGATCCACCTTTTCGGTGATCTAAGCACATGATAAACACGTGGGCTATATATCTCCACTCCTTGGAGAGAAAGGACTTTTTGATTTCCTTTCTTGTACCAAACGGAGGTCCCTCATATCCCATAGATCTAAATGCATCAAACACCTCCTGATCAGTTAGTGTAACCTCCTATCATGTATCCTTATTGAGTCTCAACACCCTCGATATAACCTCTGTAGTAATAGTCAGCTCATTCTCTGTCACCCTAGCCACAATCCTCTGAGAATTGGCTCTCGTGTCATACTCTGTCGTCCGCCAAAATCTCTGATGTGTAAATCATATATAGTAGTGGAATGTGAGATCGCGTAGGCGATTGGAGATCTCTGTAACCAGCGTATGCAGTCTCTAAAACCGACAGCTTTAGGATGAGTGTCGTCTAGCAGTGCAGTAATATTGTTCCTCTCGTCAAACTTTAGATTGGCCATATAATCTGAAAAGCAGATGAAACGCATTAGTACGATATATTAAAAAATAATATTAAAGAAAAATAAAAAAAAGAAAAAAATTAAACTAAAAACAATTTAATTTCACTGGCCGAAATTATAGTTTCGCAGGATGAAATATTAGTTTCGGCAAGCGAAAAAGAAATTTCGGCAGCAATTATTTATTAGTTTCGGCAAGACAGTGTAGTAAATTCGACAGGACGAAACTATAGTTTCGGCGCAGCGAAACTGAAGTTTGTTCTGCGAAACTGTTAAGTTCGCTCGGACAGCATGACTACACAGTTTCGCTGAAAAATCCTTGAACTTTCGTTCAGTTTCGTTGGACTATCGGTACTTTTGCAGTAAGAACTGCGAAGGTACCGAAGAGTCTCAATTGAATAATCACACAATGTTGCCATTAAACTTAGATTAGACTACGGTCCTGAGTTCGAAACTCACTTGCGAAGATAAATCAACAGTCAATCGCGAATCAAAAGCATACAAACTCAGAATCGCATGAGTCACACGGTAATACCCTAAGACGTCTAAAACCGCGAATGTGCGAAAATAAGAAAATAATTTCGCAAATTGAGTTATATAGCACATAGTTTCACCGGCAGCGAAACTATAGTTTTGCCAAGCAAATTTTTCCTTGCGAAACTCTGGTCGAAACTAACCATGCAACGCGCGAAAGAACCGGCGAAGCTACAATTTCGCCGTGCGAAACTACTAGCGAAAGTATAATTTCGCTGGAAACCTAAAAATTAAAAAATTTTAATTTTGTTTCCCTTTCTTTAAAATAAGATAAAATAAATATAAAATTATTTAAAAAAGAATTAAAACAAAGTAAACAAAATAAAAGAAATCAAAAGAAATTTGCCCCACAAGATCTCACCATACTTCACGTATATTTTAAAAACAAAATCAAACAGTATAGAAAGGATATGAATGAGAAGCTGAAAAGATCTTCTGGAGTGTCAAAGTTTTGGCGGGATTGCTGATATACTTGTCCTTTTAAGTCCATGCCTTCTTCGTTTCAACAAGTGCACCGCAGCTACTGTTATCATGTTTTGGTTCTTTTAAAAGAAAATATTGAATGACCCAGTCCACACACACATTTGGCAAAGAAACTTATCCTGTCCCCATAATGTATTGAACAAATGACACGCTCTGCATGACTCTTCCTCTCAGAAGCAACATAAGTCTTATTTCAAAATAAGCAATGCCTTTATAGACATCAAATGATAAGAGCTCCAGGTCTATATTTACGTGTAACAGAGGAGTTGATCAATTGAGTCTTACGGATGAGAGCTTCAGGTCTATACTTACGTATAACAAAGAAGATCATCATATTGTGCCGATGAGAGCTCCAGGTCAGTACTATCATACAGCAGAGGAGATCATCACTCCATGTCTATGTTCACACATAGCAGATGAGATAAGCACCAGATAGAATACAGCAGGGAGCATCTTAGATACAAAGATAAGAAAGCATATAGCTTTTGAGATAGGGTGGAAGATTTAGACGTAAAGATACTTTAGATAAGAATAACTCAAAACAGAGATATCACGTTCTCAACCCTTTTTGAACAAGGACTTGAAACTTTGTGAAGGCCAAAAATCTCAAGGGGATTAACTGAGTCATCAAGATTCTTGCTCTATTAATTAAGCTACACGATTACTGTTTACTTCGCTTTCTTGCTGAACCTATCAAGCATATCCCACACAATATTGTTAACCTCCTTTACATCGTCGAGGCTTCTCATTTTATTCTACGGAGGAAAACAAGAAGAACATTTAATATATATTCTCCCCCGAAATTTTTACGAATAAGCAAGATGTAGAAATTTCTTATTTGACTATATGTCACTATCATTCATTTTTATTATATTTTATTATATTTTATTTTTTATATATATTTTTTACAATACTTTTAATTTTTTTAATTAACTTTTTTTTATGAACAAAATGATGAGGGACAATGGAGCGGACAGAACGAAAAGAAAGGAAAGAAAATAAAGAGAGAAGAATAAACAATATGTACATGACAAAGTTTGAAGGAAAATGGGTTTTAAAATGATATTAAACCTAACATAGAGAACAATTCATAAAAATAAAGTTTATCAAATGTTTTAGTGAAAAGATCTGCTTTTTGATTTTTAGTATCAATGGGAATAATATCAATAAAACCCTTTTCCTGAGCATTACGGATCGCATGAATCTGTGTCTCGATGTGCTTGGTTCGGGAATGATGAATAGGATTCTTGGCGATGCCGATGGCTGCTTCATTGTCACAGAACAACGGTGTATGGAGAAAGTTGATCCCATAGTCAATCAATCTGTGTATCTAGAGCACTTGTGAACAACAGGTGGAAGCAACAATGTATTATGCTTCTCCCGTAGAAAGAGAAACAGTGGTCTGTTTCTTGCTTTGCTCTGATACCATTTTGTTGGTCCATTTGATCGATTTGCAGTGCAAATGATATGTTGAATCGTTCAATATCAGAAACAATAAAGAGATAACAAAGATGAAGAAGACTAAGAACAACCACAATGTATTCAAATATGAACAATAAGGATCAATACAATCAACATAAACAAAGCTCAAATGTATTTAAGTGAATACATAGCTTACAAAGGTCTCTTGCAACAATAATAATCGATTAAGGTTTTTGCAAGGATGCCTAACAATGAGCAAGATCAAAACTATATATAGCAGACCTAGTTTCGTAGACAGTTTCGCTGATAGCGAAACTGTGCTGCCGAAACTATAGTTTCGCCCGGCAGAAACAACAGTTTCGTCGGGTGAACTTAAACAGCTGTCTAATTGCTCATAGTTTTGCTGGGCTACAAAACTAAACAAAATGAACAACATTCAAATGTAAACTAACATTAAACCTATTACAAAGTAATATAAAACATAATCTTATCTAAGGTGATTCCAACCTATACATGATCTAGAGTTTTTATACGGAACAAGAAATGGAGGAGAAGCAATATTTGGAATGCCAGCATACCATACCTTTCCAGAGGAGGAAAGTAAGGACGCGGAGAGTGGTGCCATGCGAAGAGCATTTTGGTAAAGAATTGGAATAGGGGTGTTCAACTCGAGTAAAACCAAAAGCAACCAGATACGAGACCCGTTGTTGCGTTAGATACATCGGTTACTTATCCATTCGGTAACAGCTCGTGGTCAAAGCAAGGGAGTTATTAATTTGAGGGACTTATTCATTCTATATTTTATGGTTAATCAATTGCCATGTAATATTGGGTATTTGTTGTGTAATCTATTTGACATGTTTGAAGGGAGCTGTATTCTGAACCTATACGAGAGCTATGGGTGTAGCACGGAAGGAACTGAAGGAGTGATGCCAGGACTGTTGGATATGAGCATTTGCACAAGTATGTACATGGTAACAAGCCTGCCAAATGGGCAGCCAAGGTTTATGGATAGAAAGGGACAAATCTGGGATCTGGCGGATCCCGAGGAAATCATCATGGACCTCGATATGCCGGTACAGCAGGAAGGAGCATGTAAGGTCCCATTCCCGGGATGCTCACAGTTTGACAATCATCACACATAAAACATAAAACATACATTTAAATTTGCTAAAGCATCGCAGCGGAATACTTAATAAACCATTCCATATATTAATGACCACTTTTGCACGACAATACAATCATTGTTAACTGTTACAAAAATCTCATTTTTTGCATTACATCACAAAAACATCATTGTTATATAAAATGGATGTCATCCCAAAAACTTGCTAAGTAGCTGCGCCCGTGCCATCCTCAGCAATCATTACCTGCCAACTGGAAAATACATTAAAGTCAGCATGCTAAGTGAGTTCTAGTTTTATAAATAAAAATACTTTACATCCGCTAAAACCGTTCTTTAATTTCGTTCGCGATCATACATCATACGTACACATAGATAATCTTATTATTATCTTTCTTCATCGCACGTTACTCGTTATCATTCATTCGTTCTCATACTTATCATACATTTCTTAAATTTCGTACGTTCGTCATTATCTTCCGATGACATGTACTATACCCCGATCATTGTGCACGAAGCTGGCTAATGGGCCTAGGGCAAGTACATTCATCACTATCTTTTACTTTTCATTCCAGACCAATGTCATGTGCTATACCCCGAACATTGTGCACGAAGCTGGTTACTGGGCCTGGGGTCTGTCAATAGACCCTGAACATTATGTACGAAGCTAACTCCAGTACCTAGGGCAAGCGGCAAGTGTCCCATACATATGTCCAATCAAAAAGATTGGACCCCAATGTGCATCCTTCCGGGGTAGCTAACCCGCACACAGTTGAGTTAACACCCTTCATTGGGTGTGAACCTCCATACATTTGCTTGCAAGGCTTTCTTACATTCATTCTTTCATTAATGCATGCATTCATTTATTCTTTACATTCCTCTTTTCATTAGTATTATCTTCCACTTTAATATATGATACTTAACTTATTGAGTACACAACATACCAAGTACAATCCATCATAAAACATAACCGACCCTCCGTGGGACAACGGAGGTTCGGGGGCGGCAGCCCTTGACAGCGGGGTCCTAGGGGCAGCAGCCCCTAGTGGGGCCCAAGGGGCAACGCCCCTGGCTGGGGCTGGGCTGCATATTTTGTTATAGAAAAATCAATCTTCCTGTTAAAACCTCTTTAAATCTTGGGCATTTAAAAACGCATATTTAATATGCATAATAGCCCCAAAACATGGAAAAACTTATAAACAAGGGGCTCTAGGACTCACCTGGATGCAGTGAGTAGCTTCTTAATTATGCTTTCTAAACAAGTGTCACAAATCACAGCCTGCAGATAAGTTAACACTTAAAGGGGTTAATTTCTGCCTAATTTCGCTGCCAGATCAGCAGATTCGCTGCTAGTTTCGCCAGCAGTTTCGCTGGCATCTTCGCTGGCAGTTTCGCTGGCATCTTCGCAGCCAGTTTTGCTGACAGTTTCGCCCCACTTTCGTTGGAATTCAATGTCTGTGAAACTATCTGCGAAACTATAGTTTGCAATAAGCTCCATAGTTTTGCTGGACGACTACACAATTTCGTTGGACGAACCCACAGTTTCGCAGGACGGGCTGAAATTACGAATTAGCCCATTTTTAACCCAAAACTTCAACCTTTTACATCCAAATCCTTGGTTTATCATCCATGAAGCTATATCTAAGCTTTTTACATGTTTCCTTACACAAAAAACATGAGTTTTGGATGATTCTTTGCCACTTTCAAAACCCCACAAACCCTAGAATCCGGGTTTAATCTGAAGAGACGATTAGATGATGTTTCTTACCTGGATTCTTGGTCTTTTCTTGTTGTTTGGATGCCCACAAACACCAATCTACAATCTCTTGATCAACCGAGCCTCGATTCTTCACGTCTTCTCCACTTTATCTCTCTACACTCTCTCTCTAGAAGTTGGTGTTGAGTTGCAAATGAAAGTGGCTCTAGCTGATTCGTTTATATATACCGGGGGTTCATGAGACCTTAAACTCACCCAACATGTAAGCCGTAAGGTTAACTCGGTCCAAAATCCAATTTCCCTCTTATTTTTATTAAATAACCATGTCTAAGTCCATTATTATTAATTGGCTCGTTTTGAATTTATTCCGGGCGTTATAGAGCCGGAGCTTCAAGTTCACACACTAGAGAATTCCCGAGCATGTTAGACCTTTATGAATCAATCCAAACCACTAGTGACCATACAAGGCGATCATTTGAATATGCATAACAAACCTTCAATAGAGTAGAAAATCTGCATTCCTGAGTAGATGACCTAAGCAATGATGTCATGTGGAACCGAATGTACCATGAGTGGGGGGATATTTCACCATAAAGCCCTTGAAAACCGTATCACTTTCGGGGCCCGGGCACAGTTATTTCGTGCCAATCTATCTTTTAATTTATATCGTTTTATTTTTATTTTGTGTGCCTAGGATTTTAATGTTTTCAATAAATTGATGATATTTTAGGTGATCCCGAGGATTTTCTCAACTTAAGACAACTAAACACAAGTGTCAAATTCATCATTTTTAGGGGAGTTGTCTCATTACCTTTTCATGGTTTAAATTTATTAATCACATTGGGGACAATGTGAATTTTAAGTGCGGGATGAGAGTAATTTACACATTTGACTTTGCTAAAAAGGTTCAAATTTAATAATTTTATAAAAGATCACTTAACCATTAATTTATAAATATATGTTTTCAGTAAATAAATAAGTAGAAAAATGGCATCCAAATAAAATTGAAAATGTTTTTTGTGATATCCTTAAAAGCAATAATCTAGTAAAAATATTTAATCTTGTAAAATGAAACACTTCTACCATATTCCATTCGTGTGTGAATATATTTTTAGCCTTAAACAGCTTTTTCTTTTAACTTTCATTCTAGATTTAATTGAGGGTGTCTTATGATACGTATGATTAAAACATTTGGGTATACATTTCAAGACCTTAATTAGTATTTGTTACATAAAAATGAGTTAGGCATTAGAAAATCTTAACCATTCAAACCCCAACCATTTTCTTTTAACTTTCCTTACCTGAAATCAACCCTAGTTAACCCCGTTGAGTTTAAACATTTTTATTTCTCAATCACCCGAACCACCAAGTCAATTAACCAAAAAGCCTTCAACAAAACCTGTTTTTCGTTAAATACACGTTTTTAGCTTATTAAAAAAAATAAAAAAAAATAAAAAGAGAAAAAGAAAAATTTGGTCTTTTACCGGCAGACTTAAAAAAACTTGAATGCATTATTTTGATTTTAATTTGCTTTGTTGTCTTCACCACGCAAAACCAGGCCTTCCCCCGGAAATCCGTGAAGTTAAGTTTCAACCTCACGTTCGACACAAGAAAGAAACAATGAAAGAAGGAACAAGTTCCGCCATTTTGAGGAGTTTCAAAAAATGCTATAAAGAGGCGGGCAAAAAGATACGAAAGATGCCCGAACTGTGGAAATTAGTCCCATAATGGAAAATGAAAAAAGAACCAAACCGAATCTCAATACGAATACACCGAACTGATCTGATTGGGTGCTATTAGGCATCAAGCCGAACGATCCTTACGAAAGGAAAGTTTTATCTATCTTCGGGTGAAAGACGAAGTACGGTTTTTGAAAGAAAAATACGGTCTTGACAATCTGATCTTAAATGAATCCTCAAGTTAGCATATTCTTTCTAGCTTGAAGTATTGTATAGGGAGCCTTTTACTACTTTCCTTGTAGTTTATGTTAGAAAAAAAGGCAAGACTATCGTCTTTAGCATTTAGCCACTTTTTCCAAATATTCCATACCCAAACCCGAGCCAAGTTACAACCCATCAAACACCTAACGATTTATGCAAGTAAATATCTAAGTAGGTGGAGATTCGATCCCTTAACAAGCATATGATTTCACACGTATTGCAGGATCGTTTAAGGGTATGCACTTATAACACAACAACACAATGAGGAGAGTTCTTTAAAACACTTAACAGATCAAATAGGGAACTGGTTAACTTATAAGTAAGATGCTAAGAACACAAGTAAATATGTGAGACATAACAAGATAGCAAACAACACAAGTGTATGGTTTTCAAGAATGCTGTATATTGCTTCTCAAGTTCTTTTACAAATGTGACAAAGCATAGAAAGAAAGTTACAAGTACTTGAAATACTTTATACTACATCCTACAGCCGGTCATACTTTGAAGGCCAGCTGGATACATAAGACTAGACAACTACAAAATCAAATGTAGAGTCAAAAGGCAGATTGCCTTTTGACTAGTGACTATGACATGCCATACCTCACATACTAATATATTACAAAAAGGATAAAAGTACATAAAGTAGAAAGCTCAGACTCAAGACCTCAATGTACAGTTACCAAAAGCATGGACCTTTTCACCAACTCATGTAAGTTGGTGACTAAACAGAGTTGTAGCGGAAAGGTGGTCCAGCTTTATGGTAAAGTAGATCAGATAAAAGCATGTTCATAAAAGTCTTCGGAAGAAATCTATCTTCACTCTTTGGCTTCGAAAGACTTTGTCTTTGAAGATTTGGAAGACTTCACTTTTGGCTTCGGAAGATGTTGGTCTTGGCTTTGGAAGATTTTAAAAATAGAATATTTTCTAGTGCATGGTGTAAAACTTCGGAAGCATTTCTACTTCTGTACTTTGGTGCATGCATGTAGAGAGACTTTGGATGTTTTGGCTGCATCAGACTTATAGGAATCCTTACAAACTCCCCCTAGGCTGATGCTACCAAAACATTTAAAGATCTTCAGCTGTTGACAGTCCTCATTATGAAATTGACCATGCCCTTCTTCATTAGATGGTCAGGATCACTCAGACTCTCATAGTATCTTCTCATCTCAAAGAGATCATGCAGGCATCTTCACCACCTTGATCTCTGATCACATGTCATCTCTCTGAATTAGTTGTGAAGGTCCAGGATAAGATGGGTCTCTCAGATGCAAGAGGAGCCACTTGAATTTGAGTTGATGTGGTTGCCTCTTCATGCACTTCCTCAGGATGATCTGATTCAAACTGAGGCTTGGAGGTGGATGATTCAGACTTCTTCTTCTTCTTTGACTTTGGTTTAGAAGCCATCCTCTTCCTCCTCTTTGAAGACTTTAACCGAGAAGACTGGCTTGCAGCACCTTGTTGATCAGTCTTGTCTTGCTCAGTTGGGTGTTCCTCCCTCACAGGTTTGGAAGGAGAGGGAGTTTGACCCTAGTGTGGATCAGAAGATGAAGCTTGCTGAGACTCAGCAGGAAGTCCAGGTTGTGTTGTCTTAGGTTGTTCAACCTTAGCCTCCACTTCAGGAGGAGCTTGACTTGGAGGGGAGTGTAAGTCAATGAGCTCTCCACTTTTGATCTTCTGCTTGATTATCCTAATGTGCTCATCCATTGTGGATAGAGACATAGGGCCAAGTCTCCTTCCAGATAATCCATACAGCTTCACAAAGCTCATCATCCTTTGTCTGTCAGTAGACTTCTTTATACTCTTCTGGATGATGGCTCTTGACTTTGCAGCCTATTCCCTCATCTTTCTCTTTGTTGTCTTTTGTTCTTTAAGCACTTGAAGTTCAAGCTGTTTGAGATACTCAAACTCAATGTACTCAAAGGACAAGGGAAAAAGTGCAGATGCCTGGTAGAGACCTGTGGCACTCAGGTAGTTGATCATATTTATCCTATCTGTTTATTTGTCTACCTGAGGTTCTTGTGTAGCTGCCACAGTCTCTTGCACAGGGCTTTCTTGAACTGGGGAGAGAGTAGGAACATGCTTGTATAGTATTTTCGTTCTCTTCCCTTCTTTGATTTAAAGGAGCAGCCTTGCATCCTCTACTTCCTTCATCTCTCTTGACACTTCCATGTCAGCCAGTTCATTGAGTTCCTATAAGGGGAGAGATATAATCTCATCAATGTCATAGTTCCTGGTCTGCAGGTAAGTAATCTTGACTGTCCTCAACTCATCATCTTGAGTGTTTGGTCTGGGAGCAACCCTGATTGCAGCTTGCATGAACCCTGAAGACCCAGAGGAACTTTTTCCCTTAGCTTCCTCTTCCTCTCTCTCTCCTCCTCCTCAATCTCCTCACGAGTTAAAATCCTTTTCCCCTTATCACCCACAGACCTTTGTGACACAGAATGAAGAGAGCTTTGGCCTTCATTGCTTGGTGTAGCATCCAAGCTCTGGTCAGAGAGAGGCCGTGATACACCTTCACTAGCAGGTGTTTCACTGAGGGAATGAATTGCTGAAGTAGTTGTTGGTATGATAGGGCTCTCAGGCTCTATCACTGGGCTTTCAGTCAAGGTTTTCCCTTTGAAGCTAATCTTAGGATCTGCGTCAACATCCCGTTGACCAATGACATTACCTAATTGCCTTTGTCTCCTTCTTAGGCTGAACTCTTCAGTAATTCTATCTTGAATCCTTTATGCCAACCTGCCAGCTTGTCTAGATTGGACAAGTGGCATGTTGATCAGGTCAAGACCTTCATAGTAGTTCAAGGACTGAAAGTTAAATACCTCTTGCTGCCCTTGAACTCTTTATAGAATGAGGGCTCTTCTATCAGCATCATACCTCCACCCAATGATGTAGTTTGAAGTTCCTTGGGGTGGGGATGACATAGCCCTTGGAATGCCTTTCTCAAAGAGAGTCTGAATGAAAGAGTCTACAGAGTCCACATCAATATGAACTTGAGGAAGTTGCTGAGTATGCACAATTGCAAGTGAGAATGGTGAGTCCTCAATGTCCATACTCTCTGAAGAACTCCTAGATTCTATGATTGCAATGACTTTCTCCCCCTTTTTGGTAGCATCACTGTAACACCCGGCCCCTCACACCAACAATATTGTCCGCTTTGCCCACAAGGAGCTCACGGATTTACTTTTGGTTGCCCGGGTGAAAACTTCCCAGGGAGGTCACCCATCCCTGGACTACTCCCACCTAAGCACGCTTAACTGTGGAGTTCTCCTCTCATCCACAGCCAATACGCCCAAAACGCGTTGTTGATATTAGAGGCCAGACATTCCGTATGAACCAGGAATATCTCCTATCCACGGCCGATGTGGGAAATGTGTACAAGCACCCCCTGTTTGGACTCATTGTCCTCGATGAGCCCGAGAAGTCACCATCCTTAGTGAGATATGTCCCACATCCCGAACGGCACATGAGTGGCTCTGATACCATTCTGTAACACCCGGCCCCTCACACCAACAATATTGTCCGCTTTGCCCACGAGGAGCTCACAGATTTGCTTTTGGTTGCCTGGATGAAAACTTCCTAGGGAGGTCACCCATCCCTGGATTGCTCCCACCTGAGCACGCTTAACTGTGGAGTTCTCCTCTCATCCACAGCCAATACGCCCAAGACGCGTTGTTGATGTTAGAGACCAGATTCTATCTTGATTGAATCCTCTCTTCAGTAATTCTACCTAATTGCCTTTGTCTCCTTCTTAAGTTGTTGCAAGTGATTACATCAGTAAGACCTCAACCATGGCAACTCAGCCCATTGACTCTTCAGTAATTCTATCTTGACCAATGAAACTTCCCAGGGAGGTCACCCATCCCTGGATTGAATCCTTTAGGCCGGGTGTTACAATCACCCTCTTGCATAGGTGAGCTAGGAGTTAGGTCAATCACATCCACAGGTTCTTTTGTTCCTGGTTGAGCTCTCCTTAAAGGTCTCCCAGCTAGTTTTTCCCTGAGATAAGATATCTCAAGTTGCTGATCATTAACCCTGTTTTGCAGGGTAGTCACCTGAGATTCAAGGTGACTAACCTTAGAGACTAGATAGGTGCATGTTTTTGACAGTTTTTGCACCTTTAGTCTCAAATTCCCCTCATCTTCATCTGAAGAATCACTGTGGAATGAAAGAATTGGTCCAAAGTCCTCACTCTCACCACCAGCTTCATGTTCTTGGCTGCTGGATTTCCTTTGCTCACTGACAGCCTCAATTGAAGTGTCAATGGGCTGAGTTGCCATGGTTGAGGTCTTACTGATGTAATCACTTGCAAAAGTGAGAGCCTCTTCCATATGGATCTCCTAAACAGGTTCGGAGAGGTCCACCTCAGTAATGGGTGACTGATGTGGGCTAGACATAGGAGACTCAGGAGCACTCATCTCTCTTTGAGTAGGAGAAGAGTAGAGAGACTCATGGTACTCACTGAAACCTAAGTCTTCATTAGTATAGGATTCAAGGTTAGGAATGGGTTGATTTAAGTCTAAAGGCTAGGGATGGTAACTGTCCCCTGAAGGTTGTTCACTTGAGTGTTGAGACTCAGAGTGAAGGCTTAAGGCAGTTGGGCTAGTGAGCTCATCAGGCTGAGCATGAGGAACCTCAGCACTGATCCTTGAAGAAACGGGAGTGGTTTGCTCCTCAGGGGAAGTGGGAGCTCTAGTATCCACTTTCTCCTGTATGGGTGAGTATATGAGGGCGTGCTCAAGCTTAATAGCTTGAGCAGGGGTTTGTTTGGATTTTCTTTGGTAGGTGAGGGTGATTTGTGGCCTTTTTGGTGGTTGAGAGGTAGAAGTTGTGGCTTCAACACTAGCTTGTGTTGCTAGGTTGTCACCTTGAGCAATGAGCTTTAACATTTTCGGGACAAGCTGCGGATAACCACATGTTGCAGGTATTTCCATTGGGATGAGACCTTTCCTTTCCTGAAGGCCTTTACAGAGAAATATCCCTCATAGCCCATCTGCACAAATTCAAGCAGATGATCCTCATAGAGAGTAGGATCAATGGTTAGGGAGGTGAAGTAGTTGGATAAAGCCAGAAAACAGCAAACCTCAGAGAAACTATCATCTTTCTCAGAGTTCAACAGAGCAACCTGTTTGTGTTGCCTGTAAAGTTGCATGAAGAAATCAGGGTTGTTTCTGTGGTTTAGGTTGGCCATTTTGAGTGAATTTAGGTTAGAGGTATAGTGCAGATGAAGAAGATAGTGAAAGAGGGGGGAACCGTTGGGTATATATATGAAATGGATTTAAGACAAAGTTAATGAAACAGATAAACTTTGAAATCCGATTGTCGGTCCCACCTCTGAAAAAAGTAGTTTACTTTTGCCCAAAAAGTAGTTTTCTTGGAAGTCGAGAAATCTTCCGAAGGTTATTTTGCTTCGGAAGTTCTGAAGAAAAGCTTCCGAAGGCAAATTGTTTTCGGAAGAAATTCCAAAGGTTTTTGAGAATTTTGCTTTAGAAGAGATTTGTTACTCAGAGATTTTATTCTAAGATGAATGAAAACTTCCGAAGGTAAATTACTTTCAGAAGAAAATTGTTCTTTGAAAACATATAAATACTTTAGTTAATTTTAAGCTTCGGAAGATATTTCAGAAATTTCTTCCGAAGGTAAATTTACTTAATAGTTATTTGTTTTCTAATACAGAAGTTTCTTCTGAAGGAAATTATAAATCTTCTGAAGGATAAAAAAGATCAAAATTCTCTTAAAACTAAGGAATGTCTTTTTTTAAAAAGAGTTTTCTTTCATAGAAAACAAGGGCTTATGAAGGTGATAAAATAGACAACTTAGGACACATAGGTTATTTTAGAAATAATATGATTAAGTTTTAAGAAAAGCTACTCAAAGTTAATCATCCCAATAGCTGATACAAGGCATTTGAATCTCTGTTCATCAAAAGCTTTGGTGAGCAGATCAGCATATTGTTCATTTGTGTTAACTTTGACTAGTTTGATTAATTCCTTTTCAAAGTTATCTCTAATCAAATGATACCTGATGTTGATGTGCTTTGTCCTTGAGTGTTGCACAGGATTCTCTGTGATTTAGATAGTACTGTTGTTGTCTATGTGGATGGGAGTCTCCTTGAAGTTGAATCCGTAGTCCAACATTTGATTCTGAATCCAAAGCACTTGGGCACAGCAGCTTGTAGCAGTAATGTATTCAGCTTCAACGGTTGATGCAGACACACATGATTGTTTCTTGCATTGCCAAGAGACTATCCTTCCACCAAGAAATTGAAATCCCCCAGATGTAGACTTTTTAGTCATGTTGCAACCACCATAATCACTATATATATAAGCATATAGATTGAAGTCGGAATTTTTTGGATACCAAAGGCCAAGTGATGTAGCACCTTTGAGATATCTTAAAATTCTCTTGACAGTGATTAGGTGTGACATCGTGGGGTTGGCTTGATATCTTGCACAAATACATGTGGCAAACATGATATTAGGCCTGCTAGCTGTGAGATACAAAAGAGACCCAATCATTGCCCTATAGAGATGCTCATCAACACACTCCCCCTCAAGATCAGGTCCAAGGGAGTGGTTTCTGGCTATGGATGTCTTACCAACCTTACAATCAGGTATGTTGCATCTTTTAAGTATGTCTTGTACATACTTTGACTGACTTATAAAGATGCGATTGTCAACTTGCTTTACTTAAATTCCTAGAAAGAAATTGAGTTCCCCCATGACACTCATTTCAAACCTATCTTTCATCAGCTTCTCAAAGTCTTTATAGAGCTTTGGATTAGTTGACCCAAAGATAATGTCATCTACATATACTTGAACTAGCATTATGTCATTTCATGTTCCTTTGATGAAGAGAGTTCCATCAATAGTACCCCTTTTGTAGCCATGCTGACATAGATACTGAGATAGAATCTCATACCACTTCCTTGGTGCTTGGTGCAACCCATAAATAGCTTTATCAAGCTTGCAGACATAATCAGGATGATCAGGATCTGAAAACCCAGGTGGTTGTCTGACATACACCTCTTCATCAATCACCCTCTAGAGAAAAGCACACTTGACATCAAGTTGGTAGACCTTGAAGTTCTTGGATGCAGCAAAAGCTAGGAATATCCTGACAACTTCAAGTCTTGCTACAGGAGCAAAAACATCTGTGTAGTCAATTCCTTCTTCTTGAGTATACCCTTAAACAACTAGTCTTGCCTTGTTCTCGATGACAAGTCCTCTATCATCCTTCTTATTCCTGAACACCCATTTGGTTCCTATGCTAGTCTTCCCTTGAGGAATAGGACATAGGTTCCAAACCTTTAGCCTTTTGAATTGAAGCAGCTCCTCTTGCATAGCTTCAACCCAACTTACATCCTTTAGAGCCTCATCAATGTTCTTTGGCTCTATCTGGGACAAGAAACAAGAGTGAAGACAAACATTTGCATCATGGGTTTGTCCTCTTGTTCTTACCCTGAATCAACATCTCCAATGATTTTGTGGTAGGTTGAGACTTGTGGATCCTTAGCTGAGGAATCATAGCAAGTTGCTTAGACAAACCTAAATTAGAGAAATTTTGATCTGGCAAAGAGGATTCACCCTCCACATCAGCACACTTATTAAGATTGACTTGATCCAATGAGTGTGACATCATTGATGTTGTCTTCAATGCAGTGCTTGTCAGCATCAAGGAATTCTTAATCACTTTCATCACCACCATTTTCTCCAACATTTGAAGCTCCTTCATCTGCATTTTATGCCTCTAAGCTAGAATTTGAAGGCAAACCAGAAGTATCAGCAGGATTTATCATTGATGTATTAGTAGAGACTTCATTTGTAGGATTACTTACCACTGGAGCTGAAGTTGTGTAGCTTGAAGCTCTTCTCATCTCAAATCTTGGGTCAGGATCACTTGCAGGTAGTATATCTGTGGATCATGAAACATGCTAACAAGATTTATTAAAATAGTTGATAACTAAATCAAGATCAAATAGCCAATCAGGGCCAGCACCTTTCACACTAGGAGTGTGCTCATTGAAAGTCATATTGGCTGACTCCTTAACTACTCTAATTCTGAGATTGTATACTCTATAAGCCTTGGCTTGAGAAGAGAATCCAATAAAATGTCCATCACCTGATTTCTCAGCAAACTTGGCAACTTGATATTTGGTATTCAAGATGCTGCAAGGACATCCAAATGACCTGAGAAAAGCAATGAAAGGTTTCCTCCTGTGCCAAAGTTCATAAGGAGTCTTACCATGTGTCTTAACTATTAAAACTCTGTTTTGCACATAGCAAGAAGTGTTTACTGCCTCTATCCACAAGGTGATACGCAGTTTAGAGTCAGACAAAATAGTTCTTGCAGCTTCTATTAGTGTCTTGTTTCTCCTCTCAGGAACACCATTTTACTGAGGAGTCATGGGAGCACTATATTGTCTTGTAATACCTTTTTTATCACAAAATGTATTAAGGATTTGGTTCTTGAATTCAGTTCCTTGATCACATCTTATGGTTTGACCTTGTGATCACATTGATTCTCAATCTTTAAGATAAAATTCTTCAGAACTTAGGGGTCTCATCCTTAGTTCTAAGAAAGAAGACCCAAGTGAATCTTGTAAAGTCATCTGTGATCACCAAACAATAAGAGGTCCTTCCTAGACTCATTACACTGGTGGGGCCAAAGAGATCCATATCTAATAAGTGTAGGGGAGTAGTGATGGGGTTTCTTTCTTTTGGCTTGTGAGATACCTTGTGTTGCTTCCCTTTCAGGCATGCAACTACAGTGGTCATCACTTGTAAACTCTTTCTTTGGCATTCCAGTTACCAAATCATTATTAATTAATTTATTTATGTTTTTAAAGTTTACATGGCACATTCTTTTATGCCAGAGGAAAGACTCAGATAGAAAGCATGAAACTTCTCCCGAGGAAGACGTTTCTTGCAAATCCATCTTGTACATGTTCCCTTTCCTGGGGGCTCTTAGCAGGATATGCGCATGAGGAATGACCACCCCGGGCTTGAGAACAATGCACTCATGCTTAGTAAAGAGCATGTTATGACTCTGATCAAAAAATTAGGATACAATCAGGAGATTGTACCCAAGCTCCTTGACAAAGTTTACCTTCTCAATGTTGAGCTTACCATTTATGAACTTGCCCCTTCCTGTAGTGTAACCTCCAGCATCTCCTCCAAAAGCAACTGGTGCTCCATCAATTCTTTCAAACTTTTGGAGTTGTGACCTATTTCTTGTCATGTGCGTGGAATAGCCACTGTCAATGATCCATACATTTTTGTTTGTCTTGAGATGTTCTTGCACAAAAGAGATGATTAGTTACATTTGGAAACCCAAGCCTTATTGGTCTTGGGCTCATCAAAAGAAGTTGAAGACAATGCAACAGTAATTGATCCTATAGTCATGTTTTGAGGATCATTTGCTGATGTTGATGAAGAACTTTCAACCACTTGGTCTTTCTTTGTCTTCCACATCACCTTTGGAAGCTTAGACTTGACCTTCAATACTTCAGAAGTTTTGATGACTTCGGAAGTTTTGATGACAGGACCTTCAAAAGATCTTGCTTTCACTGCAGTAGGCTTCAGTGCTTCGGAAGTATTCCTTTCTTCCGAGACCAAATTTTCTTCCGAAGGCAAGTTTCCACTTGTTTTCTTCTTCATTTTGGAGCTTCCGAAGAAAAAAGATTTTCCTTCCGAAGCTTGCTTCTTCTTCTCCAAACTCTTAGAAGTTTTTTTCTTAGTCATGTGGAGAGTACTCTTTGGATTGTAAACACAGTCCTTAGCAAGATGAGAAGTACTCCCACACATTACATAGTCCATTTTCTTCCTTCTAGGATCTTATTTTGTGAACAAGGCTAAACATGATCACTTTCCTTCTCCATCTTCATCTTTGCAGATGTTGTGGCAATTCTTATAGGAATAGAACTACCTTTGTAGCAGGATGGTTCAGGTTGAATAGAAGTGGTGCACAACTGATCAGCTTTCTTCTTGATGATGGGATTATTTGGACAAGAACTAGAACTCTTGTTATTGGAGTTCAAGTATGTGTCTTCAGCCTTAACCACTTCAAATCCTGCAGAGATGAAGACTTGTTTCTGTGCAGAGTTGAAGGTGGCCTTGATCTCTTGAGCCTTCTTGGACTTTCTCTTGCCTTTCCTGATCAAGTTCTTTCTCTTGGACTTGGTCATCCTAACAGTTTTACTCTCCTCAGAGGGATGGTGACCTTCATAGAATAATCTTCTTCACTCTTCTCAGAGCCATTCTTCACCATCTCCTCTTTATCCTCTTCAGTCAAGGGATCTATGAGGGGAAGCTCATCTTCACAAGTTCCACACCTAGGAGATCTTACAAACAAGACTGTGTGTGGAGGAGCTATCTCACTAGATCCCAGTCCCTGCTTATTTTGATAACAAATTTTTGCATGCAAGGATGAGGATATTATGTTCTTGAAGGTCTCTTCTTCAAGAACACATTTTTCTGCCCTGACTTTGTTGATCACAAGCTCAGCCTGGCATTCAGCCAACTTAGTTATAAGGCCTTCGATCTGAGTCCTGTAGTTGGTGTGCTCATGTTTAGGAGTTGAAATGGTTTTCTCTAAGTCCTCTATCTTTAGTTTATAATCATTTTCAGCTATTTTAAAACCAGCTTTTAAGATATTTAAGGACTCAAGATCATATCTCATTTCTAAGTTATAGGACATGTATCTATTTACTTTAGCAATGCATTCAGGAGTACAAAGATGTTTCAATACATTTGTTTCATCGTGATCTACCATGAGTGCTTGGTTTGGAGAAGCATCTTCCACTTGAAAGCTCTAGTCAAAGCCTCCTTCTTCAACAGCAACTGCAGCATGCTGCTTTGGCTTCTCATTCTGGGGAGCTCTATCAGTGTAGTGTGGTCTGGCTTGTGTTTGGCCACCATTTGTCCTTGGTGCCTTACACTCCCTTGCAAAGTGTCCCATCTGTTTACAGTTGTATCACTTTACTTTGCTTTTATCCAGCCCAAACTTTCAACTGGCTGCATTGCTTGGAAACTTCCTCCCTGTCCTCTTGTAGAACTTTTTGGCTTTGCGAGTGTGAAGAGCCATCTGCTGGACGATCTCCATGTATTCCATATCATTTGGATGGATACAGTCCAAGTCTTCAAGGGTGAAGAGAAAGTTGCATGTGCTCTTATTAGCAGAGACAAAACCATGAGAAGAACTTGTCTCTTGGAATGGACTTCCTTGAGTGTAGCTTTCTCTTGGAGTCTCTGGGAAGGTGATGAAAGGACCCTTTGTGAGTTGTTAGGGTAGCATATAAGATGATGTTGTGGTTTAATGCTTTCCTTTCAACCACATGGAGGGTTGAACTCAGTTAATTGCTGGAGTTACCAGATGAGTTTTGCATGTTCATCTCTTTTGGTATCCACTGAGAATACCATACAACTCCTTAAGAATAAAAGTCTTAAGATTCTTAGTCCTCTTGATAACAACACAATCATGTGTCCATTGTCTAGGAAGAGAGAACATGAACTTCCTCACAATGTCCCTGTTCTCAAGAGTTACTCCAACATCCATTAGAGTATCCACAATTTCAACATACCTGAAGTATTGTTGAGTAATGGTTTCACCTACCTTGAAGGTAAAGTTTTCAAACTGCTGCTTTAGGAGATCCTTCTTATTCTCCTATGCTTCATTGGACCCCTCATACCTAAGCTTCAGTGCTTCCCATAGTTGCTTGGCAGTTTTGCACTTCTTGAAGCCTCTATAGATGGAGTTTGGAAGGCAGTTTGAAGGGCTGTCATGGCTTTCTGATCAATCTCTATTCTTTTCCTGTCTTCTTCAGAATAGTCAGCCACAGGCTTTGGAACCATACCACCACCAGTAGCTATAGTGGTGCTTGGTATGTAAGGTCCTTGAACAACAGAGTCCTACATTTTGGAGTCTTTAGACTTGATAAAGCCTTCCATTCTTTGACACCAAGTATCAAAGTCTTCAGGAGTGATCAGTGGAAACTTTGTCATAGTTCCAGTTTCCATATCAACTTTAGTAATAGCTCCCATTTGAGTGGTTAAGTATTTTGTGTGTGAGAGGGATCTTAAGATGGTGAGATCTTATATCAAGAGCCTGGAATGCTCTAATACCAAATGTAGGATCGTCTAAGGGTATGCACTTACAACACAACAACACAATGAGGAGAGTTCTTTAGACCAGCTGCATACATAAGACCAGCCAGTTGGCCATACTTTGAAGGCCAGCTGGATACATAAGACTAGACAACTACAAAATCAAATGTAGAGTCAAAAGGCAGACTGCCTTTTGACTAGTGACTATAACATGCCATAGCTCACATCCTAATATATTACAAAAAGGATAAAAGTACATAAAGTAGAAAGCTCATACTCAAGACCTCAATGTACAGTTACCAGAAGCATGGACCTTTTAACCAACTCATGTAAGTTGGTGACTGAATACAGTTGCAGCGGAAAGGTGGTCCAACTTTATGGTAAAATACATCATATAAAAGCATGTTCATACTTCAGAAGAAATCAGTCTTCACTCTTTGGCTTTGGAAGACTTTGTCTTTGAAGCTTCAGAAGACTTCACTTTTGGCTTCGGAAGATGTTGGTCTTGCCTTCGAAAGATTTTACACTTAGAATATTTTCTAGTGCATGGTGTAAAACTTCCAAAGCATTTCTACTTCTGTACTTTAGTGCATGCATGTAGAGAGACTTTGGATGTTTTGGCTGCATCAGACTTATAGGAATCCTTACACGTATTCATACTAGGCAATTGAGCATATTAGTTATACTTAATCTTGATTATGACTCCATATATTTAGCCGAGTGTGAATGCATCTTATGAGAAGTGTGGATTTTTACATGATAATAATTTTTACTAACTAATCTATTACTTGCTAGGATATCATTTTATATATGCTTAAAATGTTTACATTTGGATGAAATAATGTTTACTTGCGTGTTTCCCGAAAGACATATTTATTATTTGATTTATTTGGTTTTTGGTGGAATTGTCATTTTAAGTGATTTTGCTTGAGGATAAGCAAAGTTCAAGTGTGGGGATGTTTGATGTGCTCTAAATTATACATAAAATTCTTATCAAAAGAACATCAATTATTCCTTAATATCTCCCTTAAAATGATGATTATATACTTAAAACTGTTAAATTGTGTTTTCAGGTGTTAAAAAGAGCAAGATGGACAAAAGGAGCATATTTGATAAGAAATTGAAGAAATCCGAGCTTTGGAGTCCAAGCATGGGGTCGTGCCTCATTAAGCACGCCCCATGCCTTGCCCGAAACACACCTCCGTGCTCAAATTGGCACACCCCCGTGTTTTGGCATCTGACAGGACAAAAAGTACTGTCCCCCAAAAGTAAGCGCGGGTCGTGCCCCACCTCCAACACGGGGTCGTGCCCCATTTAGCACGGGGCCATGCCCGACACAACCTGCACGTACGAGCTGACCAACTTTCTTAAGCATTGTACTAGCATGGGGTCGTGCTTAAAAACTCCAAAAAGCCTATAAATAGAGGCCTAAGTTCACCATTTTGGCAAGCTTTGGTGGGAGAGTTACTCTGCAGATTCTCTCGGGAATCAAGTCTCCAAGACCATTTGGAGGCTCAGAAGGTGCATACAACACTTGGAAGAAGCTCGGGATTGTCTAAACATCATCCATTGTGGATCACTGGTTTGATTGTCCATTTCGTCGATGATTTCATATCTATCTTCTATGTTATTTGTTGTTATGTCAAGCTCATTATAAGCTAAACTCTCATTATCATCCTAATTGGATGATACTTATGTAATTTGTGATGAACTAATGGTGTGATTTATATTATGTTAATGTTATGGTGGTCTTGGGAAAACTTTTGATGGGTAGCATCTACATTTGAACGGGAAGTTATAACTTTATGATTTGTAATTGTGATTTTCATACACGGTTAAAAAACGTATGATCAACTTTTATTCGTGAAACTGGTCTTCATAATTAATCCATGGCTAATGAACTAGAAATGGTTATTAGAAATCATATCACCTTAACTTTCTGATCATTTGCGGGTTCCCTTTTATTAGTATGATAAATCTACTGTAATTGTTATGGTTTTCTAAAATTAATGGTATGTTAGAAAGGAACTTTATCAACTCTCTTTTTAACATTAAGTTATGTTTTCAGAAATCGTATGTCAAAAAGGTCACAAAAGATTTACCTACATTACTAGGGCTTTGATCTAAGCAGTAAAACTTAACCTGATGTGATCCTAGTCACTACGGAGCGGATAAACGAGAAATCGCGCCAGCTCACCTTTATAAACATTAACATAATTACATTAATCAATATCTTTAATCACACCACCAATTCATCACAGTTACATAAGTGTAATCTAATTAGGATGATAGCCTTTATTCCTTGGTTTTAAATCCAAATGCTTCAATCTTATTTTACTTTATTTTAGTTATTGTTTTTAAACCCTAAAAATCTTATCAATGTAGTTTATCATTTTCTCAAACAAAAACCAAATCTGGTAGTCAAACATTAAGGTTGTTGAGTAGGCAAGGTGTGTCCACGGATTGATACTCGGTTCTTACCATCACTATATTACCACATGATAGGTACACTTGCCTTTTGTGTGTGTGGTTTAGTATTAGTAATAACCAATTAAAACTGAATCTGTGCAAAAAATCTTTATCAAAATATATATGAATTCCACACCCATCAAGTACCTATTAAAGGTCAATGAAAGATATGGAAGTTATTCCTAATGACCCGGGACCTTGATCAATCTCTAGAGGCATTGAGCTTATGACTGTTTATCTCTTTTTGGCTGCTTAGGGGAGTATAGTGACTCAACCTGAGGGCTTAAAGTTTGGATTTGGGGCTCATGGGATTGAGACTGAGGAGACTCAATACCCATATTGAGGTCAATTGTGAAGGATAGTGGAACCTCAAACTAAGTGGGAGCCCATGTTTCCACTATGGCCTTTTCGGATTGAACAGAAGGAACTTGTTCAATCAAAGTAGATTGAACAAGGGTTCGCTTGGAGCTACTCTGATATATAAGTTTGATGGGATGGAAAGGTAGATTTGGCATTGAGGTGGTTATTGCTGGTGTGGGTTCATCACCTGTGGGGTTAACAGGGATGTTACCAGGAGCCATTGGCTCAATCATACATGGAAGAAGTGCAGTATGTCTTCTACTAAAGTTGGTCGTCCTCATGTGAGGGATAGGTAGAGTGGCTGCACAGACAATCTTCTCCTGATCCAGCTCACAGTTGATTATATGCTTAATAGACCTGGGATGCGTATAAAATGTCTCCCTTTAAGGTTTCCTCTGAGGTTGTTCAGCATAAATCTTGAATAGTTGAACCTGAGACCCTTACCAACCCGTGAACCAGGCATCCTAAATCATAGGGAATTTGATCCCAACCCCCAGACTTGTTTGATAGACAGTGAAGAACAATATGAAGCAGGAATATCCAGTTGTAGGAGAAATTGAACTTGTAGACCAAGGACCTTCTTACATCTCCACCATATCTCGTTTGAGCATATGTGTCCTTTAAATCTGATTTGGGGAATTCAATAGGAGAACCCTCATCATGGAGCTCTAAGTGCTCCCTGATGGTCTGTTCAGTTATGACAAATTCTTGACCGTAAATTCTTGACCAAATGACCCTAACTCCGTTCAGAGTGTCAATCTGACTATTTTCCCAAAACTCGGCCATGTGGTTTGAGTAAATAGTGGGGTTAACAGTTAGGGTTGTGTAATAGGTGGACTCGGTTAGGAACTGGATGATTTCAAAGAAGTCAAAATCCTTGGAGGAGACAAGGAGTGCAACTTGGTTGTGCTGAGGGTTTAATGCCATTGTTAGGAAATTACAGAGGAAATGAAGTTAATTTATGAGTAAAAGTGAAGACGAGGGTAACTTAGGGCTATCAAATAGGTAAAAATATTAAAATGATAGGTCGGAAGTATTTAAATGAGTGAAATGGCAGATGGATAAGGTGAAGTGACTGTTTGAGGTATGATATGACAAGGGCGGTAAGGTTAAAACCATTTAAAATATTCTGACATCATTAATAAAATCTTTACCCTTTTACAGAGTGGGGCCCAAAATATTTTTGTTACACAGTATAGCTTTCCTTCCAAGAGTAAAAGCTTTTCCGAGAGTAATCTCTTCCAAAGCCAGACTTACTTCCGAAGGTAAATTTCATCCTAAGAGAAATTTACATCCGAGAGTAAAGAGGTCTTCCGAATGAAGAAGTTTTTCAAGCTTCAGAAATAGATTTGAAATAACATCAAATATTCTTCTGAGGCTAAAAAATCTTCGGAAGATAAAAGTAACTTAGAGGAATTTTCCTTTGGAAGACAGATAAGATATCTTTCGAGGGTTAATTTCTCTTCGGAAGAACTCATACTTAACAAATTTTAAAGAAATACCTTTTGTAACAGGGCTTAGATTGTATGACAAAGACAAGACACATTTTGAAATGGTTTTTTAATGGAGATAAGCTAATCAATGTTTATCATCCCAATAGCTGTAGTAAGATACTTAAATCTTTGTTCATCAAATGCTTTGGTGAATAAATCAGCATATTGTTCATTTGAGTCAACTTTGACTAGTTTAATCAAGTTTTTCTCATGAATATCTCTAATAAAATGATACCTGATGTCAATGTGCTTTGTCTTGGAGTGCTTGACAGGATTTTCTGTAATGTGAATAGGAGTCTCCATGAAATTGAATCCATAGTCTAACATCTAGTTTGAATCCACAGCAGTTAAGCACAACAACTAGTAGCAGCAATGTATTCAGCTTCAGTAGTTGAGGTTGAGACACAGGATTGCTTCTTGCATTGCCATGAGATGATCCTTCAACCAAGAAATTGACACCCTCCTGATGTGGATTTATTATTGATGTTGTAGCCACCATAGTCACTATCAGTGTAACCATAGTTATTGAAGTTTTTGTTCCTTGGATACCAGAGACCCAGTTTAGGTGCTCCTTTGAGGTATCTAAGGATTATTTTGGCAACAACTAGGTGAGACACCTTTGGAGCAGCCTGATATCTAGCACAGATGCAAGTTGCAAACATGATATCAGGTTTACTTGTTGTGAGATACATCAGAGATCTAATAATTGCCATATACTGATGTTGATCAGTATCCTCCCCCTCAGAGTCAGGATAAAGATTGTGATTTCTGGGTATAGGAGTCTTTGCTGGCTTACAATCCTTCATATAAAATCTTTCTAAAATGTCATTGACATATTTACATTGATTGATAAAGAACCCTTCCTTCATTTTCTTTACCTGAATTCCAAGGAAAAAGTCCAATTTCCCCAAGGAACTCATCTCAAACTTCTTCTTCATGATGCTCTCAAAGTCTTTACACATTTGGTCATTCGAGGAACCAAATATGATGTCATCAACATAGACTTGTACGAGCAAAATGTATTTCCCAGACTTTCTTATAAATAAAGTATTGTCAGTGGTACCTCTGGTGTAACCATTCTTTAGGAGAAACTGAGACAAAGTCTCATACCACAGCTTTGGTGCTTGGTGCAGCCCATAGAGATCTTTATCCAATTTGCACACATAGTTGGGGTGCTGTGGGTCTTCAAATCCTGGAGGCTGGCACACGTAGACTTCTCTGTCTATATCCCCGTATAGAAATGCACACTTGACATCAAGCTGGTAGACTATAAAATTCTTGGATGTTGTATAAGCAAGAAAGATCCTCACTGCCTCAAGTCTTGCAACAGGTGCAAATAAATTAGTGTAATCAATTCCTTCCTCTTGAGTGTATCCTTGAACTACCAGTCTTGCCTTGTTCTTAATAATAAAGCCTCTATCATCTCTCTTGTTTCTGAATACCTATTTTGTGCCAATGGGTACTTGACTAAGTGGTAGTGGACATAGGTTCCAAACCTTTTGTCTCTTGAATTGAAGCAATTCCTCTTATATAGATTCAACCCAACTACTATCTTTCAAGGCTTCCTCTACCTTCTTTGACTCCATTTGAGATAGAAAGCATGAGTACAAGCAGACATTCCCATTGTGAGTTTATCCCCTTGTTCCCACACCTTCAAAGACATTTCCAATGATGTTCTCAGCTGGGTAAGTGTTGTGAATCTTGAGCTAGGGATTACATCCAATTGCATGGATAGATCCAAATTGGAGAAGTTTTGCTCATGGTTTTGAAAACTTGTACCAGCTGGTGTCTCGCATTCATTCAATGAGGACTGACTGAATGAAGGAGAGACGACATCAGTATCATTTGGCTGTAAAGCAGCATTAATAGTTGCCTGTTCATTCAAAGTACTGCTTCTATCAGCATGGTTTTCAGCAACTCTTAGAGAACTTGGAAGAGGTCTGGGTAACTCAAACAGTTGGTCATCATCAGAATCACTTTGAGTACCTCTTCCAGCTGAAACATTCTTACAAGAAGGTTTAGAATAGTTTGGAAACAGTTCTAAATTAAAGATATGATCAGGTCCATTCCCCCTAACACAAGGAGTGTGCTCATTTACAACAATATTGGAATATTCCTCAAATTGTTGATTTTTAATGTTGTAAACTCTATAGGCAATAGAGTTAGAGGAATATCCAACAAAGATAGCATCATCCGACTTTTCAGCAAATTTTGCCAAATTGTCCTTTGTGTTAAGTATGGTACACCTGCTTTCAAAGGACCTAAGAAAGCCAATGAACGGTGGTCTCTTGTTCCCTAGCTCATAAGGGGTTTTTCCATGGGCTTAATCACAAGAACTTTGTTTTGCACATAGCATGCACTGCTGAATGCCTCTTCCTAGAATGTTAAAGGCAACTTTAAATCACCAACATAGTACTAGCAGCCTTAATAAGTGTCATATTTCTCCTCTCAGCAACACCATTTTATTGAGGAGGTCTAGAAGCGCTATATTGTCTGGAAATCCCTTTTGAGTTACAGAATGAGTCAAGAACTTGATTTTTAAACTCAGTCCATTAATCACTTCTAATAATTTTAACCTTGTGATCAATTTGATTTTCTATTTTAAGAATAAAAGATTTTAAAGTTTCAGCAGTTTCATCTTTAGTTCTTAAAAAGAATACCCATGTGGGGGGTTGGACTTGTTCTTTTTATTCACTTTCGACGATAGGGTAAGAGCCGCTTCTTTCAGAATCTAGTAAAATTATCAACAATCACAAGGCAATATGATTTCCTTCCAATGCTTATTATACTTGTGGGACCAAATAGATCCATGTGCAATAAGTGTAATGGAGTGGTGATAGAATTCACTTCTTTGGATTTATGAGATACTCTATGTTGCTTTCCTTTCAGACATGCAACACAGCTATCTTTACAGAAAAATTCCTTTTTAGGCACATCATGTACCAAGTTATTTTTGACCAATTTATTCATGGTTTTAAAATTAACATGACACATTTTTTTATGTTACAGAGTTGACTCATCACCATTAGCTTTGGAAAGAAAGCATGATACTTCACCCAGTGGAGAAACATTGTTCATATCCAGCTTGTACATATCCCCTCTCTTGGGAGATCTAAGAAGCACCAATTCTTGAGAAATTGTAAGGATTCCTATAACTCTGATGCAGCCAAACATCCAAACTCTCTCTGCATACATGCACCGAAGCACAAAAGTAGAAATGCTTCAGAAGTTTTACACCTTGCACTAGAAAATATTCTAAGTGTAAAATATTCCGAAGACAAGACCAACATCTTCCAAAGCCAAAAGTGAAGTCTTCCGAAGCTTCAAAGGCAAAGTCTTCCGAAGCCAAAGAGTGAGGACAGATTTCTTCCGAAGACTTTTATGAACATGCTTTTATCTGATGTACTTTACCATAAAGATGGACCACCTTTCCGCTGCAACTCTGTTCAGTCACCAACTTACATGAGTTGGTGAAAAGGTCCATGCTTTTGGTAACTTTACATTGAGGTCTTGAGTCTGAGCTTTCTACTTTATGTACTTTTATCCTTTTTTAGGATGTGAGCTATGGCATGTCATAGTCACTAGTCAAAAGGCAATCTGCCTTTTGACTTTATATATGATTTTGTAGTTGTCTAGTCTTATTATGTATCTAGCTGGCCTTCAAAGTATGGCCGGCTGTAGGATGTAGTATAAAGTATCTCAAGTACTTGTAACGTTCTATCTATACTTTGTAACATTTGTAAAAGAACTTGAGAAGCAATATACAGCATTTTTGAAAACCATATACTTGTGTTGTTTGCTATCTTGTTCTGTCTCGCATATTTACTTATGTTCTTAGCATCTTTCATATAAAGTTACCAGTTCCCTATTTGATCTGTTAAGTGTTCTAAAAAACTCTCCTCATTGTGTTGTTGTGTTGTAAGTGCATACTCTCTAATGGTCCTGCTGGAATTGTCATCCCGGGTTTGAGGACAATGCACTCATGTTTTGTGAAAAGCATTTGGTGTTTTTGGTCACATAATTGAGAAACACTTAAAAGATTATGTTCAAGTTGTTTGACAAAGTTTACTTTGTCGGCTATTAACTTGCCATTGGATACACTTCCTCTACCAGAAACGTATTGTAAGGTTTCATGTAAGGCTGATGGACCTAAAACATTCTAAGTCTTTCGTGCATACATGCACTGAAGTACAGAGTAGAAGTGCATCGGAAGTTTTACAACATGCACAAATTTATTCTAAGTGTAAAATCTTCTGAACCCAAGACCAATATCTTCCGAAGCCAAAAGAGAAGTCTTTCGAAGCTTCAAAGACAAAGTGTTCTAAAGCCAATACATGTAGACTGATTTCTTTCGAAGACTTTTGAACACATGCTTTATCTGATGTACTTTACCATAAAGCTGGACCACTTTCTGTTGCAACCATGTTCAGTCACCAATTTATGTAAGTTGGTGAAAAGGGCTATGATTTCGGTAACTGTACATTGAGGTCTTGAGTCCTTTGCTTTCTACTTTATGTACTTTTATCCTTTTTGTAATATATTTGGATGTGAGCTATGGCATGTCATAGTCACTAGTAAAAAGGCAATTTGCCTTTTGACTCTACATATGATTTTATTGTTGTCTAGTTCAAATGTTTCCAGGTGGCCTTATAAGTATGGACGGCTGTAGGATGTAATATAAAGTATCTCAAGTCCTTGTATCTTTCTTATGCTTTTTAACAATTGTAAACTCTTATACTTGCTTGTGTTCTCATTGTGTCTTGTGTTGTAAGTGACCATCTCTTAACCGATCCTGCAATTAGTATTAGAGCATTCCAGGCTCTTGATTGTAAGATCTCACCATCTTAAGATCTCTCCCACACATAAAATACTTAACATCTCAAATGGCAGCTCTTACTAAAGCTAATATGGAAACTGGAACCATGACAAAGTCCCCACTGATCACTCTTGAAGACTTTGACACTTGGTGCCAACGAATGGAAGGGTTCATCAAGTCACAAGACTCCAAGATGTGGAAATATATTGTCTCAGGGCCTCATATACCAAGCACCTCTTTAGCTGCTATTGGAGGTGGTATGATTCCAAAGGTTGTGGCTGACTATTTCTGAAGAGACAGGAAGAGAAGAGATATGGATCACAAAGCCATGACAGCCCTTCAAACTGCTCTTCCCAACTCCATATACAGAGGCTTCAATAAGTGCAAAACAGCTAAACAGCTATGGGATGCACTAAAGCTGATGTATTAAGGGTCAACTGAAGCCAAGGAGAACAAAAAGGATCTCCTAAAGCAGCATTTTGAAAACTTCACCTTGAAAGCAGGTGAAACCATGACTCAACAATACTTCTGGTATGTTGAAATTGTGGACACTCTAATGGATGTTAGAATGACTCTTGAGAATAGGTACATTGTAAGGAAGTTCATATCCTCTCTTCCTAGACAGTGGACACATTATTGTGTTGTTATTAAGAGAATTGAGGACCTTAAGACTCTTACTTTGACAGAGTTGTATGGTATTCTTAGTGGATAGCAGATAGATATGAATATGCAAAGTCCATCTGGTAACTTCAGCAATCAACTGAGTTCAGCCCTCTATGTGGTTGAAAGGGATAGTAGAGAACCACATCATCATCTTATCTGCTACCCTGACAACTCACAAAAGGGTCCTTTCATCACCTTCCCGGAGACACCAAGAGAAAGCTACACTCAAGGGAGCCCATTCCAAAAGACAAGCTCTTCAAAGCCTTTGTGTCTTCTGATGAAAGCACAAGCAACTTTCTCTTCACCCTTGAAGATCTGGACTATATTCATCCTAATGATCTGAAATACATGGAGATAGTTTAGCAAATGGCTCTTCTCACTCATAGAGCCAAGAAATTCTACAAGAGGACGGGGAGGAAGTTTCCAAACAATACTACCAGTGGAAAGTTTGGGCTGGAAAAAAGCAAAGTAAAGTGTTACAACTATAACCAAATGGGTCACTTTGCAAGGGAGTGTAAGGAACCAAGGACAAATGGTGGCCAAGCACAACCTAGGCCAAACTACACTGAGAGAACTACCTAGAATGAGAAGCAAAAGCAGCAAGCTGCAGTTGCTGTTGAAGAAGTAGGCTTCGACTGGAGCTTTCAGGTGGAAGATGCATCACCAAACCAAGCACTAATGGCTGACCATGATGAAGCAAAGGTATTGGAACATCTCTATACACCTGTATTTATTGCTAAAGTAAATAGATACGGGTCCTATAACTTGGAGATGAAATCTGATCTTGAGTCTTTAAATGTTTTAAAATCTGATTTCAAAAGAGCTGAAAATGATTATAAACTAAAGATAGAGGATTTATAGAAAACCATTTCAACTCTTAAACACGAACATACCAACTACAGAACTCAGATCAATTATCTCATAACCAAGTTGATTGAATGCAAGGCTGAGCTTGTGATTAGCAAAGCCAGGGTGGAAAAATATGTTCTTGAAGAAGAGACCTTCAAGATATCCTCATCCTTGCATGCAGAAGTTTGTTATCAAAATAAGCAGGGACTAGAATCTAGTGAGATAGCTCCTCCACACATAATCCTGTTTGTAAGATCCCCTAGGTGTGGAACTTATGAAGATGAGCTTCCTTTCATAGACCCCATATGTAAAGAGGATGAAGAGGAGATAGTGAAGGATGCCTTTGAGAAGAGTGAAGAAGAGCATTCTAAGAAGGTTCACTATCCCTCTGAGGAGAGTAACAGGGTTGGCATGACCAATACAAGCAGAAAGAACTTGATCAGAAAGGCCAAGAGGAAGTCCAAGAAGTCTCAAGAGATCAAGGCCACCTTTAACTCTATGCGGAAACAAGTCTTTATCTTTGCAGGATTTGGTGAAAAGGTCCATGCTTTTGGTAACTGTACATTGAGGTCTTGAGTCCTTTGCTTTCTACTTTATGTACTTATATCTTTTTTGTAATATATTAGGATGTGAGCTATGGCATGTCATAGTCACTAATCAAAAGGCAATCTGCCATTTGACTCTACATTTGACTGTGTTGTTGTCTAGTTTAAATTTTTCCAGCTGGCCTTCTAAGTATGGCTGGCTGTAGGATGTAGTATAAAGTATCTCAGGTCCTTGTATCTTTCTTATGCTTTGTAATACTTGTAAAGAACTTGAGAGTAATATGCAACATTCTTGAAAACCATATACTTGTGTTGTTTGTTCTTGTTCTGTCTCATACTTGCTTGTGTTCTTAGTATCAAACTAAACTTGTTCCCAGTTCTCTATTTGATCTGTTAAGTGTTCTAAACACTCTTCTCACTGTGTGTTGTGTTGTAAGTGACCATCCCTTTAATGGTCTTGCATGTATCATCCGGCCTCACCTCCAAATTTAACAGGCCCTCCATCAAAATGTTGAAATTGTTAAAGAAGAGATCTGTTCCTTGTCATGTGCCTGGAGCATCCACTATCTACAATCCACACATTGTCATTCTTGTCATGTGAATGTCCCTGCACATAAGGTGAAGAAGTTAGTTATTATTGGAAACCCAAGCCTTGTTGGTATTGGGTTCTTCCAATGAGGATGACTTAATTGAACTAAAATGTATGCATGAGGGTTAAATAGATGTTTGTGAAGAAGAGGTTTGAGCTGCAACATCTTTTATGATCTTCCATTCCATCCCTTGGTTGATCAGTGTAGATGAGCTTGATGAAGCTTGAGCAGCATTGCATACTTCTGAGGCTTCTTTCTTCTCGAAAGAAGCTTCCACCACCTTTTCTTCAAAGGCAGTCTTCTTCTTAAAAGGTTTCAAATGAACTCTTTTGTTCTTTTGATTTTTCTTTGGCTTTTCTTCCGAAGCTACTTTCCTTTCGAAAGAATGAGTTTCTTCCGAAAGCAACCTTGCTTTGGAAACAAGCTTTCCTTTCCTCAACACTTGAACCATGTGATAAGGTCCAAATGTGAAACCTTCTTTTGCTCCATCTTTCTTAACATTATTTGTATAATATGTGCTTGCAAGATTGTAGTAACAATCTTTAGCCATATGGTTATGCAGACCACACATTATGCATTCAATGTTAACTTTTGTGGGATGTGAAGACTGTTGTTTCTTGTACTTCTTATTCTCACAACAGTCTTCCCTTCAACTTCTTATCCTTCAGTAGGACAGGAGTGATGGTACTACATTCCTTTCTTGCATTAGAGTTTCCAACCACTTGGAATCCGGCTGAAATAAACACACCCTTTTGCTTTGGGTCTGTCTTCAGCTTGGACTCGGCTACTTTCTTGGCAATTTTTATGGCTACCTTAGCTCTGTTTCTTTAGGTTTTGGAGGTTAGGGGTAGATCATCACTAGTGGGAATGGGTTTTTACTTGATCCTTCCCTGTGATGGTCTCCATAGTTACATCATTCTTCAACTCATGAGGAGGTGGGTCAGTAGTTGGAACCTCTTGCTCCTTAATCCCACATCTTGGTTGTCTTATAGACTCATAAGAATGTGGTCGAGTGATTCCATTGGTTCCCAACCCACCTTTGTCTTGATAACAGATTTTTGAGTGGGAGGATGATGCAATAATGGCTTGAATGTTTTGCTCTACAATAGCATCCTTCCTGGCTTTAGCCTCAGTTATTACTAGCTGGGCTTGGGCCTCAGTCAATTTGGAAATTAAATCTTTAATTTGAGCCCTGTAGTTGGAATGTTCATGTATTAAAGAGGACATGGTTTTCTCTAACCCTTCAATTTTCATTTTATAGTCTGATTCTGTCCTTTCAAAATCATATTTAAGGATGTTTAAAGATTCGATATCAGATTTGATTTCCATATTATAGTCATGACATAGTTTAACTTCAGTAATGCAGGCTAGAGTATAAAGGTGTTCAAATACCTTGTTGTCATCAGTTCCGGTCATTAATGCTTGAGCAGGAGTCACATCGTGCACCATGAAGCTCCAGTCAACTTCTTGAGCAATGGCAGCTATGTGTTGATCAGATGACTTTCAAGCGGCTTTGGGTATGATAGGATGTGTGGAGGCTTGAGTGGCTCCCGGATTGGATTTGGGAGCTTTGTTTTTCCTGGCAAAGTGGCCTAGCTGGTTACAGCTGTAATACTTGGCCTTGGTTTTGTCAAACCCGAACTTGCTGTTAGTTGGGTTTTGGGGAAATTGCATTCCAGTTCTCTTAAAGAACTTCTTTTCTCTGTAAGTTAGCAGAGCCATCTGCTGGACAATGTCCATGTATTCAACATCATCTGGGCAAAAACATTCCAGATCATCTAAGCAAAACTGAAAATCACTAGAATGGTCATTCACTGAGACAAAGGCAAAGTTGTCTTGGAAGGGACTTGACTGAGCCTGTTGAGACCTTGGTATCTCAGGAAAGGTAATGTATGGCCCAGAAGAACAAGATGGATGTTGGGAGTAAATCAGGTACTATTGAGGTTGGGGGTCTTGAGCCTTCAGAAACCATTAAAGAGTTGCTAGCAGGAAGGCTGGAGGGTCTGCTCACTTGGTTGCCTCTCTTGGTTTCCATCTCTACATGGTATCCATTAAGGATGCCATATAGTTTAGTCATTGTGAGAGAGTTTAAGTTTTATGTCCTCTTGATAGAGACACAGTAGAGAGTCCACTCATTTGGAAGTGCACTCATGAACTTTCTTGAGAGATCTCTCATCTCAAGAGTCACTCCCACATACTAAAGTGATGAAATAAGATCCATGTACCTTAAGTATTGCTAACTGAGGGTCTCGCCAGCAATGTAAGTGAAGTTTTCAAATTGTTGCTTCAGGGAATCTTTCTTGGAATCATTGGAGCTGGAGTACATCTGAGTTAGAGCATCAAAGAGTTCTTTAGCTAATTAATAATGATCAAAGCCCACCATGATGGAGTTAGGTATGACTGTGAGTAGTACAGTCATTTCTTTGCTGTTAATGTCCAACCGCTTGTAGTCTTCACCAGAGTAGTCTTCAACAGCCTTCTCTATCATAGCACCATTACCAGCTGGTGCTGCAACCTTTGGCTTGTAAGGGCCATTGATGATAGATTTCCACATCTTGCTGTCTTGGAACCTTATGAAGCCTTCAATACGTTTGCTCCAAGATCTGAAGTTATCAGGGGTGATGATAGGTGCTTTGGTCATCGTCCCCATTTCAGATTCAGATGATTTTTGATTGAGGGCCATTTTGAGTGAGATAGGTGTATGAGTGATGAAGTAGGTTTATTTGGATGGTAAAATCTCACAATCAAGAGCCTAAAAAGCTCTTATACCAATTGCAGGATCAAGTTTGGTCACTCAACACAATTGTTATCTCTCAAACTTACTAATTCACACTCGATTTGATGATACAGAATCCCTTAAGAGTTGATAATAATATAGTAAGTAAACAAACACAAGAAGATAGTTTTTCAAGATACTTGTATATATTACTTCTCAACTCAAAGTTTACAAGACTCTTCCAAGCATGTTTACTAAGTGTACAATGAGAACTATATATACTACTATCTACAGCCGATTATACAAAAGATTACCAGTTGGAACTTACGACTAAACAAATACTATATTGCAAGAAGTAAGGTATCTAAGATAAAATACTATCCTGGATTTGGTAGTCACGACATGTCCATGACTTACCTAACTGTACTAACTGATAAAGGATGAACAGTGGAATAAAGTATGGTCAACTACATGGGCGTGGGAAAGCACAATGTAGCATCTCAGAGGTTGCAGCGGTTTGTCAGAGGAACCATACTTATGTCCACTGGTTCATAGTAGGTTCTTCCAAAGGTTAACTGTTCTTCCGAAGCCACTTATACTTCGGAAGAGTCTAGTTCTTCCGAGACTTGTGCTAATCTTCAAGACTTCATACTTCGGAAGTCATTGTCTTGAAATCTTCTAAGTGTTGAACCTTCGGAAGAAGGATGACTTTGTCTTCAAAAGTGAGGATTCCTCTTCGGAAGTTCTTTTGGCCTTAATCTTCGGAAGTGCAGCTTTTGCCTTCGAAAGTTCTTTCACAGTTGTTTTTGTTGCACCAGCCTTACTTTATCCAACAGAAACAGAAAAAGAATGGCCATTAGAAGAGATTTAAAGTCAAAGAAGAAGAAGAAGTCTAGGCATCCACCTCTGCATCTCAGGTTGAGTCAGAAGATCCTGAGGAAGAACCCAAAGAAGCTGCTCACCCAACTCCCTTATCTGTAGATCCGCTTCAGAGAAACCCATCATGTCTTGGGTATATTCTCCAAACCCAAACAGATGGTATGTCACAAGATATTAAGTAAGTCCACAAGTATTCTTTCGGCAGAACATACTTGACTTGCAAGAACATGATCTCTTGAGCAAGAGGAGATACTATGAAAACCTAAAGAATCCAGACCAACTGATGAGAGAAGAATTGCTCCAATTCTGATAATGGTTGTAAACAAGTAGAAGATCAACCATTCATATGAATCTTCAAGTTTTGGTAGCATCAGCCTAGGGGGAGTTTGTAGGATCAAGAGTTTATCTTAGAGGCTGATGCTAACCAAAGATCTATCAGCATGCATTATAGTACAAGGAAGTCGGAACATTTGACAATGTACAATAAAAAATACTAAGTGTCAAATCTTTCAAAGCCAAACACAAAAACTTGTGAAGCCAAAAGTGAAGTCTTTTGAAGCTTAAAGACAAACTCTTCTAAAGCTTGAAGACTGAACTCTTCCGAAGACTAAGAAACCCTGTGTCTACCGACACACTTTGACAAAAGCAGACCAGATTTCCGCTACCAGCTCTAAAGACTCATCAACTTGTATAAGTTTATGATTAACTTTTTACTTTTATCAACTGTACGTCATGTTCTTTTATCTATAACTTCTCACTTCTTATTGTAATACAATAGGATGTGAGTTATTACATGTCATAGTCACATGTCAAAACACAATCTGTCTTTTGACTTTACATTGATTTTATTATCTAGATTAGTGCCCAGCTGGCCTTCAATGTATGGCCGGCTGTAGTATTTAGTATAAAGTATCTTATGTAATCAGTCTTTGGACTAAGCTTTGTAACATTTGTAAAACATTTGATAACAATATACATCATCCTTGAAAACCAATCTTTGTGTTCTTGAGTGTTCTTACTTGTTTGTTTGTTTATTTGTCTGGTTCCCTATTTAGTCTAGTAAGTGTGTTATCTTCAACTTTGAAACTGTTGTTGAACCATCAACACCGGTCCTGTAGAAATATAACTAACAATAAATCAATTTTTAATTTCTTAATAGAAACAACAGATACCTTGAATACAAATTTTACAACACAAATATAGTTACAAAATTTTATAATACAATATGTAGAAAATAGAAAAATCTTCTATGTGTTTTAACCGTAAAAATATGGTTGTATTTGATTAGTTGTAATAGCCTTGACATAACCATTAAAAAAGTGTTATGGTGGAAAATGTATGTGAATCCAAGGATCGCAATTAGAAAATATCGGTGTTAATAGGGAATTAACTTAATGTTTGCGGAATCAACATTAACCTTTGTTTAATTGTTTAATAAATAAAAAAAATAAAATATAATGATTAATGATTATGACGAACACAATGATATGAACACAATTGATAAGCAAAAAGAATTTGATTCAAACGTATTTTATTAAATTGATTAATGATTACAGATGAATAAATAATAAACAATAAATGCTTCGAACGTGTTGATGTTGATGTGACGGCTGCTAGGGTTTATGTTTGTGTGAATTGATGTGATGTTTTGGTTTGCCGTTTGCTTGCTTGGGTGTTCGTGTTCGTGTGTCGTCTTTTGATGTGAAACCTAGGATCCATATTAATAGGCACATGTGTTTCAGTTAAGGAAACACCGGATCTTTTGGGATTTGCACAACTGTCTTGTTGACTTGTTGACTTGTTGACTTGTAACACTTGTATTATTTAAATACAAGTGTTTGGACTCCACAACTATATAGTCTTCCGAAGGTATTTTATTCTTCCGAAGGTGTTTGCTCTTCCGCATGAGTCTTCACTTGAACTCTTTGACTTCACTTGAACTCCGAAGCTAATTGTTCATCCGCAGATGATCTTCAGATGTATGTTACTTGTAAGAAACATATCTACGGAAGAACAAAATGTTCATTTGTAGATGTTTCTTACACTTAGTCAATTTCAGTAATTGACCAAGTATAATGTTTGTACCTGCAATCATACACAGATCAACACACATATGGGTTAACCTATGTACACAATGCATACATCCAAATAATAAATTATAATTATTCATTACAAGTATTGATTAAAGTTCTAAGCGTATAAAAAATGATCTAGATCTATTGTTCCTAGATCTAACAATACTCCCCCTTAGGCTTAGATACTTCTAATCAGCTCTTCAAGATTGAAAGCTCCTTCAATCTTGACACCATCTTCTTGTTGTGATGTGGTCATATAACTCTATCAGAGTAGACTTTTGTTTAGTGATTTCCCTCACTGTCATATTTTACTCCCCCTTAAGTTTCGCACTGTAGCTTTTGCTGATGTTTACAACGCACTGTAGCTTCTGCTGATGCTTACAACGCACTGTAGCTTCTGTTGATGCTTAAACTGTCACGATTGAAACTTATTTTATTGTATGGTCCTAATCAACTGATAGAACCATTTATTGCTATCGGACCATGTTGTCTTTGTATTGATGACAATTGTGTATAAGAAGGTTTATATTTTAAAATCTTCATGTATCCAAAAGCCAAGTTAGTGCTCAAGTTCCAATTCCTTCATATTGACAATTCATTTGATAATTTTGTTGTTAACTTATATTCATGATTCTACTCCCCCTAAATTTTTTATTAATGATGAATAAATGCATTTATCATAAATTTCTAAGAAGAGTATCATAAAAGACACATGTCTATCCAAACAGAAAGAAATTAAACCAAACAAAATTGAAATGAGTACTATGTACAAGCATATTGTCACACCCCGGGCCCAGGTAGGGTGGGACGTCACAGACTAGCAACAACATATGGCAGCGGAAACAAACCATTACAAGAGCTCAAAGGAGAGAATATCACATGGCATTAAATGTTTTAAAAAGGTACCGGGGCTAGAAACAAATCAAGCCCCCAAATGAGTTTTACAACCAATCATAGAAAATAAATTGTACTTGTTCAACACAAATATAAAATTGTTCAAATGGTTCACTAAGGAAAATATGCCAATGCCATGGTCGCGGGGATAAGTCTAGGTCTTCACAACAGCTAGGATCTCTTCATAAATTACCTGAAACATGCTCAAAAAGAAATTTGTATCAACTAAAAAGTTGGTGAATTCAAGTGCTTAAAGTTTAAAAACAAAAGGACTTAACAAATCCTTCTTTGATAAAAAGGAAATAATCATTGTTTCAACATCGTGGGAAAATAATAATCAACCCTGCACTCAGTCCCGGTTGGCCTCTTCTAAAGTTGTGTTTAACCGGATATTCTCGAAGGAAGAACTGAGCCCCAAACTAGTGAACCATACCTGCCCGGATGGTTCACTAAAGTTTCTTAACAAAACTGGTTACATGCCACAAACGACCCCTTAGGATCTCAGTGGGGTACCCTTCTTGGAACGGAAGCCACTGCGTGTGGGGGATTCCCCACATAGATCTATCCATATAAAACAAGCGGTTCACGAAAGAATTAATGATCATGATATAAGTATCAGCAGGTAACCATAAATCCCACATAAAATCACCAATTAAAGCACACGTATAGTTCATAAATAGAAGAGCATGTTTCACCCCAAAACAGTAGTAAAAAGGGGAATCACTAGAACTCACCTTAGGTTTTAAGTCAAAATAACTCTACGTGTGCCGGGAGTGTCTCAAGTCTAGCACCCTAACATGTACATATGAAGTGATAAGCTACTGCTCTAAACTCATTTAAGGTGCAACAAGAGTGTCATGAATTTAGTTATCGGATAAGGCTTTGATTTCGCGAAGGTTTGTATAAAAAGTTTCCTTTTATGGCAGGTCATGGTTTCTCCATGTAATTTGGGATTTTTACATCATTAGGTTAAGGATATAAGGAAATTTTGTTGTTCAAGTGATTATTATTTTCATAGGAGTCGGTTATAAAGTTTGGTAAAATTTTACAGTTTAGCCCCTTAAGTTTCAAAATTGACAGTTTCTACCCTCAAGTTTGGTTTCTTGTCCTTTATGATACTTAAGACCAAAAATCAGGTTCTTAGAGTAAAAATTGACTTATTATTGAGTAAGTGTTCAAAATTTCAGTTTATGGGTCCGGTTTAAAAACTATGCGTTTAACGCTCCCGGTTGCGGTAAAACCGGAGAGTTTTAACGGTTTAGGATTTCCATAAAATTGGGTCTCGGACCAGTAGGTATCATCTAAAAGATATTTTTATAAGTTTTAAGTCCTTAAATTGTGAAATTTTGCCTCTAATAGTTGAAAGTCTCGTTTTTACGTTTAACCCGTTAAAACGCGTTTTTGACCGTATTTGACCATTTAAAGCTTGTTTGACCAATTTTTCAAACCCTTTAGGTCTTTTATTACTTAACTTTCTGAAATTACATGATTTTTATAAATCTTGGCTTTAAACTCTTTTTTCTTGGATTTTTCTCAAAAACGATGCCCGGTTGGTACCCGTTTTTAGTTAAAATGCCATTTAATTGTTCTTTTGACCATTTAAATTACCCATTTACTTCAGAATACTTTATTAACCATTATTAAGCCTGGAATACTTTTCAAGATGGTTAAAACCATGTTTTACTATTTTTAAGGTTGTTTTACCATGTTTCGGGTCCCGAAATTAACCAAAATGGGTCTAATCTTAACATGTCCTTAATTTACAGAGATTAACCACTTGTCACACACTTAATATTCATCAAAACTTTCTGATATTATGTCCAAACTCACGGCTAGGTTACCCAACACAACAATGAACTATCAACTTAGTGATTTAGCCATAACCGACCATAACACATGTGTAATTCATTGCAAACTTGTATTTAAACATTACCAAAGCCTCATTTAACTTTAATATCAGATTATTAGCGTGTTACAAAGTCGTTCATGAGCAGGTTGTAAATCTTGGTTAAGAGGGTTTTCAAACAAGTGCTTAGATTGTAACATTTCTTGTATAAAGAAGGTTTTTAAGGTGTAACTTAGGTTATAACCATATATCCACGGTGTATATTCTTTTGTAACTTTCAAAACAGGTTATTAGGAGTCTATTAAACCATTAACAAGCAGGTTATAAGTTTTGCTTTCAAGGGTTACAAGATTTACAAGTTAGATGGTGCAAAGAGTCCAAAAATAGGGTTTTCATGGTGGAAATCGGTTTCCACCTTAAGAATGACAAATATAACGAGTGAGATACCTCTTGTGAAGTTGAAAGCTCCTCAAGAACAAGATAATAGTGTCAGGTTTCTGCTACAACAAAGAGAGGAGGTGTTTTTAAAAAATAGAAGTGAAAGAAACACATGAAAAGACCATTTTCGGGTGACATGAAGCTTACACTTGGTGTTGTTCACATTTTGGAGAGTGTAGATGGTCTTGGATAGCTCGAAACTCCTTGGACAAGGCTGAAGAATCTTCTAACAAATCTGGAAAAGTCGAACAAGATGTAGAGGTGTGTCCAAACTTGCGAATATGGCCACCTCCTTGTGATTTTCGGTCGACCGAGAGTGGGAATGCCTTGTTCTTCGATGAACAAGGCTGGAAATCTTTGAGAGAATAGTTTGTGTGTGTTTTGGAGTGTGAAGTCAGCTGAAGAAGGTTTGAAAGAATGAGAGAGAGAGGTGTAGAGATAAAGTCTTTTCATGAAGTTTGAATGGTGAGGGTGTGGGTGGTGTAGAGGAGAGGTGAGTGGAGGGAGAGGGGGCGGCCGATTTGGCATCTAGTGAGGGTGTTTTTGATTTAAATTTTAATGGTAAATAATTATTAGATAGTATAATTTTGTAGTATTGGGTAGAATATATTATTTGATGGATGATGTAAATTGTAGTATCTTGTGCATGTCCATGCATGCATGAACCGAAAATTTAATAGTGTGAATGTATGCTCACATTTTTAATTGTTTCTCTTGAGATTAAATTTTGTAAGGGTGACTAGTTAACATTCCCGGGACACTAATTTTTAAAAAGGTAAAACCTAAACTAACTAAAAGTCAATAGAATCATATGAAATCATAAATTGGATCAAATAGCAAGAAATGTTTCTAATTTCATGATAGGGTTGGATTGTTTCAATTGTTAGTACTTATAAGACGGATAATGATGCAAGTAAATTAGGGTTAAAATAACAATCTAGAGGCCGGTTGTCACACATATATGCACATAGAATGGGATTATAGTATAACACTAAGCATCTTCCTGATGAATTAATTTGTTAAAATGATACCTAATCTTAGTTCTGATTGCAAGTATGTTTGTCCACTTAAATCCATACAAGAGTATTGTATCAACTAGGCATGGTGTTTATCATGTTTTCATGTTTATTAGTGAGTAACTGTTATGGGCTCCACATTTAATTCACTTAGAGTTTGTCCTCCCTTTGTGAGTCAAATCATCACCTTTTCACACTTAGAAACTATGTACTTTAAGTTATAAGTTCTATCTTGAGATGCATTTGACATCTCATTAATGCATTGATGTAAAAGCTCTAAATTTAATATACAGTTGATCACAATGTAAAATCTCTAATTCTTTTGAGAGCTCAGATATGATCATCATCAGGTCACCAGGTCTTTACTTACATAAAACAGAGGTGCCTTTAACCCAGGTCTTTGTTTACACAATACAGAGGGATGATGAGGATCATGATCTTTTCACCAGTTGGTTACAAATGTATACCTTGGTGATTATACAACCAGGTCTTTGTTTACACAAAATAGAGGGAGTATGATTTGAAAGATAGATATTATAAAGTGTTGGTACATAGTGCGCTTAGATGAGTGATTTGATCACATCAGAATAAGACTCACTTGATGTATCCTTAAAAGAAAGTTTCCCACAAACAGTCACTTTGCATTATGTTTGGCATGCTCTTAGTGTAGTTACCACTCAAGATGAACCTACTCACATATCAAGTAACTTGATCAGATTTTAATGATATTTAAGAATTCAGGTAGAAGAAAAGGCATAGTGTACTGTCATTTCCCAGACATATGTCATGCTGAATTAAAATACACAGAAAGAAAGACAATATTTTTATTCTAAGCTTCAGAAGATGTTTCAGAAGTTTCTTCCAAAGGTAAATTACTTTTGGAAGAAAATTGTAGTAAGACATAAATTTCTTCCGAAGGTAATTATAAATTTTCTGGAGAAATTTTTTTTTCTTTTTTTTTATTATTATTACTATTTCGAAGGACAGACACATGTTTTTCTATGTTTGATAATAATGATTAATCTAAGTTAATCATTCCCAGACACTCAATTAGAAAATTAAATCTAACTGAATCAAAGACTTTGGTGAATAAATCAGCAAGCTGATTTGTTGTATCCACTTTGACTAACTTGATCAAACCTTTTTCTGAGCAATCTCTCAGAAAATGGTATCTTATATCAATATGCTTTGTTTTACTATGTTGCACATGATTAGCAGTTATAAACATAGCAGTTGAATTGTCAATGTAAATTGGAGTTTGAAGGAAATTGTAACCATAATCAAGCAATTGGTTTTGCAACCAAAGGACTTGAGAGCAACCAGCTGAAGTAGCTATGTACTTAGCCTGAGCTGTGGATACAGATACATTTGTTTGCTTCTTGCACTATCATGACAATAGTATTGGTCCTATGAATTGACATCCACCAGTTGTGGATTTTATGTTGTTACATCCTTCAAAGTCACTATCTAAATATATAGAGAGTGAAATCATCGTCCTTTGGATACCAAAGTCCAATGGCTGGTTTTCCTTTGAGATATCTGAAAATTCTCTTCACAGCATTAAGATGAGACTCTTTTGGATCTGATTGGTACCTAGCACAAACACACACAGCAAACATAATGTCAGGTCTACTGGCAGTTAAATACATAAGTGATCCTAGCATTGATCTATATAATCTTTGATCAACAGTTTTTCCTGTAGGATTAGGTAGAATCTTTTCAATTGTTGAGGCTAGTGTTTTGCATGAAAATGTATCAACAAGGATGTACTTCTTCAATATTTGATGTATGCATTTCTCTTTATTGATGAAAATGCCATCTGTCTTCTGATGAACTTGTAGACCAGGAAAGAAAGTTAATTCTCCCATTGAACTCATCTGAAACTCAGATTTCATCAACTCTTCAAAGCTAACACATAATCTCTTGTTAGTTGAGCCAAATATAATGTCATCAACATAAATTTGAACAACTAAGAGATCTTGATGTTCTTGTTTGAGAAAGAGAGTCTGATCAATGGTTCTTCTTTTGTATCCATGCTTGAGCAAGAAAGATGATAATGTTTCATACTACTTTCTTGGTGCTTGGTGAAGACCATACAAAGCTTTATCCAGTTTGTATACCCTGTGTGGGTAATGAGGATCTTCAAATCCAGGAGGTTGTGCTACATAGACTTCTTCATCAATTTTCCCATATAAGAAAGCACATTTGACATCCATTTGATAGACAATGAACTTCTTATATGATGCATATGCTAGGAATACTCTTATGGCTTCAATTCTTGCAACTGGTGCAAAAACTTCATCATAGTCTATCCCTTCTACTTTTGTGTAACCTTGTGCAATCAACCTTGCTTTGTTTCTCACAATTATACCTCTGTCATCTAGTTTATTTTTGAAGAGCCATCTAGTTCTAATTAGGTGTTGGCCTTCAGGTAAATCAACTAGATTCCAGACTTTCTGCTTTCTGAATTGTTAAAGCTCTTCTTGCATAGCTTCAATCCAGCTATTGTCCTTTAGAGCAGCTCTAATGTTTGGAGGAACCACTTGTGAAAGAAAACAAGTGAAAAGACAGATGTTTGCAGCTCCACCTTGACTTCTTGTTGTTCTTTTATCAATATCACCAATAATGTTGTTTAGTGGATGAGTCTTATGAATTCTTGTTGTTGGAGTTAATTCAACTAGAATGGATGATTCCAAGTTAGTCATATTCATTGATGTAGATGGATTCAATCCAGTTGATGAATTTAGGAAGTAGTCAAAGTGTTCCTCCTGTTCATCATTGGGTATGGAGTGGTCTTCCTAAGTTTGAACATCAGGAGCATCATTAATATCTTTCGCAAGAACTTCTCCGGAAGCATTTTATTCTTTCGTAGGAGTTAAACTTCTACGGATGGTATATGAGGACTTGATGAATCATCTCCAATGTTTTTTGTATCTTCTTGAGAGCAAGGAACAGCTGCTGAGACATTATTCATATCTCCGGATACACAATGTACATCTGCGGATGCAGAGTCCGCAGCTGTTGATGAATTGTTTCCATCTGAGGATGTGCATTCAGTTTGCTGGACTTGTGCAGCATCATTGTCATTATTTGTTGTTTCTTGTTCCATGATACTTGATGTGTGTATTCTTGGAGGATCAGCAGATAATGACACTTCATTCATATTTGGGGGAACAAATGGATAACATGTATCATCAGATCATATAACCAGAGTTAAATGAGTCTGTTAGTGCATCTATATCAAACAACCATGAAGATCCTTTAACTGATTTAGGAAATAAGGATTCATCAAATGATACATTAGAAGTTTCTTCCATAATATTATGTTGTGGAATGGAAATCCTATAAGATTTAGATGTTGAAGAATATCCAACAAAGAAACCATCATAAGGTTTTTTTGAAAATTTTCCCAATTGATCTTTTGTGTTTAAGACAGATACATGACACCCAAAAGCTCTAAGATATCCTATGTAAGGTTTTCTTTAAAATAAAAGCTCATAAGGTGTTTTGTTATGTTCTTTGACAATTAGTGTCCTATTTTGAATATTGCATGTTGTATTCACTGCTTCAGCCCAAAAGGTGATTGGCAAATGTGAATCAGCTAGCATTGTTCTTGCTGCTTCAATAAGTGTTCTGTTTCTTCTTTCAGCAACTCCATTCTGTTGTGGAGTTCTTGGTGCACTGAATTGCCTAGCTATACCTTATTCCTGCAAAAGAAATCTAAGTCAGTATTAAAAAATTCAGTCCTATTATCACTCCTGAAAATTTTAACTTTTAAATCAAGTTGATTCTCAATCTTGATGACAAAGTCCATTATTGTTTCTGATGTTTCACTCTTTTGTTTTAAGAAGAAGACCCATGTGACTCTAGTGAAATCATCCACTATCACCAAACAATATTGCCTCTTTTGAATGCTCATCACATTGGTTAGACCAAACAGATGCATATGAAGCAATTTGAGTGGTGTAGTGTTTGTATTGTTAATTTTAGATTTACGAGACACTCTATGTTGTTTTCCTTTATAACATGAAGGACAATGGTTTGAACAATAAAACTCTTTCTTTGGCAATCCAATTACTAAGTTATTTTTCACTAATTTGTTCATGTTCTTCATGTTAGAATGAACAATCCTTCTATGCCACAATTGAGATTCATCTTTTGATGACTTAGATAGGAGGCATGTTTCATGTTTTGTGAGTGAAGTGTTGTTCATATCCAAAACATATGTGTTTCCTTTTTCTTGATGCTTTAAGAAGGATCCAATCTTCTAGAACTGAAAAACCTGGCTTAAGTATGTAACAATTAGTGTTATCAAATAATGTGGTATAATTTTGATCACAAATTTGAGACACACTCAGTAAATTATATTGCAAATTTTCACAATAGTTTACTTTCTCAAATTTAAGCACACCATTAGTTACCATTCCTTCACCAACTATTTTACCTCCCTTCTTATCCCCACCAAATGCCACATATGAGGCATTTTTATGCTTGAAGTCATGAAGAAGTGAACAGTTTCCTGTCATATGCCTAGAACAACCACTGTCAACATATCACTTGTTGTCAACTCTCCAAGATTGTTCCTGCACACATAAATAAATTAGTTAGAATTGACAACCCAAGCCTTAATGATCTTGGGTTTTCCAGCAGTGTCTAAAATTGTTACTCCTTCATGTATAACTCTTGAAGTTTCAGTATTAATTTTAGTTTTAATTGACTCATTCTGAGTTGTTTCAGGTGAGGATGATTCTGTTGAAGATGAGCTTGTTGAACTAGGTTTTGGTTTCTCAATCTCTTCTTCATTCACCTTAATTTTGTTGGTTTGATGCTTTAATAATGAATCCTGATTGTTGAAAGTTTCATTATCTTTTGATTTTGAATGAGGTACATGAGTTCCCTTTTCAAAATTATCAAAGAAAGCATCACTAGTATTTGTTTCTTTTTTAGTCAAATCCACCCTTTTGTGAGGTGTTTTTGATTGCTGAAATGTTGTTCTTTTCTTCAAAGGTTGAACAGCAGTGGATGTTTTCTCCTTTGGTTTTGGCTTTTGTTTTTGTTGATGCTTCTTAATTTTTGAATCTTTTTCACAATCAGTAGATTGAGTGTCTGATTCAGCTTTATCAGATTGTTTCTTCTTTGTGCTCTTTGTCTTGTTCTTTTTCTTGAAATAACATTCCAAAGTTGAATGGTTATTTTTATTAGAAATAGCACAATGTTTGTTGAAGTAGCAGTCAGATGTCATGTGATTGTTCATATTGCAAATAGAACAATAACTACTAAAGTAACACTCTTCAGTATTTTGATTTTTCATATCACACCATTTGCAATACATCTCCTCTGATTCGTAGTAAGAATCAGTTACTTTCTTCTTCTTTGTCAACTTCTGAGGATTTGTATCCTTCTCTAATTTTATAGTTGATTTATCCTCTTTCAGCTTTTGAGGCTTTGATTTGTTTGCAGCTGATTTTGCCTTCCGTAGATCATCTACTGAATCAGGAGATTTGGTTTTCCGCAGATCTCCTACTGAAGAAGGTTTCTTCTTCCGCTGAGGATCTGCTGATTGTTTCTTCTTTCTTTTATCTACCAAAACTATGTGTACTTCCTCAGTAGATGCACACTTTCCAATTTCTTCATTTGAAGATTTTTGTTGCTGATGAAGTTCTTGAAGACCTTCATTTAGCTGAGCTATTCTCTTGCAAATAGTCTTCAGCTTGTTTCTTTGTTTTGGAGGATATGTCAACTTTGTTTCTTCAAGAACTTGGGGAATGATTGTTTCTTCAAGGACTTTTGGAATGTTTGTTTCAAAAGCAACATTCTTACCAATGTTCAGAAGATCATCATCATGTTCATTAAAATCACCCAAGTCATTACACTCATCAAAGTGAAATTCTGAGTTATTTTGATTAATCTTTTTTTGATTCAGAAGACTCGGTTTCATTCACCTCAGTTTTATTATGAATAACTTGTTGATTAGAGTATGTTTCAAACTTGGTGCTTGGCACAAAATGATTTGACAAGTTGTTTGTCATTGATTCAGGTAAAGGTGAGTAATTATTGTTTATAAGAGGTGCCACAGCATTGTATCCCAAACCATACCTGTTCTTTGATTCAATATGAGAATTTAATAATTTCTCATACTAATTAGATGAAAGTCGAAACTTTTGAAGTTTCACTTCAGTTGATGCATGATCAGCCATAGAATTAGTTAAGGAAGTGGTCAGATGCTCAACTTATGCTTTTAAACTGTAATTTTCTGAAACAAGTTTATCTAAATCTTTTTGTAAAAAAATTAATTTTGATTTGATATAATTTATGTTCTCTTACATGAGATTCATGCAAAATTATTTGTTTCTTTAACTTTATCAGCCAGTTGTTGAGCATGGACTCTATATCTTTCAACTTCCTCAACACATATTGATTAACATAACCGATCTCTTACCTCTCTAGTCATGGGTGGAACTTTGTTTTTCATGTAAGCCATTAAAGCTTGATTTTCTTCCAAGACTTCCTTCTCATACATACTCCAGTCACAGGTTCCATCTTGAAGTATGGTCAGCCCAGTTTCTTTAGAGTTACTTGTTCCTACTGATGTATTTGTGGCTGGTGAGGATGAGTTGGTAAGTTGTGGTTGTCTGAAAGATCTTTGAGATGATGATGGTTGGTGAGACTGATGTTGCTAATATTGTGTCAAGTCAGGATTTGATTGTTGATTAAATTCTTTAGAAAAATGTCCATAGCGATTGCACTTGAAACATCTTACCTTTGACTTATCAACACCAATCTTTGATGATTTACTTGCAGCAGCCAAACTTTTATTTCTCCTGAGATATTGTTTGGCTCTATAAGCAATCATTGCCATTTGTCATTGTAGATCCATCTCCTTTACTACATCTAGATGTAGTTCTTCCAAGTCTTGCTGGCAAATGTTGGCAGATGTTAATGAGCTTCCCAGGTAAGCTTGAAAACTTGAACTGAAAGCTGCAAAAGCTGCTTTTAGTTCTTCAAAGTCCAGTATGATAGTGATGGGCTCTGATTGGTTGTTATTTGATGAAGACTCTGCTGATGATGTATCTCTTTGAGCATCAGTTCTTCCTTTTTCTTTTCTTGACTTACTTTGAGGAGATTTCTTTGAATGCTTTGATGCATAGAAACTTCCTCTTAATCTTCACTCAAAGTACAAGAGTTATCACTATCATTGTTGGAAATGAAGGCACTTCCAGCACTTTTTGTTTCTTTAAAATGATAGGGTGAGACATGTGTTCTCACACTCTTGTTTCTTGATTTTTCATCCATTTCAAGAGCCTTAACTTTAGCTACCAATGAATCTAAACCAGTTGCTTTGAGGTCAATGGTGTTCTTGAACATGGACACAGTTTGCTTCCAATTTTCATTCAAAGTATGGAGCATTTTCTTGTTTAATTCCTCATTTGTATATTTTAACTCCAAGATATTCATCTCTGTTACAAGTTGCATAAATCTATGGAGTTGTTGAGGAATTGATTCACCCTCAATATGATGAAAGGTTTCATATTGTGACCGAAGGGTGTCCTTCCTAATGCTTCTGATTTTATCACTCCCTTCACAGAGTGTATGAAGAATCTTCCACAAGGAATTTGCTATTTTATAATTCTCACATCTGATTATTATTTCTTCAGGTAAAGCCATACTAAGCAAGTTGTACGCCTTAATATCAACTTTAACCTTCTTAATATCATCAGGTGACAGATCCTTTGTACTTATGGGTTGATTATTGTCATTATAATTCGGCCCAAGAGTGGGTGGAATATAATGAACTTCAGTTATTGACACCTATAAGTCAGAATCTGTATAATTCATATGATTCATGAACTTGATTTTGCAGGACTTAAAATCTGCTTTTGTTTCCAACTTTGGAGGTTGGTATGATGATCCACCAAAGTTACTCATGTTTTGATTTATTGAATTTAAAAATTTTGTTAATGAATTTGTTCAAATAAACTTGAACAATTGATGAATGTCAATCAATAACCAAGATCTACTATTCAATTGATTTGAATATTGATCCAAGTTGATCAAGCAATGAAACAGTACTTGCTGAAAGACTGTTCACTGTTTTAATCAATTCACATGAAATCGATTTGCTTAACAATAATAGATCTAATCAGCAAAAACTAACAAATCTAGTGAAACAAGCGAACAACTAAACACTATTAACACTGATAGATCAATCGATCTAAATCAATGAGCACTTGGCTCTGATACCACATTTTAATCCAAGGATCACAATCAGGAATTATCGGTGTTAATAGGGAATCAAGTTAATGTTTGCGTAATCAACATTAACCTTTGTTTAATTGTTTAATAAATAAAAAATCAAATATAATGATTAATGATTATGACGAACACAATGATATGAACATAATTAATAAGCAAAAAGAATTTGATTCAAATGTATTTCATTAAATTGATTAATAATTATAGATGAATAAATAATGAACAATAAATGTTTCGAACGTGTTGATGTTGATGTAGGGCTTCTAGGGCTTATGTTTGTGTGAATTGATGTTATGTTTTGGTTTGCCGTTTGGTTGCTTGGGTGTTCGTGTTCCGTGTGTCGTCCTTTGATGTGAAACCTAGGATCCATATTTATAGGCACATGTGTTTCAGTTAAGAAAACAACGAATCTCTTGGGATTTGCACAACTGTCTTGTTGACTTGATGACTTGTTGACTTGTAACACTTGTATTATTTAAATACAAGTGTTTGGACTCCGCAGCTATATAGTCTTCCAAAGGTATTTTATTCTTTCGAAGGTGTTTTCTCTTCTGCAAGAGTTTTCACTTGAACTCTTTGACTTCACTTGAACTCCAAAACAGATTGTTCATCCGCAGATGATCTTCGGATGTATGTTACTTATAAGAAACATATCTACGGAAGAACAAAATGTTCATCCGTTGATGTTTCTTATGCTTAGTCAATTTCAGTAATTGACAAAGTATAATCTTTGTACCTGCAATCATACACAGATCAACACCCATATGGGTTAACCTATATACACAATGCATACATCAAAATAATGAATTATAATCATTCATTACAAGTATTGATTAAAGTTCTAAGCTTATACAAAATGATCTAGATCTATTGTTCCTAGATCTAACAATGTAAATAACCCATTTTTACAGGAGTTGTAACTTGGGGAAAAAAAGTCTACTTTCTAGAAATTAACCGTACCTGATATCTTCTTGAATGCCGTTTGTTTAAGAAGGTTAGATTCAAACAAAGGATGTCATAAAACTTAACCGTACCTGATATCTTCTTGATTTAGCTATGTAAGCAAATATATTAATTGTCTATTAAAAAAACCCAGTCAACCGATTCCATTAGTAAAAATATAAAAATAAGAAAGAATTATGTTTTGTAAGGCACTATTTCCGTGCAGCCTCACTATTATAATTCTATCTTCAGAAATACACAATTTGAAAACTTTAAACGACCATCATAACATTGCCTTAGAAAATAATACTTTAATTACAAGGTTTATTGTCTATTATTGTAAATTAAACATAATCAAATACTATCTCTTTCAGAATGCCTTATACGGACAACCGAGTAACTCCATCTATCCTCATGCCAAGCTTTTATTCCTTAGCCTTTAATACTTGTCCAACTAATATTCATACAGAAGTCAGTGTTGCTGAGAGAGTTTAAATTTTAATAAAATACTTTAGCATATTAGCCCTCACTTTCCTTTATTCATTTACGTTATCGTTCTTTATTTTCATTAGCTAAAACATTAGCTTTGACTATCATTTTAACTTTACAATCATACTTAAGTAATACTTTAGAAGTATTAAGCTTTATTCTCTTATTGTTATTTACTTTATCTTTACTTTCTCTTTTCTTTGGACCATGTAAGGATATAGAACTCTTGTGTGGGTAAGCTAACAATAAATTGCTAAACTCGTATCTAATGAGTATACACAATGTATAACTCCTATACATTAAGCAATCCACAAGGCAAGGCTCCTAGATGAGTGTGTGCAGGACACAACTCCTATTATTTGAGCAATGTAAGAGAAAAAGCTCCTATTAGGTGAGAGTGTACAAGACATAACTATAGGATCGGGTTTGTCACTTAAACACTTGGATTTCTCTCAAACTCACTTATAGAACACTCAAATCAGATGAAGTAGAGTCTTTTATAAGAGTTTATAATAATATAATAACTAGCAATTAACACACAAAAATAATTTAAAGGCACTTGTATATATTACTTCTCAACTCAAAGTATTACAAGACTCTTACAAGCATAGAACATGAGTTACAATGAGAAACTATATATACTAGATCCTACAGCCGGATATACTTTAATACCAGCTGGAAACCTAAGACTAAAGCATATACTACAATGCTAAAGTTAAGGTATCTTAGATAAAGTATTATCTAACATATGATAGTCATAACATGTCCATGACTTACCTTTTGTCACCAACTAAAGATGGCAACTGTACTAACTTATAAAGGTAAACAATGGAATAAAGTATGGTCAACTACATGGCTTTTGAGAAAACGCCATGCAGTATCTTAGAGGTCTGCAGCGGAGTGTCAGGGAGACCATACTTATGTCCACTGGATAATAGTAGTGTCTTCCGAATGTAAGTTGGCTTCGGAAGAACAAGTTCTTCCAAAGCCACTTATACTTCGGAAGAGGCTTCTACACTTCCGATGCTTGAGGACTTCTATACTTCGGAAGTTGACTTATGATCTATCATTCTAAGTCTTGAACTTCGGAAGTAAGTTCTTTGTCTTCGGAAGTTGGAGTTTTCCTTCGGAAGTTAGTTTTACACTTTGTCTTCGGAAGAGCTCCTTTTTCCTTCGGAAGTTCCACACTTAGCTTTGGAAGTCCTTTATTAGTTGTACCAAAATATTCTAAGTGCTTTGGTTTTGGTTGCACCAGTCTTTCTAGATCCAACAAACTCCCCCTAGGCTGATGCTACCAAAACCTCACTTGTTTCTGCTTCTCAAAGCTTTCAACACCAGGGACAGAAAATATTTGTTTGTTTCTTTGTTCTTCCCTCAAGTGGTGCTGAGAAGCTTGTACAAGTCATTAGTGGATAGGAGATCCATTCTATCACTCTGAATGACATGTACCCTCTGTTGCGTCCCCCTGAAAAGAGTTAGTTGATGGGAGTTATAGTCATACTCCCATCTAACTATGGATTCAAGTTAAGGACCTTCAACCATTTGTAGAAAGGCTTTGCCTTTGGTTGTTGATCCCTTCCTTTTCTCCTCCTCTCTCAGTTTCAACTCTTCTTCAACCTTGGTCCTAGCAATTAGCTCGGCCATATGAAGACTGCCTAGATGATTTCTGATATGAGCAGCTACATCAGAGTTTGAAGGGTTGGAGAATGGCTTCTCTGCTAACTCAGCAATATCAAATCTGCTTAAGTGTAGCAGAGATGAGGCACTTAGCCTGTTGAGCTCTCCATTCTCTCTTTCAACAACAAAGTTGTGAGAAGAGTCTTCGAACCTCCACTAGATGATCTTCTTCCTAGGTGCAAGAGGTTGTCTTGGCACCCGGTCACCTTTCTTGGTATCCAGTAGAGTCACCAGCCTTCTCCTTAACTTCTTTTCTTCCTCATTCAAAGTGTCTGAGTTAAGGCCAAGGAGATTTGCAGCTTGGTCCAATGTTCCTCTGGGTAGATCAAGAAATTGATCTCTAGTGAGGGAACATGAGGATCTATCAACATAAGTCAAATTGACTGAATCCTCCTCACAGGAGATGTCACTCAGGGTTGTACAATTGATGAGCTTTGTCTTGATTGCCTTGAACTCCTCTAAGGGGAGATGTTTAGAAGGCTGAGGGGTGGTTTGAGGGGTTGTTGTGTAGGTTGAGGTGTTTGGGTTCTGGCTAGTGTTTTGGGTTGGAGGATGGGTAGTTTAGGTGGTTGAGGTGAAGAGGTTGGTAGAGGTGATGGTGTAGGTTCAGGGGTGTATGGTTCAGTGGTTGGTTCAGTTTTGATGGGGAATGGAAAGGGAATTGGTTCAAGTTGCGGTTGGGTTTGAAGTTGGGGTTGAGTAGTTGATTTGAAGATCATCCCATGTCCCCTTCTGTACATCTCCTTCCTCTTCCCTAAGCGAATGTCAGTCTTTATGTCACTGACATGTCGCTGGAGGGTCTTTTCAGACATAGGACTCACCTGCCTGCCAGAGAAGCCATAAGCCCAAAGATAGCTCTTCATCCAGGCCTTCTCACCTATCTTCTTGGTAGCAGCTAGTCCTGCTTCCTCTTCCTTCTTCTTCTTCAGCATCAGCTTTTCCCTGGCAGCTTTCTTTCTCTCTTTCTCCATTTGATCTTGCTCTTTCTAGAAGAGCCATAAGATCGTATCATTGTTGTGTGGAGATAATTCTTCTAGAGAGAATCCTATGGAGGTTAGGAAAGTTGTCCTTTCCCTCCTGAGCTGCTGATCAGCTTCTCTTTCTTTCCTCTCCCTTTCTTCTTCTAAGGCCAACCTTGCTGCTTCTTCTCTTTGTTGTTTTTGCAGCAAAGTTGCCTTTTCCAGCTCAACTAACTCCTCTAGTGGTAGCAGTAGTACATCTTCACTCGCATCTCCTAGGCTGACAAGTCTATCAATGATTTTTACTCTTGTTCTATTGTTAACTGCCTCCTGGTTGGCTGCAGCTGCTTTGCTACTGGCAGCTAGCAGGTTTCCAGTTGTAAGCCTACCTTTTCTTTGAGTTTTTCTAACCTTTCTTCCTCCTGAAGCTCTTCTTTAGTCATCTTCCTCCTAAAGCTCTTCTTTAGTCATCTTCCTCTTTCCTTTGATGTCTTCGGAAGTGCTAGACTTTCGGGGTTCTTGGATGGAAGGTTCAGGTTGAGTAGTAAAGATGGAAGCGGGAGTTAATGCTAATGTTTGAGCTAGGGGTTGGGTGAGAAAATCTTCCCTATTAACCTGAGATGCAAGTTCTAGGATTGCATCTGTGACTATTAGATCATCGGATAAGGAGAATAGTCCTTCCGCAGCTGCAATCTCAGCTTCGGAAGATTGAAATTGTTCTTCCGAGGCTTTGACTTGTGCTTCGGAAGTCTGGGAGAATGCACTATCTGTCCCAACTGTCTCAGTTGCTCGGCCATCAGTCCTTGTCTCCCCTTCGAAGTTAATCTCAAGTTCCACTTGGACCTTAGGTTGACCAACTTCCTCAATAGTGGTAGAAGGTGTATATATCCTCTGAAGCTCTTGAGCTTCGAAGTAGATCACCAGACAGATCAGGACTTGGCTGTTCAATAAGAGATTCCAATTGGAACTTGTTAAAGAACCTATTGAGATCTTGGAGCATCCTTTGATCCATTTGAATTACAACTGGAGGAGGCTCAGGAAAAACTAAAGCTTGTTGCATAGGATATTTTGAGCTTAGGGAAGTGAGAGCTTGACTTTGGGGCTTCTCTTGTCTTTGGCTTTGTCCCTGAACACTCTCCTCCTTTTTGGTTGCATCATCCTGCGAGCTTGATGAGCTAGAGGAAGAGGTCAAAGAGACCTGAATTGGTACGTGCCTAACAGACCTCTCAATCTGTTTCTCAGCTAGTTTGGCCTTGAGATTTTCAATCTCAAGTTGCTGAGTGGCAGACCTATCCTCTATAGTCCTAACCTTAGATTCAAGATTTGAGACTTTAGAAAGTAGGTCTTCAATGGTGAGTTGCAGTCTTCCCTCATCTTCTTTTGAAGAATCACAGGGAGATGAGGTAACATACCTTGTATGTTCATCCTCACCACCAGATGTGGTTTCTTGGCGCCCTGGTTTCCCTTGCTCAATGATGTCTCTTTCAGAGTCATCAAAGGGCATGGTTGTTGTTGATTCAGTCTCAGTAATGTTACCACTGTCCTGAGGATCCCTTGAGGCTCCTTCAGTAGTGGCCGCTGAATCTACATGAGTCCCCTCCATATCAATGGGACTTACCTCAGTAAAGGTTTGCTGATAGAGGCTAGAGATAAGAGATCTCTTAGGGCTCTGTTGATCCTTGAGAGGGTGTTGTGTATCAACTTCATTGCCCTGAAGAGACATAATCTCTTCATCAGCTCTGATTAATAGGTCAGTAAAGGATATGGAAGTAAAACCTAGTGACCTGGGACTTTGATCAATGTCTAAAGGCATTGAGCCTGTGATGGGGCTGTCCCTTTTTGGCTGCCCAGGGGAGTATAAAGACTCTCCCTGAGGGTTGTCAGCTTGGGTTTCAGGCTCATGAGTCTGAGACTGAGGAGACTCAAGAACCATATTGAGGTCAATTGTGAAGGATGGTTGGACCTCAGGCTGAATGAGAGCCCATTGTTCCACTCTAGCCTTTTTGGGTAGAACATGAGGAGCTTGTTCAATCAGAGAAGATTGAACAAGGGTTCATTTGGGGCATCTTTGATAAGTGAAGGTAATGGGTGGAGAAGGTAGATTTGGCAAAGTGAGGGTAGTTGCTGGTGTGGGTTCATCACCTGTGGGGTTAATAGGGATGTCAACAGGAGCCATTGGCTCAATCATACCTGGAGGAAGTGCAGTATCTCTTCCGGTGAAGTTGGTGAACACTCTCTTCAAAGTTTTGAAGATGGTCGGCCTCATTTGAGGAACAATCAGAGCAGCTGCGCAGACAAGTTTGCTCTAGTCCAGCTCACAATTGATTATGTGCTGGAGAAACCTGGGATACATGAAGAATGTGTCCCGTTGAAGGTTTCCCATGAGATTGGTCAGCATAAATCTTGAGTAGTTGAATCGGAGGCTTCTCACCAAACCATGAACTAGGCACCCAAGTTCATATGGGATTTGATCCCATCCCCCAGATTTGTTGGACAAGTAGTGAAGAACTACATGCAGCAGGAACTTCCAGTTGTAAGAGAAGTTGAATTTGTAGACGGTTGACCTGCTAACATCTTCACCATATCCCATTTGGATATAAGTGTTGTCCAAATCTGCTTTGGGGAACTCTGTAGGAGCGCCCTCATCATGAAGCTCTAGATGCTCCCTGATGATTTGTTCAGAAATGACCAACTCCTGGCCACAAATGCTCGATCTTAAGACACGAACCCCATTTAGGGTTTCAATCTGACCGTTTGCCCAAAATTCAGACATATGATTTGAGTAAACCATGGGGTTAACAGTCAGGGCAGTGTAGTAAGAAGATTGGGTTAGAAAGGAGATGATATCTGAGAAGTCGGCTTCCCTTGAAGAGTCAAGGAGTGCGACTTGGTTGTGCTGAGGGTTAAGTGCAATTGGAGAAAGTTACAAGAAGATAGTTCGGAATTGGGTAGATTGAAGATGAAGAAAGCTTTAGGGCAGTAACTTTGGTAAAAAGGATGTAAGTGATTAGCCGGAGGTATTTAAACGGGTGGAATGGTGGTTTAAAGGGGGTTTGTATAAGATGATGGGAGGTTTCAGTGGATGATGTGACATGGGCGGTAAGGTTAGTCCATTTAAATAATCTGACATCATTAACAAAATCTTTAATTTTAACAGAGTGGGGCCCAAAAGATTTCCGTTACACAGTAAAATCTTTCTTCCGAGTATAAAGCATTTCCGAAGGTAATATTCTTTCGAAAGCAAATTTACTTCCGAAGGTAAAGTTTTTTTTACTTCCGAGAGCATATGTTGATTTCCGAATGGAGAATGTTACAAGCTTCGGAAGTAGATCTAATATGAAATCAATCGCTTCTTCCGAGACTTAACAATTCTTCCGAGAAGAAAATTATCCTGGGAGGAATTTGCTTCGAAAGATATAGAAAATATTTTCCGAGGGTTAATTCCTCTTCGGAAGAATTCATACTTAGATAAAATTTCAGAGAAAGACCTTTTGTAACAGGGCTTAGATTGTTTTGACATAAAACTTTACACATTAAAAATTTTTCAAATGAGATAGATTAATCAAGGTTTATCATCCCAATAGCTGTAATGAGATATTTGAATCTTTGTTCATCAAAGGCTTTGGTGAACAAGTCAGCATATTGTTCATTTGAATCAACTTTGATTAGCTTGATAAGATTTTTCTCATGAATATCTCAAATGAAATGATACCTGATATCCATGTGTTTAGTTTCGGAGTGCTTCACTGGATTTTCAGTAATGAAGATAGCACTGTTGTTGTCAATGTGGATGGGAGTGCTCATGAAGTTGAATCCGTAGTCTATCATCTGGTTTTGAATCCACAGCAACTGAGCACAGCAACTAGCAGCAGCAATGTATTCAGCTTCAGCTTTTGATGTAGAGACATAGGATTGCTTCTTGCATTGCCATGAGATGATCCTTCCATCAAGAAATTGACATCCACCAGATGTTGATTTCTTGTTGATATTGCAGCCACCATAATCACTGTCAGAGTAACCATAGAGATTGAAATCACTATTTCTTGGATACCAGAGACCTAGTTTAGGTGCTCCTTTAAGGTATCTAAGGATTCTCTTGGGAGCAACTAGGTAAGACACCTTTGGAGCAGCCTGATATCTTGCACAAATACAAGTTGCAAACATGATATCGGGTATACTTGCTGTGAGATACATCAGAGAACCAATAATTGCTCTATACTGATATTGATCAGTATCCTCCCCCTCAGAGTCAGGGCAGAGATTGTGGTTTCTGGGTATAGGTGTTTTTGTTGCTTTACAATCTTTCATATCAAATATTTCTAAGATGTCATTGACATACTTAGATTGACTGATGAAAAACCCTTCCTTCATTTGCTTCACCTGAATCCCAAGGAAAAAGTCCATTTTTCCCATGGAACTCATCTCAAACTTCTTCTTCATAATGCTCTCAAAGTCTTTACACATTTGGTCATTTGAGGAACCAAATATGATGTCATCAACATAGACTTGAACGAGCAAGATGTCTTTCCCAGACTTCCTTATGAAAAGAGTCTTATCAATGGTACCTCTAGTGTAACCATTCTTCAAGAGAAACTGAGACAATGTCTCATACCACGGCCTAGGTGCTTGGTGCAGCCCATATAGAGCTTTATCCAATTTGCACACATAGTTGGGATGTTGTGGATCTTCAAATCCCGGAGGTTGGCATACATAGACTTCCTTATCTATATCCCCATGTAGAAAGGCACACTTGACATCAAGCTGGTAGACAGTAAAATTCTTGGATGCAGCATAAGCAAGGAAGATTCTAACTGCCTCAAGTCTTGCAACAGGTGCAAAGACATCAGTATAATTGATTCCCTCCTCTTGAGTGTATTCTTGAACCACCAGTCTTGACTTGTTCTTGATAATCAAGCCTCTATCATCTCTCTTGTTTCTGAAAACCCATTTAGTGTCTATAGGTACTTGACCAGATGGTAGCGGACATAGGTTCCAAACCTTTTGTCTTTTGAATTGAAGCAGCTCCTCTTGCATTGATTCAACCCAGCTACTATCTTTCAAGGCATCTTCCACCTTCTTGGGTTCTATTTGGGATAAAAAGCATGAGTACAAGCAGACATTCCCATTATGAGTTTGTCCTCTTGTTCTCACGCCTTCAGAGACTTCCCCTATGATGTTCTCAGCTGAATGAGTGTTGTGAATTCTAAGTCTAGGAATCACCTCCAGTTGCAAAGATAAATCCAAATTGGACATATTTTGTTCAGGAGCTTGAACACTTGGTCCAGGTGCTGTTTCAAACTCATTCAATGAGGACTGATTGAATGAAAGAGAAACATCATCATTTGTTTGAGTAGGAGTCATATCCTGTACCATGAAGCTCCAGTCAAATTCTTGAGCCATTGCAGTTGTTTCTGTTGACTTTCCGGTGGGCTTTGGTGTAGAGGGATGTGTGGAGGCCTGTGGGGTTCCCAGGTTGGACTTGGGAGCCTTGCATTCCCTTGCAAAATGACCAAGTTGGTTACAATTGTAACATTTGGCCTTGGTTTTGTCAAACCCAAATTTGCTGTTGATTGGGTTTTGGGGAAATTGCCTTCCAGTTCTCTTAAAGAACTTCTTTGCTCTGTAGGTTAATAGAGCCATTTGTTGGACTATGTCCACGTATTCCACGTCATCTGGGCTGAAGCACTCCAGATCATCAAAGCAATATTGATAATCATTTGAGTGTCCACTTCCTGAGACAAAAGCACAGTTGTCCTGAAAGGAACTTTGCTGAGCTTGTTGAGACCTTGGAGTCTCAGGAAATATGATGTATGGCCCAGAAGAACAAGATGGATGTTGGGTGTAAGTCAGGTATTGTTAAGGCTGGGAGGTTCCTGAGCCTTCAACAACCATTAAAGCGTTGCTAGCAGGAAGACTCAAGGGTGTGCTTGTCTGATGACCTCTTTTACTCTCCATTTCCAAACGGTATCCATCAAGGATGCCATAGAGTTCAGTCATTGTGAGTGTATTCAGGTTCTTCGTTCTCTTGATAAAGACATAATAGAATGTCCACTCATTGGGTAATGCACTCATGAACTTTCTTGTAAGGTCTTTAAGTTCATGAGCAATTCCTACAGACTGATGGGAAGAAATGAGATCCATGTACCTGAAGTATTGCTGGCTAAGTGTCTCTCCAGCAACGTAGGTGAAGTTCTCGAACTGTTGCTTCAGTGAGTCCTTCTTGGAGTCATTTGAGCTTGAATACATTTGAGCGATCACATCAAACAATTCTTGGGCTGACTTGCAATGCTCAAACCCCACCATGATGGAGTTGGGAATTGTAGTCATGAGAACAATCATAGCATTGCTATCAATGTCCAGCTTCTTCTGGTCCTCATCAGAATAATCTTCAACAGCTTTCTCAATCATGGCACCGTTTCCACCAGCTACCTTTGGCTTATACGGGCCATTGACAATGGATTGCCACATCTTGTTGTCTTGATACCTGATGAAGTCTTCCATTCGTCTGCTCCATGACCTGAAGTTTTCAGGGGTGATGATGGGTGCTTTGGTCATCGTCCCCATATCTACTTCAGATTTGTTGAGGGCCATTTTGAGTGTGGTATAAGGAGGAGTGAAAAACAGGTTGATTAGGATGGTAAGATCTCATAATCAAGAGCCTAAAAAGCTCTGATACCAATTGCAGGATCGGGTTTGTCACTTAAACACTTAGATTTCTTTCAAACATAAAAATTATCATGCCAACCTGATGCAAACCAACAAATATAAAACCAAAATTGTAGCCATTGCTTGACGTTTGTTGCATAACTAACATTTTGCAGCCATTGTTTGCATTTTAATTCCGCAATCACCGTAATGACATTCTATGCAATATAACTTTCTACCCATTTATCATTTTGACACTGATATTTAAATCCTTTCTATTAAAATAATCATTCATAAGTTCCTTCAATTCTCGTAAGTCAACATCTGCATCGTGTATCTTGATGCAATGATGCCACACTCAGACCAATAACAGCAATCATCTTAAATATGCCAAAAACCACATCTTTGACTTCGAACAAGTCTATGAATGCCAGACCAGAAGACCTAATTACTCATGTAGCATTCTTTGATCTTTTCGACAACTGACCAACAAGATTTAGTTTTTTCTCACAAGTATTAAAATACCAGACTAGAAGTTCAGGGTACCAACAGGTTGTTTGTTTTTACTTTCACAAAATACATCAGCTCTGTTTGACCTAAATAAATCAAACAAGTCTGAAACTACTTTTTGAACTTTGACATATCAACTTGACTTAAAAAGGTCAAAGATCATCTATTACTTTGAATCTCTTTTTTTTAAAAAAATATAAGTTCAAAAGTACACATGAAAGCATATGTTTGATTACCAAAAACTATCCACTTTATATAAGATAAGCGATTTTCAAATTTTGTTCAGTTATAACCTATAGATCCAATATACCAAAACTCAGGGAAATATTATCAAACATTGAAGAGATGATAGAATTTACGAAAACAATTTAGAAGAAAAATTAATACTCTAGCATGGTTGAAGGATGCAAATAACCAATCTAATATAAAGAAATAAACATTTTCTAACACGTAACAAGTGGGAGAATGAAAAAACAAATGCCCCCTATTAGTGCCATCAGACGTGAAAATATGCCTTTGACTTTTTTTGGTCTGTATGATTAAACATGGCGAAAAGAATCCTACCAAATAGTTTAAGGCAACGATAATACACAAACATTTAGAACATTTCCAAGACACTAGTTGGCTAACTTGGATAACAATTCAAAGCTATGACTTTTTAAATTCAAATAAAATATAACACAACCATTATGAACATTTTCAAAACACTAGTTGGCTAATTTAATTAACTAACAATTCACAGGTTTTACTTTTTAATGTCAAACAAGACTTGGAACATTATTTTTCTCAACAGGTGCTTGCAGCCTTGCATAGTTGCATGTATAATTAATGTAGGATTTTCATTTAAACAAAAATTTAACCACATTTGTCATAAGCAGCATCATAATAACCAGCAAACATTGAACATATTAACGGGTTGCCTTTTCAGTTAAGTCTCTTATCTTGAACATTCTGACCCATAATTATAAATAAGTTAACCAAGAGATATAACTATAAACACAATGCGTTGACTTAATTTGATGGATTCTTTTGTATGCTTGTGTTAACCGCTAAACTAGCTACATGAGCTTGGGCTTGTTTCTGTGCACATAATCACATAAATCACATATATCACCAATAATTATATATGCAGAAGTAAAAATAGTAGAAGCAAAATAAGATTTTTAGCTAACTAATTATAAACTCACAAAAAACCATTCATATTTTGTTTTGTTTTTGGAAACACGACAAATAGGTTCGCGTCAAAAGTTATCATTATTTTTGTGGGCAGAGTTATAGTTAAAAGAGTATTTAATCAATCTAAAACGTCTATGAATGATTCTGGACTTGAATAATGTCCCTCTATTGTTTTAAAAAAGTATGATAAATTTATCATTATATCACGTTAGGTAATTATGTCTAATAGGTCAGGTCGTTGTGTCAAATATTATTAATCATGTCAAATATCATTTTATCGTATTAAATATGTTTTTCATCATTTCTTGTATGTATTAATCATTGTGTTTACATTTTATATCATTTCGTATTATTTCTTTATATATTATACAAGGTTGTTGTAATCATAAATTATGTTTACAATTAACTAGTACAAAATGATGCGGTTTACCAAATGTATTTTTCAAAGTTATAGTGGTCAAGGTAACACAATAATGAAAAGAACACAATAAGACATTTAATCATTCCATTTTATATTTTATACCATTTTGTATTATTTTATCATTTAGATCAAATAGTATTTAATTTATTATTATGTGTTTATATACAATAGTATTATGTCAACATTATATTTTGTTAGAATTTATTATTTTATAAAAACATAATATTATTCTAGAAAAATAAAATAATTATTAAAAAGACACAATGAAGTGCCCTAAAAACACAATGACGAGCAAAAGCTATAAGAGATTAAGAACGAAGAAAAGAACTATTATTTTTTATATACCAATATTGTACTTGTTTTAAAAATAAAGCATGTTCGTTGTTAAGTTTTAATTTTTAAAAAATATAATTTCTTATATAAAAGCTATGTACATTTATAGAAAATTAAGAAAATTAAGAAAATTTAAAAGAACAACAAAAATGGTCTATCTCTCTAACAAACTTATTTTCTATAATTTAATCTTATTTATTAATTAAAAAATATTGATAATTCAGATTATCTTTAGATATAAACCCTTCCTTGTTTTTTACCCTAATAACTATATTATTAACATCTTTGTAAGGATTACACTTATAGGCTGATGCAACCAAACAGCTTTCTGCATACACATGTGAAGTACATAGAAAGTTACTTTGGAAGATCTGATATAACTCAAGTAATTTCACTAAGTATCAAATCTTCCGAATCCAAATTACCGAATCTTCAAAAGCCAAAGATAAAGTATTCTGAAGCTTCAAGACAAAGTCTTTCGAATCCAAGAGACTGATTTCTTCCGAAAACAGAGAAGACATGCTTTCTCTGACTCACTTTTGACAAAAGTTGAACCACTTTTAGCTACCACTTCGAAAAAGTCACCAACTTATATGATTTGATGAAAATTCCATATTTTCGTCAACTGTATATTAAGGTCTTAGAGTTTATAACTTTCTACTTTTGTATTTTTATCATTTTTATATTAGATAAGGATGTGAGCTATGGCATGTTATAGTCACTAGTCAAAAGGCAAATCTGGCTTTTGACTTTACATTGATCTTGTTGTCTAGATTAGTATTTCCAGCTGGCATTCAAAGTATGACCGGCAGCAGGATATAGTATAAAATATCTCAAGTACTTGTCACTAGAACCAAGCATTCTCGAAAACCATATTATTATTTTCTTGTTCTGTTCTTTACTTTTGTTCTTTCTTTCACTTAAGCCAGTTCTCTATTTGATCTGTTAAGTGTTCTAAGTCTCTCCAAACATTATGAAACTGTTGCATTGACCCCCTTCACCAGTCTTGCAATTGGTATAAGAGATTTGTAAACTCTTGATTGTAAGATCTTAGTATCTTAGATCTATTTAGTTTCACAAAGCACTTACTAGCTTAAATGACAGCTCTCACAAAGGCTGATATGGAACCAGTAACATGATAAAATCTACACTGATCACTCCTAATAACTTTTATATTTGATGTCAACCTATGAAAGGGTTTATCAAGTCTCAAGACAGCAAGATGTGAAAATCTGTTGTTGAATGATCTCACATCCCAAGCACCTATTCGGCCACTGCTGGAGATGGGATAATTCTTAAGAAAATGGCTGACTATTTTAATGAAGATTTGAAGAAGATTGACATAGAGATCTAAAAATCTCTCCACCCTTACTCTCACAAATCTGTATGGTATCCTTAGTGGCTACCAGATGGAGATGAACATGCACAATCCATCAAGCAGCTCTTCCAGCAATCAACAAAGTTCATCCCTCCATGTGGTTGAAAGGGTTAGTAGTGAACCACAGCATCATCTTATCTCCTACCCTGACAACTCATAAAAGCACCATTTAATCACCTTCCTGGAGACACCATGGGAGAGCTACATCTAAAGAAACATACTGCAGGACCGTTTAAGGGCTTGAACAAATTACAACACAACAACACAATGAGGAGAGTAACTAAACTTTGATCAAACAGTGAACTGGATTAAGCAAGTATGATACTAAGAACACAAGTAAAGTAAAGAGACAGAACAAGAGAGTTGGGTTTCAAGGAGGCAGTATATTGCTTTCTCAAGTTCTTTTACAAGTGTTACAAAGCATAAAGAAAGATACAAGAACTTGGAATACTTATACTACAACCTACAGCCGGCTATACTTTGAAAGCCAGCTGGATACAATTGACTAGACACTAACAAATTCAATTGTAGGATCAAAAGGCATATCTGCCTTTTGACCTTGTGACTATGACATGCCATAGCTCACATCCTTATCTATTACAAAAAGGATAAAGTACATAAAGTAGAAAGTTACAGACTCAAGACCTCAATGTACAGTTACCAAAAGCATGGACCTTTTCACCAACCCATGTAAGTTGGTGACTTTACAGAGATACAGCGGAAAGGTGCTTTATGGAACAGTACATTAGATAAAGCATGTGTACTAAAAGTCTTCGGAAGAAATCTTTCTTCATAGGTTGAAGCTTCGGAAGACTTTGTCTCTGAGGCTTCGGAAGACTTCATGTTTGGCTTCGGAAGATATTGGTCTTGGCTTCGGAAGATTTTACACTTAGAGTATTTTCTAGTGTGTTGTGTAAAACTTCCAAAGCATTCTTTACTTCAGTACTTAGTGCATGTTGCAGAGACATATTGGATGTTTTGGGTTGCATCAGACTTAAGGAATCCTTACAAACTCCCCCTAGGCTGATGCTACCAAAACACTTAGAAGATCTTCAGATATTGGTGGTTTTCAGTACAATCATGACCATTCCTTTCTTCATTAGATGGTCAGGATCATCAAGACCTTCATAGTATCTTCTCATTTCTAAGAGATCATGCAGAGGTAAGTTGATTATGTCTTGCCAAGAGTAGAAATTCTCAACACCTTGATCTCTGATTACATGCCATCTTTTTGGATTGGTAGAGTAAGTCCAGGACAAGATGGGTGTCTCAGTTGTCAGAGGAGCCACTTAAATAGGAGTTGATTCGGCTGCCTATCATGCACTTCCTCAGGTTGATCTGACTCAGTCTGAGGTGTAGAGATAGATGACATAGGCTTCTTCTTCTTTGACTTTGGTTTAGAAGCCATTCTCTTCTTCCTCTTGGATGACTTTAACTGAGAAGACTGGTCTGCAGCACCTTGTTAATCATCCTTGTCTTTCTCAGTTGGGTGTTCCTCCCTCACAGGTTCAGAAGGAGAGGGAGTTTGACCCTGCCTTGGATCAGAAGATGAAGCTTGCTGAGGCTCAGCTGGAGGTCCGGATTGAGGTGTCTCAGGTTGTTCAAACTTAACCTCCACTTCAGGTGGGACTTGACTTGGAAGAGAGTGCAAGTCAATCAGTTCACCACTCTTAATCTTCTGCTTGATCACCCTTATGTGCTCATCCATTGTGGATAGAGACATAGGGCCAAGTCTCCTTCCGGAGAATCCATATAGCTTCAAGAAGCTCATCATCCTTTGTCTATCAGCAGACTTCTTCACACTCTTTTGGATAATGGCTCTTGACTTTGCAGCTTCTTTCCTTAGCTTCCTTTTAGTTGTCTTTCTTTCTTTGACTAGCTCAAGTTCAAGTTGCTTTAGGTACTCAAACTCAATGAAGTCATAGGACAAGGGAAGAAGTGCATCTGCCTGATAGAAGCCTGTGGCACTCAGGTAGTTGATCATCTTGATCCTATTTTCTTCTTTGTCTACCTGAGGTTCTTGTGGAGCCACATCTTCCTGTACAGGACTTTTTTGAACTGGAGAGAGAGTGGGAGCATGCTTGTAGAGTCTTTTCTGTCTCCTCTCCTCTTTGAATTGGAGAAGTAGCCTTGCATCCTCTTTTTCTTTCATCTCTCTTGACACTTCCATGTCAGCCAGTTCATTCAGTTCTTCTAAGGGGAGGGAGATGATTTCATCAATATCATAGTTCCTGGTCTGTAAATAGGTAATCCTGACTGCCCTCAACTCATCATCTTAAGTATTTGGTCTGGGGGCAGCCCTGATTGCAGCTTTCATAAAGCTTGATGACCCAGAGGAACTTTCTCCCCTTAGCTTCCTTTTCCTCTCTCTCTCTCTTCCTCCTCAATTTCCTCAGGAGTCATTATCCTTTTCCCTTTGTCACCCACAGACCTTTGTGACTCAGGGTGGATAGAGGCTTGGCCTTCATTGCTTGGTGTAGCTTCCATGCTCTAGCCAGAGAGAGGCTGAGAAACACCTTCACCAGCAGGTGTCCCAGAAGGAGTTTGAACCTCTGCAGCAGTTGTTGATGATGAGACAGGGGTCTCAGGTTCTGCCACTGGGCCTTCAGTCAAGGTTTTCCCTATGAAACTAATCTTAGGGTCTACCTCAACATCCAGTTGACCGATGACATTACCTGATTGCCTAAGTCTCCTTCTTAGAGTGAACTCTGCAAGGATTCTATCTTGGATTCTTTGAGCCAATCTGTCAGCTTGTCTTGAATTGCTTGGATTGACAAGTGGCATGTTGACTAGATCCAATCTTTCATAGAAGTTGAGGCTTTGAAAATCAAACACCTCTTGTTGCCCTTGAACTCTGTGAAGGATAAGGGCTCTTCTGTCAGCATCATACCTCCACCTTATGATGTAGTTTGAAGTTCCTTGTGGTGGAGATGAGACAGCCCTTGGTATACCTTCCTCAAAGAGAGTCCTGATGATAGAGTCTATAGAGTCCACATTAATGTGAACTTGAGGAAGTTGCTGAGAATGCACAACAGCAAGTGAGGATGGTGAGTCCTCTATGTCCATTCTCTGTGAAGAACTCCCAGGTTCTGTGGTTGTAATAACTTTCTCCCCCTTTTTGGTAGCATCACCCACTTGCATAGGTGAGCTGGAGGATAAGTCAAGCACTTCCACAGGTTCTTGTGTTCCTGGTTGAGCTCTCCTTAAAGGTCTCCTAGCTAGTTTTTCCTTTAGATATGAAATCTGAAGTTGCTGATCATTGACCCTGTTTTGTAAGGTAGTCACCTGAGATTCCAGGTGACTAACCTTAGAGACTAAATAGGAGCATGTTTTTGACAGTTTCTGCACCTTTAGTCTCAAATTCCCCTCTTCTTCATTAGAAGAATCATTGGGGGATGAGATGATTGGACCAAAGTCCTCTCTCTCACCACCAGCTTGAGGTTCTTGGCTGCTAGTTTTCCTCTGCTCACTAGCAATCTCAATTGAGATGCCAGTGGGCTGAGTTGCCATGGTTGAGGTCTTAATGATGTAATCACTTTCAAAAGTGAGAGCCTCTTCCATATGGACATCCTGAACATGTTCAGAAGTGTCCACCTCAGTAACAGGTGACTGATGTGGGATGGACTGAGGAGAATCAGAGGTACTCATCTCTCTTTGAGTAGGGGAGGAGAAGAGAGACTCATGGTACTCACTGAATCCTAAGTCTTCATCACTATAGAAGGATAGGTTGGGAATTGGTTGGTTTAGATCTAAAGGCTGGGGATGGTAACTGTCCCCTAAAGGTTGTTCACTTGAGTGTTGAGACTCAGAGTGAAGGCTTAAGGCTGTTGGGCTTGTGAGCTCATCAGGGTGAGCATGAGGAACCTCAGCCCTGATAGGTGAAGAAATGGGAGTGGTTTGCTCCTCAAGGGAAGTGGGAGCTCTAGTGTCCACTTCCTCCTGTAAGGTTGAGTATATGGGGACCTGCATAGACTCAATAGCCTGAGCAGGGGTTCGTTTGGATTTTCTTTGGTAGGTAAGGGTGATTTGTGGTATTTTTAGTGGCAAAGAAAAAGAAGGTGTGGGTTCAACACTAGCTTGTGTTGCTAGGTTGTCACCTTGAGCAATGAGCTCTAACATTTTTGGGACTAGGGCTGTTTCTACCCCTGAGAAGCCTACAGTTGGCTTCTTTATAATTTTAAAGATGTCGGGATTCATCTGTCCCAATTTAAGAATATTATTTGTTTCCCTCAACTGTGAGCCCAGTTCACAGTTGAGAATGTGTTGAACATATCTAGGAAACATGTAATACTCTAAGGAGTCCAAGTTTGCAAGTAAATTAGTATAAACAAATTGAGAATACCTGAACTTGACCCCCTGAACCATTCCATGAACTATAAAGGAGAGATCCTCAGGAATCTGGTCCCATCCACCATGCTTGTTTGATAAGCTGTGGATAACCACATGGAGCAGGTATTTCCACTGGGATGAGACCTTCCCTTTCCTGAAGGTCTTTACAGAGAAATCTCCCTCATAGCCCATCTGCTCAAAGGAATGATTAACAGCTTCCTTTGGGAAGGACAACTCACCTTCTTCATCATCCAACTGCAAATGATGGTTAATGATGGCCGGAGTGATGAAGATTGTCCACCCTTGCACTGTGGCAGACAGAGTCTTCTCCCCATCCATAATGACCTCTTGGCAGGTCTTCCAGAATTCAAGCAAGTGATCCTCATACAGAGTAGGATCAATGGTCAGGGAGGTGAAATAGTTGGATAGAGTTAAGAATTGGCAAATCTCTGAGAAACTTGCATCTTTCTCAGAGCTTAACAGAGCAACTTGATTGTGTTGCCTGTGAAGTTGCATGGAGAAATCTGGGTTATTTCTGCGGTTAAGGTTGGCCATTTCAGAAGCTTAAGAGTGAAGAAAGGTAGAAAGCAAAGGCGGTTTAGAGAATTTGGTTAGAGGAATAGTGGAAATGAGGAAGATAGTGAGAAAGAGGGGGAACCGTTGGGTATTTATGTGAAAAGGGATTTGAACCAAAGTTAATGAAAGAGGATAAACTTTGAAATCCGGAAGTCGGTCCCACCTCTGAAAAAGTAGTTTACTTTTGCTCAAAAAGTAGTTTTCTTGGAATTCGAAAAGCTTCCGAAGGTAATTTGTCTTCGGAAGTTTTAAAGAAAAAGCTTCCGAAGCTAAAATGGCTTCGGAAGATTTTCCTGAGAGTCTTGATAATTTATGCTTCGGAAGAGAAATAAACACTTGGATGCTTTGTATAAGAATCAACAAAGCTTCCGAGAGTTAATTTTGCTTTGGAAGGAAAAAGTCCTTTAAAAACAAATAAGTGTCTGAGATAAGAATTTAAGCTTCGGAAGATAGATTTAGACTTCTTCCGAAGGTAAAATTTCTTAGACAGTTATTTATTTTGAAGACATGATTTTCTTCCGAAAATAAAATTTTATCTTCCGAAGTATCAAAAAATTTTCAAGAATCTAAGGAAAGTCCTCAAAAAGAATTTTACATCCAAAGAAGACATGAGCTTATGAAAGTGATGAACTAGACAACTTAGGACACACATATTTTAAGAAGAAATAATTAGAATTAGTTTTAAGAAAAAGTCTACTCAAAGTTAATCATCCCAATAGCTGATATCAGATATTTAAATCTCTGTTCATCAAAAGCTTTTGTAAACAGATCAGCATATTGTTCATCTGTATGAACTTTGACTAGTTTAATTAATCCCTTTTTATAGTTATCTCTTATTAAATGATACCTGATGTTGATGTGTTTGGTCCTCTAGTGCTGCACAGGATTCTCAGTGATAGAGATAGCACTATTGTTGTCTATGTGGATAGGAGTCTCCTTGAAGTTGAATCCATAGTCCAGCATCTGATTTTGAATCCAAAGCACTTGAGCACAGTAGCTTGCAGCAGCAATGTATTCAGCCTCAGCAGTTGATGCAGACACACAGGATTGTTTCTTGCATTGCCATGAGACAACCCTTCCACCAAGGAATTGACATCCCCCAGATGTAGACTTTGCAGTCATGTTGCAACCACCATAATCACTATCTGTATAAGCATACAGATTGAAGTCAGAATTCTTTGGATACCATAAACCAAGTGTTGAAGCACCTTTGAGGTATCTTAGAATCCTTTTGACAGTGATTAAGTGAGACATCTTAGGGTTGGCTTGATATCTTGCACAAATACATGTAGCAAACATGATATCAGGCCTGCTAGCTGTAAGATACATAAGAGACCCAATCATAGCCCTGTATAAATGTTCATCTACACACTCCCCCTCAAGATCAGGTCCAAGGGAGTGGTTTCTGGCTATGGGTGTCTTAGCAATCTTACAATCAGTCATGTTGAACCTCTTGAGTATGTCCTGAACATACTTTGACTGACTTATGAAGATGCCATCTTCAACTTGCTTCACTTGAATTCCCAGAAAGAAATTGAGTTCTCCCATTGCACTCATTTCAAATCTGTCCTTCATCAGCTTCTCAAAGTCTTTGCAGAGCTTTGGATTAGTTGAACCAAAGATGATGTCATCTACATATACTTGAACTAGCAATAAGTCATTTCCCTGTCCTTTGATGAAGAGAGTTCCATCTATAGTACCTCTCCTGTATCCATGTTTACAAAGATACTCAGATAGTGTCTCATACCACTTTCTTGGTGCCTGATGCAGCCCATAAAGAGCTTTGTCAAGCTTGCAGACATAATCAGGATGATCAGGGTCTACAAAACCAGGTGGCTGTTTGACATAAACCTCTTCATCAATCACTCCATATAAGAAAGCACACTTTACATCAAGTTGGAAGACCTTGAAGTTCTTGGATGCAGCAAATGCCAGGAATATCCTAACAGCTTCTAATCTTGCCACAGGAGCAAAGACATCAGTGTAGTCAATCCCTTCTTCTTGTGTGTATCCTTGAACAACTAGTCTTGCCTTGTTCTTGATGATGATTCCTCTATCATCCTTCTTATTCCTAAAAACCCATTTGGTTCCAATGGTAGTCTTCCCATGAGGAAGAGGACAAAGGTTCCAAACTTTCTGCCTTTTGAATTGAAGCAGCTCTTGTTGCATAGCTTCAACCCAACTTCCATCCTTTAGAGCTTCATCAACTTTCTTTGGCTCTATCTGAGATAAGAAACAAGAGTGAAGACAAACATTTGCTTCATGGGTTTGTCCTCTTGTTCTTACCCCTGTGACAACATCTCCAATGATGTTTGTGGTGGGGTGAGACTTGTGGATCCTTAGCTGAGGGATCACAGCAAGTTGCTGAGAAAGATCCAAATTTGAGAAATTTAGATCTGGCATAGATGATTCACCCTTCACATTATCACACTTATCAAGATTAACTTGATCCAATGAGTGTGTGATATCATTGATGTTGTCATCTATGGTGTGGTTATTAGCATCAAGGAATTCCTGATCACTATCACCATCACCATTGTTGTCTTCTACAATTGAGGTATCTTTATCTGGTTGAGGAGCCTCTGAGCTGGAATTTGAAGGCATACCAGATGTATCAGCTGAATTTGTCATTGTAGTGCTGATAGAGACCTCATTTGCTGAAGTAGTTCCAACTGGAGCTGAAGATGTATGAGTTGAGGGTCTTCCTAGCTCAAATCTTGGATCAGGATCACCTGTATTTAGATTTTCTGCAAATCCTGAAACATTCTCACAAGATTTGTTAAAACAGTTGGTAACCAAATCAAGATCAAATAGCCAATCAGGACCAGAACCAGCCACACAGGGTGTGTGTTCATTGAAAGTCACATTGGCTGACTCCTCAACAATTCTAGTTCTGAGATTGTATACTCTATAAGCCTTAGCTTGGGAAGAGTATCCAATGAAATGTCCATCATCTGATTTCTCAGCAAACTTGGCAATTTGATCCTTGGTATTCAAGATGGTGCAGGGACATCCAAATGACCTGAGAAAACCAATGAAAGGTTTTCTCTTGTGCCAAAGTTCATAAGGAGTCTTACCATGTGTCTTAACTACTAAAACTCTGTTTTGCACATAGCAAGCAGTATTAACTGCCTCTGCCCAGAAGGTGATGGGCAGTTTAGAGTCAGACAACATAGTTCTTGCAGCTTCAATAAGTGTCCTGTTTCTCCTCTCAGCAACTCCGTTTTGCTGAGGGGTCCTGGGAGCACTATATTGTCTTGTAATACCTTTTTCATCACAAAATGTATCAAGGATTTGGTTTTTGAATTCAGTTCCTTGATCACATCTTATGGTTTTGACCTTGTGATCACTTTGATTCTCAACTTTTAAGATGAAATTCTTCAGAATCTCAAGGGTTTCATCCTTAGTTCTAAGAAAGAAAACCCAAGTGAATCTTGTAAAATCATCTGTGATCACTAAACAATAAGAGGTCCTTCCTAGACTCATTACACTGGTGGGGCCAAAGAGATCCATATGTAACAAGTGTAGGGGAGTAGTGATGGAGTTTCTTTCCTTAGGCTTGTGAGATACCTTATGTTGCTTCCCTTTCAGGCATGCAACACAATGATCATCACTTGTAAACTCTTTCTTTGGCATTCCAGTTACCAAATCATGTTTAATTAGCTTATTTATGTTCTTAAAGTTTACATGGCACATTCTTTTATGCCATAGGAAAGACTCATCACTATTTGCTTTAGATAGAAAGCATGAAACTTCTCCAGAGGGAGATGTTTCTTGCAAATCCATCTTGTACATGTTCCCTTTCCTGGGGGCTCTGAGCAGGATATGCTCATGAGGAATGACCACTCCAGGCTTGAGAACAATGCACTCATGCTCAGTAAAGAGCATGTTATGACTCTGATCACAAAATTGGGATACACTCAGAAGATTGTACCCAAGCTCCTTAACAAAGTTTACCTTCTCAATGCTGAGCTTACCATTTGTGACCTTGCCCCTTCCTGAAATGTAACCACCTTCATCTCCTCCAAAAGCAACTGGTCCTCCATCTATTCCCTCAAAATTATGGAGTAGAGACCTATTGCCTGTCATGTGCCTGGAACAGCCACTGTCAATTATCCAGACATTTCTGCTTGTCTTGAGCTGTTCCTGCACAAAGAGAATGATTAGTTACATTTGGAAACCCAAGCCTTACTTGTCTTGGGCTCACTAAGTGTAAAGGAAGGTAATGCAACAGTAATAGATCCTATGGTTGTACTATGGGGATCTTCAGCTGTTGTTGATGGAGAAACTTCAGTCATTTGGTCTTTCTTAGACTTCCACACCACCTTTGGAGTCTTGGACTTGACCTTCAAAACCTTAGAAGCTTTTGGGACTTCACAAGTTTTGATGACTGAACCTTCGGAAGATTCTACAGTCACTGCAGCAGACTTCAGTGCTTCGGAAGAACTCCTTTCTTCCGAGACCAATTTTACTTCCGAAGGTAATTTTCCATTTACCTTCTTCTTTGATTTGGAGCTTCCGAAGGAAACAGACTTTCCTTCCGAAGCTTGAATCTTCTTGAGACTCTTTGAAGTCTTTGTATTGGTCATGTGGATAGTACTTTTAGGATTGTATGGGCAATTCTTAGCAATGTGAGAGGTACTTTCACACATGACACATAACATTTTCTTCTTCAAAGGAGTCTCCTTATGAGAGCAAGACTGGCTTTGGTCACATCCCTTCTCCACCTTCATCTTGGTAGATGCTGAGACAGTTCTTTTGGGCTGTGAACTGTTCTTGGAGTTTGATGGTCCAGGCTGTGCAGCAGTGGTACACAGCAGCTCAGTCTTCTTCTTTGTACTGAGATGATTTGAACAAGAACCAGGACTCTTAGCTGAGGAGTCTTGGTTGATGTCTTTAGTCCTAACTACTTTGAAACCCGCAGAGATAAAAACTTGTTTCTGCTTAGCATCAAAAGTAGCCTTGATCTCTTGAGCCTTCTTTGCTTTCCTTTTGCTCTTCCTGATCAAGTTCTTTCTCTTGGACTTGGTCATCACAGTATATTTCTTCTCCTCAGAAGGATAGTGGCCCTTGGTAGAATCCTCTTCTTCACTCTTCTCAGAGGAATTCTTCACTATCACTTCTTCATCTTCCTCACTTATAGGATCTATGAGAGGAAGCTCATCTTCACAAGTTTCACACCTAGGAGATCTTACAGACAAGATTGTGTGTGGAGGAGCTATCTCATTTGATCCCAGTCCCTGTCTATTTTGATAGCACACTTTGTTGTGTAGGGATGAGGATATCATGTTCTTGAAGGTCTCTTCTTCAAGAACACTCTTCTCTGCCTTGGCTTTGCTGATCACAAGCTCAGCCTGGCACTCAGTCAACTTAGTTATGAGATCATGGATCTGAGTTCTAAAATCTGTATGTTCATGTTTTAGTACTGAAATGGTTTTCTCCAAGTCCTCTATCTTTAACTTGTAATCATTTTCAGACTTTCTAAAATCAGATTTTAATATGTTCAATGACTCAAGATCAGATCTCATCTCTAAGTTGTAGGACCTGTATCTATTTATTTTGGCAATGCATTCAGGAGTACAGAGATGTTCCAATACCTTGGCTTCATCATGGTCAGCCATCAGTGCTTGGTTTGGAGAAACATCTTCCACCTGAAAGCTCCAGTCAAAGCCACCCTCTTCAACAACAACAGTAGCATGTTGCTTTGGCTTCTCATTCTGAGGGGCTTTGTCAGTGTAGTTTGGTCTGGCTTGTGTTTGGCCCCCATTTGTTTTAGGTGCCTTACACTCTCTAGCAAAGTGGCCCATAAGGTTACAGTTGTAACACTTAACTTTGCTTTTATCCAGCCCAAACTACTAGTAGCATTGCTTGGAAACCTTCTTCCTGTTCTCTTGTAGAACTTCTTGGCTCTGTGAGTGAGGAGAGCCATCTGCTGAACTATCTCCATGTATTCCAGATCATCTGGATGAATACAGTCCAGGTCTTCAAGAGTGAAGAGAGAGTTCCCACAGCTTTCATCAGAAGACACAAAGGCTTGAGAAGAACTTGTCTCTTGGAATGGGCTTCCTTGAGTAAAGTTCTCCCTGGGTGTCTCCGGGAAGGTGATGAAAGGACCCTTTGGTGAGTTGTCAGGATAGCATATGAGATGATGTTGGGGTTCTATGCTATCCCTTTCAACCACATGAAGGGCTGAACCCATTTGATTGTTGGAGTTGCCAGATGAACCTTGCATGTTCATCTCCATCTGGTATCCACTGAGAATCCCATATAACTCTGTCAGAGTAAGAGTTTTGAGGTTCTCAGTACTCTTGATCACCACACAGTAGTGTGTCCATTGCATAGGAAGTGAGGACATAAACTTCCTTACAATGTCCCTGTTCTCAAGAGGAACTCCTCCATCCACTAGGGTATCCACTATCTCAACATACCTGAAGTATTGTTGAGTTATGGTTTCACCTGCTTTAAAGGTGAAGTTTTCAAACTGCTACTTCAGGAGATCCTTCTTGTTCTCCTTGGCTTCAGAGGAGCCTTCATACATCAGCTTCAGTGCATCCCACAACTGTTTAGCTGTTTTACACTTCTTAAAGCCTCTGTATACAGAGTTTGGAAGAGCAGTCTGAAAAGCAGTCATGGCCTTCCTATCGATCTCTACTCTTTTTCTATCTTCATCAGAGTAGTTGGCCACATCTTTTGGAATCATACCAGCACCAGTAGCAGAAGGAGTGCTGGGTATGAAAGGTCCATTCTCAATAGATTCCCACATTCTTGAATCAAGAGACCTGATGAAACCTTCCATTCTCATACACCAGGTGTCAAAATCATCAAGAGTGATCAGTGGGGATTTGTTCATGGTTCCAGTCTCCATATCAGTCTTTGATATGGATGCCATTTGGAGAGTTTAGTTTTTGTGTGTGTGAGGGATCTTAAGATGGTGAGATCTTATATCAAGAGCCTGGAATGCTCTGATACCAATTGTAGGACCGTTTAAGGGCTTGAACAAATTACAACACAACAACACAATGAGGAGAGTAACTAAACTTTGATAAAACAGTGAACTGGATTAACCAAGTATGATACTAAGAACACAAGTAAACTAAAGAGACAGAACAAGAGTTGGGTTTCAAGGAGGCAGTATATTGCTTTCTCAAGTTCTTTTACAAGTGTTACAAAGCAAAAAGAAAGATACAAGAACTTGGAATACTTATACTACAACCTACAGCCGGCTATACTTTGAAAGCCAGCTGGATACAATTGACTAGACACTAACAAAATCAATTGTAGGATCAAAAGGCATATCTGCCTTTTGACCTTGTGACTATGACATGCCATAGCTCACATCCTTATCTATTACAAAAAGGATAAAGTACATAAAGTAGAAAGTTACAGACTCAAGACCTCAATGTACAGTTACCAAAAGCATGGACCTTTTCACCAACTCATGTAAGTTGGTGACTTTACAGAGATGTAGCGGAAAGGTGCTTTATGGAACAGTACATCAGATAAAGCATGTGTACTAAAAGTCTTCGGAAGAAATCTGTCTTCATAGGTTGAAGCTTCGGAAGACTTTGTCTTTGAGGCTTCGGAAGACTTCATGTTTGGCTTCGGAAGATATTGGTCTTGGCTTCGGAAGATTTTACACTTAGAGTATTTTCTAGTGTGTTGTGTAAAACTTCCGAAGTATTCTTTACTTCAGTACTTAGTGCATGTTGCAGAGACGTATTGGATGTTTTGGGTTGCATCAGACTTAAGGAATCCTTACACATATTTCAAGAGACAAGCACATCTCAAGACTTTGTGTTTGTTGATGAAATCTGTGGCAACTTTCTCTTCACCCTTGAAAACTTGGATTGCATCCATCCAGATGATCTGAAGTATATGGAGATAGTCCAACTAATGGTTTTCCTCACTTATAGAGGCAAGAAGTTCTACAAAACAAGCGGAAGAAAGTTTCCCAACAATGTAACAAGTGTAAAGTTTGGATTGGATAAAAGCAAAGTGAAGTTGCAGGATCGTTTAAGGGTTGGTCACTTACAACACAACACACAATGAGGAGAGTGTTATAAAACACTTAACAGATCAAATAGGAAACTGGGAACAATATGGTTTGATACTAAAAACACAAGCAAGTATGAGACAGAATAAGAACAAACAACACAAGGATATTGGTTTTCAAGAATGCTGTATATTGCTCTCAAGTTCTTTACAAGTGTTACAAAGCATGAAGAAAGATACAAAGACCTGAGATACTTTATACATCCTACAGTCGGCCATGCTTAGAAAGCCAGCTGGAAACATTTGATCTAGACAACAACAAAATCAAATGTAGAGTCAAAAGGCAGATTGCTTTTTGACTAGTGACTATGACATGCCATAGCTCACATCCTAATATATTACAAAAAGACTAAAAGTACATAATGTAGAAAGCAACAGATTCAAGACCTCAATATACAGTTGCCAAAAGCATGGACCTTTTCATCAACTCATGTAAATTGGTGAGTAATCGGAGTTGCAGCGGAAAGTGGTCCAGCTTTATGGAAAAGTACATCAGATAAAACATGTGTTAAAAGTCTTTGGAAGAAATCAGTCTTCACTTATTGGCTTTGGAAGACTTCAATTTTGGCTTTGGAAGATGTTGGTGTTGGCTTCGGAAGATTTTACACTTAGAATAATTTTGATGCAGGGTGTAAAACTTCCGAAGCATTTCTACTTTGCCCTTAAGTGCATGCATGTAGGAGAGACTTTGAATATTTTAGGTGTATCAGCCTTACATGAAACCTTACAAGCTCCCCCTAGGCTGATGCTACCAAAACATTTGAAGACCTTAGGTGTTGATAGTCCTCATCATGATGATGACCATACCATTATTCATTAGATGGTCAGGATCACTCAGACTTTCAAAGTGTCTTCTCATCTCAAAGAGATCATGTAATGGTAGGTTGAACATGTCCTTCCATGTGTAGACATCTTCAATACCTTGATCTTAGATTACATGTCATCTTTCTAGATTAGTAGTGAAGGTCCAGGATAAATGGGTCTTCCTAATGCAAGAGGAGTTGCTTGGATTGGAGTTGTTTGAGCTTCCTCTTGTTGCACTTCCTCAGGATGTTCTGACTCATCCTGAGGTTTAGAGGTGGATGACTTGGATTTCTTCTTTGACTTCTCCTTTCTAGCCATCCTTTTCTTCCTCTTTGGAAATTCAACTGAGAAGACTGACCTTCAGCACCTTGTTGTTCAGTTTTGTCTTTCTCAGTTGGGTCTACTTCCCTTATAGGTTCAGAAGGAGAGGGAGTTTGACCCTGCTGTGGATCAGAAGATGAAGCTTGCTGAGGTTCAGCAGGAGGTCCAGGTTGTGTTGTATCAAATTGTTCAGCCTTAACCTCTACTTCTTGAGGGGCTTGACTTGGTGGAGAGTGTAAGTTAATAAGCTCTCCTCTTTTGATCTTCTGCTTGATCACCCTTATATGCTCATCCATGGTGGATAGAAACATTGGGCCAAGTCTCCTTCCAGAGAATCCATACAGCTTCAAGAAGCTCATCATCCTCTGCCTATCAGCAGACTTCTTTTGATTCTTTTGGATTATGGCTCTTGACTTGGCTGTTTCTTTCCTTATTTTTCTCTTTGTAGTCTTTTGTTCTTTGAGTACTTGAAGTTCAAGTTGTTTGAGATCTCAAACTCAATATACTCAAAGGACAAGGGAAGAAGTGCAGCTGGCTGGTAGAGTCCTGTGGCAGTCAGGTAACTGATCAGGTTTTGCCTATCAACTTCTTTATCTACCTGAGGTTGTGGAGTTGCCAGAGTCTCTTCCACGGGACTTTCTTGAACTAGGGAGAGGGTAGGAACATGTTTGTACAGTCTTTTCTGTCTTTTTACTTCTTTGATCTGGAGGAGCAACCTTGCATCCTCTGCTTCCTTCCTCTCTCTAGACATTTCCATGTCTGTCACTTCATTCAGTTCTTCTAAGGGGAGAGAAATGATCTCATCAATGTCATAGTTCCTGGTCTGTAAGTAAGGAATCCAAACTGCCCTTAACTCATCATCTTGAGTGTTTAGTCTGGGGGCAGCCCTGATTGTAGCTTCCATGAAGCCTAAAGACCTAGTGGAACTTTCTCCCCTTAGCTTCCTCTTCCTCTCTCTCTCCTCCTCCTCCTCAATCTCCTCAGGAGTCATTATCCTTTTCCCTTTGTCACTCACAGACCTTTATGACTCAGGGTGGAGAGAGCTTTGGCCTTTATTGCTTGGAGTAGCTTGCATGCTCTGGCCAGAGCGAGCTTGTAATACACCTTTACCAGCAGGTGTTTCACTGAGGGGATGGATTGTTGAAGTAGTTATAGTTGTGATAATGCTCTCAGGCTCTCTCATAGGGCCTTCAGTCAAGATTTTCCCTTTGAAGCTAATCTTAGGGTCTGCCTCAACATCCAGTTGACCAATGACATTACCTTATTGCCTTTGTCTTCTTCTTGAGTTGAACTCTTCAATAATCATGTCCTAAATCCTTTGAGCCAGCCTGTCAGCTTGCTTAGATTGGCTTGGATTGGCAAGTGGCATGTTGACCAGATCAAGACCTTCATAGTATTTCAAGTTCTGATAGTTGAAACTTCTTGTTGTCCTTGAACTCTTTGAAGTATGAGGGCTCTTCTATCAACATCATACCTCCACCCTAAAATGTTGTTTGATGATCCTTGGGGTGGGGTTGACATAGCCCTTGGAATACCCTCCTCAAAGATACGCTGAATGAGTGAGTCTAGTGAATCCACATCAATGTGAACTTGAGAAGGTTGCTGAGTATGGACAAGTGCAAGTGAAGAGGGTGAGTCCTCAATGTCCATACCCTGTGAAGAACTCCCAGGTTCTATGATTGCTATGACTTTCTCCCTTTTTTTAATAGCATCACCCTTTTTCATAGGTGAGCTAGGAGTTAGGTCAATCACATTCACAGGTTCTTATGTTCCTGGATGAGCTCTCCTTAAAGGTCTCCTAGCTAGTTTCTCCTTAAGATAAGATATCTCAAGTTGCTAATCATTGACCCTGTTTTGTAATGTAGTCACTTGAGATTCCAGATGACTAACCTTAGAGACTAAAAAGGAGCATGTTTGTGATAATTTCTGCACCATTAGTCTCATGTTCCCCTCGTTTTCATCAGAAGAATGATTGGGGGATGAGAGAATTGGACCAAAGTCTTCGTTCTCACCACCAGCATGATGTTCTTGGCTACTGGATTTCCCCTACTCATTGACAACTTCAAATGAAGTGTCAATGGGCTGAGTTGCCATGGTTGAGGTCTTAATGATGTAATCACTTGCAAAAATGAGAGCCTTTTTCATATGGACCTCCTGAACAGGTTCAAGGAGATCCTCCTTAGTGATGGGAAATGATATGGGCTAGACAAGCGAGAGGCAGGAGCACTCATCTCTTTTTGAGTAAGGGAGGAGTAGTGAGACTCATGGTACTCACTGAATCCCATCTCTTCATCATCAAAGAATTCTAGGTTGGGAATTGGTTGATTGAGATCAAGAGGCTGGGGATGGTAACTTTCCCCTGAAGGTTGTTCACTTGAGTGTTGAGAATCAGAGTGACTGCTTAAGGTTGATTGGCTAATAAGCTCATCAGGCTGAGCATGAGGAACCTCAGCACTGATTCTTGATGAGATGAGAGTGGTTCGCTCCTCAGGAGAAGTGGGAGCTCTAGTGTCCACCTCTTCCTGTATGGGTGATGATATGGGGGCCTGTACAAGCTTAATAGCTTGAGTAGGGATTCGTTTGGATTTTCTTTTGTAGGTGAGGAGGATTTGTGGTTGTCTTTTGGGTTGTGAAGTAGAAGGTGTGGGTTCAACACTATCTTGTGTTGCTAGGTTGTCACCTTGAGCAATGAGCTCTAAAATATTTGGGACAAGGGCTGTTTCTAACCCAGAGAAGCCAATAGTTGGCTTTTTCATTATCTTAAAGATGTCGGGCTTGATCTGTCCCAATTTATGAATATTACATGTTTCCCTTAACTGTGAGCCCAATTCACAGTTGAGAATGTATAGAACATATCTAGGAAACATATAATACTCTAAGGAGACCAAATTTGCAAGTAAATTTGTGTAAACAAATTGAGAGTACCTGAACTTGACCCTTTTGACCATTCTATGAACTATGAAAGAGAGATTCTCAGGAATCTGGTCCCATCCCTCATGCTTGTTGGACAAGCTGTGGATGACCACATGGAGTAGATACTTCCACTGGGATGAGACCTTCCCATTCCATCTGCTCAAAGAAGCAGTTTACAGCTTCCTTAGGAAAAGGTAATTCACCTTCCTCATCATCCAGCTGAAGATGAGTGTTGATGATGTCTGGAGTGATGAAGATTGTCCTCCCCTGCACTGTGGCAGACACTGCCTTCTCCCCATCCATAATGACCTCTTGGCAGGTCTTCCAAAATTCTAACAGATGATCCTCATAGAGTGGAGGATCAATGGTTAGGGAGGTGAAATAGTTAGACAAAGAAAGAAAATGGCAGACCTCTGAGAAACTTGGATCTTTCTTAGAGTCCAACAGAGCAACCTCATTGTGTTGCCTGTGGAGTTGCATGGAAAAATCTGGGTTGTTTCTACGGTTGAGGTTAGCCATTTAAGACAGCTTAGTGGTGAAGGAATATAAGAACAAAGGCAGTTTGTGGGTGAATTTAGGTTTTTGGAAATAGTTCAGATGAAGAAGAGAGTGAAAGAGGGGGGAACCGTTAGGTATATATATGGTTGGATGTGAGACAAAGTTAATGAAAGAGGATAAACTTTGAAATCCGGATGTCGGTCCCACCTCTAAAAAAGTGCCCAAAAAGGTAGTTTTCTTGGAAGTCTAAATTCTTCCAAAGGTAATTTTACTTCGGAAGTTTTGATGAAAAGCTCCCGAAGCCAAGATGACTTCGGAAGATATTCCAAAGAGTTTAGAAGATTTTGCTTCGGAAGAAATTTATACTTGGAGAATTTTATTATAAGAGGGATAAAATTTCCGAGACTAAATTTTCTTTTCGGAAGAAAATTGTTCTTCAAATACATACTAGTACTCAAGATAAATTTAAGCTTCGGAAGATATTTCATAAATCTCTTCCGAAGGTAAATTTTCTAAAGATGTTATTTGTTTTCAAAGACATAAGTTTCTTCCGAAAGTACATATCTTCCGAAGGATAAAATATTCAAAAATCTAAGGAATGTCTTTTAAAACGATTTCTCTTCCAGAGTAAACAAGGGCTTATGAAGATGATAAAGTAGACAACTTAGGACACACAGGTTTTAGAAATAATATGAGTTAGTTTTAAGAAAAGCTACTCAAAGTTAATCATCCCAATAGCTGATATAAGATATTTAAATCTCTACTCATCAAAAGCATTGGTGAACAAATCAGCATATTGTTCATTTATGTTAACTTTGACTACTTTGATTAATCCATTTTCAAAGTTATCTCTAATCAAATGATACTTGTATTGATGTGTTTTGTCCTTAAGTGGTGCACAAGATTCTCTGTAATAGAGATAGCATTGTTGTTGTCTATGTGGATGGGAGTCTCTTTGAAGTTAAATCCATAGTCCAGCATCTGATTCTGAATCCAAAGCACTTGAGCACAGCAGCCTGCAGCAGCAATGTATTCAGCTTCAGCAGTTGATGCAGATACACTAGATTGCTTCTTGCATTGCCATGAGACTATCCTTCCACCAAGAAACTAACATCCCCTTGATGTAGACTATGCAGTCATATTGCAGCCACCATAATCATTATCTGTATATGCATACAGATTGAAGTCAGAATTCTTTGGAAACCAAAGGTCAAGTGTTGAAGTACCTTTGAGATATCTTAGAATTCTTTTGACAGTGACCAGGTGTGACATCTTGGGTTTGGTTTGTTATCTAGCATAAATACATGTGGCAAACATGATATCAGGCCTGCTAGCTGTGAGGTACATAAGAGACCCAATCATAGCCCTATAAAGATGTTCATCCATACACTCCTCCACAAGATCAGGTCCAAGGGAGTGGTTTCTGGCTATGGGTGTCTTAGCAACCTTACAGTCAGTCGCGTTAAATCTTGTAAGTATGTCTTGTACATACTTTGACTGACTTATGAAGTTGCCACTATCAACCTGCTTCACTTGAATTCCTGTAAAGAAATTGAGTTCTCTTATTGCACTTATTTCAAATCTATTCTTCATCAGCTTCTCAAAGTCTTTGCAGAGCTTTGGATTGGTTGACCCAAAAATAATGTCATCTACATATACTTGGACTAGCATTAAGTCATTTCCTGTTCCTTTAATGAAAAGAGTTCCATCTATAGTACCCTTTTTGTATCCATGTGACAGAGATACTGAGATAGAGTCTCATACCACTTCCTTGGAGCTTGGTGCAGCCCATAAAGAGCTTATCAAGCTTGCAAACATAATCAGGACGATCAGGATCTGCAAACCCAGGTGTTGTTTGACATACACCTCTTCATCAATCAGCCCATAAAGAAAAGCACATTTGACATCAAGTTGGTAGACCTTGAAAACCACAGGAGAAAAGACATCTGTGTAGTCAATTCCTTCTTCTTGTGTGTATCCTTGAACAACTAGTCTAGCCTTGTTTTTTATGACAAGTCCTCTATCGTCCTTTTTATTCCTAAACACCCATTTGGTTCCTATGGTAGTCTTCCCTTGAGGAAGAGGACATAAGTTCCAAACCTTTTGCCTTTTGAATTGAAGCAGCTCCTCTTGCATAGCTTCAACCTAACTTCCATCCGTTAAAGCCTCATCAACTTTCTTTGGCTTTATCTGGATAGAAAACAAGAGTGGAGACAAACATTTGCAACATGAGTTTGTCCTCTTGTCCTTACCCCTATGTCAACATTTCCAATGATGTTTGTGGTGGGTGAGACTTTTAAATCCTTAGTTGAGGGATTATAGCAAGTTGTTTGGAGAGATCTAAATTAGAGAAATTTAGATCAGGCATTGAGGTTTCTCCCACCACGTCAGCACCCTTATCAAGTGTAACTTGATCCAATGAGTGTGTGACATCATTTATGTTGTCTTTAATGTAGTGGTTGTCAGCATCAAGAAACTCTTGATCACTTTCACCACCTCTATTTCCTTCCACATTTGAAGATCCTTTATTTGAGTGTTGTGCCTCTGAGATGGAATTTTAAGGCATCTCAGATGTATCAGCTGAATTTGTCATTGTTGTGCTGATAGGAACTTCATTTGCAAGGTTAGTTACAACTGGAGCTGAAGTAGTATAACTTGATGGTCTTCTTAGCTCAAATCTTGGGTCAGGATCACTTGCTGATAATATATCTGTGGATCCTGAAACACGCTCATAAGATTTGTTAAAACAGTTGGTAACTAGATCAAGATCAAATAGCCAATCAGAACCAGAACCTTTCAAACTGGGAGTGTGCTCATTGAAAGTCACATTGGCTGACTCCTCAACTACTCTAGTTATGAGATTGTATACTCTATAAGCTTTAGCTTGAGAAGAGTATCCAATAAAATATCCATCATCTGATTTCTCATCAAACTTTGCAATTTGATCCTTGGTATTCAAGATGGTGCAAGGACATCCAAATGACTTGAGAAAACCAATAAAAGGTTTCCTCTTATGCAGAGAAAACCAATAAAAGGTTTCCTCTTATGCCAAAGTTCATAAGGAGTCTTACCATGTGTCTAAACTACTAAAACTATGTTTTGCATATAGCAGGCAGTGTTCACTGCCTATGCCTAGAAGGTGATAGGCAGTTTAAAGTCAGACAACATATTTCTGCAACTTCAATTAGTGTCTTGTTTCTCCTCTTAGCAACACCATTTTGCTGAGGAGTCCTGGGAGCACTATATTGTCTTGTGATACCTATTTCATCACAACATGTATCAAGGATTTGATTCTTGAATTCAGTTCCTTGATCACATCTTATGGTTTTGACCTTGTGATCACATTAATTCTCAATCTTTAAGATGAAATTCTTCAGAATCTCAGGGGTCTCATCCTTAGTTCTAAAAAATAAGACCCAAGTCAACCTTGTAAAATCATCTGTGATCACCGAACAGTAAGAGGTCCTTCCTAGACTCATAACACTAGTGGGGCCAAAGAGATCCATATGTAATAAGTGTAGGGGAGTAGTGATGGAGTTTCTTTCCTTTGGCTTTTGAGATACCTTGTGTTGCTTCCTTTTGAGGCATGCTACACAGTGTCATCACTTGTAAACTCTTTCTTTGGCAATCCAGTTACCAAATCATTATTTATTAATTTATTCATGTTCTTAAAGTTTACATGGCACATTCTTTTATGCCGAAGGAAAAACTCATCATTATTTTCTTTTGATAGAAAGCATGAAACTTCTCCTGAGGGAGATGTTTCTTGCAAATCCATCTTGTACATGTTCTCTTTCCTGAGGGCTCTAAGAAAGATATGCTCATGAGGAATGACCACCTCGAGCCTGAGAACAATGCACTCATGCTCAGTAAAGAGCATGTTATGACTCTGATCACAAAATTAAGATACACTCAAAAGATTGTATCGAAGCTACTTGACAAAGTTTACCTTCTCAATGCTGAGCTTACCATTTGTGACCCTGCCCCTTCCAGTTATGTAACCTCCAGCATCTCCTCCAAAAGCAACTAGCCCTCCATCAAGTTTCTTAAAATTTTGGAGTAGTGACCTATTGCCTATCATGTGCCTGGAACAACCACCATCAATGATCCATATATCCATGTTTGTCTTGAGTTGTTCCTGTACAAAAGAGATGGTTAGTTACATTTAGAAACCCAAGCCTTTTTGGTCTTGGGCTTATCAAAAGAAGTTGAGGACAATGCAACAGTAATTGATCCAATTGTCATGTTTTGAGGATCATTTGCTGATGTTACTGAAGAACTTTCAGTCACTTGGTCTTTCTTTGTCTTCCACACCACCTTTGAAAGCTTAGACTTGACCTTCATCACTTTGGAAGTTTTGATAACTTTAGAAGTTTTGATGACTGGACCATCGGAAAATCTTGCTAACACTTCAACAGCCTTCAGTGCTTCGGAAGTTTTCCTTTCTTCCGAGACCAAATTTTCTTCCGAAGGCAAGTTCCCACTTGTCTTCTCCTGTACTTTGGAGCTTCCGAAAGGAAAAGTTTTTCCTTTCAAATCTTGCTTCTTCTTCAAACTCTTAGAAGCTTTTTTCTTGGTCATGTGGACAGTACTTCTTGGATTGTAGAGACAATCTTTAGCAAGATGAGAGGTACTCCCATACATAACACAGTCCATTTCCTTCTTTCTAAGAGTCTTCTTCTGGGAACAAGCCTGAACTTGATCATTTTCCTTCTCCATCTTCATCTTTGCAGATGATGTGGCAATTCTTTTAGGGTGAGAACTACCTTTGGAGCTGGATGGTTGAGGTTGTGTAGCAGTGGTACACAACTGATCAGCCTTTTTCTTGATGCTGGGATGATTTGGACATGAACTAGAACTCCTGGTACTAGAGTTCAAGTTTGTGTCTTCAGTCTTAACCACCTCAAAACCTGCAAAGATGAAGACCTGTTTCTGCATAGAGTTAAAGGTGGCCTTGATCTCTTGAGCCTTTTTGGACTTCCTCTTTGCTTTTCTGATCAAATTCTTTCTTTTTGACTTGGTCATCCCAATTTCTTTACTCTCCTAAGAAGAATAGTGACCCTTCTTAAAATGCTCTTCTTCACTCTTCTTATAGACATCCTTCACTATTTCTTCTTCATCCTCTTCACTCATGGGGTCTATGAAGGAAAACTCATCTTCACAAGTTCCACACCTAAGATATCTTACAGACAAGATTGTGTGTGGAGGAGCTATTTCACTAGATCCCAATCTTTGCTTATTCTGATAATAAACTTTTGCATGCAAGGATGAGGATATAATGTTTATGAAGGTCTCTTCTTCAATAACACATTTTTCTGCCCTGGCTTTGCTGATCACAAGTTTAGCCTGACATTCAGTCAACTTAGTTATGAGATCTTTTATCCGAGTACTGTAGTTGGTTTGTTCATGTTTAAGAGTTGAAATAGTTTTCTCTAAGTCCTCTATCTTTAGTTTGTAATCATTTCAGCTCTTTTGAAATCAGATTTTAGAATATTTAAAGACTCAAGATCAGATCTCATCTCTAAGTTGTAGGACTTGTATCTATTTACTTTAGCAATACTTTTAGGTTTACAGAGATGTTCCAAATAACTTTGCTTCATCATGGTCAGCCATAAGTGCTTGGTTTGGAGATGCGTCTTCTGCCTGAAAGCTCCAAACAAAGTCTCCTTCTTCAACAGCAACTGCAGCTTGCTGCTTTGGCTTGTCATTCTAGGTGGCTCTTTCACTGTAGTTTGGCCTAGCTTGTGTTTGGCCATCATTTGTCCTTAGTGCCTTACACTCCTTTGCAAAGTGACCCATCTTGTTACAGTTATAACACTTCATTTTGCTTTTATCCTGCCCAAACTTTTCACTGCTTGTATTACTTGGAAACTTCCTCCATGTCCTCCTGTAGAATTTCTTGTCTTTATGAGTGAGAAGAGCCATTTGCTGAACTATCTTCATGTATTCCAGATCATCTGGATGGATACAGTCCAGATCTTCAAGGGTGAAGAGAAAGTTGCATGTGCTTTCATCAGAATACACAAAGGCTTGTGAAGAGCTTGTCTCTTGGAATGGGCTTCCTTGAGTGTAGCTTTCTCTTGGTGTCTCCGGAAAGGTGATGAAAGGACCCTTTTATGAGTTGTCAGGGTAGCAGAGTAAGAGTCTTAAGGTGAAGTTTTCAAACTGCTGCTTCAGGAGATCCTTCTTGTTCTTCTTGGCTTCCGTTGACCCCTCATACATCAGCTTCAATGCATCCCATATTTGTTTAGTTGTTTTGCACTTCTTGAAGCCTATGTATATGGAGTTTGGAAGAGCAGTTTGAAGGGCTGTCATGGCTTTCTGATCAATATTTATTCTCTTTTTGTCTTCTTTAGAATAGTCAGCCACAACCTTTAAAACCATACCACCTCCAGCAGCAGCTAAAGAGGTGCTTGGTATGTGAGGCCCTAAGACAATAGATTCCCACATCCTGGAGTCGTGTGACTTGATGAACCCTTCCATTCGTTGGCACCAAGTGTCAAAGTCTTCAGGAGTGATCAGTGGGGACTTTGTCATGGTTTCAGTTTCCATATCAACTTTAGTAAGAGCTGCTATTTGATATGTTAAGTATTTTGTGTGTGTGAAGGATCTTAAGATGGTGAGATCTTACAATCAAGAGCCTGGAATGCTCTGATACCAATTGCAAGACCGTTTAAAGGATGGTCACTTACAACACAACACACAATGAGGAGAGTGTTATAGAACACTTAACAGATCAAATAGGGAACTGGGAACAATATGGTTTGATACTAAGAACACAAGCAAGTATGAGACAGAACAAGAACAACATAAGGATATTGGTTTTCAAGAATGCTATATATTGCTCTCAAGTTCTTTACAAGTGTTACAAAGCATAAATACTTGAGATACTTTATACTACATCCTACAGTCGGCCATGCTTAGAAAGTCTGCTGGAAACATTTGATCTAGACAACAACAAAATCAAATGTAGAGTCAAAAGCAGATTGCCTTTTGACTAGTGACTATGAGATGCCATAGCTCACATCCTAATATATTACAAAAAGGATAAAAGTACATAAAGTAGAAAGCAACAGACTCAAGACCTCAATGTACAGTTACCAAAAGCATGGACATTTTCACCAACTCATGTAAGTTGGTGAGTAATCAGAGTTGCAGTAGAAAGTGGTCCAGCTTTATGGAAAAGTACATTAGATAAAGCATGTGTTAAAAGTACTCGGAAAAAATCAGTCTTCACTTCTTGGCTTCGAAAGACTTTGTCTTTGAAGCTTCGGAAGACTTCACTTTTGGCTTCAGAAAATGTTGGTCTTGGCTTCGGAAGATTTTACACTTAGAATAATTTTGATGCAGGGTGTAAAACTTTATAAGCATTTCTACTTTGCACTTAAGTGCATGCATGCAGAAAAGATTTTGAATGTTTTAGGTGCATCAGCCTTACATGAAACCTTACAAACAAGTTAATTGAATGTCAGGCTGAGCTTGTGATCAACAAAGACATGACAGATAAATATGTTATTGAAAATAAAATCTTTTAAGAACAACATATTTTCATCCATGGATGTAAAGATTTTTTATCAGAACATGTAGGGATTATGTTCAAGTGAGATAGCTCATCCACATACATATCTTCATCCGTAATAATTTATTATTATTTTATATAACAATGTTATACTCGTCTTAAAGATAAAAAATGATCATGTATATAGTCTAGTTTTTATAAATAAAAAATTAATGTCTTATATAAAAGTTATGAATGTTATAAAAAATGAAGAAACTTGTAAATAGTTAATAAAAGTGTTTATTAATTTAAAATATCGTTTTAAAAACTTTTCACTATAATTTAATATGGATTTTTGATAAACAAAAAAAAAAGTTCGATCGTTAAGAGTACATATTACATTATTTAGTTTTAGAAACATTTTAATTTAAATATTTCCGGTTTAATATTTATAGTTTCAAATTAAATGTAGTTAGTCGTGTGAAACATGATTGATTTAGTTATAATTATTAATTAGTCGTCCATATATAATTTGCTGAATTGTTTATCTCTCCAAATGGTCCACATTGGCCTACACCGAAACGACAGTTGTATAGAAAGAAAGTGCGAACCACGACATCCATATTAAAAACGTTACACGTCAGCACAGGAATCCCCGCACGTCTACACACGAACGACACGGTTGCATCACATATTCACATTCCACCCGCCTTAACAAACACATATTACATACACACAAACACTGGTGGTGGTGGTGGCGGTGGTTGGTTTTGTTTGAAAGCGACGGTTACGCCAACCATAGCGACACTTTACTTTTATTCCTCCAAACTCAAAACTTCCTTACTTTCTCCCCAAACTTTTCAATTCTCATCATCATTTATCTATCCAATCCAATCTTTGGTTATTCCTTTCTTTGCTTTACAAAAACGATCCACTTTCCTCTAACAACACTTGAAAGCTACTTTTCTCCTCCGGCTCACTCATGAAGATTTTCAACTTTGTATGTTTCTTTGTCTCTCCCTCTCTCTTTTTCTCTCTCTTTGTCTCTCTCTATATACATATACATACATATGTCTGATTGTTCAAGCTGATCATCACTTGGTTTCTTCAAGGACTCATGCTGCAGACTACGTGTACCCACCGGCCGGAGGCCTTGGTGTTTGGGTTAGGGTTAGGTTTTGTGTACAATTGGTTTTGTTTCTTCAAGGACTCATGCTTGATGATCATGGTATCTATGTATTCTTTTGAAAACAGAACATGAAACCTAGCTCTGTTTCAGAAACGGACTTAGTTAGAGATGTATTATAACATGTTGATTCATATTTTCTCTGAAAATTATTGAATTATCAATATTATTATCGCAAAGAGGTTGGTTTGACTCTTAATAGTCAATACTGCATTTGTCTTGGAAACATAGTAGATGAGATGCAAGATTGGCTTAGATATTTATGGTTTTGATTTCACTTTTATTTAAATTTTCAGGTGTCTCTGTTTTCTGAACCCAAGAGTAGAACAAGTGTTGCCACTCTCATCCTCACGACATCACTAGTTTTTGGTTTTTATCTCCTTGGGACAGCATTTTTTGCAAATGACCTCAAAGTATTCTCATTTCCCTTGTCGTTGTAGATTATTTATAGGGTAATCGCATAAAAAAGTAACCAACTTTGTTCCAATGTTGTTTTTCAGCTAAGCGCTCAAACTTATTTTGTTTTAAATCCAAGGTAACCCGTTATCAAGTAAAAACAAAAGTTATGAACATCATGTTATGCTGACATGGCAGGAGTTTGTGTGTTTTTATGGGTGAAAACAAAGATAGTTACTTGTACTAGAAAATGGACGAACTTGGTTATCTTTTTATGCAATTAACCATCTATTTATTTGTTATTGTTTAATTTATCAAAGACTTGTAATGTAATCTGCCATGATAGATTCCACAAAGATCAGAAATGGAGTTGAAGGATTCAGAAGAATGCAAGGTTTTTATCCTTTAAATATAAATTATAAATAGCTTCGAGCTTGCTTAAGGCCTTTACTTTACAGTCTCCCATTTGTTTTAGAGCCTATGCAGGCCTCCAGGCAGCGAAGTGTTGCCAGAAGGAATTCTTGCCAAAACGTCTAATCTGGATATGCGCCCTTTATGGGGTTCTTTCGATGATAATGTGAGTTACCCAACTGGTTTTTAATACTTCATATTTTTTTTTTTAAAAAGCTACATTACTGTTTCTAGAAAGCTTTTATATATATGTGTGTGTGTGTATAGCGAGAGGACTATTTAGTACAAAACCAATTTTAGGTAAAGAACCACATAAACACATATACATTTTGCTTTAACTCTAATAAGATGGTTATGCGGTTCCTTAATTAAACTTAGTTTTTTTATTCAAGGCACCTCTATATGTGTATATATCAAATCATCTATTTGGGTTCTTTTATTGACTGGCGTGATTGATATTATAAGATTAATCAAATAACTTCCATAATTATGGTTTGTTTTTTTTATTTACTCATGTCTTAGAGCCATTCAAACCGTAGTTTGCTGGCTATTGCAGCTGGGATAAAGCAAAAGTATCTGGTTAATGAAATCATATCAAAGGTAATATACTCATCCAAATGATTGATTATGTGCAGCTTATCACATGTTTTTTTTTTTTTTTTTTTTGCCATTAATCTCCATATATAAAACATAAAATAGCAGAAACTAATTGGATCTTACTAGAATGGTGCAGTTTTTAGACAATGACTTTGTTGTGATGGTCTTTCATTATGATGGTGTTGTTGATCGATGGGATGATTTAGAATGGGCTAGTCGGGTCATTCACATTTCAGCCATGAACCAAACAAAGTGGTAACAACTTTCTACCCGGTTACACGTCCTATTATCTTATGTTATGTGTTCCGATCTATTTGATGAATGTGCCTTTTATATTTTTGGTAATGTTATAGGTGGTTCGCAAAGCGTTTTCTGCACCCAGATATAGTTGCAGAGTATGATTACATATTTCTTTGGGATGAGGATCTTGATATCAAAGAGTTCAATCCTGGCCGGTAAGTCCTTTAAGTAGGTGCTTGGATTTGCATCTGGGAACTGATTATTTTGAATTGTAATAATCAGCTTTTAATGTTTAGATAAACTATTCTGATAATATCACTTAATCACTTCCAAATTGCTAATTTAAACACCCAAGTGTCACTTATAACAAAGATAAATTTTCAAAAGGAAAACTTTATATAATGATCTTATGAACACATCCATTTGTAGGTATATTTCAATTATAAAAGAGGAAGAACTTGACATATCACAGCCTGCACTTGATCCTGGGAAGTCAGAGATCCATCATCAAATCACCGTACGCCAAAAGAACTCAAAAGTTCACCGGTATATATGTGTGTTTACTCTTTTGAATGATTTTATATGGACTTCTAGTACATTAACCTTCAATAATCGTTATGCTGTAAACAGGAGGTACTTTAAACTACGAGGTGGGGGAAGGTGTTATGACAATAGCACAGGTCCTCCATGCTTTGGGTAAAAAAACACCTTCTGGTTAAAAGTTTTACTCACAACGATTTCACAAATGAAAACAAATTCTCATGTTAACAGTGTTCTGTATTGCAGTTGGGTAGAAATGATGGCTCCAGTGTTCTCAAAAGCTGCATGGCGTTGTGCGTGGTATCTGATTCAGGTATAGAAAATATTATATGCCTTAAAAAACAAAATATATTGTATAATACCTCCAGGCCGTGATCATTGAGGATGATTTATGTTGAACAGAATGACTTGATTCATGGATGGGGCATTGATTTTCAGCTCGGCTATTGTGCTCAGGTAAAACATGAATCATCCATAAGTTCAACTATTTGTGACCTTCTGTGGTTATGTTGTTACTGAATTGGGTTATGATCATGTTTCTACAGGGTGACCGAAAGCAGAAGGTTGGTGTGGTTGATGCTGAATACATAGTTCATTTGGGTGTCCCTTCTCTTGGCGGTTCAAACCATGTAAGTAATTGTATTGACCATGGTTAGAGATGGCAAAGTGTACAGTTAGTGCGGGTTTGGTAAAACCGGACCGGTTAGTTTGGATGGGTTGACCCACTTACAGGTTTAATATTTGCAAATAATGAGTTAAATATGATATAAAACAATATTAGTATAATAATATTCAAAATATTTGCAGGTTTTACACATTAAAATTTGATTTTTGTGACCTACCGGTTTCACCCATTCTCTTTTAGCTTATATTATTTTACAACCGATTTGACCCGTTAGACATAGAATACAACCCAATTTTACCTATTACAGGTTGAACTTGTCACATCTAACTGCGTTCTTTAAGATGCTTTGTTTTATTTCTTCTTCAAGATGAACTATTTTTGTTTCAAGATTTGTAACAGCCTTCTTATTTTATGTAGGCAAGCAATGCATCATGTACTAATCACATGGATATCAAAAATTCAACATATACCGATGATCTTGTAAAGCCGGTATTAGCCGTAAACCTGAATTTGGCATCCCTCATTTCTTTTCTCTTTTATTTTTATTCATCAATCCTATGTTTATTTAATTGCAGTCAAACATTAGTGATATACATGCGGTAGATGATAGAGGCGAGGTATGTTCTATGTGCAGAGTCAACGGTTTTGGAAGTGATCATAATCATTACACACAAATGACAAAACACAAGGATTACACATCTTTTTAAAATGATTATTATGTTTAATTAGTCTAATAATTATCATTATACACAAATGACAAAACACAAGGATTACACATCTTTTTAAAATGATTATTATGTTTAATTAGTCTAATAATTATAAAGTTAAGACTACACTATAAAATTGCCTGTATTGATATTATTTCTTGCTTTTGGTATTTGAACCAAAACGAAAACATTATCTACCCATTTTCGGGTACAAAATGAGGTGATTTTCTTCGGTCTTGGACAAATATAATCCAGTAAATTTCTGAATGTTTATCCTTTTGCGTTATACAGGTGAGGAAGCAGTCGTATATCGAAATGCGTATCTTCTGGCGTAGATGGAATAAGGCGGTTGAAAACGACAAATGCTGGGTTGATCGATATGCAAATGATCAAAAGAAACATTGATGAATCCTTACAGAACTGTCAAGTAAATAACCAACCATGATAGTTCACACAAAGTTTTTACAACCCAGAATCATTTGTATAATCAAGAGTTCGAGTCCCTGAGTTCTGAGATGGTAATTGTTCATATATGGGTTTTTAATGTTTTGGCTCCCAACTATATGGTTGTATGTATTCTTCTTTTGATGTTTTGATATCAATTGTTTGTGAGAAAAAAAAAAGATGGAGGGTAGTCAGTATAGTGCACATGTGAATGAATAGGTGGCGATTCGCCGATTCATATGTATATTTTTTCTTGTAATCATAATACTTGTGTATGTTTGTAATTTCTACAAATAGACGGTGCCACAAGCGCGTTGTGCCATGGTATCTTCTTTGTTCGTTGTGATTAGTAATTGTAAATCCACATTTAACTGTCTATAGTAATGCCAATTGCTTTAGTTATAAGTACTTTTACAAAATTTGGTGATAATGGTTTTTAGTTAACATGCTTTGGGTGTTCGAAATATGTTTCCTGATTATTTGCATTTTGTTTAGTTGTTGTCAAAAGCTTGTGTTCAATAGATTCTCAGGGCAGTTGTCTTATATTTTGTGCCCATATTCAAAAGTCTATCATCACCTCATGAGCTTTTTTTTGTGTTTCTTGACCAGTCTATTCATTTGTTGTTGGTTTGTCATCAAGGTATCAAATTTTTGGTGTCACTAATGCCTATGTTTTTAAGTTGATGGTTATGTTTTGAATAGACATACCTCTATAGTTTAGAAAAAAAATTTAAGGAAAAAAAACTACAATGAACTTTTGCAAGAATATCCAGCTTTTTACAGGCTTCATATAATCATTTAAGCAATTTATTATTTGTTTAGAATGAAAATATGAACGGCACAATATAAGATTTGTCTAATCATTTTTGTATTGCTACTTCGATTTGAACTCCAAATGTGGATTCATCTACTAAGAAACACAATAGAAGACCACAGAAGAAGCAATTGGATGCTTTAGGTGTGTATTAGCGTTATCTACTTTTATACATTTTTTGGGTTCCATATAAACTGTATTACTAGCCTAAAACAGAAACCAAAAATCGATATTTTGGTTTTAGTTTTTAGTTTTCGACTTTAGTTTCGGTTTTTGCGGTTTAAAGTAATGAATTTGGGCTTGAAACTTTGGGTTTACATAATTATATTGATTATTAAAAATAATTTTTATATTCTTATAAAATACTTGACATTTATATATTACTAATTACTAATTCTTTTATGTGTCACACCCCCATTAAGACAGAATCACAGGAATACAACAAATCAATCATCAAGAACACATAGTTAAAGAATGTAAGGTATCTAATAGGTCTGTAACTTCTTGTATAAAGTTGTTTACATTAGATATCTTGTCTTGATTATCCAGCCTAAAAAGAATTGCTTGAAAATGTCAACACATGATTAGTGAGTTCTTAGGTTTAAAACAAACAGTAATGTTGTGTATAACCAAAACCAAGTATATCATATGTGTAATATTTTAACCATCAGTTAAGGAATTACTTAGCTAGAAATCATAACCACCACATATGACGAATTGAATCAACAATAACCAATACCAAAATAATCAATACCAAAACCAAAACACCAAATGGATTCCATCACCCAAGGGCTCCCCACAGCCATGTCGATCTTAGCATGCATACAACAACAAGGGTAGGGTTGTCAATCCGTTAATACTAATATTTCCTCTTAATAGCCCTTACGCTGGAGTTAAGTGGAATGACAAAACCCAAAAGGTAACCCAATTCAAACTTACAAATATTCACATCACATGCTAAAACCAAAAAGTATTAAACAAAACTCACAGCAAGGTTTATAAAACCTTTAAGAAATCTCTTCCTTGTTTTAAATTATTTGAAAGAAACATGTCCATAAAACTCACCTTAACTTGAACAAGGTGTAACCATGTGAATTGTCAATAAGTTCCCAAACTATATAACCAAATTCGTCTCGTTACAATTATACAATCATATAAGTTTTTCCATTATAACCCAATTGAGAGATTTTTATGACCAATTATATTATCCATTTATTATTAAATTCTTTCAAACCTTGAATTTACCAAACCAATCTTATTACATTAACCTTACCCGTGTGATGTTGGTAAAACAACTACAAGTCATTGATGCCTTTTGTAGCTATCTTACATGTTTTTATATTACTTTATGTTCCAAAATTTTACTAAATGAAAATTATGGTCTTAGGTACATTTTATCTTTTATGTTCATTACTTGATACCATCAAAACATGTTCTGCAGGACCGGTTAAGGGCTTAACAATTACAACACCACAACACAAAGAGGAGATTAACCAAACTTGATCAAACAGTAAACTGGATTAACCACAATAATGATACAAAGAACACAAGTAATGATAAAGAGACAAAACAAGAGATTTGGGTTTCAAGGATGCAGTATATTGCTTTCTCAAGTTCTATTACAAGTGTTACAAAGCATAAAGAAAGATACTAGAACAAGGAATACTTATACTACAACCTACAGCCGGCTATACTTTGAAAGCCAGCTGGATACAATTGACTAGAAACAAACAAAATCAATTGTAGAGTCAAAAGGCATATCTGCCTTTTGACCTTGTGACTATGACATGCCATAGCTCACATCCTTATCTATTACAAAAAGGATAAAGTACATAAAGTAGAAAGTTACAGACTCAAGACCTCAATGTACAGTTACCAAAAGCATGGACGTTTTCACCAACTCATGTAAGTTGGTGACTTTACAGAGATGCAGCGGAAAGGTGTCCAGCTTTATGGAACAGTACATCAGATAAAGCATGTCACTAAAAGTCTTCGGAAGAAATCTGTCTTCATATGATGAAGCTTCAGAAGACTTTGTCTCTGAGGCTTCGGAAGACTTCATATTTGGCTTCGAATGATATTGGTCTTGGCTTCGGAAGATTTTACACTTGGAATATTTCTAGTGTATGGTGTAAAACTTCCGAAGCAATTCTACTTCAGTTTTTAGTGCATTACTTGCAAATAGACTTTGGATGTTTTAGTTTGCATCAGACTTAAAGGAATCCTTACAAACTCCCCCTAGGCTAATGCTACCAAAACATTTAGAAGATCTTCAGATGTTAGTAGTCTTCAGCACAATCATGACCATACCCTTCTTCATTAGATGGTCAAGATCATTCAGACTTTCATAGTCTCTTCTCATCTCAAAGAGATCATGCAGAGGTAAGTTGATTATGTCTTGCCATGTATAGACATTCTCAACACCTTGATCTCTGATTACATGCCATCTTTCTGGATTGGTAGAGAAGGTCCAGGATAGGATGGGTGTCTCAGCTGCAAGAGGAGCCACTTGTATTGGAGTTGATTGGGCTGCCTCTTCATGCACTTCCTCAGGTTGATCTGACTCAGCCTGAGGTGTAGAGATAGATGATTAAGGCTTCTTCTTCTTAGACTTTGGTTTAGAAGCCATTCTCTTCTTCCTTTTAGATGACTTTAACTGAGAAGACTGGTCTTGATAGGATCGGATCTAGTTTGATCAATTAGATTTGAATTTGCAGCGGAATATAACAGAAATTAGATCAAATTCAAGCAAGACAAGTATGAATATGCAATCACACTATGACGATTATAGAGAGATAAATTTTCTGTTAATGGAAGATTTTCATTCACGCAAATGCTTCAGTTTCAAAACAATTAGGTCAACATTCCTTTTATAAAGGTATGTGACGTCAGCTGATGTCACTTGATAGTGACATCTAACTGATTTAACAAACTACTTAACATAACTAATCTACTGAAGATGTCCACAACAACTGAGGACACCTTCACAAAAAGCTAAGTGTAAACCAGAGTTACAACTACTGAAACTATAACATCTGAAGTGTAAGAACTTCAGACGTTTTACAATAATAAAACTACTGAAAGGAAACTACTGAAAAGTAAAATATTACAACTACTGAAAAGGAAACACTTCAGCTGTTTGAAACAACTTCTGAGAACTTGGTCTTCAGACTTTGTCTTCAACATATGTCTTCAGACTTTGTCTTCAGCTATTGTTTTCAGACTTTTATCTTCAGACTTTGTCTTCAGACTTTGTCTTCAACAGATGTAGATCTCTTCAGTTTTTGTGATGTCTGTGGGACTTAAAGGTTTTTCTGATCTGGCTCATTGGTTCTTTTGGTCCAACAAACTCCCCCTGAACCAATGAAGCCAAAACCTTTAAGCTTATTGAAGTCCCACTTATTGGCAGACATATTTTTTGAATCAGCTCAGAAATCACCAAGTCAAGCTCATGCCAGGAAGAGGTTTCAAAAAGTTTGATTGGCAAAAGATGAATGGGAACTCTATCTAGGGGAATTTGGACACAGAGTTGTTACCCCAATCATTAAACCTACTTCTCAATGATGAGTCTGTAAGACTCTCTGACATAAGCCTCAAGAAGAACAACTTTATCTTTTATTATGAGTTCTTCAGCTTCACTCTCAAAGAAGAACTCAGTCCCATAGTACTCAGACAAGTATCTAACAATCTTTCCATTCTTCAGCTCCACAGTTGTTATTTCTCTGTAAGCAAACTCATCAGGATGAGTACCTTCAAGTAACAACTGGAGCTCATTTCTTCTGATTTCTTCAAGCTTCTTGTAAATTAACCCCTTCTTCACCATTTTGTTTTCCAACAAGGTTTGTGGAGTCATCTTAGTCTTGTAAGCTCGCTTGAAATCATCAAGGATTTCCCAGGGTGACACTACAATGGCCAGCATTATTACAGCATCCACAGTCTTTCTCACTTGGCCATTGTATCTACTTGGAATATTTTTCTTATGAATTCTGTCACTAACTCTGGGGTCAGGCCAAATCCTTACTCTCTCTTTCTGATACTGAAAAGTAAATCTGAGAGCATACAACCTCTGAGCATGTTTCTTCATAGCTTGTATGGATGAAGACTTAGGAAATTCCTTATCAACCATCCTTAACAGCTGCTCATCATGTTGTTTCTGCTGTTCTTCTTCTTCAATCTTCACTTTAACCATTTGCCTTTGAGTGTCAGGAGTGATTGTTGTTGGTTGACTCCTAGGCTCAGGTTTCTTCATTTTAATCACAGCAGAGATTGGCAGACTATACTCCTCATCATCTTCTTCTTCTTCTTCCATCCTCAACACCCTTCTCTTTCTCTTAGGTGCATCACTGGTGGTTGATTGAGTGGGTTTCTTGGGTAAAGGAGTTGGTTTTGAGGGTTGTGAGGGTGGTTGTTTTGAGGGTTGTGAGATTGATTGTTTTGGGGGTTGTGATGTTGATTTTGAGGGTTGTTTTGGTAAGGGAGATTGTAAAGGCTGCTCTATCATTTTGGTTGTGAGGGTGGCTTTGGATAACTTTGCCATGTCAGACCTTTTCCCAGCACCAGCTTCATCCAGAGCTTCTATGATCAATCCTTTGTTGAAGGTTTCAGAAGCACAGATTTTGGTAGTTATCTCCAAAATACTGTCTCTAGACCATGACTTTACTTCAATGATTGGTCTTCCCAAGTGTTTTGACAAGAATCTGATCATAGCTTCCAATCTTTCCCTTTCTTTCTCATTGCAGCTGGCCCATCTATTTTCAATCTCTTGAATCTCTAGCCGCCGGATCTCAGAATCAAGTTTGGCAGTGTCAAAGCCTTGTCTGAAGAGCTGATCAATGATCTTATCCATAGATCTGCTGTGTTGCTCATCAGCTTCTTTGATCATTTCCTCCAACTTCTTCTCATCTTCAGTCTGTTCAGCACTTTTCTTTCTCTTGTAAGTGATTATCTATTTTCCTTTCTTCTCTTTGGCTTCTTCCTCTTCAACTCTCTTTCTTTTATCTTCTTTCACTGACTTAGACTCCCCCTTTTTGGTTGCATTGGGTTCAGGGGTTTGAATGTCAGAAAGTTTCTTGGAAACAGCATCATCAACAAGGGTTTGAAGATTTGAGGAAAGCCTCTCATCAATGGTTTGATGGACAATAGTAGTAATGATTGGAGTGATGAGAGGTAAGGAAGATTTAAATGCAGCAACCATTTGCTCAGAGGGGTTCTGTTCCTGAGAAATGGTGCCTGAAACAGAGGCTGGTGGCTAATTTGTTGAGAGTGGCTCAGTGTTTGGGAGAGCTTCAAAAGAAGCTGCCATCTGTGGGTGAATTGGGGCAGATGGACTTGATTCCTGAGACATTTTGGCAAGCAGTTCTTGTAGTCTGCATACCTCAGCCTCAAGAATGGTGTTTTGGGCTAGAACTTCAAAGAAAAAGCCCAGATCATCATCAGTTGTAGCTGAATCAGCTGACCTCCTGAGTAAATCAGGATGAACATGTGCTGAGTGTAGATCAGTATTCACATGTGCCCCTTTGTCTTGGAACTGGGGACTTCCTGCCTCAGGATGAAGTCCTTCATTGGCAGTTGCCTCTGGTGAGGTCTTAGAGATGATACCAGCTTCATCCTGTTCATGTGCTGAAACAGAGGAAGAGGTAGCCTCACCAGATGTTCTAATCTCCTCCTCTACACTGGGAGATTGAACTTTGTAATCCCTATGCTGTGGGTTGTCAACTACATTATAATCCTCTCCCTCAGCTGTTGAGGTTTTCCCAGTGTTAATAGGTTTCTGGGGAGGGGTAGAGGAATGTAGTTGAGTCAGCACTTGTGCAATGACTGCAGTTGGGCTTGTAGGGGTGGTTTCAGTGGGAGATAAAGGTGAAAAGGATTGCACCTGGGGTGAATGGTGCTCTTCAATGGCAATCTTCTCAAGTGAGAGAGATTCCAGTAATGTGGTTTCCCCAATGTTGGTTGCATCAGGATCCTGTTGAGAGGATACCTGAGCGGTTTCAGCTGGTAGAGTCTTTGAAACTACAAGGGGATTAAGGCTAGTAGTTTCATCCTGCGTTTGTGCTGCAGGGGCATCATCAGGGGACTCAACTCCCTGAGTAGCCTTTTTGGTTTTCTTGGATTTTGGTTTGGAGGGGACTTTAGATCTGGAGGTGGAGGCTGTGGGTTCCCTCTGCTTGGGTTTTAGCAGTTTGGCAGCCTCTTTGAGTTGTGGATTTGAGTTGTGCCTGGAGTATACTTCTGGCAAACTACCATAGCAGGGACTCCAAGGCCAACAAGACCATCAGATTTTAATTGATTAAGAATTATGGCCATAAGAAACCTTGGATATAATATCCATCTATTAGCCACAGGTTTCATTGCCAGATCTTTAATTCCAAAAATATTATTTCAGAAAAATTTAAGCTTTGGCGTTCAAGGATAGAATACAATACCTGTTGCCACCTGGATGACATTTGATCCCATGAAGATGTTTTGGGGGCAAGACAGACATTGATCATATGGAAAATGAGACGCTCAGCATCATGGAAGTGCTTCTTCATAATAGTAGTAGCACTTAGGTCACCCTCATATCCATGGTTAACAAAGGATAAATCAATGGTGCCTTTGGGGTATCTGGTGACATAGGTGGCATCATTCAGGTCTAGGGTTTGGCGAATGATCTCAGAAGTGATGACCACCTTTTTCTGGTTGACAAACGACTGGAGAGTGATCGAGTCATCATTCTCAGCAGTATGAACAGTGACGTTTGTCCAGAATTGGGGAAGGGTATCGGGATAGATGGTAGGATTCAAGAGAAAGGCTGTGTGATATTGGGAATCAACCATCAGATCAATGGCAGCATCAAACTTGGTCCAAAAGGCTGATTTGGTAAGGTAAGCGACACAGTTGTGTCGAGGTTTGATTTGCATGGTCGCCATTAATGGAAGATGAACGTTTGGAAAGTGAGTTATGAAAAGTTTGAATTAGGGTTAGGTATTTATAGGTTATGAAACGGCTGAAAGAAAACAACTGAAAGTTTTGGTGTGAGTCATCAGTTGTTAGAAAACAACTGAAGACATGGTTTTAACTTTCAGATGTTGTAAACAACTGAAGACTTGGTGTTAGTCATCAGTAGTTGTAAACTACTGAAGACTTGGTTTTGGCTTCAGTTGTTTTGAAATGAAACAGTAGTTGTCGTCAATTCACAAAGTTCAGTTGTTTCAATGACCTTAACACTTACTCATCAGATCATCTGATTTTCAGATGTTTCATTGGTCATCAGTACTTATCTATTAGAAAGGACATCAATAGTTTTAACTACATCAGTACTTTTCAACAAATGAAGTACTTCAGTACTTTTAAGTAATTTAGTCTTCAGTAGTTATAAAAACTGCTGAAGATAAAATGACTTATCAGCACTTATTTTTGACAGCTTTATACTAATGCTCATCAGTACTTATTAACTAAGAGCATCAGTAGTTGTCAAATCATTCTAGTTGCAGCATACCAAGCCTGAGCACAAGATTTTGGAAAGTTGCACTGTCCAAAGGCTTAGTAAATATATCTGCAAGCTCATCAGCACTAGGCACAAACTTTGGATCAATCAACCTTTTTCATAACAATCCCTGATAAAATGATGTCTGATCTCAATATGTTTGGTCCTAGAATGCTGGACAGGATTCTTTACAATACAAAGAGCTGAAGCACTATCCATTAGTAAAGGAGTCTTAGTCTCTGTAATGTCATAATCCAATAATTGATTTTGAAGCCAGAGTACCTGAGATGTACAGCTTGCAGCTGCAATGTACTCTGCTTCAGCTGTGGATGTAGCAACTGAAGTTTGTTTCTTACTCTGCCAAGAAACTAAACAGTTGCCTAGAAATTGGCATCCACCAGAAGTTGATTTTCTGGTTAACTTACACCCTGCATAGTCACTATCAGAGAAAGCAACTAATTTGCAAGAGTGCCCAGTGGAATACCAAAGTCCTAGAGATTGAGTTCCTTGCAAATATCTAAAGATCCTTTTGACTGCAATCATATGGGATTCTTTAGGTGCAGCCTGAAATCTAGCACAGACACAAGTTGCAAACATAATGTCTGGTCTAGAAGCTGTAAGGTACATCAAGGAACCAATCATACATCTGTAAAGAGTTTCATCAACTGCTTTACCTTTCTGATCAGCATCCAGTTGTGTGTTGCTGCACATGGGAGTAGAACAGGGCTTACAGTTTTGTAAATCAAACTTGGTTAACAAATCCTTTGTGTATTTTGACTGATGAATAAAAGTTCCATCAGCCATTTGTTTGATTTGCAAACCCAGAAAGAACTGTAATTCTCCCATGGCACTCATTTCAAACTTTTGTTGCATCAATTTAGTAAAGGCATCACACAACTGTGGATCAGAGGATGCAAAAATAATATCATCTACATAAATTTGAACGAGGAGCTTATGCATGCCTACTTTCTTAATGAACAAGGTTTTATCTATGGAGCCTCTAGTGAAATTATTTTGAAGAAGAAAGTTAGATAGTGTTTCATACCAGGCTCTGGGAGCTTGTTTTAACCCATAAAGAGCCTTATCAAGCTTATACACCCAATCTGGATGTTTATGATCTTCAAAACCTAGTGGTTGACACACATAAACCTCTTCTTTTATTTTACCATATAAAAATGCACTTTTGACATCCATTTGAAAAACTTTAAGGTTATGGAAAGCAGCATAAGCTAGGAACAATCTGATTGCCTCCAGTCTGGCTACATGGGCAAAGGTTTCATCATAATTAATACCTTCTTCTTGTGAAAACCCCTGTACAACCAGTCTGGCCTTGTTCTTGACAATTTGGCCTTTTTCATCAGTTTTATTCCTAAACACCCATTTAGTGCCTATTGCACACTTACCTTGGGGTAGAGGAACCAATTCCCACACTTGCTGCTTTTGAAACTGAAGAAGCTCAAGCTGCATGGCTTCAACCCATCCATTGTCTCTTAATGCAACATGATAGTTCTTTGGCTCTTGCTGACTGATGAAGAGAGCATAGAGACAGAAATTGGACAATTGGCTTCTTGTTGAAACACCAGCATTAATGTCACCAATGATCTGGGACATGGGATGATTCTTCAGTTCTTGATACTCAATAATATCTGTGCAAGTGTTTGTAGGAGATTTAGCAGCAACAGATGTTGATTCAGACTCTTGAAACCTAGAATGAGATGGCAGTTCAAATGAAGTAGAGGATTCAGAGATTTCATCAGCATTTGTTGTGGATGGAACTGCTGAATTTACATGAACATCAAGTGTAGTAGACACAGGCAGATGATCACTACAACTTGCATTTATACCATCAGATGGAGATGATGGATCCTCAGAAATAATAACAGGTGGAGACTGATATGGAACATATTGCAGTATGTCCAAATCAAACAACTCCACAGTGTTTTGAGGAATTTTGTCTTTTGGAGATTCATTAAACTTGACATGCAAAGTTTCTTCAACAATCTTTGTTCTGCAATTAAAAACTCTGTATGCCTTGCAAGTAGATGAATACCCAACAAAATACCCTGCATCCACCTTTGATTCAAACTTCTGAAGTGGATTCTTTGTGTTAAGAATATAACAGGGACACCCAAATGCTCTAAAGAATGAAATTAGAGGGGCCAAATGATGTAATAACTCATAAGGAGTCTTCATCAACCTCTGATTCACTAACACCCTATTCTGTACATAGCAAGCTGTGTTGACAGCTTTAGCCCAAAAGGTTAGTGGCAAACCGGAGTCAGCCAACATTGTCCTTGCGGCTTCAATAAGGGTCCTGTTCTTTCTCTCCACCACTCCATTTTGCTCAGAAGTTCTTTGAATGCTATATTGTCTCTTGATTCCCTTAGACAAATAGAATTCATCAAGAGTGTGATTACTAAACTCTGTGCCATTATCACTTCTCACACATTTGACTGGAAGTGAATGCTGCTTTTCCACATACAACACAAAATAAATGATGATTTGAGCTGCTTCATCTTTGGAATGTAAGAAGAAAGTCCATACATATCTGGAATAATCATCCACAATTACCAGACAGTATTTTTTCTTTGCCATACTCATTACTCTTACAGGACCAAAGAGATCCATATGCAGTAATTGCAAGCAGGCAGTTGACTTTGGTTCTTCTATTGGAGGGAATGAAACTTTGTGTTGCTTTTCTTTTAAGCAAGTTGGACAGTTGTCATCACATTTGAACTCCTTCAATGGCAAACCTCTCACTAACCATGATGAATAAGCTGATTCTATTTTTAAGATTCACATGACCAAGCCTTCTATGCCATAGTTCAGATTCTTGAGGAGAGGCTTTAGAGAACAGACATGGATGGCCTTTAAGATCAATTTTCTTTGATAAATCTAAGGCATATACTCTTCCAATCCTGTTGGCCTTCAGGAGAGTATATTCATCCAATATCTTGTCAATCTTGTTCAGAACTTTGGAAGACAGAATCCGGCAGTTCTGACTTGTGAAAAGTGCAACATGCCCTTTATCACACATTTGACTGACACTCAACAGATTATACTTGAGGTTCTCCACATGGTTAACATCATCAAACCTTATTTCACCATTTGATACAAACCCTTTTCCTATGATGTAACCCTTAGCATCATTTCCAAAAGAAACAAATCCCTTCTTCCCTAGAGAGTAATCATGAAGAAGAGAGCTGCTCCCTGTCATATGCATAGATCCTCCACTGTCTACATACCAGATGCTTCTTTGGCATGCTGAAAAACCCTGCATTTTCCACAAAAATTAGTTAGCCTTTGAGACCCAAACCATTTTGGTTTTGGGTCTGTTTTCATCAACAGATTTTAAACTAACTGATTTTGCATGATTAACAGCCTTTGAAGGTGTAGATGGTGCTGAAAAGGATTCCTTTGATTTTGGCTTAGGTTTCCTTTTCAGTGGTTTAATCACAGAGACATCTAATTGGTTAACTCTCCCCAACAGATGTTGAACCATCATAACAAGTTGTGTCTGATTGGTTGTCAAAGCTTTCAACTCAGTTGACACATCAGTACTTGTTGGTGATTTGTTCTTGTGATTCACCACATCCTCCCTTTAAAAAGACACAGACTTAGTCTGGATTTTTGATATTCCATGAGGAATATTTTCAGCTGTTTTGTGATAAACCCCTTCCTTCTTTTTAACTTTTTGGAAAAACTTTGGTTTATCAGATTGAGATGTTTGTGGTACAAACTTGGTTTGAAATTCATCTTTCATTTTATTCATTTTCTTCTTAATGATTTTCTCTTTGTTGAATTTTAAACCCTTGTTATACCAGCATTCATCAGTGAGATGATTAAACAAACCACATATTTCACATGGCTTTCTTTTCATCTTTTGTTGATCAACTGCTGAAGATGATGAAACTACTGAAGATTTGTTCTTCAGTACTTTCTTCCTTTCAGTACTTTTGGTAATTACTGAAGGATTTGCAACAACTGAAGATTTGTTCTTCAGAAGTTTTCTATCAGTACTTTTGAATTTCCTGATAGACTTTTCAGCAGTTGTCAAACAATGCTTGTTTTCCTTTGATTTGAAATGCTCTTCAGGTGTTGTGTTTTGCCCTTCAGTACTTTGAGTACTTTGTGGGACAACACCTGAATTGCTCAGTTTCTTTTTGATCATGTGTTTAGAAGCAGTGAGATCATCAGCAATTTGATTAGCTGAGGTAATAACACTGACTTCATCCTCTGATGTTGAATTATCACTTGAGGATAAGACACATGATGATGTGGTTTGGGAATTATAATCACCTTCAGATTTTACATCTAGCTTGGGAGTAAAATCTGTAGGAGGTATGGTATGATTATACCCAATCCCAAACTTCACATTTGAAGCTGTTTGCTTACTGAGAAGCATTTCAAATCCCTTGCATGATGTTACCCAACGTTCACAATTAACTTGAGTAGCTGCAAGTGTTTCTTTGAGATTCTTATGATTCTCCAAAATGACCTCTACCTTAGCTTTTTCATCAATGATTTGACATTTTAGTTTGTAAATCTCCTCATCCTTTTCTTTTAAAACAGACTCAAACTCAGCTTTTCTTTTGGAAATTACTTTCTCTAGGTCAAGGTTTTGATTAATTAAGGCTACATTTGCTTCCCTAATTGAAACAAAAGCAGCTATGCATGACTCAGAACATAACTTGGCCTTAGCCTCAGAAGATACCTGTGGTACCTGTGATGATGAAGTATTTCCATCAGTAGACTCCAGGGCCATTAGAGCAAGATTTCCAAAAGGGTTTTCACCACCATGTTGACCAGCACCAACAAATAATTGTTCAGAATAACCAGAGACATCATCTGGTAAGCTGCTCCAGTCAACAACCTCAGGGGTGAAAAAGCTCTGATGTGATTGAGATTGAGATTGTTGATTTGTTTGAGATGGTTGAGGATCAGGTAGAGCATGTGGTTGTTGAGCCATGGGAACAGGAACCTGACTAGACTGAGGCATGTAAAAACATGGATAAGGATATGGCATTGGACCTTGAGGAACAAAAAATGCAGGAGATGATTGAATTTGTGAGTGATGATCAGAACTGGTAGAATGTTGCCCTTTGGTTGTGAGCTATTGCTTGGAAAAGTCACAAAGGGTGCAGATGAGTTAGATCAGATGATCTACACTCTCTAGCAAAATGTCCAAGTCTGTGGCACTTGTGACATCTCAACTTGCTCTTATCAAAACCAACTTTGGTTTTGCCAGAGAGACCAGGGAATTTTCTACCTGTCCTTTTGTAAAACTTTTGAGATCTGATATTGATTAATGCCATTTGGCTCAAAATATCCATCTCTTCCAGATCATCATCAGCAATTCCTTTCAAATCATCCATCAAAAAGCACAAGTTATCAACACTAAACCCTGAGTTACCATCAACTCCAACAAAAGCATGATCTCCACTGTTTGAAGAGAAATCTATATGCTCATCATAGGAACTTTCTGATGTAGCATATTCTGACTCATGACCAACCAGAGCAGTATTTCCTGGTACAAAGTCACCAGTGAGCTTTCCAGATGAAGCCAGTTTTCTTTTCTGTTCTATCTCTCTCTCAAATGTTAAGAGTTTCCCATGAAGTTGGGTAAGAGATAGAGTATCCAGATTTGCACTGGAGCGTAGGACAATGGTATATGTGTCCCATCTCTCAGGCAGGGATCTAAGAAATCTGTTGTTCATCTGACTGTTTGTATATTCATGTTGAACCATTTTTAGCTCAGATATCAAACAGGAAAATCGCTCAAACTGTTGAGTCAGTGACTCACCCTTTCTATGAGAGAATGTCTCATATTGCTGGACAAGGATTTCTCTATTGTTTGCTAAGACCTCATCAGTTCCTCCAAATTGTTCTTTCAGAGCAACCCAGAGATCATGAGCAGTTTCATGATGAATAAGCCCAGAGTAGATTTCATTAGGCAGTGCCATGGCCAGAATTCCATGGGTTTTAGCATCAATTTCAAACAGTTTTAAATCCTCATCAGAATATTGTTCCTTCTTCTTAGGAACCATCTCATTGGTTTCAGGATTACTCACCATAGGCTTATATGGTCCATGAACCACTGACTTCCAACAACCTGAACTGTTAACAGACAGGTGATGGAGCATTCGGCGTTGCCATATGTTATACTCACTCCTAACAAGCATCGGAGGCTTAGTTGAGGAGCCAGTATTGTGAGGATCATTGATTGAAGTAGTCATTTTCACCAATTCAACCAAATTCAATGAGATTATAATAAGTCTAGCTTAAAACTCAACAACACAATTTGAATCTCAAGTTAATTGACCGGAAGCAACAGAAAATCAAACTCTATAACCAATTCTTGCAAATTTGCTAATTCGATCAAACTTAGATATCAAAAGAGCAGTTTCAATGATCAATTGTTAAATCGATCAATGATTCACAAACTCTGATACCATTTGATAGGATCGGATCTAGTTTGATCAATTAAATTTGAATTTGCAGCGGAATATAACAGAAATTAGATCAAATTCAAGCAAGACAAGTATGAATATGCAATCACACTATGACGATTATAGAGAGATAAATTTTCTGTTAATGGAAGATTTTCATTCACGCAAATGCTTCAGTTCCAAAACAATTAGGTCAACATTCCTTTTATAAAGGAATGTGACGTCAGCTGATGTCACTTGATAGTGACATCTAACTGATTTAACAAACTACTGAACATAACTAATCTACTGAAGATGTCCACAACAACTGAGGACACCTTCACAAAAAGCTAAGTGTAAACCAGAGTTACAACTACTAAAACTATAACATCTGAAGTGTAAGAACTTCAGACGTTTTACAATAATAAAACTACTGAAAGGAAACTACTGAAAAGTAAAACATTACAACTACTGAAAAGGAAACACTTCAGCTGTTTGAAACAACTTCTGAGAACTTGGTCTTCAGACTTTGTCTTCAACATATGTCTTCAGACTTTGTCTTCAGCTATTGTCTTCAGACTTTTATCTTCAAACTTTGTTTTCAGACTTTGTCTTCAGACTTTGTCTTCAGCAGATGTAGATCTCTTCAGTTGTTGTGATGTCTGTGGGACTTAAAGGTTTTTCTGATCTGGCTCATTGGTTCTTTTGGTCCAACAGGTCTGCAGCACCTTGTTGATCATCCTTGTCTTTCTCAGTTGGGTGTTCCTCCCTTACAGGTTCAGAAGGAGAGGGAGTTTGACCCTGCTATGGATCAGAAGATGAAGCTTGCTGAGGCTCAGCAGGAGGTCCGGGTTGTGTTGTCTCAGGTTGTTCCACCTTAACCTCCACTTCAGGTGGGACTTGACTTGGAAGAGAGTGTAAATCAATCAGCTCTCCGCTCTTAATCTTCTGCTTGATTACCCTTATATGCTCATCCATGGTGGATAGAGACATAGGGCCAAGTCTCCTTCCGAAGAATCCATATAGCTTCAAGAAGCTCATCATCCTTTGTCTGTCAGCAGACTTCTTCATACTCTTTTGGATGATGGCTCTTGAATTTGCAGCTTCTTCCCTTAGCTTCTTCTTAGTTGTCTTTCTCTCCTTGACTAACTCAAGCTCAAGTTGTTTTACGTACTCAAACTCAACAAAGTCATAGGACAAGGGAAGAAGTGCATCTGCCTGATAGAAGCCTGTGGCACTCAGGTAGTTGATCATTTTGATCCTATCTTCTTCTTTGTCTACCTGAGGTTCTTGTTGAATCACATCTTCTTATACAGGGCTTTCTTGAACTGGGGAGAGAGTAGGAGCATGCTTGTAGAGTCTTTTCTGTCTATTCTCCTCTTTGAATTGGAGAAGTAACCTTGCATCCTTTTTTTCTTTCATCTCTTTTGACACTTCCATGTCAGCCAGTTCATTTAATTGTTCTAAGGGGAGAGAAATGATTTCATCAATGTCATAGTTCCTGGTCTGCAGGTAAGTAATCTTGACTGCCCTCAACTCATCATCTTGAGTATTTTGTCTGGGGGCAGCCCTGATTGCAGCTTGCATAAAACCTGAAAACCCATAGGAACTTTCTCCCCTTAGCTTCCTCTTCTTATCTCTCTCTTCCTCCTCAATTTCCTAAGGAGTCAAAATCCTTTTCCCTTTGTCACCCACAGACCTTTGTGACTCAGGGTGGATAGAGGTTTGGCCTTCATTGCTTGGTGTAGCATCCATGCTCTGGCCAGAGAGAGGCTGAGAAACACCTTCACTAGCAAGTGTCTCAGAGGGAATGTGAATCTCTGCAGCAGTTGATGATGATAAGACAGGGGTCTCAGGTTCTGCCACTGGGCCTTCAGTCAAGGTTTCCCCTATGAAACTAATCTTAGGGTCCACCTCAACATCCAGTTGACCGATGGCATTACCTGATTGCCTAAGTCTCCTTCTTAAGCTGAACTCTGCAATGATCCTGTCTTGGATTCTTTGAGCCAATCTGTCAGCTTGTCTTGAGTTGCTTGGATTGACAAGTGGCATATTGACTAGATCCAAACCTTCATAGAAGTTCAAATTTTGAAAGTCAAATACTTCTTGTTGCCCTTGAACTCTGTGAAGAATAAGGGCTCTTCTATCAGCATCATACCTCCACCTTATGATGTAGTTTGAAGTTCCTTGAGGTGGGGATGACACAACCCTTGGTATACCTTCCTCAAAGAGACTCCTGATGATAGAGTCTATAGAGTCCACATTAATGTGAACTTGAGGAAGTTGCTGAGAATGCACAATTGCAAGTGAGGATGGTGAGTCCTCTATGTCCATTCTCTGTGAAGAACCCCAGGTTCTGTGGCTGCAATAACTTTCTCCCCCTTTTTGGTAGCATCACCCACTTGCATAGGTGAGCTGGAGGATATATCAATCACATCCACATGTTCTTGTGTTCCTGGTTGAGCTCTTCTTAAAGGTCTCCCAGCTAATTTTTCCTTAAGATATGAAATCTGAAGTTGCTGATCATTGACCCTGTTGTGTAAGGTAGTCACCTGAGATTCAAGGTGACTGACCTTTGAGACTAGGTAAGTGCATGTTTTAGACAATTTTTGCACCATTAGTCTCAGATTCCCCTCTTCTTCATCAGAAGAATCATTGGGGGATGAGATGATTGGACCAAAGTCCTCTCTCTCACCACCAGCTTGAGGTTCTTGGCTGCTGGTTTTCCTCTGCTCACTAGCAATCTCAGTTGAGATGTCAGTGGGCTGAGTTGCCATGGTTGAGGTCTTAATGATGTAATCACTTGCAGAAGTGAGAGCCTCTTCCATATGGACATCCTGAACAGGTTCAGAAGTGTCCACCTCAGTTATAGGTGACTGATGTGGGCTAGACTGAGGGGACTCAGGAGTACTCATCTCTCTTTGAGTAGGGGAAGAGAAGAGAGACTCATGATACTCACTGAATCCTAAGTCTTCATCAGTATAGAAGGATAGGTTGGGAATGGGTTGATTTAGATCTAAAGGCTGGGGATGGTAACTGTCCCCTGAAGGTTGTTCACTTAAGTGTTGAGACTCAGAGTGAAGGTTTAAGGCTGTTGGGCTTGTGAGCTCATCAGGGTGAGCATGAGGAACCTCAGACCTGATAGTTGAAGAGATGGGAGTGGTTTGCTCCTCAGGGGAAGTGGGAGCTCTAGTATCCACTTCTTCCTGTAAAGGTGAGTATATGGGGACCTGCACAGACTGAATAGCTTGAGCAGGGGTTCGTTTGGATTTTCTTTGGTAGGTGAGGGTTACTTGAGGCCTTTTTAGTGGTAGAGAGGTAGAAGGTGTGGGTTCAACACTAGCTTGTGTTGCTAGGTTGTCACCTTGAGCAATGAGCTCTAACATTTTGGGGACAAGGGCTGTTTCTACCCCTGAGAAGCCTACAGTTGGCTTTTTCATGATTTTAAAGATGTCGGGCTTCATCTGTCCCAATTTAAGAATATTATCTGTTTCCCTCAACTGTGAGCCCAGTTCACAGTTGAGAATGTGTTGAACATATCTAGGAAACATGTAATACTATAAGGAGTCCAAGTTTGCAAGTAAATTGGTATAAACAAATTGAGAGTACCTGAACTTGACCCCTTGAACCATTCCATGCACTATGAAGGAGAGATCCTCAGGAATCTGGTCCCACCCACCATGTTTGTTTGACAAGCTGTGGATAACCACATGGAGTAGGTATTTCCACTGGGATGAGACCTTCCCTTTCCTGAAGGTCTTTACAGAGAAATCTCCCTCATAGCCCATCTGCTCAAAGGAATGATTGACAGCTTCCTTTGGGAAGGACAACTCACCTTCTTCATCATCCAGCTGCAAATGAGAGTTGATGATGGTCGGAGTGATGAAGATTGTCCTCCCTTGCACTGTGGCAGACAATGCCTTCTCCCCATCCATGATGACCTCTTGGCAGGTCTTCCAGAATTCAAGCAGATGATCCTCATACAGAGTAGGATCAATGGTTAGGGAGGTGAAGTAATTTGATTGAGTTAAGAATTGGCAAATCTCTGAGAAACTTTCATCTTTCTCAGAGCTTAACAGAGCAACCTGGTTATGTTGCCTGTGAAGTTGCATGGAGAAATCTGGGTTGTTTCTACGGTTTAGGTTGGCCATTTGAGAAGCTTAAGGTTGAAGAAAGTTAAAAAGCAAAGGCGGTTTTGGGAATTAGGTTTGAGGAATAGTAGAATTGAAGAAGATAGTGAGGAAGAGGGGGAGCCGTTAGGTGTTTATGTGAAAAGGGATTTGAACCAAAGTTAATGAAAGAGGATAAACTTTGAAATCCGAAAGTCGGTCCCACCTCTGAAAAAGGTAGTTTACTTTTGCTCAAAAAGTAGTTTTCTTGGAACTCGAAAAGCTTCCGAAGGTAAATTATCTTCGGAAGTTTTAATGAAAAAGCTTCCGAAGCTAAAATGACTTCGGAAGATTTTCCTGAGAGTCTTGAAAAATTTACTTCGAAAGAGAAATAAACACTTGAATGCTTTGTATATAAAACAACAAAGCTTCCGAGAGTTAATTTTGCTTCGGAAGGGAAAAGTTCTTAAAAACAAATAAGTGTCTGAGACAAGGATTTAAGCTTCAGAAGATAGATTTAGACTTCTTCCGAAGGTAAAATTTCTTAGACAGTTTTTTATTTTGAAGACATAATTTTCTTCCGAAGGATCAAAAAATTTTCAAGAATCTAAGGAAAGTCTTCAAAAAAGGATTTGATATCCAAAGAAAACATGAGATTATGATAGTGATGAACTAGACAACTTAGGACACACATATTTTTTAAGAAATAATTAGAATTAGTTTTAAGAAAATATCTACTCAAAGTTAATCATCCTAATAGCTGATATTAGATATTTAAATCTCTGTTCATCAAAAGCTTTTGTAAACAGATCAGCATATTGTTCATCTGTATGAATTTTGACTAGTTTAATTAATCCCTTTTCATGGTTATCTCTTATTAAATGATACCTGATATTGATGTGTTTGGTCTTTGCGTGCTGCATAGGGTTCTCAGTGATAGAGATAGCACTATTGTTGTCTATGTGGATAGGAGTCTCCTTAAAGTTAAATACATAGTCTAGCATCTGATTTTGAATCTAAAGCACTTGAGCACAGCAACTTGCAGCAGCAATGTATTCAGCCTCAACAGTTGATGCAGACACACAGGACTGTTTCTTGCATTACCATGAGACAACCCTTCCACCAAGGAATTGACATCCCCCAGATGTAGACTTTGCAGTCATATTGCAACCACCATAATCACTATCTGTATAAGCATACAGATTGAAGTCAGGATTCTTTGGATACCATAAACTAAGTGTTGAAGCACCTTTGAGGTATCTTAAAATCCTTTTGACAGTGATGAGGTGAGACATCTTAGGGTTGGCTTGATATCTTGCACAAATACATGTAGCAAACATGATATCAGGCCTGCTAGCTGTAAGATACATAAGAGACCCAATCATAGCCCTGTATAAATGTTCATCTACACACTCCCCCTCAAGATCAGGTCCAAGGAAGTGGTTTCTGGCTATGGGTTTCTTAGCAATCTTACAATCAGTCATGTTGAACCTCTTGAGTATGTCCTGAACATACTTTGACTGACTTATGAAGATGCCATCTTCAACTTGCTTCACTTGAATTCCCAGAAAGAAATTGAGTTCTCCCATTACACTCATTTCAAATCTGGCTTTCATCAGCTTCTCAAAGTCTTTGTAGAGCTTTGGATTAGTTGAACCAAAGATGATGTTATCTACATATACTTGAACTAGCAATAAGTCATTTCCCTGTCCTTTGATGAAGAGAGTTCCATCTATAGTACCTCTCCTGTATCCATGTTTACAAAGATACTCAGACAATGTCTCGTACCACTTCCTGGGTGCCTGATGCAGCCCATAAAGAGCTTTGTCAAGCTTGCAGACATTATCAGGATGATCAGGGTCTACAAAACCAGGTGGCTATTTGACATACACCTCTTCATCAATCACTCCATACAGAAAAGCACACTTTACATCAAGTTGAAAGACCTTGAAGTTCTTGGATGCAGCAAATGCCAGGAATATCCTAACAGCTTCTAATCTTGCTACAGGAGCAAAGACATCAGTGTAGTCAATCCCTTCTTCTTGTGTGTATCCTTGAACAACTATTCTTGCCTTGTTCTTGATGATAATGCCTCTATCATCCTTCTTATTCCTAAAAACCTATTTGGTTCCAAGTAGTCTTCCCATGAGGAAGAGGACAAAGGTTCCAAACATTTTGCCTTTTGAATTGAAGCAACTCTTGTTGCATAGCTTCAACCCAACTTCCATCCTTTAGAGCTTCATCAACTTTCTTTGGCTCTATCTGAGATAAGAAACAAGAGTGAAGATAAACATTTTCTTCATGGGTTTCTCCTCTTGTTCTTACCCCTGTGACAACATCTCCAATGATGTTTGTGGTGTGGTGAGACTTGTGGATCCTAAGCTGAGGGATCACAACAAGTTGCTGAGAAAGATCCAAATTTGAGAAATTTAGATCCGACATAGATGATTTACCCTCTACATCACCACACTTATCAAGATTTACTTGATCCAATGAGTGTGTGACATCATTGATGTTGTCATCTATGGTGTGGTTATTAGCATCAAGGAATTCCTGATCACTTTCACCATCACCATTGTTGTCTTCCACAGTTGAGGTATCTTTATCTGGTTAAGGAGCCTCTGAGCTGGAATTTGAAGGCACCCCAGATGTATCAGATGAATTTGTCATTGTAGTGTTGATAGACACCTCATTTGCTGAAGTAGTTCCAACTGAAGCTGAAGATGTATGAGTTGAAGGTCTTCCTAGCTCAAATCTTGGATCAGGATCACCTGTATTTAAATTTTCTACTGATCCTGAAACATTCTCACAAGATTTGTTAAAACAGTTGGTAACTAAATCAAGATCAAATAGCCAATCAGGACCAGAACCAGCCACACAGGATGTGTGTTCATTGAAAGTCACATTTGCTGACTCCTCAACAATTCTAGTTCTGAGATTGTATACTCTATAAGCCTTAGCTTGGGAAGAGTATCCATCAGCTGATTTCTCAGCAAACTTGGCAATTTGATCCTTGGTATTCAAGATGGTGCAGGGACATCCAAATGACCTGAGAAAACCAATGAAAGGTTTTCTCTTGTGTCAAAGTTCATATGGAGTCTTACCATGTGTCTTAACTACTAAAACTCTATTTTGCACATAGCAAGCATTGTTTACTGCCTCTGCCCAGAAGGTGATGAGCAGCTTAGAGTCAGACAACATAGTTCTTGCAGCTTCAATTAGTGTCATGTTTCTCCTCTCAGCAACACCATTTTGCTGAGGAGTCCTAAGAGCACTATATTGTCTTGTAATACCTTTTTCATCACAAAATGTATCAAGTATTTGATTCTTGAATTCAGTCCCTTGATCACATCTTATGGTTTTGACCTTGTGATCACTTTGATTCTCAATTTTTAAGATGAAGTTCTTCAGAATTTCAAGGGTTTCATCCTCAGTTCTAAGAAAGAAAACCCAAGTGAATCTTGTAAAATCATCTGTGATCACCAAACAATAAAAGGTCCTTCCTAGACTCATTACACTGGTGGGGCCAAAGAGATCCATATGTAATAAGTGTAGGGGAGTAGTGATGGAGTTCTTTTCCTTAGGCTTGTGAGATACCTTATGTTGCTTCCCTTTCAGGCATGCAACACAATGATCATCACTTGTAAACTCTTTCTTTGGCATTCCAGTTACCAAATCATGTTTAATTAGTTTATTCATGTTCTTAAAGTTTACATGGCACATTCTTTTATGCCATAGGAAAGACTCATCACTATTAGCTTTAGACAGAAAGCATGAAACTTCTCCAGAGGGAGATGTTTCTTGCAAATCCATCTTGTACATGTTCCCTTTCCTGGGGGCTCTAAGCAGGATGTGCTAATGAGGAATGATCACTTCAGGCTTGAGAACAATGCACTCATGCTCAGTAAAGAGCATGTTATGACTCTGATCACAAAATTGGGATACACTCAGAAGATTGTATCCAAGCTCCTTGACAAAGTTTACCTTTTCAATGCTGAGCTTACCATTTGTGACCTTGCCCCTTCCAGAAATGTAACCACCTTCATCTCCTCCAAAAGCAACTGGTCCTCCATCAATTTTCTTAAAGTTATGGAGTAGTGACCTATTGCCTGTCATGTGCCTGGAACAACCACTATCAATGATCCATACATTCTTGTTTATCTTGAGCTGTTTCTGCACCAAGAAAATGATTAGTTACATTTGGAAACCCAAGCCTTACTTGTCTTGGGCTCACTAAGTATAATAGAAGGTAATGCAACAGTAATAGATCCTATGATTATGCTAGAGGGATCTAGAGCTGTTGTTGATGGGGAAACTTCAGTCACTTGTTCTTAGACTTCCACACCACCTTTGAAGTCTTGGACTTGACCTTCAAAACCTTGGAAGCTTTTGGGACTTCGCAAGTTTTGATGACTGAACCTTCGGAAGATTCTACAGTCACTGCAGCAGACTTCAGTGCTTCGGAAGAACTCCTTTCTTCCGAGACCAATTTTTCTTCCGAAGGTAATTTTCCATTTACCGTCTTCTTTGATTTGGAGCTTCCAAAGGAAACAAATTTTCCTTCCGAAGCTTGAATCTTCTTGAAACTCTTTGAAGTCTTTGTCTTGGTCATATAGATAGTACTCTTAGGATTATATGGAAAATCCTTAGCAATGTGAGAGGTACTTTCACACATGGCACACAACATTTTCTTCTTCACAAGAGTCTCCTTAAGAGAGCAAGACTGTCTTTGGTCACATCCCTTCTCCACCTTCATCTTTGTAGATGCTGAGACACTTCTTTTGGGCTGTGAACTGTTCTTGGAGTTTGATGGTCCAGGTTGTGCAGCAGTGGTACATAGCAGATCAGTCTTCTTCTTGGTACTGAGATGATTTGAACAGGAACCAGAACTCTTAGCTGAAGAGTTTTGGTTGATGTCTTCAGTTTTTACTACTTCAAACCCTGCAGAGATAAAAACTTGTTTCTGCTTAGAGTCAAAAGTAGCCTTGATCTCTTGAGCCTTCTTTGCTTTTCTTTTGCTTTTCCTGATCAAGTTCTTTTTTCTTTGACTTGGTCATCACAGTAGTCTTCTTCTCCTCAGAAGGATAGTGGCCCTTAGTAGAATCCTCCTCTTCATTCTTCTTAGAGGAATTCTTCACCATCTCTTCTTCATCCTCTTCACTCATAGGATCTATGAGAGGAAGCTCATCTTCACAAGTTTCACACATAGGAGATCTTACAGACAAGATTGTGTGTGGAGGAGCTATCTCATTTGATCCCAGTCCCTGTCTATTTTGATAACACACCTTGTTGTACAGGGATGAGAATATCATGTTCTTGAATGTCTCTTCTTCAAGAACACTCTTTTCTGTCCTGGCTTTGCTGATCACAAGCTCAGCCTGGCACTTAGTCAGCTTAGTTATGAGATCTTGGATTTGAGTCCTAAAATCTGTATGTTCATGTTTTAGAACTGAAATGGTTTTCTCTAAGTCCTCTATCTTTAGTTTATAATCATTTTCAGACTTTCTAAAATCAGATTTTAAAATGTTTAAGGACTCAAGATCAGATCTCATTTCCAAGTTATAGGACCTGTATCTGTTAACTTTAGCAATGCATTCAGGAGTACAGAGATGTTCCAATACCTTGGCTTCATCATGATCTGCCATTAGTGCTTGATTTGGAGAAGCATCTTCCACCTGAAAGCTCCAGTCAAAGCCTCCTTCTTCAACAGCAACAGCAGCTTGTTGCTTTGGCTTCTCATTCTGAGGGGCTTTGTCAGTGTAGTTTGGTCTGGTTTGTGCTTGGCCACCATTTGTTTTAGGTGCCTTACACTCTCTAGCAAAGTGGCCCGTCAAGTTACAGTTGTAACACTTGACTTTGATTTTATCCAAGCCAAACTTTCCACTGGTTGCATTGCTTGGAAACCTCCTTCCAGTTCTCTTGTAGAACTTCTTGGCTCTATGTGTGAGAAGAGCCATCTGCTGAATTATTTCCATATATTCCAAGTCATCTGGATGGATACAATCCAGGTCTTCAAGAGTGAAAAGAGAGTTGCCACAACTGTCATCAGAAGACACAAAAGCTTGTGAAGAGCTTGTCTCTTGGAATGGGCTTCCTTGAGTGTTGTTCTCCCTGGGTGTCTCTGGGAAGGTGATGAAAGGACCCTTTGATGAGTTGTCAGGGTAGCATATGAGATGATGTTGGGGTTCTATGCTATCCCTTTCAACCACATGCAGGGCTGAACCCAATTGATTGTTGGATTTGTCAGATGAACCTTGCATGTTCATCTCCATCTGGTAGCCACTGAGAATCCCATATAACTCTGTCAGAGTAAGAGTTTTGAGATTTTCAGTTCTCTTGATCACCACACAATAGTGTGTCCATTGCCTAGGAAGTGAGGACATAAACTTCCTTACAATGTCTCTGTTTTGAAGAGGAACTCCTCCATCCACAAGGGTATCCACTATCTCAACATACCTAAAGTATTGCTGAGTCATGGTTTCACCTGTTTTGAAGGTGAAGTTTTCAAACTGCTGCTTCAGGAGATCCTTCTTGTTCTCCTTGGCTTCAGAGGAGCCTTCATACATCAGTTTTAGTGCATCCCACAGCTGTTTAGCTGTTTTGCACTTCTTGAAACCTCTATACACAGAGTTTGGAAGGGCAGTTTGAAGAGCAGTCATGGCTTTTCTATCAATCTCTACTCTCTTCCTATCTTCATCAGAGTAGTTAGTCACATCTTTGGGGATCATACCAGCACCAGTAGCAGAAGGAGTGCTGGGTATGAAAGGTCCATTTTCAATAGATTCCCACATTCTTGAGTCTAGAGACCTGATGAAACCTTCCATTCTCATACACCAGGTATCAAAGTCATCAAGAGTGATCAGTGGGGACTTGTTCATGGTTCCAGTTTCCATATCAGTCTTTGAAATGGATGCCATTTTGAAAGTTTGGTATTTGTGTGTGTGAGGGATCTTAAGATGGTGACATCTTATATCAAGAGCTTGAAATGCTTTGATACCAATTGCAGGACCGGTTAAGGGCTTAACAATTACAACACCACAACACAAAGAGGAGATTAACCAAACTTGATCAAACAGTAAACTGGATTAACCACAATAATGATACAAAGAACACAAGTAACGATAAAGAGACAGAACAAGAGATTTGGGTTTCAAGGATGCAGTATATTGCTTTCTCAAGTTCTATTACAAGTGTTACAAAGCATAAAGAAAGATACTAGAACAAGGAATACTTATACTACAACCTACAGCCGGCTATACTTTGAAAGCCAGCTGGATACAATTGACTAGACACAAACAAAATCAATTGTAGAGTCAAAAGGCATATCTGCCTTTTGACCTTGTGACTATGACATGCCATAGCTCACATCCTTATCTATTACAAAAAGGATAAAGTACATAAAGTAGAAAGTTACAGACTCAAGACCTCAATGTACAGTTACCAAAAGCATGGACCTTTTCACCAACTCATGTAAGTTGGTGACTTTACAGAGATGCAGCGGAAAGGTGTCCAGCTTTATAGAACAGTACATCAGATAAAGCATGTTACTAAAAGTCTTCGGAAGAAATCTGTCTTCATATGATGAAGCTTCGGAAGACTTTGTCTCTGAGGCTTCGGAAGACTTCATATTTGGCTTCGGAAGATATTGGTCTTGGCTTCGGAAGATTTTACACTTGGAATATTTCTAGTGTATGGTGTAAAACTTCCGAAGCAATTCTACTTCAGTTCTTAGTGCATTGCTTGCAGAGAGACTTTGGATGTTTTGGTTGGAATCCTTACATGTTCTAATAATTGCATGTTTATTCATAACTCAGAATTTTCACAATAGCATGCACTAAAAAGTTTTATGTTAGTTGATCATCAAAATAGTGTACTCGAGGTGTATGTTTTACCAACTTTAGAAGCTAAGACATAGAGGTTTGATTTGGTGAAAGAATCACATAAAACTGATATAGTTATGACTTTTCAAAATAGACCCATACACTGTCCTAAAATTCAGTCTTGACCCTTTAAAGTAATGTTCATTTAACCATCTTAAACTTATTATTAGGTCGTGTAACCACTTGGTAATGAAATTAGACTCAAAGTATTTTAATTTAGACTCCAAGTTCATAGAAAAATGTTGAGTTATGATCATTTCATGGTCTTTTAAAGTTGAAGAACAAAATGTTGAGTTATGATCATTTCATGGTCTTTCAAAGTTGAGATGTTCTTCTATTCAAATTTTCAGCATTTACACGATGAATTCATTTTTAAGATTAAATCTTTGGTTTTGCAAGATTGTAAAATATGTTATCATCATCATCTCATTATCGTGCTTTCATTTTATTAATATGGTTGTAATGTTAGTTTTGTAATTAGTTTATAATGGAAGAGAACTGAATTACCAAGAAATGGATGATGATTTATATAGGATAACAAATAAAATACATATGTTACCATGAGATTGTGATGATTCCACCCTTGACCCTTCATGTGTTCATCATATCAAGAAGAAATGAAAGATGTTTGGATAAGATTCATGTGTTTAGATGATAAAAAATCACAAATTTGAAAGGAAGGAACATAGTCAAGTGCAAAAAGAAACAATTCTTAACGCTTGAGTACACTTTGATTTTATTGAAAAAATTCTTGAAAAGGTTGATCAATTTGTTTAGGCTGCTTGTTCCTGAAGTATAAAACGTTCCCTCTGTTCCTGAATAGCTTATTTCAAAATGGCTTCCGCTTCCTCGGTGAATATCTTGGTAGAATATATTATTTCTTGAAACTGTGGTTTATTGGTTTTTAAGTAAGTACGTAACTCAACCAAAAATTTCCTTACCTGTCCAATTTCTAATGAATCGAGATAACCGTTTGTGCGAGATAGTTGGAGAGGTGACAAAACCTTATACCTTTCATTACAAAACCAATAAACCAGAAAAAGATGGATTATTTTGTGAAAGAATTTTTGGGCCTATCAAAAGTGGAATTTGTGCTTGTGGAAATTATCGAGTAATCGGAGATGAAAAGGAAGACCCGCAATTTTGTGAACAATGCGGAGTCGAGTTTGTTGATTCTCGGATACGAAGATATCAAATGGGCTACATCAAACTCGCATACCCGGTAATGCATGTGTGGTATTTGAAACGTCTTCCTAGTTATATTGTGAATCTTTTAGATAAACCTCTTAACGAATTAGAAGACCTAGTATACTGCGGTGTGTGATTTGATCAAAATTCTGATTTTACAGATTCGAAATGAGAAACTGTCATCCCATTTAATCCAATCGGGATGCCCTTATCTGACATGTTTCTTGGTAGGAGTAACATGAAGCTCGCGGGATACTTAACGCGTTAGCTAAAGCACTGCACGGGTCGATACGCACAGCGCCTAGTATCCATCGTTTACGGCTAGGACTACTGGGGTATCTAATCCCATTCAAAAAAGATGAAGAAAAATATTTTTTTTGTTTGAAAAACTTATCCTGACTTTTTTTTTTCGATTATAACCGATGGAATCGTCCATTACGATACATAAGAAAGAGAAATAAAAAATTTAAAGGCTTTGTAAGAAAAGAAGGCTCACAATATTTTTTTATACATGCCAAAGTGATGGAAAACAAAGAATATCTTTTACATATCCTCCGAGTTTGTCAACTTTTGGGGAAATGATAGCAAGAAGGATATCGTTGTCTACATTAGAAAAACTCTCCCCTGATGAACTATACGCCGAGTGGCTTTATACCAATAAAGATAAAAATAACAACTTAAATAATGAATTTATAAATAGAATTGAGGCCTTAGAGACAGTAGTTCTTTCTCTATATATACTTGAAACAAAGACTAGATTGTATAATGCTGAGACTAAAAACAAAAACAATTGCCTAGTTAAAATGTATGATCCCTTTTTGAATGGGATGTATCGTGGAAGAATGAAGAAATTGTTTTATTCTTCAATCATAAATGAAACTTCGATAGAAAATTGCACAGAAATCGCTGAACTAAATAAAATTCATGATATCCTTCTTCCCTATCCTAATTCTTCAGAAAATGAACAGAAAATCGAAAGATCAGAAAAAAACAAGTAAAAATTGATTCAAATAATAGGTTAAAGTTTTCATTGAACGCAATTCTAACTAACTCTAAACGTGAAAACAACTATATTTTAATAAACGAAATAGGTAAAAAACCCCCTCGATGGTCATACAAATTAATCAATGAGTTGGAACAATATTTTAAAAAACGACGAAAAGAACAAGGCATAATGCAAGGGCTGGTGATATTAACCAAGGAAATTTGTTCGTGGTAAAGACAAGATACACTTGGACCAGAAAAACCTGTGCCCAAAAATAAGATATGTTTTAGCACAAGTTTTGGCGGTAAAAAAAATGGACTCAAGTAGGGGTTTCGGTAATGTATTAATAAGCTATACCCATACTGTGGGTTGTTTCATGCCATAAATAAACTCGAACACTCAAGAAATCTATTGGGCAGGCGGATTCACATCTCTTACAACCGACACAATCCTCTGTTCTTGGAGCAGAAGCTATTTTGTAGGATCGGGTTTGTCACTTAAACACTTGTATTTCTCTCAAACTCACTTATGGAAACACTCAAATCAGATGAAGTAATGTCTTTTACAAGAGTTGATAATAATATAATAAGTAGCAAAGGAACAAACAGAAATATATTTTCAAGGCACTTGTATATATTACTTCTCAACTCAAGATATTACAAGACTCTTACAAGCATGAAACAAGAGTTACAATGAGAAACTATATATACTAGATCCTACAGCCGGATATACTTTGATACCAGCTGGAAACCTAAGACTAAAGCATATACTATAATGCTAAAGTTAAGGTATCTTAGATAAAGTATTATCTAAGATATGGTAGTCATGACATGTCCATGACTTACCTTTTATCACCAACTAAAGATGGCAACTGTACTAACATAAAAAGGTAAACAGTGGATTAAAGTATGGTCAACTACATGGCTTTTGAGAAAACGCCATGTAGTATCTCAGAGATTTGCAGTGGAGTGTCAGAGAGGCTATACTTATGTCCACTGGATAATAGGAGTGTCTTCCGAAGGTTAATTGGCTTCGGAAGAACAAGTTCTTCCGAAGCCACTTATACTTCGGAAGAGGCTTCTATGCTTCCGAGGCTTTGAGGACTTATGTACTTCGGAAGTTGACTTCAGATCTTTCTTTCTAAGTCTTGATCTTCGGAAGTACGTACTTTGTCTTTGGAAGTTGGAGTTTTCCTTCGGAAGTGTGTTTTACACTTTGTCTTCGGAAGAGCTCCTTCTTCCTTCGGAAGTTCCATACTTAGCTTCGGAAGTCCTTTGTTTGTTGTACCAAAATCTTCTAAGTGACTTGGTTTTGGTTGCAACAGCCTTTCTAGATCCAACAAACTCCCCCTACGCTGATGCTACCAAAACCTCACTTAATTCTGCTTCTCAAAGCCTTCAGCACCAGGGATAGAAGATATTTGTCTGTCTCTTTGTTCTTCCCTGAAGTAGTGCTAAGAAGCTTGTACAAGTCATTGGTGGATAGGAGATCCAGTCTATCGCTCTGAATGACATGTACCCTCTGTTGTGTCCCCCTGAAGAGAGTTAGTTGACGGGAGTTATAGTCATACTCCCATCTAACTATGGACTCAAGTTCAGGACCTTCAACCATTTGTAGAAAGGCTTTGCCTTTGGTTGCTGATCCCTTCCTTTCCTCCTCCTCTCTCCGTTTCAACTCCTCTTCAACCTTGCTTCTAGCAGTAAGCTCGGCCATATGAAGGCTGCCTAGATGATTTCTGATATGGGCAGCTACATCAGAGTTTGAAGGGTTGGATAATGGCTTCTCTGCTAACTCAGCAATATCAAACCTGCTCAAGTGTAGCAGAGATGAGGCACTCAGCCTGTTGAGCTCTCCATTCTCTCTTTCAACAACAAAGTTGGGAGAAGAGTCTTCGAACCTCCACTGGATGATCTTCTTTCTGGGTGCAAGAGGTTGTCTTGGTACCCTGTCTCCTTTCTTAGTATCTAGTAGAGTCACCAGCCTTCTCCTTAGCTTCTTTTCTTCCTCATTCAAAGTGTCTGAATTGAGGCCAAGGAGGTTTGCAGCTTGGTCCAATGTTCCCCTGGGCAGATCAAGAAATTGATCTCTTGTGAGGGAACTTGAGGATCCATCAACATAGGTCAAATTGACTGAATCCTCCTCACAGGAGATATCGCTCAGTGTTGTGCAGTTTATGAGCTTTGTCTTGACTGCCTTGAATTCTTTCATGGAGAGATGTTTAGAAGGCTGAGGGGATGGTTTGATGGGTTGATGGGTAGGTTGAGGTGTTTGGGTTCTGGCTAAGGTTTTGGTTTGGAGGATAGGTAGTTTAGGTGGTTGAGGTGAAGAGGTTGGTAGGTGTGATGGTGTAGGTTCAGGGGTGTATGGTTCAGAGGTTGGTTTGGTTTTGATTGGGAAGGAAAAGGGTATAGGTTCAGGTTGAGGTTGGTTTTGGAGTTTGGGTTGAGAGGCTGCTTTGAAGGTCATCCCCTGTCCCCTTCTATACATCTCCTTCCTCTTCCCTGCGCGAATGTCAGCCTTAATGTCACTGACATGTCGCTGGAGAGTCTTTTCTGACATAGGACCCACCTGCCTGCTAGAGAAGCCATGAGCCTTGAGATAACTCTTCATCCAGGCCTTCTCACCTATCTTCTTGGCAGCAGTCAGTCCTGCTTCCTCTTCCTTCTTCTTCTTCTTTTGCAACAACTTTTCCCTTGCAGCTCTCTTTCTCTCTTTCTCCATTTGATCTTGCTCTTTGTTGAAGAGCCATAAGATCGTATCATTGTTATGTGGAGACAATTCTTCTTGAGAGAAACCTCTGGAGAGTAGGAAGGTTATCCTTTCCCTCCTGAGCTGCAGATCAGCTTCTCTTTCCTTCCTCTCCCTTTCTTCTTCTAAGGCCAACCTTGCAGCTTCTTCTTTTTGCTGTTTTAGTAGCAAGGTTGCCTTTTACAGCTCTATTAACTCCTCTAATGGTAGCAGGAGTACATGCCTAACAGACCTCTAAATTTGTTTCTCAGCTAGTTTGGCCTTGAGAGTTTCAATCTCAAGTTGCTGAGTGGCAGACCTATCCTCTAAAGTCCTAACCTTAGATTCAAGGTTTGAGACTTTAGAAAGTAGGTCTTGAATGGTGAGTTGCATTCTTCCCTAATCTTTTTTTGAAGAATCATGGGGAGATGAGGTAACATACCTGGTATGTTCATCCTCACCACCAGATGTGGTTTCTTGGCGCCCTGGTTTCCCTTGCACAATGATGTCTTTTTCAGAGCCATCAAAGGGCATGGTTGCCATAGATTCAGTCTCAGTTTGGTTACCACTGTCCTGAGGATCCATTGAGGTTCCTTCAGTAGTGGCAGCTGAATCTACATGAGTCCCCTCCACATCAGTGGGACTCACCTCAGTAAGCCTTTGCTGATGGGGGCTAGAGATAAGGGGTCTCTCTAGGCTCTGTTGATCCTTGAGAGGGTGTTGTGGATCAACTTCATTGCCTTTAAGAGACATAATCTCTTCACCAGCTCCAGTCAAAAGATCAGTAAAGGATATGGAATTAAAACCTAATGACTCGGGACTTTGATCAGTATCTAGAGGCATTGAGCCTGTGATAGGGTTGTCCCTTTTTGGCTGCTCAGGGGAGTATAGAGACTCTCCCTAAGGGCTATCAGCTTGGGTTTCGGGCTCATGGGTCTGAGACTGAGGAGACTCAAGACCTATATTGAGGTCAATTGTGAAGGATGGTTGGACCTCAGGCTGAGTGGGAGCCCTTTGTTCCACTCTAGCCTTTTTGGGTAGAACATGAGGAGCTTGTTCAATCAGAGTAGATTGAACAAGGGTTCGTTTGTGACGTCTCTGATAGGTAAATGTAATGGGTGGAGAAGGTAGATTTGGCAGAGTGAGGGTAGTTGCTGGTGTGGGTTCATCACTTGTGGGGTTAACAGGGATGTCACCAGGAGCCATTGGCTCAATCATACCTGGAAGAAGTGCAGTATCTCTTCCGGTGAAGTTGGTAGACACTCTCTTCAAGGTCTTTGTTGGACCAAAAGAACCAATGAGCCGGATCAGAAAAACCTTTAAGTCCCACAGACGTCACAACAACTACTGAAGTCCACAACAGCTGAAGACAACAACTGATTACAAAGTCTGAAGACACAAGTGCTGAAGACAAAGTCTGAAGACAAGTGCTGAAGACAAAGTCTGAAGACAAGTGCTGAAGACAAAGTATCAGATGTTGTCACAACAGCTGAAGAGGACTTCTTCAGTAGTTGTGACGGTTTGCTTTCAGTAGTTTTATATTTTCTATTTTCAGTAGTTTTGTAAAACGACTGAAGAGTTTGTTCTTCAGTCGTTGTAGTATCAGTAGTTTCTTTTCAGTTGTTTCATGTTTTATACTTAGCACTCTGACATGTTCTCAGTAGTTGTGAACATTTCAGTAGTTTATTAAGAATTAGTTATTTTTGTACTAGATCTGCTAGTAATCACCATCCCGTGATTACAGCAGTGATTGCACTCTATATAAGGAGTGCCAACCTTATTGTAATAGTGAATGATTTAGCAATAATATTGGGCATTATTGAAACATTCCAAATCACAGAAAAATATTCTCTCGCATTTGGTTACAAATAACATACTCTTGCTATAATTTGACTAATTCTTCTCTTCATTCCGCTGCATTACACTCTAATACTTCAAAATTGTGATCATTGATCCTGTCAAATGGTATCAGAGCAGGTTAATCATTGATCGATCTAATAATTGATCATTGAAACTGCTCTTCAAGATCCAAGTTTGAGTGAATTAGCATTCTTCTGCAAGAAACTGTTATAGAGATTGAATTTTTTGTGCTTTTAATCATTCATCCTGAGACTTATTCTTTGTTTTCATTGAGTTTGTTGTGGTGTGTCTAAATTTTTGCTTGAATAAAATTGTTTTTAGTTTCAAAATGACTACTCCTTCCAATGATCCGCACAATACTGGTTCCTCAACCAAGCCTCCTATGCTGGTTAGGAATGAGTATAACATATGGCAACGTCGAATGCTCCATCACCTGTCTGTTAACAGCTCAGGTTGTTGGACATCAGTGGTACATGGTCCACACAAGCCTATGGTGAATAACCCGGAAACCAATCAAATGGTTCCGAAGAGGAAGGATCAATACTCAGATGAGGATAAGAAATTGTTTGAGATAGATGCAAAAGCTCATGGAATTCTGGCCATGGCACTACCCAATGAAATTTATTCTGGGTTAATGCATTATGAATCTGCCCATGACCTCTGGAATGCCTTGAAAGAACAATTTGGAGAAACAGATGAGGTCTTGGCAAATAATAGAGAGATCCTTGCCCAACAATATGAGACATTCTCTCATAGGAAGGGTGAGACACTGACTCAACAGTTTGAGCGGTTCTCTTGTTTGATCTCTGAATTGAAAATGGTCAAACATGAGTATACTAATGTTCAGATGAATAACAGATTTCTCAGATCACTGCCTGAGAGATGGGATACATATACCATTGTCCTACGCTCCAGTGCAAATTTGGACAAACTATCTCTCACCTAACTTCATGGGAAATTGCTCACATTTGAGAGAGAGATAGAACAAAAGAGAAAACTGTCTTCATCTGGTAAGCTCACTGAGGACTTTGTACCAGGCAACACTGCTCTGGTTAGTCATGAGTCAGAATATGCTTCATCTGAATGCCAGTATGATGAGCATATTGATTTCTCTTCAAACATTTCTGATTCAGCATTTGTGAGTGTTGATAGTCAATTTTCTGGGTGTAATAATGACAATCTATGCTTCATCATGGATGATCTCAAGGGGATTGCTGATGATGACTTAGAAGAGATGGATATTTTGAGCCAAATGGCCTTGATAAATATCAGATCTCAGAAGTTCTACAAAAGAACTGGAAGAAAGTTCCCAGGACTCTCTGGCAAAACCAAAGTTGGTTTTGACAAGAGCAAGTTGAGGTGTCACAGATGCCAAAGGCTTGGACACTTTGCTAGAGAATGTAGATCATCTGGATCTAATTCCTCTGCACCTTTTGTGACTTTTCCTAGCAATAGTCAACAAAACAAAGGGCAACATCCTGTCAATTCTAGTCATCAGTCTCAACTACAATCTCCTGCATATTTTGTTCCTCAGGGTCAAATGCCTTATCCTTACCCGTGTTATTACATGCCACAAACCAGTCAAGTTCAAGCTCCTATGGTACCACAACCTCATGCACTTCCAGAACCTCAACCATCTCATCAACCCCCTCAACCTCAACAACATAGCTTCTTCACCCCAGAAGTTGTTGATTGGAGCAGCTTGCCAGATGACATGTCTGGTCATGAACAACTGTTCACAAGTGCTGATCAACATGGTGGTGATAGTCCTTTTGGAAATCTGGCACTTATGGCTCTGGAATCAACTGAGGGTTCCTGCTCAACTGCATCATCTTCACAGGTAACTCAGGGTTCTTCAACATGCCACAGAGGCATCTGGTATGTAGACAGTGGAGGATCCATGCATATGACGGGAAACAGATCACTTCTTAATGACTACTCTCAAGGAAGGAAGGGATTTGTATCTTTTGGCAATGATGCAAAGGGTTACATCATCGGCAAAGGCTTTGTTTCCAATGGGGAAATAAAGTTTGATGATGTTAACCATGTGGAAAATCTCAAGTACAACCTCTTGAGTGTCAGTCAAATGTGTGACAAAGGCCATGTTGCTCTTTTCACAAGTCAGAACTGCCGGATTCTGTCATCCAAAGTTCTGAGTTTGATTGACAAGGTGTTGGATAAACACACTCTTCTTAAGGCCAACAGGACAGGAAGAGTGTATGCCTTAGATCTTTCTAAGAAAATAGATCTCAAAGGCCATCCTTGCCTATTTTCCAAGGCTTCCCCTCAAGAATCTACACTATGGCATAGAAGGCTGGGTCATGTTAATCTCAAAAACATAAATCAGCTGATTAACCATGGTTTAGTAAGGGGATTGCCTATGAAGGAGTTCAAATGTGAAGATGACTGCACTGCCTGTCTAAAAGGAAAACAGCACAAAGTTTCATTTCCTTCCATAGAAGAACCTAAGTCCACAGCCTGCTTACAGCTTCTTCACATGGATCTCTTTGGTCCTGTGAGAGTGATGAGTATGGCTAAGAAGAAATACTGTCTAGTAATTGTGGATGATTACTCCAGATTTGTATGGACTTTCTTTTTGCATTCAAAGGATGAAGCACCTCAGAAGATTATCAACTTTGTGTTGTATGTTGAGAAGCAGTATTCCCTCTCAGTCAAGTGTGTTAGAAGTGATAATGGAACTGAATTTAGAAACAATACACTTGATGAGTTCTACCTCTCAAAGGGAATCAAGAGGCATTTTAGCATTCCAAGAACTCCTGAACAAAATGGAGTAGTGGAGAGAAAGAACAGGACCCTTATTGAAGCTGCAAGGTCCATGTTGGCTGACTCTGGATTGCCAATGACTTTTTGGGCTGAAGCTATCAATACTGCTTGTTATGTACAAAATAGAGCTCTAGTGAATAAGAGGTTGATGAAAACTCCATATGAAGTTCTTCATCATTTGGCCCCTCTAATTTCATTCTTTAGAGCTTTTGGATGTCCTTGTTTCATTCTCAACACAAGGGATCAACTCCAGAAATTTGATTCTAAGGTGGATGCAGGATATTTTGTTGGTTATTCATCAACTTGCAAAGCATACAGAGTCTTCAACTGTAGAACAAAGATGGTTGAAGAGACTCTACATGTTAAGTTTAATGAATCTCCAAAGGACAAGATTCCACAAAATCCTGTGGAGATATTTGATTTGGACATACTTCAATATGCTCCTCATCAAACTCCTGCTGTTGCTCATGTCAACAGTTCTCCACCTGGTGGTACTGTTGGTACTGATGATGATGATAGTAGTACTCACCTCTTCAGATTTACTGATCAACTGCCTGATTCAGCTAGACCTGATGTTCCTGCAGCTCCAGCAGCACAATCCACAACAAATGCTGATGAGATTTCTACAACTTCAACTTCCTTTGAACTACCATCAACTGATTGGTTTCAAGGAAATTCTTCACCATCACCATCTGTTGCTGCTGAGCCTGCTACAAACACCTGCACTGATCTCATTGTGTATCAAGATCTGAAGAATCACCCTATGTCTCAAATCATTGGTGATATCACTGCTGGAGTATCAACAAGAAGTCAATTGTCAAATTTCTGCTTCTATGCTCTCTTCATTAGTCAGCAAGAGCCAAAGAATTATCACATTGCATTAAAAGACAATGGATGGGTTGATGCCATGCAGCTTGAGCTTCTTCAGTTCAAGAAACAACACGTGTGGGAACTGGTTCCTCTACCTCCAGGTAAGTGTGCAATAGGCACTAAATGGGTGTTTAGGAATAAGACTGATGAAAATGGGCTTATTGTTAAGAACAAGGCCAGACTGGTGGTTCAGGGGTTTGCACAAGAAGAAGGTATTGATTATGATGAAACCTTTGCTCCTGTAGCCAGACTGGAAGCAATTCGATTGTTTTTAGCTTATGCTGCTTATCAAAATCTTAAAGTTTTTCAAATGGATGTCAAAAGTGCTTTTCTGTATGGGAAAATTAAAGAAGAGGTTTATGTATGTCAACCACCAGGTTTTGAGGACAACAAACATCCTAATTGGGTGTATAAGCTTGATAAGGCTCTTTATGGGTTGAAACAAGCTCCTAGGGCCTGGTATGAGACATTATCAAACTTTCTTCTTGAAAATAATTTTACTAGAGGCACCATAGATAAAACTTTGTTCATTAAGAAAGCAGGGCAGCATAATCTACTTGTTCAAATTTATGTAGATGATATTATTTTTGCATCCTCTGATCCACAGTTGTGTGATGACTTTACAAAGCTGATGCAACAAAAATTTGAAATGAGTGCAATGGGGGAATTACAATTCTTTCTGGGTTTGCAAATCAAACAAAAGGCTGATGGAATTTTCATTCATCAGTCCAAATATACAAAAAATCTTTTGGAAAAATTTGATTTGCAAAATTGTAAACCCTGTTCTACTCCCATGTGCAACACCACACAACTGGATACAGATCAGAAAGGTAAAGTGGTTGATGAAACACTTTACAGATGTATGATTGGGTCCTTGATGTACCTAACAGCTTCTAGACCAGATATTATGTTTGCTACATGTGTTTGTGCTAGATTTCAGGCTGCACCTAAGGAGTCTCATTTGATTGCAGTCAAGAGGATCTTTAGATATTTGCAAGGCACTCCATCTCTAGGTTTATGGTATTCTACTAGACATTCTGGTAAATTAGTTGCTTTCTCTGACAGTGACTATGCAGGGTGTAAGTTGACCAGGAAATCAACTTCTGGTGGATGCCAATTCCTAGGCAACTGTTTGATTTCTTGGCAGAGTAAGAAACAAACCTCAGTTGCTACATCAACTGCTGAAGCCGAGTACATTGCTGCTGCAAGTTGTACATCTCAGGTATTATGGCTTCAAAACCAATTATTGGATTATGGCATAACTGAGACTAAGACTCCATTGTTAATGGACGGTTCTTCAGCTTTTTGTATTGTCAAGAATCCTGTCCAGCACTCTAGGACTAAACATATTGAAATCAGACATCACTTTATTAGAGATTGTTTTGAAAAAGGTCTGATTGATCCAAAATTTGTTCCTAGTGCTGATGAGCTTGCAGACATTTTTACTAAGCCTTTGGATAGTTCAACTTTCCACAACCTGGTGTTAAGGCTTGGTATGCTGCAGCTAGAATAAGTGACAACTACCGATAATCTCAGTAATAAATACTGATGATCATTGGTAACCATGTCATATATAAGTACTTCATTTGTTAAAACAGCTGATGTAGTTATAACAGCTGATGACATCACAACAGCTGATGTAACTACAACTGCTGATGTCAGAAATGCAGATAAGTACTGATGACCAATGAAACATTTAAATGTGGAGGTCAGACTGAAACAGCTGAAAAGCTAAGAATTGACGACAACAGCTGATGAGTAATTTCTCTTCAGTTGTTTTTACAACTGCTGTTTCTAAACAACTGAAGCCACAGCTATGTCTTCAGTAGTTTACAACTACTGAAGACTACCACTAAGTCTTCAGCTGTTTACATCAACTGATGACAAAACCACTGTCTTCAGTAGTTACATAACTACTGATGACAAACACCATGTCCTCAGTTGTTTCAACACCTGAAGTCGGAATTGTCCTCAGTAGTTTTATAACTACTGAAGACTAAATCAAAGACTTCAGCTGTTTCAATGTCTGACGGTTAAAACTAAGTCTTCAGTTGTTTTATAACAACTGATGATCACACCAATACGGTCAGTCATTTCAACCTCTAAAAGTTAATGCCACGTCATCAGTTTCAGCAAATGATGACTCACCAAAACCTTCAGTCGGTTCATAACCCTACCCTATAAATTCCTTATCTCACCAGAGTTTTTCTCACCTTTACTCTCAAACCTAACGTTCAAAAACTCTGTATCCTCTCTTCATCCATGGCGACCATGCAACTAAAACCTCGACACAACTGTGTCGCTCACCTTACTAAATCACCATTCTGGACCAAGTTTCACAACGCCATTGACTTAATGGTCCAGTCACCTTACCAAACAGCCTTTCTGATAAACCCCACCATATATGCCGAATCCCTTAGCCAATTCTGGACAAACGTAACTCTTGTCTCTGAGGAGAATGACACAGAGTCACTTCATTCGTTTGTCCATAGCCAAAAGGTGGTCATCAATCCAGAGATTCTTCGCCAAACCCTCAATCTGGATGATGCCACTTTCCCGACTAGCTATCCAAAGGGCACCACTGATCTGTCCTTTGCCCACCATGGATACGAAGGCAATCTGAGTGCCTCTACCATATTGAAGAAACATTTCCAGGATGCTGAACGGCTTATCTTTCATATGGTAAATGTCTGCCTGGCTCCAAAGACTTCATCATGGGATCAAATGTCCACAAGGTGGCAACAGGTATTGTACTCTATCCTTGAGCAACAACCTTTAAATTTTTCTGAAATATTATTCTTAGAGCTCAAGGATATGGCCCAAAAACAACTTTCTAACCGTTGGATATTATATCCTCGGTTTATAATGGCCATAATTGAAAACCAGCTTCAAGCTGAGGGACTTGTTGGCCTGGGAGTCCCTGCTATGGCTGTATTGCCTGAAGTATACTCCCGGCACAACTCTGACCAATCACTCAAAATGGCTGCCAAGCTGCGCAAACCCACGCAGCTGGAACCCACAGCCACCACCACAAAATCCAAAGTCCCCACCAAACCAAAAACAAAACGAACCAAAACAGCTATTCAGGAAGATGAGTCCCCTGAAGATGCTCCTGTACCACCAAGACAGGTTATACTTACTGGTGTAAACCCCCCAGTAGTATCAGAGACTCACCCAGCCACAGCCGCTCAGGATTCCTCTCAAAAGGAACCTGAAGCAACCAAAGAAGGGGTACCCACAAATCTGGAATCTTCCTCATTTGAGGAGATTGCCATTGAAACTCACCATTCTCCCCAGGTGCATAATACCCTATCTCCAAATGAAAATGCCCCCCAAAGTCCAACACTTATAATTGCAAATGTGCTGACTCAGCTGCATGCCTCTCCTCCTCCCAGACAACCACCTAAAGGGAAAACCACAGATATTGAGGAAGAGGATCAACATGCTTCTGACAACCCACAGCACAGGGGTTTAAATGTTCAGTCTCCTAGTGTAGATACGGAGACAAGAATATCTGGTGAGGCTGCCACCTCTTCTGCATCAGCACATGATCAGACTGAGGCTGGTAACATGGCTAAGACCTCATCAGAGGCAACAGCTGATGAAGGACATCGTCCTGAGGCTGGAAGTCCCCAGTTCCAAGAAAAAGGGGCACATGCTACATCTGGTCTACACCCAGAGCATGTACATCTTGCTACTAGCAAGAGGTCAGGTGATTCAGCATCTGCTGATGATGACCTGGGCTTCTTTTATGATGTTCTAGCCCAGAACACAATTCTTGAGGAAGAAGTCAGTAGACTACAAAGACTACTTGACCAATTCTCTCAAGAAGCAAGTCCATCTGATACCACAATACACCCACAGATGGCACCTTCACCTGAAGGTCTCCTAAACACTCAGCCACTAAAAACATTCAATCCACCAGCCTCTACTTCTGGCACTGTTTCTCAGGGACAGAACCCCTCTGAGCAAACAGCTGCTATATTCCACAAATCCCTACCTCTCATCACCCCAATGATCACAGACATTGTGATCAAAACCTTGGATGACAAACTTCCCTCAATCCTACAGCCACTGGTGGAGGAGATTATGAGCACAAGGCTTTCTACTACTCAAACCCTTGCAACCAATGCAACCAAAAAGGGGGAGAGTCAGTCAGTGAAAGACAAAGGGAAGCGCATATTGATAGAGAGAGAACAGGAGGAAGAAGAGGTTGTTGAGAAAGAGACTGAGAAGGAGGAAGAGTATGTGAAGGGAGCTGAAACTGATCAAGTGAGTGAAAGTCACAAAGACTTTCACATCACATATAAGAAGAGGAAGATGGAAAGAAAAGAAAAAGAACTCCAACTTGATGAGATGGTCAAAATGGCGGATGCTACACATAGTAAATCTATGGACTCCATTATTGACCAACTATACAGACAAGGGTTCGATACTGCACAGCTTGACTCAGAGATTAGAAGACTTGAAGTTGAAGAAATTAACTCAAGATGGGCAAGTTATGATGTGCTAGAAAGAGAGAGACTGGAGATCATGATCAGATTCATTGCAAAGTATCTTGGAAGATCATTGATAGAGATTAAGTCATGGACCAGGGACAGTATCTTGGCAATAACCACCAAGATCTGTACGTCTGAAGCATACACAAAGGGATTAGTGATTGAAGCATTAAATGAAGCAGGTGCTGGAAACAGAAACGAACTAGCAAAATACTCCAAAGCCTCACTCATTACAAGAATGCTAGAACAACCTGCAATACCTATCACTTCAAAATCACCACTACCACAACCCATTAAACCAACTCCTTTACCCTCAAAACCAACAGCCGATGATGCATCCAAGAAGAAGAAGAGAAGGATGTTGAGGCCAGAAGAAGAAGAAGAAGAGGATGATGAGGAAGAAGATAGGCTGCCTCTTTCTGCAGTCCTAACTTTGCCTAAAGCCAAATCTATGCCCATCACTCCCACCTCACAGATGGAAACTGTGAGAGTAAAGATCGAAGAAGAGCAACTGCAAAGGCTTCATGATGAGGAGATGCTAAAGAGTATAGATAAAACTTATGTTGCCTCTTCATCAATAATAAGTATGAAGAAAGAAGCCCTGAGACTGTACACCCTTGCCAACACATTTCAATATCAAAAGGAAAAGGTGAGGATGTGGCCTGATCCTAGGGTGGCTCACAGAATTGTGAAGAAGGACATTCCTGCACGATACAAGGGCCAGATCAAAAGGATCGTAGATGAAGAGATCACAGTGGTCCTTGTAGTATCACCCTGGGAGATTGTAGAAGACTTCAAGAAGGCTTATGAGACTAAACAGCCTCCCCAAAAGATGTTAGAAAACAGAGTAATCAAGAAGGGGTTAGTCTACAAGAAGCTTGAGAACTTCAAACAAAATGAGCTCAGTCTGTTACTTGAAGGTAATCATCCAGATAAGTTTGCCTACAGACAGATCACAACAGTTGAGCTCAAAAATGGCAAACAGGCCAAATACATCTCAGAGCTGTATGGGCGTGAAGGATTGTTCGATGGTGAACCAGAGAATCTTACTATGGAAGAACAAATCATGTTTCTCAGAGCATACACCAGAGAATCCTACAGGCTTATACATGGGAAGTGAGTTTCATGGATGGGGGAACAGCTCAGTGTCCAATTCCCCAATACAGAGCTCCCATCCATACTTTGCCAACCAAATCATCAGAGACTTACTTCCAGGCCGGTGCTTATATGGGTCATCTTCTCAACTGATCAAGAAGGAAAAAGACCATCCATTTTGCCAACAATAAGTGGGACCTCAATAAAGTTAAAGGTTTTGGCTGCATTGGTTCAGGGGGAGTTTGTTGGACCAAAAGAACCAATGAGCCGGATCAGAAAAACCTTTAAGTCCCACAGACGTCACAACAACTACTGAAGTCCACAACAGCTGAAGACAACAACTGATTACAAAGTCTGAAGACACAAGTGCTGAAGACAAAGTCTGAAGACAAGTGCTGAAGACAAAGTCTGAAGACAAGTGCTGAAGACAAAGTATCAGATGTTGTCACAACAGCTGAAGAGGACTTCTTCAGTAGTTGTGACGGTTTGCTTTCAGTAGTTTTATATTTTCTATTTTCAGTAGTTTTGTAAAACGACTGAAGAGTTTGTTCTTCAGTCGTTGTAGTATCAGTAGTTTCTTTTCAGTTGTTTCATGTTTTATACTTAGCACTCTGACATGTTCTCAGTAGTTGTGAACATTTCAGTAGTTTATTAAGAATTAGTTATTTTTGTACTAGATCTGCTAGTAATCACCATCCCATGATTACAGCAGTGATTGCACTCTATATAAGGAGTGCCAACCTTATTGTAACAGTGAATGATTTAGCAATAATATTGGGCATTATTGAAACATTCCAAATCACAGAAAAATATTCTCTCGCATTTGGTTACAAATAACATACTCTTGCTATAATTTGACTAATTCTTCTCTTCATTCCGCTGCATTACACTCTAATACTTCAAACTTGTGATCATTGATCCTGTCAGTCTTGAAGATGGTCGGCCTCATTTGAGGAGCAGTCAGAGCAGCTGCACAGACAAGCTTGCCCTGGTCCAGCTCACAGTTGATTATGTGCTGGAGAAACCTGAGATACATGAAGAATGTGTCCCTTTCAAGATTTCCCATTAGGTTAGTCAGCACAAACCTTGAATAGTTGAAGCGGGGGCTGTTTACCAACCCATGAACTAGGCACCCAAGTTCATATGGGATTTGATCCCATCCCCCAGATTTATTAGACAGACAGTGAAGAACTACATGCAACAGGAACTTCCATTTGTAAGAGAAGTTGAATTTGTAGACAGTTGACCTGCTGACATCTCCACCATATCCTATTTGGAGATAAGAATTGTCCAAATCTGTTTTGGGGAATTCCGTTGGAGCGCCCTCATCATGAAGCTCTAGATGCTCCCTGATGATCTGTTCAGATATGACCAACTCCTGGCCACAGATGTTCGACCGAATAACACGAACCCCATTTAGGGTTTCAATCTGACCATTTGCCCAAAATTCAGACATTTGGTTTGAGTAAATCGTGGGGTTTACAGTCAGAGCGGTGTAGTACGAAGATTGGGTCAGAAAAGAAATGATGTCTGAGAAGTCAACATCCCTTGAAGAATCAAGGAGTGTGACTTGGTTGTGCTGAGGGTTTAGTCCATTGAAGAAGATGACAGAAAGATAGTTCGGAATAAGGTAAATTGGAGAAGAAGAAAGCTTTTAGGGCAGTAATTTGGGTAAAAAGGATGTAAGTGATTAACCGGAAGTATTTAAATGGGTGGAATGGCGGTTTAAAGGGGGTTTTGGATAAGACGATGTGAGGTTTCAGTGGATGATGTGACACGGGCGGTAAGGTTAGTCCATTTAAATAATCCGACATCATTAACAAAATCTTTACTTTTTACAGAGTGGGGCCCAAAAGATTTCCGTTACACAGTAAAATCTTTCTTCCGAGTATAAAGCATTTCCGAAGGTAATATTCTTCCGAAGGCAAATTTACTTCCGAAGGTAAATTAATTACTTCCGAGAGTATATGTTGCTTTTCAAGTGGAGTGTGTTAAAGGGTTCGGAAGTAGATCTGATATGGAATCAATCGCTTCTTCCAAGACTTAACACTCTTCCGAGAAGAAAATTATCCTGGGAGAAATTTGCTTCGGAAGATATGCAAAATATCTTCCGAGGGTTAATTTCTCTTCGGAAGAATTCATACTTAGATATAATTTAGAAAAATATCTTTTGTAACAGGGCTTAGATTGTTTTGACATGAGACTTTACACATTAAAAGGTTTTCAAATGAGATTAACTAATCAATGTTTATCATCCCAATAGCTGTAATGAGATATTTAAATCTTTGTTCATCAAAGTCTTTGGTGAACAAATCAGCATATTGTTCATTTGAGTCAACTTTGATTAGTTTGATAAGATTTTTCTCATGAATATCTCTAATGAAATGATACCTGATATCAATGTGCTTAGTCTTGGAGTGCTTCACTGGATTTTCAGTAATGGACATAGCACTGTTGTTGTCAATGTGGATAGGAGTGCTCATGAAGTTGAATCCGTAGTCTATCATCTGGTTTTGAATCCACAGCAGCTGAGCACAGCAACTAGCAGCAACAATGTATTCAGCTTTAGTAGTTGATGTACAGACACAGGATTGCTTCTTGCATTGCCATGAGATGATCCTTCCACCAAGAAATTGACATCCACCAGATGTTGATTTCTTGTTGATGTTGCAGCCACCATAATCACTGTCAGTGTAACCATAGAGATTGAAATCGCTATTTCTTGGATACTAGAGACCTAGTTTAGGTGCTCCTTTGAGGTATCTAAGAATTCTCTTGGCAGCTATTAGGTGAGACACCTTTGGAGCAGCCTGATATCTTGCACAAATGCAAGTTGCAAACATGATATCAGGTCTACTTGCTGTGAGATACATCAGAGAACCAATAATCGCTCTGTACTGATGTTGATCAGTATCCTCCCCCTCAGAATCAGGGCAAAGATTGTGGTTTCTGGGTATAGGTGTTTTTGCTGCTTTACAATCCTTCATATCAAATCATTCTAAGATATCATCGACATACTTAGATTAATTGATAAATAACCCTTCCTTCAATTGCTTTACCTGAATTCCAAGGAAAAAGTCCATTTTTCCAATGGAACTCATCTCGAACTTCTTCTTCATAATGCTCTCAAAGTCTTTACACATTTGGTCATTTGAGGAACCAAATATGATATCATCAACATAGACTTGAACGAGCAAGATGTCTTTCCCAGACTTTCTTATGAAAAGAGTCTTATCAATGGTACCTCAAGTGTAACCATTCTTCAGGAGAAATTGAGACAATGTCTCATACCACAGCCTAGGTGCTTGGTGCAGCCCATATAGAGCTTTATCCAACTTGCACACATAGTTTGGATGCTGTGGATCTTCAAATCCTGGAGGTTGGCATACATAGACTTCCCTATCTATATCCCCATATAGAAAGGCACACTTGACATCAAGCTGGTAGACAATGAAATACTTGGATGCAGCATAAACAAGGAAGATCCTAACTGCCTCAAGTCTTGCAACAGGTGCAAAGACATCAGTATAATCGATTCCTTCCTCTTGAGTGTATCCTTGAACCACCAGTCTTGCCTTGTTCTTGATAATCAAGCCTCTATCATCTCTCTTGTTTCTGAATACCCATTTAGTGCCTATAGGTACTTGACCAGATGGTAGCGGACATAGGTTCCAAACCTTTTGTCTTTTGAATTGAAGCAGCTCCTCTTGCATTGATTCAACCCAGCTACTATCTTTCAAGGCATCTTCCACCTTCTTGGGTTCCATTTGGGATAAAAAGCATGAGTACAAGAAGACATTCCCATTGTGAGTTTGTCCTCTTGTTCTCACGCCTTCAGAGACTTCCCCTATGATGTTTTCAGCTGGATGAGTGTTATGAATCCTGAGTCTAGGAATCACCTCTAGTTGCAAAGATAAGTCCAAATTGGACATATTTTGCTCAGGAGCTTGAATACTTGGTCCAGCTGTTGTTTCAAACTCATTCAATGAGGACTGATTGAATGAAAGAGAAACATCATCATTTCTTTGCTGTGAAGCATCATTAACAGTTGTCTGTTCCTTCAAGATGGTGCTTTCATCAGCCTGGTGTTGTGCAGGGTCACCTGAAGAGATTTGAAAGTCAACAGGTGAATCCCTTGTTGAAGTACCATTATCTCTTGAAATTAAAGTTATACTGTCAGATCTTTCAATAGTGGGAACTTGATTTGTTGCAACTCTTGGAGAACTTGGAATAGGTCTGGGAAGCTCAAACAGTTGATCTTCATCAGAGTCACTTTGAGCACCTGTTCCAGCTGAAACATTCTCACAAGATGGTTTAGAATAGTTTGGAAACAATTCTAAATCAAAGATATGATCAGGGCCATTCCCCCTAACACAAGGAGTGTGCTCATTAACTACAATGTTGGAAGATTCCTCAAATTGTTGATTTTTAATATTATAAATCCTATAAGCTTTAGAGTAGGAGGAATATCCAACAAAGATAGCATCATCCGACTTTTCAGCAAATTTTGCCAAATTGTCTTTTGTGTTAAGTATGGTACACATGCTGCCAAAGGACCTTAGAAAGCCAATGAACGGTGGTCTCTTGTTCCATAACTCATAAGGGGTTTTTCCATGTGGCTTTACTACAAGAATTATGTTTTGCACATAGCATGCAGTGCTGACTGCCTCTGCCCAGAATGTTAGAGGCAGCTTTGAATCAGCTAACATAGTCCGAGTAGCCTCAATAAGTGTCCTATTTCTCCTCTCAGCAACACCATTTTGTTGAGGAGTTCTAGGAGCACTATATTGTCTGGCAATCCCTTTTGAGTTACAAAATGAGTCAAGAACTAGGTTCTTAAACTCAGTCCCTTGATCACTTCTAATTATTTTAACCTTGTGATCAACTTGATTTTCTATTTTAAGAATAAAAGATTTTAAAGTTTCAGCAGTTTCATCTTTGGTTCTTAAAAAGAATACCCATGTAAATCTAGTAAAATCATCAACAATCACAAGACAATATGATTTCCTTCCAATGCTCATTATACTTGTGGGACCAAACAGATCCATGTGCAATAAGTGTAATGGAGTGGTGATGGAGTTAACAACTTTGGATTTATGAGATGCCCTGTGTTGTTTCCCTTTCAGGCAAGCAACACAGTTATCTTTGCAGAAAAATTCCTTTTTAGGCAAACCATGTACCAAGTTATTTTTAGCCAATTTATTCATTGTCTTAAAATTTACATGACACATTCGTTTATGTCATAGTATTGACTCATCACCATCAGCTTTGGAAAGAAAGCATGATACTTCTACCATTAGGGAAGCATTGTTCATATCCAGCTTGTACATATCCCCTTTCCTGGGAGATCTAAGAGCACGAATTCCTGAGGAATTGTCATCCCGGGTTTGAGGATAATGCACTCATGTTCTGTGAAGAGCATTTGATGCTTTTGATCACAGAATTGAGAAACACTTAACAGGTTGTGTTCAAGCAGTTTGACAAAATTAACTTTGTCAACCTTTAACTTTCCATTGGATATACTTCCTCTGCCAGAAATATATCCTCCGGCCTCACCTCCAAACTGGACAGGACCTCCATCATAATGTTGAAATTGTTGAAGGAGAGATCTGTTCCCTGTCATGTGCCTGGAGCATCCACTATCTACAATCCAAATGTTGTTATTCTTGTCATATGGATGTCCCTACACATAAGGTGAGATAATTTGTTTTGATTGGAAACCCAAGCCTTATTGGTCTTGGGTTCTTCCAATGATAATGACATAATTGAACCAAAATTTAAGCATGGGGGTTCAATGGATGTCTTTGAAGAATAGGTTTGGGCTACAGCATCTTCCTTGATCTTCCATTCCATCCCTTGGTTGATCATAGAGGATGAGCTTGTTGAAGCTTTTGTAGCTTGGCATTCTTCCGAAGCTTCTTTCTTTTCGGAAGAAACCTTCACCACCTTTTCTTCCAAAGCAGTCTTCTTCTGGGATGGTTTCAAGGGGACTCTTTTGCTTTTCTGAGTCTTTACAGCTTTAGCTTCCAAAGCCTTTTTCCTTTCGGAAGAAGAATGTTCTTCCGAAAGAAGCCTTGCTTCGGAAACAAGCTTTCCCTTTTTCATCACTTGAACCATTTGATATGGTCCAAATGAGAAACCTTCACTGACTCCTTCCTTTTTAACATTATTTGCATAATGTGTAAAATGCTAGCAGGATTGTAGTAACAATCTTTGGCCATGTGGTTTTGCAGACCACACATTATGCATGCAATGTTAACTTTTTGGGAATGTGAGGATTGTTGTTTCTTGTTCTTTTTCTTTTCATCAGCAACCTTTCCCTTTAATTTCTGATCCTTTGGTAGGATAGGAGTACTGGTACTGCACTCCTTTCCTGAATCAGAATTTCCAACCACTTGGAATCCAACTGAGATAAATACACCCTTTTGCTTTGGGTCTATCTTTAGCTTGGACTCAGCCACTTTCTTGGCAGTTTTTCTGGCTGCCTTGGCTCTGCTTTTTCTGGCTTTGGTGGTCAGGGTTTGAACATCATTGGAAGGGGAGGGCATAATTACCTGGTTCTTCCCTGTGATGGTCTCCATAGTTGCATCATTCTTTGACTCATGAGAAGGTGGGTCAGCAGATGGAACCTCTTGCTCTTCGATACCACATCTTGGTTGTCTTATAGACTCATAAGAGTGTGGTGGAGCAATTTCATTGGTTCCCAACCCACCTTTGTTTTGATAACAAAGTTTTGAGTGAGAGGATGATGCAAGAATGGCTTGGAAGTTCTGCTCGGAAATAGCATACTTCCTGGCTTGAGCCTCAGTAGTGACAAGCTGGGCTTGAGCCTCAGTCAATTTGGATATTAAATCCTTTATCTGAGTCTTATAGTTTGTATGTTCATGTTTTAAGAGGGACACAGTTTTCTCTAACTCCTCAATTTTTCTTTAGTAGTCAGATTCAGCCCTTTTAAAGTCAGATTTTAAAACATGTAAAGACTCAATATCAGATTTAATTTCCATATTGTAGTCCTGATATAGTTTAACCTTAGCAATACAGGCAGGAGTACAAAGATGTTCATATACCTTGTTTTCATCTGTTCCGGCCATGAGTGCTTGAGCAAGAGTCACATCCTGAACCATAAAGCTCCACTCAACTTCTTGAGCCATTGCACCAGTCTCTGTTGACTTTCCGGTGGGCTTTGGTGTAGAGGGATGTGTGGAGGCTTGTGGGGTTCCCGGGTTGGACTTGGGAGCCTTGCATTCCCTTGCAAAATGACCAAGTTGGTTACAGTTGTAACATTTGGCCTTGGTTTTGTCAAACCCAAATTTGCTGTTGATTGGGTTCTGAGGGAATTGCCTTCCAGTTCTCTTAAAGAACTTCTTTGCTCTGTAGGTTAGAAGAGCCATTTGTTGGACTATGTCCACGTATTCCACATCATCCGGGCTAAAACACTCTAGATCATCAAAGCAGTATGGATAGTCATTTGAGTGTCCACTTCCTGAGACAAAAGCATAGCTGTCCTTAAAGGAGCTTTGCTGAGCTTGTTGAGACCTTGGAGTCTCAGGAAATGTGATGTAAGGCCCAAAGGAACAAGATGGCTGCTGGGTGTAAGTCAGGTATTGCTGAGACTGGGAGATTCCTGAGCCTTCAGCAACCATTAAAGCGTTGCTAGCAGGAAGACTCAAGGGTCTGCTTGTCTGATGACCCCTTTTACTTTCCATTTCCAAACGGTATCCATCAAGGATCCCATAGAGTTCGGTCATGGTGAGTGTATTCAGATTCTCTGTTCTCTTGATAGAGACATAGTAGAATGTCCACTCATTGGGTAGAGCACTCATGAACTTTCTTGTAAGGTCTCTGAGTTCATGAGTAATTCCCACAGATTGAAGGGAAGAAATAAGGTCCATGTACCTGAAATATTGCTGGCTAAGAGTCTCTCTAGCAACATAGGTGAAGTTCTCAAACTGCTGCTTCAGTGAGTCCTTCTTGAAATCATTTGACCTTGAGTACATTTGAGCAAGCGCATCAAAGAGTTCTTTGGCAGACTTACAATGCTCAAACCCCACCATGATAGAGTTTGGAATTGCAGTCATAAGAACAGTCATAGCATTGCTGTCTATGTCAAGCTTCTTCATGTCTTCATCAGAATAATCTTCAACGGCTTTCTCAATCATGGCACCGTTTCCACCAGCTACTTTTGGCTTATACGGGCCATTGACAATGGATTGCCACATCTTGCTGTCTTGATACCTGATGAAGTCTTCCATTCTTCTGCTCCAAGACCTGAAGTTTTCAGGGGTGATGATGGGTGCTTTGGTCATCGTCCCCATCTCTACTTCAGATTTGTTGAGGGCCATTTTGAGTGAGGTATAAGGAGGAGTGAAAAACTGATTGATTAGGATGGTAAGATCTCACAATCAAGAGCCTAAAAAGCTCTGATACCAATTGTAGGATCGGGTTTGTCACTTAAACACTTGTATTTCTCTCAAACTCACTTATGGAAACACTCAAATCAGATGAAGTAATGTCTTTTACAAGAGTTGATAATAATATAATAAGTAGCAAAGGAACAAGCAGAAATATATTTTTAAGGCACTTGTATATATTACTTCTCAACTCAAGATATTACAAGACTCTTACAAGCATGAAACAAGAGTTACAATGAGAAACTATTTATACTAGATCCTACAGCCGGATATACTTTGATACCAGCTGGAAACCTAAGACTAAAGCATATACTACAATGCTAAAGTTAAGGTATCTTAGATAAAGTATTATCTAAGATATGGTAGTCATGACATGTCCATGACTTACCTTTTGTCACCAACTAAAGATGGCAACTGTACTAACATAAAAAGGTATACAGTGGATTAAAGTATGGTCAACTACATGGCTTTTGAGAAAACGCCATGCAGTATCTCAGAAATTTGCAGCGGAGTGTTAGAGAGGCCATACTTATGTCCACTGGATAATAGGAGTGTCTTCCGAAGGTTAATTGGCTTCGGAAGAACAAGTTCTTCCGAAGCCACTTATACTTCGGAAGAGGCTTCTATGCTTCCGAGGCTTTGAGGACTTCTGTAGTTTGGAAGTTGACTTCAGATCTTTCTTTCTAAGTCTTGATCTTCGGAAGTAGGTACTTTGTCTTTGGAAGTTGGAGTTTTCCTTCGAAAGTGTGTTTTACACTTTGTCTTCGGAATAGCGCATTCTTCCTTTGAAAGTTCCATACTTAGCTTCGGAAGTCCTTTGTTTGTTGTATCAAAATCTTCTAAGTGACTTGATTTTGGTTGCAACAGCCTTTCTAGATCCAACATATTTGTTTGGCTTTACATCCGTCCCAAGGTATCATTTCTAATACATCCGTAGGACAGGCTTGGACACATTGAGTACACCCGATACATGTATCATAAATCTTTACTGAATGTGACATTGGATCTATCCATTTTTGAACGTGATAAAGTTTCAATCTAGTAAATTGAAAAATGAATTATATATTTAAATACTAGTACTAGATGAATCGATGAGTTCCCCAAGTTTTTTTTATCTATTTCTGGATTGACAGTGCCAAAATACTTTGATTTCTTATCTTTGTGATAACATGATCATATCTTACGTGGCAGACATGCTAATTTGAATGAATTTATGAAAATGATAATTTATATGATAATATTACTTATTCAATAAATTCTTCAAAACTTACCAATAAATAAGACTAGCACCAAAACAGCTTGAATTCTTGAATATCTTGATCAAATGAATAAAAATGTAAGGGAGGAGTGTGTGTGTTCAGGCAAGAGAATGAAAAGGTAGTTAGAAGAGATATGGAGGTTGAATAAGGCTTAAAGAAAAATTATTGAGTAAATAAAAAGAGGGGGTTACAAATTTTTTAAATTATGATATGAAGGGGTTACTCAAGGATCATTTTGCAATATATTTATAACATTTCATTACTCTTTCTTATGTGATAAATTTTTTAGGTGCATTATACTTTTTAATATGTTATATTCTTACTACACATATGTTATGGAGGTTTATTTAGCTTAAACATTTATATTTTAAGATTCTTATAGTTTGGTAATCACATATACACTTTTATTTTGGACTTGTATCCCCTCTAACATCTAGTGTTACAAAATCAAATATAAGTTTTACAAGCCCAAGGAAAGACATGAACACTTTTGTATCCTAATTACTAACAAGTATATTAATACACTTAAAATCATCATATCATATATCACAAATGTACACTAACCCTTACACTTAGTGTTTCACATAAACACTTAGTGTTTCACATAAGCACTTAGACTAGTCAACAGTTAATGTCAAGTCAAAAAGTAAAAGTCAAACTTACAAGTCAAAGTGACCAAAAGTCAACTAACTTGGTTTGGTGGCGGATGTCACATTATACATAAAGGGGTTGTACATATGTTCAAAAGTGTTGCACATATGCTTTGCGTATTTTTTCCGTGCCACTAATGTCCTTTGGTATTTGCAGCACTGCTCAGCAGTTCAACCAGCTCTGACTAGTTCAACCTACCATTTTTTTATATATTTAAATGATATATTCATCGCTACTGTGCCACCGTACATACACCTAAAGCATAAAATATAACCACTATAGCATAACATACAACCCTTTTGTTGTTGTAGAACCTTGCATTGTACATCGACTATTATAGGTTAGGTTTGGTTTTTTTTAATTTTTGTTACAAGCAAAACCAAAACTGAACTGAACAAATTGGTTTTTTTAAATCTCATCAAACCAAACCGTTAGTTTCTTACACACCCCTAATTACTATTATATTGTTATTTCGGTTACGGTTTGGTTATTTCTATGAAGCATAACATACCACCCTTTTGTTGGTCATTTTGGTTACGGTTTGATTATTTCTGTTTTTTGCACACCCCTAATTACTATTATATTGTTAAACATAGAGAGGCATACTCTTCTTTTTTTTCATATTATTTTGAAATCAACAATCGTTGTTTGAGATTTGGACAACCATGTCTATGTTTAATTGAATTCAATAAACGTTTTACAGATTACCATCAACTACATGTTTGGTTAATATATAAAAGTGTGAAGTCGCTGGATCGGTTGACATCCGAGCGTGTTCTTGACGGAAGGAAAAAACCAAAAGTCAAACAAGAGAACGAACAATAATAGAATGGTTTCACTAATAAAACCTAATGATTACAAGCTCGTTAAACAGAAGAATCACGTCTTTTGGCAAGGGGAGATCGAGCATGATCTCCCCTCTCATCCGATAGCACCTAGGCCCCGGGCACACTCTCAAAACCCTTACCTCTCTACATAATGAAACTGGTATTTATAGGCCTCAGCCCATATCAGATGCGACTGGGCCCATTCGTACGATTGGACCATGCGTATGGTTCAATCGTACGACTGGACCATACTTATGGTTCAATCTTACGAATGGCCCAATAGCATCTCTAAGTCGCACGACTGGTCCATTAGCATGGCTCAGTCGTACGACTGAGTCTCATTCGCATATGCTCTTGCGAATGACTCAGTTTCATGTGTTACAACATATCAGGTGTATTAAATTAAGCCTAGACTATTCATCAAGCAACGGACACACTATATATGACAATATATGCTCCAACAAAAAGTATCACCAATGATAAGTTTTTGGGTGTATAAAGGAGATAAAGTGTGAGGTGAAGGAAAGAGAGGATGATGTGAATGAGATATTGTGTGAGCAACTTCATCCTTAACCGTGTTTTTTATCTTTATGAGTGGAAGATAGGAGAGATGATAAATGAGAAAGAAACATAATAAATATTATTATATGGTTGAGTGGGCAGGAGAGAGAGAAAAAGTGGGGCAATGCCACCTATAACTCCTTTTAAGACCTACCATTAGTGATGGTCTAATGAGATTTATCAATAGTTACACACTTCTATATGTAGAAGGAAAGATGCTCCATCTAATAAGAGTGTCAAATTCAATCTGATGTGAGCAACTTCCAACATGTACAAGTTGTTATAATAATTAGGAACACGATTTTTTTCACTATTTGAGTCCCCTTGTGCTATCCCCCCATGATCAGATCAGATAGCCCTTTGGGCAACCAACCCATTTCGCTCTATCATTTCTTCTTTCTTTCCTAGCCTACTAACTATTTAGATCGTTCAAATTGATCATGTTGCAACAATGCTCAAGGTGCGTCGTTTGAATCTTAGATTAATATTGTAGATTTAAATTCGTTTTGATGATTTAATACCATATGCAAGATAAGTAGATTCTTGATAGATTGGTCTTTTCATGATAGAGATCTTTCTAATAGTAGTGTTTAGTATTTGAATCGAGTTAGATAAACTTAATTTTCGAATCGATTCGATCTAGAAATCATCAATTCAAAATTTCAAAGAATTCGATTCAATTCGAAAAGTTTTATCGAATTCAAATCATATTTCAAATTTGTCATTTTTTATTCGAAATGAAAATACACACACACACACACACACACACACACACACACATATATATATATATATATATATATATATATATATATATATATAAGGATTCTTTAAGTCTGATGCAACCCAAAACATCCAAAGTGTCTCAGCAACATGCACTAAGTACTGAAGTGAAGAATGCTTCGGAAGTTTTACACAATGCATTAGAAAATACTCTAAGTGTAAAATCTTCCGAAGCCAAGACCAATATCTTCCGAAGCCAAACATGAAGTCTTCCGAAGCTTCAGAGACAAAGTCTTCCGAAGCTTCATCCTATGAAGACAGATTTCTTCCGAAGACTTTTAGTACACATGCTTTATCTGATGTACTGTTCCATAAAGCACCTTTTCCGCTGCATCTCTGTAAAGTCACCAACTTATATGAGTTGGTGAAAAGGTCCATGCTTTTGGTAACTGTACATTGAGGTCTTGAGTCTGTAACTTTCCACTTTATGTACTTTATCCTTTTTGTAATGTATAAGAATGTGAGCTATGGCATGTCATAGTCACAAGGTCAAAAGGCAGATATGCCTTTTGATCCTACAATTGATTTTGTTAGTGTCTAGTCAATTGTATCCAGCTGGCTTTCAAAGTATAGCCGGCTGTAGGTTGTAGTATAAGTATTTCAAGTTCTTGTATCTTTCTTCATGCTTTGTAACACTTGTAAAAGAACTTGAGAAAGCAATATATTGCCTCCTTGAAACCCATACTCTCTTGTTCTGTCTCTTGCTTTACTTGTGTTCTTTGTATCACTTTGGTTAACCCAGTTCACTGTTTGATTAAAGTTTAGTTAATCTCCTCATTGTGTTGTTGTGTTGTAATTGTGTTAAAGCCCTTAAACGGTCCTGCAATTGGTATCAGATCTTTCCAGGCTCTTGATATAAGATCTAACCATCTTAAGATCCCTCACACACACAAAAACTAAACTCTTCAAATGGCTTCCATCTCAAAGACTAATATGGAGACTGGAACCATGAACAAATCCCCACTGATCACTCTTGATTATTTTGACACCTGGTGCATGAGGATGGAAGGCTTCATCAGGTCTCTTGATTCAAGAATGTGGGAATCTGTTGAGAATGGACCTTTCATACCCAGCACCCCCTCTGCTACTGGTGCTGGTATGATTCCTAAAGATGTGGCCAGCTACTCAGATGAAGATAGAAAAAGAGTAGAGATTGATAGGAAGGCCATGACTGCTCTTCAGACTGCTCTCCCAAACTCTGTATACAGAGGCTTTAAGAAGTGCAAAACAGCTAAACAGCTGTGGGATGCACTGAAGTTGATGTATGAAGGCTCCTCTGAAGCCAAGGAGAACAAGAAAGATCTTCTGAAGCAGCAATTCGAAAATTTCACCTTCAAAGCAGGTGAAACCATGACCCAACAATACTTCAGGTATGTTGAGATTGTGGATACCCTAGTGGATGGAGGAGTTCCTCTTGAGAACAGGGACATTGTAAGGAAGTTCATGTCCTCACTTCCTAGGCAATGGACACACTATTGTGTGGTGATCAAGAGGACTGAGAACCTTAAAACTCTTACTCTTACAGAGTTGTATGGGATTCTCAGTGGATACCAGATGGAGATGAACATGCAAGGTTCATCTGGCAACTCCAACAATCAAATGGGTTCAGCCTTTCATGTGGTTGAAAGGGACAGCGTAGAACCCCAACATCATCTCATATGCTACCCTGACAACTCACAAAAGGGTCCTTTCATCACCTTCCCGGAGACACCAAGGGAGAACTTTACTCAAGGAAGCCCATTCCAAGAGACAAGTTCTTCTCAAGCCTTTGTGTCTACTGATGAAAGCTGTGGGAATTATCTCTTCACTCTTGAAGACCTGGACTGTATCCATCCAGATGACCTGGAATACATGGAGATAGTTCAGCAGATGGCTCTCCTCACTCACAGAGCCAAGAAGTTCTACAAGAGAACAGGAAGAAGATTTCCAAGCAATGCTACCAGTGGAAAGTTTGGGTTGGATAAAAGCAAAGTTAAGTGTTACAACTGTAACCTTATGGGTCACTTTGCTAGGGAGTGTAAGGAACCTAAAGCAAATAGGGGCCAAACACAACCCAGACCAAACTACACTGACAAAGCCCCTCAGGCTGAGAAGACAAAGCAACATGCTGCTGTTGCTGTTGAAGAGGGAGGCTTTGACTAGAGCTTTCAGGTGGAAGATGCTTCTCCAAACCAAGCACTGATGGCTGATCATGATGAAGCCAAGGTATTGGAACATCTCTGTACTCCTGAATGCATTGCTAAAGTAAATAGATACAGGTCCTACAACTTAGAGATGAGATCTGATCTTGAGTCATTTTACATATTAAAATCTGATTTTAGAAAGTCTGAAAATGATTACAAGTTAAAGATAGAGGACTTGGAGAAAACCATTTCAGTACTAAAACATGAACATACAGATTTTAGAACTCAGATCCAAGATCTCATAACTAAGTTGACTGAGTGCCAGGCTGAGCTTGTGATCAGTAAAGTCAAGGCAGAGAAAAGTGTTCTTGAAGAAGAGATCTTCAAGAACATGATATCCTCATCCCTGCACAACAAAGTGTGCTATCAAAATAGACAGGGACTGGGATCAAATGAGATAGCTCCTCCACACACAATCTTGTCTGTAGGATCTCCTAGGTGTGGAACTTATGAAGATGAGCTTCCTCTCATAGATCCTATAAGTGAGGATGATGAAGAAGTGATAGTGAAGAATTCCTCTGAGAAGAGTGAAGAAGAGGATTCTTCCAAGGGCCACTATCCTTCTGAGGAGAAGTGTAAGGATTCCTGAAGTCTGATGCAACCCAAAACAGCTTAAGTGTCTCAGCAACATGCACTAAGTACTGAAGTGAAGAATGCTTCGGAAGTTTTACACAAAGCATTAGAAAATACTCTAAGTGTAAAATCTTCCGAAGCCAAGACCAATATCTTCCGAAGCCAAACATGAAGTCTTCCGAAGCTTCAGAGACAAAGTCTTCCGAAGCCTCATCCTATGAAGACAGATTTCTTCCGAAGACTTTTAGTACACATGCTTTATCTGATGTACTGTTCCATAAAGCACCTTTTCCGCTGCATCTCTGTAAAGTCACCAACTTACATGAGTTGGTGAAAAGGGCCTTGCTTTTGGTAACTGTACATTGAGGTCTTGAGTATTCAACTTTCCACTTTATGTACTTTATCCTTTTTGTATTGTATAAGGATGTGAGCTATGGCATGTCATAGTCACAAGGTCAAAAGGCAGATATGCCTTTTGATCCTACAATTGATTTTGTTAGTGTCTAGTCAATTGTATCCAGCTGGCCTTCAAAGTATGGCCGGCTGTAGGTTGTAGTATAAGTATTTCAAGTTCTTGTATCTTTTCTTTATGCTTTGTAACACTTGTAAGAGAACTTGAGAAAGCAATATACTGCCTCCTTGAAACCCAACTCTCTTGTTCTGTCTCTTTACATTACTTGTGTTCTTGTATCACTTTGGTTACCCAGTTCACTGTTTGATTAGAGCTTAGTTATTCTCCTCATTGTGTTGTTGTGTTGTAATTGTGGTTAAGCCCTTAAACGGTCCTGCAATTGGTATCAGAGCTTTCCAGGCTCTTGATATAAGATCTAACCATCTTAAGATCCCTCACACACAAAAGCTAAACTCTTCAAATGGCTACCATCTCTAAGACTGATATGGAGACTGGAACCATGAACAAATCCCCACTGATCACTCTTGATGATTTTGACACCTGGTGCATGAGGATGGAAGGCTTCATCAGGTCTCTTGATTCAAGAATGTGGGAATCTGTTGAGAATGGACCTTTCATACCCAGCACCCCCTCTGCTACTGGTGCTGGTATGATTCCTAAAGATGTGGCCAACTACTCAGATGAAGATAGAAAAAGAGTAGAGATTGACAGAAAGGCCATGACTGCTCTTCAGACTGCTCTCCCAAACTCTGTATACAGAGGCTTCAAAAAGTGCAAGACAGCCAAACAGCTGTGGGATGCACTGAAGCTGATGTATGAAGGCTCCTCTGAAGCCAAGGAGAACAAGAAAGATCTTCTGAAGCAGCAGTTTGAAAATTTCACCTTCAAAGCAGGTGAGACCATGACTCAACAATACTTCAGGTATGTTGAGATTGTGGATACCCTAGTGGATGGAGGAGTTCCTCTTGAGAACAGGGACATTGTAAGGAAGTTCATGTCCTCACTTCCTAGGCAATGGACACACTATTGTGTGGTGATCAAGAGGACTGAGAACCTTAAGACTCTTACTCTTACAGAGTTGTATGGGATTCTCAGTGGATACCAGATGGAGATGAACATGCAAGGTTCATCTGGCAACTCCAACAATCAAATGGGTTCAGCCCTTCATGTGGTTGAAAGGGACAGCATAGAACCTCAGCATCATCTCTTATGCTACCCTGACAACTCACAAAAGGGTCCTTTCATCACCTTCCCGGAGACACCAAGAGAGAACTTTACTCAAGGAAGCCCATTCCAAGAGACAAGTTCTTCTCAAGCCTTTGTGTCTGCAGATGAAAGCTGTGGGAATTATCTCTTCACTCTTGAAGACCTGGACTGTATCCATCCAGATGACCTGGAATACATGGAGATAGTTCAGCAGATGGCTCTCCTCACTCACAGAGCCAAGAAGTTCTACAAGAGGACGGGAAGAAGATTTCCAAGCAATGCTACCAGCAGCAAGTTTGGGCTGGATAAAAGCAAAGTTAAGTGTTACAACTGTAACCTTATGGGTCACTTTGCCAGGGAGTGTAAGGCACCTAAAGCAAATGGGAGCCAAAACAACCCAGACCAAACTTTGGTGACAAAGCTCCTCAAGCTGAGAAGACAAAGCAACATGCTGCTGTTGCTGTTGAAGAAGGAGGCTTTGAATGGAGTTTTCAGGTGGAGGATGCTTCTCCAAATCAAGCACTGATGGCTGACCATGATGAAGCCAAGGTATTGGAACATCTTTGCTCCCCTGAATGCATTGCTAAAGTAAATAGATACAGGTCCTATAACCTAGAGATGAGATCTGATCTTGAGTCATTAAACATATTAAAATCTGATTTTAGAAAGTCTGAAAATGATTACAAGTTAAAGATAGAAGACTTGGAGAAAACCATTTCAGTACTAAAACATGAACATACAGATTTCAGAACTCAGATCCAAGATCTCATCACTAAGTTAACTGAGTGCCAGGCTGAGCTTGTGATCAGCAAAGCCAAGGCAGAGAAGAGTGTTCTTGAAGAAGAGACCTTCAAGAACATGATATCCTCATCCCTGCACAACAAAGTTTGTTATCAAAATAGACAGGGACTAGGATCAAATGAGATAGCTCCTCCACACACAATCTTGTCTGTAAGATCTCCCAGGTGTGGAACTTGTGAAGATGAGCTTCCTCTCATAGATCCTGTAAGTGAGGATGATGATGAAGAAGTGATAGTAAAGAATTCCTCTGAGAAGAGTGAAGAAGAGGATTCTTCCAAGGGCCACTATCCTTCTGAGGAGAACAAATCAACTGTGATGACCAAGTCCAAAAGAAAGAACTTGATCAGAAAGAGCAAAAGAAAGGCAAAGAAGGCTCAAGAAATCAAGGCTACTTTTGATGCTAAGCAGAAACAAGTTTTTATCTCTGCAGGTTTCAAAGTAGTAAGGACTGAAGACATCAACCAGGACTCCTTAGCTAAGAGTCATGGTTCTTGTTCAAATCATCTCAGTGCCAAGAAGAAGACTGATTTGCTGTGTACCACTGCTGCACAGCCTGGACCATCAAACTCCAAGAACAGTTCACAGCCCAAAGGAACTGTCTCAGCATCTACAAAGATGAAGATGGAGAGGGGATGTGACCAAAGTCAGTCTTGTTCTCAAAGGGAGACTTCTTTGAAGAAGATAATGTTATGTGTTATGTGTGAAAGTACTTTCACATTGCTAAGGATTGCCCATACAATCCTAAAAGTACTGTCCACATGACTAAAACAAAGACTTCAAAGAGTCTCAAGAAATCTCAAGCTTCGGAAGGAAAGTCTGTTTCCTTCGGAAGCTCCAAATCAAAGAAGGAGGAGGTAAGTGGAAAATTACCTTCGGAAGCAAAGTTGGTCTCGGAAGAAAGGAGTTCTTCCGAAGCACTAAAGTCTGCTGCAGTGACTGTAGACTCTTCCGAAGGATCAGTCATCAAAACTTATGAAGTTCCAAAAGCTTCTAAGTTTTGAAGGTCAAGTCCAAGACTCCAAAGGTGGTATGGAAGTCTAAGAAAGACCAAATGACTGAGGTTTCTCCATCACACAGCTGAAGATCCCTATAGTACAACCATAGGATCTATTACTGTTGCATTACCTTCTATTTACTGTTAATGAGCCCAAGACAAGTAAGGCTTGGGTTTCCAAATGTAACTAATCATCTTCTCTGTGCAGGAACAGCTCAAGACCAACAGGAATGTCTGGATAATTGACAGTGGCTGTCCAGGCACATGACTGGCAATAGGTCTCTACTCCATAATTTTGAGAGGATTGATGGAGGACCAGTTGCTTTTGGAGGAGATGAAGGTGGTTACATTTCTGGAAGGGGCAAGGTCACAAATGGTAAGCTCAGCATTGAGAAGGTAAACTTGTTTAAGGAGCTTGGGTACAATCTTCTGAGTGTATCCCAATTTTGTGATCAGAGTCATAACATGCTCTTTACTGAGCATGAGTGCATTGTTCTCAAACCTGGTGTGGTCATTCCTCATGAGCATATTCTGCTCAGAGCCCCCAGGAAAGGGAAAATGTACAAGATGGACTTGCAAGAAACATCTCCCTCAGGAGAAGTTTCATGCTTTCTATCTAGAGCAAATAGTGATGAGTCTTTCCTATGGCATAAAAGAATGTGCCATGTAAACTTTAAGAACATGAATAAATTAATTAAACATGATTTGGTAACTGGAATGCCAAAGAAAGAGTTTACTAGTGATGATCATTGTGTGGCATGCCTGAAAGGGAAAGCAACACAAAGTATCTCACAAGCCTAAGGAAAAGAACTCCATCACTACTCCCCTACCTTGTTACATATGGATCTCTTTGGCCCCCACCAGTGTAATGAGTTTAGGAAGGACCTCTTACTGTCTAGTGATCACAGATGATTTTACAAGATTCACTTGGGTCTTCTTCCTTAGAAATAAGGAGGATCTTGAATGAAACCCCTGAGAATTCTGAAGAATTTCATCTTTAAAAGTTGAGAATCAATGTGATCACAAGGTCAAAACCATAAGATGTGATCAAGGAACTGAATTCAAGAACCAAATCCTTGATGCATTTTGTGTGATGAAATAAGGTATTACAAGACATATATGTGCTCCCAGGACTCCTCAGCAAAATGAGGTTGCTGAGAGGAGGAACAGGACACTTATTGAAGCTGCAAGAACTATGTTGTCTGACTCTAAACTGCCTATCACCTTCTGGGCAGAGGCAGTCAATACTGCTTGCTATGTGCAAAACAGAGTTTTAGTAGTTAAGACACATGGTAAGACTCCTTATGAACTTTGGCACAAGAGGAAACCTTTCATTGGTTTTCTCAGGTCATTTGGATGTCCCTGCACCATCTTGAATACCAAAGATCAAATTGCCAAGTTTGCTGAGAAATCAGATGATGGACATTTCATTGGATACTCTTCTCAAGCTAAAGCTTATAGAGTATACAATCTCAGAACTAGAATTGTTGAGGAGTCAGCCAATGTGACTTTCAATGAGCACACTCCCTGTGTGGCTGGTTCTGGTCCGGATTGGCTGTTTGATCTTGATTTAGTTACCAACTGTTTTAACAAATCTTGTGAGCATATTTCAGGATCTGCAGAAAATCTAAATACAGGTGATCCTGATCCAAGATTTGAGCTAGGAAGACCTTCAACTCATACATCTTCAGCTCCAGTTGGAACTACTTCAGCAAATGAGGTTTCTATCAGCACAACAATGACAAATTCAGCTGATACATCTGGCATGCCTTCAAATTCCAGCTCAGAGGCCTCTCAACCAGATAAAGATACCTCACTTGTAGAAGACAACAATGGTGATGGTGATAGTGATCAGGAATTTCTTGATGCTAATAACCACACCATAGATGACAACATCAATGATGTCTCACACTCATTGGATCAAGTTAATCTTGATAAGTGTGATAATGTGGAGGGTGAATCTTCAGGACCAGATTTAAATTTCTCAAATTTAGATCTTTCCCAGCAACTTGCTGTGATCCCTCAGCTAAGGATCCACAAGTCTCACCCCACCACAAACATCATTGGAGATGTTGTCACAGGGGTAAGAACAAGAGGACAAACCCATGAAGCAAATGTTTGTCTTCACTCTTGTTTCTTATCCCAGATAGAGCCCAAGAAAGTTGATGAAGCTCTAAAGGATGGAAGTTGGGTTGAAGCTATGCAACAAGAGCTGCTTCAATTCAAAAGGCAGAAAGTTTGGAACCTTTGTCCTCTTCCTCATGGGAAGACTACCATTGGAACCAAATGGGTTTTTAGAAACAAGAAGGATGATAGGGGAATCATCATCAAGAACAAGGCAAGACTAGTTGTTCAAGGATACACACAAGAAGAAGGGATTGACTACACTGATGTCTTTGCTCCTGTAGCAAGACTAGAAGCTGTTAGGATATTCCTGGCATTTGCTGCATCCAAGAACTTCAAGGTCTACCAACTTGATGTAAAGTGTGCTTTCTTATATGGAGTGATTGATGAGGAGGTTTATGTCAAACAGCCACCTGGTTTTGTAGACCCTGATCATCCTGATTATGTCTGCAAGCTTGACAAAGCTCTTTATGGGCTGCATCAGGCACCCAGGAAGTGGTATGAGACACTATCTAAGTATCTCTGCAAGCATGGATACAGAAGAGGTACTATAGATGGAACCCTCTTCATCAAAGGACAGGGAAATGACTTATTGCTGGTTCAAGTATATGTTGATGACATCATCTTTGGTTCAACTAATCAAAGCTCTGCAAAGACTTTGAGAAGCTGATGAAAGACAGATTTGAGATGAGTTCAATGGGAGAACTCAACTTCTTTCTGGGAATTCAAGTGAAGCAAGTTGAAGATGGCATCTTCATAAGTCAGTCAAAGTATGTTCAAGACATACTCAAGAGGTTCAATATGACTGATTGTAAGATTGCTAAGACACCCATAGCCAGAAACCACTCCCTTGGTCCAGATCTTGAGGGGGAGTGTGTAGATGAGCACTTATACAGGGCTATGATTGGGTCTCTTATGTATCTTACAGCTAGCAGGCCTGATATCATGTTTGCTACATGTATTTGTGCAAGATATCAAGCCAACCCCAAGATGTCTCACTTAATCACTGTGAAAAGGATTTTAAGATACCTCAAAGGTGCTTCAACACTTGGTCTATGGTATCCAAAGAATCCAAATTTCAATCTGTATGCCTATACAGATAGTGATTATGGTGGTTGCAATATGACTGCAAAGTCTACATCTGGGGGATGTCAATTCCTTGGTGGAAGGGTGGTCTCATGGCAATGCAAGAAACAATCCTGTGTGTCTGCATCAACTGCTGAGGCTGAATACATTGCTGCTGCAAGCTGCTGTGCTCAAGTGCTTTGGATTCAAAATCAGATGCTGGACTATGGATTTAACTTCAAGAGACTCCTATCCACATAGACAACAATAGTGCTATCTCTATCACTGAGAACCCTGTGCAGCACTCAAGGACCAAACACATCAACATCAGGTATCATTTAATAAGGATAACTATGAAAAAGGATTAATAAACTAGTCAAAGTTCATACAGATGAACAATATGCTGATCTGTTCACCAAAGCTTTTGATGAACAGAGATTTAAGTATCTGATATCAGCTATTGGGATGATTAACTTTGAGTAGACTTTTTATTAAAACTAATTCTAATTATTTCTTCTTAAAAATATGTGTGTCCTAAGTTGTCTAGTTCATCACTTTCATAAGCTCATGTTTTTCTTTGGATGTAAAATTCTTTTTGAAGACTTTCCTTAGATTCTTGAAAATTTCTGATACTTCGGAAGATAAAGATTTTATCTTCGGAAGAAAAACATGTCTTTAAAATAAATAACTGTCTAAGAGATTTTACCTTCGGAAGAAGTAAAGTTCATCTTCCGAAGCTTAAAATTCTTATCTCAGACACTTATCTATTTTCAAGAACCTTTTCCTTCCGAAGCAAAATTAACCTTCGGAAGCTTTGTTTATTTTCATACAAAGCATTCAAGGGTTTATTTCTCTTCCGAAGCATAAATTATCAAGACTCTCAGGAAAATCTTCCGAAGCCATTTTAGCTTCGGAAGCTTTTTAAATCAAAACTTCCGAAGACAAATAAACTTCGGAAGCTTTTCGAATTCCAAGAAAACTACTTTTTGAGCAAAAGTAAACTACTTTTTCAGAGGTGGGACCGACTTTCGGATTTCAAAGTTTATCCTCTTTCATTAACTTTGGTTCAAATCCTTTTTCATATAAATACCCAACGGTTCCCCCTCTTTCCCACTATCTTCCTCAATTCTACTGTTTCTCTAACCTAATTCTCTAAACCGCCTTTGCTTTCTACCTTTCTTCACCCTTAAGCTTCTAAAATGGCCAACCTTAACCGCAGAAACAACCCTGATTTCTCCATGCAACTACACAGGCAACATAATCAAGTTGCTCTGTTAAGCTCTGAGAAAGATGCAAGTTTCTCAGAGATTTGCCAATTCTTGACTCTGTCAAACTACTTCACCTCCCTGACCATTGATCCTCCTCTATATGAGGATCAGTTGCTTGAATTCTGGAAGACCTGCCAAGAGGTCATTATGGATGGGGAGAAGGCACTGTCTGCCACAGTGCAAGGGAGGACAGTCTTCATCACTCCGGCCATCATTAACCAACATCTACAGCTGGATGATGAAGAAGGTGAGGTGTCCTTCCCAAAAGAAGCTGTTAAATCATTCTTTTGAGCAGATGGGCTATGAGGGAGATTTCTCTGTAAAGACCTTTAGGAAAGGGAAGGTCTCATCCCAATGGAAATTCCTGCTCCATGTGGTTATCCACAGCTTGTCAAACAAGCATGGTGGATGGGACCAGATTCCTGAGGATCTCTCCTTCATAGTTCATGGAATGGTTCAAGGGGTCAAGTTCAGGTATTCACAATTTGTTTATACTAATTTACTTGCAAACTTAGACTCCTTAGAGTATTACATGTTTCCTAGATATGTTCAACACATTCTCAACTGTGAACTGGGCTCACAGTTGAGGGAAACAGGTAATATTCTTAAATTGGGACAGATGAAGCCCGGCATCTTTAAAATAATGAAGAAGCCAACTGTAGGCTTCTCTGGGGTAGAAACACCCTAGTCCCAAAAATGTTAGAGCTCATTGCTCAAGGTGACAACCTAGCAACACAAGCTAGTGTTGAACCCACACCTCTTTTGTCCCTACCATTAAAAAGACCAGAAATCACCCTCACCTACCAAAGAAAATCCAAACGAACCCCTGCTCAGACTATTGAGTCTGTGCAGGCCCCCAAATACTCAACCTTACAGGAAGAAGTGGACACTAGAGCTCCCACTTCTCCTGAGGAGCAAACCACTCCCATTACTTCACCTATCAGGGCTGAGGTTCCTCAAGCTCACCCTGATGAGCTCAATAGCCCAACAACCTTAAGCCTTCACTCTGAGTCTCAACACTCAAGTGGACAACCTTCAGGGGACAGCTACCATCCCCAGCCTTTGGATCTCAACCAACCAATTCCCAACCTATCCTTTTACACTGATGAAGACTTAGGATTCAGTGAGTACCATGAGTCTCTCTTCTCCTCCCCTACTCAAAGAGAGATGAGTACCTCTGACTCTCCTCAGTCTATCCCCCATCAGTCACCTGTTACTGAGGTGGACACTTCTGAACCTGTTCAGGATGTCCATATGGAAGAGGCTCTCACTTTTGAAAGTGATTACATCATTAAGACCTCAACCATGGCAACTCAGCCCATTGGCATCTCAACTGAGGCTGCCAGTGAGCAGAGGAAAACCAGCAGCCAAGAAACTCAAGCTGGTGGTGAGAGAGAGGACTTTGGTCCAATCATTTCATCCCCCAATGAATCTTCTGATGAAGATGAGGGGAATTTGAGACTAAAGGTGCAAAAACTGTCAAAAACATGCACCTACTTAGTCTCTAAGGTTAGTCACTTGGAATCTCAGGTGACTACCTACAAAACAGGGTCAATGATCAGCAACTCCAGATTTCATATCTGCAGGAAAAACTAGCTGGGAGACCTTTAAGGAGAGCTCAACCAGGAACACAAGAACCTGTGGAAGTGATTGACTTATCCTCCAGCTCACCTATGCAAGTGGGTGATGCTACCAAAAAGGGGGAGAAAGTTGTTACAACCACAGAACCTGGGAGTTCTTCAGAGAGAATGGACATAGAGGACTCACCATCCTCACTTGCTGTTGTGCATTCTCAGCAACTTCCTCAAGTTCACATTAATGTGGACTCTATAGACTCTCTCATCAGGAGTCTATTTGAGGAAGGCATACCAAGGGCTGTCTCATCTCCACCACTGGGAACTAGCAATCAAATCATAAGGTGGAGGTATGATGATGACAGAAGAGCCCTCATACTTCAAAGAGTTCAAGGCCAACAAGAAGTTTTTCAATTCCAAAGCCTGAGCTTTTATGAAAGACGTGATTTAGTCAACCTGCCACTTGTCAATCCAAGCAATTCAAGACAGGCTGACAGGCTGGCTCAAAGAATCCAAGACAGGATCATGGCAGAGTTCTCTCTAAGAAGGAGACTTAGGGAATCAGGCAATGTCATCGGTCAACTGGATGTTGAGGTGGACCCTAAGATTAGTTTCATAGGGGAAACCTTGACTGAAGGCCCAGTGACAGAACCTGAGACCCCTGTCTCATCATCAACAACTGCTGCTGAGGTCCAAACTCCATCTGAGACACCTGCTGGTGAAGGTGTTTCTCAGCCTCTCTCTGGCCAGAGCATGGAAGCTACTCCAAGCAATGAAGGCCAAGCCTCAATCCACCCTGAGTCACAAAGGTCTGTTGGTGACAAAGGGAAAAGGATAATGACTCCTGAGGAAATTGAGGAGGAAGAGAGAGAGAGGAAAAGGAGACTAAGGGGAGAAAGTTCCACTGGGTCATCTAGCTTCATGCAAGCTGCAATCAGGGCTGCCCCCAGACCAAATACTCAGGATGATGAGTTAAGGGCAGTCAGGATTACCTACTTACAGACCAGGAACTATGATATTGATGAGATCATCTCCCTCCCCTTAGAAGAACTAAATGAACTGGCTGACAGAGAAGTGTCAAGAGAGTTGAAGGAGAAAGAGGATGCAATGATACTTCTCCAACTCAAAGAGGAGAAGAGACAGAGAAAGACTTACAAGCATGCTCCTACTCTCTCACCAGTTCAAGAAAGTCCTGCACAGGAAGATGTGGTTCCACAAGAACCTCAGGTAGATAAAGAGGAAGATAGGATCAGGATGATCAACTACCTGAGTGCCACAGGCTTCTATCAGGCAGATGCACTTCTCCCTTTGTCCTATGACTTCATTGAGTTCGAGTACTTAAAACAACTTGAGCTTGAGTTAGTCAAGGAAAGAAAGACAACCAAAAGGAAACTAAGGGAAGAAGCTGCAAAGTCAAGGGCCACCATTCAAAAGAATGCAAAGAAGTCTGCTGACAGACAAAGAATGGTGAGCTTCTTGAAGCTGTATGGATTCTCCGGAAGGAGACTTGGCCCCATGTCTCTATCCACTATAGATGAGCACATTAGGGTGATCAAGCAGAAGATTAAGAGTGGAGAACTTATTGACTTGCACTCTCTTCCAAGTCAAGTCCCACCTGAAGTGGAGGTCAAGTTTGAACAACCAGAGACACCTCAACCAGCACCTCCAGCTGAGCCCCAGCAAGCTTCATCTTCTGATCCTAGGCAGGGTCAAACTCCCTCTCCTTCTGAACATGTGAGGGAGGAACACCCAACTGAGAAAGACACTGATGATCAACATGGTGCTGCAGACCAGTCTTCTCAGTTAAAGACAACCAAGAGGAAGAAGAGGATGGCTTCTAAACCAAAGACAAAGAAGAAGAAGCCAAAGTCATCTACCTCTGCACCTCAGGCTGAATCAGATCAACCTGAGGAAGTGCATGATGAGGCAGCCCAATCAACTCCTATTCAAGTGGCTCCTCTAACTAGTGAGACACCCATCTTGTCCTGGACATACTCTACCAATCCAGAGAGATGGACTGTTATCAGAGATCAAGGTGTTGAGAATGTCTACTCATGGCAAGACATAATCAACTTACCTCTGCATGATCTCTTTGAGATGAGAAGATATTATGAAAGTCTTGATGATCCTGACCATCTCATGAAGAAAGGAATGGTCCTGATTGTACTGAAGACTACCAACATTTGAAGATCTTCCAAGTGTTTTGGTAGCATCAGCCTAGGGGGAGTTTGTAAGGATTCCTGAAGTCTGATGCAACCCAAAACAGCTTAAGTGTCTCAGCAACATGCACTAAGTACTGAAGTGAAGAATGCTTCGGAAGTTTTACACAAAGCATTAGAAAATACTCTAAGTGTAAAATCTTCCGAAGCCAAGACCAATATCTTCCGAAGCCAAACATGAAGTCTTCCGAAGCTTCAGAGACAAAGTCTTCCGAAGCCTCATCCTATGAAGACAGATTTCTTCCGAAGACTTTTAGTACACATGCTTTATCTGATGTACTGTTCCATAAAGCACCTTTTCCGCTGCATCTCTGTAAAGTCACCAACTTACATGAGTTGGTGAAAAGGGCCTTGCTTTTAGTAACTGTACATTGAGGTCTTGAGTATTCAACTTTCCACTTTATGTACTTTATCCTTTTTGTATTGTATAAGGATGTGAGCTATGGCATGTCATAGTCACAAGGTCAAAAGGCAGATATGCCTTTTGATCCTACAATTGATTTTGTTAGTGTCTAGTCAATTGTATCCAGCTGGCCTTCAAAGTAGGCCGGCTGTAGGTTGTAGTATAAGTATTTCAAGTTCTTGTATCTTTTCTTTATGCTTTGTAACACTTGTAAGAGAACTTGAGAAAGCAATATACTGCCTCCTTGAAACCCAACTCTCTTGTTCTGTCTCTTTACATTACTTGTGTTCTTTGTATCACTTTGGTTACCCAGTTCACTGTTTGATTAGAGCTTAGTTATTCTCCTCATTGTGTTGTTGTGTTGTAATTGTGGTTAAGCCCTTAAACGGTCCTGCAAGAAGAAATCAACTGTGATGACCAAGTCCAAGAGAAAGAACTTGATCAGGAAGAGCAAAGAAAAGCAAAGAAGCTCCAGAAATCAAGGCTACTTTTGATGCTAAGCAGAAACAAGTTTTTATCTCTGCAGGTTTCAAAGTAGTAAGGACTGAAGATATCAACCAAGACTCCTCAGCTAAGAGTCCTGGTTCATGTTCAAATCATCTCAGTGCAAAGAAGAAGACTGAGCTGCTGTGTACCACTGCTGCACAGCCTGGACCATCAAACTCCAAGAACAGTTCACAGCCCAAAAGAACTGTCTCAGCATCTACCAAGATGAAGGTGGAGAAGGGATGTGACCAAAGCCAGTCTTACTCTCAAAAGGAGACTTGTTTGAAGAAGAAAATGTTGTGTGTCATGTGTGAAAGTACTTCTCACATTGCTAAGGATTGCCCATACAATCCTAAAAGTACCATCCACATGACCAATACAAAGACTTCAAAGAGTCTCAAGAAGTCTCAAGCTTCGGAAGGAAAGTCTGTTTCCTTCGGAAGCTCCAAATCAAAGAAGAAGGTAAATGGAAAATTACCTTCGGAAGCAAAGTTGGTCTCGGAAGAAAGGAGTTCTTCCGAAGCACTGAAGTCTGCTGCAGTGACTGTAGATTCTTCCGAAGGTCCAGTCATCAAAACTTGTGAAGTTTCAAAAGCTTCTAAGGTTTTGAAGGTCAAGTCCAAGACTCCAAAGGTGGTGTGGAAGTCTAAGAAAGACCAAATAACTGAAGTTTCTCCATCAACAACAGCTGAAGATCCCCATAGTACAACCATAGGATCTATTACTGTTGCATTACCTTCTATTACACTTAATGAGCCCAAGACAAGTAAGGCTTGGGTTTCCAAATGTAACTAATCATTTTCTTTGTGCAGGAACAGCTCAAGACAAACAGGAATGTCTGGATAATTGACAGTGGCTGTTCCAGGCACATGACAGGCAATAGGTCTCTACTCTATAATTTTGAGAGAATTGATGGAGGACCAGTTGCTTTTGGAGGAGATGAAGGTGGTTACATTTCTGGAAGGGGCAAGGTCACAAATGGTAAGCTCAGCATTGAGAAGGTAAACTTTGTTAAGGAGCTTGGGTACAATCTTCTGAGTGTATCCCAATTTTGTGATCAGAGTCATAACATGCTCTTTACTGAGCATGAGTGCATTGTTCTCAAGCCTGGAGTGGTCATTCCTCATGAGCATATCCTGCTCAGAGCCCCCAGGAAAGGGAACATGTACAAGATGGATTTGCAAGAAACATCTCCCTCTGGAGAAGTTTCATGCTTTCTATCTAAAGCAAATAGTGATGAGTCTTTCCTATGGCATAAAAGAATGTGCCATGTAAACTTTAAGAACATGAATAAATTAATTAAACATGATCTGGTAACTGGAATGCCAAAGAAAGAGTTTACAAGTGATGATCATTGTGTTGCATGCCTGAAAGGGAAGCAACACAAGGTATCTCACAAGCCTAAGGAAAAGAACTCCATCACTACTCCCCTACACTTGTTACATATGGATCTCTTTGGCCCCACCAGTGTAATGAGTTTAGGAAGGACCTCTTACTGTTTGGTGATCACAGATGATTTTACAAGATTCACTTGGGTCTTCTTCCTTAGAACTAAGGATGAAACCCCTGAGATTCTGAAGAATTTCATCTTAAAAGTTGAGAATCAATGTGATCACAAGGTCAAAACCATAAGATGTGATCAAGGAACTGAATTCAAGAACCAAATCCTTGATACATTTTGTGATGAAAAAGGTATTACAAGACAATATAGTGCTCCCAGGACTCCTCAGCAAAACGGAGTTGCTGAGAGGAGAAACAGGACACTTATTGAAGCTGCAAGAACTATGTTGTCTGACTCTAAACTGCCTATCACCTTCTGGGCAGAGGCAGTTAATACTGCTTGCTATGTGCAAAACAGAGTTTTAGTAGTTAAGACACATGGTAAGACTCCTTATGAACTTTGGCACAAGAGGAAACCTTTCATTGGTTTTCTCAGGTCATTTGGATGTCCCTGCACCATCTTGAATACCAAAGATCAAATTGCCAAGTTTGCTGAGAAATCAGATGATGGACACTTCATTGGATACTCTTCCCAAGCTAAAGCTTATAGAGTATACAATCTCAGAACTAGAATTGTTGAGGAGTCAGCCAATGTGACTTTCAATGAGCACACACCCTGTGTGGCTGGTTCTGGTCCGGATTGGCTGTTTGATCTTGATTTAGTTACCAACTGTTTTAACAAATCTTGTGAGCATGTTTAGGATCTGCAGAAAATCTAAATACAGGTGATCCTGATCCAAGATTTGAGCTAGGAAGACCCTCAACTCATACATCTTCAGCTCCAGTTGGAACTACTTCAGCAAATGAGGTTTCTATCAGCACAACAATGACAAATTCAGCTGATACATCTGGTATGCCTTCAAATTCCAGCTCAGAGGCTTCTCAACCAGATAAAGACACCTCAATTGTAGAAGACAACAATGGTGATGGTGATAGTGATCAGGAATTTCTTGATGCTAATAACCATACCATAGATGACAACATCAATGATGTCACACACTCATTGGATCAAGTTAATCTTGATAAGTGTGATAATGTGGAGGGTGAATCTTCCAGGCCAGATCTAAATTTCTCAAATTTGGATCTTTCTCAGCAACTTGCTGTGATCCCTCAGCTAAGGATCCACAAGTCTCACCCTACCACAAACATCATTGGAGATGTTGTCACAGGGTAAGAACAAGAGGACAAACCCATGAAGCAAATGTTTGTCTTCACTCTTGTTTCTTATCTCAGATAGAGCCCAAGAAAGTTGATGAAGCTCTAAAGGATGGAAGTTGGGTTGAAGCTATGCAACAAGAGCTGCTTCAATTCAAAAGGCAGAAAGTTTGGAACCTTTGTCCTCTTCCTCATGGGAAGACTATCATTGGAACCAAATGGGTTTTTAGGAATAAGAAGGATGATAGAGGAATATCATCAAGAACAAGGCAAGACTAGTTGTTCAAGGATACACACAAGAAGAAGGGATTGACTACACTAATGTCTTTGCTCCTGTAGCAAGACTAGAAGCTGTTAGGATATTCCTGGCATTTGCTGCATCCAAGAACTTCAAGGTCTACCAACTTGATGTAAAGTGTGCTTTCTTATATGGAGTGATTGATGAGGAGGTTTATGTCAAACAGCCACCTGGTTTTGTAGACCCTAATCATCCTGATTATGTCTGCAAGCTTGACAAAGCTCTTTATGGGCTGCATCAGGCACCCAGAAAGTGGTATGAGACACTATCTGAGTATCTTTGTAAACATGGATACAGGAGAGGTACTATAGATGGAACTCTCTTCATCAAAGGACAGGGAAATGACTTATTGCTGGTTCAAGTATATGTAGATGACATCATCTTTGGTTCAACTAATCCAAAGCTCTGCAAAGACTTTGAGAAGCTGATGAAAGACAGATTTGAAATGAGTTCAATGGGAGAACTCAACTTCTTTCTGGGAATTCAAGTGAAGCAGGTTGAAGATGGCATCTTCATAAGTCAGTCAAAGTATGTTCAAGACATACTCAAGAGGTTCAACATGACTGATTGTAAGATTGCTAAGACACCTATAGCCAGAAACCACTCCCTTGGTCCAGATCTTGAGGGGGAGTGTGTAGATGAACACTTATACAGGGCTATGATTGGGTCTCTTATGTATCTTACAGGTAGCAGGCCTGATATCATGTTTGCTACATGTATTTGTGCAAGATATCAAGCCAACCCTAAGATGTCTCACTTAATCACTGTGAAAAGGATTTTAAGATACCTCAAAGGTGCTTCAACACTTGGTCTATGGTATCCAAAAAATCCTAATTTCAATCTGTATGCCTATACAGATAGTGATTATGGTGGTTGCAACATGACTGCAAAGTCTACATCTGGGGGATGTCAATTCCTTGGTGGAAGGGTTGTCTCATGGCAATGCAAGAAACAATCCTGTGTGTGTGCATCAACTGCTGAGGCTGAATACATTGCTGCTGCAAGCTGCTGTGCTCAAGTGCTTTGGATTCAAAATCAGATGCTGGACTATGGATTTAACTTCAAAGAGACTCCTATCCACATAGACAACAATAGTGCTATCTCTATCACTGAGAACCCTGTGCAGCACTCAAGGACCAAACACATCAACATCAGGTATCATTTAATAAGAGATAACTATGAAAAGGGATTAATTAAACTAGTCAAATTCATACAGATGAACAATATGCTGATCTGTTCACAAAAGCTTTTGATGAACAGAGATTTAAGTATCTGATATCAGCTATTGGGATGATTAACTTTGAGTAGACTTTTTCTTAAAACTAATTCTAATTATTTCTTCTTAAAATATGTGTGTCCTAAGTTGTCTAGTTCATCACTTTCATAAGCTCATGTTTTCTTTGGATGTAAAATTCTTTTTGAAGACTTTCCTTAGATTCTTGAAAATTTTCTGATACTTCGGAAGATAAAGTTTTACCTTCGGAAGAAAAACATGTCTTCAAAATAAATAACTGTCTAAGAGATTTTACCTTCGGAAGAAGTCAAATTCATCTTCCGAAGCTTAAAATTCTTATCTTAGACACTTATTCATTTTTAAGGACTCTTTCCTTCCGAAACAAAATTAACCTTCGGAAGCTTTGCTTATTCCTATACAAAGCATCAAAGGGTTTATTTCTCTTCCGAAGCATAAATCTTCAAGACTCTCAGGAAAATCTTCCGAAGCCATTTTAGCTTCGGAAGCTTTTTCAATCAAAACTTCCGAAGACAAATTACCTTCGGAAGCTTTTCGAATTCCAAGAAAACTACTTTTTGAGCAAAAGTAAACTACCTTTTCAGAGGTGGGACCGACTTCCGGATTTCAAAGTTTATCCTCTTTCATTAACTTTGGTTCAAATCCCTTTTCACATAAATACCCAACGGTTCCCCCTCTTTCCCACTACCTTCCTCAATTCTACTATTCCTCTAACCTAATTCTCTAAACCGCCTTTGCTTTCTACCTTTCTTCACCCTTAAGCTTCTGAAATGGCCAACCTTAACCCCAGAAACAACCCAGATTTCTCCATGCAACTTCACAGGCAACATAATCAAGTTGCTCTGTTAAGCTCTGAGAAAGATGCAAGTTTCTCAGAGATTTGCCAATTCTTGACTCTGTCAAACTATTTCACCTCCCTGACCATTGATCCTACTCTATATGAGGATCACTTGCTTGAATTCTGGAAGACCTGCCAAGAGGTCAATGTGGATGGGGAGAAGGCACTGTCTGCCACAGTGCAAGGGAGGACAATCTTCATCACTCCGGCCATCATTAACCAACATTTGCAGCTGGATGATGAAGAAGGTGAGGTGTCCTTCCCAAAGGAAGATGTTAATCATTCCTTTGAGCAGATAGGCTATGAGGGAGATTTCTCTGTAAAGACCTTCAGGAAAGGGAAGGTCTCATCCCAGTGGAAATACATGCTCCATGTGGTTATCCACAGCTTATCAAACAAGCATGGTGGATGGGACCAGATTCCTGAGGATCTCTCCTTTATAGTTCATGGAATGGTTCAGGGGGTCAAGTTCAGGTATTCACAATTTGTTTATACTAATTTACTTGCAAACTTAGACTCCTTAGAGTATTACATGTTTCCTAGATATGTTCAACACATTCTCAACTGTGAACTGGGCTCACAGTTGAGGGAAACAAGTAATATTCTTAAATTGGGACAGATGAAGCCCGGCATCTTTAAAATAATGAAGAAGCTAACTGTAGGCTTCTCAGGGGTAGAAACAGCCCTAGTCCCAAAAATGTTAGAGCTCATTGCTCAAGGTGACAACCTAGCAACACAAGCTAGTGTTGAACCCACACCTCTTTTATCCTTACCACTAAAAAGACCAGAGATCACCTCACCTACCAAAGAAAATCCAAACGAACCAGTGCTCAGGCTATTGAGTCTGTGCAGGCCCCCATATACTCAACCTTACAGGAAGAAGTGGACACTAGAGCTCCCACTTCTCCTGAGGAGCAAACCACTCCCATCTCTTCACCTATCAGGGCTGAGGTTCTCATGCTCACCCTAATGAGCTCACTAGCCCAACAGCTTAAGCCTTCACTCTGAGTCTCAACACTCAAGTGAACAACCTTCAGGGGACAGCTACCATCCCCAGCCTTTGGATCTCAACCAACCAATTCCCAACCTATCCTTTTATACTGATGAAGACTTAGGATTCAATGAGTACCATGAATCTCTCTTCTCCTCCCCTACTCAAAGAGAGATGAGTACCTCTGACTCTCCTCAGTCTATCCCACATCAGTCACCTATTACTGAGGTGGACACTTCTGAACCTGTTCAGGATGTCCATATGGAAGAGGCTCTCACTTTTGAAAGTGATTACATCATTAAGACCTCAACCATGGCAACTCAGCCCACTGGCATCTCAACTGAGGCTGCCAGTGAGCAGAGGAAAACCAGCAGCCAAGAAACTCAAGCTGGTGGTGAGAGAGAGGACTTTGGTCCAATCATCTCATCCCCCAATGATTCTTCTGATGAAGATGAGGGGAATTTGAGACTAAAGGTGCAGAAATTGTCAAAAACATGCATCTATTTAGTCTATAAGGTTAGTCACTTGGAATCTCAGGTGACTAACTTACAAAACAGGGTCAATGATCAGCAACTTCAGATTTCATATCTGCAGGAAAAACTAGCTGGGAGACCTTTAAGGAGAGCTCAACCAGGAACACAAGAACCTGTGGAAGTGCTTGACTTATCCTCCAGCTCACCTATGCAAGTGGGTGATGCTACCAAAAAGGAGGAGAAAGTTATTACAACCACAGAACCTGGGAGTTCTTCAAAGAGAATGGACATAGAGGACTCACCATCCTCACTTGCTGTTGTGCATTCTCAGCAACTTCCTCAAGTTCACATTAATGTGGACTCTATAGACTCAATCATCAGGAGTCTCTTTGAGGAAGGTATACCAAGGGCTGTCTCATCTCCACCACAAGGAACTGGCAACTACATCATAAGGTGGAGGTATGATGATGACAGAAGAGCCCTTATACTTCACAGAGTTCAAGGCCAACAAGAAGTTTTTCATTTTCAAAGCCTGAGCTTCTATGAAAGACTGGATTTAGTCAACATGCCACTTGTCAATCCAAGCAATTCAAGACAAGCTGGCAAGTTGGCTCAAAGAATCCAAGACAGGATCCTTGCAAAGTTCTCTCTAAGAAGGAGACTTAGGCAATCAGGCAATGTCATCGGTCAACTGGATGTTGAGGTGGACCCTAAGATTAGTTTCATAGGGGAAACCTTGACTGAAGGCCCAGTGGCAGAACCTGAGACCCCTGTCTCATCATCAACAACTGCTGCAGAGGTCCAAACTCCATCTGAGACACCTGCTGGTGAAGGTGTTTCTCAGCCTCTCTCTGGCCAGAGCATGGAAGCTACACCAAGCAATGAAGGCCAAGCCTCAATCCACCTTGAGTCACAAAGGTCTGTTGGTGACAAAGGGAAAAGGATAATGACTCCTGAGGAAATTGAGGAGGAAGAGAGAGAGAGGAAAAGGAGACTAAGGGGAGAAAGTTCCACTGGGTCATCTAGCTTCATGCAAGCTGCAATCAGGGCTGCTCCCAGACCAAATACTCAAGATGATGAGTTAAGGACAGTCAGGATTACCTATTTACAGACCAGGAATATGATATTGATGAAATCATCTCCCTCCCCTTAGAAGAGTTAAATGAACTGGCTGACATGGAAGTGTCAAGAGAGATGAAGGACTAAGAGGATGGAAGGTTACTTCTCCAATTCAAAGAGGAGAAGAGACAGAAAAGACTTTACAAGCATGCTCCCACTCTCTCTCCAGTTCAAGAAAGTCCTGCACAGGAAGATGTGGCTCCACAAGAACCTCAGGTAGATAAAGAAGTAGATAGGATCAAGATGATCAACTACCTGAGTGCCACAGGCTTCTATCAGGCAGATGCACTTCTTCCCCTGTCCTATGACTTCATTGAGTTCGAGTACCTAAAGCAACTTGAGCTTGAGCTAGTCAAAGAAAGAAAAACAACCAAAAGGAAGCTAAGTGAAGAAGCTGCAAAGTCAAGAGCCATCATTCAAAAGAATGCAAAGAAGTCTGCTGACAGATAAAGAATGGTGAGCTTCTTGAAGCTATATGGATTATCCGGAAGGAGACTTGGCCCCATGTCTCTATCCACAATGGATGAGCATATAAGGGTGATCAAGCAGAAGATTAAAAGTGGAGAATTTATTGACTTGCACTCTCTTCCAAGTCAAGTCCCACCTGAAGTGGAGGTCAAGTTTGAACAACCTGAGACACCTCAACCAGAACCTCCAGCTGAGCCTCAGCAAGCTTCATCTTCTGATCCTAGGCAGGGTCAAACTCCCTCTCCTTCTGAACCTGTGAGGGAGGAACACCCAACTGAGAAAGACACTGATGATCAACATGGTGCTGCAGACCAGTCTTCTCAGTTAAAGTCATCTAAGAGGAAGAAGAGAATGGCTTCTAAACCAAAGACTAAGAAGAAGAAGCCAAAGTCATCTACCTTTACACCTCAGGCTGCATCAGAGCAACCTGAGGAAGTGCATGATGAGGCAGCCCAATCAACTCCTATGCAAGTGGCTCCTCTAACAACTGAGACACCCATCTTGTCTTGGACTTACTCTACCAATCCAGAAAGATGGCATGTTATCAGAGATCAAGGTGTTGAGAATGTCTACTCCTGGCAAGACATAATCAACTTACCTCTGCATGATCTCTTTGAGATGAGAAGATACTATGAGAGTCTTGATGATCCTGACCATCTAATGAAGAAAGTAATGGTCTTGATTGTACTGAAGACTACCAACATCTGAAGATCTTCTAATTGTTTTGGTAGCATCAGCCTAGGGGGAGTTTGTAAGGATTCCCTTAAGTCTGATGCAACCCAAAACATCCAAAGTCTCTCAGCAACATGCACTAAGTACTGAAGTGAAGAATGCTTCGGAAGTTTTACACAATGCATTAGAAAATACTCTAAGTGTAAAATCTTCCGAAGCCAAGACCAATATCTTCCGAAGCCAAACATGAAGTCTTCCGAAGCTTCAGAGACAAAGTCTTCCGAAGCTTCATCCTATGAAGACAGATTTCTTCCGAAGACTTTTAGTACACATGCTTTATCTGATGTACTGTTCCATAAAGCACCTTTTCCGCTGCATCTCTGTAAAGTCACCAACTTACATGAGTTGGTGAAAAGGTCCATGCTTTTGGTAACTGTACATTGAGGTCTTGAGTCTGTAACTTTCCACTTTATGTACTTTATCCTTTTTGTAATGTATAAGGATGTGAGCTATGGCATGTCATAGTCACAAGGTTAAAAGGCAGATATGCCTTTTGATCCTACAATTGATTTTGTTAGTGTCTAGTCAATTGTATCCAGCTGGCTTTCAAAGTATAGCCGGCTGTAGGTTGTAATATAAGTATTTCAAGTTCTTGTATCTTTCTTCATGCTTTGTAACACTTGTAAAAGAACTTGAGAAAGCAATATACTGCCTCCTTGAAACCCATACTCTCTTGTTCTGTCTCTTGCTTTACTTGTGTTCTTTGTATCACTTTGGTTAACCCAGTTCACTGTTTGATTAAAGTTTAGTTAATCTCCTGATTGTGTTGTTGTGTTGTAATTGTGTTAAAGCCCTTAAACGGTCTTGCAATATATATATATATATACACATGTATATACTTATTTATTTAATATTTTATATAAATGATTTGTTTTATACATGTATACTTATTTAATTTATTTTAATATTTATTTCTTCTTTTGTTATTATTATGTTTGTTTATTATTATATTATGGTTGTAGCTATGATCTCATGAAACTTGAAAATTTTAACTTGTTTTAATTAACTCATGATATTTGAATTTGTAATTTGGATGTTTATTGATTTAATGTTTTGAATGCGAGATTACTATCATCTTGTTTAAACTTTTTATCGTTTGAAAAGTGTTTGATCTAAAGCTTGGTAGGTTAAAAAATAAAAAAATAAGAAACCGGATGAATTTGAACTTTATTCGAATTCGTTTTGGATTTGATTCAAATTCATATCAAATTAAATTTAGAACTTAATCTAGAACTCGAATTTGAATACAAATTGAATCATTTGAATTAATCCTAATTTGAATCCTGATTTTAAAAAGAAAGATTCGAATAATTCGATTCGATTAGTGTGAGAATTCGAAAGTTAGTTCGTTGAACACCTGTACTTTCTAATCAGACTAATTGGGTGACTTTGGATTGTTTACCTTTCATATTAAGTGCTTGACTTTATATCTTATCCATGAGTATTTGAAATAATTTTATATAAATATTTTTTTTGAAGTAAGCAGTACTCTTTTTGAGAATTATCCATAGGATGTATTCATGACGATTAATTTGTCATGAACAATTCATATGTTGGCTTGGCAGATGTACTAAGGTCCCTCCTTAAGAACACAAATACACTAAAGCATTACTTCTTTATATTGAATAAGTTATTAATAAAAAAATTATCAAAGGCTTAAATTCACGTAAAAAGTTTATTGATGATAGTTATTCCTATGCACTAGTAAGATGAAGCTCTATGTGAAGTTTTAAGGTGTCTATAAAATATTTTTAACCAGCCAAATAGATTTTTACTTTTTAATCAATTGTTTTTCTTGCTGCAAATCCTTTTCTTGAGTGCGTGTTATACTATTTAGTTGGTTGTCGTATAAGTTCATCAATCGAAATAATTGTATGTGATACAAACATTTTTTGATGAATAATAAATTCTAACAAAGCATGACTTGGATTCTAAAAGATACATGTTGACATCTTTTGTAAGAAGTAAGAAGACATGGTAAAGATTGATCATCGGGTTTTCTATAAATTAGAATGATAATTTCTAACAAAAACATGAATCAGATTCTAAATGACATCTTTTGTAAGAACTAAGAAAGCATGGTAACACTTAACATTGGGTTTTCTATGAATTTAAAAGTAGAGGAATTTGATATGCTCAAATCTATTAATATCTTTATTTATGATAATATTTTATTTTGTGTGTGTAGGTCTGCAAGGAAGATCAAGGTTGAATGGCAAATAGAATTGATCATGAGTACTACTATTTTTTGATAGTGTATTGATAGGGGATTCTGAGTGTTGGGAAACTCAATTTTTATGAGGAATGAATCCATGATATGGATACTCTGAATTTTAATCTAAGATGGAGGATATATTAGTTCAATGTAAACTCAATTTTATATGCTTTATCCTCATGATAATAATCAAGAGGATAGTTTATGTCACGTAGTGATTTATTCGACTCTTGTCCGTCACTTAAGCTTGATCTAAGTTGAGCCTTTCGTGACCCAAATGTGTAACAATTCAAGTTACGATACAGAAGCGTTTGCAAGCGAGTAATACAAATAACTTGTATTGCTTAAAAAGTTGTTACAAGTGTTTACAAAAGACTTGTATGTGTTTTTGGGTCACTTTCAAATGAGCCTACAACATTTATTTATACTACTTTCAAATCTAAAAATATATAAGATATTTTCAAGTTAATATCTAGATATTTCTATGGTTAATATCTAGATATTTTGCATGGTGAACTATATATTTTACATGACATTTCATGGATTGATCAAGGCCTTTCTAGAGCCTTCCTGGCAGCTCCATGCTTTGATATTTCTAGGCTTTTCTTGGTCATTTTAGGGTTGTTCCGGAATGCTTAATTGCTGCTATGTTGGTCCAGAAACATGTGGGCTGTTCCGGAGACTTCCGGGCAGCCCTAGACGTATCTATATGTGTTTGAAACTTTCGAAAGACGTGATACACGACTTGATTTTAGGCGCATCGTGACATTAGGTTGTCTTTTGGGTCTATTCAATATCTATCCATATTACACTCACCTTTGCTAGTTATGAAGCTTTCAACTACTTCAACCATTCAATGATTCTCATTGAGGTCTATTTACATTATTCTGCTGTAACATGTGGGTCCATTACTAGTTGGATTATCTAACTTTTGTAAAAAAAATGATAGCATACATAGTATTTGCGTTTTGCCTACGGCCTACCATCTCTTTTAAAGTGCGAACAATCATATTTGGCCACTTGGAGCATATTACACAAAGTGAAACTCGAACCAATGACCTGCAATTCTAAAAAACTATAGGTTTCTCATTTCAAACCAATTGATATAGGACTAATCGGAAACTATACATAAAATAAAAGGAATAATATTAGGGCATATAACAAGGCTCTTTTTGGCACACACTTTAAGGTCTCGTGGATTCATGGAATAAACTTCAGCTTCAATAAATAAAGATTTGTTGTTAGATCCCCAAATTCCTCACAGAAGATAAAGAATGAATATGCCTTAGTACTCGATCCAACATTAGCCCGTATAGCATCTGTTTCACATATACTTACTTCTTTACCTGAAAGATAATAATTTCTATATCAAACTAAACTTAATAACAATACTCCCAAAACTCTAGAGTCCAACATTCTGTACATTCTCCTCCAACCACTATCCAATACAACAAAGCTACAACATCATTTATCTAAAATAATAATACAAAATTTCAATATTTAAGTACTTTTGAAGCAAGCTCGAGTAACGGCTTCAACGCACTTGGCTCAAACTTCCTAGCAAACAAATAGCAAATAGGCGATGTTCCCTTGTTGTATGAGCAAGTAGTCCCATTGTTCCTAAGAGATTTGATATGACTTTCAGTAATATCTTTAGCCCCAAAACTAACCGGGTGTGGGCCCCCTAACGACCAATCGACATACGTCACTGTTCTATCATCATTAAGCGGTTCATGAAACATGTGCACAAAAGTCGGCATGTAATGTTCATCTGGGTAACAATCATGAGTACAGTACCTTTTAAAAAGATTGTAGTATTTTTTATCCGCGATCACCTTAATGGCAAGTGCACGGTTCATCTCAAACCATTGAGACCCTTTTCTCCAGTCGCGTGGCCTGATGTCAGGTTTCATGTGACGGTTGTACCGGCCTTGCCCATATCTAGATGGGTCCTCATAGATGTCCAGGAAGCTGTAGTTGGATTTAACCAGATATCTGTAGACAGTTGGGAAGTTGTAAATTGGGATGCAGCTTTCTGATAGGAGAACAAACCTCTCGTTGGAAAAATCGAGTAAAGCGTTGCCTAAAAGCCGTCTTTCTGCATCAACTAGAGACACAGTTCCCCATTTGACAGCCTGAAAGCAAGGAACAGAAGAGAGAAGTGTTAAATTTGAATTGTCACATGAAACAATAGGATATACATTACCATCGCAAATATATTTTCAACTTTATTCTCTGTTTCTACACTTCAAAAGTAATTTACTTTTATGCATGTACATATCCTAAACACCCTTGGATCCGACCTTATAACCAGATGAGATGCTTCGACGAATTTGATTTTAAAGGTAAAGGTATAATTTTCCTAAATACGCATAATGCTAATCAGTGTATTGCAACTAACGTTTTAAGAATTAAGGGATTTAAACATGCGCATTCAAATACTCCAAGCAAAGCCATGTGAACTAATTCACAGAGAACCACTTTCAAGTTGCATAAAGACATAAATTAAACACAGCAATATGTACTTCCTTTGGATGCTTAAAAGTTGTATCAACCACACGTTCATTTGAAGGCGAATCAAGGAACCTGATTCCACTATATTCATTTGGCTTCTCAAGAACACTGTAAAGCGTCATTAAGGACCCTTATAAAACAAGCTATGCAACAATTCAGCAACACAAAGCAAAAAATATACTTGATTACTGGTCATCCACTACCACTAATCACTACATGTCTTAAAAATTCATACACTACAACGATAAATAAATAAGCTCAAACCAGCTAATAGGTACCTGACTAGGGATCTGTCTGTTGTAGAAAACCGAAGAATTTGAAACACTAAACTCAAACCCAGGATTTGTATGAATGTAAATTGAATACTTCATTACATCTTGACCCTTGAAGAACCTCTCCCACAATGGCAAAAATGGAAGAGGCCCCCTTGTCAAGAACATAAAAGCTATCTTAGGCATTCTATCGAATGGATAGTGTGCATTCTCAGGGACCAAAGAAGCTCTCCATAAAAGCTCCTCATCGGTCATACGATGGCTCAGATTCTTGGGAAAACGAAAGCTTTCCATACTCAAACAATCCTCTTTTGCACAGTTAAGCACAATATTAGTGGTAGTACTGTTTTGATCATCGGCTGCAATCGCTTCCATTATGCTACTAGTACACGCAGAATTAGGGGGCTGATTTGATGTAAGGATATAGGGTTGTGAGCTTGAAAGCAAACCAACAACTACCCCAACCACAAAAACTATCAGAAAGCAGAGAGATCTCATCAACCCAATTGATAAATCTTTAAATACAGAGCATTTAGAGTAATCAAATTCATCTCTACCGTTTCTACTCCTCATCTTGTGCCGATGAAAAAAGCAGCAGAATTCAAATAACATTCAGCAAATACAGAATTAAATCATTCAGTTCCTCAGTGGATATATGGTTGGCACTTGGATTGCAAATCAAATGGACATTGTATCGGAACAAATCCAACATCTAAATACCAGATTAGGAAAGGATCTCTCACCAGGGGTTGAAAAAGCTAGGGTTTGAGAGTGAGAAGAAGCAAATTGAAACGAATTCCGTCGAGAAACTGCATGTCTGAAGAACCCTCGAAGGCAAACATGCAAAATTGTGAAATCTTTGGGTTCTGAGATCGAATTATGTGGTTGTGTGGATGTTTGTGAAGAGAATTGATTGGTGGTGGTGTTATCGACGTTGATGCGGTGGTTGAAAGGAGGAGTTTGTTTTGTCTGGGAACGATGGTTGAGGCGGCGATTGTGTCGGGGAGGTGACAAGATGCAATCAGAAACGGTCTTTTCAATATTCAAATCCTCGTATCAAACCATAATTTGGGCAAATATATAATGTTTCTAGTTTCCTTAACACTTAGGGGGGTTGTTAGCAACGGTGGAGGCGGCCGCGACAGAGAAGGGAGGAGAAGGTGGTGACCGTTGGTGGGGTGGCGTGGGTAAAGCTCGAAAAAAGTGGCAATGTTGGTGGTGTGGCTCAGTGTGTACTCGCCTTGTGGCGTGTGAATTTTATGGCGCGTGGGACCGACACTGGTATTGTCAAGTGGTGTCGGCCAGGCCGCGTCCTCACAGCGATAGCGCCACCACCACCCTTATTTTTTTCTAGAGTATATTAAAAGGATAGTCCCTGGGATTTGCACATATTGCAACTTTAGTCATCATTTTCAATAAATTACAGATGCGACCCTGAACTTTTACGGTATGCACATCAGTAGTACTTGATGCTAACAAAAGTTAAATTTCTTTAGTAAGTCAATGTAAAATTACTAATATACCCCTAAATTTAAAAAAAATAATTTTTAAATAAAACCAAACTTACCCTACCCAAACCCCACCCACCATACCTCACCCCCTTCCTCCATCTTCATCTTTATCTTTATCTTTATCTTCATCTTCATTTTCATTTTCATCACCGCCATCACCACCTCTCCACCGTAATGTGAGAAATCAAGCACAACATTGGTTTAAGTCTCCCTCTCCTTCGACCACATGTCATAACGACACCTCTCTTTTTCTGTTGAAATTCAAGGGTGTAGGCAGTGGTAATGGTGGTGGGTTGAGGGTGCTTGGAGACGGTGGTGGTGTGTTGTGGGTGCTGCCGGAGGGTGGTGCTGGGTTGAGGGTGCTGCGGGACGGTGGTGGTGGGTTGAGGGTGCATCGAGACGATGGTGGTAGGTTGAGGGGGGAGGTGGTGGTGGGTTGAGGGTGTAGGCGGCGACATTGGTGGTGGGTTAAGGGTAGAGGTGGTTGTAGAGGTGGTGCAGGACCGGTGAAGGGTATGCACTTACAACACAACAACAAATGAGGAGAGTTGCTTAGAACACTTAACAGATCAAATAGGGAACTAGTTAACTTGTTAATGAAAGATGCTAAGAACACAAGTAAAAATGAGACAGAACAAGATTGCAAAACAACACAAGTATTTAGTTTTCAAGAATTTTGTATATTGTTTCTCAAGTTCTATTACAAGTTACAAAGCATCGATAGAAAGTTATAAGTACTTGAAATACTTTATACTACATCCTACAGCCGGCTATACTTTGAAGGCCAGCTGGATACAATTGACTAGACAACTACAAAATCAAATGTAGAGTCAAAAGGCATATCTGCCTTTTGATTTGTGACTATGACATGCCATAGCTCACATCCTAATATATTACAAAAAGGATAAAAGTAGATAAAGTATAAAGCATGGACCCTAGACCTTAATGTACAGTTACCAAAAGCATGGACCTTTCACCAACTCATGTAAGTTGGTGACTTTACAGAGTTGCAGCGAAAAGGTGGTCCAGCTTTATGGTAAAGTACATCAGATAAAGGCATATCTTGAATTGGAGTTGATTGGGCTTCCTCTTCATGCACTTCCTCAGGTTGATCTAACTCAGCCTGAGGTGTAGAGGTGGATGATTCAGGCTTCTTCTTCTTAGACTTTGGTTTAGAAGCCATCCTCTTCTTCCTCTTAGAAGACTTTAACTGAGAAGACTGGTCGGCAGCACCTTCTTGATCATCCTTGTCTTTCTTAGTTGGGTGTTCCTCCCTCACAGGTTCAGAAAGAGAGGGAGTTTGACCCTGCTGTGGATCAGAAGATGAAGCTTGCTGAGGCTCAGCAGGAGTTCCATGTTGTGTTGTCTCAGGTTGTTCAACCTTAACCTCCACTTCAGGTGAGATTTGACTTGGAGGAGAGTATAAGTCAATCAGCTCTCCACTCTTGATCTTCTGCTTGATTACCCTGATATGCTCATCCATTGTGGATAGAGACATAGGGCCAAGTCTCCTTCCGGAGAATCCATACAGCATCAAAAAGCTCCTCATCCTTTGTTTGTCAGCAGACTTTTTTATAATTTTTTGGATGATAGCTCTTGACTTTGCAGCATCTTCCCTCATCTTTCTCTTTGTTGCCTTTTGTTCTTTGAGCACTTGAAGTTCAAGCTGTTTGAGATACTCAAACTCAATGTACTCAAAGGACAAGGAAAGAAGTGCAGATGCCTGGTAGAGACCCGTGGCACTCAGGTAGTTGATCATGTTTTATCTGTTTCCTTGTCTACCTGAGGTTCTTGTGTAGTAGCCACATCCTCTTGCACAGGACTTTCCTAAATTGGGGAGAGAGTTGGAGCATGCTTGTATAATCTTTTCTGTCTCTTCTTTTCTTTGAATCGGAGAAGTAATCTTGCATCCTCTTTTTCATTCATCTCTCTTGACACTTCCATGTCAGTCAGTTCATTTAATTGCTCTAAGGGAAGAGATATAATCTCATCTATGTCATAGTTTCTGCTCTGCAGGTAAGTAATCCTGACTGCCCTCAACTCATCTTCTTGAGTGTTTGGTCTGGGGGCAACCCTGATTGCAGCTTGCATAAATCCTGAAGACCCGGAGGAACTTTCTCCCCTTAGCTTCCTCTTGCTCTCTCTCCTCCTCCTCAATCTCCTCAGGAGTCAAAATCCTTTTCCTTTTGTCACCCACGAACCTTTGTGACTCAGGGTGGATAGAGGTTTGGCCTTCATTGCTTGGTGTATCATCCAAGTTCTGTCCAGAGAGAGGTTGTGAGACATCTTCACCAGCAGGTGTTTCACTGAAGGAATGAATTTCTGAAGCAATTGTTGGTGTGATAGGGCAAGTGAGGATGGTGAATCCTTAATGTCCATACTCCCTGAAGAACTCCTAGGTTCTGTGACTGTAATGACTTTCTCCCCCTTTTTGGTAGCATCCTCTTGCATAGGTGAGCTAGATGTTAGGTCAACCACATTCACAGGTTCTTGTGTTCCTGGTTGAGCTCTTCTTAAAGGTCTCCTAGCTAGTTTTCCCCTGAGATAAGATATCTCAAGTTGCTGATCATTGACCCTATTTTGCAAGGTAGTCACCTGAGATTCAAGATGACTAACCTTAGAGACTAAATAGGAGCATGTTTTTGACAGTTTTTGCACCTTTAGTCTCAGATTCCCCTCTTCTTCATCAGAAGAATCATTGGGGGATGAGATGATTGGACCAAAGTTCTCTCTCTCACCACCAGCCTCAGGTTCTTGGCTGCTGGATTTCCTCTGCACATTGACATCCTCAATTGAGGTGTCAATGGGCTGAGTTGCCATGGTTGAGGTCTTAATGATGTAATAACTTGCAGAAGTGAACAGGTTCAGAAGTATCCACCTCAGTTATGGGTGACTAATGTGGGCTAGACAAAGGAGACTCAGGAGTACTCATCTCTCTTTGAGTAGGGGAGGAGTAGAGAGACTCCTGGTACCCACTGAAACCTAAGTCTTCATCAGTATAGAATGAGAGGTTGGGAATGGGTTGATTTAAGTCTAATGGATGGGGATGGTAACTGTCCCCTGAAGGTTGTTCACTTGAGTGTTGAGACTCAGAGTGAAGGCTTAAGGCAGTTGGGCTTGTGATCTCATCAGGGTGAGCATGAGGAACCTCAGTCCTGATTGTTGAAGAGATGGGAGTGGTTTGCGCAGGGAAGTGGGAGCTCTAGTGTCCACTTCCTCCTGTATGGGTGAGTATATGGGGGCCTGCACAGACTCAATAGCTTGAGCAGGGGTTCGTTTGGATTTTAGGTGAGGGTGACTTGGGGCCTTTTTGGTGGTTAAGAGGTAGAAGGTGTGGGTTCAACACTAGCTTGTGTTGCTAGGTTGTCACCTTGAGCAATGAGCTCTAATATTTTTGGGACTAAAACTGTTTCTACCCCTGAGAAGCCTACAGTTGGCTTCTTCATAATTTTAAAGATGTCAGGCTTCATCTGTCCCAATTTAAGAATATTATTTGTTCCCTCAACTGTGAGCCCAGTTCATAGTTGAGAATGTGTCGAACATATCTAGGAAACATATAATACTCTAAGGAGTCCAAGTTAGCAAGCAAATTTGTATAAACAAATTGAGAGTACCTGAACTTGACTCCTCGAACCATTCCATGTACTATGAGGAGAGATCCTCAGGAATCTGGTCCCACCCTCCATGCTTGTTTGACATGCTGTGGATAACCACATGAAGCAGGTATTTCCACTGGGATGAGACCTTCCCTTTTCTGAAGGTCTTTACAGAGAAATTTCCCTCATAGCCCATCTGCTCAAAGGAATGATTTACAGCTTTCTTTGGAAAGGACAACTCACCTTCTTCATCATCCAGCTGCAAATGAGTGATTATGATGGCCGAAGTGATGAAGATTGTCCTCCCTTGCACTGTGGCAGACAGTGCCTTCTCCCCATCCATAATGACCTCTTGGCAGGTTGGTTATGTTGCCTGTGTAGTTGCATGGAGAAATCTGGGTTGTTTCAGATGTTTAGGTTGGCCATTTTAGAAGCTTAAGAAGAAGAAAGATGAAGAACAAAAGGTGGTTTGGGAGAATTTAGGTTTAAGGAATAGTATAATTGAGGAAGATAATGAAAGATGGGGGAACCGTTGGGCATTTATGTGAAAAGGATTTGAGACAAAGTTAATGAAAGAGGATAAACTTTGAAATCCGGATGCCGGACCCACCTCTAAAAGTAGTTTACTTTTGCCCAAAAAGTAGTTTTCTTGGAAGTCGAGACATCTTCGGAAGGTTATTTGCTTCGGAAGTTCTGAAGAAAAAGCTTCCGAAGGCAAATTGGCTTCGGAAGAGATTTCAAAGGTTTTGAGAATTTTGCTTCGGAAGAGAATTTTACACTCAGAGATTTTATTCCAAGAAGAATAAATATTTCCGAAGGTAAATTGCTTTTGGAATAAACTTGTTTTTTGAAAACATACAAAGTACCTTAGTTGATTTTAAGCTTTGGAAGATATTTCAGAAATTTCTTCCGAAGGTAAAATCACTGAAGCAATTATTTGTTTACTAAGACATAAACTACTTCCGAAGGTAATTTTGAATCTTCCGAAGAGATCAAGATTTTCAAAAATCTAAGAAAAGTCTTTTGAAAAGATTTTTCTTCCAAAGAAAACAAGGGCTTATGAAGGTGATATAATAGACAACTTAGGACACACAGGTTTTAGAAATAAATATGATTAAGTTTTAAGAAAAGCTATTCAAAGTTAATCATCCCAATAGCCGATACAAGATATTCAAATCTCTGCTCATCAAAAGCTTTGGTGAACAGATCAGCATATTGTTCATTTGTGTTAACTTTGAATAGTTTGATTAATCCCTTTTCAAAGTTATCTCTAATCAATGATACCTGATGTTAATATGCTTTGTCCTTGAGTGCTGTACAGGATTCTCTGTGATGGAGATAACACTATTGTTGTCTATGTGGATGGGAGTCTCTTTAAAGTTAAATCTATAGTCCAGCATCTGATTTTGAATCCAAAGCACTTGACCACAACAACTTGCAGCAACAATGTATTCAGCCTCAACAGTTGATGCAGACACACAGGATTGTTTCTTGCATTGCCAAGAAACTACTCTTCCACCAAGAAATTGACATCCCCCTGATGTAGACTTTGAAATCATGTTGCAACCACCATAGCCACTATCTGTATAAGCATACAGATTAAAGTCAGAATTTTTTAGATACCAAAGGCCAAGTGATGGAGCACCTTTGAGATATCTTAAAATTCTTTTGACAGTGACCAGATGTGACATCTTAGGGTGGCTTGATATCTTGCACAAATGCATGTAGCAAACATGATATCTGGCCTGCTAGCTGTGAGGTACATAAGAGACCCAATCATTGCCCTATAGAGGTGTTCATCAACACACTCCCCCTCAAGATCAGGTCCAAGGGAGTGATTTCTGGCTATGGGTGTCTTAGCAACCTTACAATCAGTCATGTTAGACCTTTTAAGTATGTCCTGTACATACTTTGACTGACTTATGAAGATGCCATTGTCCACTTGCTTCACTTGAATTCCTAGAAAGAAATTGAGTTCCCCCATGGCACTCATTTCAAACCTGTCCTTCATCAGCTTCTCAAAGTCTTTGTAGAGCTTTGGATTAGTTGACCCAAAGATATTATCATCTATATATACTTGAACTAGCATTATGTCATTTCCTGTTCCTCTGATGAAGAGAGTTCCATCTATAGTACATCTTTTGTAGCCATGTTGACAGAGATACTGAGATAGAGTCTTATACCACTTTCTTGGTGCTTGGTGCAGCCCATCTTTATCAAGCCTGCAGACATAATCAGGATGATCAGGATCTGCAAACCCAGGTGGTTGTCTGACATATACCTCTTCATCAATCACCCCATAAAGAAAAGAACACTTGACATCAAGTTGGTAGACCTTGAAATTCTTGGATGCAGCAAAAGCTAGGAATATTCTAACAGCTTCAAGTCTTGCCACAGGAGCAAAGACATTTGTATAGTCAATTCCTTCTTCTTGAGTATATCCTTGAACAACTAGTCTTGCCTTGTTTTTGATGACAAGTCCTCTATCATCCTTCTTGTTCCTAAAAACCCATTTGGTTCCTATGATAGTCTTCCCTTGAGGAAGAGGACATAGGTTCCAAACCTTTTGCCTTTTGAATTGAAGCAGCTCCTCTTGCATAGCTTTAACCCAACTTCCATCCTTTAGAGCCTCATTAATTCTCTTTGGCTCTATCTGGGACAAGAAACAAGAGTGAAGACAAACATTTGCTTCATGGGTTTGTCCTCTTGTTCTCACCCCTGAATCAACATCTCCAATGATGTTTGTGGTAGGATGAGACTTATGGATCCTTAGCTGAGGGATCACAGCAAGTTGCTTAGACAGATCTAGATTTGAAAAATTTTGATCTGGCAAAGAAGATTCACCCTCCACATCACCACACTTATCAAGATTGACTTGATCCAATGAGTGTGTTACATCATTGATGTTGTCTTCAATGCAGTGGTTATCAGCATCAAGAAATTCTTGATCACTTTCACCACCACCATTTTCTTCAACATTTGAAGCTCCTTCTTCTGAGTTTTGTGCCTCTAAGCTGGAATTTGAAGGCATCCCAAAATCATCAGCAGGATTTGTCATTGATGGGCTGGTAGAAACTTCATTTGCAGGAATAGTTACCACTAGAGCTGAAGATGTGTAACCTGAGGGTCTTCTTAGCTCAAATCTTGGGTCAGGATCACCTGTTGGTAATATATCTGTAGATCCTGAAACATTCTCACGAGATTTGTTAAAATAGTTGGTAACTAAATCAAGATCAAATAGCCAATCTGGACCAGAACCTTTCACACTGGGAGTGTGCTCATTGAAAGTCACATTGGCTGACTCCTCAACTACTCTAGTTCTGAGATTGTATACTCTATAAGCTTTAGCTTGAGAAGAGTATCCAATAAAGTGTCAATCATCTGATTTCTCAGCAAACTTGGCAATTTAATCCTTGGTATTCAAGATGGTGCAAGGACATCCAAATGCCCTGAGAAAACCAATGAAGAGTTTTCTCTTGTGCCAAAGTTCATAAGGAGTCTTACCATGTGTCTTAACCACTAAAACTCTGTTTTGCACATAGCAAGCAGTGTTTACTGCCTCTTCCCAGAAGGTAATGGTCAGTTTCGAGTCAGACAACATAGTTCTTGCAGCTTCAATTAGTGTCCTGTTTCTCCTCTCAGCAACACCATTTTGCTGAGGAGTCCTGGGAGCACTATATTGTCTTGTAATACCTTTTTCATCACAAAATGTATCAAGGATTTGATTCTTGAATTCAGTTCCTTGATTACATCTTATGGTTTTGACCTTGTGAACACATTGATTCTCAATCTTTAAGATGAAATTCTTCAGAATCTCAGGAGTCTCATCCTTAGTTCTATGAAAAAAGACCCAAGTGAATCTTGTAAAGTCATCTGTGATCACCAAACAATAAGAGGTCCTTCCTAGACTCATTACACTGGTGGGGCCAAAGAGATCCATATGTAATATATGTAGGGGATTAATGATGGAGTTTCTTTCCTTTGGCTTGTGAGATACCTTGTGTTGCTTCCCTTTTAGGCATGCAACACAGTGGTCATCACTTGTAAACTCTTTCTCTGGTATTCTAGTTACCAAATCATTCTTAATTAATTTATTCATGTTTTTAAAGTTTACATGGCATATTCTTTTATGCCAGAGGAAAGATTCATCATTATTTTCTTTAGATAGAAAGCAGGAAATTTCTCCTAAGGGAGATGTTTCTTGCAAGTCCATCTTGTACATGTTCCCTTTCTTGGGGCCTCTTAGCAAGATGTGCTCATGAGGAATGACCATCCCGGGCCTGAGAACAATGCACTCATGTTCAGTAAAGAGCATGTTATGACTCTGATCATAAAATTGGGATACACTCAGAAGATTGTACCCAATCTCCTTGACAAAGTTTACCATATCAATGCTGAGCTTACCATTTGTGACCTTGCCCCTTCCAGTAATGTAACCTCCTGTATCTCCTCCAAAAGCAACTGGTCCTCCATAAGTTCTTTCAAACTTTAGTGACCTATTGCCTGTCATGTGCCTGGAACAGCCACTATCAATGATCCATACATTTTCTGTTTGTCTTGAGCTGTCCCTGCACAAAAGAGATGATTAGTTACATTTGGAAACCCAAGCCTCGTTGGTCTTGGGCTCATCAAAAGAAGTTGAAGACAATGGAACAGTAATTGATCCTATAGTCATGCTAGAGGGATCATTTGCTGATGTTGATGAAGAACTTTCAGCCGCTTGGTCTTTCTTTGACTTCCATACCACCTTTGGAAGCTTAGACTTGACCTTCAATACTTCAGAAGTTTTGATGACTTCGGAAGTTTTGATGACTGGCCCTTCGGAAGATCATGCTTTCACTGCAGCAGGCTTTAGTGCTTCGGAAGTATTCCTTTCTTCCGAGACCAAATTTTCTTCCGAAGGCAAGTTCCCACTTGTCTTATTCTTCATTTTGGAGCTTCCGAAGGAAACAGATTTTCCTTCCGAAGCTTGCTTCTTCTTCTCCAAACTTCTAGAAGTTTCTTTCTTGGTCATGTGGAGAGTACTCCTTGGATTGTAAACACAATCTTTAGCAAGATGAGAGGTACCCCCACACATAACACAATCCTTTTTCTTTCTTATAAGAGTTCTTCTTTATGAACAAGGCTGAACTTGATCACTTTCCTTCTCCTCTTCACCTTTGCAGATGCTGTGGCAATTTTTGTGAGGTTAGAACTACCTTTGGAGCAGGATGGTTCAGGTTGTACATCAGCAATGCACAACTGATCAACCTTCTTCTTGATGATGGGATGATTTGGACATGAACTAGAACTCTTGTTGATGGAGTTCAAGTTTGTGTCTTCAGCCTTTACTACTTCAAATCCTGCAGAGATGAAGACTTGTTTCTGTGCAGAATTAAAGGTGGCCTTAATCTCTTGAGCCTTTTTGGACTTTCTTTTGGTCTTCGTGATCAAGTTCTTTCTTCTTGACTTGGTCATCCCAACAGCTTTGCTCTCCTCAGAGGGATGGTGACCCTTCTTAGAATGCTCTTCTTCACTCTACTCAGAGCCATTCTCCACCATCTCCTCTCCATCCTCTTCAGTCACGGGATCTATGAGGGGAAGCTCATCTTCACAAGTTCCACACCTAGGAGATCTTACAGACAAGATTGTGTGTGGAGGAGCTATATCACAAGATCCTAGTCCCTGCTTATTTTGATAACAGACTTTTGCATACAAGGATGAGGATATTATGTTCTTAAAGGTCTCTTCTTCAAGAACACATTTTTCTGCCTTGGCTTTGCTGATCATAAGCTCAGCCTGGCATTCAGTTAATTTAGTAATGAGATCTTTGATTTGAGTCCTGTAGTTTGTATGCTCATGTTTAAGAGTTGAAATGGTTTTCTCTAAGTCCTCTATCTTTAGTTTATAATCATTTTCAGCTCTTTTAAAATCAACTTTTAAAATATTTAACGACTCAAGATCAGATCTCATTTCTAAATTATAGGACCTGTATCTATTAACTTTAGCAATGCCTTCAGGAGTACAAAGATGTTCCAATACCTTGGCTTCATCGTGGTCTGCCATGAGTGCTTGGTTTGGAGATGCATCTTCTACTTGAAAGCTCCAGTCAAAGCCTCTTTCTTCAACAGCAACTACAGCTTGCTGCTTTGGCTTCTCATTCTGGGGGGCTTTCTCAGTGTAGTTTGGTTTGGTTTGTGCTTGGGCACCATTTGTCCTTGGTGCCTTACACTCTCTTGCAAAGTGTCCCATCTGGTTACAGTTGTAACACTTTACTTTGCTTTTGTCCAGCCCAAACTTTCTACTGGCTGCATTGCTTGGAAACTTTCTCCATGTCCTCTTGTAGAACTTTTTGGCTCTGTGAGTGAGAAGAGCCATCTGCTGGACTATCTCCATGTACTCCAGATCATCTGGATGGATACAGTCCAAATCTTCAAGAGTGAAGAGAAAGTTGCCTGAAGTTTCATCAGCAGAGACAAAGGCATGAGAAGAACATGTCTCTTGGAAAGGACTTCCTTGAGTGTAGCTTTCTCTTGGAGTCTCTGGGAAGGTGATGAAAGGGCCCTTTTTGAGTTGTCAGGGAAGCATATAAGATGATGCTGTGGTTCAATGCTTTCCCTTTCAACCACATGGAGGGCTGAACCAGTTGATTGCTGGAGTTACCAGATGAGGTTTGCATGTTCATCTCCATCTGGTAGCCACTAAGAATACCATACATCTCTGTGAGAGTAAGAGTCTTAAGGTTCTCAGTCCTCTTGATAACAACACAATAATGGGTCCATTGTCTAGGAAGAGAGGACATAAACTTCCTTATAATGTCCCTGTTCTCAAGAGTTACTCCAACATCCATTAGAGTATCCACAATCTCAACATACCTGAAAATATTGTTGAGTCATGGTTTCACCTGCCTTGAAGGTGAAGTTTTCAAACTGCTGCTTTAGGAGATCCTTCTTGTTCTCCTTTGCTTCAGTAGACCCCTCATACATCAGCTTCAGTGCCTCCTATAGTTGCTTGGCAGTTTTGCACTTCTTGAAGCCTCTGTAGATGGAGTTTTGAAGAGCAGTTTGAAGGGCTGTCATGGCTTTTTGATCAATCTCTATTCTTTTTGTATCTGCTTCAGAGTAATCAGCCACAGCCTTAGGAATCATACCACCACCAGTAGCAGAAGTGGTGCTTGGTATGTGAGGTCCTTCAACAACAGAGTCCCACATCCTGGAGTCTTGAGACTTGATGAAGCCTTCCATTCTTTGACACCAAGTATCAAAGTCTTCAAGAGTGATCAATGGAGACTTTGTCATAGTTCCAGTTTCCATATCAGCTTTGGTTATAGCTGCCATTTGAGTTGTTAAGTATTTTGTGTGTGTGAGGGATCTTAAGATGGTGAGATCTTATATCAAGAGCCTGAAGCGCTCTGATACCAAATGCAGGACCGGTGAAGGGTATGCACTTACAACACAACAACACAATGAGGAGAGTTGCTTAGAACACTTAACAGATCAAATAGGAAACTGGTTAACTTGTTAATGAAAGATGCTAAGAACACAAGTAAAAGTGAGACAGAACAAGATTGCAAAACAACACAAGTATTTGGTTTTCAAAAATACAGTATATTGCTTCTCAAGTTCTATTACAAGTTACAAAGCATCGATAGAAAGTTACAAGTACTTGAGATACTTTATACTACATCCTACAGCCGGCCATACTTTGAAGGCCAGCTGGATACAATTGACTAGACAACTACAAAATCAAATGGAGAGTCAAAAGGCATATCTGCCTTTTGATTTGTGACTATGACATGCCATAGCTCACGTCCTAATATCTTACTAAAAGGATAAAAGTACATAAAGTAGAAAGCATGGACCCAAGACCTCAATGTACAATTACTAAAAGCATGGACCTTTCACCAACTCATGTAAGTTGGTGACTTTACAGAGTTACAACGGAAAGGTGGTCCAACTTTATGGTAAAGTACATCAGATAAAGGCATATCTCTAAAAGTCTTCGGAAGAAATATGTCTTCACTATTTGGCTTCAGAAGACTTTGTCTTTGAAGCTTCGGAAGACTTCACTTTGGCTTCGGAAGTTGTTGGTCTTGGCTTCGGAAGATTTTACACTTAGAATATTTCTAGTGCATGGTGTAAAACTTCCGAAGCATTTCTTCTTCTGTTCTTTAGTGCATGCTTGCAGAGAGACTTTGGATGTTTTGGCTGCATTAGACTTATAGGAATCCTTACAGGTGGGTTGAGGGTGCAGGCGGTGACATTGATGGTGGGTTGAGGCTGCAACCAGCGATGGTGGTGGTTGGTTGAGGGTAGAGGTGGTGACGGTGGTAGTGGGTTGAGGGTGCTGCAACGACGTTGGTTGTGAGTTGAGGTGCAAAACATAGATGGTGGTGGTGGGTTGCGGTAGAGGCGGCGGTGATAGGTGTTGAATGTGGAGAAGTAGATAAAAAAAGAAGGGGTGTTTTAGTTTAAAAAGAACTAACAGATAAAATTAATCTTTGTCAGTGTTAGGACTGTCAACGTCTAGTCTTTACATAGTTCAGGCCTGCATATGTAAATAGAGACTAAAGTTGTAATACGTGCATACCTCGAACTGTCTGTGTAATTTACTTTTTTTTATTATTTTTTAAGTAGCTGCTATTACTTGCAGGACCGGTTAACGGATGGTCAATACAATCAGTCTCACAATGACGAGAGTGATAGAACACTTAACATATCAAATAGGGAGCCGGGTTTAAGTGAAAGATACTAAGAACACAAGTAAACAATGAGACAGAACTAAGAACAAGAACAAATGGATATGGTTTTCAAAACTGTTGTATATTGCTCTCAAGTTCTTTTACAAGTGTTACAAAACATAAAAAGAAATACAAGATCCTAAGATACTTTATACTACATCCTAAAGCCGGCCATACTTTGAAGGCCATCTGGAAAAACTAATCTAGACAACAAGATCAATGTAAAGTCAAAAGGCAGATTAACTTTTAACTACTGAATATGACATGCCATAGCTCACATCCTAATATTTTACAAAAATGATAAAAGGTACAAAGTAGAAAGTTATTAACTTTAAACCTTAATCTATAGTTGCAAAAGCATGGACCTTTCACCAACTTAGACAAGTTGGTGAGTCTTTAGAGTTGCAGCGGAAAGTGCGTCAACTTTATGTAAAAGTAGATCAGAGAAAGCATGTCTTTTCTGTCTTCGAAAGAAATCAGTCTTCACTTCATTGGCTTCGCAAGACTTTGTTTCGAAGCTTTGAAAGACTTCATCTTTGGCATCGGAAGATTTGGTTTTTTGGCTTTATAAGATTTTACACTTGAATAATTTTCTTTGAAGTGTGTAAAACTTCTGAAGTAACTGCTACTTTGCACAATGTGCATGCAAGCTGGAAGCTCTTTGTTTGTTTTGGTTTCTTTGATTGCATAAGCCTTTCAAGTATAACCTTAAAAATTCCCCTAGGCTAATGCTACCAAAACAGAGAAGTATACTTAGATGTTGACAGTCCTCACCAGGATCATAACCATTCCTTTCTTCATCAACTGGTCAGGATCCCCCAGACTCTTATAGTATCTTGTCATGTCATAGAGATCATGTAGAGGAAAATCAAGCATGTCCTAGCCAGAAATAGACATCTTGACCTCATTGATCTCTGATGACATACCATCTACCTGGATTAGCAGCAAAGGTCCTGGACAGAATGGGTCTTCTAGCTGCAAGAGGCTCTATTGGAGTTGGAGTTGGTTGAGCAGCCTCTTCTTGCACTACCTCATGATGCTCTAACTCACCCGAAGGTGAGGAGGTGGATGCCTTAGACTTCTTTTTCTTCCTAGAGACACTCTTCATGGCCATCATTTTCCTCCTATTTGAAGTCTTTGACTGAGAAGATTGGCCTTCAGCATAACATTATTCTGTTGTGCCTTAGAAGATGAAATTGACTTGGTGGATAATGCAAGTCAACAAGCTCTCCCTTTTTAATCTTCTGGTTGATCAGTCTAATATGCTCATCCATAGTGGATAGATACATTGGACCAAGCCTCCTTTCGGAGAACCCATATATCTTCAAGAAGCTCATCATCCTCTGCCTATCAATAGGCTTCTTTTGACTATTTTGGATGGTGGCTCTTGACTTTGCAGCCTCTTCCCTCATCTTTTTCTTAGCAGCCTTTTGTTCTTTGATAACTTGTTGCTCAAGCTGCTTAAGGTACTCGAATTCAATATACTCATATGATAAAGGAAGAAGTGCAGATGTGTGATAGAGACCTATGGCACTCAAGTAGCTAATCGTGTTTTATCTATGAGCTTCCTTGTCTACCTAAGATTGTTTAGTTCCCACAGTCTCTGTCTCAAGGCTTTCCTGAACTGGAGAGAGGGTAGGAGCATGCTTATAGAGCCTTTTCTGCCTTCTTTCTTCTTAGATCTTAAGGAGCAACTCTGCATCCTCTGCCTCCTTCCTCACCTTTAAAAACTTTTTGTCTGCCAGTTCATTAAGTTCTTCTAATGGAAGAGAGATGAGTTCATCTATGTTGTAGTTCCTAGATCCCAAGTAGTTTAACCTCGCTGCCCTTAACTTATTATCCTGAGTATTTGGCCTGGGGACAGCCCTGATAGCAGCTTCCATTAAGCATGGGGACCCACTTCACCAGTTGGTGCCTCATTGAGGGTAATGGGTGCTGAAAAAGTTCCTATCTCAAGGTTCACAGGTTCAACTACTAGGCCTTCAGCCAAGGCTTCCCCTTTGAAGCTAATCTTAGGGTCCATCTCAACATGCAGTTGACCAATAGTATTACCTGCTAGCCTCTGTCTATTTAATCTGGATCTTAGCTTAAACTTTTCAAGCACCCTTTCTTGAATCCTATCTGCTAACCTTGCAGCTTGCCTGCTTTTACTTGGGTTGGCAAGTAATCAGATAGGTGCTCATAGAATCTTAGGTTGGAGAAGTTGAAGATTTCCTTTTGCCCCTGAGATCTAGAGATTACTAGAGCTCTTCTATCAGTGTCATACCTCCATCCCATAATTGGATTCTTAGAGTGATGAGATGGGGTAAGCATAGCTCTTGAAATCCCCTACTCAAACAAACTTTCTATGAGTGAGTCCACATCCATGTGTACTTTAGGAGGTTGTTGAGTATGGACAATTACAAGTGAGGGTGGTGAATCCTCAAAGTCCATACTCTGTGAATAACTCCTAGGTTTTGTGATTGCTTGGACTTTCTCCCCCTTTTTTGTAGCATCACCCTCTTGCATAGGTGAGGTGGGGGTTAGGTATATCACATCCATAGGTTCTTGTGTTCCTGGTTGAGTCCTCCTTAAAGGTTTCCCAGCTAGTTTCTCCTTGAGATCAAAAGTCTCAAGTTGCTGATCATGGACCCTTCTTTGCAGGATAGTCACTTAAGATTCCAAGTGACTAACCTTTGAGACTAAATAGGTGCAATTTTGTGTCAGCTTTTGCACATTCCATCTCATGTTCCCCTCATCTTCATCAGAAGAATCACGGGAGGATGAGATAATAGGACCTAAGTCTTCTTCCTCATCATCAGTACTTTGTTCTTGGCTATTGGATTTCCCCTGCACCATGACAACTTCAGGTGAAGTGTCAATGGGCTGGGTTGCCATGGTTGAGGTCTTAATGATGTAGTCATTTGCTGAAGTGAGAATCTCTTTCATATGGACCTCCTGAACAGGTTTAAGGAGATCCACCTCAGTAGTAGGTGGATGATGTAGACTAGACATGAGAGAAACATAAGTACTCATCTCTCCTTGAGCAGGAGAGGAAAAAAGAGACTCATGATACTCACTGAAGCCCATGTCTTCATCACCATAGAATTCTAGGTTGGGAATGGGTTGGTTTAGATCAAGAGGCTAGGGATGGTAATTGTCCCTTGAAGTTTGTTCACTAGAGTTTTGAGACTCGAGTGAAGGCTTAAGGCTTTGGGGGTTGTGAGCTCATTAGGCTGAGCATGAGAAACCTCAACACTAATCATTGGTGAGATGGTAGTGGTTTTCTCCTCAGGGGAAGTGGGAGCTAAAGTGTCCACTTCCTCCTGCATGGGTGGTGATATGAGGGCCTGCATAACCTAAGTAGCCTGCATAACCTAGATAGGTGGTAGAGAGGTAGTATGGTTTCAACACTAGCTGGTGCTACTAGGTTGTCACCTTGAGCAATGAGCTCTAATATTTTTGGGACAAGGGTTGTTTCCACCCCTGAGAAGGCAACAATTGGTTTCCTTATAATCTTGAAGATGTCGGGCTTTATCTGTCCTAATTTTAGAACATTACCCGTTCCCTCAACTGGGAGCCCAAATCACAGTTGAGAATGTGTTGGACATATCTAGAGAACATGTAATACTCTAAGGAGTCCAAGTTTGCAAGTAAATTAGTGTATACAAATTGTGAATACCTGAACTTGACTCTCTTAACCATCCTATGGACTATATAGGAAAGGTCCTCTGGAAGTTGGTCCATTCCTCCATGCTTGTTTGATAAACTGTGGATGACAACATGGAGGAGGTATTGTAAGGATTCCTATAAGTCTGATGCATCCAAAACATCCAAAGTCTCTCTGCAAGCATGCCTTAAAGAACAGAAGTAGAAATGCTTCGGAAGTTTTACACCATGCACTAGAAATATTCTAAGTGTAAAATCTTCCGAAGCCAAGACCAACATCTTCCGAAGCCAAAAGTGAAGTCTTCCGAAGCTTCAAAGACAAAGTCTTCCGAAGCCAAAGAGTGAAGACAGATTTCTTCCGAAGACTTTTAGATATATGCCTTTATCTGATGTACTTTACCATAAAGCTGGACCACCTTTTCGCTGCTACTCTGTAAAGTCACCAACTTACATGAGTTGGTGAAAGGTTCATGCTTTTGGTAACTGCACATTGGGGTCTTGAGTCCATGCTTTCTACTTTATGTACTTTTATCCTTTTTGTAATATATTAGGATGTGAGCTATGGCATGTCATAGTCACAAGTCAAAAGGCAGATCTGCCTTTTGACTCTACATTTGATTTTGTAGTATTCTAGTCAATTGTATCCAGCTGGCCTTCAAAGTATGGCCGGCTGTAGGATGTAGTATAAAGTATCTCAAGTACTTGTAACTTTCTATCGATGCTTTGTAACTTGTAATAGAACTTGAGAAGCAATATACAGTATTCTTGAAAACCAAATACTCTTGTTGTTTGCAATCTTGTTCTGTCTCATATTTACTTGGGTTCTTAGCATCTTTCATTAACAAGTTAACTAGTTCCTTATTTGATCTGTTAAGTGTTCTAAGCAACTCTCCTCATTGTTTTGTTGTGTTGTAAGTGCATACCCTTCACCGGTCCTGCATTTGGTATCAGAGCATTTCAGGCTCTTGATATAAGATCTCACCATCTTAAGATCCCTCACACACACATAATACTTAACAACTCAAATAGCAGCTATAACCAATGCTGATATGGAAACTGGAACTATGACAAAGTCTCCACTGATCCCTCCTGAAGACTTTGATACTTGGTGTCAAAGAATGGAAGGCTTCATCAAGTCTCAAGACTCCATGATGTGGGACTCTGTTGTTGAAGGACCTTACATACCAAGAACCACTTCTGCTACTGGTGGTGGTATGATTCCTAAGGCTGTGGCTGATTACTCTGAAGCAGATACAAAAAGAATAGTGATTGATCAAAAAGCCATGAAGCCCTTCAAACTGCTCTTCTAAACTCCATCTACAGAGGCTTCAAGAAGTGCAAAACTACCAAGCAACTATGGGAAGCACTGAAGCTGATGTATGAGGGGTCTACTGAAGCAAAGGAGAACAAGAAGGATCTCCTGAAGCAGTAGTTTGAAAACTTTACCTTCAAAGTAGGTGAAACAATGACTCAACAATACTTCAGGTATGTTGAGATTGTGGATACTCTAATGGATGTTGGAGTAACTCTTGAGAACAGGGACATTGTAAGGAAGTTTATGTCCTCTCTTCCTAGACAATGGACACATTATTGTGTTGTTATTAAGAGGACTGAGAACCTTAAGACTCTTACTCTCACAGAGTTGTATGGTATTCTTAGTGGCTACTAGATGGAGATGAATATGCAAAACTCATCTGGTAACTCCAAAACTCATGTGGTTGAAAGGGAAGCATTGAACCACAACATCATCTTATATGCTTCCCTGAAAACTCACAAAAGGGCCCCTTCATCACCTTCCTAGAGTGTGACATCCGTCACTTTAAGGTCCGTCAATTGACGTGTTTGTCCGTCATCTATTTTATATTTGGTCATACCTCATCATTATTTGACTCATTATGTGGATATCATGTGTGCAATATTACCGTTGTGTGTGCATTCGCTATAATCGTGTGTGAACCTTAAAAAGACCTTTAAAACTTTCATTTTTGAAAACGCTAAATATATCATTTTATAAATATAATAAATGTTTTAATATAACCATTTCTTCAGTCATAATAACATTAAATGAACTTTTACGATTAATATAAAAACTTAACGAAGTTGTTTTTCAACCGGACAAAATTTGGGAAAACTCGGGGGTTAAGTGCAGGGACTAAACTTGTAATTTTGGAAACTTGGGCTGGGTATAAATACCCATATTCCAGCCCTAATCTTCATTATCACCATCTTCTTCATCTTCATCTCCTCTTCACACACACAATCACCATCTTAGCACCAAATCCGACCCGAGAGGTCTCGTTTTCTTCGTCTTGACACCGTCTACAGCTTACACTACCCCTCTCTAGCAGGTAGTTGTCTTTGGTTGTCCATTTCTTAGCCTTTTCACGGCTGTCCAAACTAGGGTTTCGGGTGTTCGGGTTCAACCCGAACACACAAGGTCGTATGGGTGCGTGTGAGGTCTCTTTGCTTGTGTTTTATGCTTGTGTATGTTTGTTGAGTGTTTCTGGAGGTCTATGTGGTGTAAAACCCGTGTTTAGAGCAGCTCGGGGGCTGCTCACCCCGACCACAGTCGCGATTCTGCAGATTGGGCGACTGGGTCATCCATGCGATTGAGCCGTGCGACTGAGTGGGTCGTGCGACTGGATCATGCGTCTGAGTCAATCGCGCGACTGAGTTGTGCGACTAGGCATGTCGTGCGACTGAGTTGTGCGACTGAGTGTCTGTGTGCGATTGAGTCATGCGTGCGATTGAGTGTATACGATTGAGTCATGCGATTGAGTGTTTGTGTGCGATTGAGTCAGGTGACCGACTGAATGTGTGCGAATGAATGCGATTCGCACGACTGGAGTCCAATCGCACGAATGAAGGTTCAGTCGTACGAAAGTAGCTAATTCGCACGATTGAAGGTTGATTCGTACGCATGGAAGTTGAGTCGTGCGTTTGAGTGATGTGTGGTACGACTGAAGGCCAATCATACGAATGAAGGCTCAATCGTACGAATGAAGCTGATTCGCACGATTGAGGGTTGATTCGCACGAATGGAGGTTGAGTCGTGCGTCTGGCCTTGTTATGCGACTGAAATTGTTGTGTTTGAACCCTTGTGCGTGGCGTGAGTATGTCGTGTGGTGTCGAGGTAACACTAACACAATTATGCCATTGTTTGGCCACAAAGATTAAAGTCAACGTGAGAAAGGGCACAGAAACTATTTTGAGCAAATATAAACTAACGCTTTACGAACGACCAAATTGACTTATAACTATTGACACTTATTCAATGTTTCTCCGATAACAACGATACTTTTACTTAAACATCATCATTAGTGGCAACAATGTCTTGTACTTGGATCCACATAGGATCTAGTACGCGTGTCAGTCTGTGTGTGTTGTGCGCGACCCATCCGATACGACCCGAACCGACCCAACATTATTGCGCGCTTATACATATATCGTATCATTAATGCTATACAATAACTGTCAATAGGTGTTTGACTGTTTATTTGCATTCAACATTTGGGATTACATCGCTCATACATACTTACCACTTAACAAGTGAGTTTCGTGGCCCCTTTTCACATTTATACAATATTTCAATCATTTACAAATTGGGGGAAAAGTATGCTTACACAATTTTTATGCTGTACACTTACATACATTTTACATACAAGGAATCAACGTGATACTGTGTTGCAAGTACTATTTGATACATGCTTGGGTCTGCTGTGTGGTTCTATCTTTGCAACTATTTAATTCCAGTGTGGGAACCGACGGTTAGGTATTGGTAGTACTACTGGGTTGACACCCCCACCCTCGTTCGATGGTATACTAGTTGGTACCATCAGTGGCCAGGAACGGGCCCTTGGGTGAATATATGCCGACAATTTCTTTGTGTACGTCGCTAGGTTTGGTTGCAAAGCTCATGTCATGTGATATTTGCTTGTGTAATAACTGTATTCACGGTATTCCGACACGCTATCTATACAGCATCGCTTACATTTTTATTACATAAACCTGCGAACTCACCAACAATTTTGTTGACCGTTTTAAGCATATCTTTTCAGGTGATCATGCAAGTCCAGGAATCTAGGTGTGCTGCCTTAGTGGAGACCCTAGGATGCATTTTTGGGACTTAGCTCATGTTTTGCTAAACAATCTTTTGAACAAACAATATTATCGCATGTAAACAATTATCAACATTTGAAACTTGTTCCCGGGTTGTGGGAATTAACATTTACATTTTCTTCATATGTGAATATGTGTTATCATTATTATGTTGCTTATGGCTATGTGTTGTGGACATTGACTAAACACGACACAAGTCCCCTTGTCGTCGGGTGTCGTCATGACACGCATGTCATCACTTATTTATATTGCTCTCTATCGATTACCATGTGTTATGACGATCCCGGTCTCGTTACATCCCTGTGTTTCCGCTTTTAGCGGGGGTGTGACAGATTGGTATCAGAGCCATTGGTTATAGAGAATTAGGCAATACGCTTGACCTAGACTATAACCTAGGAACCTTCATGTAGATTTGCATGCTAGGACTCTGTATGCATATTATATCTCGTGTATGTGTTCCTCGCTGCTTGATTTGCTCATCTATTTGTTATGTGATCTTTCTACCCTATGAGAGAGCCCTTGTGCTCACTCTTTTATGGGGATGCTTCTATTGGATCTTCCGTTCCCTCTGCGCGCCGAGTTAGCTTATCAGATCCGGGTATTAACCCGAAGTAATCTACACAGATCATACTATTGTGCTTGACCTTGGACATTGAGATTAACTCTGAGGAGGAATATGTCTGAAACCTCGAAGAATGAGGAAATAGACAACCTCCGCTAGACTAAACGTGATTGTATACATGGACTTACAACTATTGTGATGTGTGATGACAATAAGCATGATATTGACATGAAATACATGGACTTGATGGATTATTATGGATATGATGTAAAGGAAAGTCGGACGTCATGTAACCGGATCAGGCATCATTCTCGGTACATCGTGGGTGTGGTGGGAACGCTGCGGGGAACCCTATATATAAACATCACCGGTATACCGAGAATATGCTTGAAATGGGCTGCATGGTGGTCTGGCCGACCTGAACATGAACATTGGAATTTGATAAGTGGAATACATTTGTATCATATGGTGACTAAAGTTTATATGTTACCTCTTTTATGATTAGAACATGCCGCCTCGAAGAGTCACCCGTAGCAGTAGTGGCGGGAGTGAAGCCCCAAGGGGCAGAGGCCGAGGCAGAGGCAGAGCACCAAGAGCAAACGATGCTCCTGCCAGCAACAGTCAAGGAACAGGGAACGCCGACATGGCCGCCCTGATCGCTCAACAATTGGCCGCACTGATTCCTACTATCGTGGCTCAAGTGAGCGACGCACTTCAACAACACCACCCTCACGGGGATGGTGGCAACGATGATGGAGCCCAAGGTGGGATTGAAACTGAAACGGGAAACGGGAACCCGACTGGAAACGAGAGCAACCAGGAAACCGGAAATGGTGGTACTGCCGGTATCGAGACTGGAGTGGTCAATGCTCGTCGGGGATGACCGTACAAGGAGTTCGTGGCTTGTAAGCCAAGGGAATTCGATGGAAAAGGTGGGGCGATAGCCCTGACCAGGTGGTTGGAAAAGATGGAGGCAGTAATTGACATCAGTGAGTGCCTCGACAGCCAGAGGATCAAGTATGCTACTTGTTCTCTACAGGGTAAAGCCCTAACCTGGTGGAACACTCAGATTCAAGCTCGAGGAAGAGAGTCCGCGATGCAAATGTCGTGGGATGAGTTCAAAGCCTTGATCACCGAGGAATACTGCCCTCTCAACGAGATGCAGAAACTGGAGCATGAGTTTTGGAATCATGCTATGGTGGGGCAGGGCATGCAGCTTATACTGATCGTTTTCATGAGCTTGCAAGATTGGTTCCGCATCTAGTCACGCCGGAATCAAAGAGGATTGAAAGGTACATTTGGGGACTTGCGCCTCAAATTAGAGCGATGGTTACAGCAGCCGCTCCTCCTACTATTCAGAGCGCGATTCTGAAAGCTGGCGCTTTGACTGATGAGATGGTTAGAACAGGGGTATTGGGCCGAGGGGCCGAGAAGAGGAAAGATGTTGGGGAATCGAGCCGGTCGAGTGCCGGAAGGTTTGAGAAGAGGTCTAAGCCGACCAGGAATTTTGTGGCCGTGTCTCAGGCCAGAAGAGAGTATGTGGGGCCGCACCCCAAATGTGACAGGTGCAATTATCATCATCCCCCAGGGACGCAGTGCCGGGTGTGCGCTAACTGTAAGCGTCCGGGTCATTTGGCAAGAGATTGCAGAACTGCGCCAAATCTTGTAGCACCCGTCAACGCGGTTAACCCCGCCGGGAATGCAAGGGCTTGCTTTGAGTGTGGGAGCCCCGATCACTACAGGAACATGTGCCCCAGGCTGAATCGGGCACCGGGTCAACAGGGGAACAACCAGCAACAGGTGTTGGCTATCGCTGGGAATCAAGGCCCGGCTACTCAGGGAAACGCAGCTCGGGGACGTGCATTCGTCATTGGAGCCAATGATGCTCGTCAGGACCCGAATGTTGTCACGGGTACGCACTTACTCAATCATCACTTCGCATCTATATTATTTGATACTGGAGCAGACAATAGTTTTATTTCTTCCGAGTTTGTGCAATTGCTTGATTTGAGTCCTAGTAGGCTAGAAACCAGCTACTCTGTAGAAATGGCCAATGGTAAGGTTGCTCAGGCCGATGAGATCATTAGGAAGTGTTCGTTGACGTTGGAGGATCATACATTCGACATAGATTTGATACCCTTCGAGTTAGGGAGCTTCGACGTGATTGTGGGTATGGATTGGTTGTCGCAGAACGGAGCAGAGATTGTCTGTCGGGACAAAGTAGTACGTATCCCTATGCCTAATGGGGAAGTACTCAAGATTCAGGGAGAACGACCGGGTAAGAGCTTAAAGCTTATTTCCTGCATGAAAGCACGCCAGAGTCTACGAAAGCAGTGCTACGCCTTTCTGGATCATGTAGTTGAAAAGAAAGACGAGGAAAGGAAACTGGTGGATATTCCAGTAGTACGGGATTACCCAGAAGTATTTCCAGATGACTTGTCTGGTTTACCTCCTCCACGACAGGTGGAATTCCGTATTGAGTTGGTTCCTGGAGCTACGCCGGTAGCGAAAACACCTTATCGACTAGCGCCATCTGAGATGCAAGAGTTGTCTAGTCAATTACAGGAACTACTGGAGAAGGGTTTTATTCGACCGAGTCATTCACCGTGGGGAGCACCAGTACTATTTGTCAAAAAGAAGGACGGATCGTTCCGCATGTGCATCGATTACCGTGAACTGAACAAGTTGACGGTGAAGAACCGATATCCTCTCCCCAGGATAGACGACTTATTTGATCAGCTGCAAGGAGCTTCGTATTTTTTCAAGATTGATCTTCGTTCTGGTTATCATCAGCTAAGGGTTTTTGAGGACGACATACCGAAGACTGCGTTCAGAACTCGTTATGGGCATTATGAGTTCTTGGTCATGCCGTTCGGATTGACTAACGCACCAGCTGTGTTCATGGATCTAATGAATCGGGTGTGCAAACCTTATTTGGATAAGTTCGTGATCGTGTTCATAGACGATATACTTATCTATTCCCGATCAAAGGAGGATCATGTAGAACATCTTCGGGCAATTCTGGAGCTGCTACGCGAAGAGAAACTTTTCGCCAAGTTCTCAAAGTGTGAGTTTTGGCTGCGGGAAGTAAAGTTTTTGGGTCATGTGGTTAATGAGGACGGGATTCACGTAGATCCCGGCAAAATCGAAGCGGTGAAGAAGTGGGATACGCCCCAGACGCCATCAGAGATACGGCAATTCTTAGGATTGGCCGGTTATTATCGTCGCTTCATCGCGAATTTCTCAAAGATCGCGCAGCCGTTGACCCTGCTTACTCAAAAAGACAAGAAGTTTGACTGGGGATTTGCACAAGAACAAGCGTTCCAAACGTTGAAAGAGAAGTTGTGCAACGCGCCAATACTGTCTCTCCCAGACGGAACAGACGATTTTGTGGTTTACTGCGATGCATCACATCAAGGATTGGGATGTGTATTGATGCAGAAAGATAAAGTGATTGCCTACGCTTAGCGACAACTTAAAGTGCACGAAAAGAACTACACCACTCATGATCTTGAGTTGGGCGCCGTAGTATTTGCACTCAAAATTTGGAGGCATTACTTGTATGGCACCAAATGCATCATCTTCACTGATCATAAAAGCCTTCAACATATTCTGGATCAGAAGGAACTCAACATGCGCCAACGACGTTGGGTAGAGCTTCTTAGCGACTACGATTGTGAAATCCGGTATCATCCGGGGAAAGCTAACGTGGTGGCTGATGCCTTAAGCCGTAAAGAACGCGTAAAACCACTACGTGCACGAGCGTTGGGTTTGACCATCCAAACCAACTTGAAAGCTCAGATTCAAATTGCACAGAGTGAGGCATTGAAAGAAGAAAACCTTGCAGGAGAAGAGTTCCGGGGGTTAGACAAACAGATGATACGCAAGGATGACAGTATTCAGTACTTCATGGATCGCATATGGGTACCCAAATGGGGAGGTGTTCGAACCTTAGTCATGGATGAAGCCCACAAGACGCGATATTCTATTCATCCTGGTGCAGACAAGATGTATCATGATCTTAAGGATCTGTACTGGTGGCCAGGCATGAAGAAAGACATTGCCTTATACGTCAGTCGATGTTTGACGTGTTCGAAAGTCAAAGCTGAACATCAAAAGCCATCGGGATTATTACAGCAACCTGAAATTCCCGAGTGGAAATGGGAGAACATAGCTATGGATTTCATCACCAAACTCCCTAGAACAAACAGCGGTCATGACTCGATATGGGTCATTATTGATCGAATGACGAAGTCAGCACATTTCTTGCCTATCCGAGAAGATTACAAGATGGATAAGTTGGCGAGATTGTACATCAAAGAGGTCGTGACACGGCACGGGGTGCCAGTGTCAATCATATCCGACCGTGATAGCAGATTCACTTCACGTTTTTGGCAGACACTACAGAAGGCAATGGGTACTCGGTTAGACATGAGTACAGCCTATCACCCTCAAACAGATGGCCAAAGTGAACGCACTATACAGACGCTAGAAGACATGTTGAGAGCGTGTGTAATCGATTTTGGTGGTAGTTGGGATGCTCATCTGCCGTTGATTGAGTTCTCCTACAACAACAGCTATCATACAAGCATTGGATGCGCACCATTTGAAGCGTTGTATGGAAGGAAATGCAGATCTCCCGTTTGTTGGGCCGAAATTGGTGAAAGTCAGCTGACAGGCCCAGAGATCATCCAAGAGACAACAGACAAGATTTTCCAAATCAAAGATCGACTTAAAGCCGCACGAGATCGCCAAAAGAGCTATGCCGACAATCGTCGGAAGCCTCTAGAATTCAATGTTGGGGATCGTGTGTTACTCAAAGTTTCCCCTTGGAAAGGAGTCGTTCGATTCGGAAAGAAAGGGAAGTTAGCCCCAAGATACGTTGGACCATTTGAGATCACTGAAAGGATCGGTCCAGTGGCTTACCGGTTAAGGTTGCCACAAGAGCTTAGCGGTGTACATGATACTTTTCACGTGTCCAACCTCAAGAAATGTTTGGCCGATGAATCCCTTCACGTGCCAATCGAGGAAATCAAGATTGATGACAAGCTTCACTTTGTTGAAGAACCCATTGAGATCATGGATCGAAAGGTCAAGCAACTGAAGCGCAGTAGAATACCTATTGTTCGCGTAAGGTGGAATTCAAAACGAGGGCCAGAGTTTACATGGGAACGTGAAGATCAGATGAAACTCAAATATCCACATCTTTTCGAGGATGACACTCTTGGACCTAACTCCAGCTGAATTTCGGGACGAAATTCTCTCAACTGGGGGATACTGTGACATCCGTCACTTTAAGGTCCGTCAATTGACGTGTTTGTCCGTCATCTATTTTATATTTGGTCACCTCATCATTATTTGACTCATTATGTGGATATCATGTGTGCAATATTACCGTTGTGTGTGCATTCGCTATAATCGTGTGTGAACCTTAAAAAGACCTTTAAAACTTTCATTTTTGAAAACGCTAAATATATCATTTTATAAATATAATAAATGTTTTAATATAACCATTTCTTCAGTCATAATAACATTAAATGAACTTTTACGATTAATATAAAAACTTAACGAAGTGTTTTTCAACCGGACAAAATTTGGGAAAACTCGGGGGTTAAGTGCAGGGACTAAACTTGTAATTTTGGAAACTTGGGCTGGGTATAAATACCCATATTCCAGCCCTAATCTTCATTATCACCATCTTCTTCATCTTCATCTCCTCTTCACACACACAATCACCATCTTAGCACCAAATCCGACCCGAGAGGTCTCGTTTTCTTCGTCTTGACACCGTCTACAGCTTACACTACCCCTCTCTAGCAGGTAGTTGTCTTTGGTTGTCCATTTCTTAGCCTTTTCACGGCTGTCCAAACTAGGGTTTCGGGTGTTCGGGTTCAACCCGAACACACAAGGTCGTATGGGTGCGTGTGAGGTCTCTTTGCTTGTGTTTTATGCTTGTGTATGTTTGTTGAGTGTTTCTGGAGGTCTATGTGGTGTAAAACCCGTGTTTAGAGCAGCTCGAGGGCTGCTCACCCCGACCACAGTCGTGATTCTGCAGATTGGGCGACTGGGTCATCCATGCGATTGAGCCGTGCGACTGAGTGGGTCGTGCGACTGGATCATGCGTCTGAGTCAATCGCGCGACTGAGTTGTGCGACTAGGCATGTCGTGCGACTGAGTTGTGCGACTGAGTGTCTGTGTGCGATTGAGTCATGCGTGCGATTGAGTGTATACGATTGAGTCATGCGATTGAGTGTTTGTGTGCGATTGAGTCAGGTGACCGACTGAATGTGTGCGAATGAATGCGATTCGCACGACTGGAGTCCAATCGCACGAATGAAGGTTCAGTCGTACGAAAGTAGCTAATTCGCACGATTGAAGGTTGATTCGTACGCATGGAAGTTGAGTCGTGCGTTTGAGTGATGTGTGGTACGACTGAAGGCCAATCATACGAATGAAGGCTCAATCGTACGAATGAAGCTGATTCGCACGATTGAGGGTTGATTCGCACGAATGGAGGTTGAGTCGTGCGTCTGGCCTTGTTATGCGACTGAAATTGTTGTGTTTGAACCCTTGTGCGTGGCGTGAGTATGTCGTGTGGTGTCGAGGTAACACTAACACAATTATGCCATTGTTTGGCCACAAAGATTAAAGTCAACGTGAGAAAGGGCACAGAAACTATTTTGAGCAAATATAAACTAACGCTTTACGAACGACCAAATTGACTTATAACTATTGACACTTATTCAATGTTTCTCCGATAACAACGATACTTTTACTTAAACATCATCATTAGTGGCAACAATGTCTTGTACTTGGATCCACATAGGATCTAGTACGCGTGTCAGTCTGTGTGTGTTGTGCGCGACCCATCCGATACGACCCGAACCGACCCAACATTATTGCGCGCTTATACATATATCGTATCATTAATGCTATACAATAACTGTCAATAGGTGTTTGACTGTTTATTTGCATTCAACATTTGGGATTACATCGCTCATACATACTTACCACTTAACAAGTGAGTTTCGTGGCCCCTTTTCACATTTATACAATATTTCAATCATTTACAAATTGGGGGAAAAGTATGCTTACACAATTTTTATGCTGTACACTTACATACATTTTACATACAAGGAATCAACGTGATACTGTGTTGCAAGTACTATTTGATACATGCTTGGGTCTGCTGTGTGGTTCTATCTTTGCAACTATTTAATTCCAGTGTGGGAACCGACGGTTAGGTATTGGTAGTACTACTGGGTTGACACCCCCACCCTCGTTCGATGGTATACTAGTTGGTACCATCAGTGGCCAGGAACGGGCCCTTGGGTGAATATATGCCGACAATTTCTTTGTGTACGTCGCTAGGTTTGGTTGCAAAGCTCATGTCATGTGATATTTGCTTGTGTAATAACTGTATTCACGGTATTCCGACACGCTATCTATACAGCATCGCTTACATTTTTATTACATAAACCTGCGAACTCACCAACAATTTTGTTGACCGTTTTAAGCATATCTTTTCAGGTGATCATGCAAGTCCAGGAATCTAGGTGTGCTGCCTTAGTGGAGACCCTAGGATGCATTTTTGGGACTTAGCTCATGTTTTGCTAAACAATCTTTTGAACAAACAATATTATCGCATGTAAACAATTATCAACATTTGAAACTTGTTCCCGGGTTGTGGGAATTAACATTTACATTTTCTTCATATGTGAATATGTGTTATCATTATCATGTTGCTTATGGCTATGTGTTGTGGACATTGACTAAACACGACACAAGTCCCCTTGTCGTCGGGTGTCGTCATGACACGCATGTCATCACTTATTTATATTGCTCTCTATCGATTACCATGTGTTATGACGATCCCGGTCTCGTTACATCCCCGTGTTTCCGCTTTTAGCGGGGGTGTGACATAGAGACTCCAAGGGAAAGCTACACTCAAGGAAGTCCTTTTCAAGAGACAAGCTCTTCTCATGGCTTTGTCTCTGCTGATGAAACCTCAGGCAACTTTCTCTTCACTGTTGAAGATTTGAACTGTATCCATCCAGATGATCTGGAGTACATGGAGATAGTCTAGCAGATGGCTCTTCTTACTCACAGAGCCAAGAAGTTCTACAAGAGGACAGGGAGAAAGTTTCCAAGCAATGCAGCCAGTGGAAAGTTTGGGCTGGACAAAAGCAAAGTAAAGTGCTACAACTGTAACTAGATGGGACACTTTGCAAGAGAGTGTAAGGCACCAAGGACAAATGGTGGCCAAGCACAAAACCAGACCAAACTACACTGAGAAAGCCCCCCGGAATGAGAAGCCAAAGCAGCAAGCTAGAGTTGCTGTTGAAGAAGGAGGCTTTGACTGGAGCTTTCAGGTGGAAGATGCATCTCCAAACCAAGCACTCATGGCAGACCACGATGAAGCCAAGGTAACATCTTTGTACTCCTGAATGCATTGCTAAAGTTAATAGATACAGGTCCTATAATTTAGAAATGAGATCTGATCTTGAGTCCTTAAATATCTTAAAAGCTAATTTTAAAAGAGCTGAAAATGATTATAAATTAAAGATAGAGGATTTAGAGAAAACCATTTCAATTCTTAAACATGAGCATACAAACTACAGGACTCAGATCAAAGATCTTATTACTAAATTAACTGAATGCTAGGCTGAGCTTGTGATCAGCAAAGCCAAGGCAGGTTCTTGAAGAAGAGACCTTCAAGAACATAATATCCTCATCCTTGCATGCAAAAGTTTGTTATCAAAATAAGCAGGGACTAGGATCTTGTGAGATAGCTCCTCCACACACAATCTTGTCTGTAAGATCTCCTAGGTGTGAAACTTGTGAAGATGAGCTTCCCCTCATAGATCCTGTGACTGAAAAGGATGAAGAGGAGATGGTGGAGAATGGCTCTGAGAAGAGCATTCTAAGAAGGGTCACCATCTCTCTGAGGAGAGCAAAGCTGTTAGGATTAAAGGGTTTGTTTGAACATAAAACCAAGTTTAACCATTTAAACTTTCAGAAAACGCAGCGGATATATATAGCTTTAAAACGATTTTAAAGGCTGAAAAATATGTTCTTTAAGTGACCATACAAGTGAAAAACAAACCCATAATCAAAGGGATCTTTAATATGTGAATGAACAAGCTATGAACATGTATTAAACTACATAAAATCACAGCTACATAGAGCTGTGATAAACTACCTTTTTCAGCAGCAAAGTCGACCAAAAGATGAGAATGAGATGCAAGAAACTCGGCCTAGGCTCCAAGGAAGGACCCCTCAAGTTAGTATACCCCAAGCACTATCACAAGACACCTTAGTTGCTAGGATTGAACACCAAAAACCGAAGGGAAACTCTTCTGAAATTTTCCAGCCGAGTTCAACTTCAAACAAAGCAAGAAAACCCTTTTCTTGTGTGTTCTTTTGCATGTGAGAGAGAGAGAGGAGATGGAGTGAATGAATGTGTAAAAGTTAGTCTTTCCAAGACAAAAAGGAAGCCAAACCAAAAGGCCCCTAGGCGGCCGAATGTTTGAACCCTTTTGGGGTTTTTCCCCCCAAAACCAATTTACAATATGACACATTAAGAAGTCATATTAAAGGGTGTTCTTTTAATAAACCTTTTATTAAAGTAACACTTACACACTTCACTTATTGTTTGATGTTATTTAAACAACTTAAATAACATTACAAACAACATTAATAAACAAAATATCCATATAAATTGTTTAATCTCATATGCAACTTATTTAGAAAATCCATTTTCTAAATTTGGTGTTATTATTTAATTGCATGATCACATCATCAAATAAATATAAATTGGTGTTTGTTAAGCTTGTTATTGGGTATAACCCGACTTGGATCATAACGTACTAACCACATCAATATTCTAAGTGTCTTGGGCATATAGAATCCTACAATCTCCCACTTGCCCAAGATACATAGAAGATTGATGCAAGCAGCAAATACCGCCTAACAACGGTTTACTACCCTTAATACGCATGACTTATAGCCATTCAATAACATCATCCCTTTCAAGTACCCTACTTGAAATGATTTAGGTGAATTAATCATCTATCCTTTTGTTACAGATGTCATGTTAAATCCAAGAACACAGAATGATCATTTCTTGTTGATTTAACTTGTCAGGCCTTAGACATCTAACTCTCAACGAATAAGAGGAACAAATTCCATCTTGACTACATACGTTTCTCACAAACACCTCGTGTTATACCTGAACATACCCTTATGTACTGTCCACTATTTCAGGATAGTGAAGAATGAGCTCAAGGTATAAAACTTGGTGAATATCAAAACCCAATATGTATCTCAGGTCTGAGGATACCAAATGATATTCGCCTTTACTCAAATTTACTTATGATCAATCAAAAGATTCCATGTAGTGAAATTTGAGATGCGGGTTAGTCCAATATTTGTATCCCACAAATATCTATGAACCTTGGTGGCAACCCATTGCCCTATATTCATCCTTATGAATATTAACCAATCCAAGTTCATAATAATCTTACTTTCACACTTGTTCCCACAAGTATGAGCGACTACGGACATTTTAGAGTAAACATTTTACTCATGGATAAAACATGCTAATTTGGAACATTAATTGAAACATTATAACCAAATAATTTTATTCAAATAATAAAGAGTTCCACATATCCAAATATAAAATGTACAGATCAAATCCAATCACTAGAATATCGAAGTCCCATGGCACAAGTATGACATTCATGCTTTGCCTTTTCAAGGAGCTTCGTGAGAGGATCCGCAATATTTTGATCCGTGTGAACTTTGCGAATACATATCTTTCCCTTTTCAACTTCATCCCGTATGTAGTTGAATCTCCGCTCAATGTGCCTAGTCTTTTGATGAGCACGGGGTTCCTTGATTTGAGCAATCGCACCCTCGTTGTCACAAAAGATCTCTAGGGGTTCCTGAATGGAAGGGACAACCCCTAGATCGGCAATGAATTTCTTCAACCATGCAGCTTCTTGAGCTGCCAATGAGGCGGCGACGTATTCTGATTCTGTAGTTGATAGAGCCACCACATCCTCCTTGGAGCTCTTCCAAGGGACAGCCCCTCCATTCAGAATGAAAATGTATCCCGATTGTGACCGTGAATCGTCATGATCGGTTTGGAAACTCGCATCCGTGTAACCTTTTACAACGAGCTCCTCGTCACAAGATCCATAGATCAGGAACATATCTCTTGTCCTCCTTAGGTACTTAAGTATGTTCTTAACAGCCATCCAATGACTGTTTCCAGGATTTTGCTGGTAACGGCTTGTCATGCTCAAAGCGCATGACACGTCCGGTCGAGTGCATATCATTGCATACATGATGGATCCAATAGCAGATGCATATGGGATTGCCTTCATTTTATCTTGCTCATCCTTTGAGCTTGGACATTGAGTCATACTCAATATCGTTCCTCTTTGAATAGGTACGGTACCTTTCTTAGAGTTCTCCATCTTGAACCTTTTCAAGATCTTATCAATGTATGCACTTTGATTCAAACCAATCAACCGCCTTGATCTATCCCTATAGATCTTTATTCCTAGAATATAGGCGGCTTCACCAAGATCCATGATGGAAAAACAACTTCCAAGCCAGGTTTTTACACCTTCCAAGGTTGGAATGTCATTTCCAAATAGTAGTATGTCATCAACATACAATACTAGGAAAGTTACTGTGCTCCCACTAGCCTTCTTATACACACAAGCCTCATCAGCGTTTTTGATGAAGCCAAATTTCTTTACTTCCTCATCAAAACGGTGATTCCAGCTTCTCGATGCTTGTTTCAATCCATAGATTGATTTCTTTAACTTGCACACTTTATTAGGATGTTTTGGATCGACAAAACCTTCAGGCTGAACCATATAGACATCTTCCTCAAGATATCCATTTAGGAAAGCGGTTTTGACATCCATTTGCCAAATCTCATAATCATAATGAGCAGCTATGGCAAACAATATCCTTATAGACTTTAGCATCGCAACAGGTGAGAAGGTTTCATCATAATCAACCCCTTGAGTTTGAGTGAAACCCTTTGCTACAAGTCTAGCTTTATAAGTATCCAAGTTTCCATGCATATCGGTTTTCTTCTTGAATACCCACTTACTTCCAACTACCTTGGAATTAAGAGGTGGTTCAACAAGTTCCCAAACTTGATTGTCATACATGGATTGCATCTTAACGTTCATGGCCTCAAGCCATTTGTCACAATCCAAATTGGACACTGCATCATGGTATGTGGTTGGTTCATCTGAATCTACCACATAGCATCCATCCATGAAAAATCCGTATCTTTCAGGTGGATTACTAGATCTACCACTTCTGCGAACGTTTTGCGTGTATTGATCAACCATTTGATCATCCTCAGCATCCTCATGTTGAGTGCTAGTTTCAACCAAACGTGCATCGGGTTGTGGTTCTTGATCCTCCTCAAGATCCACTGTTCTACTGCTAGTTCCTTCCATAAGGAACTTTGCTTCTAAGAACTCACCCTTTCTGGCAACAAATACCTTTTGTTCCAGTGGATCATAGAAATAATATCCCATAAAATCTCTAGGATATCCAATAAAGATACATTTGGTGGATCGGACTTCCAATTTGTTTGGGGTGGGAGTCTTAACATAAGCCTCACAACCCCAGACCCTTAAGTATGATAGGGATGGAACCCTTCCATGCCATATCTCAAAAGGTGTCCTTTCCACCTTTTTGGTTGGGGCCATATTTAGAATACGGGCCGCGGAGAGCAAAGCGAAACCCCAAAATGATAGAGGTAATGTGCTTCTAGCCATCATAGATCGGACCATATCCAATAAGGTTCGATTCCTCCTCTCAGACACACCATTATGTTGTGGTGTTCCAGGTGGAGTGAGTTGTGAGACAATCCCACAACTCCTAAGATGATCTTGAAAAACATCACTTAGGTATTCACCTCCTCTATCGGTACGGAGAACTTTAATTGACTTATTGAGTTGATTTTCAACTTCATTCTTGAAGATTTTGAACATTTCAAAAGCTTCATCTTTGTGCCTTAATAAGTACACATACCCATAGCGACTATAATCGTCGGTAAAGGTAATGAAGTATCTTTCACCATTCCTAGTCATTGGCTTAAAAGGACCACATACATCCGAATGTATGATTCCTAATAAATCTTTTGCCCTTTCGTTAGTTCCACTAAAGGGTGCCTTAGTCATCTTTCCTTGTAAACAAGATTCACAAACATCAAATGAATCACATTCATTCGTTTTTAAAAGACCATTCTTTTGAAGTGTTTGTAAACGTTTCTTGTTTATATGGCCAAGACGACAATGCCAAAGATAGGTATCACTCAAGTCCAACTTGAGTTTCTTGGTGTTAGTTTGGTACAATGAGCTATTAGAAGTGTTTTCATGAACCAATTCATAAATACCATTAATGGGAATAGCTTTAAAATAGAACATACCATTTAAAGAAACATGAATATCATTTTCAATAAAGGATAATACATATCCAAATTGTTTTAACAGGGCTACAGAGATAATATTCCTAGTCAAACTAGGAGCATACAAAACGTTGTTCAAAATCACTTCCAAACCATTTGGAAGTTTCAAGATGTAGTCACCACGGGCTTCAACTTGAACTTTAGCCCCATTGCCCATGTAGAGGCTTACATCCCCTTTCTTGAAGTCACTACTTCTTTTGAACCCCTGCAACAAATTGCAAATGTGAGTTCCACATCCGGTATCTAATACCCATGTGTTAGAGGATATCATGTTTAAATCAATATGGATCATGTATATTGTACCTGAGGTCTGCCCGGCATCCCTCTTTGCTTTCAACTCTTGGAGATGGACGGGACAATTCCTTGCCCAATGTCCAATCTCCCCACACTTGAAGCATGGGTCGTTAGTAGCAACCTTTTGCTTTTTCTCTTGTGGTTTGGGTGGTACCCTTACCACCCCTTTCCCCTTTCCCCAAACGGGTCCCTTACCCTTGGCAACCTTTGCCTTGGGTGCGGGATAAGGCCTTTTCTTGTTCCCACCTTCATTGATGGTGAGAACGGGTAAAACCCTTTTACCCATGGCCGCCTCGGCCGTTTTAAGCATTGAGTGAAGCTCACCAATGCTCTTGTCCCAAGCATTCATGTTGTAGTTCAACACGAATGTCTCGAACTTCTTGGTAAGGCCATTAAGGATCAAATCCGTGGCCAATTCCTTCGAGACGGGACAGTTAAGCCTCTCGAGGCGGTCAATATGACTTTTCATCTTAAGAACATAAGATGAAACAGATTGGTTGTCGTCCATACGACATGCATGGAGTGCTCGAACCGTTTCGAAGCGCTCAACCCTCGCTTGCTGTTGGAACGTTTCCTTCAGCTGGGTTATCATGTCATAAGCTCCGTGATGTTCATACTCCTTTTGGAGATCCGGAGTCATGCTCGCTAGCATGAGACAAGACACTTGGACGGAGTCCTCAGTGTACTTCAACCAATCGTTGAAGGCCTCCTGATCATCCTCGCTAGGTTGATCGGGGATAGGGTCGTCTAAAACATACGATCTTCTCTCTTGCTTGAGAACGATTCTCAAGTTTCGATACCAATCGATGAAGTTGTTATGATTTAGACGTTCCTTTTGGAGGATCGCTCGAAGAGATTGGTTGGACGCGGATGAGTTATCGGAATTATCATTATTTGAGGCCATCTACAAAATTAACAAAGTTTTATTTTAGTATTTTCGATATTGTAATTTTAATAATAAATGCCTTTTAAGGTCTTTCATATTAAAATCTAGAACCCAACATTACATTTAAATTGTGGTTAGGTGACCTTTATCCCACGTTTTAAATTAATAAGGTGGTCAACGTTTGACGATTGCAACCATTTGCAACTTCTAGAAATATGGGATCGACTTTGAAACATCATATGTAAAGTCGGCATGTTAATCCCATCAACACCATTTGGAAACCACATCGTAGGTGATCCATTTGACATGATTTGCAAATCAAGACACCCTACTTACACCCACGTGTGAGTTTGCCAAAACAAGTGGTTAGGTGACCTTTATCCCATAAATAAGGCATTCTCACCTTAAGTCACAAGTTCCCTCAAAATGGTTAGGTGACCTTTATCCCATTAAGAGTTCCCAAGTGACTCAAGTGCTGTGTAAAAGGACGGTGTTGATCTTGTTTTGAAAAAGGTTTAGAGGTTTCAAAATACAAGTTTAGAAAACTCTATGTACTTGTATTTGCATGCTTTCAAATACAAGGTACACTATGGTTCTTTGATTAAAACCTATTTTAATCTTTAAAATCATTAAATCATTTTAATAACTTTATATAACTTTTAAGAACCATCAATTTTCAGCTTGTTAAGTTTGTTAATGAGTTTGTTATGAATATCCAAATATCAACCAAACAAACAAACAAGCATAAACATAAACAACCATATGAGCATATGTGCATAACCATAGCATCTAAAGTGGTCCACACTTGTTTGCCATCACAAGTGTGGTCCATAGGACATTCCTAAGGGTCACAAACAAAGCATAGAGAAAAACTTCCAAAAGCCTCCCACTTGAAACCGCATCCAAAATGCTCCATGTTTCTTTCATGACCTTCCTTTGTGCTTCCAATGTGAATGTCTTCATATTACAAGATATAAAGTCCTAATACAAGATATCTAGTAAAATGAAAATACACTTAATCTATTTATTACAACCCAATAATAAATAAATTACATTTGAATCAAAGCACAAACAACAAATAATACAACCCAATTGAATGAATGAATACAACCATCACAAACATCCAAACAATCACAAGGTCAATAGCTAGGTTATGCACTAAAACAAGCATCTTTCATATCATCCAAAATATAATGAAAACCCCATTTAAAACCACGAAATTTCAGCCAACACAAACTGAAATTTCGGGTTTTATTTTGTCCAAACAAAACAAACAACAACCATGTATATCTTTCAAAGTTTAATCACAAGCATGTGTGATATGACTTTGAAAGGTTGGGGTTTCATATCATATGAACTTAGCAGCCCAAAATCAGCCTATACTAAGATAATTATCATCCTTTAAAACCTATTAAAAGGACAAAACAAGCAAGTCATCCACATAACCGGCTCTTGATGCCATTGAAGGGTTTGTTTGAACATAAAACCAAGTTTAACCATTTAAACTTTCAGAAAACGCAGCGGATATATATAGCTTTAAAACGATTTTAAAGGCTGAAAAATATGTTCTTTAAGTGACCATACAAGTGAAAAACAAACCCATAATCAAAGGGATCTTTAATATGTGAATGAACAAGCTATGAACATGTATTAAACTACATAAAATCACAGCTACATAGAGCTGTGATAAACTACCTTTTTCAGCAGCAAAGTCGACCAAAAGATGAGAATGAGATGCAAGAAACTCGGCCTAGGCTCCAAGGAAGGACCCCTCAAGTTAGTATACCCCAAGCACTATCACAAGACACCTTAGTTGCTAGGATTGAACACCAAAAACCGAAGGGAAACTCTTCTGAAATTTTCCAGCCGAGTTCAACTTCAAACAAAGCAAGAAAACCCTTTTCTTGTGTGTTCTTTTGCATGTGAGAGAGAGAGAGGAGATGGAGTGAATGAATGTGTAAAAGTTAGTCTTTCCAAGACAAAAAGGAAGCCAAACCAAAAGGCCCCTAGGCGGCCGAATGTTTGAACCCTTTTGGGGTTTTTCCCCCCAAAACCAATTTACAATATGACACATTAAGAAGTCATATTAAAGGGTGTTCTTTTAATAAACCTTTTATTAAAGTAACACTTACACACTTCACTTATTGTTTGATGTTATTTAAACAACTTAAATAACATTACAAACAACATTAATAAACAAAATATCCATATAAATTGTTTAATCTCATATGCAACTTATTTAGAAAACCCATTTTCTAAATTTGGTGTTATTATTTAATTGCATGATCACATCATCAAATAAATATAAATTGGTGTTTGTTAAGCTTGTTATTGGGTATAACCCGACTTGGATCATAACGTACTAACCACATCAATATTCTAAGTGTCTTGGGCATATAGAATCCTACAAGGATAACCAAGTCAAGAAGAAAGAACTTGATCAGGAAGGTCAAAAGAAAGTCCAAAAAGGCTCAAGAGATCAAGGCCACCTTCAATTCTGCACAGATGAAAGTCTTTATTTCTGCAGGATTTGAAGTGGTAAAGGCTGAAGACACCAACTTGAACTTCATCAACAAGAGTTTTGGTTCATGTCCAAATCATCCCATCATCAAGAAGAAGGCTGATCTGTCACACCCCAACCTTGACGGCGGAAACGTCGAGGAGTGAGAGTTAAGATCGTTCATAGCCACATAACGCTATTAATAAACCAAATATAATTTAAACATATGTTTCAATTGTCACATTACAATCATAAGTTTCAAAGAAAATAAAAGCAAAACATAGAATGTAACAATTCATTCTATTTTATTTATTAATCTAGGTCCATTCCTAGATTTGCAAGCTTCAATGTGTAGATAATCAAACTTGGGCATTTCCTGAAACATGTTAAAAATAAAAGGTCAACAATAATGTTGGTGAGCATTCCATAGTTTTTAATACATAAGTATATAAAAGATGGCAATTCAAGTCATGAGTTAGTGAATATAGTGATTAGGGATGCTATGAACAATGCAACAATCAAACCTTGACAATGTTTTACAAGTCTCAAACGTTAAAAGTATATACGATCAGCTAAGTGTACTTGGATCAACCAAGCAGGCTTGTCTTACCCATAGATCTATGACTTCGCTGGGCTAGCAATAGTTAATGATTGTACATATAACACCATAACATGGTAACCATATAAGTTCAACTAACCACAACTTAACATGATGAATTGCCATAAAGTTTACAAGTCTCAAACAAGTTTACAAGTGCAAAGTATAAGTTAACATGCTTCACCCCAAAGTGTGAAATTAAACAAAAAGGGGGTATGGAATACTCACATGGATATAGGCATTACAAGATGATGTAAAAGATTAAAGTAAGATCCAAAAGATAAATCCAAAGTATCCATTACAAGCACCTAACATATATATTACAAGGTAAAGATTAAAGTTAATAATAAGTTTAACGTTCTACTAATGATTAGGGTTTTGTTAGTTTTAAGGATTTTTGACAAGTAACTAAATTTATAGAATACTTATTCTCACTTTAAACCCATTAGAAGAATTATATATGTATTTAAGTATTTTTAAAATGGAATTAAATATAATGATGAGGAGGTTCAATATATAATTAAGTCTTTTTAATTATCTAAGAATAATAAGAAAATAGCATTTTGATTAATAACACAATATTTATTAGCTAAAATATGTTTTATAATAATATTCTTAAATATTTTAAGTAATTATATATAATTACTACAATTATGAATTTAATTCTTTAAAGAATTAAGTGTTCATAAATATTTTTAAGTCCAATCAAATATAAATAAATGTTTAGTTAATTTAAAAGAAAACCTTTTGTAACAACTAATAAGTTTAAATATAAAAATTTAAATAAATACATTTTTTTTTCAAACAAACAATCATGATTTTAGAAGTAACGTTTGGATCAATGAAAATTTATTAATATGAACAATCATTTTAAATCCATTTTATAAGGAATAGCTAAAAGATTTATATATATTTATATATATATACACATTTATTTATATATATATATATTTATGAATATATTTAAATTAGAAAAATTTCAGAAAATATTTTAGTGTCTAAAATCTTTATATTAATTATCAGAAATAATTTTTATATTAATTATAAATTTTCTGTAATTTTATATGTAATTAAAAAGGCTTAAAAATAATAAAACAAAACAAAAGGAGGTGCCCGGGTTCGAACCCGGGACCTCAGGGTTCACAGGAAGAGTGTTTACCAGTAGGCTGGGTCGCCTAGGCCTGGTAAACACCCATTCGCATATTATATAAACCAAAACAAACAGAAACCCCCAATTTCTAAAAACCCTAGAACCAAATCCGATCAAATTGAACCTCAATTCGAAGTTGTTAATGAAATTAAAGTTAGGGCTTTGATTGCCCATGTAAAACCGAGTTCAAAGATGTGTTAAACTTACATTATTGAGTTCGATTTGGTGATCTCAAGTTTAAGAACGAGCCGCACGAGGTGATGGTTGATTCACGGTGCAAACGAGGTTCTTAATCAAATTAACTTTGCAGGAAGTTTTGGATGATGTTGATAAGTGAATGCCCTCCTCCAATTTGGTTTATTAAAGCTTCGAACATGGATCCCCATTGAGTTGCAGGTCTCGGATGGTGAAGGTGATTGACGGTGGTGTGTGGGTTTGTTTAGATTGAAATTGATGTTACAGGAAGCTTAGAAAGATCGATAAGTGCATTAGCCCCATGTTAATTAGCAATGATTTGATCGGTTACACCAAGAACGAGTTAAAGTTTTGAACTTGGTGTTTCGGTTTCGTGCACAGCTTAAACGGCCAATTTAATCCAATTAATTTCGTGTTCGAGTTCGAAACTGATAAGCCTTGGTTAATGATCGATTTAATCGCGATTTAATTTGGCGTTTTGGTTGAACTGGTGGTCACCGGAGACGCCGGAGAGATGGCCGGAAGGAGGTCGACGGGGATGGGGTTTGGGTGGTTTGGGTTTTAAACAAATTTTCATAAGGGGTCCCTGTGGTTTCATTACTTTAACATTTCAGTTTTAAAGTTTTGTTTTTGTTTGAATTAAATTACCATATAGACCCTCAAATTTGAAATGTTGTTATTTTATGTAGAAGCTAATTAAATACAAGTGACACTTATATTGTTTTTATTTTTTAACAAGATTACTTTTAATATGACTATTATTATTAATCTTATTATTATGATTATTATTGTCATTAATATTAATAATAATATTGTTATTAGTGTCACTATTATAATAGTAATAAAGATTAGTCATTATTTTATTTAAGGTTATTAACACCTTAAATTTTATAATAATAAGTAAACATTATAACACTTTTAATGTTGTTATTTTTATATAAATTTGTTAATCACCAGATTAATTATTAAGCATAGTAAATCCTCAAAGTTTTAAAATTGACATAAGAGGTCCTTTAAAAACTTAACAAAGTTTACTTTTAATTTTAACGAAATTAAGAGATGTCACAGTCTCCCCAACTTAAAAGAATTTCGTCCCGAAATTAAAAATGAACTTAAATGAACAAAGGAATTGTAATGAAAGGTGAGTGTTCAACGAACAGTGTTTGACGTTTGATTACCGGTGGAACGCTTCACTTTATGTAATCTTACAAGATTCTTAACATAATAAACGCGAGACGTTTTGAGATGAGTCGTTGGAAAACGATAACGAGCTACCGTGGTACCTTAGATTCAGAAGTCACAACTTCTAGAATGTAATTTCGTAGTAAATTGATATCTAGAAATCAATAAAGGACCAACAATGATAAGAAAGGTTAACCGTCAAGATTTAAGAATCCCAAACGTCACTATATGAAACGGTCTTAATGCATATCTTATGAATATGTATCTCTCTTTTGACCAATCATTGGTCTAAGAATTATACGATATGCGAAGATTTTGAAACAAGTTCACGACGATGGTTGGGAACATTATTAAAAGCAGAAAAGGAACCGGTCATCCAAAATAACGATCGATGTTTTAACGTCATACTACGGTATACGAATTCTTGAGTTAGATACAAGTCAATTTATTGACTCATTATCTCACATGAGTCAATATGGGATTAGTCAATTGGTTTATAATGCACCAATTTTCAGTATGACATCCAAAATAAGAGACATTCGGTGATGAGAAATAAAACAGGAGATTCACAGGAACACGAAGGTTAGGTGTTGTCCTATATGAATGTGAGACACTTGGACATATACCAAGTTATGTCTTTTCTTTCATGCCAAACCCATGACTACAAGTTACGAAGGTTTATGAACCTTTATATCCGCGTCACAATGTAAGTAATAACGAGTCTCGTTGTTCAAAACCAAGATAAAGTTTCAATGATTTTCAAGGTTAAGGGTTCAAAAGCGATTCAAGAAATGACGCAACATTAAGAAAAGTATTTGTAAACATGTTTTGCAAGATAGCAAGTTTCCAAGTATAGATTGCATACGTAGTTCATCAAACCCATAAGTACAGTCGAGAACATTCGTATGACTAGAAAGACATATCCACAAGTTGATAATGTCTTTATTTAGTAGAAAGATCGTTTAAGAAGACTATCATCACACAAACATGTGTTGATGCTATCTCAAAATGAAAGTTGATAAGTAAGGAATAAATGGTTCGATATAGCTAGATCATATCAAAACATAAGGATAAAGGAAAAGAAATCAATTTAAGAATTTAAATGCTCCAAGCTCGGAAACAAAATCAACCTAGAGTGATCGGGTCTCTTTTCAAGTTCAGAAATCATGCTTTGGCTTGATAGGTCCAAACACTAACATTGGTTCACCCTTCAAGTTACTACATGTTTCTTGTCACTTGATTAAAACCTTGGTAAGTTGGAGATCAAGAAATGAGAATAGTCATCAAGGTGTGGTTTTCACTCCTAACTTGATGGTGTATTCCCAAGGTATGACCACTAACTTACCAATCAAAAAGTTCGATCCCAACTCCTTGTTGAGGATCCACAGAAATAAGACAAGGTAACTCACCATTAAGGTAAGGGAAATCACTCCTACCTTAACGGTGAAGTTTTACAAAAACCAAAATATAACAGGATGAACTTCTTCATCAAAATCCAGAATTCACTCCTACTTTGATGAAGTCGTCTCATTTGAACAAATACAATTCATAGAGATGATATTATCATCAAGGTATGGAATTCACGCCTATCTTGATGATTGAATTTCATAATAGCAAGAAAACACTCGAAGATTGACATTTGTCACCAAAGTACGGGTTTCAATCCTATTTTGGTGAGATCATGTCATTTGTGAAATGCCATTCCAAAGAAAATAATTGAAGTCAATCCTCAAGATAAGGTAATCACCCCAATCCAGAGGATTGAATTTCATAAAACACGCGATTGGAAACCATTTATCGAAACAAATAGAGATTCATCAAAGTAAGGGAATCACCCCTGTTTTGATGAGTTAGAATTACTTAGGAGATACGAGTGTTCTTAGTCATAGATTGACTTGCAACTCTTGCATCTCTCACGGTACAGACGGTATGGAGTTTGACTTAACGACGAAAGGAAAATAATATCAATTAGAAATTCGGAAAAATTTCAAGTTACATTAATGTAACAAAAGGAAAAAAAATCATGTTTACAAGCTTAAGTTCAAAGTTCAAGACAACAGAAGTTGTTGTGGTGTTCAAATCTTGGATGGTTTCATTCGGGAAGACGAAATCAAGGGCAGGAAATTATTCAACACCACTATGAGATGTGAACATTCAATCCACAATCGAAAGGAATACATGGACCTCTCAAGATACGAGGTCAATCATAGCCTCATTGAGGACACGCGTACTTATAAGTGATCACTAATCTCAAGGGTTTCGAGTCAAGTAAATGGATTCAATGATCGAGTCAAATCACCATTTACACTTTGCCTAGACAAGGTATCTCGAGATGTAGGAATTCCACCTATGGCATTGCATGTTCTTAGTTATAGGACACACCCTTAAGAAGACTTGGGAACCATAAGTAACGGTTTAAAGTTTTGAAGACCATTTGTTTTAGATTCCCAATATCATTGAATATATTAAGAGTCATGCACACGTTGGTCAAGGTATAGAAATAGATACATGAAACACTCAACGTGTAACAGTGTTTAAACGTAAGAGTTGAAATGTAGGATAGGTTCAATATTAACACGAACACTATGTATGATAAGAACGAGAAGATATTAAAACTTGGTGATAAACCAGATCAAAGAATCAAGGATTTTTAAGACACAAAGAGGATGGTTCCATTTGGTAACGCATTACCATCTGGAATCGTTGACGCGTCAAGGTAAATTGACCCATTTGCCTTAGAGACTTGTGTATGTTGACCATAGTTTATCACTCATCCCAGAAATCCCCAGGTAAGCATAACTGGTCTCACAAGGAGATTTATACGATATGCTTGCCTTAGCCCGAAGGCCTTTTGCCAGGAAATCCAGAATACAGGTGTCTATGTGCCACACAAATTTCTTTGGTTTATGAAATCAAAACCTTGATGAGATTTTCATAGATTAGACATAGAGTCTAAGAAATTGAACCCATATGATAAGTGTAGATTCCACGTGTCGTTAAGAATAGGTTTAGGAAGTTCATTTGTCGGGGAGAGTCAAAGAGTCAAAGTTAAGTTTAGGGAGACAAGTAACTAAGTTTAAGCATACATAAGGCAATCCTATGCTAAGGCATCAAGTGGCACAAAAAGGCATAGCATTATGTAGCATGCAAACAACATGTAAGCACAAAGGTATAAGGATCTTTCTATGAGGTTCATGCAACTATAGTCTAGGTCACCATTTCTAATAACCTAAATCCCTATAGTTATGGGCTCTGATACCAATCTGTCACACCCCAACCTTGACGGCGGAAACGTCGAGGAGTGAGAGTTAAGATCGTTCATAGCCACATAACGCTATTAATAAACCAAATATAATTTAAACATATGTTTCAATTGTCACATTACAATCATAAGTTTCAAAGAAAATAAAAGCAAAACATAGAATGTAACAATTCATTCTATTTTATTTATTAATCTAGGTCCATTCCTAGATTTGCAAGCTTCAATGTGTAGATAATCAAACTTGGGCATTTCCTGAAACATGTTAAAAATAAAAGGTCAACAATAATGTTGGTGAGCATTCCATAGTTTTTAATACATAAGTATATAAAAGATGGCAATTCAAGTCATAATTTAGTGAATATAGTGATTAGGGATGCTATGAACAATGCAACAATCAAACCTTGACAATGTTTTACAAGTCTCAAACGTTAAAAGTATATACGATCAGCTAAGTGTACTTAGATTAACCAAGCAGGCTTGTCTTACCCATAGATCTATTACTTCGCTGGGCTAGCAATAGTTAATGATTGTACATATAACGCCATAACATGGTAACCACATAAGTTCAACTAACCACAACTTAACATGATGAATTGCCATAAAGTTTACAAGTCTCAAACAAGTTTACAAGTGCAAAGTATAAGTTAACATGCTTCACCTCAAAGTGTGAAATTAAACAAAAAGGGGGTATGGAATACTCACATGGATATAGGCATTACAAGATGATGTAAAAGATTAAAGTAAGATCCAAAAGATAAATCCAAAGTATCCATTACAAGCACCTAACATATATATTACAAGTTAAAGATTAAAGTTAATAATAAGTTTAACGTTCTACTAATGATTAGGGTTTTGTTAGTTTTAAGGAGTTTTGACAAGTAACTAAATTTATAGAATACTTATTCTCACTTTAAACCCATTAGAAGAATTATATATGTATTTAAGTATTTTTAAAATGGAATTAAATATAATGATGAGGAGGTTCAATATATAATTAAGTCTTTTTAATTATCTAAGAATAATAAGAAAATAGCATTTTGATTAATAACACAATATTTATTAGCTAAAATATGTTTTATAATAATATTCTTAAATATTTTAAGTAATTATATATAATTACTACAATTATGAATTTAATTCTTTAAAGAATTAAGTGTTCATAAATATTTTTAAGTCCAATCAAATATAAATAAATGTTTAGTTAATTTAAAAGAAAACCTTTTGTAACAACTAATAAGTTTAAATATAAAAATTTAAATAAATACATTTTTTTTTCAAACAAACAATCATGATTTTAGAAGTAACGTTTGGATCAATGAAAATTTATTAATATGAACAATCATTTTAAATCCATTTTATAAGGAATAGCTAAAAGATTTATATATATTTATATATATATACATTTATTTATATGTATATATATATATATTTATGAATATATTTAAATTAGAAAAATTTCAGAAAATATTTTAGTGTCTAAAATCTTTATATTAATTATCAGAAATAATTTTTATATTAATTATAAATTTTCTGTAATTTTATATGTAATTAAAAAGGCTTAAAAATAATAAAACAAAACAAAAGGAGGTGCCCGGGTTCGAACCCGGGACCTCAGGGTTCACAGGAAGAGTGTTTACCAGTAGGCTGGGTCGCCTAGGCCTGGTAAACACCCATTCGCATATTATATAAACCAAAACAAACAGAAACCCCCAATTTCTAAAAACCCTAGAACCAAATCCGATCAAATTGAACCTCAATTCGAAGTTGTTAATGAAATTAAAGTTAGGGCTTTGATTGCCCATGTAAAACCGAGTTCAAAGATGTGTTAAACTTACATTATTGAGTTCGATTTGGTGATCTCAAGTTTAAGAACGAGCGGCACGAGGTGATGGTTGATTCAAGGTGCAAACGAGGTTCTTAATCAAATTAACTTTGCAGGAAGTTTTGGATGATGTTGATAAGTGAATACCCTCCTCCAATTTGGTTTATTAAAGCTTCGAACATGGATCCCCATTGAGTTGCAGGTCTCGAATGGTGATGGTGATTGACGGTGGTGTGTGGGTTTGTTTAGATTGAAATTGATGTTACAGGAAGCTTAGAAAGATTGATAAGTGCATTAGCCCCATGTTAATTAGCAATGATTTGATCGGTTACACCAAGAACGAGTTAAAGTTTTGAACTTGGTGTTTCGGTTTCGTGCACAGCTTAAACGGCCAATTTAATCCAATTAATTTCGTGTTCGAGTTCGAAACTGATAAGCCTTGGTTAATGATCGATTTAATCGCGATTTAATTTGGCGTTTTGGTTGAACTGGTGGTCACCGGAGACGCCGGAGAGATGGCCGGAAGGAGGTCGACGGGGATGGGGTTTGGGTGGTTTGGGTTTTAAACAAATTTTCAGGGTCCCTGTGGTTTCATTACTTTAACATTTCAGTTTTAAAGTTTTGTTTTTGTTTGAATTAAATTACCATATAGACCCTCAAATTTGAAATGTTGTTATTTTATGTAGAAGCTAATTAAATACAAGTGACACTTATATTGTTTCTATTTTTTAACAAGATTACTTTTAATATGACTATTATTATTAATCTTATTATTATGATTATTATTGTCATTAATATTAATAATAATATTGTTATTAGTGTCACTATTATAATAGTAATAAAGATTAGTCATTATTTTATTTAAGGTTATTAACACCTTAAATTTTATAATAATAACTAAACATTATAACACTTTTAATGTTGTTATTTTTATATAAATTTGTTAATCACCAGATTAATTATTAAGCATAGTAAATCCTCAAAGTTTCAAAATTGACATAAGAGGTCCTTTAAAAACTTAACAAAGTTTACTTTTAATTTTAACGAAATTAAGAGATGTCACATGATCAGAAGTGCATCACTGCTGTACAACCTGAACCATCCAGCTCCAAAGGTAGTTCTAACCCCATAAGAGCTGCTACAGCATCTGCAAAGGTGAAGATAGAGAAGGAAAGTGATCAAATTCAGCCTTGTTCACAAAGAAGAACTCCTAGAAGGAAGAAAATGGACTGTGTTATGTGTGGGAGTACTTCTCATCTTCTAAGGATTGTGTTTACAATCCAAAGAGTACTCTCCACATAACCAAGAAAGAAACTTCTAAGAGTTTGGAGAAGAAGAAGCAAGCTTCGGAAGGAAAATTTGTTTCCTTCGGAAGCTCCAAAATGAAGAAAAAGACAAGTGTAAACTTGCCTTCGGAAGAAAATTTGATCTCGGAAGAAAGGATACTTTCGAGGCACTGAAGCCTGCTGCAGTGAAAGCAAGATCTTCCGAAGGTCCAGTCATCAAAACTTCTGAAGTCATCAAAACTCCGAAGTATTGAAGGTCAAGTCTAAGCTTCCAAAGGTGGTATGGAAGTCAAAAAAAGACCAAATGGCTGAAAGTTCTTCATCAACATCAGCAAATGATCCTTCTAGCATGACTATAGGATCAATTACTGTTGCATTGTCTTCAACTTCTTTTGATGAGCCCAAGACCAATAAGGCTTGGGTTTCCAATTGTAACTAATGATCTCTTTTGTGCAGGAACATCTCAAGACAAATTGAAATGTATGGATCATTGATAGTGGCTGTTCCAGGCACATGACAGGCAATAGGTCACTACTCCAAAAGTTTGAAAGAATTGATGGGGGACCAGTTGCTTTTGGAGGAGATGCAGGAGGTTACATTACTGGAAGGGGCAAGGTCATAAATGGTAAGCTCAACATTGAAAAGGTAAACTTTGTCAAGGAGCTTGGGTACAATCTTCTGAGTGTATCCTAATTTTGTGATCAGAGTCATAACATGCTCCTCACTGAGCATGAGTGCATTGTTATCAGGCCCGGGGTGGTCATTTCGTCATGAGCACATCTTGCTTAGAGCCCCCAGGAAAGGGAACATGTACAAGATGGACTTGCAAGAAACATCTCCCTCAGGAGAAGGTTCATGCTTTCTATCTAAAGCAAATAATGATGAATCTTTCTTCTGGTATAAAAGAATGTGCCATGTAAACTTTAAAAACATGAATAAATTAATTAAGAATGATTTGGTAACTGGAATACCAAAGAAAGAGTTTACAAGTGATGACCACTGTGTTGCATGCCTAAAAGGGAAGCAACACAAGGTATCTCACAAGCCAAAGGAAAGAAATTCCATCATTAATCCCCTACGCTTATTACATATGGATCTCTTTGGCCCCACTAGTGTAATGAGTCTAGGAAGGACCTCTTATTGTTTGGTGATCATAGATGATTTTACAAGATTCACTTGGGTATTTTTTCTTAGAACTAAGGATGAGACCCTTGAGATTCTGAAGGATTTCATCTTAAAGATTGAGAATCAATGTGATCACAATGTCAAAACCATAAGATGTGATCAAGGAACTGAATTCAAGAATCAAATCCTTGATACATTTTGTGATGAAAAAGGTATTACAAGACAATATAGTGCTCCCAGGACTCCTCAGCAAAATGGTGTTGCTAAGAGGAGAACAGGAGACTAATTGAAGCTGCAAGAACTATGTTGTCTGACTCTAAACTACCCATCACCTTCTGGGCAGAGGCAGTGAACACTTCTTGCTATGTGCAAAATAGAATTTTAGTGGTTAAGACACATGGTAAGACTCCTTATGAACTTTGGCATAAGAGAAAACCTTTCATTGGTTTTCTCAGGTCATTTGGATGTCCTTGCACCATCTTGAATACCAAAGATCAAATTGCCAAGTTTGCTAAGAAATCAGATGATGCACACTTTATTGGATACTCTTCTAAAGCTAAAACTTATAGAGTATACAATCTCAGAACTAGAGTAGTTGAGAAGTCAGCTAATGTGACTTTCAATGAGCACACTCCTAGTGTGAAAGGTTCTGGTCCTGATTGGCTATTTGATCTTGATTTAGTTACCAACTGTTTTAACAAATCTTGTGAGAATGTTTCAGGATCTATAGATATATTACCAACAGGTGATCATGACCCAAGATTTGAGCTCAGAAGACCTTCAAGTTACACATCTTCTGCTCCAGTGGTAACTATTCCTGCAAATGAAGCTTCTACCAGCTCATCAATGACAAATCCTGCTGATGCTTCTGGGGTGCCTTCAAATTCCAGCTTAGAGGCACAAAACTCAAAAGAAGGAGCTTCAAATGTTGGAGAAAATGGTGGTGGTGAAAGTGATCAGGAATTTCTTGATGCTGATAACCACTGCATTGAAGACAACATCAATGATGTCACACACTCATTGGATCAAGTCAATCTTGATAAGTGTGCTGATTTGGAGGGTGAATCTTCTTTGCCAAATCAAAATTTTTCAAATTTAGGTCTGTCTAAGCAACTTGCTGTGATCCCTCAGCTCCTTCCAGAAGTCTCATCCTACCACAAACATCATTGGAGATGTTGATTCAGGGGTGAGATCAAAAGGACAAACCCATGAAGCAAATGTTTGTCTTCACTCTTCTTTCTTGTCTCAGATAGAGCCAAAGAAAATTTATGAGGCTCTAAAGGATGGAAGTTGGGTTGAAGCTATGCAAGAGGAGCTGCTTTAATTCAAAAGGCAAAAGGTTTGGAACCTATGTCTTCTTCCTCAAGGGAAGACTACCATAGGAACCAAATGGGTTTTTAGGAACAAGAAGGATGATAGAGGACTTTTCATCAAGAACAAGGCAAGACTAGTTGTTGAAGGATATACTCAAGAATAAGGAATTGACTACACAGATGTTTTTGCTCCAGTGGCAAGACTTGAAGCTGTTAGAATATTCCTAGCTTTTGCTGCATCCAAGAATTTCAAGGTCTACCAACTTGATATCAAGTGTGCTTTTCTTTATGGGGTGATTGATGAAGAGGTGTATGTCAGACAACCACCTAGGTTTGCAGATCCTGATCATCCTGATTATGTTTACAGACTTGATAAAGCTCTTTATGGGCTGCACCAAGCACCGAGGAAGTGGTATGAGACTCTATCTCAGTATCTCTGTCAACATGGCTACAAAAGGGTTACTATAGATGGAACTCTCTTCATCAAAGAAACAGGAAATGACATAATGCTAGTTCAAGTATATGTAGATGACATTCTCTTTGGGTCAACTAATCCAAAGTTGTGCAAAGACTTTGAGAAGCTGATGAAGGACAGGTTTGAAATGAGTGCCATGGGGGAACTCAATTTTTTTCTAGGAATTCAAGTGAAGCAAGTTGACAATGTCATCTTCATAGTCAGTCAAAGTATGTACATGACATACTTAAAAGGTTTAATATGACTGATTGTAAGGTTGCTAAGACACCCATAGCCAGAAATCACTATCTTGGATCTGACCTTGAGGGGGAGTGTGTTGATGAGCATCTTTATAGGGCAATGATTGGGTCTCTTATGTACCTCACAGCTAGCAGGCCAGATATCATGTTTGCTACATGCATTTGTGCAAGATATCAAGCTAACCCCAAGATGTCAGACCTGGTCATTGTCAAAAAAATTTTAAAATATCTCAAAGGTGCTCCATCACTTGGCCTTTAGTATCCAAAGAATTCTGACTTTAATGTGTATGCTTATACAGATAGTGACTATGGTGGTTGCAACATGACTGCAAAGTCTACATCAAGGGGATGTCAATTTCTTGGTGGAAGAGTAGTCTCTTGGCAATGCAAGAAACAATCCTATGTGTCTGCATCAACTGCTGAGGCTGAATACATTGCTGCTGCAAGCTGCTGTGCTCAAGTGCTTTGGTTTCAATATCAAATGCTGGACTATGGATTCAACTTTAAAGAGACTCCCATCCACATAGACAACAATAGTGCTATATCCATCACAGAGAATCCTGTGCAGCACTCAAGGACGAAGCATATTAATATCATGTATCATTTGATTAGAGATAACTTTAAAAAGGGATTAATCAAACTAGTCAAAGTTAACACAAATGAACAATATACTGATCTGTTCACCAAAGCTTTTGATGAGCAGAGATTTAAATATCTTGTATCACCTATTGGGATGATTAACTTTGATTAGCTTTTCTTTAAACTTAATCATATTTATTTCTAAAACCTGTGTGTCCTAAGTTGTCTATAATATCACCTTTATAAGCCCTTGTTTTCTTTGGAAGAAAATCTTTTCAAAAGACTTTTCTTAGATTTTTGAAAATCTTGATCTCTTCGGAAGATTCAAAATTACCTTCGAAAAAAGTTTATGTCTTAGTAAACAAATAATTGCTTCAGTGATTTTACCTTCGGAAGAAATTTCTAAAATACCTTCCGAAGCTTAAAATCAACTTAAGTACTTTGTATGTTTTTTCAAAGAACAAGTTTCTTCCGAAAGCAATTTACCTTCGGAAGTATCTATTCTTCTTAGGAACAAAATGTCTGAGTGTAAATTCTCTTCCGAAGCAAAATTCTCAAAAACCTTTGAAATATCTTCCGAAGCTAATTTGCCTTCGGAAGCTTTTTCTTCAGAACTTCCGAAGCAAATAACCTTCCGAAGATGTCTCGACTTCCAAGAAAACTACTTTTTGGGAAAAAGTAAACTACTTTTCAGAGGTGGGACCGACATCCGGATTTCAAAGTTTATCCTCTTTCATTAACTTTGTCTCAAATCCTTTTCACATAAATGCCCAACGGTTCCCCCATCTTTCATTATCTTCCTCAATTACACTATTCCTTAAACCTAAATTCTCCCAAACCACCTTTTGTTCTTCATCTTTCTTCATCCTTAAGCTTCTAAAATGGCCAACCTAAACCTCAGAAACAACCTAGATTTCTCCATGCAACTTCACAAGCAACATAACCAAGTTGCTTTGTTAAGCTCTGAGAAAGATGAAAGTTTCTTAGAGATTTGCCGTTTCTTAGCTCTATCAAACTACTTCACCTCCCTAAACATTGATCCTACTCTCTATGAGGATCATCTGGTTGAATTTTGGAGAACCTGCCAAGAGGTCATTATGGATGGGGAGAAGGCACTGTCTGCCACAGTGCAAGGGAGGACAATCTTCATCACTCCAGCCATCATCAACACTCACTTGCAGCTGGATGATGAAGAAGGTGAGTTGTCCTTCCCAAAGGAAGCTGTAAATTATTCCTTTGAGCAGATGGGCTATGAGAGAGATTTCTCTGTAAAGACCTTCGGGAAAGGGAAGGTCTCATCCTAGTGGAAATCCCTGCTTCATGTGGTTATCCACAGTTTGTCAAACAAGCATGGAGGGTGGGACCAGATTCCTGAGGACCTCTCCTTCATAGTACATGGAATGGTTCAAGGGGTCAAGTTCAGGTACTCTCAGTTTGTTTATACAAACATGCTTGCTAACTTAGACTCCTTAGAGTATTATATGTTTCCTAGATATGTTCAACACATTCTCAACTATGAACTGGGCTCACAGTTGAGGGAAATAGATAATAATCTTAAATTGGGACAGATGAAGCCCGCTATCTTTAAAATTATAAAGAAGCCAACTGTAGGCTTCCCAGGGGTAGAAACAGCCCTTGTCCCAAAAAGGCTAGAGCTCATTGCTCAAGGTGACAACCTAGCAACACAAGCTAGTGTTGAACCCACACCTTCTACCTCTCAACCACCAAAAAGTCCACAAGTCACCCTCACCTACCAAAGAAATTCCAAACGAACCCCTGCTTAAGCTATTGAGTCTGTGCAGGCCCCCATATACTCACCCATACAGGAGGAAGTGGACACTAGAGCTCCCACTTCCTCCGAGGAGCAAACCACTCTCATCTCTTCAACAATCAGGGATGAGGTTCCTCATGCTCACCCTGATGAGCTCACAAGCCCAACTGCCTTAAGCCTTCACTCTTAGTCTCAACACTCAAGTGAACAACCTTCAGGTGATAGTTACCATCCCCAGCCTTTAGACTTAAATCAACCCATTCCCAACCCCTCATTCTATACTAATGAAGACTTAGGTTTCAGTGGGTACCATGAGTCTCTCTACTCTTCCCTTACTCAAAGAGAGATGAGTACTCCTGAGTCTCCTTCGTCTAGCCCACATCTGTCACCCATCACTGTGGTGGATACTTCTGAAACTGTTCAGGATATCCATATGGAAGAGGCTCTCACTTCTGCAAGTGATTACATCATTAAGACCTCAACCATGGCAACTCAGCCCGTTGACACCTCAACTGAGGATGTCAATGTGCAGAGGAAATCCAGCAGCCAAGAACCTGAGGCTAGTGGTGAGAGAGAGGACTTTGGTCCAATCATCTCATCCCCCAATGATTCTTCTGATGAAGATGAGGGGAATATGAGACTAAAGGTGCAAAAACTGTCAAAAACATGCTCCTATTTAGTCTCTAAGGTTAGTCACCTTGAATCTCAGGTGACTACCCTGCATAATAGGGTCAATGATCAGCAACATGAGATATCTTATCTCTGGGAAAAACTAGCTGGGAGACCTTTAAGAGGAGCTCAACCAGGAACACAAGAACCTGTGAATGTGATTGACCTAACCTCTAGCTCACCTATGCAAGAAGGTGATGCTACAAAAAAGGTGGAGAAAGTCGTTACAGTCATAGAACCTGTGAGTTCTTCAGGGAGTGTAGACATTGAGAACTCACCATCCTCACTTGCGACTATGCATACTCAGCAACTTCCTCAAGTTCACATTAGTGTGGACATTATAGACTCTGTCATTAGGAGTCTCTTTGAGGAAGGCATTCCAAGGGTTGTGTCATCTCCACCTCAAGGAACTTCAAACTACATTATTGGGTGGAGGTATGATGCTGATAAAAGAGCCCTCATTCTTCACAGAGTTTAAGGGCAACAAGAAGTGTTCAATTTTCAGACCTTGAAGTCTTGACCTGATCAACATGCCACTTGTCAACCCAAGCCAATCAAGACAAGCTGACAGGTTAGCACTCAGGATTCAGGACAGAATTACTGAAGAGTTCAGCCTTAGATGGAGACAAAGGCAATCAGGTAATGTCATTGGTCAACTGGATGCTGAGGCAGACCCTGAGATTAGCTTCAAAGGTAAAACCTTGGCTGAAGGCCCAGTGATAGAGCCTGTCACACCAAAAACTGCTTCAAAAATTCATTCCCTCAGTGAAACACATGCTGGAGAAGGTGTCTCACAACCTCTCTCTGGCCAGAGCTTGGATGCTACACCAAGCAATTAAGGCCAAAGCTCTCTCCACCCTGAGTCACAAAGGTCTGTGGGTGACAAAGGGAAAATGATTCTGACTCCTAAGGAGATTGAGGAGGAGAGAGAGAGAGGAAAAGGAAGCTAAGGGGAGAAAGTTCCTTTGGGTCTTCAGGCTTTATGCAAGCTGCAATCAGGGCTGCCCCCAGACCAAACACTCAAGAAGATGAGTTGAGGACAGTCAGGATTACTTACCTGCAGACCAGGAACTATGACATAGATAAGATTATATCTCTCCCCTTAGAGCAATTAAGTGAACTGGCTGACATGGAAGTGTCAATAGAGATGAAGGAAGCAGAGGATGCAAGGTTACTTCTCCAATTCAAAGAGGAGAAGAGACAGAAAAGGTTATACAAGCATGCTCCAACTCTCTCCCCAGTTCAGGAAAGCCCTGTGCAAGAGAATATGGCTGCTACACAAGAACCTCAGGTAGACAAGGAAACATATACGCAAAACATGACCAACTACCTGAGTGCCACAGGTCTCTACCATCTGCACTTCTTCCATTGTCCTTTAAGTACATTGAGTTTGAGTATCTTAAACAGCTTGAACTTCAAGTGCTCAAAGAACATAAGGCAACAAAGAAAAAGATGAGGGAAGATGCTGCAAAGTCAAGAGCCATCATCCAAAAGAGTATGAAGAAGTCTGCTGACAGACAAAGGATGATGAGCTTCTTGAAGCTGTATGGATTCTCTGGAAGGAGACTTGGCCCTATGTCTCTATCCACAATGGATGAGCATATCAGGGTAATCAAGTAGAAGATCAAGAGTGGAGAGCTGATTGACTTATACTCTCCTCCAAGTCAAATCTCACCTGAAGTGGAGGTTAAGGTTGAGAATGTCTATACATGGCAAGACATAATCAACCTACCTCTGTATGATCTTTTTGAGATGAGAAGATATTATGAGAGTCTGAGTGATCCTGACCATCTGATGAAGAAGGGTATGGTCATCATCGTCCTGAAGACTACAAATATTTGAAGATCTTCTAAATGTTTTGGTAGCATCAGCCTAGGAGGAGTTTGTAAGGATTCCTATAAGTCTGATGCAGCCAAAACATCCAAAGTCTCTCTGCAAGCATGCACTAAAAAACAGAAGTAGAAATGCTTTGGAAGTTTTACACCATGCACTAGAAATATTCTAAGTGTAAAATCTTCCGAAGCCAAGACCAACATCTTCCGAAGCCAAAAGTGAAGTCTTCCGAAGCTTCAAAGACAAAGTCTTCCGAAGCCAAAGAGTGAAGATAGATTTCTTCCGAAGACTTTTAGAGATATGCCTTTATTTGATGTACTTTACCATAAAGCTGGACCACCTTTCCGCTGCTACTCTGTAAAGTCACCAACTTACATGAGTTGGTGAAAGGTCCATGCTTTTGGTAACTGTACATTGAGGTCTTGAGTCCATGCTTTCTACTTTATGTACTTTTATCCTTTTTGTAATATATTAGGATGTGAGCTATGGCATGTCATAGTCACAAGTCAAAAGGCAGATCTGCCTTTTGACTCTACATTTGATTTTATAGTTGTCTAGTCAATTGTATCTAGCTGGCCTTCAAAGTATGACCGGCTGTAGGATGTAGTATAAAGTATCTCAAGTACTTGTAACTTTCTATCGATGCTTTGTAACTTGTAATAGAACTTGATAAGCAATATACAACATTCTTGAAAACCAAATACTTGTGTTGTTTGCAATCTTGTTCTGTCTCATATTTACTTGTGTTCTTAGCATCTTTCATTATCAAGTTAACCAGTTCCCTATTTGATCTGTTAAGTGTTCTAAGCAACTCTCCTCATTGTGTTGTTGTGTTGTAAGTGCATACCCTTCACCGGTCCTGCATGTATTTCCATTGAGAGGAAACCTTCTCTTTTCTGAAGGTCCTTACAGAGAAGTCCCTTTCATAGCCTATCTGACCAAAGGACTGGTTAACAGCAGACTTGGGGCAGGGCAAATCACTTTCTACATCATCTAGCCTAAGATATGTGTTTATGGTGGTTGGAGTGATGAAAATTGTCCTCCCCTACATTGTGGCAGATAGTGCCTTCTCACCATCCATGGTGACCTCTTGACATGTTCTCTAGAACTCTAATAGCTAATTCTCATTAAGTGGAGGATCTATGGTGAGGGAGGTAAAGTGGTTTGATAGAGTGAGAAAGCGGCAGACCTTTAAGAAACCATGATATTTCTCAGAGTTCAACAGAGCAACTTGATTATGTTGCCTGTGAAGGTCATGGAGAAATCGGGTTGGTTTCTGCAATTAGGGTCGGCCATTTTGAGGAAGCTTAGGTGTTGAAGAAAGATAAGAACAAGGGCGGTTTCTGGGTGAATTTAGGTTAGAGAATTTATAGATGAAGAAGATAGTGAAAGAGGGGGAACCGTTGAGTGTATATATATGAAATGGATTTGAGACAAAGTTAATGCAAAAGGATAAACTTTGAAATCCAAATGTCGGTGCCACCTCTGAAAAAGTACCCAAAAAGGTAGTTTTCTTGGAAGTTGAAAATCTTCCGAAGGTATTCTGTCTTCAGAAGTTTTTAATAAAAGCTTCCGAAGCCAATTTGACTTCGGAAGATATTCCTAAGGTTTGTGAAAATTTTGCTTCTAAAGGAAAATACTTAGAGAATTTTCACTTCTGAGACATGTTTGATTTCGTAAGAGATCAAGACTTGGAAGTTTTATTCGAAAGAGAATAAATCTTCCGAGACTTAAATGCTTTAGAAAGAAAATTGTCCTTCAAATACATATAAATACTTATAGGCATGTTTAAGTTCGGAAGATATGTTAGAATTTCTTCCGAAGGTAAAGGTCTTATAAGTAGTTATTTAACTTGAAGACATAATGTTCTTCCGAAGACAACTTGATGTCTTCTGTAAGGAAATATGTTTAAAAATTTTCAAAAATATAAGGAATATCATTTGAAAAGTTTTCTTCCAAAGTAAACTAGGCTTATAAAGGTGATAAAATAGACAACTTAGGACACACAGGTTTTGAGTTAAGTTTAAGAAATTCTACTCAAAGTTAATCATCCCAGTAGCTGATACAAAATATTTGAATCTCTGTTCACCAAAAGCTTATGTGAAAAGATCAACATATTATTCATTTGTGTTAACTTTGACTAGTTTGATTAATTCTTTTTCAATATTATCTATAATAAAATGGTACCTGATGTTAATGTGCTTTGTCCTTGAGTGCTGCACAGGATTCTCTATTATAGAGATAGCACTGTTGTTGAGCATATGGATGGAAGTCTCCTTGAAGTTGAATCCATAGTCCAGCATCTAATTCTGAATACAAAGCACTTGAGCACAACAACTTGCAGTAACAATGTATTCAACTTCAGCAGTTGATGCAGACACACATGATTGTTCTTGCATTTCCATGAGACTATCATTCCACCAAGGAATTGACATCCCCCAGATGTAGACTTTGCAGTCATGTTACAGCCACCATAGTCACTCTCTATATAGGCATACAAATTGAAGTCAGGATTCTTTGGATACAAAAGGGCAAGCTTAGGAGCACCTTTGAGATATATAATTGATAACAACCAAGTGTGACATCTTGAGGTTGGATTGATATCTTGCACAAATACATGTGGCAAACATGATATCAGGCCTGCCAGCTGTGAGGTACATGAGAGACCCAATCCTAGCCCTGTAAATATGTTCATCCACACACTCCCCCTTAGGATCAGGTCCAAGGGAGTGGTTTCTTGCTATGGGTGTCTTTACAACCTTACATTCATTCATGTTGAACCTTGTAAGTGTCTTGTACATACTTTGACTAACTTATGAAGATACCATTTTCAACTTGCTTCACTTGAATTCCTAGAAAGAAACTGAGTTCCCCTATAGCACTCATTTCAAATCTATTATTCATTAGCCTCTCAAAGTCTTTGTAGAGTTTTAGATTAGTTGACCTAAATATAATTTCATCTACATACACTTGAACCAACATTAAGTCATTCCTATTCCTTTGATGATGAGAACTCCATCTACAGTAACCCTCTTGTAGCCATGCTGACAGAGATACTAAGATAGTGTCTCATACCATTTCTTTAGAGCTTGGTGCAACCCATAAAGAGCTTTATCAAGCTTGCAGACATAATCAGGATAATCTGGGTCTACAAAGCCTGGTGGTTGTTTGACATACACCTCCTCATCAATCACCCCATATAAGAAAACACACTTGACATGAAGTTGGTAGACGTTGAAATCCTTGAATGAAGCAAAAGCGAGGAATATTCTAACAAATTCAAGTCTTGCCACAGGAGCAAAGACATCTGTGTAATCAATTCCCTCTTCTTGTGTGTATCCTTGAACAACTAGTCTGGTCTTGTTCTTGATGATAAGTCCTCTATCATCCTTCTTATTTATAAAAACCCACTTGGTTCCTATGGTAGTCTTCCCTTGAGGAAGAGGACATAGGTTCCAAACCTTTTGTCTTTTGAATTGAAGCAACTCCTCTTGCATTGCTTCAACCCAACTTCCATCCTTTAAAGCCTCATTAACTTTCTTTGGCTTTATCTATGACAAGAAACAAGAGTATAGATAAATATTTTTGTCATGGATTTGTCTTGACTTCTTCCATCCTTTATACTTCGGAAGTCATTTATTTTGAATTCTTCTAAGTGTTGATCTTTGGAAGAGGGATTACTTTGTCCTCGGAAGACATGATCCCCCTTTGGAAGTCCTTTTAACTTTATCTTTTGGAAGTGCAGCTTTTGCCTTTGGAAGTCATTCACAGTTGCACCAAAATATCTCTAAGTGTTTGTTTTGGGTGCACCAGTCTTACATGATCCAACAAACTCCCCCGTAGGCTGATGTTACCAAAACTTTACTTGTTTCTGCTTCTCAAAACTTTTAGCACCAATAAGAGAAGATATTTATCTGTTTCTCTGTTCTTTCCAGAGGTGGTGCTGAGAAGTTTGGACAAGTCATTGGTAGACGGAAGATCTAGTCTATTTCGCTGAATGACATGTACCCTTAGTTGTGACCCTTTGTAGAGAGTTATTTGACGGGAGTTGTATTCATACTCCCATCAAACTATGGGTTCCAAGTCAGGGCCTTCAACCATTTATAGGAAAGTCTTTCCCTTGATTGACCCGTCTTTTTCAACCTGCTCTCTTTGTTCCAACCCTTTGACAATCATTGCTTTTGCAGTCAACTCAGCAAGGTGAAGGCTGCTTAGATGATTCCGAGTATGAGTAGTTGTCTAAGAGTTGGAGGGATTGGAGAATGGCTTCTCTGCTAACTCATTAATGTCAAATCTGCTAGAGTGTAGTAGAGATGAAGTATTAAGTCTATTGACTTCCCCATTCTCTCTTTCCACAACAAAGTTATGAGAAGAGTCCGAACCTCCATTGGAGAATCTTCTTCCTAGGAATGAGGGGTTGAGTTGCTAGCTTGTTCTCCTTCCTGGTGTCCAAGAGAGTCACCAGTCTTCTACTCAGCTTCTTCTCTTCTTCATTGAGTGAATCAGAGTTAGTTGCCTAGAGCTGAAGAGCCCGGTCCAGGGTTCCCCTAGGTAAATCAAGAAATGCTTCTCTTGTGAGGGAACTAGAAGAGCCATCAATGAATGTTAATTTGATGGTCTCCTCATCACAAGCGATTTCGCTCAGAGTTGTGCAGTTAATGAACCTTTTCTTGATTTCCTTGAATTCCTCCAAGGTTAGAGGTTTGAATAATTGAGAGGATGACTTTGGTGGTTGATGGGTAGATGATGGTTGGGTTCTGGAAAGTGTTTTGGGTTTAAGGATAGATAGTGGTGGTGGTTGTTGTGAAGCAAAGGGTGAGGATGAGGGTAAAGTTGATGGACTAGGTTCAGGAGTGTAGGGTATAGAGGTTGGTTAAGTTTTGATAGGGAAAGGGAAGGGAATTGGCTCAGGTTTGAGTTGGGGTTGTGGTTGAGGTTGGGTGTGGGTTTGGTTATCATCCTCTGAGTGCCTCGGTAAACCTCATTCCTTCTTCCTGAGCGAATGTCAGCCTTGATGTCACTGATAAATCGCTGCAGGGTCTTTTCAGCTATGGGACCAACTTGTCTACCAGAGAAGCCATAGGCTCTGAGATATGCCTTCATCCAGGCTTTGTCTCCCATCTTTTTGGCTGTGACAAGCTTTGCTTCTTCCTCTTTCTTCTTCTTCTTTTCTTTAAGCTTTTCTCTGGCAGCCTTCTTTCTCTCCTTATCCATTGATCTTGTTCATTATGGAAGACCCATAAGATCGTATCATTGTTATGAGGAGTTAGTTCTTCAAGAGAGTATCCCCTAGTGCATAAGAAGGCTATCCTCTTACTCAACTGTTGCTCAGCTTCTTCTTTCTTTCTCTTCTTTTCCTCTTCTAAGGCCAACCTTGCAGCTTCCTCTTGTTCTTTCTCCAACAGGGTTGCCTTTTCCAACTCCACCAGCTCCTTAAGTGGTAAGAGGAGCACTTCTTCACTTGCGACTCCAAGATTGACAAGGTTGTTAATAATCTCCACTCTTCTTTTGTTGTTGATAACCTCCTGGGCTGCCATAGCTGCTTTGCTACTTGCAGCTAGTAGCTTCCCGATGGGGAGTCTACCTTTCTTTCTAGGCTTCTCCATCCTGTCACACCCCAACCTTAACGGCGGAATCGTCGAGAAGTGAGGGTTAAGATTGTTCACAGCCACATAACGCTACCATTAAATAAAATTATTATTATCATAAGTTTTAAAATGTAAATTACATCCATCAGTATCAAACAAGAATAAAACATAACATAAGATAAATAATCCAAGACAATTTATTCATTAATCTAGGTCCAAATCCTAGATGTGAGCACACTTCAAGAGGTCATCAAACTTGAGCATTTCTTGAAACATGTTAAAAATAAAAGGTCAACTATGAAAGTTAGTGAGTTTCTATGGGTTAAGTATACATAAATATATCAAAAGATTTACAAGTAGCAATTCATGTCAATGGTTATGAATTTTGCAAGTTTACAGAACACATATAGCTACAATCAAACCTTGACCAAGAATAAGTTTACAAGTTTATAACGATTAGCTTTACCTGAATCTTGAGATTGACCTGGAGATTCCACTACTCTTTTAGCCTTGAATCGCTTCTCTTGAGATCGAGATCAGCTTCCCAAGTCAGAACTAGAAAGAATAGTCTAAGTGTACTTGGTTCGCATGATGAACAAACATACGTCATCTGGAGCCGGCAATAACATCGGCTTTAGCACCAAATAGATCTATGACGACGCCAGGCTAGCAATAGTCCATGATTGTCAATATATAATGTATCTCATATAACACGCACAATAATACAAAAAACCATGACAAAAATATAGATGAATTGCATGTGCGTTACAAATATAAAAAGTTTACGAGTGTAAGTTGATAAGTTTAACATGTTTCACCCCAAAAAGGTGTGAAATAATATGAAAAGGGGCATGAAAACTCACATGACGAATAAGTGTATATAAGATTATTAGTAAGCATAATAGTCGATGTTCCAATAAAATCCTTCACAAGGTACCTAAACGTATATATATTTACAAGATTTAAGTTTAATAATAAGTTTAACGATTTAACGAGAACTAGGGTTTCAAGTGAAATTCGGGAATTTTTGTAAGTACGTTAAATAATGTAATAAAGAAATATACCATATATGTCTTTTAATATAGAGAATATGAAGTTAAACCATTTATGATAACTAGTAAAGTTTAAATATAAAATTTGAATAGTTATTTGAAATAATCATGGTTTAAACGATAATAATTTAAAGGTAACGTTTAGAGAAATATTAATTTGTTAATTATTATTTACAATCCATTTTATAAGAAATTATCCAAGAATAACCTTTGTTAAAATGTATTATTAAAAAAATATTTAATTAGTTAAATTTAGAAAAATTACAGAAAATAATTTGGTGTCCTTAAAATATTTAAAGTTTACAAAAATATTTTTATAATTATTAAAAATTTTCTATAATTTATTTAAGGCTGAAAAGCTTTTCAAAAAAATGATTGAGGGTGCCTGGGTTCAAACCCGGGACCTCAAAGTGGGGATGTGAGTGAGTAACCAGTGAACCAGGGCCGTGGTCGTGGTGTATCACGGTCCTTAATTCTTAAAAACATAAACACAAAGAATTCCCCAAATCCAAATAAACCCTAGAACGATTGATCCAAATTAAAGGTCAATTCGATTCTGAAAATGTTGATAATCATGGGGCTTTTGTTCTCCATGTAAAAACGAGTGATTAGGTGTGTTCAATTACCCGGTTTGCTTTGAGATGATGTTAAGAACAAACGAAGAACAAGCCGTGGCCAAGTTGTGCACGATTGATGAGCAATTGATAATGATAATCAAATTAAACTTGTGGATAGCTTCGAATGATGTATTAGACTCAAAACCCCCTTATCAATTTCAATTCAAATTGTTCGGAGGGTGGGTTTCGATAGCTTTGCAGGTCGCAATATAGGAGAGAATCGAAGGTGATGTTAGTGTTTGTTTTAGGTGAAATTGGAAGCAGTATACTTTTAGGATTAGTTAGATGATTGTTTAGGTTCGTTTAATTAGATTATTATTAGAGTTTAAGAACGGCCTTGAATTTAAAGGCGTCGGTTATTCTTTCGATTGAGCTTTGTAACCGGTGTTTAAACACGATTAATAGGTACATTCAAGTTCGAAACAGGTTCTAGAATGATCTGGGAACGGTTTTGGATTAAGAATCGATCGATTATGGGTGTTTTTGGATTCGCCGGAGTTCGGCCAGAGTATGACCGGCTCTTGGCTGGAAACACAGGGGTTAAATGTGGGCGGGGGTTGGGTTGTAACTTTAAAATTACACATTGGCCATTGTAGTTTAGTTTGTTATTATTTTATGCACAAAACTTTATTTTAAAGTTTATAAAATGACAAACAAACTTCCTAACTTAATTACTTTATGTTTTAAACATTTTTAAGTCTAATAATTTTTATAAATTATTATTATTATTATTATTAATAATATCATTATTATTACTATTATTTTAGTTATTATTATTGTTATTATTATTATAATTTATTATTATTATTATTATTATTATTATTATTATTAGTAATATTATTATTATTTATTATTTTGTTTAATTTAATAATTAAATTATTAACTCTCAAATTAAAGAAGTAAAGACAAACTAAGAAATAAGCATAAGTAACCATAAGTTTCATAATTGACAACATTGGTCCTTACAAGAATTTAACGACATTAACTTTTAACTTAACGAAAAATACGAGATGTTATAGTCTCCCCAACTTATAAGAATTTCGTCCCGAAATTAAGAATGAAACTATACGAACAAATACGGGTACTTCTTCTTCATATGCTCCTCACGCTCCCAAGTAAACTCAGGTCCACGCTTATTCTCCCAGCGAACCTTGACGATTGGGGTGGTAGTGGTTCTAGTTTTCTTTGTAATGTGATCCATGACTTCAATAGGTTTCTTAACAATGTGTAATGACTCGTCGATCTGGATGTCGTCCAACAGGACATGCAGACTTTCGTCAGCCAAACACTTCCTCAAATTTGAGACATGGAAAACAGGGTGAACTCCATTAAGGTCGGAAGGTAGTTCCAGTTTGTAAGCCACTTTCCCGATCCTTTTCAGAATCTTGAAAGGTCCTACAAATCTTGGAGCTAGTTTTCCCTTTTTTCCAAAGCGAACAACGCCCTTCCATGGTGAGACTTTAAGAAGAACCATATCCCCAACTTGGAATTCCAATGGCTTACGTCGCTTATCAGCATAGCTCTTTTGTCTACTTCTCGCCACTTCAAGGTTCTTGCAAATTATGAAGACTTTATCGGTCGTGTTAGGACCTGGTATTTGAACGAAATACCTAGTGATTAGCGTGTTAAACCAACTCAAATAGTGCGAAATCCTATTAGATTGGCGATCCAATCAGTGAGAACACACGAAGAATCAATCAAGAATTGAATCCAACGTCAGAAATCGATTAGGAATCGATCTGATGTGTTCTGTGAACTTGGAGAACGATTTGGGAGGCTTCTGGACGGCTAGGGTACGTCTGGAATCGTAATGAGATGAATGCTTTTGTTTTTCCACGAATTGGGTCTATTTATAGGTTAGTATTGTTCAATCGTGCGACTGGGCCATAAGTATGGTTCAGTCGTGCGATTGAACCATGCGGTTGATTCATCCGCACGACTGAGTGTTCAGTCGTGCGATTGAGTCAATCTTATGTATCAATCATACGACTGATCCAGTCTCCTGGTTCAGTCGTGCGATTGAGTCAAATCGTATGAAGTTATTCATGCGTGTGGTCCATTCGCATGAGCCATTCGCATGAGAACTTCATTAAGTTAAGTTTGAATGTTTTAATTAATATAACATAATGTGCAATCATTCAAACAATCATAAACCCAATCAATTCAATCACGACTCATTAATGAAATATTAAACATCACAAGTAACAAACAATTCATATCATTTCATTAATCGATATACTATTGCATCATAATCAGACAGACAAGATTTATTACATTACAACTCATGATCTAGGGACATACATGCATCAACAAACTCCCCCTTGGACCTAGATCTATCTAATCTCTTGTCTTCTACATCAACTCCTTATACTTCTTGTACTTCTCCTCTTTAGTGACTCCTGCGTGAATCTCAAATGCAAAGCAAAGTCGTATAACGTTTTGGAACTGGAGGGCTTGTACAATGTCTTGTGTGTCATAGAACAGTGGCCACTTGTATAATGTATAGACATCATTAGTAGACAAGTTGGTTAGCCACATTGGGTCAAATACCCTGATAGTATCCATTTGGCCCTCTTTATTCAGAACTATGACAGCTTCAGCGGTTCTCCAATCATAGTACCACCATTTGAAGTGTGGAGTGAAGTCCTGTGGCATTTCCCTGAGAGGGATTCTCGACATAGTGCGCGGAGGACTCCACTTCAACACAATCTTGGGCTTGCCAGTAATGGCATCAACCTCAGACCTTCTTATGTACCTCGTAGGCTGTTGTGGTCTGAAGTTAACCCATCTGGTGTGGTACTCCTTCTTCAGGGCAGCCTCGAACCAGCCTGACATCTTTCTTGGGTCAGCATACAACAGCTTTAGTTTAGCCAGCTGGTTGAGCTCAAAACCAGGTAGAGTCTTCAGATCATGTGGGAACCTGAAGTACTCTATGCCCTACTCCCTCTTAACTGCATACGCGTTAAGGTCATCAAAATAAGCCCATGCAATAATCCTGCCTGACACCTTATGGTGTTTCTTGACTCTGTAAAGCTTGGTGTAGGCATCTTTCTTTGGTGCAGCACGCTGGGCTCTTACTTCTTCAAAACAGGCAGCCCACTCAGCCTTGCGAATGTCTACATCATCATTGGAGGCTTGGGCTGTTCCTTCAGTCTTTTCGGTTTCCTGCTCCATCTTGTCTAGTACCTCAAACGTATCACTGACTAGGGACTCACCCAGATTGGGGACCACATTACCCTCGTTGTCAGCATACTGAGGGTACTCTTCTGCAGTAATATCTTCAACCTCAACTTCATCAACGTCATTTAGTTCTTCATCACTGGTTGAATCAACTGTTGGAGCATCCTTGACAATTTCATCAGGATTGAGTCTAAACATCTCTGCCAGTTGCTCATCAGATAGGTCATGAATTATCTCCCCTTCTTCAGGGGTATAACTCACTGACCTTCTTACAATCCCTTGCAGATCAAGAATCATTGTTAATTGAGTCTTGACCTGTTGAAGGGGAGCAAAGTCAAACTCATCCCTTTGAAAGTTTGGATCTGTTTGATTTAAACATTCAACACATAAAACATTAGTAAGTAATCAAACAGAATTATCAACTTAATATATAAACATTCAACACATTTGTTTTTCATTACATGATTCAAATACAAAATAAATAAATACATAAGACATCTAATCTGTACTTTTGTCTTGAATCAAGGGCGTGTCGCTCGGAGGAGCAGAAGTGGTAGATGACTGGTCCTGTCGATGCTTAGATCTTCGTTCTTGACTAGAAGCAGAGGCCGATGCAGCCGCATCCCCTCCTTCTGCTTCGTCATCATCATCTCTACCTTCTGTCCTTTCTTCCTCAGTCTCTTCCTCATCATCATCATCTTCCTCATCATCACCATCATCTTCATCATCACCATCTCCATCATCCCCATCACCCTCCTTTATCTTCAAGGGCTCATCCTTCGACCCCTTTAACCTCAGCATAATCGTCTTGTTGGTCGTCTCCAACTCCTCTATACGTTTGACTGACTAGGCCTGCTGGTCCTGGAGTTGGGACACCTCGACTCTCTGAGCATCAATTAGCTGGTTCTGCTGGTCTATCACCCGAGCCTGCTCTGCCATCTGCTGAGACTGGGCAGCAGTCAGGTCGGTCAGCTGGCGGATCTGCGCCGCCTTCTCCTCATCTGCAGCGAGCAGGCGCATCACCATACGGTTAAGCGCCGACAGCTGCTCCTCTACCCCGATGTGAGGTAGAGTAGATCCATAAACATGTGGTGGCTGGGCTGAGGGTCCAGCATGATGTGAGGTGGTGGTGGTAGTAGCAGTGGTGAATATGGGTCGGTAAGCTGGTGCTGGTGATGTAGGTGTGTAATCACAATAAACCACCAAAGCTCATGACTTTAGATGAGTTTCCCCACTGGAAACAACGTTTTGAGATCTACCTCAATGGAGTAGATCCTAATCTGTGGGAAGCCATTGAGATCGGATATAGTACACCGGTGGGAGCTGATGGAGTTAAATTAACGTTAAGTGGGATGACAGACGCACAGAAAGTAAAGTACAATGCAGAGAAAAGGGTTTATGCATTGATCACTCAGTCTATCCCCAAAGACATATTCCACCAGTATTCAGAGAATAAGCAGTCCAAGAAACTGTGGGATGAGCTAGAGAAGAGATATGATGGGAATGCGTCATTGAAGGCAATCAAGGCAAAGGAGCTAAAGAAGGAATTCGATAACTTCTCATCGATTGGTAATGAGGGTTTAGACGAAGTCATAGACAGATTCTACCACTTGATGAGCGAATTGCATACACATGGAGTGGAAACGACTATGGAAGAGAAAGTAAGCAACTTCGCAGACGGATTGCCTGATAAGTGGGCTTCATTCGTGTCTAACCTGAGACAGAATGGAATGCTTGTAAAGCTGGATATAAATGACTTCATTCTCAAGTTGCGAGAAGAAGCACTAAGGATGAAGTATAGAGCACAGAAGTCTTCGTATACACAAAATCCAGCTTTATACAACGCCACGCCTCAAGCTAAGACATTTGGAGCACCTCTCCAGACTGCATTTGTGTCTAGCTCGTCAGGTCCTTCACATGCTTCTCCTTCTGGATCAGACACGTCAGGGTCATCATGTACCAACTATATTGGATTAGAAGCAAGTGCTACCAAACTGAAGACCGAGAACCTCGGTAATGTGACCGTAGAAGTAGCTCGAGAGCATATGGATCTTTTAGCAGCAATGGTTCATTCATATGATGGACTTGTTGCCGGGAAGATTGGAAACTGCCATCTGGCAGATGAGGACTACGAGCAGGTGGATGAAATGGAGCTTGAGAGGATGGATATAATGTGGGCCTTAGCTAGCGCTGTCCGAAGGGCGAAGAAGTTTGTTAAGAAGACAGGACAGAACTTGATAGCTACTAAGGATACCACATTTGGCTTTGACAAGAGCAAAGTGACCTGCTTCAACTGTGTAGAGAAGGGGCACTTCAAGAGAGAATGTGTCAAGCCAAAGAAGACGGGTAATGGGAACCCGTTCTCGTCCTTTACTCGCCAAGACAAGCAAGCCTCCAGTTCTACTTCATCAAACAAGGATCCAAAAGCCTTGACTGCTCATGATGATGAAGGACAGGATTGGAGTTTTAGGTTTGTCTCACCAGGAGAATCTAACATTGCCAGTGTTGAGGATATAGATGATGATTCTGCGAGTGAAGGTGATCTAGCAGTTGAGATAGCAATATCACATAGTGAAGAAACAACTGCAGCCGAGGTCAGTTACAAGCCAAAGGAGGAGACTTCCACGTTAGAGACAGAAAAGTCAGAATCACCAGATCAGAGACGTCTGATGCTGCGTTGATGGCTAACTCTTCTGAACCAACACAGGTAAGTACAACTGACCAAATGTTTGATAATCATGCTTGTTCTGATTGTGATATGTTTAGGAATAGCATTGATGAAAAATTTGCTAGGTTATTAGATCACAATGATAACTTAGTAAAAGATTTACAACTGTGCACTGAGGCTAATAGAGTTCTAAAACAAAATGAGCATAGTTATAAAGAAAAGATAGACCTATTGACTAAACAGCTTAGGGAAACCGAAGTAGTTGCCTTTAACCAAGCAAATGACATTAGGTACTATCTAAACTCCCTAGAGGACACTAAGAAGCAAAAAGCAGTTCTAAAAGTAGAAGTTAATTCATTAAAACAGAAACTGCACAGTTGGACTAGTTCTTCACACATAGTTCAACACTTAGTGAGAGAAAGGAATAACGGGGAGGGATTAGGCTACAAAGTGGTTCCACCTCCACCTGAGACCTTGATGAACACTAAGTCTAGACCAATAAACAACAACCCCATCAAGGATCATGTGGTGACTACTCCTCTTGTTACTGATCCAGACATATCATGTTCATCTACTGAATCTGGACAGAAACAAAAGGAGGCCACTTCAAAGGCAAAAGGTAAATTGCCTTGTGTTAATCTGGAAAATGAATTTGAAAAAGTTAACTTAAAGTCAGGGTCAAACAGAGTCAAATCAGAACCTAAAAAGACTTCAAACGTTAATTTTTCACATGCTTCAAGTCAAAAACCAGTTAACCAAAAGTGGAACATGTTAAACAGGTGAAAACAGTTAATTTTGTTAAACCAGAGAAAACATCAAACATACAAGAGTCAAAACCTAAAGTGATTGATGTTACTAGAGTGTCACGCACTTCTCCACAAAGAAAGTCTACTTATAAAGTTGATAGCAGGTCATGCTACAACTGTGGAGAATGTGGACACATTGCTTCCTATTGTCCTTTCTATCAGACACCTAGGAAGAAGATAGATCTTCAGGACTCTAGACCTAGGTCTTCTAAGAGGATTTCTCTAACTCCACCTAGAAGATCTAGTGAACCTAAAGTCCAACCTGTAAGCCAGACGACTGTTTATCATAAACAGGCATTGCACAAATCTGGCTTATGGAAAGAGAAGTCATCCTGCGTGTCTGATACTGATGACAAGAAGGAACCTGAGCTACCCTCACCCTCTAAGGGTCAATGGGTAGAGTTTATGATGTGTGATGCCTCTAGGAAACCCAAGACAGTAAAGGCTTGGGTTCCTAACCTAAACTAATACATTTACTTTATATGTGCAGGGTGTTCGATACAGCGCTGAGACTAACACGTGGATTATAGACAGCGGAGCATCCAGGCACATGACAGGAAATAGAGCCCTTTTATCAAACGTCAAACAAATAAAAGGAGGGCATGTTTCCTTTGCAGGAAACAAGGGAGGATACATCACAGCTTAGGGAGAAGTGGGAAATCAGAAAGTTAAGTTTGATAAGGTGAACTACGTTCAACAACTTCAGAATAACTTACTTTCTGTCTCCCAAATCTGCGATAAAGGATTTAAAGTCATCTTCGACAACAAGAAGTGTTACGTGCTGAAGAAAGACTACATGATCCCAGAGGACCAAGTTCTGATGACTGCTTCAAGATATAAAGACCTTTATGTCTTGGATCTGTCAACAGCTACTACAACGGATCATGAGGTTCAGTGCTTTCTATTTAAAGCTACTGAGAAGGACTCAATCTCCTGGCATAGGAGAATGGGACACATTAGTCAAAGGAAGATGAATCATTTGATTCAGAAGGATTTTGTGAGAGGAGTAAATGTCAAGAACTTCCAACTTCCTGATTTTTGTGTAGCTTGCAAGAAAGGCAAACAGACAAAGAAGTCTCATAAGGAAAAGAAAGTTCATTCAATAGAACTTCCTCTTGAACTTCTGCACATGGATCTGTTTGGTCCAGTCAATACAAGGAGCATTGCAGGCGATTTGTACTGTTTTGTGGTCACTGATGACTACTCAAGGTTCACTTGGGTAATGTTTCTGAAATCCAAATCAGAAACATTTGAGTCATTCAAGGAATTAGTAACCACACTGGAATCTCTCTACAAGCTAAAAGTTAGACAAGTACGCTCAGACAACGGGACAGAATTCAAGAATCAATGGATGGAGGCATACTGCAAGGAAAAGGGAATTGTTCATCAATTCACTTCTGCCTACATGCCTCAGATGAATGGTGTTGCTGAGAGGAAGAATAGAAGCTTGATAGAGACTGCACGGACTATGCTGGCTGACTCGAAACTGCCTATTCAATTCTGGAATGAGGCAGTGGCAAACGCATGTTATACACTGAATCGAGTCCTAATAGTCAAGCGCCACGAAAAGACATGTTATGAGCTACTACAAAGACGCAAACCAAATTTGGAGTATCTTGAACCTTTTGGCGCGCCGTGTACACTTCTGAAGAAGACACAAGAAGGAAAATTCAGCAAGAAGGCAGATGAAGGAATTTTTCTAGGATACAACATACCGAACAAGCGAGTTTACAATAACTCAACGGGTCTTGTAGAAGTGTGGTGTAATGTCGACGTTCAGAGATATACCACACCACCTACAGGCAAAGGACCTGCATACTTCTTCGATTATGATAGATTCTTCAAGTCCTTCAACATTCCTCTCTCTCCCTCGGATGATGAGTTAGCTACTAGGATGATGTATGATATTCTGAATACACCATCTAGCACACAGGGAGAATCATCTACTCAGTCAGGGGGAGTAGTCGATGAAAGTGACTCCTCTTCTGAAGATGAAACTGAAGCAGATGACCAGAACAGTCAGGAGGAACAGGTTCCAGTTCCTGAAAGTCCACAAGCATCTACGAGTGATGCTCCTTCGACTTCGAAACCTCAAACTCCAACTACCTCAGATGCAGAACAAAATGTTCATAATCTCGGTTCTGAGGTGGCTGTTCCTACTACTCCAGGATCACGACTAAACGTCTATCATCCCCTTGACAATGTTATTGGGGATGTCAGATCAGGAGTACAAACCCGAAATCAGCTATACTCAGCTGATTACGCCTCGGTTATGGAGAAGGGTTACATTCATGATGGTGCTTATCGATGTTTTGTCTTGCAGGTTGAGCCAAAATATGTCAGTGAGGCACTAAATGATGAGGCGTGGGTGAGTGCCATGCAAGAAGAACTTCTGCAGTTTAAGAAGTTAGGTGTAAGGACTCTGGTTGATAGACCTAAAGGTGCTAAAGTCATTGGCACCAAATGGGTACTAAAATGCAAGAAGGATGACCAAGGAGTCATTATCAGGAACAAAGCTCGACTGGTGGTTCAAGGTTTTCGCCAAGTCGAGGGGATTGACTATAATGAGGTGTTTGCACCCGTGGCAAGGATGGAAGCTATTCGTATCTTCCTTGCCTATGCCTCGTACATGAAGATTAAAGTCTACCAATTAGATGTGAAGAGTGCATTCCTTCATGGGGAAATCAGGGAAACAGTCTATGTAAGTCAACCCGAGGGATTTGAAGATCCTTATCATCGGGATAGAGTTTACAAGCTCGACAAAGCTTTATATGGGCTTCATCAAGCTCCTCGAGCTTGGTATGAGAAACTCTCGACTCATCTTGTGAAACATGGCTTTCGCAGGGGAGTCATTGACTGTACACTGTTTATTAAAGAAAAGGATGGCGACCTACTACTTGTACAGATATATGTTGATGACATAATCTTTGGGTCAAAGAACGAAGAGTTATGTAAAGAGTTTGAAGCAGTGATGAAGAAAGAGTTTGAGATGAGTGCTATGGGGGAGATGAAGTTCTTTCTCGGGTTACAGGTGGATCAAACACCTAATGGAATCTTTCTACATCAGACCAAGTATGTAGGAGACATTCTCAGCCGCTTTGACATGGAGAATGCTTCTGCTGCTGGGACTCCACTTGCTACGAATCATGATATAGCACCTGATGAGAATGGAGATCTAGTAGATGCCACTATGTACCGAGGAATGATTGGATCCCTCATGTATCTCACTGCCTCAAGACCTGATATTATGTATGCTACATGTCTATGTTCTAGATATCAGGCTAAACCAAAGGTCAACCATCTGATCGGGGTCAAGAGGATTTTTCGTTATCTGAAGGGTACACCCACACTTGGATTGTGGTATCCTCATGATGATGACTTTGAGCTTACTGCGTATAGTGACTCGGATTACGGGGGCTGCAAGATGAACTACAAGTCTACATCAGCGGGGTGTCAATTCTTTGGGAGAAGATTAGTTACCTGGCAGTGTAAGAAGCAGACATCGGTTGCATTGTCAACCTGTGAAGCCGAATATGTTGCTGCTGCAAGTTGCTGTTCACAAATCATCTGGATTCAACAGCAAATGCGGGATTACGGTTTAAAATTCTCATCTACTCCTATTTTTGTTGATAACTCAGCTGCAATTGCAGTAACTAAAAATCCGGTTCAACATCCTAAGACCAAACACATCGGTATTAAATACCACTTCATAAGAGATTGCTTTGAAAAGAACTTAATTGATGTGGTTAAAATTAATACTGATTTTCAACGCGCTGACCTCTATACTAAAGCCTTTGATAAACCACGTTTTCAATACTTGCTAGAGGTCAACGGCGTTAAAAAGAAAAGTGAGGTAATTCCTGATGATGATAATGTTTAGTCCGATGTAGTTTAGTTAAAGTTTATTTTATTTTATTTTATTTGTTTTATTCTCGTCTGTTTTATTTAAACTCATGTTATTTGGCTGTTTATTAAAATCCTAAAATAATTAAACCAGAAATGATTTTAGTATTTTAGGGGGAGAATATGTCAGCAAGTTAACATTAAAAAAAAAAAAATTTGAGGGAGAAGGAGTAACTAGCTGAAATAAGGTAGATTGTGTGTGTGATACCGATTCAATACCTTGGAAAATGATAGTACACAGGAACATATCAAGAGGGACTTTAAAAATTTAAGTGTTGGAAAGATGCAAAAGTTCAAAGTATAAGTCTGTGTAGTCTAAGCAATACAAAAATGGAAGATGATAGAAAACTGGCAACTCCTAAGGTGACACAAAGAAAGTAGACTTAGAGGCTGCTAGACAACAAATGATATGTTGGTAGATTCAACACAATAGACAATTAGACCTGATTGGTGATCTCAAGATCAAACTAAGTCGTTCAACTGACTGTGGGCTCCCATCTTATCACTGGTTAACACAATCAAATATATTCCAATAAGGGGTAATGAGCAATTAAAGGCCACAAATGTGTGCGGATGACCATAATTAGAGCAAAGAAAAAAATGAAAGACAAATGCAATAAAGCTAATGACTTATGTTGTTGGTGCATTTTGTGCAAAATAAAATAAACTGCTCTAACAAGGAGATAGGTTGTGTGCCTCTCTGCTGTGCGATGGCACTGACCTGAGGATAAGCATAACCTAGATATTCTAGAATTCATTGTTGTTTGCCGCCTCTCTGCTGTGCGATGGCACTGACCTGAGGACAGGCTTCTCTTTGGAAGCTCTAAGAATAGTCTCTTCTTGTAATAATACCCGTAGACCGCTCAAAAGCTCCTGAGGAATGTTGATTACCATATAAGTGTTGGATCCACAAATGTTAGTTGAAATAATTAAACCTAAATAAGTCACCAGTCTGTGTCAAAAGTCAGTGTATGGATTTAAGTGGACAAACATACTGACAATCATTGTGGCTACATGCTCAAAGGTTCAAATCAATGTGAAAATCTAAGAGTTTCAGTATGATTTCCTTAAGTTGCTAACGACTCTGGATGAACACCGAGAATTTGAGCATCAAAAGGTTTAATAACTAGTCCCAAATGATTTGACTTGCCTGTATGATTCTAAAATTGAATTGGTCCAGATATGATCAATCTAAGTTGAAGCTATCTACTCCCGAACCAAATCCCGTAGATATCAATCTCTGGATTTATCTCTCACAAAAAGCCAAAAATATGTCTGTTTATGTAATTAGTTTAAGTTCTTAAATTAGTTAGTCGTTTTAATTTTAATTTTAGTCGAGTGTCGGGCTACATCAGGAAAATCAGAAGGAATCAACTCACTAAAAGGGTCATGTCTGAGATGACCATATGTGCTTTGAAAGTTTAAAACAGTCACGTCTGAGGTGACAAAGTGTTTTTAAAAGGGTCACGTCTGAGGTGACTAAAGTGTTTAAAAGGATCACGTCTGATGTGATCAAAATGTTTTCAGGATAAAATGATCATGTCTGAGATGATCAAAGGCTCATAACGTAAATTTAAATTAATTTAAAAGGGTTTGAAAGTAAATTGGTAAAAATGGCAGAAAATTAACTAAGTATGACCCATTCGCACGAATGGACCATACGTATGGACTAACCATACGAATGGAATCCATTCGCACGAATGAACTATGAGTATGGACCATCAAACCGAATGGCCCATACGATTAGTCCAGTCGGAGGCTTAAGTGCGAACGAGTGAGTCAGTCGCACGACTGAAATCCAGTCGGACGACTGGAGAAGGGCGACTGACCCAATCGCACGACTGAGTTCCACTCGCACGACTGAATGGTGCGTATGAACTCAGTCGCACGATTGGATCTAGGGTTAGTATAAATAGAGGAGGAGTCGGTCGCAGAGACTCATCACCCTCAAAGAAACCCTAATTCGCACGACTAAAGGCACTCTGCCAAATTTTCGTTTGATCTCCTTAAAACCTTCGTTTCTTGCATACTGACCATTTACTTCGATTCTACAGGTAATTTGCGACGAAGAAACATCACCAATTCGTTCAATTTGACTTTTAATCTGGATAATCGGACCCGTTTGGTAAACTATGACATGTGGGACAAATAACCTAACCTAACTACTCAAAAGGATGAAATTAAGAGTGTTATAAGTTATAAGAACATATTGCGAGTCTAATGAACCAGAACACGAAGTCTAAAACTCAAAATTGATGAAAAAGTTAATTTGAATTGAACGGACAGGATGTCATACGATTGGACAAGCGGATGAACTTCAGTCGCACGACTGAAGGGGGCGATTCACTTAACCGCACGACTGAACCATGCGAATGAGACTCAGTCGCACGACTGGTGTACTTTTGGATCCTTGTTTGATGAAGTAGAACTGGAGGCTTGCTTGTCTTGGCGAGTAAAGGACGAGAACGGGTTCCCATTACCCGTCTTCTTTGGCTTGACACATTCTCTCTTGAAGTGCCCCTTCTCTCCACACTTGAAGCAGGTCACTTTGCTCTTGTCAAAGCCAAATGTGGTATCCTTAGTAGCTATCAAGTTCTGTTCTGTCTTCTTAACAAACTTCTTCGCCCTTCGGACAGCGCTAGCTAAGGCCCACATTATATCCATCCTCTCAAGCTCCATTTCATCCACCTGCTCGTAGTCCTTATCTGCCAGATGGCAGTTTCCAATCTTCCCGGCAACAAGTCCATCATATGAATGAACCACTGCTGCTAAAAGATCCATATGCTCTCGAGCTACTTCTACGGTCACATTACCGAGGTTCTCGGTCTTCAGTTTGGTAGCACTTGCTTCTGATCCAATATAGTTGGTACATGATGACCCTGACGTGTCTGATCCAGAAGGAGAAGCATGTGAAGGACCTGACGAGCTAGACACAAATGCAGTCTGGAGAGGTGCTCCAGATGTCTTAGCTTGAGGCGTGGCGTTGTATAAAGCTGGATTTTGTGTATACGAAGACTTCTGTGCTCTATACTTCATCCTTAGTGCTTCTTCTCGCAACTTGAGAATGAAGTCATTTATATCCAGCTTTACAAGCATTCCATTCTGTCTCAGGTTAGACACGAATGAAACCCACTTATCAGGCAATCCGTCTGCGAAGTTGCTTACTTTCTCTTCCATAGTCGTTTCCACTCCATGTGTATGCAATTCGCTCATCAAGTGGTAGAATCTGTCTATGACTTCGTGTAAACCCTCATTACCAATCGATGAGAAGTTATCAAATTCCTTCTTTAGCTCCTTTGCCTTGATTGCCTTCAATGACGCATTCCCATCATATCTCTTCTCTAGCTCATCCCACAGTTTCTTGGACTGCTTATTCTCTGAATACTGGTGGAATATGTCTTTGGGGATAGACTGAGTGATCAATGCATAAACCCTTTTCTCTGCATTGTACTTTACTTTCTGTGCATCTGTCATCCCACTTAACGTTAATTTAACTCCATCAGCTCCCACCGGTGTACTATATCCGATCTCAATGGCTTCCCACAGATTAGGATCTATGTTGATGTATGTATGTCCCTAGATCATGAGTTGTAATGTAATAAATCTTGTCTGTCTGATTATGATGTAATAGTATCGATTAATGAAATGATATGAATTGTTTGTTACTTGTGATGTTTAATATTTCATTAATGAGTCGTGATTGAATTGATTGGGTTTATGATTGTTTGAATGATTGCACATTATGTTATATTAATTAAAACATTCAAACTTAACTTAATGAAGTTCTCATGCGAATGGCTCATGCGAATGGACCACACGCATGAATAACTTCATACGATTGACTCAATCGCACGACTGAACCAGGAGACTGGATCAGTCGTATGATTGATACATAAGATTGACTCAATCGCACGACTGAATACTCAGTCGTGCGGATGAATCAACCGCATGGTTCAATCGCACGACTGAACCATACTTATGGCCCAGTCGCACGATTGAACAATACTAACCTATAAATAGACCCAATTCGTGGAAAAACAAAAGCATTCATCCCATTACGATTCCAGACGTACCCTAGCCGTCCAGAAGCCTCCCAAATCGTTCTCCAAGTTCACAGAACACATCAGATCGATTCCTAATCGATTTCTGACGTTGGATTCAATTCTTGATTGATTCTTCGTGTGTTCTCACTGATTGGATCGCTAATCAAATAGGATTCCGCACTATTTGAGTTGGTTTAACACGCTAATCACTAGGTATTTCGTTCAAATACCAGGTCCTAACAATCTACTCCATTGAGGTAGATCTCAAAACGTTGTTTCCAGTGGGGAAACTCATCTAAAGTCAAGAGCTTTGGTGGTTTATTGTGATTACCCACCTCACTCTCAAGCAACAGCAGGTTCTGAATCCTCGAGTCCTTCCCAGCAGTATAGGCTGACATCTGATCTTCCATGGCTAATAAACTTAGAATCTAATCAAACAACACTTTCACTAATGCGACTGAAGGATGCGAATGGTCTAATCGTGCGTATGAACTCTTCGATTGGTTCAATCGTGCGGCTGAATTGGGCGATTGGTTCAGTCGTGCGAATGAATCTAGTGCGTATGAGTTATGCGAACGAACGGTTCAGTCGGCCGAATGAGGGTGCGACTAGGTCCAATCGTGCGAATGGGCAATGCGAATGGAGTCCAGTCGTGCGAATGGGTCACTCGTGCGACTGAAGCTGCCGTTTTGCGAAAATTTCTAAGTTTGACGGGTTTCAGCCGTAAAAATTCGAAATTTCACAAGTCCTAATCGCCTAAGTCCGTAGAAACTGAACTTCGATGAGCAGGGAACGTCCAAGATCACTTTTGATGCCAAAGATTGTGTTTTTCGTGCAAAAACACAAACTTTTATGCAATCTTGATTGAATCAACACGTAATCAAGAGCCAAAGCTCTGATACCACTTGTTAGGACCTGGTATTTCAACGAAATACCTAGTGATTATCGTGTTAAACCAACTCAAATAGTGCGGAATCCTATTTGATTGGCGATCCAATCAGTGAGAACACACGAAGAATCAATCAAGAATTGAATCCAACGTCAGAAATCGATTAGGAATCGATCTGATGTGTTCTGTGAACTTGGAGAACGATTTGGGAGGCTTCTGGACGGCTAGGGTACGTCTGGAATCGTAATGGGATGAATGCTTTTGTTTTTCCACGAATTGGGTCTATTTATAGGTTAGTATTGTTCAATCGTGCGACTGGGCCATAAGTATGGTTCAGTCGTGCGATTGAACCATGCGGTTGATTCATCCGCACGACTGAGTGTTCAGTCGTGCGATTGAGTCAATCTTATGTATCAATCATACGACTGATCCAGTCTCCTAGTTCAGTCGTGCGATTGAGTCAATCGTATGAAGTTATTCATGCGTGTGGTCCATTCGCATGAGCCATTCGCATGAGAACTTTATTAAGTTAAGTTTGAATGTTTTAATTAATATAACATAATGTGCAATCATTCAAACAATCATAAACCCAATCAATTCAATCACGACTCATTAATGAAATATTAAACATCACAAGTAACAAACAATTCATATCATTTCATTAATCGATACTATTACATCATAATCAGACAGACAAGATTTATTACATTACAACTCATGATCTAGGGACATACATGCATCAACAGGTCGTTTCTTGTATAAGTTCAGGATCAGTGATGAAATTTTCACCAATGTCGGTCCAGCAGACCGGAGAACGACATATACGACCATAAAGCGCTTCGAAAGGCGCTATCTTGATACTCGAGTGATAACTATTGTTATACGAAAATTCCGCGAGCGGTAAATGCGTATCCCAGTCACCACCAAAGTCAAGGACACAAAGACGTAGCAAATCCTCCAAGGTTTGGATGGTTCGCTCGGTTTGACCGTCTGTTTGACGATGGTAAGCCGTGCTTAGATCCGGTTGAGTACCCAAGAGTTCTTGCATAGACGACCAAAAATGCAAAGTGAAACGAGCGTCTCGATCGGATATGATATGCAAAGGTACACCATGACGACTCACAATTTCATCAATGTATATGCGAGCTAACCTTGATGTTTTGTTTGTGTCACGTATGGGTATGAAATGTGCCGACATGGTCAATCAGTCAACGATCACCCATATGCTATCATGACCACGAGAGGTACGGGGTAGTTTAGTTATGAAGTCCATGGATATGTGTTCCCATTTCCACATAGGAATCTCGGGTTGTTCAAGTAATCCACTTGGATGTTGATGTTCTGCTTTAACCTTCGTGCACGTAATACACTTAGCTACGTAAGTCGCTATGTCTTTCTTCATTCCAGGCCACCAATATTGACTACGCAGATCCATATACATCTTATCGGAACCAGGATGAATAGAATAACGAGTTTGATGAGCTTCGTTCATGATAAAGGTACGAAGGTTATCACGATTCGAATCCCAAATTCGATTCGCGAAATAAATCAACCCATTGGGTTTCGTTTCTAGTTGAGCTAGAAGATTATGCTCCAATTCCTCTCCCATTCTTCCTTCTTGTTGAACCGCTTGTTGAGCCTCTAAGATACAGGTCTCGATGTAGTTTTCAATCCTCAAATTTTGTAGCAGCACAGTAGTCTCGTTGACATCTAGACATATCTCAGTATCAAATTCTCCCAAAGTATCAAACCATTGTTGTCGATCGCAAATTTCTTGGAATGAGACCATCTTGTTATGAATATTTCGACTTAGTGCATCGGCTACGACATTTGCCTTTCCAGGGTGGTAACGAATGTCACAGTCATAATCACTAATGAACTCCACCCAACGAAGTTGTCTCATATAGAGATCTTTTTGATTGAAAACATGTTGAAGGCTTTTGTGATCGGTGTAGACTATACATTCCGTACCATAAAGGTAATGCCTCCAAATCTTTAAGGCAAAAACCACAACACCAAGTTCGAGATCATGTGTCGTGTAATTCACCTCATGGACCTTCAATTGTCTCGATGCATATGCTATGACCTTTCCTCGTTGCATGAGAACACAACCAAGGGCTTGTTTAGATGCATCACAATACACGATGAAGTCGTCGTTTCCATCGGGTAGGGTCAAGATAGGAGCATTGAACAACTTGTGCTTTAATGCTTCAAAGGCTTCCTCTTGCTCGGACCCCCACTCGAATGGTTTATTCTTTTGAGTCAAAGAAGTAAGTGGCTTCGCGATTCTTGAAAAGTTGGCAATGAATCGCCGGTAATAACCAGCAAGACCAAAGAAAGAATGAACTTTGGTTGGAGTTGTAGGAACGCACCAATTTTTCACAGCTTCCACCTTTGCAGGGTCAACGTGAATTCCTTGGCTATTCACCACGTGTCCTAGAAATTGAACTTCCTCGAGCCAAAATTCACACTTTGAGAACTTTGTGTACAGTTGTTCTTTCTTCAACAATACAAGAACTTGTCGCAAGTGAAGTTCATGATCGGTTTTGGACTTGGAATAGATAAGTATGTCGTCAATGAAGACAATCACAAACTTGTCTAGATAAGGCTTGCATACTCGATTCATGAGATCCATAAAAACAGCAGGAGCATTGGTTAAACCAAAAGGCATAACCATGAATTCATAGTGTCCATATCGAGTACGAAACGCAGTCTTTGGGATATCATCATCATGGACTCGTAATTGATGATAACCAGAACGTAAGTTAATCTTTGAGAAAATGGTAGCTCCTTGAAGTTGGTCAAAAAGATCATCAATACGAGGAAGAGGATAGCGGTTCTTGATGGTAAGTTTGTTAAGCTCACGATAGTCGATGCACATACGAAACGATCCATCTTTCTTCTTCACGAACATAACGGGTGCACCCCAAGGCGAAGAGCTAGGATGGATAAAACCCTTGTCGGATAGTTCTTGAAGTTGACTAGCTAGCTCTTGCATTTCTGATGGTGCAAGTCGATATGGTGACTTAGCCATGGGGTTTGCTCCCGGAATGAAATCGATTTTAACCTCGACTTCACGCACAGGAGGTAAACCACTAAGGTCATCGGGAAATACTTCAGGAAAATCTCGTACAATCGGGACATCCTTAAGGTCTTTCCCTTTGACTTCTGTGTTGACCACGTAGGCCAAGAAAGCCATATAATTCTTGCTTAGGCATTTTCGGGCTTGAGTGCACGACATGAGTTTGAGTCCTTTGGAGGATTTTTTACCGAATACCTTCAATGTATCCCCCGAAGGCAAAGGAATACGGATGCGTTTCTCGAAGCATATAATCTCGGCATGATGTTTGGCTAACCAATCCATGCTAATGATAACGTCAAAAATTCTAAGTTTCATAGGAATGAGGTCGATAAAGAAATCATGCGCGTCGAGGCTCAAAATGCAATCACAAATAACGACATCAACATCGATAGGTTCTCCATCGATGACTTTAACGGTGAGAGGTCTTTCTAGTTTCGTATGTGGATTAGCAAGAATGGACTCAAACTCTAACAAGACAAAACTTTTATCGGCTCCAGAATCAAATAGAACGTAGGCATAAGAATTATTATTAAGGAACATACCTGTTCAGTTTTAAAGATATTTAACGATACATGTAAAGCATAAAAAATACTTAGATCATAAAAGTTGAGGTTGGGTTTGACATACCGTTCAGCACATCGTTGTTTGCTTGTGATTGGTTTGCATTGATATTGAAAGCACGTCCTTGGGCTTCTGGAACGTTACCCGCAAGACGAGGGCATTGTGGGCGAAAGTGACCAGGTTCCCCACAATTCTAGCAAACATGATTAGCAACCATTACGACATTGTTTGGTGCATGGTGACAAGTAGCCACCAAGTGTCCATACTTACTGCACAAAGTACAGATGCGGCACGGAGCGTTCCCCGGATGATGGTACCTAAAGACATTGCACATAGGTAGAGGACCAGCATAGGCCCTAGCTACAAGTGCTTGTGCTATAGGTGCTTGTGCCACAGGTACAAGTTGTCTTTGAGGTGCCTAAGGTGCAGCCACAACAAAGTTACAAGCCGGTGTGAACTTGCGTTTCTTGTTGTTGTTATAAGACGGTTCAGTCTTAGTTTCCTTAGCAGCTTTAGGGACCGTCTTCTCAACTTTCTTAGCACCCTTGACAGACATGGTGCCCGCTCCTATATGATTCTCGGTAAGTTGAGCGGTGATAGTAATGGCTACCTCCAAAGTTGTGGGTCGACTACCCACCACAACATCTTGAATTTGGGGTGGTACCCCCTTGATGAATTTCTCGATGTTACGTGGAACAGTGTCGACCATATGAGGCAACAGAATGCTCAACTCGTGATGCCTAGTTGAGTAAGCCAAGTGATCACCACCATCTTGCTTGAGGTTCCAAAACTCCTCCTCCAGCTTTTGCAATTCACTTCTCGGGCAAAACTTTGTAATAGCAATATTCTTGAACTCGTCCCAAGTTAGTGCTAACACAACATTAGCATCACGGTTCCTTTCTCGCTATTCCACCATGTAAGTGCCCTTTGTTGGAGCATACTAGTGGCATAACGAACTTTGAGCGCCTCGGGACACACACAGTTGATGAACGTATTTTCCATGCTCTCGAACCATTCGAGAAGTCCAGTGGCTCCTTCTTTTCCACTATATCTAATGGGTTTGCATGAACTAAAGTGTTTGAACGTGTAGGTTTGGTTGTTCTGCCCTTGGTTCGCACTATTCTCTCCTTGACCATTTCCATTGAAGCTAGAGTTGGTCATCATGGTGCTATTCAGTTCAACAACCATGGTCGGTATGATAACAACCATTTGACGAGCAATCATGGCGGCTAACTTGCGGTCGGAACTTCCACGCTTTCCATAGTGACGAGACATGATGGATACAAATTAAGTTAGTCACAAGAATTTAGAGATAAAAGGACAGTAAATCTAATAAGGATTTTCAAGACTTGTAAAACACACATGGAATGATTCCATTTGGTAACGCATTACCATTTGGAAACGTTGACACGTCAAGGTAAGTTGACCCATTTGCCTTAGAAACTCGTGTATGTTGACCATAGTTTATCACTCATCCCAAAAATCCACAGGTAAGCATAACTAGCCCGTAGGATTTATGCAAAATGCTTACCTTAGCCCAAAGGCTTTTTCCAGGGAATCCAGAATACAGGTGTCTATGTGTCACACAATATTTCTTAGGTTTATGGAATCAAAACCTTCATGAGATTTTCATAGATTAGACATAAAGTCTAAAGATTTAAACCTTCGATATTAAGCGTACGATCCCACGTTTCGTCGGGAATAAGTTTAAGAAATTTCATTCATCAGGGAGAATAAACAATTAAGAATAAGTTTAGGGGAAACAAAGCAACCAAGCTAATAAATTACAATGCAACCTAACTAAAGGCATCAAATTGCACATTTAAAAGACATCCCTAAATAGATAGCGTCATGTAACATGCAACAATATATATTTATAAAAGTATAAAGATTTTTCTATGAGGTTCATCCATAAACTATAGTCTAGGTCATCATTTCTAATAACAAAAATCCCTATAGTTATGGGCTCTGATACCAATCTGTCACACCTCAACCTTAACGGCGGAATCGTCGAGATGTGAGGGTTAAGATTGTCACAGCCACATAATGCTACCATTAAAAACAAATATTATTATCATAAGTTTTAAAATGCAAATTACATCCATCAGTCTCAAACAAGAATAAAATATAACATAAGATAAATATTCCAAGACAATTTATTTATTTATCTAGGTCCAAATCCTAGATGTGAGCACACTTCAAGAGGTCAGCAAACTTGAGCATTTCCTGAATCATGTTAAAAATAAAAGTTCAACTATAAAAGTTGGTGATTTTTCATGGGTTAAGTATACATAAATATATCAAAAGATTTACAAGTAGCAATTCATGTCAATGGTTATGAATTATGCAAGTTTATAGAACACATATAGCTACAATGAAACCTTGACAAAGAATAAGTTAACAAGTTTATAACGATTAGCTAAGTGTACTTGGTTCCCATGATTAACAAGCATACGTCATCAGAAGCCGGTAATAACATCGGCTTTAGCACCAAATAGGCTTGTTAGGCCCATAGAACTATGACGTCGCAAGGCTAGCAATAGTTAATGATTATCAATATATAATGTATCTCATATAACACTCACAATAATACAAATAACCATGACAAAAATATTGATGAATTGCATGTGTGTTACAAGTATAAAAAGTTTACAATTGTAAGTTGATAAGTTTAACATGTTTCACTCACAAAAAGGTATGAAATATGAAAAGGGGCATGAAAACTCACATGACGAATAAGTGTATATAAGATGATTAGTAAGCATAATAGTCGATGTTCCAACGAAATCCTTCACAAGGTACCTAAACGTATATATATTTACAAGATTTAAGTTTAATAATAAGTTTAACAATTTAACGAGAACTAGGGTTTCAAGTGAAATTTAGGAATTTTTGTAAGTACGTTAAATAATGTAATAAAGAAATATACCATTTATGTCTTTTAATATAGAGAATATGAAATTAAACCATTTATAATAACTAGTAAAGTTTAAATATAAAATTTGTATAGTTATATGAAATAATCATGGTTTAAATGATAATAATTTTAAGGTAACGTTTAGAGCAATATTAATTTATTAATTATTATTTACAATCCATTTTATAAAAGAATAACATTTGTTAAAATGTTTTATTAAAAAAATATTTAATTATTTAAATTTAGAAAAATTACAGAAAATAATTTGGTGTCCTTAAAAATATTTAAAGTTTACAAAAATTATTTTTATAATTATTAAAAATTTTCTATAATTTATTTAAGGCTGAAAAGCTTTTTAAAAAAATGTTTGAGGGTGCCCGGGTTCGAACCCGGGACCTCAAAGTGGGGATGTGAGTGAGTAACCAGTGAACTAGGGTCGTGGCGGTGGTGTATCACGGTCCTTAATTCTTAAAAACATAAACACACAGAAATCCCCAAATCCAAATAAACCCTAGAACGATTTGATCCAAATTGAAGGTCAATTCGATTCTGAAAATGTTGATAATCATGGGGCTTTTGTTCCCCATGTAAAAACGAGTGATTAGGTGTGTTCAAATACCCGGTTTGCTTTGAGATGATGTTAAGAACAAACGAAGAACAAGCCGCGGCCGAGTTATGCACGATTGATGAGCAATTGATAATGATAATCAAATTAAACTTGTGGATAGCTTCGAATGATGTATTAGACTCAAAACCCCCTTATCAATTTTAGTTCAAATTGTTCGGAGGGTGGGTTTCGATAGCTTTGTAGGTCGCGGTATAGGAGTGAATGGAAGGTGATGTTAGTGTTTGTTTCTATTGATACATCATGTTCCTAGTTTATGTTCTTAATGTAAAAGTCTTTCATTTCTTACAAATATGTTTTGTGACTTATTAATGAAATATAATATGCTTATTGATGTTTATTTATCTTTGAGTATTTCATATTATTATTGTATTTGGTATAAGTCATATGTATGAACATTATATATAGGTTTGAGGTTTTTGTACATGATTCTAAGTCAAAAATGATTGCGAAATGTGTTCAACTTAGTCGGGTGATTATTCATGCTAATGGACCATACTTATGGGTCATACACATGAATTAATCATACTTATGGACCAGTCGCACGACTGAACCAGGAGACTGGATCAGTCGTATGACTGAGACATAAGATTGACTCAGTCGCACGACTGAACCTTCAGTCGTGCATATGAATCAATCGCATGAGTCAGTCGCACGACTAAACCATGCCAATGGTTCAGTTGTACGAATGAAAACTACAAACCTATAAATAGCACATAATTCGTGGAAAAATAGAGACTTCGAAGATTTACAAACCCTAGCCATCCAGAGCGTGCTAAACAGCCTATCCAAATTCATAGTTCGTTCCTGATAGATTTCTAATCAATTCTTAACGTTTGTTTCATCGTTAGATCGATCAGGTTGTCGTTCTCACCGATTGGATCGCCAATCAAATAGGATTCCGCACTATTTGATCTGGTCTCACGCAGAATCCGTTAGTACTCCGTACGAAAACGGTCCTAACAGTTTTAGGTGAAATTGGAAGCACTATATGTTTAAGATTAGTTAGATGTTTGTTTAGGTTCGTTTAATTAGATTATTTTTAGAGTTTAATGCTCGAACGGCCTCAGATTAAAGGCGTCGATCATTCTTTCGATTGAAATTTGTAACCGGTGTTTAAACACGCTTAATAGGTGCATTCAAGTTCGAAACAGGTTCTAGAATGATTTGGGAACGGTTTTGGATTAAGAATTGATCGATTACGAGTGTTTTTGGATTCGTCGGAGTTCGACCGGAGTATGGCCGACTCTTGGCCGGAAATACGGGGGTTAAATGTGGGCGGGGGTTGGGTTGTAACTATAAAATTACACATTGGCCCTTGTAGTTTAGTATGTTATTATTTTATGCACAAAACTTTCTTTTAAAGTTTATAAAATGAGAAACAAACTCCCTAACTTAATTACTTTAAGTTTTAAATATTTTTAAGTCTAATAATTTGTATAAATTATTATTATTATTATTATTATTATTAATATTATTATTACTATTATTTTAGTTATTATTATTATTGCTATTATTATTATAATTAATATTATTATTATTATTATTATTATTATTATTATTAGTAATATTATTATTATTTATTATTATGTTCAATTTAATAATTAAATTATTATCTTTCAAATTAAAGAATTAAAGACAAACTAAGAAATAAGCATAAGTAACCCATAAGTTTAATAATTGACAACATTGGTCCTTACAAGAATCTAACGACATTAACTTTTAACTTAACGAAAAATACGAGATGCTAGACATCCTTTCCTCCTCTTGCAGTTCTTCCGCAATCAACTTCCTCTTTCCTTTAAATCTTCGAAAGCTTGAGCATTTGGAGATTCAGGTGCAGAGGATTTAGGTTGGTGCGTGGTGATTTAAGCTTGTGATGAAGGTGTTTGAGTGAGAGGGGTTTTGAGAAAGTCTTCACAAATTTATCTCAATCGCTAGTTCAAGAATTGCCTCTGTGATAGTTAGATCATCAGACAAAGAAGATAACCCTTCCGCAGCTTGTATATCATTCGAAAGATTGGGATATTCCTTCCACACCCTTGACTTCAGCTTCAGAAGTTAGTGGGATTACACTGTCCCAACTGTTTCAATTGCTGGGCCATCACTCCCTATATCCCCTTCGAAATCAATCTTAGGTTCAATGTGGACCTTAGGTTGACCAACTCCTTCCTCAGTGGTAGGTGGTGCATTCAACCTCTAAAGCTCTTTAGCTCCAAAATATGCCACAACAACATCCGGACATGGTTGTTCAAGTGAGGAACCCATTAGGAACTTAGATAAGAACCTATTTAGATCTATGAGCATCCTTGGGTCCACTTGAAGAATGACAGGATGAGGCTCAGGAAAAACAGTTGCTTGTTGAGCAGGGTATCTTGCAGATAGTGTAGAAAGAGCCAAGCTTGCTTCGCATGTGCTTCACTCTGAACATTCTCCCCCTTTTTGGTAGCATCATCTTGAGATCTTGATGAGCTAGTAGACGAAGTCAGAGAGACTTGAATTGGTACATGCCTAACAGATCTCTCAATCTGTGTCTCAGCTAGTTGAGCCTTGAGATTTTCAATCTCAAGTTGCTGAGTGGCAGACCTATCCTTTAAAGTCTTAACCCTGGATTCAAGGTTTGAGACTTTAGAAAGTAGGTCTCTGATTGTGAGTTGCATTCTTCCCTCATCTTCTTTAGAAGAATCACAGGGGAGATGAGGTAACATACATAGTATGTTCATCCTCACCACCAGATATGGTTTCTTGGCACCCTAGTTTCCTTTCCCTAGTGATATCTCTTTCAGAGACATTAGGAGGTAAAGTTGTCGTAGATTCAGTTTCATAGATGTTACCACTATCCTGAGAGTCCAATGAGACACTCTTAGTAGTGGCAACTGAATCTACATGAGTCCCCACCACATCAGTGGGACTCACCTCAGTTTGGCTTTTTTGATGGAGGCTAGAGGTCAGAGGTTTCTCTAGGCTTAGTTGATCTTTAGATGGGTGTTGTAGATCAACATCATGGCCTTGGAGGAACATGATATCTTCATCAGTACCGGTAAGTAGATCAGTCCAGGATATGGAAATTATGCCTAATGACTCGGGACCTTGATCAATGTCTAAAGGCATTGAGCCTATGATTGGGCTGTCCCTTTTTGGTTGCTCAGGGGAGTATAGCGACTCACCCTGAGGGCCTGAAGCTTGAGTTTGGGGCTCATGGGATTGAGACTGAGGAGACTCAATTCCCATATCAAGGTCAACTGTGAAGGATGGTTGGACCTTAGACTGAATGGGAGCCTGTTGGTCCACTCTAGCCTTTTTGGATTGAACAGGGGGAACTTGTTCAAACAGAGTAGATTAAACAAGGGTTTGCTTGGAGCGTCTCTGATATGTGTATTTGATGCGGTGGGAAGGAGGAATTGGCATTGAAATGGTTATTGCTGGTGTGGGTTCATCACTTGTGGGGTTAACAAGGATGTCACTAAGAGCCATTGGCTCAGTCATACCAAGAAAAAGTGTAGTATGTCTTCTGGTGAAGTTGGTTGATACTCTCTTCAGGACCTTGAAGATGACCGACCTCATATGAGGGATAGGATGAGTAGCTGCACGGACAAGCTTATCCTGATCCAGCTCACAGTTGATTATATGCTGAATAAACCTGGGATACATGTAGAATGTCTCACTTTGAAGGTTTCCTCTGAGGTTGTTCAGCACAAACCTTGAATAGTTAAACCTGAGGCCCTTTACCATCCCATGAACCAGGCATCCTAAGTCATATGGAATTTGATCCCAACCCCGGACTTGTTTGATAGACAGTGAAGAACTATGTGAAGCAAGAACTTCCAATTGTAAGAGAAGTTGAACTTATATATAGTGGACCTGCTCACATCTCCACCATATCCCATTTGGGTATATGTGTCTTCCAAATCCTATTTGGAGAATTCAGTAGGAGAACCTTCATCATGAAGCTCTTAGCCACAAATCCTTGATCTGGTAACCCTAACTCCATTGAGGGTATCAAGCTGACCATTTGCCCAAATTCGGCCATATGGTTGGAGTAGACAGTGAGGTTAACGGTAACGACTATGCAGTAGGTTGACTGGGTTAGAAACTGAATGATTTGTGAGAAGACGGCATCCCTTGAAGAGTAAAGGATTATGACTTGGTTGTGTTGAGAGTTTAGTGCCATTAATGAGAAAATTACAGAAAAAATAAGGTTAATTTAGGAGTAGAAGTGAAGAAAAAGGAAACTTAGGGCTTTGAAATTGGTAAAAAGATTTAAAGAACATGTCGGAAGTATTTAAATGGGTGTAATGACGGGTGGATAAGGTGAACGGACAGTTTGGGGTAAGATATGACAGGGGCGGTAAGGATAAATCCATTTAAAATATTCTAACATTATTGATAAAATCTTTACCTTTTTACAGAGTGGGGCCCAAAAGATTTCCATTACACAGGAAAGCTTTTTTCCGATAGTAATGGGTTTTCCGAGAGTAATATTCTTCCGAATCCAAACTTACTTGCGAAGGTAAATCTCATAAGAGAAATTTACTCCCGAGAGTAAGAAGGTCTTCCGAGTGAAGAAGTTTTCAAGCTTCGGAAGTAAAAATTGATATGAAGTCAAATATTCTTCGAGGTTACAACTTTTCGGAAGATAAAACTAACTTGGAGAAATCTTCTTTCGGAATACAAATATATCATCTTCCGAGGGATAATTTCTCTTCGGAAGAACCCATACTTAGTAAATTTTTTAAGAAATACCTTGTGTGGCTTAAATTGAATTGACAAAGACAAGACACATTTTTAAAAGGTTTTTAAAGGAGATAAACTAATCAATATTTATCATCCCAATAGCTATAATTAGATACTTAAATCTTTGTTCATCAAATGCTTTGCTGAACAAATCAACATATTGTTCATTTTGATAAGCTTTGACTAGTTTGATCAGGTTTTTCTCATGAATATCTCTAATGAAATGATACCTGATGTCAATGTGCTTTGTCTTGGAGTGCTTGGTAGGATTTTCTGTAATGGAAATGGCATTCTTGTTGTCAATGTGAATAGGAGTCTCCATGAAATTAAAATCATAGTCTAACATCTGATTTTAAATCCACAGCAGCTGAGCACAACAACTAGCAGCAGCGATGTATCCAGCTTCAGTAGTTGATGTTGAGACACAAGATTGTTTCTTGCATTGCTAGGAGATGATCCTTCCACCAAGGGATTGATATCCTCCTAATGTTGATTTCTTGTTGATATTTCAGCCACGATAGTCACTATAAGTGTAGCCATAGAGATTGAAGTTTTGATTCCTTGTATACTAGAGACCCAGTTTAGGTGCTCTTTTAAGGTATCTGAGTATTCTCTTGGCAGCAACTAGGTGAGACACCTTTGGAGCAGCCTGATATTTAGCACAGATACAAGTTGCAAACATGTTATTAGGTCTACTTGCTGTGAGATACATCAGAGATCCAATGATTGCCCTATACTGATGTTGATCAGTATCCTCCCCCTTAGAGTCAGGACAAAGATTGTGATTTCTGGGTATAGGAGTCTTTACTGGCTTACAATCCTTCATATCAAATCTTTCTAAAATGTCATTGAAATATTTAGATTGATTGATAAAGAACCATTGTTTCATCTGCTTCACTTTAATTCCAAGGAAAAAGTTCATTTTTTCCATGGAACTCATCTCAAACTTCTTCTTCATAATGCTCTCAAAGTCTTTACATATTTGATCATTTGAGGGACCAAATATGATGTCATCAACATAGATTTGTACAAGCAAAATGTTTTTCCCGGACTTTCTTATGAATAAAGTCTTATCAATGGTACCTCTCGTGTAACCATTCTTCAGGAGAAACTGAGACAAGGTCTCATACCACAGCCTAGGTGTTTGGTGTAGCCCATAAAGAGCTTTATCCATTTTGCATATATAGTTGGGGTGTTGTGGGTCTTCAAATCCTGGAGGCATAGACTTCTCTGTCTATATCCCCATATAGAAATGCACACTTGAAATCAAGCTGGTAGACAGTAAAATTCTTGGATGCAGCATAAGCAAGAAAGATTCTCACTGCCTCAAGTCTTACAACTGGTGCAAAGACATCAGTGTAATCAATTCTCTCCTCTTGAGTGTATCCTTGAACTTTCAGTCTTGCTTTTTTCTTGACGATCAAGCCTTTATCATCTCTCTTGTTTCTAAATACCCACTTTGTGCCAATGGGTACTTGACCAGATGGTAGTGGACATAGGTTCCAAACCTTTTGTCTCTTGAATTGAAGCAGCTCCTCTTGCATTGACTCAATTCACTACTATATTTTAATGCTTCATCTACTTTCTTTGGTTCCATCTGAGAAAGAAAGCATAAATACAAGCAGACATTCCCATTATAAGTTTGTCCCCTTGTTTTCACACCTTTAGAAACATCTCCAATGATGTTCTCAACTGGGTGAGTGATGTGAATCCTAAGCCTAGGGATCACATCCAGTTTCATGGATAGATCTAGATTGGAGAAGTTCTGCTCAGGATTTGAACACTTGGTCCAGGTGATGTCTCACACTCATTCAATGAGGACTGATTGAATGAAGGAGAGACAACATCAGTAGCATTTGGCTGTGAAGCAGTATTAACAATTACCTGTTCCTCCAGATTGCAGCTTCCATTAGCTTGGTGTTGTGCAGTGTTTAAGTTATCACTTTGTTGACAACCGGTTGAAGCTCCAGTGGTTCCTGAGATAGTCATGCTTTCAGGTCTTCCATTTGTGGGAGCTTGATTTTCAGCAACTCTTGGAGAACTTGGAAGAGGTTTAGGTAACTCAAATAATTGATCATCATCAGAATTACTTTGAGTACCTGTTCCAGCTGAAACATTCTCATGAGAAGGTTTAGAATAGTTTAGAAGAAGTTCTAAATTAAAAATATGATTATGTCCATTCCCCCTAACATAAGGAGTGTGCTCATTTACAATAATGTTGGAAGATTCCTCAAATTGTTGATTCTTAATGTTGTAAACTCTATAGGCAATAGAGTTAATTGAGTATCCAATAAAGATAGCATCATCCGACTTTTCAGCAAATTTTGCCAAATTTTCCTTTGTGTTAAGTATGGTACACCTGCTGCCAAAGGACCTAAGAAAACCAATAAACGGTGATCTTTTGTTCCATAGCTCATAAGGGGTTTTTCCATGTGGGTTAACTACAAGAACTCTGTTCTAGGAGCACTATATTGTTTGATAGTCCCTTTTGAGTAACAGAAGGAGTCAAGAACTTTATTCTTAAACTCAGTCCCTTGTTCACTCCTAATAATTTTAACCACATGATCAATTTGATTTTTTGTTTTAAGAATAAAAGATTTTAAAGTTTCAATAGTTTCATGTTTAGTTCTTAAAAGAAAACCCATGTAAATCTAGTAAAATCATCAGTAATCACAAGGCAATATGATTTCCTTCCAATGCTCATTATACTTGTGGGACCAAATAAATCCATGTGCAATAAGTGTAATGGAATGGTGATGGAGTTAACATCTTTGGATTTATGAGATACTCTATGTTGCTTACCTTTCAGACATGCAACACAGTTATCTTTACAGAATAACTCCTTTTTAGGCACACCATGTACAAGTTATTTTTGGCCAGTTTATTCATGGTTTCAAAATTAACATGACACATTCGTTTATGCCACAGAGTTGACTCATCACCGTTGGCTTTGGAAAGAAAACATGATACTCCACCCATTGGGGAAGCATTGTTCATATCCAGCTTGTACATATCCCCTTTCCTGGGAGATCTAAGAAGCACCAATTCCTAAGGAATTGTCATCCCGGGTTTGAGGATAATGCACTCATGTTCTGTTAAAAGCATTTGGTGCTTTTGATCATATAATTGAGAAACACTTAAAAGATTGTGTTCAAACTGTTTGACAAAGTTTACATTGTCGATTTTTAACTTACCATTGGATACACTACCTCTACCAGAAATGTATCCTCCAGCTTCACCTCCGAATTGAACAGGACCTCCATCAAAATGTTAAAATTGTTAAAAAAGAGATCTGTTCCCTGTCATGTGCCTAGAGCATCCACTATCTACAATCCATACATTTTCATTTCTGTCATATGGATGTCCCTACACATAAGGTCAAAAAGTTAGTTACTATTGGAAACCCAAGCCTTGTTGGTCTTGGGCTCTTCCAATGTAGATGACATAACTGAACCAAAGTGTATGCGTGGGGGTTTAATTGATGTTTGTGAAGAAGAGGTTTGGGCTAGAATATCTTGTCTGATCTTCCATTCCATCCCTTGGTTGATCAGTGTAGATGAGCTTGAAGAAGCTTGAAAGTATTGCATACTTCCGAGCCTTCTTTCTTCTGGAAGAAGCTTTCACCACCTTTTCTTCCGAAGCAGTCTTCTTCTCAGAAGGTTTCAAAGGAATCATTTTGTTCTTTTGATTTTTCTTTCGGTTGTCTTCCGAAGCCATTCTCCTTTCGAAAGAATGAGTTTATTTCGAAAGGAACTTTGCTTCAGAAACAAGCTTTCCTTTCCTTAACACTTGTACCATGTGGTAAGATCCAAGTGTGAAACCTTCATTGACTCCTTTTTTAACATTATTTGCATAATGTGTGCTAGCAGGATTGTAGTAACAATCTTTAGCAAAGTGGTTATGCAGATCACACATTATGCATTCAATGTTAACTTTCATGGGGTGTAACAACTGTTATTTCTTGCACTTCTTATCATCATCAACAGTCTTCCCCTTTAACTTCTAATCCTTCAACAGGATAGGAGTGCTGGCACTACACTTTTTTCCTAAATTAGAGTTTCCAACCACCTGGAATCCGGCTGAAATGAACACACCTTTTTGCTTGGGGTCTATCTTCAGCTTGGACTCAACCACTTTCTTAACAGTTTTTCTGGCTACCTTAGCTTTGTTTCTTTTGGCTTTAGTGGTTAGGTGTTGATCATCACTGGTGGGAACGGGTTGTTTTACCCCATCCTTCCCAGTGATGGTCTCCATAGTTACATCATTCTCCTTCTCATGAGGTGGTGGGTCAACAGTTGGAACCTCTTGCTTTTTAGAGCCACATCTTGGTTGTCTTATGGACTCATAAGAATGTGGTGGAGCATTTTTATTTGTTCCAAACCCACCTTTGTTTGATAACAGATCTTTGAGTGGGAGGATGATGCAATGATGGTTTGGAAGTTTTGCTCTTCAATAGCATACTTTCTGGCTTTAGCCTTAGCTATTACTAGCTGGCTTGAGCCTTTCAACTTTGAAATTAAATCTTTGATTTGAGCCCTATAATTTGAGTGTTCATGTTTTAAAGAGGACATAATTTTCTCTAACTCTTCAGTTTTCATATTATAGTCAGATTCTGCCCTTTTAAAGTCAGATTTAAGGATGTTCAAAGACTCAATATCAGATTTGATTTCCATATTATAGTCTTGATACCGTTTGACTTTAGCAATACAAGCTGTAGTACAGAGGTGTTCAAATACCTTGCTGTCATCAGTTCTAGCCATAAGTGCTTGAGCTGGAGTCACATCCTACACCATGAAACTCCAGTCAACCTCTTGAGCAACAGTAGCCGTGTGTTATTTAGTTGACTTTCCAGTAGCCTTAGGTGTGGTAGGATGTGTGGAGGCTTGATTGGCTCCCGGATTGGATTTGGGAGCTTTGCATTCCCTGGCAAAGTGGGCTAGATGGTAGCAGTTGTAACACTTGGCCTTGGTTTTGTCTAAACCAAATTTGCTCTTGGTTGGGTTTTGGGGAAATTGCCTTCCAGTTCTCTTAAAGAACTTGTTTGCTCTGTAAGTCATCAGAGCCATTTGTTGGAAAATGTCCATGTATTTAACATCATTTGGCCTAAAACATTCTAGATCATCAAAGCAAAACAAAAAATCACCAGAATATCAACTTCCTGAGACAAAGGCATAGTTATCCTGGAAGGGACTTGACTGAGCCTGTTGAGACCTTGGTGTCTCGGGAAATGTAATATATGGCCTAGAAGAACATGATGGCTGTTGGGAGTAAGTCAGGTACTGTTGAGGCTGGGGTCTTGAGCCTCCAGCAACCATCAAAGCATTGCTAGCAGGAAGGCTGGAGGTTCTGCTCATCTGGGGGGGCTCTTTGAGTCTCCATCTGTACACGGTATCCATCAAGGATGCCATATACTACATCATGGTAAGTGTGTTCATGTTCTCTGTCCTCTTGATAAAGATATAGTAGAAAGTCCACTCATTTGGAAGTGCACTCATGAATTTTCTTGAGAGATCTCTTTTCTCAAGAGTCACTCCTACAGACTGAAGTGATGAGATAAGATCCATGTACCTGAAGTATTGCTGGCTGAGGGTCTCTCCAACAATATAGGTGAAGTTTTATTGTTGCTTTAGGGAATCTTTCTTTGACTTGTTTGAACCAGAGTACATTAATGACAAAGCATCAAAGAGTTCTTTGGCTGACTGTCAATGCTCAAAGCCTACCATGATGGATTTTGGTATGGCTGTAAGCAGTACAGTCATGGCTTTGCTATCAATGTACATTTTCTTGAAGTCTTCATCTGAGTAGTCTTCAACAGCTTTTTCTATCATGGCACCATTTCCAGCCGGTGCTGCCACCTTGGGCTTGTAAGGACCATGGGTGATAGATCTCCACATTTTGCTATCTTGATACCTAATGAATCTTTCAATACGCTTGAACCAAGATCTGAAGTTGTAAGGAGTGATGATAGGGGCTTTAATCATCGTTCCCATTTCAGATTCAGATGACTTCTAGTTGAGGGCCATTTTGAATTAGGTAAGTGTATGAGTGATGAAACAGGTTGATTTGGATGGTAAAATCTCACAATCAAGAGCCTAAGATGCTCTGATACCAATTGCAGGATCGAATAAGGTCACTTCAACACAATTGTTATCTCTCAAACTCACAAGATCACACTTGGATTGATGAAGCAGAGTACCTTAAGAGTTGATTATAATATACTAAGTAAACAAAGCACAAGAGATAGTTTTCAAGATACTTGTATATATTACTTCTCAACTCAAAGTTTTAAAGACTCTTACAAGCATGCTACCTGAGTTTACAATGAGAACTATATATACTACTATCTACAGCCGGTTATACAAAAAATTACCAGTTGGAAATTACTACTAAACAGATACTAAATTGCTAGTAGTAAGGTATCTAAGATAAAATACTATCCTAGATTAGGTAGTCATGACATGTCCATGACTTACCTTTTGTCACCAACTAAAGTTGGTAACTATACTAACTGATAAGGAATGAACAGTGGAATAAAGTATGGTCAACTACATGGGCATGGGAAAGCACCATGCAGTATCTCAGAGGTTGCAGCGGCTTGTCAAAAGGGCCATACTTATATCCACTGGTTCATAGTAGGTTCTTCCAAAGGTTAATTGGATTCGAAACAACAAGTTCTTCCTAAGCCACTTATCTTTCGGAAGAGTCTACTTCTTCTGAGGTTTGTGCTGATCTTTAGGAATTTATACTTCGGATGTCATATGTCTTGAATTCTTCTAAGTGTTGAACTTCGGAAGAAGGATGACTTTGTCTTCAGAAGACATGATTCCTCTTCGGAAGTCCTTTTAACTTTATCTTTTGGAAGTGCAGCTTTTGCCTTCGGAAGTCATTCACAGTTGCACCAAAATTTCTTAAGTGTTTGTTTTGGTTGCACCATCCTTACATCATCCAACAGTTTACATGGCACATTCTTTATGCCAGAGAAAAGACTCATCACTATTTTCTTTGGAAAGAAAGCAAGAAACTTCTCCTAAAGGAGATGTTTCCTACAAATCCATCTTGTACATGTTCCTTTTCCTGGAGGCTCTGAGCAGGATATGTTTTTGTGGAATGACCACCTCGGGCTTGAGAACAATACACTAATGCTCAGTGAAGAGTATGTTGTGTCTCTGATCACAAAATTGGGATACACTTAAAAGATTGTACCCAAGCTCGTTAAAAAAGTTTACCTTTTCAATGTTGAGCTTACCATTTATGACCCTGCCCCTTCTAGTAATGTAACCTCCAGCATCTCCTACAAAAAGCAACTGGCCCTCCATCAATTTTCTCAAAATTTTGAAGCAAAGAGCCATTGTTTGTCATGTGCCTGGAACAACCACTATCAATTATTCATACATTTCTCTTGGTCTTTAGATGTTCCTGCACAAAAAGAGAAAATTAGTTACATTTAGAAACCCAAGCCTTGTTGGTCTTGGGCTTTTCAAAATGAGCTGAAGACAATGCAACAGTAATGGATCTTATGTTCAAGCTTTGAGGATCATTAGCTGTTGTTGATGAATAACTTTTACACACTTGGTCTTCCTTTATCTTCCACACCATCTTTGGATGATTGGACTTGACCTTTAACAATGTGGAGGTTTTGACAACTTCAGAAGTTTTGGAGACTGGACCTTCGGAAGATCTTGCTTTCACTGCAGCAGGATCCAGTACTTCGAAAGCATTCCTTTCTTCCGAGACCAACCTTTTTCCAAAGGCAAGTTTTCACTTGTCTTCTTCTTCACTTTGCAACTTCCGAAAGGAAAAGACTTTCCTTCCGAAGCTAACTTCTCCTTCTTCTTCTCGGAAGTTTTCTTCTTGATCATGTGGACAATACTTTTGAGATTGTAGAGACAATTTTTATGTGAATCCAAGGATCGAGACAAGAAATTATCAGTTTAGATTGGACAAATAGCGAACGCGGAATTATCACAACTTGTTATTTAATTAATTGTTTATGAAATGGTAGTTGTAATGTAAATCGATGAGAACATATAAGAGAAATGGAAAACAAGTTAAAGTAATACAATAAACGAATTTGCTTCAAATGATTTCCATTAATACTAAATTGGTTATAATTGGTATTTGGATTTTGATGAAATGGTAATTGCTAGATATGTTCTTGTTGTTCTTGCTATTTTGATTGATATTCAGGTGTCATCAGAATTGTTGTATTGTTTTCGTGTATTAAAAGAGTGCCCCCATGCCTTGTATTTATAGGCAGAGGGATTCACTTTTTACATGGGTAAAGGTAACTTTCTTATTTTGGTAAGAAAGTTACATAAGTAAAATTCTTGACGTGACGTGATTGACACATTTCTGACTAAAATGCAATCTTCCGGAGATGTTGACTTGATGACATGACTTCAAAAAGTTTGACTTGATTGACTTCATGAGTCTTCCTTGATTGATGTTCATGCAAGTACTTTGTTCTTTCGTAGGAGTTAGCCTTCTATTGGAGTTGGTTCTTTGATCTTCATATTGAACTTCATATGTAGGAGCAAGCTTTCTTCTTCTGCAGGAGCATCAGTAACTTCGATCTCACGGGCAGACCTTTTTCTTCCGAAAATGTTATAATGCTTCCACAGGAGATCTACGAATGCATATTCCTTGACTTTTTCTTTGTTATGTTCCGCAGAACATCTACGGAAGTACAAATTTGTTCATTCGTAGATAGTTCTTGTACTTAACTCAATTTTCTAAATTGACTAGGTATGGTGTTTTTCCTACAATCACACATATAATCAATACAAACAGTTATTTGGGTTAACATATATATCTTGCATACAAAAAGATAAGAATTTATATGAGTTCATTACAAGATGTGAAAAACTTCTAAACCTATACAATCAATCTAGACCTTACAATACTCCCCCTTAGGTTTAGAATCTTGTAATCAGTTCTTCAATGTCTTCAGCTCCTGAAATCTTTCCAAAATCTTTGTATTAAAGTATGCAACTACATCCTACCCATATTCTTCAAAGTCTCAAAATTAAGAACAAGGATGTCTTCTTCAGCAGTCAATGTTGCAACTACTTTGTTGTTTGAGACTACTTCCAATTCATCTTGCTTAGAAATTCAAAGTTTGTTGATAAAAGAGATATTTGATCCCATGAGTTGACCAGCATCAAATTTTCTTCTTTTGTAAGCTTTGGCATGAAGCTTGTCTATCACTTGTATAATGTGCACATATAAACATATGTCACCTTGAGCATTTTTATCATTCAACTTTGGGAAGTACTTATCATGTAAATATGAGGTGTAACTTGGATGAAGAAGCTTTATTTCCATTGGATAAAACAGTCTGATACTTGGAGCTTTCTTGTCTGGATCATTTCTTTGCAACACTTTAGATCTAGGAATTATAGGTCTAGATCATTTTGTATAGGCTTAGAACTTTAATCAATACTTGTAATGAATATTTGTAATTCATTATTTTGATGTATGCATTATGTATATAGGTTAACTCATATGTGTGTTGATTTATGTGTATGATTGCAGGTTCAAACATTATCCTTGGTCAATTTCTGAAATTAACTAAGTGTAAGAAACATCTACAGATAAACATTTTTGTTCTTCCGTAGATATCTTTCTTACAAGGCATTCATCCAAATATCTTCTACAGATGAACATCTGCGCAAATAAGAGTACAAGACCAAAGATTCACTGATGAACAACATTACATAAGTGAGAATCTCAAGTGAAGACTTCTATGGAAGCGCAAACTCCTGCTGAAGACAAAATAGCTGCGGAAGACCAAACACTTATACGTAAATGATACAAGTAATTCAAGTCAACAAGTCAATCACGAATTCCAAGAGATTCGCTGTTTCCTTAATAGAAACACGCATGTCTATAAATATTATCCTAGGTTTCACATCAATGGGACGTGCGACTAGATGACAAACACCAAACATCACATCGATTCACACAATCAATCAAAAACAAAACTCTAGCAGCCGTCACATCAATACATCACAAACATCAACACGTTCGAAGCAATCGTTGTTTATAGCTTTCATTATTTGTTCATCTGTAATCATTAATAAGTTTTAATGAAATACTTTTGAATCAAATCTTGTTCTTTTATTTATTGTGTTGATATCATTATGTTCTTTAGCATTAATATTCATTGTCATTATTTTTTTAATAATTAATCAATTAAGCAACGATTAATGATCATTCCACAATCATTAACTCGATTCCAATCTAACATTGATAATTTCTGATTGCAATCCTTGGATTCACAGGTAGTATCAAAGCCAAGTGCTCATTGATTTCGATCGATTGATCAATCGGTGTTAGAATTGTTTAATTGTTTGCTTATTTCATTAAATTTATCTGTTCTTCTGATTAGATCTATTGTTTTTGAGCAAAATAGTTTCGGTGTGAATCAATTTTAAAACAATAAAACAGTGATTTGTCTTTCAGCGAGTACTATTTCATTGCTCGGTTAACATAGATCTATATTCACATTAACTGAATCATAGATCTGTGTTATTGATTGATATTCATCAATTGTTCAAATTAACTGAACAAATACATTAACAAAATCCTTGATTTGATACTTAATTATCATTAAAAGGATTGACTGATTTGTGACCTCAATCACTTAATTACTCATTAATTAAGTTTTGTCATTAATTAGTTCATTACTCAAAAGAAACTCTGTTTTAGTTGAATTCTAATATTTTAACTAAAAATGAGTAAAGCTAGTTTTATTCAATAAAGAGGATTAATTGCTTTAGCTGGAGCTGCAGTCGGAGTTGGAAAATGCCACAGAAAGAGAAGGAATGGAATCGGATCTCAGTTAATGCCCTCAGTCTTTGTCGGTGGATCATCATACCAACCTCCAAAGTTGGAAACAAAATTGGATTTTAAATCCTTGAAAATCAAGTTCAGGAATCATGTGAATTACACTGATTCTGACTTATGGGTATCAATAACTGAAGGTCCTTACATTCCATCCACTATTGGGCCGGATTACAATGACAATAATCAACCCATAAGTACAAAATATCTATTACCTGATGATGTTAAAAAGGTTAAAGTTGATATTAGAGCATACAGTCTGCTTAGTATGGCTTTACTTGAAGAAATATTAATCCGGTGTGAGAATTATAAAACAACAAATTCCTTGTGGGAGATACTTCATACACTCTGTGAAGGGAGTGATGAAATCAGAAGCATTAGGAAGGACACACTTCACTCATAATATGAAACATTTCATCATATTAAGGGTGAATCAATTCCTCAACAACTCCATAGGTTTATGCAATTGGTAACCAAGATGAACATCATTAGGTTGAAGTATACAAATGAGGAATTAAACAAAAAGATGCTCCATACTTTGCCTGAAAGTTGGGGACACACTGTTTCCATGTTCAAGAACACCATTGATCTCAAAGCAACTTGTTTAGATACATTGGTAGCTAAAGTTGAAGCTCTTAAAATGGATGAAAAGTCAAGAAACAAGAGTGTGAGAACATAAGTCACACCTTATCATTTTAAAGAAACTAAAAGTGTTGGAAGTGCTTTTATTTCTAACAATGATAGTGACAACTCTTGTACTTTGAGTGAAGATGAAGAAGAAGTTAGTTTTTATGCTTCAAAGCCTTCAAAGAAATCTTCTCAAAGTAAATCAGGAAAAAAAAGAGAAGACCTGATGAGAGAAAAGATTCATCTACATCATCAGCAAAGCCTTCATCTAACAACAACCAAATAGAGCCATCACAGTGATTCTGGACTCTGAAGAACAAAAAGCAGCATTTGCAGCTTTCAGTTCTAGTTTTCAAGCTTACCTGGGAAGCACTTTAACACCTGCCAACATCTGTCAACATGTGGAAGAACTCAAGGAGTCAATGAAGCAACAAACTGATGAAAAAGAGAAGTTGCAGTTGGAAGTAGAGAAAGCAAACAATTCTTTGATCAATCAATCTGTATTACTGAAAAGAAAGGATTCAGAGATTGATGAGCTGAAAAAAAAGATCAGTGATCTTGAATCAAATGCAGTTCCATAAAAAACAACAAAAGAATCTGCTGAAAATTCAAAGGAAATCATATAATATTCAAGAAAATGGAAGTACTTGGGATCCTTTAAGATAAAAGTGATTGATGTTTATGATCCACCCAAAAGAACAAAATCTACTTCTCCAGAGCACACTCCCTCAGTGGATGTTTCTACTTTAAAGCCAATATCTCATGCTAAAACTAAGAGTGATGCTGAATGGAATAAGCTTACGAAGGATGAATCTCCCAAAACAGACAAAAAATCAAAAGTTAATGAACTGCTGACTACCAAAGACATACTGGAAGAAAGGCTAGAATCCTCAATTGTCACACCCCCGCTAAAAGCGGAAACACGGGGATGTAACGAGATCGGGATCGTCATAACACATGGTATGCGATAGAGATGCAATATAATAAATGATGACAAGCGTGTCATGACGACACCCGACAACAAGGGGACTTGTGTCGTGTTTAGTCAATATTCACGACAACATAGCCATAAGCATAAGCATGATAAACGATTCATATAATCATATAAAGATGAAATTGTAATGTAAATTCCCACAACCCGGGAACGAGTATCAAAAGATTGTAATTGTTCATCAGACTACAACATTGTTCAAAATAATTGTTTGTCAAATATGTTTAGTCCCAAAAATGCATCCTAGGGTCTCCACTAAGGCAGGACACCTAGATTCCTCAATTTGCATGATCACCTGAAAAGATATGCTCAAAATGGTCAACAAAATTGTTGGTGAGCTCACAGGTTTTAATAATAAATGAGTAAGTGATGTTGTATAGTAAATGATGTGGAATACCGTGAATACAGTTATATAAACAAGTAAAATCACATGACAATGAGCTTTGCAACCAAACCTAGCGACGTACACAAAGATATTGTCGGAATATATTCACCCAAGGGCCCGTTCCTGGCCACGGATGGTACCAACTAGTATACCAACGAAAAAGGGTGGGGGTGTCAACCCAGTAGTACTACCAATACCTATACGTCGGTTCCCACACTGGAATTAAACAGTTGCAAAGATAGAACCACACAACAGACCTAAGCATGTATCAGATAAGTACTTGTAAAACAGTATCACGTTGATTCCATGTATGTAAATTGTAAGTAAGTTGTACAACATTGAAAACGGGTGAGCATACTTTTCCCCCAAGTTGTAAATGATTGAAATATTGTAAGCGTAAAAAGGGGCCACGAAACTCACTTGTTAAGTGGTAAGTATGTAAGATCAATGTATCCAAATGTTGTATGCAAATGAACGGTGAAACACCTATTGACAGTTACTGTTAAGCATTAATGATATGAAATAAGCGTATAATATTGTTCGGTCGGTTCGGGTTGTATCGGCTGGGTCGCGTGTATCACACACAAACAGACACATGTACTAGATCCTATGTAGATTCAAGTACTAGACATTGTCGCCATTGCTGATGATATTTGAGTAAAAGTTTCATTGTTATTGAAGAAGTATTAGGTAAATATCAGTATTTATAAGTCAGTTGATAATTGTAAAATGTTAGATTGATTTGATTTTGAATAGTATTTGTGGCCTTTATAGCATTGACTTTAATCTTTGTGTCCGAACAATGGCAACTGTGTTAATGTTACCTCAACATCACACGACATACACACACCACGCACAAGAAGGGAAATCACACACAACAACTTCAGTCGCACGACAGGACCAGACGCACGACTCAACAGTCCATTCGCACGAATCAACCTTCAATCATGCGAATCAGCTTCATTCGTACGATTGAGCCTTCATTCGTATGACTGGCATTCAGTCGTACCACATAACACCCAATCGCACGACTCAACCTCCATACGCACGAATCGACCTTCAATCGTGCGAATCAGCTTCATTCGTACGATTGAACCTTCATTCGTGCGATTGGACTCCAGTCGTGCGATACACGCACAATCGCATACATTCAGTCGGTCACCTGACTCAATCGCACACATTCATTCACTCGCATGACTCAATCGCACACATTCATTCGCACGCATGACTCATTCGCACACATACACACAGTCGCACGACACACCCAGTCGCACTACTCAGTCGCGCGATTGACTCAGACGCATGGCTCAGTCGCACGACTCATCCAGTCGCACGACTCAATCGCATGACAGACCCAGTCGCCTGGACAGCAGAATCGTGACTGTTGACAGGCTGAGCAGCCTTCGGCTGCTCCAAACACGAGTTTTACACAACAAGGACTTCCAGAAACACTCTACACATATACACAAACAAGAAGCACACGCAGAAAGACCTCACACAAACCCACACGACCTCATGTGTTCGGGTTGAACCCGAACACCCGAAACCCTAGTTTGGACAGCCATGAATAAGCAAGAAAAGGGACAACCAAGGTCGTCTTCCTGCTAGAATGGAGTAGACTAGGCTGTAGATGAAGTCTAGGCGACGAAAACAAGACCAAGCGGGTCGGATTTGGTGCTAGAATGAAGATGAGAGGAGAAGAAGAAGAAGATGGAGATGAAGATGAGGTGATGGGTTTTTAGGGCTGGAAATGGGTTTATATACCCAGCCCAAGTTTGCAAAATGTCAAGTTTAGTCCCTGCACTTAACCCCCGAGTTTCCCAAATTTGATTCGGTTGAAAAACGACTTTGTTAGGTTATTCATATTAATTATAAAAATGTATTTAATGATATTTATAACTTAAAAATGGTTTTATTAGTGACGTTAATTATATATAAAAATGATATGTTTGGCGGTTACGATGATGAAAGTTTTAAAAGTTTTTAAGGATAGCATATGATTACAAAGAGAGAACAAGCACAACGATGATAAAGCAAGCATAATATCCACATAAAGAGTTAATAAAGATGAGGAATGATTGATTAAAGAATAGTTAACGGAAAGCCTCGTTAATTGACGGACCATAAGGTGACGAATGTCACAGTATCCCCCAGTTGAGAGAATTTCGTCCCAAAATTCAGCTGGAGTTAGGTCCAAGAGTGTCATCCTCGAATAGATATGGATATTTGAGTTTCATCTGATCTTCTCGTTCCCATGTAAACTCTGGCCCTTGTTTTGAATTCCACCTTACGCGAACAATAGGTATTCTACTGCGCTTCAGTTGCTTGACCTTTCGATCCATGGTCTCATTGGGTTCCTCAACAAAATGAAGCTTCTCGTCAATCTTGATTTCCTCAATTGGCACGTGAAGGAATTTGTCGACCAAACACTTCTTGAGGTTCGACACGTGAAAAGTATCATGCACAACGTTAAGTTCTTGTGGCAACCTTAATCGGTAAGCCACTGGACCGATTCTTTCTGTAATCTCGAATGGTCCAATGTATCTTGGGGCTAACTTCCCTTTCTTTCCAAATCGAACGACTCCTTTCCAAGGGGAGACTTTGAGTAAGACTCGATCCCCAATGTTGAATTCTAGAGGCTTCCAACGGTTGTCGGCATAGCTCTTTTGGCGATCTCTAGCAGCTTTTAGTCGGTCTTTGATTTGAATGATCTTGTCAGTTGTTTCTTGAATGATCTCTGGGCCTGTTAGCTGACTTTCACCAATCTCGGCCCAACAAACGGGAGATCTGCATTTCCTTTCATATAACGCTTCGAATGGAGCACATCCAATGCTTGTATGGTAGCTGTTGTTGTAAGAGAACTCAATCAGCGGTAGATGAGCATCCCAACTACCACCAAAGTCGATTACACACGCCCTCAACATGTCTTCTAGCGTCTGTATAGTTCGTTCACTTTGGCCATCTGTCTGAGGGTGATAGGCGGTACTCATATCTAATCGAGTGCCCATCGCCTTTCTGTAATGTCTGCCAAAATCGTGAAGTAAATCGGCTGTCACGGTCGGATATGATTGACACCGGCACCCCGTGCCGTGTCACGACCTCTTTGATGTACAATCTCGCCAACTTATCCATTTTGTAGTCTTCTCGGATAGGCAAGAAATGTGCTGATTTCGTCATTCGATCTACTACGACCCATATCGAGTCATGCCCGCTGCTTGTTCTAGGGAGTTTGGTAATGAAATCCATAGCTATATTCTCCCATTTCCACTCGGCAATTTCAGGTTGCTGTAATAATCCCGATGGTTTCTGATGTTCAGCTTTAACTTTCGAGCATGTCAAGCATCTGCTGACGTACAAGGCAATGTCTATCTTCATACCAGACCACCAGTACAGATCCTTGAGGTCATGATACATCTTGTCTGCACCAGGATGAATAGAATATCGCGTCTTGTGGGCTTCATCCATGACTAAGGTACGTACACCTCCCCATCTGGGTACCCATATGCGATCCATGAAGTACTGTATTCCATCATCCTTGCGAATCATCTGTTTATCCAACCCTCGGAATTCTTCTCCCGGAAGATTTTCTTCTGTCAACGCTTCACTTTGTGCAATTTGCATCAAAGCTTTCAAGTTCGTTTGAATGGTCAATCCCAACGCTCAAGCACGTAGTGGTTTCAGGCGTTCTTTGCGGCTTAAAGCATCAGCCACCATGTTAGCTTTTCCCGATGATACCGGATTTCACAATCGTAGTCACTAAGTAGCTCTACCCAACGTCGCTGACGCATATTTAGTTCCTTCTGATCCAGGATATGTTGGAGGCTCTTATGATCTGTGAAGATGATGCATTTGGTTCCATACAGGTAATGCCTCCAAATCTTGAGTGCAAATACTACAGCGCCCAACTCAAGATCATGAGTTGTATAGTTCTTTTCGTGCACCTTAAGTTGTAGCGAAGCGTAGGCAATCACCTTATCCTTCTGCATTAGCACACATCCCAATCCTTGATGTGACGCATCGTAGTATACCACAAAATCATTAGTTCCGTCTGGGAGGGACAGTATTGGCGCGTTACATAACTTCTCGTTCAACGTTTGGAACGCTTGTTCTTGTGCATGTCCCCAATCAAACTTCTTGTCTTTCTGAGTAAGCAGGGTTAATGGTTGCGCGATCTTTGAAAAGTTCGTGATGAAGCGACGATAGTAACCGGCCAATCCTAAGAATTGCCGTATCTCTGATGGTGTGTGGGGCGCGTCCCACTTCTTCACTGCTTCGATTTTGCCGGGATTTACATGAATCCCGTCCTTGTTAACCACATGACCCAAAAACTTCACTTCCCGCAACCAAAATTCACACTTCGAGAACTTGGCGAAAAGTTTTTCTTCTCGTAGCAGTTCCAAAATTGCCCGAAGGTGTTCTTCATGATCCTCTTTCGATCGGGAGTAGATAAGTATATCGTCTATGAATACAATCACAAACTTATCCAAATAAGGTTTGCACACCCGATTCATTAGATCCATAAACACGGCTGGTGCGTTAGTCAGCCCAAACGGCATGACCAAGAACTCATAGTGCCCATAACGAGTTCTAAACGCTGTTTTCGGTATGTCGTCCTCGAAAACCCTTAGTTGATGATATCCAGAACGAAGGTCGATCTTTGAGAAATATGAAGCTCCTTGCAGCTGATCAAACAGATCGTCGATCCTGGGGAGAGGATATCGATTCTTCACGGTTAACTTGTTGAACTCACGGTAATCGATACACATGCGGAACGACCCATCCTTCTTTTTGACAAATAACACTGGTGCTCCCCACGGTGAATGACTCGGTCGAATAAAACCCTTCTCCAATAGCTCCTGTAACTGACTAGACAACTCTTGCATTTCAGAGGGCGCTAATCGATATGGCGTCTTCGCTACCGGTGTAGCTCCAGGAACCAACTCTATACGGAATTCCACCTGTCGTGTAGGAGGCAAACCAGACAAGTCATCAGGAAATACATCTGGGTAATCCCCTACCACTGGAATATCTACTAGTTTCCTCTCTTCGTCCTTCTTTTCTACCACATGAGCCAGAAAAGCGTAGCACTGCTTTCGTAAACTTCGGCGTGCTTTCATGCAGGAAATAAGCTTTAAGTTCCTTCCCGGTCGTTCTCCTTGAATCTTGAGTACCTCCCCGTTTGGCATAGGGATTCGTACTATTTTGTCCCGACAGACAATCTCTGCCCCGTTTTGTGACAACCAATCCATGCCCACAATCACATCAAAACTTCCTAGCTCAAAGGGTATCAAGTCTATATCGAAGGCATGGTCCTCTAATGTTAACGAGCACTTCCTAATAATCTCATAGGCCTGAACAACCCTACCATTGGCCATTTCTACAGAGTAGCTAGTTTCTAGCCTACTAGGACTCAAATCAAGCAATTGCACAAACTCAGAAGATATGAAGCTATTGTATGCTCCAGTATCAAATAATATAGATGCGAAGTGATGATTAAGTAAGTGCGTACCCGTGACAACATTTGGGTTCTGACGAGCATCGTTGGCTCCAATGACAAATGCACGTCCCCGAGCTGCATTCCCCTGATTGGTCGGGCCTTGATTTCCAGTATAGCCATCACTTGCTGTTGGTTTTTTCCTTGTTGACCCTGTGCCCGATTCAGTCTGGGGCATATGTTTCTGTAATGATCAGGGCTTCCACACTCATAACAAGCCCTAGCATTCCCGGCGGGGTTAACCGCGTTGACGGGTGCCACAAGATTCGGTGCTGTTCTGCAGTCTCTCGCCAAATGCCCCGGGCGCCTATAGTTCGCGCATACCCGACACTGCGTTCCTGGGGGATGATGATAGTTGCACCTGTGACATTTGGGGTGCGGCCCCACATACTCTCTCTTGCCCTGAGTCACAGCCACAAAATTTCTGGTCGTATTGGCCCTCTTATCAAACTTCCCGGCACTCGACCGGCTCGTTTCCCCAACATCCTTTATCTTTTCTACTCCTCTGCCCATAACCCCTGTTCTCACAATCTCATCAGTCAAAGCACCAGCCTTCAGAATTGCGCTCTGGATAGTAGGAGGAGCAGCTGCGGTAACCATCGCTCGGATTTGAGGCGCAAGTCCCCAAATGTACCTCTCAATTATCTTTGATTCCGGCGTGACCAAATGCGCAACCAATCTTGCCAGCTCATGAAAACGGTCAGTGTAAGCTGCATGCCCGGCCCCCACCATAGCATGATTCCAGAACTCATGCTCTAATTTCTGCATCTCGTTGAGGGGGCAGTATTCCTCGGTGATCAAGGCCTTAAACTCATCCCATGACATCTGCATCGCAGATTCTCTTCCTCTAGCTTGAACCTGGGTGTTCCACCAGGTTAGGGCTTTGCCCTGCAGTGAACAGGTAGCATATTTGATTCTCTGGCTGTCGAGGCACTCACTGATGTCAATCACTGCCTCCATCTTTTCTAGCCACCTGGTTAGGGCTATCGCCCCACCTTTCCCATCAAATTCTCTCGGTTTGCAAGCCATAAACTCCTTGTACGAACACCCCCGACTGGTATTAACAACCCCAGTCTCAATACCGGCCGTACCACCATTCCCGATCTCCTGATTGCTTTCGTTTCCGGTCGGGTTTCCATTTCCCACTTCAGTTTCGATCCCACCTTGAGCTCTTTCTCCATTATCTCCATTATCATTGCCACCGTCCCCATAGGGGTGGTGCTGCTGGAGTGCATCGCTCACTTGGGCCACGATAGTGGGAATCAATGCGGCCAACTGTTGAGCGATCAGAGCTGCCATATCAGTGTCTCCAGTTCCTTGATTGTTATTGGCAGGACCATCATTAGTTCTTGGTGCTCTACCTCTGCCTCTGCCTCTGCCCCTTGGGGCTTCACTCCCGCCACTATTGCTGCGGGTAACTCTTCGAGGCGGCATTTTCTAATCATATAAATAGTAAACACGTAAGCATAAATCATTTCAAAGTGTATTATCCATAACACTCATCAAGTCCAGTATTCCAAGTTAATATCACACTTATTGTCATCACACATCGCATGCAATTCGTGTAGTTCTCACACCATGAATTGGTAATGTCTTAACAATAGTCCATCATATCAATTGTAAATCCTTGTATGTAATCACGTTTAGTCTAGCGGAGGTTGTCTATCTCTTCCTCTTCTGAGGTTTCAGACATAACCTCCTCAAGGTTAATCTCAATGTCCAAGGTCAAGCGCAATAGCATGATCTGTGAAGATCTCTTCGGGTTTAATACCCGGATTTGATAAACCAACTCGGCGCGCAGAGGGAACGGAAGATCCAATAGAAGCATCCCATAAGGAGTGAGCACAAGGGCTCTCTCACAGGGTGGAAAGATCACATAACAGATAAATGAACGAATCAAGCAGCGAGGAAAACATACACGAGATATAATATGCATACAGATCCTAGCATGCAAATCTACATGAAGGTTCCTAGGTTATAGTCTAGGTCAAGCGTATTACCTAATTCCCTATAACCAATGGCTCTGATACCAATCTGTCACACCCCCGCTAAAAGCGGAAACACGGGGATGTAACGAGATCGGGATCGTCATAACACATGGTATGCGATAGAGATGCAATATAATAAATGATGACAAGCGTGTCATGACGACACCCGACAACAAGGGGACTTGTGTCGTGTTTAGTCAATATTCACGACAACATAGCCATAAGCATAAACATGATAAACGATTCATATAATCACATAACCCGGGAACGAGTATCAAAAGATTGTAATTGTTCATCAGACTACAACATTGTTCAAAATAATTGTTTGTCAAATATGTTTAGTCCCAAAAATGCATCCTAGGGTCTCCACTAAGGCAGCACACCTAGATTCCTCAATTTGCATGATCACCTGAAAAGATATGCTCAAAATGGTCAACAAAATTGTTGGTGAGCTCGTAGGTTTAAGTAATAAATGAGTAAGTGATGCTGTATAGTAAATGATGTGGAATACCGTGAATACAGTTATATAAACAAGTAAAATCACATGACAATGAGCTTTGCAACCAAACCTAGCGACGTACACAAAGATATTGTTGGAATATATTCACCCAAGGGCCCGTTCCTGGCCACTGATGGTACCAACTAGTATACCAACGAACAAGGGTGGGGGTGTCAACCCAGTAGTACTACCAATACCTATCCGTCGGTTCCCACACTGGAATTAAACAGTTGCAAAGATAGAACCACACAACAGACCTAAGCATGTATCAGATAAGTACTTGTAAAACAGTATCACGTTGATTCCATGTATGTAAATTGTAAGTAAGTTGTACAACATTGAAAACGGGTGAGCATACTTTTCCCCCAAGTTGTAAATGATTGAAATATTGTAAGCGTAAAAAGGGGCCACGAAACTCACTTGTTAAGTGGTAAGTATGTAAGATCAATGTATCCAAATGTTGTATGCAAATGAACGGTCAAACACCTATTGACAGTTATTGTTAAGCATTAATGATATGAAATAAGCGTATAATATTGTTCGGTCGGTTCGGGTTGTATCGGCTGGGTCGCGTGTATCACCCACAAACAGACACACGTACTAGATCCTATGTAGATCCAAGTACTAGACATTGTCGCCATTGCTGATGATATTTGAGTAAAAGTTTCATTGTTATTGAAGAAGTATTAGGTAAATATCAGTATTTATAAGTCGTTTGATAATTGTAAAATGTTAGATTGATTTGATTTTGAATAGTATTTGTGGTCTTTATAGCGTTGACTTTAATCTTTGTGGCCGAACAATGGCAATTGTGTTAATGTTACCTCAACATCACACGACATACACACACCACGCACAAGAAGGGAAATCACACACAACAACTTCAGTCGCACGACAGGACCAGACGCAAGACTCAACAGTCCATTCGCACGAATCAACCTTCAATCGTGCGAATCAGCTTCATTCGTACGATTGAGCCTTCATTCGTATGACTGGTGTCACACCCCAACCTTGACGGCGGAAACGTCGAGATGCGAGGGTTACGATTGTTCACAGCCACATAACGCTATTTATTAATTCCAAATATATTATTCATAAGTTTCATTAATAACATTACAAGTAAGAGTTTCAACAAAGAATACATCATGTACAAATGCTACAAATAACATGATCATCCATTTTATCTCTAGGTCCAATCCTAGATGTAATAAGCTTCAAAGAATAGAACACAAACTTGGGGTATACCTGAAACATGTTAAAAATAAAAGGTCAACATAAAAATGTTGGTGAGCATTCCATAGTTTTCAATACATAAGTATATAAAAGATGGCAATTCAAGTCATAAGTTAATGAATAAAGTGATTAGGGATGTTATGAACAATGCAACAATCAAACCTCGACAAAGTTTTACAAGTCTCAAACGTTTACAAGATTATACGATCAGCTAAGTGTACTTGGATCAACCAAAGCAGGCTTGTCTTGCCCATAGATCTATGACTTCGCTGAGCTAACAATAGTTAATGATTGTGCATATAACGCCATAACATGGTAACCACGAAAGTTCAACTAACCACAACTTTACAAGATGAATTGCCATGGTTTACAAGTCTCAAATAAGTTTACAAGTGCAATAGTATAAGTTAACATGTTTCACCCCAAAGTGTGAAAGTAAGAAAAGGGGGTATAGAAATACTCACTTGATATATATAGAAGATAACAAGAAATTAATAACGTTCCAATGAGTTCCCTTACAAGATACCTAAACGTATATATTACAAGATTTTAAGTTTAATAATAAGATTGAACGATTATACGCGAACTAGGGTTTTGATAAGGAGTTTGGGGATTTTTTTATAAATAAATAAAACTAATTAGTGAATTCATGCATATATTGCGTAGTTTAGTAACAGAAACTACCTTTTATAAAATTTTAAAAAAATTTAAATCTTTTATGAAAATTTGAGGAATCTTATTTATCAATTATATGTAAACTGTAAACATATTTTGATGAATAAGATTCCTCAAATTTTCATAAAAGATTTAAATTTTTTTAAAATTTTATAAAAGGTATTTTCTGTTACTAAACTACGCAATATATGCATGAATTCACTAATTAGTTTTATTTATTTATAAAAAAATCCCCAAACTCCCTATCAAAACCCTAGTTCGCGTATAATCGTTCAATCTTATTATTAAACTTAAAATCTTGTAATATATACGTTTAGGTATCTTGTAAGGGAACTCATTGGAACGTTATTAATTTCTTGTTATCTTCTATATATATCAAGTGAGTATTTCTATACCCCCTTTTCTTACTTTCACACTTTGGGGTGAAACATGTTAACTTATACTATTGCACTTGTAAACTTATTTGAGACTTGTAAACCATGGCAATTCATCTTGTAAAGTTGTGGTTAGTTGAACTTTCGTGGTTACCATGTTATGGCGTTATATGTACAATCATTAACTATTGTTAGCCCAGCGAAGTCATGGATCTATGGGCAAGACAAGCCTGCTTTGGTTGATCCAAGTACACTTAGCTGATCGTATAATCTTGTAAACGTTTGAGACTTGTAAAACTTTGTCGAGGTTTGATTGTTGCATTGTTCATAACATCCCTAATCACTTTATTCACTAACTTATGACTTGAATTGCCATCTTTTATATACTTATGTATTGAAAACTATGGAATGCTCACCAACATTTTTATGTTGACCTTTTATTTTTAACATGTTTCAGGTATACCCCAAGTTTGTGTTCTACTCTTTGAAGCTTATTACATCTAGGATTGGACCTAGAGATAAAATGGATGATCATGTTATTTGTAGCATTTGTACATGATGTATTCTTTGTTGAAACTCTTACTTGTAATGTTATTAATGAAACTTATGAATAATATATTTGGAATTAATAAATAGCGTTATGTGGCTATGAACAATCGTAACCCTCACATCTCAACGTTTCCGCGTCAAGGTTGGGGTGTGACAGATTGGTATCGGAGCCCATAACTATAAGGATTTTAGGTTATTTGAAATGGTGACCTAGACTATAGTTGCATGAACCTCATAGAAAGATCCTTATACCTTTGTGCTTACATGTTGTTTGCATGCTACATAATGCTATGCCTTTTGTGCAACTTGATGCCTTAGCATAGGATTGCCTTATGTATGCTTAAACTTAGTTACTTGTCTCCCTAAACTTACAACTGAACTTCCTAAACTTATTCTCAACGACATGTGGAATCTACACTTATCGTCATGGGTTCAATTCCTTAGACTCTATGTCTAATCTATGAAAATCTCATCAAGGTTTTGATTTCATAAACCAAAGAAATTTGTGTGACACATAGACACCTGTATTCTGGATTTCCTGGCAAAAGGCTTTCGGGCTAAGGCAAGCATATCGTATAAATCTCATTGTGAGACCAGTTATGCTTACTTGGGGATTTCTGGGATGAGTGATAAACTATGGTCAACATACACAAGTCTCTATGGCAAATGGGTCAATTTACCTTGACGTGTCAAAGATTCCAAATGGTAATGCGTTACCAAATGGAACCATCCTCTTTGTATCTTAAAATCTTTGATTCCTTGAACTGGTATCTCTTCATTCTTATTATACATAATGTTCCTGTTAATATTGAACCTAACCTACATTTCAACTCTTACGTTTAAACACCGTTATACGTTGAGCGTTTCATGTAACTATTTCTATATCTTGACCAACGTGAACATGGATCTTAATATACCCAAAGATATTGGGAATCTAAACCGAATGATCATCAAAAACTTTAAACCATTACTCATGGTTCTCAAGTCTTCTTAAGGATGTGTCCCATAACTAAGAACATGCAATGCTATATGTGGAATTCCTACATCTCGAGATACTTTGTCTAGGCAAGGTATACACATAAATTTGATTCGACCGTTGCATCCGTTTATGCAATCCATTTATTTGACCTGGAACTCATGAGATGGGTGTTCGCTTATAAGTACGTGTGTCTACCGTAAAGTGTGGTTGACGTAACACTTTGAGAAGTCAACACATTTTCCTTTTATTTTGAACCGAATGTTTACATCTCATTATTATGTTGAATCACTTCCGTCATTGATCTTGTTTTCATGACTTAAACCATTCAAGATTTGAGAACCTAACACAATTAACTCTGTTATCCTGAACTTTAACCTTAAATCTTAGCAAGCATGATTTTCTTTTCCTGTTAATGTTACATTTATGTAATTTGAGGTTTCTGAATTTCTAGCTGATATTCTCTTCGTTTGCTAAGTCGAGCTTTATAAAGACTTCAAACCGTTTCGCATCGTAGGCAATGCAAGATTCCGTGAGTCAACTTATGACTAAAGAAACTCGTATCCTCTAAATGATTCTATCTCATCAAAACAGGGGTGACTCCCTTACTTTGGTGATGACTTTCCATTCGCTATCATTGTTCTTATGAAATCTTATCGTCAAGACAGAAGTGAACCTCATACCATGATGACGATTTCATCCTTTTTGTTTTTATGAATTCGTATTTTACAAATGGAATTACTTTCTTAAAATAGGAGTAAAATTTCGTATCTTGGTGATCGCTTTTAATTTTTGTATTGTGTGTTTTATGAAATCCCATCCTCTGAATCGGGGTGATTTCCTTGTTTTGAGGATAGATTTCAATTATTTTCATTTGGCACTCCTATTTCACGAATGAAATGACCTCACTAAAATAGGATTGAACCCCGTACTTTGGTGACAAAGGTCAGTTCTCGAATGTTTTCTTGTTATTATGATCATCAAGATAGGCGTGAAATCCATACCTTGATGATAATATCATCCGTTTAAAAATTTTATGAATGGTATTTTTTTTCCTCAAATGAAATGACCCCATCAAAGTAGGAGTGAATTCCGTCCTTTGGTGAAACCTTTCATTTTGTTATATTTTATTTCTATATAACTTCACTGTTAAGATAGGAGTGATTATCCTTACCTTAATGGTAAGTTGCCTCATTTTATTCTTGTGGATCCTCAACAATGAGTTAGGATCAAGCTTTCGTTTGGTAGTTAAGAGTCATACTTTGGAAAATACACCACCAAGCTAGGAGTGATAACCACATCTTGGTGAGTATACCCATTCCTTGATCTCAAACTTACCAAGGTTTTAAGACTTCAATTGACAAGAAACATGTAATAACTTGAAGGGTGAACGCCGTTATCTGGTTTATCGACGATAGTGTTCCAGCAGTCAAGCTAAAGCATGAATCTTGAACTCAAAAGGGGTCCTCGATACTTAAGGGTAACCCTAGTTCCAAGCCTGGAACATTTAATCTTTAAATTGATTTCTTCTCTCACGCTTATTATGTTACGATTTGAGGTTGATCTAGTTTTATGGAACCTTTCTATCGATCTTCATTCTGAGTTATCATTAAAACCTAATTGCACGATGATAACACTCCTAAAACAATCTTTCGTACAAGATAACGTTATTATAAATTCATGCCATGCCTTTCTGTTTATAGCAATGTACGGTTGTGTTCATGGGTTTGATGAACCGCGTGTGCAAGCCGTACTTGGGAAGCTGTTTGTCATTGCCTTTATCGTCGATATTCTGAATTATTGGAATTCTAATCCGATCATGAACGACGTCTTGATTAACGCTTTACCCATAATTAAAAATGCAATTCCCATTATTTTGATTAACCTTGAACTCCTAATCTTGAAAATATCTAAATCTTTATCTTGATTGGGACTCACAAGATTTGTTATTACATTCATTCCGATATGGACAAAAAGGATCATGAATTCCCGCGATTGGTATTCATGGTTTGGCATAGAGGAAATGTTGACGTAGCTTGGTATATGTTCAAATTGCCTTGTATTTCTTGATGTCATTTGGTACATTATTGACCGATTGGCTAGTTTTGCGCATTTCATATCGACTCATGTGAGATAACGAGTCGAGAAATTGACTCGTACTTACCTCAAATAGTCGGTTATCGTGGTGTGTCGTTAAACATCGATCGTTAAATTCTGATGATCGATTCACTTTCTGTTATTAGCAATGCCTCTAATCATCTTTGGGAACCCAGCTCAAAATCTCGGCATATCGTATCATTCTTAACATGACGGTTTAAGCGGAGGAGCGATATGTATTCACAAGATATGCCTTATGCTTGTGTCATTATAGAGTGGGACTTGGGATTCTTAAGTTCCGACGGTCAAACTTTCATACAATTACGGGATATTATTATTTCTTTTTAGCTTCGAGACGTCACTTTATTACACAGTTTCATTCCAAATGATGGGAGAAGTGTGACTTATAAGTCTAATATACCTCATGAACTCATCATCGTTTTCCAACGTTTCACGTGTCAAATCTCAAAGAGTTAGTTTGTCAATGATAACTTCCGCATTCCACTGGAAGAGTTCAAATTTTGATGCATCGTGTAAAATTCCATAATTCGCAAAGTGAAGCATCTCACCCGTAATCAAACGCCAACCAAAGTTCGTTAGTACACTTATCTTCCATCATAAGTCTCCTGATCGTTTAAGTTTCATTCTTAAATTCGGGACGAAATTCTTTTATATTGGGGAGACTGTAACATCATGTATTTTCGGGTTAATTATAAGTTAACATTGTTAAATTTTGTAAGGGTTATTGTTGTCAAATTTGAAACTTATGGGTTGCTTATGTATATTACTTTAATTGGTCTTTTAATCTTTTAATTTGTAAGGTTATAATGATAATTGTTATATAATAACAATAATAATAACTAATAATAATAATAATAACAACAACAACAACAACAACAATAATAATAATAATAATAATAATAATAATAATAATAATAATAATAATATAATAATAATAATAATAATAATAATAATAATAATAATAATAATAATAATAATAATAATAATAATAATAATAATAATAATAATAATATTTTTATTAGTAATAATAATTGGTAAAAAAATATTAGGCTTAGAAATGCTTTAAGCTTGGATGTAAAAGTCTAGGGGGCTTTATTGCCAATTTAAGAACTTAAAACATAATTTTCTCACATGAAATGTTAAAGTCAAAACCAAAGGGGCCATTTGTGTAATTTTCAAAAGTGAACCCCAGATCTTCCCCCCCCCACCGTTCGTAATCCGGCCAGAAATCCGGCGAGCTCCGGCGATGGCCAAACACCCAAAATTATTCATTTTCGAAACCCAAAACCGTTTTCAATCGATTCGTTGGTATGATTCGAAACTTGAGGTGTATAATAATCGAGTTAAAGCTACGGTTACAAGCTTGAAGCACCCGATTAAACTTGCTTCCAATCATCGAACCGTTTGAACATTAAAGATCGATAATAATCAAATTAATTAAACCCACGCAATCAAGTAACCGTTTCTAATCGATTCCTAAGTGCAATTTCAGCCTAAACACCTGAGATCATTGCACGTAGTTACCATTCCATCGCGACCCTGAGTCTAACCGAACCCCAGCCTTCGAGCATTATAACTTCAAATTGATTGAAGGCTTAGAACCGCGAGCATCAATCGAAGCTTCAAACGAGGTTAATTTGATTTCTATCAACTGTTACATAGCAATTGGAGTTCAAGCATCGAAGGCGGCATATGTTACATCTGTTCATCGTCAATCTAACTTCATTCGGGTAAATTGAATACACCTACATACTCGAAACTTCATGGGGAATCAAAGCCCCATGATTATTATTGTAAACATATCTGATTCAGAGTTCAATTTGGCTTAAATCAGTTCTAGGGTTCTTGAGGTTTGGGGGAAATTCTTGACGTTGTGTTTAAATCAATTAAAAACCATCCTAAACCAAGGCCCCGGCCCTGGTTTGCTGGTTACGTGCTTATAGTTTGGACTTGAGGTCCCGGGTTCGAACCCGGGGACCTCAAATCTTGTTTTTATTTTATTTTGGCCTCGTTTCAGTCTTTTAAAATATGTAAAAATTCTGGAAATCCTTAATATAAGTTTATAAATTTTGTTTATTTTTAAAATTAATTAATTACTTCTGTAAATTCATTTTTTAAAATATTTTAGTAAATATTTACTAACAAATGAAGTATTTGGTTATCTTTAGAATAGATTTTAAATAAACAAATTAAATAATTAAATTATTATAAGGTCACTATATTATCTTTAGTGACCGTAGCTTTAACTCGATTATTATACACCTCAAGTTTCGAATCATACCAACGAATCGATTATTGGAAGCAAGTTTAATCGGGTGCTTCAAGCTTGTAATCGTAGCTTTAACTCGATTATTATACACCTCAAGTTTCGAATCATACCAACGAATCGATTGAAAACGGTTTTGGGTTTCGAAAATGAATAATTTTGGGTGTTTGGCCATCGCCGGAGCTCGCCGGATTTCTGGCCGGAATTACGAACGGTGGGGGGGGGGGAAGATCTGGGGTTCACTTTTGAAAATTACACAAATGGCCCCTTGGTTTTGACTTTAACATTTCATGTGAGAAAATTATGTTTTAAGTTCTTAAATTGGCAATAAAGCCCCCTAGACTTTTACATCCAAGCTTAAAGCATTTCTAAGCCTAATATTTTTTTACCATTTATTCTTACTAATAAGAATATTATTATTATTATTATTATTATTATTATTATTATTATTATTATTATTATTATTATTATTATTATTATTATTATTATTATTATTATTATTATTATATTATTATTATTATTATTATTATTATTATTATTATTATTATTATTATTATTATTATTATTATTATTATTATTATTATTATTATTATTATTATTATTATTATTATTATTGTTGTTGTTGTTGTTATTATTATTATTATTAGTTATTATTATTGTTATTATATAACAATTATCATTATAACCTTACAAATTAAAAGATTAAAAGACCAATTAAAGTAATATACATAAGCAACCCATAAGTTTCAAATTTGACAACAATAACCCTTACAAAATTTAACAATGTTAACTTATAATTAACCCGAAAATACATGATGTTATAGTCTCCCCAACTTAAAAGAATTTCGTCCCGAAATTAAGAATGAAACTTAAACGATCAGGAGACTTATGATGGAACATTCAGTCGTACCACACAACACCCAATCGCACGACTCAACCTCCATACGCACGAATCGACCTTCAATTGTCCGAATCAGCTTAATTCGTACGATTGAACCTTCATTCGTGCGATTAGACTCCAGTCGTGCGATACACGCACAATCGCATACATTCAGTCGGTTACCTGACTCAATCGCAAACATTCATTCACTCGCATGACTCAATCGAACACATTCATTCGCATGCATGACTCATTCGCACACATACACACAGTCGCACGACTCAGTCGCACAACACACCCAGTCGCACAACTCAGTCGCGCGATTGACTCAGACGCATGGCTCAGTCGCACGACTCATCCAGTCGCACGACTCAATCGCATGACAGACCCAGTCGCCTGGACAACAGAATCGCGACTGTTGACGGGCTGAGCAGCCTTTGGCTGCTCCAAACACGAGTTTTAACAACAAGGACTTTCAGAAACACTCTACACACATACACAAACAAGATGCACACGCAGAAAGACCTCACACGCACCCACACAACCTCATGTGTTCGGGTTGAACCCGAACACCCGAAACCCTAGTTTGGACAGCCATGAATAAGCAAGAAAAGGGACAACCAAGGTTTTCTACCTGCTAGAATGGAGTAGACTAGGCTGTAGATGATGTCTAGACGACGAAAACGAGACCAAGCGGGTCGGATTTGGTGCTAGAATGAAGATGAGAGGAGAAGAAGAAGAACATGGAGATGAAGATGAGGTGATGGGTTTTTAGGGCTGGAAATGGGTTTATATACCTAGCCCAAGTTTGCAAAATGTCATGTTTAGTCCCTGCACTTAACCCCTGAGTTTCCCAAATTTGATTCGGTTGAAAAACGACTTTGTTAGGTTAATCATATTAATTATAAAAATGTATTTAATGATATTCATAACTTAAAAATGGTTTTATTGGTGACGTTAATTATATATAAAAATGATATATTTGGCGGTTACGATGATGAAAGTTTTAAAAGTTTTTAAGGATAGCATATGATTACAAAGAGAGAACAAGCACAACGATGATAAAGCAAGCATGATATCCACATAAAGAGTTAATAAAGATGAGGAATGATTGATTGAAGAATAGTTAAAGGAAAGCCTCGTTAATTGACGGACCTTAAGGTGACGGATGTCACATCAATGTTTATGACCCTAATCAATCATGGCTTTCCGTATGACATGGTAGAGAGGATGAGCATGAATGAGATGAAAGATATGCTGAAGGAGTTTGAGCTAGCAAGTTTTGTAACCCAAACTGCAACTATGAAACATTTACAACCTTTCAATCAATTCAGAAAACAAAGAAGGATTTGGTTCACTGTGATACAGCAAAGCTAAGCAAATACAATATGACCTGTTGGCTACAAGGTCATAACTACAAATTGCATGAGCTGAAGGGAAGATCAGTTGGTGAGCTAAGGAGAATGATGGAGCATGTGATGAATGTTGAGCTTGAAACTAGTGTGAGATTCAGGACTGAAGCTCCAAATCCTACTGTTGAGCAACAAAACAAACTCCCTACTGAGCCTATCACAGTTGAAAGTAAAGACCAGCACAAAGGGAAAGAAAAACTGATCAGAGAGCCACATGAAGTTATACCTGGGAAAGTGTGGCCATTGGGAACAACAGTCAGAGAAATAATAGAACAGAAGACTACTTTAATAGAGTTGTTTGATCACCTCACAACTCCCAACTCTGTGGAAGAAAACAAGATCATGGCCTGGAAATATGATCCAGACTGGGATTGTGCAGTCATAAAGAGATTATCTGGAAGGATTCAATACTTCCATGATGTAGAACAAGTATTGTGCATGCCTGAATATGACATCAAGGATCTACAAAGCTTAATTATCACTAACTACCCAATTCACCCAAGAGGAAGAGACTTCTCTACATTAGGGTAAGCTAAAGACTAAGTTCAGAGATGATATGCTGAAAGAAGCTAAGAGAAAGGATGCTGAGCACAAAAAAAGAACACAAGGGATGAAGAGGTTTAAATCCAACTCCTCTGCTTTGGTGGATGATGAATTTTTAAAGAGAGTTGGATACAACAACAGAAAAACAACAGCAATAAAGTTATTTGATGGAAATCAATACACACATCCCATAACAGAATGGGGATATGTTGAGAAAACCAAAGAGTTAGTGCTGATGAGAAATGAAGACAAAAGGAAAGCTGATAGGATAAGGATCTTTAATCCAGTGGATATCAAGCTACTGCACCCTAGCTACACTTCATATCTGCATGACAAATTCTTCCCAAAGCTGATAGATGAGAACGCTCAAAATGATTTATGCCTATATGTTCACATGATTCAGGTGATAGACAAACTGCATGCTAAGGCATACAAGAGAAGAAGATATGAGGCAGGGCTGTGAGAGGATCTAACATCAAGGAAGTATGAGAACTAAGAATCTCATTAGAAGATGAGCTTGAAATACTGCATAATGAGAGTGTAGTGGAAACACTTACTTCTGAATAAGATGTCTTGGGATTGAGCTTTGAGACACTACAAAAGATATGCAGAATGGAGATCAAGTACATGTACGATGATCAAAATGATGTAGTGTCATATTTCAACAAGAAAATGGTGTCAAAGGTCAAGGAGCTTTCAGTTTTGAAGACCTGATTACAAGTGCCTAAGCCTAAGAAGAAGTATTGTTAGATCTAGGAAGAATAGGTCTAGATCATTTTGTATAGGCTTAGAACTTTAACCAATACTTGTAATGAATATTTGTAATTCATTATTTTGATGTATGCATTATGTATATAGGTTAACCCATATGTGTGTTGATTTATGTGTATGATTGCAGGTTCAAACATTATACTTGGTCAATTTCTGAAATTAACTAAGTGTAAGAAACATCTACGGATGAACATTTTTGTTCTTTCGTAGATATCTTTCTTACAAGGCATTCATCCGAAGCTCTTCTAAGGATGAACATCGACGCAGATAAGAGTACAAGACCAAAGATTCACTGATGAACAACATTACATAAGTGAGAATCTCAAGTGAAGACTTCTACCGAAGAGCAAACTCCTGCGGAAGACCAAACACTTGTTCTTAAATAATACAAGTAATTCAAGTCAACAAGTCAACAAGTCAATCACGAATTCCAAGAGATTCAATGTTTCCTTGACAGAAACATGTGTGTCTATAAATATGAGTCCTAGGTTTCACATCAATGGGACGTGCGACTAGACGACAAACACCAAACATCATATCGATTCACACAATCAATCAAACACAAAACCCTAGCAGCCGTCACATCAATACATCACAAACATCAACACGTTTGAAGCAATCATTGTTTATAGCATTCATTATTTGTTTATCTGTAATCATTAATAAGTATTAATGAAATGCTTTTGAATCAAATCTTGTTCTTTTATTTATTGTGTTGATATTATTCTATTCTTTAGCATTAATATTCATTGTCATTGATTTTTTAATAATTAATCAATTAAGTAACGATTAATGATCATTCCGCAATCATTAACTCGATTCCAATCTAACACTGATAATTCCTGATTGCGATCCTTGGACTCACAAACACCAATTCATTTATTCTTTTAACATATCCCCAACTAGTAATGTGTAGGATCAGGTTCGTTCACTCAACACAATTACGGTCTCTCAAACTCACTAAGTCTCACTTGTATAGATGATGTAGAATCCTCTAAGAGTTGATAATAATATACTAAGTATAAATAAACAAAATACAAGAGAATGGGTTTTCAAGATACTTGTATATATTACTACTCAACTCAAAATTTTACAAGACTCTTACAAGCATGTTACATGAGTTACAATGAGAAACTATATATACTACTATCTACAGCCGGATATACTTTGATACCAGTTGAAACTTACGACTAGACAAATACTATATTACTAGAAGTAAGGTATCTTAGATAAATTACTATCTAAGATTTGGTAGTCATGACATGTCCATGACTTACCTTTTGTCACCAACTAAAGTTGGTTACTGTACTAACTGATAAGAAATAAATAGTGGAATAAAGCATGGTCAACTACATGGGCGTGGGAAAAGCACCATGCAGTATCATAGAGATTTGCCATGGAGTGTCAAAGGAACCATACTTATGTCCACTGGTTCATAGTAGGTTCTTCCGAGGTTAATTGGCTTCGGAAGAACAAGTTCTTCTGAAGCCACTACTTCAGAAGAGGCTACTTCTTCTGAGGCTTGAGTTGTTCTTCAGGCCTTCATGCTTCGGAAGTCATTGTCTTGAATTCTTCTAAGTGTTGAACTTCGGAAGAAGGAAGACTTTGTCTTCGGAAGTTAGAGTTCCTCTTCGGAAGCTCTTTCAGAATTGACCTTCGGAAGCTCAGCATTTGCCTTCGGAAGTTCCGCTTTTGCCTTCGGAAGTTCTTCATCAGTTGCACCAAAATTGTCTAAGTGTTTGTTTTGGTTACACCAGCCTTTCTTGATCCAACAAACTCCCCCTAGGCTGATGCTACCGAAACCTCACTTGTTTCTACTTCTTAAAACTTTTAGCATTAGGAAGAGAAAATACTTATCTGTTTCCTTGTTCTTTCCGGATGTGATGCTAAGAAGTTTGTACAAATCATTCGTAGACAGGATATCCAGTCTGTCACTTTGAATGATATGTACCCTCTGTTATGGCCCTCTGAAGAGAGTTAGTTGACGGGAGTTGTAGTCATACTCCCATCTAACTATGGATTCCAGTTCAGGGCCTTCAACTATTTGTAAAAAGGCTTTGCCTTTGGTGGCTAACCTTTCTCCTTCTTCCTTCACTCTCATCTTCAACCCTTCTTCAATCATGACTCTTGCATTCAGTTCATCCAGATGAAGGCTGCTCAGATGATTCCTGATGTGAGCAGCTACCTTAGAGTTGGAGGGATTGGAGAATGGTTTATCTACTAACTCAGCAATGTCAAATCTGCTCAAGTGTAACAGAGAAGAGGCATTGAGCTTGTTGATTTCACCATTTTCTCTTTCTACAACAAAGTTGTGAGAAGAGTCTTCGAACCTCCACTGGACTATTTTCTTTCTAGGAATGAGAGGTTGAGATGGTAGCTTGTCTCCCTTCCTAGTGTCTAGTAAAGTCACTAGCTTTCTTCTCAACAACTTCTCTTCTTCCCTAAGAGTGTCAGAGTTAGTTGCCAAATGTTTAAGAGCTTGGTCGAGTGTTCCTCTAGGCAGATCAAGGAATTGTTCTCTTGTGAGGGAACATGAGAAGCCATCAATGAAGGTTAGTTTGATGTACCCCTCCTCACAAGAGATATCGCTTAGGGTAGTGCAGTTGATGAGCTTTCTCTTGATCTCCTTAAGTTCCTCTATGGAAAGAGGTTTGGATGGTTGAGAGGATGACTAAGGTGGCTGTTGGGTAGATGATGTTTGGGTTCTGGGGAGTGTTTTGGGTTTGAGGATGGGTAGTTATGGTGGTTGTTGTCGTTGAGTGGGTGAGGAAGAGGGTATGGTTGATGGTGTGGGTTAGGAGTGTATGGCTCATTGGTTGGCTCGGTTTTGATGGGGAAAGGGAAAGAGATTGGTTTTAGGTTGAGGTTGTGGTTGTGGTGTTGGCCTAGAAGTCATCTCCTGTACTCTTTTGTACATCTCTTTCCTTCTTCCTGAGCGAATGTCAGCTTTGATGTCACTGACATGTCGCTACAGGGTCTTTTCAGACATGGGACCAACTTGCCTACCAGAGAAGCCATGGTCCCTGAGATAATCTTTCATCCAGGCTTTTTCACCCATCTTCTTGACAACTGCAAGTTTAGCTTCTTCTTCTTCTTCCTTCTTTTTCTTCTCTTTTAGCTTTTCCTTGGAAGCTCTTTCTCTCTTTCTCCATTTGATATTGTTCTTTCTTGACAAGCCACAAGATCGTGTCATTGTTGTGAGGAGTTAATTCCTCAAGAGAGAATCCCCTGGAGCTTAGGAAAACTATTCTTTCACTCCTAAGCTGTTGGTCAGCTTCTTTCTTTCTTTCTTTCTTATTTCTTCCTCTAAGGCCAACCTTGTTGCTTCTTCTTGTTCTATCTACAGCAGGATTGCCTTTTCTAACTCAACCAACTCCTCAAGTGGTAGAAGGAGCACATCTTCAGTAGCAGCTCCTAAATTGACAAGTCTGTCAATGATCTCCACCCTTCTTTTATTGTTGATAGCCTCCTAGTTGGCTACAACTGCTTTGCTACTTGCAGCTAGTAGCTTCCCAGTGGGGAGTCTACCTTTCCCTTTTAGCTTTTCCAACCTTTCTTCCTCTAGAAGCTCTTCCGCAGTCAACTTCCTCTTCCCTTTAATGTCTTTGGAAGTTTGAGACTAGGGAGGTTCATGTGTAGAGGTTTCAGGTTGGGAGGTGGTGATTGGAGCATGAGGTGATGATGGTGTTTGAGTGAGGGGGAAATTAAGAAAGTCTTCACTATTTACCTCAGATGCTAGTTCAAGGATTGCATCTGTGATAATTAGATCCTCAGACTGAGAAAATAATCCTTCCGCAGCTTGTATCTCTGCTTCGAAAGTTTGAACTGATTCTTCCAAAGCTTTGACTTCAGCTTAGGAAGTCTGTGGGATTGCACTATCTGTCCCAGCTGTTTCAGTTGCTGGGCTATCAGTCCTCATTTCCCCTTCAAATTCAATCTCAGGTTCAATGTGGACCTTAGGTTGACCAACTTCTTTGATATTGGTAGAAGGTGCATTCAACCTTTGAAACTCTTCAGCTCCAAAGTATGCCATAGCAACATCCGGACTTGGCTATTCAATAGAAGATCCCATCAGGAACTTGGAAAAGAACCTTTTTAGATCTTTAAGCATCCTTGGGTCCACTTGAAGAATGATTGGAGGAGGCTCAGGGAAAACTGTTGTTTGCTGAGTAGGATATCTAGAAGTCAGTGTAGAAAGAGCTAAGCTTTATGGTTCCTCATGTGCTTGTCTTTGAACGTTCTCCCCCTTTTTGGAAGCATCATCTTGAGAGCTTGATGAGCTAGAGGAAGAGGTCAAATTGACTTGAATTGGTACGTGCCTTACAGATCTCCAAGTCTATTTCTTAGCTAGTTTAGTCTTGAGAATTTCAATCTCAAGTTTCTGAGTGGCAGACCTTTCCTCTAAAGTCTTAACCTTGAATTCACGATTTGAGACTTTAGATAGTAGGCCTCTAAGAATGAGTTGCATACTTCCCTCATCTTCTTTAGAAGAAGCATAGGGAGATGAGGTAACATACCAAGTATGTTCTTCCTCACCACCAGTTGTGGTTTCTTGGCGCCCTAGTTTCCCTTGCCTAATAATGTCTCTTTCAGAGTCATCAAAGGGCATGGTTGCCATAGATTCAGTCTCAGATATGTTACCACTGTCCCGAGGGTCCAATGAGGCACCTTTAGTAGTGGCAACTGAATCTACATGAGTCCCCTCCACACTAGTGGGACTCACCTCAGTTGGGGTTTGCTGATGAGGGCTAGAAATCAGAGATCTCTCTAGGCTCAGTGTATCCTTAGGTGGGTGTTGTGAATCAACGTCATGGCCTTGAAGAGACATGATCTCCTCATCAGTTCCTATTAAAAGGTCAGTAAAGGATATGGAAGTTATACCTAATGACCCGGGACCTTGATCAATGTCTAATGGCATTAAGCCTATGATGGGGCTATCCCTTTTTGGCTGCTCAGGAGAGTATAGAAACTCATCCTGAGGGTTTTTAGCTTGGGTTTGGGGCTCATGGGATTGAGACTGAGGAGACTCAATACCCATATTTAGGTCTATTATGAAGGAAGGTGGGACTTCAGACTGAGTCGGAGCCCATGTTTCCACTCTAGTCGTTTTGGATTGAACAGGTAGGAGTTGTTCAATTAGAGGAGATTGAACAAGGGTTTGTTTGGAACGTCTCTGATAAGTAATTTTGATGGGGTGGAAAGGTAGATTTGGCCTTGTGCGGGTTATTGCTGATGTGGTTCATCACCTGTGGGGTTATTAGGGATGTGACCAGTAGCCATTAGCTCAATCATACCTAGAAGAAGCTCAGTGTGTCTTCTAGCAAAGTTGGTGGACACCCTCTTAAGGACCTTGAAGATGGCCAGCCTCATGTGAGGAACACGTAGAGTAGCTGCACAAACAAGCTTACTCTGGTCTGGCTCACAGTTGATTATGTGCTGAATAAACTGGGGATACATATAAAATGTTTCCCTTTGAAGGTTTCTCATGAGATTGGTCAGCACAAACCTTGAGTAGTTGAATCTGAGGTCTTTAACTAACCCGTGATCTAGGCATCCTAGTTCATAGGGAATTCGATCCCATCCCCCAGACTTGTTTGACAGGCAGTGAAGGACTATGTGAAGAAGGAACTTCTAGTTGTAAAAAAATTGAACTTTTACACGGTTGATCTACTCACATCACCACCATATCCCATCTGGACATATGTGTCATCTAGGTCTGATTTGGGTAATTCAATAGGAGCGCCCTCATCATGAATCTCTAGATGCTCCTTGATGATTTGTTCAGAAATGATCAGCTCTTGACCACAAATGCCTGACCTAATAACCCTAACTCAGTTCAGGGTTTCAATTTGGCTGTTTCCCCAAAGTTCTGCCATGTGGGTTGAGTAAACAATGGGGTTGACAGTTAGGGCAATGTAGTAGGTGGATTGGGAGGGAAGGAGATGATTTCAGAGAAGTCAGCATCCTTGGAAGAGTCAAGGAGTGCGACTTGGTTATGTTGAGGGTTTAGTGCCATTGTTCGAGAAAGTTACTGAGGAAAAGTATGATTTTTAGTAAATTGAAGACGAATGAAACTTAGGGCAGTGAAATTGGTAAAAGGTTTAAGGAAATGAGTCGGAAGTATTTAAATGGGTGAAAGTGGCGGATGGATAAGATGAAGTGATGGTTTGGGGTATGATGTGACAAGGGCGGTAAGGTTAAATCTATTTAAAATATTCCGACATCATTTATAAAATCTTTACCTTTTTACAGAGTGGGACCCAAAAGATTTTCGTTAAACATTAAAGCTTTCTTCCGAAGGTATTCTTCTTCAGAAGCCAATCTTACTTCCGAGGGGTAAATTTATCCTAGGATAAATTTACTTCCGAGAGTAAGAGGGTCTTCCGAGTGAAAGAGGTTTTCAAGCTTCGAAAATAGACTTGATATAACATCATATTTTCTTTCGAGACTAAAAACTCTTAGGAAGATAAAACTATCTTGGAAAAATTTTCCTTCAGAAGATAAATAGGATATCTTCCGAGGGTTAATTTCTCTTTGGAAGAACTCATACTTAACAAATTTTAAAGAAATAATTTTTGTAACAAGGCTTATATTATATTAACAAAGACAAGACACATTTTGAAAATGTTTTCAAATGAGATAAGCTGATCAATGTTTATCATCCCAATAGCCGTAATAAGATACTTAAATCTTTGTTCATCAAATGCTTTGGTGAACAAATCAACATATTATTCATTTGAGTCAACTTTGACTAGTTTAATCAGGTTTTTCTCATGAATATCTCTAATGAAATGGTACCTGATCTCAATATGCTTTGTCTTGGAGTGCTTGACAGGATTTTCTATGATGGAGATAGCACTCTTGTTGTCGATGTTGATAGGAGTCCTCATGAAGTTGAGTCCATAGTCTATCATTTGGTTTTGAATCCACAGCATTTGATCACAGCAACTAGCAGCAGCAATATATTCAGCTTCAGCGGTAGATGTTGAGACACATGATTGCTTTTTCCATTACCATGAGATGATTCTTCCACCAAGAAATTAACATCCTCCTGATGTTGATTTCTTGTTGATGTTGCAGCCACCATAGTCACTATCAGTGTAGCCATAGAGATTGGAATTAGTGTTCCTTGGATACTAGAGACCCAGTTTAGGTGCTCCTTTAGAATTCTCTTGGCAGCAACTAGGTGAGACACCTTTGGAGCAGCCTGATATCTTGCACAGATGTAGGTTGCAAACATGATATCAGGTCTACTTGTTGTGAGATACATCAGAGATTCAATGATTGCCCTATACTAATGTTGATCAGTATCCTCCCCCTCAGAGTCAGGACAAAGATTGTGATTTCAGGGTATAGGAGTCTTTGCTGGTATGCAATCTTTCATGTCAAATCTCTCTAAGATGCCATTGACATACATAGATTGATTGATAAAGAACCCGTCTTTCATCTGTTTTACCTGAATTCCAAGGAAAAAGTCTATTTTTTCCCGTGGAACTCATCTCAAACTTCTTTTTCATAATGCTCTCAAAGTCTTTGCACATTTGGTCAATTGAGGAACCAAATATGATGTCATCAACATAAACTTGTACGAGCAAAAATGTCTTTCCCAATCTTTCTTATGAATAATGTTTTTTCAATGGTACCTCTTGTGTATCTGTTCTTCAGGAGAAACTGAGACAATGTCTCATACCACAACCTAGGTGTCTGGTGCAGCCCATAGAGAGCTTTATCCAGTTTGCACACATAATTGGGGTGCTATGGGTCTTCAAATCCTGGAGGCTAGCATACATAGACTTCCCTATCTATATCCCCATATAGAAATGCACACTTAACATCTAGTTGGTAGACAGTAAAGTTCTTGGATGCAACATAAGCAAGAAAGATCCTAACTGCCTCAAGTCTTGCAACAAGTGCAAAGACATCAGTGTAATCAAATCCTTCCTCTTGAGTGTATCCTTGAACTACCAGTCTTGCCTTGTTCTTGATGATTAAGCCTCTATCATCTCTCTTGTTCCTGAATACCCATTTTGTGCCTATTGGTACTTAACCGGATGGTAGTGGACATAGGTTCCAAACCTTTTGTCTTTTGAATTGATGCAATTCCTCTTGCATTGATTCAACCCAACTACTATCTTTCAAGGCTTCTTCTACCTTTTTGGGTTCCATCTTAGATAGGAAGCATGAGTACATGCAGACCAGACAATCCCATTGTGAGTTTGTCTCCTTGTTCTCACGCCATCAGAGACATCTCCATTGATGTTCTCAGCTAAATGAGTGTTTTGAATCCGAAGCCTAGGAATCACGTCCGGTTAAATGGATAAATCTTGATTGGAAAAGTTTTGCTCAAGACCTTGAACACTTATCCCAGCTGATGTTTTAAATTCATTCAATGAGGACTGATTGAATGAATGAGAAACAACATCAATATCAGTTGGCTGTGAAGCAGCATTAATAGTTGCATGTTCCTTCAAAATGCTACTTACATCAGCTTGGTGTTGTATGTTGTCATCGGATGAGTTTTGAGGCTCACTTTGTTGACAACTTGTTGAAGCTCCACTGGTTCCTAAGATAGTTATGCTATCAGATCTGCGAATTGTAGGAGCTTGATTTTCAGAAAATCTTGGAGAACTTGGAAAAGGTATGGGTAACTCAAACAGTTGGTCATCATCAGAATCACTTCGAGTACCTGTTCCAGCTGAAACATTCTCACAAGAGGGTTTAGAATAGTTTGGAAAACAATTCTAAATAAAAAATATGATCAGGGCCATTCCCACTAACACAAGGAGTGTGCTCATTAACAACAATATTGGATGATTCCTCAAATTGTTGATTTTTAATGTTATACACTTTATAGGCAATAGAGGTAGAGGAATATCCAACAAAGATAGCATCATCCGACTTTTCAGCAAATTTTGCCAATTGTCCTTTGTGTTAAGTATGGTACATCTGCTACCAAAGGACCTAAGAAAACCAATGAACAATGGCCTCTTGTTCCATAACTCATAAGGGGTTTTTCTATGTGGCTTAACTACAAGAACTCGGTTCTGCACATAGCATGCAGTGCTGACTGCCTCTACCCAGAATGTCAGAGGCAACTTTGAATCAGCTAACATAGATTGAGCAGCGTCAAAAAGTGTCCTATTTCTCCTCTCAGTAACACCATTATGTTGAGGAGTTCTAGGAGCACTATATTGTCTGGCAATCCTTTTTAAGTTACAAAATGAGTCAAGAATTTGACTCTTAAACTCAGTCCCTTGATCACTCCTAATTATTTTAACCTTGTGATCAATTTGATTTTCTATTTTAAGAATAGAAGATTTTAAAGTTTCAGCAGTTTCATCTTTAGTACTTAAAAAGAATACCCATGTAAATCTAGTAAAATCATCAACAATCACAAGGCAATATGATTTCCTTCCAATGCTCATTATACTTGTGGGACCAAATTAAACCCATGTGCAATAAGTGTAATGGAGTGGTGATAGAGTTAACTTCTTTGGATTTGTGAGATGCTCTATGTTGCTTTCCTTTTAGACATTCAACACAGTTGTCTCTATAGAAAAATTCCTTTTTAGGCACACCATGTACCAAGTTATTTTTAACCAATTTATTAATGGTTTTAAAACTGACATGACACATACTTTTATGCTACAGAGTTGACTCATCACCATCAGCTTTGGAAAGAAAGCATGATACTTCACCCAATAGGGTAGCATTGTTCATATCCAGCTTGAACATATCCCTTTTCCTGGGAGATCTAAGAAGCACCAATTCTTGAGGAATTGTCATCCCGAGTTTGTGGATAATGCACTCATATTCTGTGAAAAGCATTTGGTGCTTTTGATCACAGAATTGAGAAACACTTAAAAGGTAGTGTTCAAGATGTTTGACAAAGTTTACTTTGTCGACAGTTAACTTGCCATTGGATACACTTCCTCTGCCTGAACTTATCCTCCAATGAAATTGTTGAAGAAGATATTTGTTCCAGTCATATGCCTAGAGCATCCATTGTCTACAATCCATACATTGTTATTCTTGTCATGTGGATGTCCTTGCACATAAGGTGAAAAGTTAGTTATGATTGGAAACCCAAGCCTTATTGGTCTTGGGTTCTACCAATAAGGATGACATAATTGAACAAAAAGATATGGGAGAGAGTTCAATAGATGTCTGTGAAGAAGAAGTTTGGGCTGCAACATCTTGTTTGATCTTCTATTCCATCCCTTGGCTTATCAGTGTAGATGAGCTTGTTGAAGCTTGAGCAGCATGGCACTCTTCTGAAGCTTCTCTCTTCTCGAAAGAAGCCTTCACCACCTTTTCTTCCGAAGCAGTCTTTGTCTCGGAAGGTTTCAAAGGAACTCTCTTATTCTTTTGAATTTTCTTTGGCTTAACTTCTGAAGCTATTTTCCTTTGGAAGAATGAGTTTCTTCCGAAAGCAATTTTGCTTCGGAAACAAGCTTTCCTTTACTCATCACTGAACCATGTGATAAGGTCCAAATGTGAAACCCTCCTTGACTCCTTCTTTCTTAACATTATTTGCATAATGTGTGCTTGCAGAATTGTAGTAACAATCTTTAGCCATATGGTTTTGCAGACCACACATTATGCATGCAATGTTAATCTTTGGGGAATTTGAGGACTGTTGTTTCTTGCTCTTCTTGTCTTCATCAACAGTCTTCCCCTTTAACTTCTGATCATTCAGCAGGACAGGAGTGCTGGTACTACACTCCTTTCCAGGATCAAAGTTTCCAACCACCTGGAATCCAGCTGAAATGAACACAGCTTTTTGTTTTGGTTCTATCTTCAGCTTGGATTCAACCACTTTCTTGGTAGTTTTTCTGGCTTTGGTAGTTAAGGGTTGATCATCACTGGTGGATGTGGGTTGATTTACCTGGTTCTTCCCTGTGATGGTCTCCATAGTTGTATCATTCTTTAACTCATAAGGAGGTGGGTCAACAGATGGAACCTCTTGCTCTTCAGTCCCACATCTTGGTTGTCTAGTAGACTCATAAGAATGTGGTGGAGTAATTTTATTGGTTCCTAACTCACCTTTGTTTTGATAACATATTTTTGAATGGGAGGATGATGCAAGAATGGCTTGGAAGTTTTCCTCAGAAATAGCATGCTTCCTGGCTTGAGCCTCAGCTATTACTAGCTGGACTTGAGCCTCAGTCAATTTGAAGATTAAATCTTTGATTTGAGTCCTATAATTGGTATGTTCATGTTTTAAAGAGGACACAGTTTTTTCTAACTCTTTAATTTTCTTTTGATAGTCAGATTCAACCCTTTTAAAATCAGATTTTAGGATATTCAAAGACTCAATATCAGATTTAATTTCCATATTGTAGTCTTGATACAATTTAACTTTAGCAATGCAAGCTCGAGTATAAGGGTGTTCAAATACCTTGCTGTCATCAGTTCCAGCCATCAATGCTTGAGCAGGGGTCACATCCTGTACCATGAAGCTCAGTGAACATCTTGAGCCACAGTAGCTGTGTTTTGTTCAGTTGTCTTCTCGGTGGCTTTAGGTGTGAGATGTGTGAAGGCTTGAGCGATTCCTAAATTGTATTTGTGATCCTTGCATTCCCTGGCAAAGTTGCCTAGCTGGTTACAGTTGTAACACTTGGCCTTTGTCTTGTTAAATCGAAACTTGTTGTTAGCTGGGTTTTGAGGGAATTGCTATCTAGTTCTCTTGAAGAACTTCTTCGCCCTATAAGTTAAAAGTATTTGTTGGACAATGTCCATGTATTCCACATCATCCGGGCTAAAACATTCTAGATCATCAAAACAAAATTGAAAGTCTCTAGAATGTCCATTTCCTAAGACAAAAGCACAACTGTCCTGGAAGAGACTTGGCTGAGCCTGATGAGACCTTTGAGTCTCAGGGAATATGATGTATGGTCCAGAAGAACAAGATGGCTACTGGGAGTAAGTCATCAACAACCATTAAAGCGTTGCTAGCAGGAAGGCTTGAGATCTGCTCACCTGGGGGCCTCGCTTGTTCTCCATCTCTACACGCTATCCATCAAGGATGCCATATAGTTTAGTCATGGTGAGGGAGTTCATGTTTTCTGTCCTCTTGATAGAGACAGAATAAAACGTCCACTCATTAGGGAGAGCACTCATGAATTTTCTTGAGAGATCTCTCAATTCAAGAGTTATTCCCACAGACTGAAGGGAGGAAATAAGATCCATATAGCTGAAGTATTGCTGGCTAAGCGTCTCTCCAGCAATATAAGTGAAATTCTCAATTTGTTGCCTTAGTGAATCTTTCTTGGAGTCATTTGAGCAGGAGTACATCTGGGTCAAGGCATCAAACAGTTCTTTGGCTGACTAACAATGCTCAAAACCTACCATGATGGAGTTGGGTATAGCAGTCATCAGAACAGTCATAGCTCTGCTATCAAAGTCCAGCCGTTTGTGGTCTTCATCAGAATAATCTTCCACCGCCTTCTCTATCATAGCACCATTTCCACCCGGTGCTACAACCTTTGGCTTGTAAGGGCCACTGGTGATAGACTTCCACATTTTGTTGTCTTGGTATCTGATGAAGTCTTCAATGCGTCTGCTCCATGATTAGAAGTTATCAAGAGTGATGATAGGTGTTTGGTTATTGTCCCCATCTCACATTTAGATTTTTGGTTGAGGGCCATTTTGATTGAAGTGAGTATATGAGTGATAAAAAAGGTTGATTTGGATGGTGTGATCACACAATCAAGAGCCTAAGTAGCTCTGATACCAATTGCAGGATCATGTTTGTTCACTCAACATAATTATGGTCTCTCAAACTCACTAAGTCTCACTCGTATAGATGATGTAGAATCCTTTAATAGTTGATTATAATATACTGAGTATAAATAAAAAAATACAAGAGAATGGTTTTTCAAGATACTTGTATATATTACTTCTCAACTTAAAGTTTTACAAGACTCTTACAAGCATGTTACATGAGTTACAATGAGAAACTATATATACTACTATCTACAGCTGGATATACTTTGATACCAGTTGGAACTTACAACTAGACAAATACTACATTACTAGAAGTAAGGTATCTTAGATAAAATAATATCTAAGATTTGGTAGTCATGACATGTCCATGACTTACCTTTTGTCACCAACTAAAGTTGGTTACTGTACTAACTGATAAGAAATGAACAGTGGAATAAAGCATGCTCAACTACATGGGCGTGGGAAAAGCACATTGCAGTATCTTAGAGATTTGTAGTGGAGTGTCAAAGGAACCATACTTATGTCCACTGGTTCATAGTAGGTTCTTCCGAAGGTTAATTGGCTTCGGAAGAACAAGTTTTTCCGAAGCCACTTATACTTCGGAAGAGGCTACTTCTTCCGAGGCTTGAGTTGTTCTTCAGGCCTTCATGCTTCGGAAGTCATTGTCTTGAATTCTTCTAAGTGTTGAACTTCGGAAGAAAGAAGACTTTATCTTCGGAAGTTAGAGTTCCTCTTCAAAAGCTCTTTCAGACTTGATCTTCGGAAGCTCAGCATTTGCCTTCGAAAGTTTTGCTTTTGCCTTCGGAAGTTCTGCTTTTGCCTTCGGAAGTTCTTCATCAGTTGCACCAAAATTGTCTAAGTGTTTGTTTTGGTTGCACCAGCCTTACTTGATCCAACATAATGGGATATAAGTATTGATTTCCTTAAATAATCTTGATGGATGATATCTTTTGGTCTGCATATCCAATTCTTCTAAAAAATTCATCATCAACTAGTTGAGAGGAGCTGGATTGAGAACTCTTCTCTTTTTGTTTTATCTTTTTGTCTCCTGGATCATCTTTTTTTGCTTCCTTCATTACATATCCTTTAAATTTGTTTCTTAGTTTTGCAATGTTAATAGAAAGGTCTCTCCCTCTTGGATTGATTGGGTAATTAGTGATAGGGATGCTTTATAGATCAAAAATGTCTTCATCTAGGAGTGTAATAAGTGTCTCCATCCATGGAAAATATTGAATCATCCTAGATGCTCTTTTGATAACTGCACAATCCCAATCTGGGTCAAACTTCCAAGCTATGATTTTGTTTTCTTCTGCTGATCTTGGAGTTGTCAGATGATCATACAATTGAATTAGTGTTGATTTTTGCTCAGTTATATCCCTTACAGTTTTTCCCAAAGGCCAGATTTTGGTAGAAATTACATTCCTTGGCTCCTTGATAAGTTTTTCTTTCCCTTTGTACATATCTTTACTTTCAACTACTATTGGCACACCTAAGGATGGTTTTGTTAGTTGTTTAGATGAAGGCTTAGGTTCCCTAGTTCTAAATCTAACACCAGTTTCCAATTCAACCTTCATCATATAATGCATCATTATCTAAGCTCAGTCACTGTTCTTCCCTTCAATTCATGAACCTCATAATTGTGGCTTTGCAAACAACACATCAGTTATACTTGGTGAGATATTTGGTATTACAATGACCTAATTCATGCTTTATCTTCTGGATTGATTGATACTTTGTAAAGGTTTCATAGTTGCACACATGTAACACAAACCTTGCTACATCAAATTCTTTCAATACTTTCTTCAACTTATCCATATTCATCCTTTCTACCATGTCATAAGGGAAACCATTGTTCATCAGGTCCATGAGCATGGAGGATTGAGCTCTTTCTTCAAATATGTCTTCACTAGAAAGCAGTTCATCAGACTTTCCTTCTTCAACATCCTTTTGAGTCTTAACCTTTGTTAATTCCTCCCACTCAACATCACTCTCTTCTTCGCTATGTTGAAATGGTTTGAGAGTAAATAGATCTGCTGATGGAGTGTGCTCAGAAGATATGACTTTTGTTTTCTTGGGAGAATCTTCAACTATAATTACTTCATCAATGGCTTTTGTTTTCTTTGGAGAATCTTCATCTCTCATTCCTCCTATATACTTTCTCTTTCTGTTATACTTGATGGTTGGTTCTTTTGACTTTATCAATGGAAGGTTAGCAGCTAGTGATGTTGTTGGTTGAGCAAATTCTAGGATTGGTTCTGGATGAACAACAAATTCTTGTATAGACACCTTATTCTTTAGAGCTTCTATCTCTTCATCTTTTGTTTTCAGCAGATTTGATTGTTCAGAGATAGTTTTCAAAGCTTTGTTTAGCTCAAACATGAAATTTTCCTTTTCTTTCCTTTCTTTATTCACAGAATCAAGGGACTTAGTTACGAACTAATCCATAGTATCAAACACTTCACCATTTGATTGAATTTCTTCTCTTAAATTCTTTATGGTGTGCAATTATTTCATCTTTCTCCTTCATCTTCCTTTTCAACTCCCTCAAATTCTCCAACTTTTGATTACTTTTGATGATTAGATTTTTATATTTATCAACAAGGTATCTTCTACTCACATCAATCTCCTCATTTCTTAGATCATCTTCATCAAAAGCAACGATGTCAACAAAATGATCATCTTCAATCTGTTGTTCTACTTCTTTTTCATTCTTCCCTAAACTTCTAAGCAAATTTCTTCTGTTGCACCATCTTTCATTTCCTCATCATGATCATCTTCAAGATTGATTGTTTCAGTGGGTGCAGGGCTTTTAGTTGGTGAGGTAGGTTCAGAAAGTAGGGGTGTGGGATTTTGTTGTGTTTTTAGTTGAGAAGGTGTTTGAATGTGATCGGGTGAGAAAGGTTTTGTTGCAGCAGAACTGACTGATGATTGGGATTGGGAAGGGGAGAAAGGTTGGGTGTTTTCACTTGATGGTGAATTGAGTTGAGCAGGTGGTGATTCTGGAAGATTTATCAAAGTTGTTGGTGGTGGAGAATGTGGTTCTTGTTGTGGTGATGGATGTTGTGGTGTTTGATGGAAGTGATCAGATGAGACTGGGTTCAGTTGCAGTAGTGTTAAGTGATGATTGAGAGAGAGAAGGTGAGAAAGGTTGGGTTTGTTCACTTGATGGTGAATAGAGATGAATAGGTGATGTTTCTGGTTGATTTGTCAAAGGTATTGGTGGTGTTTTTTGCATGTGAGCAGGTGAAATGGGTTGTTCTTGTTCTATTGATTTAGGGGACTCATCGAGTGATGCTTATTGTTGTTGTTGGTCAATGTGTAAGAGCTTTTAAGGAATGTTTGCATTTTCATTTATTAAATGATCAAACATCTCCATATCCCTTCCTTGATATTGCCCACTAATCTTATTAAGCACAGACCTCCCAAGGTGAGATTGAACAAAAAACTCCACCTTCTCTTTTAATGTTGGGCAATATATCATTGATGATCAGTTGGAGAAATCTAGAGAACATGTAAATCTTATCTTCTTTTTGTACCCTGATATGATGACATAAGCACCCAAAGATGTATCTAGCATAATTGAATCTTATTCTCTCAAACACACCAATTATCCTAGATAAGATGTGCCTTGAGAATCTATCTAACCCAGATTTTCTGTTTGACATACACTTCAAATAGGTGGGCACAGAAACCTTTAAGGTTTACACAAAATTCCTTTCTTGATTTCTCTATTATTGTAATCTCCATCATATCCCATCAGTTGAAAGATTCTTTGAATATAGTCATGATCAAACACATCCGGATGTCCCTCTTCTTGTTCTCCTAGTTGCAACACCCTCCTGATGATTCTTTCATCAATTATTAACTCTTCATTTCTTATTGTTGAGTAAATCACCTTTTCATTATCCTCTTCCTTTATTCTTGCTGTGTTCCAGAAATCTATCATATGGGATTGATAGATGATTGCCTCCACAAATAATGCATATGCTATTCTTGATCTTCTTAAATAACTGATTATATCTCTACACCCTTCAGTTATTGGGTCTTCAAGGTTTAAATATGCACAGACATTGTGTTCCTTTGCAAATCTATTAGCCATCTGTAGTTTAAGCAATAATATTTGAACACAGTGATTGGACGATTCAAATTTCAAAGTAAAATGTAAGAATTTGAAGGGTTATGAACACCCAAAGAATCAAAAAGGTTGATTTTTGATGTTGTTAAGGATGATTTACCTTACTAATGTTGGTTTTTTGACTTTATGATGTTGAAATTTAAGTGTGGTTTGTTATGTGGAGTGGATAAGTTGAATGTTGGCGGAAAAAGGGGTTTATGGATTGAGAACGATTTTCTAGGTCTGAAAAGGTGAATAAAGAAATGACAACGATCAAGGTTATCATTTATACTCCCTTAGAGTATTTAAATTCTTTTATTTAATGATGTGGAACCCTTAACCCTCATTACCCTTCCGTGGTTGTTTAGATACTCAATTGCTTATCCGCTAGTTAATTCTTCCGCAGAACATCTACGGAAGACAAACTTTCCATATTTTATCTGTATTCAATCTACGGAAGTATTCTTTACCATAGGATACCAATCTACATAAAAAATTGTTAAAATATAAACACATCCGTAGGATATCAATCTACAGAAGGTCAAATTTTAACCTTGTTATGTTTTACATTGTTACTTCTGCTGTAATACGTGATTTTACACTATGATTCTTTTCCTTTTTGTGATTTAAACACAATTTTTGCTGTATGATTCTAACATATAGTTAGATCATATGTTGATTGCTATTGGACCTTGTTGACTTTGCTTCACGGCAAATATGCAAAAGGTTGATTGGTGTTAAATACTTTAGATATCCTGCAGCCAAGTTAGTGCTCAAGTTCCAATTTTCTTCATTTAAAAGTGATATACTCAATTTTTCATGCTAAAGACTACTCCCCCTAAATTTGTGATTAATCATGAACTTATACATGTAGCAAAAATTTATTAAGTGAATAGCATGAAAAACAATTATCTGTCCATCATAGGTGTAAATAAAAGAACATAAACAAAATCTTTTTGTGTTTTTGATTATAAGTAGAAACTAAGCATAACATATTTACAAGCATTTATAATCATAACATGGGATCATACTATGACACCAAGCACCTTCCTAAAACATTTTGTTTCATGATAATAGACATAGATCTAGTGTTGATTGCAAGTATATGAGCCACATTAATTCAAGCAAGAGTATATATTCAACTTGGCATGCTATTTATCATGTTTTGGTTTTGATTAAAGATAGCAAATATGGACTCCATATTGAATCACATTAAAGTTTGTCCTCCGTTTATGAGTCAATTCATCACTTTTTCACACTTGAAAACTATAAGCCTTAAATCATAAGCTCTATCTTAATATTTCTTTGAAATCTTATTAATGCTTTGTTTATATGATCTTTAATATAATATGTAGCTGATCACATTGGATTTTTTTAGAGCTATCCCTTTTTGGAACTTTTTGTTGATAAGCATCAGGCCAACGGGTCATTACTTTCATAAAACAATGGTGCCTATGAACCCAAGTCTTTGCTCACACAAAAGAAAGGGTCCATGATGTGCAAAGATAGAGGTTATAAAGTATCAGGCTGGGGTCTTTACTTTCATAAAACAATGGTGCCTATGAACCCAGGTCTTTGCTCACATAAAACAAAGGGTCCATGATGTTCAAAGATAGAGGTTATGTCAGGTCTGCTGGTAGTTAAGTACATCAAGGATCTTAACATTGATATATACAATCTTTGATCAACTGATTTCCCTTTAGGATCAGGTACAGTCTTGTCTATTGTTGATGCTGGTGTGTTGCATGAAGAAGAGTTAGCAAGATTATACTTTTGCAAAATTAGGTGCACATACTTCTCATGATTGTTGAATATTTCATTTGATTTCTGATGAACTTGTTATCCTCATCAGTTTGTTCTTCTGATGCTGAATGAAAACCATCTTCATGAGTTTGTGCTTCCGCAGATGTAGGAATAACTTCCGTGGGAGTTATAGGAACAACTACAGATGTAGTTTGTTGATCGATTGATGTTGTTGATGTAGTTAGAATATCTGTTGATGGATTGGGAATTTCATTTGAATACAATGAATTATCTCCGGATGTATATAGGACATCTACGGATGTAGTAGGAATTTTCGTTGATGCATTGTTCACTACTCAGGATGCATTAGTAGCTTCTGCGGATGCATTGTTAACTTCTGCTGATGCATCATATGCTTATTCGGATGTTGAATTTTTATTTCCATTAGAATTTCCATTACTTGTTTAAGATGAAGGGCCAGGATCAACAACACTTGAAGTGTGTGAACGTGATGATCTTGGAGGCTCAACAATCAATGGCACTTCACTCATACTTGGAGGTACATAAGGATAACATGTATCCGAAGCACCTGTAACATTCAAATAACCAGTGTTAAATGAATTAGTTAATGCATTTATATCAAACAACCAAGATGATCCTTTAACAGATTTTAGAAATAATGATTCATCAAAGGATACATTAGGAGTTTCCTTCATTGTTGGACCAAAAGAACCAATGAGCCAGATCAGAAAAACCTTTAAGTCCCACAGACATCACAACAACTGAATAGATCTACATCTGCTGAAGACAAAGTCTGAAGACAAAGTCTGAAGACAAAGTCTGAAGACAAAGTATGAAGATAAAAGTCTGAAGACAATAGCTGAAGACAAAGTCTGAAGACATATGTTGAAGACAAAGTCTGAAGACCAAGTTCTCAGAAGTTGTTTCAAACAGCTGAAGTGTTTCCTTTTTAGTAGTTGTAATGTTTTACTTTTTAGTAGTTTTCTTTCAGTAGTTTTATTATTGTAAAACGTCTGAAGTTCTTACACTTCAGATGTTATTTCAGTAGTTGTAACTCTGGTTTACACTTAGCTTTTTGTGAAGGTGTCCTCAGTTGTTGTGGACATCTTCAGTAGATTAGTTATGTTCAGTAGTTTGTTAAATCAGTTAGATGTCAATATCAAGTGACATCAGCTGACGTCACATTCCTTTAGAAAAGGAATGTTGACCTAATTGTTTTGGAATTGAAGCATTTGTGTGTATGAAAATCTTCCATTAATAGAAAATTTATCTCTCTATAATCGTCATAGTGTGATTGCATATTCATACTTGTCTTGCTTGAATTTGATCTAATTTCTGTTATATTCCGCTGCAAATTCAAATCTAGTTGATCAAACTAGATCCGATCCTATCAAATAGTATCAGAGCTGGTTAATCGTTGATCGATTTAACAATTGATCATTGAAACTGCTCTTTTGATATCTAAGTTTGATCGAATTAGCAAATTTGCAAGAATTGGTTATAGAGTTTGACTTTCTGTTGCTTCCGGTCAATTAATTTGAGATTCAATTGTGTTGTTGAGTTTTAAGCTAGACTTATTATAATCTCATTGAATTTGGTTGAATTGGTGAAAATGACTACTTCAATCAATGATCCTCACAATACTGGCTCCTCAACTAAGCCTCCGATGCTTGTTAGGAGTGAGTATAACATATGGCAATGCCGAATGCTCCATCACCTGTCTGTTAACAGTTCAGGTTGTTGGAAGTCAGTGGTTCATGGACCATATAAGCCTATTGTGAGTAATCCTGAAACCAATGAGATGGTTCCTAAGAAGAAGGAACAATATTCTGATGAGGATTTAAAACTGTTTGAAATTGATGCTAAAGCCCATGGAATTCTGGCCATGGCACTGCCTAATGAAATCTACTCTGGGCTTATGCATCATGAAACTGCTTATGATCTCTGGGTTGCTCTGAAAGAACAATTTGGATGAACTGATGAGGTCTTAGCAAACAATAGAGAAATCCTTGCCCAGTAATATGAGACATTCTCTCATAGAAAGGGTGAGTCACTGACTCAACAGTTTGAGCGATTTTCCTGTTTGATATCTGAGCGAAAAATGGTTCAACATGAATATACAAACAGTCAGATGAACAACAGATTCCTTAGATCCCTGCCTGAGAGATGGGACACATATACCATTGTCCTACGCTCCAGTGCAAATCTGGATACTCTATCTCTTACCCAACTTCATGGGAAACTCTTAACATTTGAGAGAGAGATAGAACAGAAAAGGAAACTGGCTTCATCTGGAAAGCTCACTGATGACTTTGTACCAGGAAATACTGCTCTGGTTGGTCATGAGTCAGAATATGCTACATCAGAAAGTTCCTATGATGAACATATAGATTTCTCTTCAAACAGTGGAGATCATGCTTTTGTTGGAGTTGATGGTAACTCAGGGTTTAGTGTTGATAACTTGTGCTTTTTGATGGATGATTTGAAAGGAATTGCTGATGATGATCTGGAAGAGATGGATATTTTGAGCCAAATGGCATTAATCAGTATCAGATCTTAAAAGTTTTACAAAAGGATAGGTAGAAAATTCCCTGGCCTCTCTGGCAAAACCAAAGTTGGTTTTGATAAGAGCAAGTTGAGATGTCACAAGTGCCACAGACTTGGACATTTTGCTAGAGAGTGTAGATCATCTGGATCTAACTCATCTGCACCCTTTGTGACTTTTCCAAGCAATAGCTCACAAACCAAAGGGCAACATTCTACCAGTTCTGATCATCACTCACAAATTCAATCATCTCCTGCATTTTTTGTTCCTCAAGGTCCAATGCCATATCCTTATCCATGTTTTTACATGCCTCGGTCTAGTCAGGTTCCTGTTCCCATGGCTCAACAACCACATGCTCTACCTGATCCTCAACCATCTCAAACAAATCAACAATCTCAATCTCAATCATATCAGAGTTTTTTCACCCCTGAGATTGTTGACTGGAGCAGCTTACCAGATGATGTCTCTGGTTATTCTGAACAATTATTTGCTGGTGCTGGTCAACATGGTGGTGAAAACCCTTTTGGAAATCTTGCTCTAATGGCCATGGAGTCTACTGATGGAAATACTTCATCATCACAGGTACCACAGGTATCTTCTGAGGCTACGGCCAAGTTATGTTCTGAGTCATGCATAGCTGCTTTTGTTTCAATTAGGGAAGCAAATGTAACCTTAATTAATCAAAACTTTGACCTAGAGAAAGTAATTTCGAAAAGAAAAGCTAAGTTTGAGTCTGTTTTAAAAGAAAAGGATGAGGAGATTTACAAACTAAAATGTCAAATCACTGATGAAAAAGCTAAGGTAGAGGTCATTTTGGAGAATCATAAGAATCTCAAAGAAACACTTGCAGCTACTCAAGTTAATTGTGAACGTTGGGTAACATCATGCAAGGGATTTGAAATGCTTCTCAGTAAGCAAACATCTTCAAATGTGAAGTTTGGGATTGGGTATAATCATACCATACCTCCTTCAGATTTTACTCCCAAGCTAGATGTAAAATCTGAAGGTGATTGTAATTCCCAAACCACATCATCATGTGTCTCATCCTCAAGTGATAATTAAAAAATCAGAGGATGAAGTCAGTGTTATTACCTCAGCTAATCAAATTGCTGATGATCTCACTGCTTCTAAACACATGATCAAAAAGAAACTGAGCAATTCAGGTGTGGTCCCACAAAGTACTGAAAGTACTGAAAGGCAAAACACAACACCTGAAGAGCATTTCAAATCAAAGGAAAACAAGCATTCTTTGACAACTGCTGAAAAGTCTATCAGGAAATTCAAAAGTACGGATAGAAAACTTCTGAAGAACAAATCTTCAGTTGTTGCAAATCCTTTAGTAATTACCAAAAGTACTGAAAGGAAGAAAGTACTGAAGAACAAATCTTCAGTAGTTTCATCATCTTCAGTAGTTGATCAACAAAAGATGAAAAGAAAGCCATGTGAAATATATGGTTTGTTTAATCATCTCACTGATGAATGCTGGTATAACAAGGGTTTAAAATTCAACAAAGAGAAAATCATTAAGAAGAAAATGAATAAAATGAAAGATGAATTTCAAACCAAGTTTGTACCACAAACATCTCAATCTGATAAACTAAAGTTTTTCCAAAAAGTTAAAAAGAAGGAAGGGGTTTATCACAAAACAGCTGAAAATATTCCTCATGGAATATCAAAAATCCAGACTAAGTCTGTGTCTTTTAAAAGGGAGGATGTGGTGAATCACAAGAACAAATCACAACCAAGTACTGATGTGTCAACTGAGTTGAAAGTTTTGACAACCAATCAGACACAACTTGTTATGATGGTTCAACATCTGTTGGGGAGAGTTAACCAATTAGATGTCTCTGTGATTAAACCACTGAAAAGAAAACCTAAGCCAAAATCAATGGAATCCTTTTCAGCACCATCTACACCTTCAAAGGTTGTTAATCATGCAAAATGAGTTAGTTTAAAATCTGTTGATGAAAACAGACCCAAAACCAAAATGGTTTGGGTCTCAAAGGCTAACTAAATTTTATGGAAAATGCAGGGTTCTTCAGCATGCCAAAGAAGCATCTGGTATGTAGACAGTGGAGGATCTATGCATATGACAGGGAGCAGCTCTCTTCTTCATGATTACTCTCAAGGGAAGAAGGGATTTGTTTCTTTTGGAAATGATGCTAAGGGTTACATCATAGGAAAAGGGTTTGTATCAAATGGTGAAATAAGGTTTGATGATGTTAACCATGTGGAGAACCTCAAGTATAATCTGTTGAGTGTCAGTAAAATGTGTGATAAAGGGCATGTTGCATTTTTCACAAGTCAGAACTGCCGGATTCTGTCTTCCAAAGTTCTGAACAAGATTGACAAGATATTGGATGAATATACTCTCCTGAAGGTTAACAAGATTGGAAGAGTATATGCCTTAGATTTATCAAAGAAAATTGATCGTAAAGGCCATCCATGTCTGTTCTCTAAAGCCTCTCCTCAAGAATCTGAACTATGGCATAGAAGGCTTGGTCATATGAATCTTAAAAATATGAATCAGCTTATTCATCATGGTTTAGTGAGAGGTTTGCCATTGAAGGAGTTCAAATGTGATGACAACTGTCCAGCTTGCTTAAAAGGAAAGCAACACAAAGTTTCATTCCCTCCAATAGAAGAACCAAAGTCCACTGTCTGCTTGCAATTACTGCATATGGATCTCTTTGGTCTTGTAAGAGTAATGAGTATGGCAAAGAAAAAATACTGTCTGGTAATTGTGGATGATTATTCCAGATATGTATGGACTTTCTTCTTACATTCCAAAGATGAAGCAGCTCAAATCATCATTTATTTTGTGTTGTATGTGGAAAAGCAGCATTCACTTCCAGTCAAATGTGTGAGAAGTGATAATGGCACAGAGTTTAGGAATCACACTCTTGATTAATTCTATTTGTCTAAGAGAATCAAGAGACAATATAGCATTCAAAGAACTCCTGAGCAAAATGGAGTGGTGGAGATAAAGAACAGGACCCTTATTGAAGCCGCAAGGACAATGTTGGCTGACTCCGGTTTGCCACTAACCTTTTGGGCTGAAGCTGTCAACACAGCTTGCTATGTACAGAATAGGGTGTTAGTGAATCAGAGGTTGATGAAGACTCCTTATGAGTTATTACATCATTTGGCCCCTCTAATTTCATTCTTTAGAGCATTTGGGTGTCCCTGTTATATTCTTAACACAAAGAATCCACTTCAGAAGTTTGAATCAAAGGTGGATGCAGGGTATTTTGTTGGGTATTCATCTACTTGCAAGGCATACAGAGTTTTTAATTGCAGAAAAAGATTGTTGAAGAAACTTTGCATGTCAAGTTTAATGAATCTCCAAAAGACAAAATTCCTCAAAACCCTGTGGAGTTGTTTGATTTGGAAATACTGCAATATGTTCCATATCAGTCTCCACCTGTTATTATTTCTGAGGATCCATCATCTCCATCTGATGGTATAAATGCAAGTTGTAGTGATCATCTGCCTGTGTCTACTACACTTGATGTTCCTGTAGCTTCAGCAGTTCCATCCACAACAAATGCTGATGAAATCTCTGAATCCTCTACTTCATTTGAACTGCCATCTCGTTCTAGGTTTCAAGAGTCTGAATCAACATCTGTTGCTGCTGAATCTCCTACAAACACTTGCACAGATATTATTGAGTATCAAGAACTGAAGAATCATCCCATGTCCCAGATCATTGGTGACATTAATGCTGGTGTTTCAACAAGAAGCCAATTGTCCAATTTCTGTCTCTATGCTCTCTTCATCAGTCAGCAAGAGCCAAAGAACTATCATGTTGCATTAAGAGACAATGGATGGGTTGAAGCCATGCAGCTTGAGCTTCTTCAGTTTCAAAAGCAGCAAGTGTGGGAATTGGTTCCTCTACCCCAAGTTAAGTGTGCAATAGGCACTAAATAGGTGTTTAGGAATAAAACTGATGAAAAAGGCCAAATTGTCAAGACAAGGCCAGACTGGTTGTACAGGGGTTTTCACAAGAAGAAGGTATTGATTATGATGAAACCTTTGCCCCTGTGCAAGACTGGAGGCAATCAGATTTTCTTAGCTTATGCTGCTTTCCATAACCTTAAAGTTTTTCAAATGGATGTCAAAATGCATTTTTATATGGTAAAATAAAAGAAGAGGTTTATGTGTGTCAACCACCAGGTTTTGAAGATCATAAACATCCAGATTGGGTGTATAAGCTTGATAAGGCTCTTTATGGGTTAAAACAAGCTCCCAGAGCCTGGTATGAAACACTATCTAACTTTCTTCTTCAAAATAATTTCACTAGAGGCTCCATAGATTAAACCTTGTTCATTAAGAAAGTAGGCATGCATAAGCTCCTCATTCAAATTTATGTAGATGATATTATTTTTGCATCCTCTGATCCACAGTTGTGTGATGCCTTTACTAAATTGATGCAACAAAAGTTTGAAATGAGTGCCATGGGAGAATTACAGTTCTTTCTGGGTTTGCAAATCAAACAAATGGCTGATGGAACTTTTATTCATCAGTCAAAATATACAAAGGATTTGTTAACCAAGTTTGATTTACAAAACTGTAAGCCCTGTTTCACTCCCATGTGCAGCAACACACAACTGGATGCTGATCAGAAAGGTAAAGCAGTTGATGAAACTCTTTACAGATGTATGATTGGTTCCTTGATGTACCTTACAGCTTCTAGACCAGACATTATGTTTGCAACTTGTGTCTGTGCTAGATTTCAGTCTGCACCTAAAGAATCCCATATGATTGCAGTCAAAAGGATCTTTAGATATCTGCAAGGAACTCAATCTCTAGGACTTTGGTATAGGGGCACTCTTGCAAATTAGTTGCTTTCTCTGATAGTGACTATGCAGGGTGTAAGTTAACCAGAAAATCAACTTCTGGTGGATGCCAATTTCTAGGCAACTGTTTAGTTTCTTGGCAGAGTAAGAAACAAACTTCAGTTGCTACATCCACAGCTGAAGCAGAGTACATTGTAGCTGCAAGCTGTACAGCTCAGGTACTCTGGCTTCAAAATCAATTATTGGATTATGACATTACAGAGACTAAGACTCCTTTACTAATGGATAGTGCTTCAGCTCTTTGTATTGTAAAGAATCCTGTCCAGCATTCTAGGACCAAACATATTGAGATCAGACATCATTTTATCAGGGATTGTTATGAAAAAGGTCTGATCGATCCAAAGTTTGTGCCTAGTGCTGATGAGCTTGCAGATATATTTACTAAGCCTTTGGACAGTGCAACTTTCCAAAATCTTTGCTCAGGCTTGGTATGCTGCAACTAGAATGATTTGACAACTACTGATGCTCTTAGTTAATAAGTACTGATGAGCATTAGTATAAAGCTGTCAAAAATAAGTGCTGATAAGTCATTTTATCTTCAACAGTTTTTATAACTACTGAAGACTAAATTACTTAAAAGTACTGAAGTACTTCATTTGTTGAAAAGTACTGATGTAGTTAAAACTACTGATGTCCTTTCTAATAGATAAGTACTGATGACCAATGAAACATCTGAAAATCAGATGATCTGATGAGTAAGTGTTAAGGTCATTGAAACAACTAAACTTTGTGAATTGACGACAACTACTGTTTCATTTCAAAACAACTGAAGCCAAAACCAAGTCTTCAGTAGTTTACAACTACTGATGACTAACACCAAGTTTCAGTTGTTTACAACATCTGAAAGTTAAAACCATGTCTTCAGTTGTTTTCTAACAACTGATGACTCACACCAAAACTTTCAGTTGTTTTCTTTCAACCGTTTCATAACCTATAAATACCTAACCCTAACTTCAAACTTTTCATAACTCACTTTCCAAACGTTCATCTTCCATTAATGGCGACCATGCAAATCAAACCTCGACACAACTGTGTCGCTTACCTTACCAAATCAGCCTTTTGGACCAAGTTTGATGCTGCCATTGATCTGATGGTTGATTCCCAATATCACACAGCCTTTCTCTTGAATCCTACCATCTATCCCGATACCCTTCGCCAATTCTCGACAAACGTCACTGTTCATACTGCTGAGAATGATGACTCGATCACTCTCCAGTCGTTTGTCAACCAGAAAAAGGTGGTCATCACTTCTGAGATCATTCGCCAAACCCTAGACCTGAATGATGCCACCTATGTCACCAGATACCCCAAAGGCACCATTGATTTATCCTTTGTTAACAATGGATATGAGGGTGACCTAAGTGCTACTACTATTATGAAGAAGCACTTCCATGATGCTGAGCGTCTCATTTTCCATATGATCAATGTCTGTCTTGCCCCCAAAACATCTTCATAGGATCAAATGTCATCCAGGTGGCAACAGGTATTGTATTCTATCCTTGAACGCCAAAGCTTAAATTTTTCTGAAATAATATTTTTGGAATTAAAAGATCTGGCAATGAAACCTGTGGCTAATAGATGGATATTATATCCAAGGTTTCTTATGGCCATAATTCTTAATCAATTAAAATCTGATGGCCTTGTTGGCCTTGGAGTCCCTGCTATGTAGTTTTGCCAGAAGTATACTCCAGGCACAACTCAAATCCACAACTCAAAGAGGCTGCCAAACTGCTAAAACCCAAGCAGAGGGAACCCACAGCCTCCACCTCCAGATCTAAAGTCCCCTCCAAACCAAAATCCAAGAAAACCAAAAAGGCTACTCAGGGAGTTGAGTCCCCTGATGATGCCCCTGCAGCACAAACGCAGGATGAAACTACTAGCCTTAATCCCCTTGTAGTTTCAAAGACTCTACCAGCTGAAACCGCTCAGGTATCCTCTCAACAGGATCCTGATGCAACCAACATTGGGGAAACCACATTACTGGAATCTCTCTCACTTGAGAAGATTGCCATTGAAGAGCACCATTCACCCCAGGTGCAATCCTTTTCACCTTTATCTCCCACTGAAACCACCCCTACAAGCCCAACTGCAGTCATTGCACAAGTGCTGACTCAACTACATTCCTCTACCCCTCCCAGAAACCTATTAACACTGGGAAAACCTCAACAGCTGAGGGAGAGGATTATAATGTAGTTGACAACCCACAGCATAGGGATTACAAAGTTCAATCTCCTAGTGTAGAGGAGGAGATTAGAACATCTGGTGAGGCTACCTCTTCCCCTGTTTCAGCACATGAACAGGATGAAGCTGGTATCATCTCTAAGACCTCACCAGAGGCAACTGCCAATGAAGGACTTAATCCTGAGGCAGGAAGTCCCCAGTTCCAAGACAAAGGGGCACATGTGAATACTGATCTACACTCAGCACATGTTCATCCTGATTTACTCAGGAGGTCAGCTGATTCAGCTACAACTGATGATGACCTGGGCTTTTTCTTTGAAGTTCTAGCCCAAAACACCATTCTTGAGGCTGAGGTATGCAGACTACAAGAACTGCTTGCCAAAATATCTCAGAAATCAAGTCCATCTGCCCCAATTCACCCACAGATGGCAGCTTCTTTTGAAGCTCTCCCAAACACTGAGCCACTCTCAACAAATCAGCCACCAGCCTCTGTTTCAGGCACCATTTCTCAGGGACAGAACCCCTCTGAGCAAATGGTTGCTGCATTTAAATCTTCCTTACCTCTCATCACTCCAATCATCACTACTATTGTCCATCAAACCATTGATGAGAGGCTTTCCTCAAATCTTCAAACCCTTGTTGATGATGCTGTTTCCAAGAAACTTTCTGACATTCAAACCCCTGAACCCAATGCAACCAAAAAGGGGGAGTCTAAGTCAGTGAAAGAAGATAAAAGAAAGAGAGTTGAAGAGGAAGAAGCCAAAGAGAAGAAAGGAAAAGAGATAATCACTTACAAGAGAAAGAAAAGTGCTGAACAGACTGAAGATGAGAAGAAGTTGGAGGAAATGATCAAAGAAGCTGATGAGCAACATAGCAGATCTATGGATAAGATCATTGATCAGCTCTTCAGACAAGGCTTTGACACTGCCAAACTTGATTCTGAGATCCGGTGGCTAGAGATTCAAGAGATTGAAAATAGATGGGCCAGTTGCAATGAGAAAGAAAGGGAAAGATTGGAAGCTATGATCAGATTCTTGTCAAAACACTTGGGAAGACCAATCATTGAAGTAAAGTCATGGTCTAGAGACAGTATTTTGGAGATAACTACCAAAATCTGTGCTTCTGAAACCTTCAACAAAGGATTGATCATAGAAGCTCTGGATGAAGCTGGTGCTGGGAAAAGGTCTGACATGGCAAAGTTATCCAAAGCCACCCTCACAACCAAAATGATAGAGCAGCCTTTACAATCTCCCTTACCAAAACAACCCTCAAAATCAACCTCACAACCCCCAAAACAATCAATCTCACAACCCTCAAAACAACCACCCTCACAACCCTCAAAACCAACTCCTTTACCCAAGAAACCCACTCAATCAACCACCAGTGATGCACCTAAGAGAAAGAGAAGGGTGTTGAGGATGGAAGAAGAAAAGAAGATGATGAGGAGGATAGTCTGCCAATCTCTGCTGTGATTAAAATGAAGAAACCTGAGCCTAGGAGTCAACCAACAACAATCACTCCTGACACTCAAAGGCAAATGGTTAAAGTGAAGATTGAAGAAGAAGAACAGCAGAAACAACATGATGAGCAGCTGTTAAGGATGGTTGATAAGGAATTTCCTAAGTCTTCATCCATACAAGCTATGAAGAAACATGCTCAGAGGTTGTATGCTCTCAGATTTACTTTTCAGTATCAAAAAGAGAGAGTAAGGATTTGGCCTGACCCCAGAGTTAGTGACAGAATTCATAAGAAAAATGTTCCAAGTAGATACAATGGCCAAGTGAGAAAGACTGTGGATGCTGTGATAATGCTGGCCATTGTAGTGTCACCCTGGGAAATCCTTGATGATTTCAAGCGAGCTTACAAGACTAAGATGACTCCACAAACCTTGTTGGAAAACAAAATGGTGAAGAAGGGGTTAATTTACAAGAAGCTTGAAGAAATCAGAAGAAATGAGCTCCAGTTGTTACTTGAAGGTACTCATCCTGATGAGTTTGCTTACAGAGAAATAACAACTGTGGAGCTGAAGAATGGAAAGATTGTTAGATACTTGTCTGAGTACTATGGGCCTGAGTTCTTCTTTGAGAGTGAAGCTGAAGAACTCACAATAGAAGATAAAGTTGTTCTTCTTGAGGCCTATGTCAGAGAGTCTTACAGACTCATCATTGGGAAGTAGGTTTAATGATTGGGGTAACAGCTCTGTGTCCAATTCCCCAAGACAGAGTTCCCATTCATCTTTTGCCAATCAAACTTTTTGAAACCTCTTCCTGGCCTGAGCTTGACTTGGTGATTTCTGAGCTGATCCAGAAAATATGTCTGCCAATAAGTGGGACTTCAATAAGCTTAAAGGTTTTGGCTGCATTGGTTCAGGGGGAGTTTGTTGGACCAAAAGAAACAATGAGCCAGATCAGAAAAACCTTTAAGTCCCACAGACATCACAACAACTGAAGAGATCTACATCTGCTGAAGACAAAGTCTGAAGACAAAGTCTGAAGATAAAAGTCTGAAGACAATAGCTGAAGACAAAGTCTGAAGACATATGTTGAAGACAAAGTCTGAAGACCAAGTTCTCAGAAGTTGTCTCAAACAGCTGAAGTGTTTCCTTTTCAGTAGTTGTAATGTTTTACTTTTCAGTAGTTTCCTTTCAGTAGTTTAATTATTGTAAACGTCTGAAGTTCTTACACTTCAGATGTTATAGTTTCAGTAGTTGTAACTCTGGTTTACACTTAGCTTTTTGTGAAGGTGTCCTCAGTTGTTGTGGACATCTTCAGTAGATTAGTTATGTTCAGTAGTTTGTTAAATCAGTTAGATGTCACTATCAAGTGACATCAGCTGACGTCACATTCCTTTATAAAAGGAATGTTGACCTAATTGTTTTGGAACTGAAGCATTTGCGTGAATGAAAATCTTCCATTAACAAAAAATTTCTCTCTCTATAATCGTCATAGTGTGATTGCATATTCATACTTGTCTTGCTTGAAATTGATCTAATTTCTGTTATATTCCGCTGCAAATTCAAATCTAATTGATCAAACTAGATCCGATCCTATCATTCGTAATGTTATGATGTGGAATGTAGACTCTACATGATTTAGAGGTTGATGAGTAACCAACAAAGAAACCATCATAGAATTTTTCAGCAAACTTTCCTAATTGATCTTTGGTGTTTAAAATAGACATATGACACCCAAATGCTCTAAGATAACCTATAAAAGGTTTTGTTTTAAACAAAAAATAAGGTCATGTTTTGAACATTGCATGTTGTGTTCACTGCTTCACCCAAATTATGATTGGCAAATATGAGTCGGCTAGCTTTGTTCTTGTTGCTTCAATTAAAGTTATGTTTTTCTTTGAGCAACTCCATTTTGTTGTGTAGTTCTTGGTGCACTGAATTGTCAGGCTATGCCTTTGTTCCTGCAAAAGGAGTCTAAAACATGGTTAACAAATTCAGATCCATTATCACGTCTTAAGATTTTAATTTTTATATCAAGTTGATTTTCAATCTTAGTGATAAACTCCATTAATATTTCTGATGTTTCTCTTTTATTTTTTAAGAAAAAGACCCAGGTGAATCTGGTGAAATCATCAACAATCACCAAGCAATATTGACTTTTTCAAATGCTCATCATAATGGTTGGACCAAAAAGATCCATGTGTAGCATTTTGAGTGGTGTTGTATTTATGTTGATTGTTTTGGACTTATGTGACACCCTATGTTGTTTTTCTTTATAACATCATGAACAATAAGTAGAACAGTAAAATTATTTCTTGGGAAGGCCAATGACTAAGTCATTTTTGACCAGCTTGTTCATGTTCTTCATGTTTGAATCAACCATCCTTTTATGCCATAGTTGAGCTTCATCTTCTAATGACTTAGAAATCAGGTAGGCTTCATTGCTTGTCATTGAGGTTCTTTAATAAGGATCCAATCTGATGGGACCAGGCTTAAGAATGTAACAATAAGTGTTATCAAATATAGTGGTATAACTTTGATCACAAATTTGAGATACACTTAGCAAGTTTAATTGTAAATTTTCACAAAAAAATTACTTTCTCAAATTTGAGTACATCATTTTTTACCATTTCTTCACCAACAATTTTACCTCCCTTCTTATCCCCACCAAATACCACATATGTAGCATTTTTGTGTTTGAAATCATGGAGGAGAGAACAGTTTCTTGTCTAATGCTTGGAACAACCACTGTTAACATACCACTTGTTAGTCCTCCTTGGATGTTCCTGCATAAATAATGAAATCATTTAGAGAGTGGAGCCCAAGCCTTAATAGTCTTGGGCTTGCCATTAGTAATTGTTACTCCCTCATGGATGAGCCTAGATGTCTCATGGTTGTTTTTAGACTCATTTGATTCATTACGGTTTGTTTGGTGTGAGGATGATTCTGTTAGAGATGGAATTGAGACACTTTGTTCTTGATCAACAAGCACATCCTCTGTCACCTCTTCTTTGAGTTTCTTGTTCTTTGAACTTGATGATGATCGTTCATTAGAGAAAGTTTCTACATCTTTTGTCTTTGATTTTGGTACATGCTTACCATTTTCAAAGTGATCATATAAGGCTTTATTTTCATGCAATTTTACCTTCTTGTGAAGAGTATTGCTTGGAGAGTGTTGCTTCTCTTTCTTCCTCTTTGTTTGATCATCAATAGATGTTGGTTTCTTTGCCTTTGGAACCTTGTTTTTGGTTGCTGCTTCTTTTTCTTTGAACTTGTTGTTAGGACCTGGTATTTGAACGAAATACCTAGTGATTAGCGTGTTAAACCAACTCAAATAGTGCGGAATCCTATTTGATTGGCGATCCAATCAGTGAGAACACACGAAGATTCAATCAAGAATTGAATCCAACGTCAGAAATCGATTAGGAATCGATCTGATGTGTTCTGTGAACTTGGAGAACGATTTGGGAGGCTTCTGGACGGCTAGGGTACGTCTGGAATCGTAATGGGATGAATACTTACGTTTTTCCACGAATTGGGTCTATTTATAGGTTAGTATTGTTCAATGGTGCGACTGGGCCATAAGTATGGTTCAGTCGTACGATTGAACCATGCGGTTGATTCATCCGCACGACTGAGTGTTCAGTCGTGCGATTGAGTCAATCTTATGTATCAATCATACGACTGATCCAGTTTCCTGGTTCAGTCGTGCGATTGAGTCAATCGTATGAAGTTATTCATGCGTGTGGTCCATTTGCATGAGCCATTCGCATGAGAACTTCATTTAGTTAAGTTTGAATGTTTTAGTTAATATAACATAATGTGCAATCATTCAAACAATCATAAACCCAATCAATTCAATCACGACTCATTAATGAAATATTAAACATCACAAGTAACAAACAATTCATATCATTTCATTAATCGATACTATTACATCATAATCAGACAGACAAGATTTATTACGTTACAACTCATGATCTAGGGACATACATGCATCAACAAACCCCCCTTGGACCTAGATCTATCTAATCTCTTGTCTTCTGCATCACCTCCTTATACTTCTTGTACTTCTCCTCTTTAGTGACTCCTGCGTGAATCTCAAATGCAAAGCAAAGTCGTATAACGTTTTGGAACTGGAGGGCTTGTACAATGTCTTGTGTGTCATAGAACAGTGGCCACTTGTATAATGTATAGACATCATTAGCAGACAAGTTGGTTAGCCACATTGGGTCGAATACCCTGATAGTATCCATTTGGCCCTCTTTATTCAGAACTATGACAGCTTCAGCGGTTCTCCAATCATAGTACCACCATTTGAAATGTGGAGTGAAGTCCTGTGGCATTTCCCTGAGAGGGATTCTCGACATAGTGCGCGGAGGACTCCACTTCAACACAATCTTTGGCTTGCCAGTAATGGCATCAACCTCAGACCTTCTTATGTACCTCGTAGGCTGTTGTGGTCTGAAGTTAACCCATCTGGTGTGGTACTCCTTCTTCAGGGCAGCCTCGAACCAGCCTGACATCTTCCTTGGGTCAGCATACAGCAGCTTTAGTTTAGCCAGCTGGTTGAGCTCAAACCAGGTAGAGTCTTCAGATCATGTGGAAACCTGAAGTACTCTATGCCCTGTTCCCTCTTAACTGCATACGCGTTAAGATCATCAAAATATGCCCATGCTATAATCTTGCCTGACACCTTGTGGTGTTTCTTGACTCTGTAGAGCTTGGTGTAGGCATCTTTCTTTGGTGCATCACGTTGGGCTCTCACTTCTTCAAAACAGGCAGCCCATTCGGCCTTTCGAATGTCTACGTCATCGTTTGAGGCTTGAGCTGTTTCTTCTGCCTTTTCGGTTTCCTGCTCCATCTTGTTTAGTACCTCAAACGTATCACTGAATAGGGACTCACCCAGATTGGGGACCACATTACCCTCGTTGTCAGCATACTGAGGGTACTCTTCTGCAGTAATATCTTCAACCTCAACTTCATCAACGTCATTTAGTTCTTCATCACTGGTTGAATCAACTGTTGGAGCATCCTTGACAATTTCATCAGGATTGAGTCTGAACATCTCTGCCAGTTGCTCATCAGATAGGTCATGAATTATCTCCCCTTCTTCAGAGGTATAACTCACAGACCTTCTTACAATCCCTTGCAGATCAAGAATCATTGTTAATTGAGTCTTGACCTGTTGAAGGGGAGCAAAGTCAAACTCATCCCTTTGAAAGTTTGGATCTGTTTGATTAAACATTTAACACATAAACGTTAGTAAGTAATCAAACAGAATTATCAACTTAATATATAAACATTCAACACACTTGTTTTTCATTACATGATTCAAATACAAATAAATAAATACATAATACATCTAATCTGTACTTTTGTCTTGAATAAGGGCGTGTCGCTCGAGGAGCAGAAGTGGTAGATGACTGGTCCTGTCGATGCTTAGATCTTCGTTCTTGACCAGAAGCAGAGGCCGATGCAGCCGCATCCCCTCCTTCTGCTTCGTCATCATCATCTCTACCTTCTGTCCTTTCTTCCTCAGTCTCTTCCTCATCATCATCATCTTCCTCATCATCACCATCATCTTCATCATCACCATCTCCATCATCCCCATCACCCTCCTTTATCTTCAAGGGCTCATCCTTCGACCCCTTTAACCTCAGCATAATCGTCTTGTTGGTCGTCTCCAACTCCTCTATACCTTTGACTGACTGGGCCTGCTGGTCCTGGAGTTGGGACACCTCGACTCTCTGAGCATCGATTAGCTGGTTCTGCTGGTCTATCACCCGAGCCTGCTCTGCCATCTGCTGAGACTGGGCAGCAGTCAGGTCGGTCAACTGGCGGATCTGCGCCGCCTTTTCCTCATCTGCAGCGAGCAGGCGCATCACCATACGGTTAAGCGCTGACAGCTGCTCTACCCTACCCCGTGAGGTAGAGTAGATCCATAAACATGTGGGTTGGGCTGAGGGTCCAGCATGATGTGAGGTGGTGGTGGCAGTGGCAGTGGTGAATATGGGTCGGTAGCTGGTGCTGGTGATGTAGGTGTGAAGGTGGTTAATGGTGGTGGATGGGAAGGATACAGTGGTGGTAGGTAAGGTGGTGGCTGTGGTAGTGGGAGTAGTGGATGTGGTGGCTGTGGTGATGGGTGGTATGTCAGTAGTGGTGGTAGTGGTGGCTGTGGTGGTGGAAGTAGTGGCAGCAGTGGTAACGAAGGTCAGGCGACGTTTCTTCTTCTTCTTCAATCCATGGGGTTGAGCCATCCGCTTCCTCCTAGTCCCGGTGGAAGTGGATGCTCCCCCTGCAGCTCTGCCCACTGAACCCGGAACATAGCTCGGGTCAGTCTCTCTCTCTAAGGAGTCCCGAGGGTGTTCACCAACCACCTTAAGCCCGTGGTCTGTGGGAACAACTTTGCTTCCCACAGTCCTAGTGAGGGCTCCTCATCCGACTCCTCCTCCTCTTGATCACCAGCTACAAACTCCTGATGGAAACCGGCCATCTCAGCAACCTCTCCGGCAGTGGCAGACCCCGGGGGAATAACATCTGAATCAGTGCCTCTAGGTGGAGCAGGCATATCATCCCCGGCGTCGCCGCTATCATCATCATCTGAGTCAGTATCTGGTATAGCAATATGCTCAACATCTGAATCACTGTCATCGTGGCGCCACTTTCTCTTGGCTGGCGCCACATAGTCAGCACGGGCCAGATGCCCAAACAACCTCCTGACAGGGGGTTTCACCTGCTTCCCCCTGTATACCTTCATCCGTCCTAGCGTAGTGTCATCCATGACTTATAGCACTACAGCATCCTCCTTCTCCTTTGGCAGGGAGGGAAGCTTCTGATCAATAATCATCTGTATAAACCTCGGATACATACAGAAGCCTTCCTTCCCTTTCCCTCAATGTTCTCCACCAGGTAGGTGAAGATCATTTTGGAGAAGCTGAACGGGTGGTTCAGCACCAATGCAGCATAAGCGTTCTGGATCTGATCCGATAACTCATCAAATCCTCCCTTCCTCGACGCTATGCACTTTAGCAGAACATGCGCAAGATACTTGAACTGGGGACAGGGTTACTCTTGTTGAGTACCCCAACATTGATGTCCCCAGAGTACTTGCCTCTCATAAACATCCTCTGACAGTGAGGGGGTGTAGACGAGTAGGACAATCAGCATCATCCCCTAACTGTAGAACAATCCTCAAATCCTCCTCTGATACGGTAATAGCCTCACCAAAGATCGTACTCCTGATGCAATGAGGCTCAGAGGATCTATCAACAGTCGCGCCTTCCCAGAAGGCCTGCTGCACTGATCTATACGGAGTGCATGGTGTAGAGATAGCATGAGCAATCCTGGATCTCAACAGAAATGTAATGATGCCTGCGAAGTCAGCTGCGTTCCTGGATGTCAAATCCAGATAGGCACATATGTTATGCTTGGTGCTCATGTTCCATCCATCGACTCGCCATCTGTAACACATAACAATATAAACATTAGTTCCACTGGCTACAAGTATAATGAAACACTTAGACTTCGAATAGAATGTCTCTGTCATGCGATTGAGGTTGTGCGACTGAAGACAGTCGTGCGACTGAACTGGGCGATTGAGGTTCAGACGTGCGAATGACCTCATGCGTACGACTGAGTGTGCGACTGGACTCATGCGCATGTACTCTTATGCGGTTACACCAGTCGTGCGACTGAGTCTCATTCGCATGGTTCAGTCGTGCGGTTAAGTGAATCGCCCCCTTCAGTCGTGCGACTGAAGTTCATCCGCTTGTCCAATCGTATGACATCCTGTCCGTTCAATTCAAATTAACTTTTTCATCAATTTTGAGTTTTAGACTTCGTGTTCTGGTTCATTAGACTCGCAATATGTTCTTATAACTTATAACACTCTTAATTTCATCCGTTTGAGTAGTTAGGTTAGGTTATTTGTCCCACATGTCACAGTTTACCAAACGGGTCCGATTATCCAGATTAAGAGTCAAATTGAACAAATTGGTGATGTTTCTTCTTCGTTGCAAATTACCTGTAGAATCGAAGTAAATGGTCAGTATGCAAGAAACGAAGGTTTTAAGGAGATCAAAAAATTTTGGCAAAGTGCCTTTAGTCGTGCGAATTAGGGTTTCTTTGAGGGTGATGAGTCTCTGCGACCGACTCCTCCTCTATTTATACTAACCCTAGATCCAATCGTGCGACTGAGTTCATACGCACCATTCAGTCGTGCGAGTGGAACTCAGTCGTGCGATTGGGTCAGTCGCCCTTCTCCAGTCGTCCGACTGGATTTCAGTCGTGCGACTGACTCACTCGTTCGCACTTAAGCCTCCGACTGGACTAATCGTATGGGCCATTCGGTTTGATGGTCCATACTCATAGTTCATTCGTGCGAATGGATTCCATTCGTATGGTTAGTCCATACGTATGGTCCATTCGTGCGAATGGGTCATACTTAGTTAATTTTCTGCCATTTTTACCAATTTACTTTAAACCCTTTTAATTAATTTAAATTACGTTATGAGCCTTTGATCATCTCAGACATGATCATTTTATCCTGAAAACATTTTGATCACATCAGACGTGATCCTTTTAACACTTTGTCACCTCAGACGTGACCCTTTTAGAAACACTTTGTCACCTCAGACGTGACTGTTTTAAACTTTCAAAGCACATATGGTCATCTCAGACATGACCCTTTTAGTGAGTTGATTCCTTCTGATTTTCCTGATGTAGCCCGACACTCGACTAAAATTAAAATTAAAGACTAACTAATTTAAGAACTTAAACTAATTACATAAACAGACATATTTTTGGCTTTTTGTGAGAGATAAATCCAGAGATTGATATCTACGGGATTTGGTTCGGGAGTAGATAGCTTCAACTTAGATTGATCATATCTGGACCAATTCAATTTTAGAATCATACAGGCAAGTCAAATCATTTGGGACTAGTTATTAAACCTTTTTTTGATGCTCAAATTCTCGGTGTTCATCCAGAGTCGTTAGCAACTTAAGGAAATCATACTGAAACTCTTAGATTTTCACATTGATTTGAACCTTTGAGCATGTAGCCACAATGATTGTCAGTATGTTTGTCCACTTAAATCCATACACAGACTTTTGACACAGACTGGTGACTTATTTAGGTTTAATTATTTCAACTAACATTTGTGGATCCCACACTTATATGGTAATCAACATTCCTCAGGAGCTTTTGAGCGGTCTACGGGTATTATTACAAGAGAGACTATTCTTAGAGCTTTCAAAGAGCCTGTCCTCAGTCAGTGCCATCGCACAGCAGAGAGGCGGCAAACAACAATGAATTCTAGAATATCTAGGTTATGCTTATCCTCAGGTCAGTGCCATCGCACAGCAGAGAGGCACACAACCTATCTCCTTGTTAGAGCAGCTTATTTTATTTTGCACAAAATGCACCAACAACATAAGTCATTAGCTTTATTGCATTTGTCTTTCATTTTTTTCTTGCTCTAATTATGGTCATCCGCACACATTTGTGGCGTTTAATTGCTCATTACCCCTTATTGGAATATATTTGATTGTGTTAACCAGTGATAAGATGGGAGCCCACAGTCAGTTGAACGACTTAGTTTGATCTTGAGATCACCAATCAGGTCTAATTGTCTATTGTGTTGAATCTACCAACATATCATTTGTGGTCTAGCAGCCTCTAAGTCTACTTTCTTTGTGTCACCTTAGGAGTTGCCAGTTTTCTATCATCTTCCCTTTTGTATTGCTTAGACTACACAGACTTATACTTTGAACTTTTGCATCTTTCCAACACTTAAATTTTTAAAGTTCCTCTTGATATGTTCCTGTGTACTATCATTTTCCAAGGTATTGAATCGGTATCACACACACAATCTACCTTATTTCAGCTACTTACTCCTTCTCCCTCAATTTTTTTTTAATGTTAACTTGCTGACATATTCTCCCCCTAAAATACTAAAATCATTTCTGGTTTAATTATTTTAGGATTTTAATAAACAGCAAAATAACATGAGTTTAAATAAAACAGACGCGAATAAAACAAATAAAATAAAATAAAATAAACTTTAACTAAACTACATCGGACTACACATTATCATCATCAGGAATTACCTCACTTTTCTTTTTAACCGCCGTTGACCTCTAGCAGTATGGAAAACGTGGTTTATCAAAGGCTTTAGTATAGAGGTCGCGCTTGAAAATCAGTTATTAATTTTTTACAACCACATCAATAAGTTCTTTTCAAAGCAATCTCTTATGAAATGGTATTTAATACCGATGTGTTTGGTCTTAGGATGTTGAACCGGATTTTTAGTTACTGCAATTGCCAGCAGAGTTATCAACAAAAATAGGAGTAGATGAGAATTTTAAACCGTAATCCCGCATTTGCTGTTGAATCCAGATGATTTCTGTGAACAGCAACTTGCAGCAGCAACATATTTCGGCTTCACAGGTTGACAATGCAACCGATGTCTGCTTCTTACACTGCCAGGTAACTAATCTTCTCCCAAAGAATTGACACCCTGCTGATGTAGACTTGTATTTCATCTTGCAGCCCCCGTAATCCGAGTCACTATACGCAGTAAGCTCAAAGTCATCATCATGAGGATACCACAATCCAAGTGTGGGTGTACCCTTCAGATAACGAAAAATCCTCTTGACCCCCGATCAATGGTTGACCTTTGGTTTAGCCTGATATCTAGAACATAGACATGTAGCATACATATATCCCAGGTCTTGAGGCAGTGAGATACATGAGGGATCCAATCATTCCTCGGTACATAGTGGCATCTACTAGATCTCCATTCTCATCAGGTGCTATATCATGATTCGTAGCAAGTGGAGTCCCAGCAGCAGAAGCATTCTCCATGTCAAAGCGACTGAGAATGTCTCCTACATACTTGGTCTGATGTAGAAAGATTCCATTAGGTGTTTGATCCACCTGTAACCCGAGAAAGAACTTCATCTCCCCCATAGCATAGCACTCATCTCAAACTCTTTCTTCATCACTGCTTCAAACTCTTGCATAACTCTTCGTTCTTTGACCCGAAGATTATGTCATCAACATATATCTGTACAAGCAGTAGGTTCGCCATCCTTTTCTTTAATAACAGTGTACAGTCAATGACTCCCCTGCGAAAGCCATGTTTCACAAGATGAGTCGAGAGTTTCTCATACCAAGCTCGAGGAGCTTGATGAAGCCCATATAAAGCTTTGTCGAGCTTGTAAACTCTATCCCGATGATAAGGATCTTCAAATCCCTCGGGTTGACTTACATAGACTGTTTCCCTCCCTGATTTCCCCATGAAGAAATGCACTCTTCACATCTAATTGGTAGACTTTAATTTTCATGTACGAGGCATAGGCAAGGAAGATACGAATAGCTTCCATCCTTGCCACGGGTGCAAACACCTCATTATAGTCAATCCCCTCGACTTGGCGAAAACTTGAACCACCAGTCGAGCTTTGTTCCTGATAATGACTCCTTGTCATCCTTCTTGCATTTTAGTCCCATTTGGTGCCAATGACTTTAGCACCTTTAGGTCTATCAACCAGAGTCCATACACCTAACTTCTTAAAACTGCAGAAGTTCTTCTTCTTCTGCAGGCACTCACCCACGCCTCATCATTTAGTGCCTCACTGACATATTTTGGCTCAACCTGCGAGACAAAACATCGATAAGCACCATCATGAATGTAACCCTTCTCATAACCGAGGCGTAATCAGCTGAGTATAGCTGATTTCGGTTTGTACTCCTGATCTGACATCCCCAATAACATTGTCAAGGGGATAATAGACGTTTAGTCGTGATCCTGAGTAGTAGGAACAGCCACCTCAGAACCGAGATTATGAACATTTTGTTCTGCATCTGAGGTAGTTGGAGTTTGAGGTTCCGAGTCGAAGGAGCATCACTCGTAGATGCGTGTGGACTTTCAGGAACTGGAACCTGTTCCTCCTGACTGTTCTGGTCATCTGCTTCAGTTTCATCATCGTCAGAAGAGAGTCACTGTCATCGACTACTCCCCGACTGAGTAATGATTCTCCCTGTGTGCTAGATGGTGTATTCAGAATGTCATACATCATCCTGTAGCTAACTCATCATCCGAGGGAGGAGAGAGAAGTTTGAAGGACTTGAAGAATCCATCATAATCGAAGAGTATGTAGGTCCTTTGCCTGGGTGGTGTGGTATATCTCTGAACGTCGACATTACACCACACTTCTACAAGACCCGTTGAGTTATTGTAAACTCGCTTGTTCGGTATGTTGTATCCTAGAAAAATTCCTTCATCTGCCTTCTCGCTGAATTTTCCTTCTTGTGTCTTCTTCAGAAGTGTACACGGTGCGCCAAAAGGTTCAAGATACTCCAAATGGTTTGCGTCTTTGTAGTAATCTCATAACATGTCTTTCCATGGCGCTTGACTATTAGGACTCGATTCAGTGTATAACATGCGTTTGCCACTGCCTCATTCCAGAATTGAATAGGCAGTTTCGAGTCAGCCAGCATAGTCCGTGCAGTCTCTATCAAGCTTCTATTCTTCCTCTCAGCAACACCATTCATCTGAGGCGTGTAGGCAGAAGTGAATTGATGAACAATTCCCTTTCCTTGCAGTATGCCTCCATCCATTGATTCTTGAATTCTGTCCCGTTGTCTGAGCGTACTTGTCTAACTTTTAGCTTGTAGAGAGATTCCAGTGTGGTTACTAATTCCTTGAATGACTCAAATGTTTCTGATTTGGATTTCAGAAACATTACCCAAGTGAACCTTGAGTAGAGTCATCAGTGACCACAAAACAACAAGTCGCCTCGCCTGCTCCTATACTGACTGGACCAAACAGATCCATGTGAAGAAGCTCAAGAGAAGTTCTATTGAATGAACTTTCTTTTCCTTATGAGACTTCTTCGTCTGTTTGCCTTTCTTGCAAGCTACACAAAAGTCAGGAAGTTGGAAGTCTTGACATTTACTCCTCTCACTAAATCCGTCTGAATCAAATGATTCATCTTCCTTTGACTAATGTGTCCCATTCTCCTATGCCAGGAGATTGAGTCCTTCTCAGTAGCTTTTTATAGAAAGCACTGAACCTCATGATCCGTTGTAGCAGCTGTTGACAGATCCAAGACATAAAGGTCTTTATATCTTGAAGCAGTCATCAGAACTTGGTCCTCTGGGATCATGTAGTCTTTCTTCAGCACGTAACATTCTTGTTGTCGAAGATGACTTTAAATCCTTTATCGCAGATTTTTGGGAGACAGAAAGTAAGTTATTCTGAAGTTGTTGAACGTAGTTCACCTTATCAAACTTAACTTTCTGATTTCCCACTTCTCCCTGAGCTGTGATGTATCCTCCCTTGTTTCCTGCAAAGGAAACATGCCCTCCTTTTATTTGTTTGACGTTTGATAATAGTGCTATATTTCCTGTCATGTGCCTGGATGCTCCGCTATCTATAATCCACGTGTTAGTCTCAGCGCTGTATCGAACACCCTGCACATATAAAGTAAATGTATTAGTTTAAGTTAGGAACCCAAGCCTTTACTGTCTTGGGTTTCCCAGAGGCATCACACATCATAAACTCTACCCATTGACCCTTAGAGGGTGAAGGTAACTCAGGTTCCTTCTTGTCACCAGTATCAGACACGCAGGATGACTTCTCTTTCCATAAGCCAGATTTGTGCAATGCCTGTTTATGATAAACAGTCGTCTGGCTTACAGATTGAACTTTAGGTTCACTAGATCTTCTAGGTGGAGTCAAAGAATTCCTCTTAGAAGACCTAGGTCTAGAGTCCTGAAGATCAATCTTCTTCCTAGGTGTTTGATAGAAAGGACAATAGGAAGCAATGTGTCCACATTCTCCACAGTTGTAGCATGACCTGCTATTAACTTTATAAGTAGACTTTCTTTGTGGAGAAGTGCATGACACTCTAGTAATATCAATCACTTTAGGTTTTGACTCTTGTATGTTTGATGTTTTCTCTGGTTTAACAAAATTAACTGTTTTCACCTGTTTAACATGTTCCACTTTTTGGTTAACTGGTTTTTGACTTGTAGCATGTGAAAAATCAACGTTTGAAGTCCTTTTAGTGTCTGATTTGACTCTGTTTGACCCTGACTTTAAGTTAACTTTTTCAAATTCATTTTCCAGATTAATACAAGGCAATTTACCCTTTGCCTTTGAAGTGGCCTCCTTTTGTTTCTGTCCAGATTCAGTAGATGAACATGATGTGTCTGGATCAGTAACAAGAGGTAGTCACCACATGATCCTTGATGGGGTTGTTGTTTACTGGTCTAGACTTAGTGTTCATCAAGGTCTCAGGTGGAGGTGGAACCACTTTGTAGCCTAATCCCTCCCCGTTATTCCTTTCTCTCACTAAGTGTTGAACTATGTGTGAAGAACTAGTCCAACTGTGCAGTTTCTGTTTTAAGGAGTTAACTTCTACTTCTAGAACTGCCTTTTGCTTCTTAGTGTCCTCTAGGGAGTTTAGATAGTACCTAATGTCATTAGCTTGGTTAAAGGCAACTACTTCGGTTTCTCTAAGCTGTTTAGTCAATAGGTCTATCTTTTCTTTATAACTATGCTCATTTTGTTTTAGAACTCTATTAGCCTCAGTGCACAGTGCACAGTTGTAAATCTTTTACTAAGTTATCATTGTGATCTAATAACCTAGCAAATTTTTCATCAATGCTATTCCTAAACATATCACAATCAGAACAAGCATGATTATCAAACATTGGGTCAGTTGTACTTACCTGTGTTGGTTCAGAAGAGTTAGCCATCAACGCAGCATCAGACGTCTCTGGTTCTGGTGATTCTGATTTTTCTGTCTCTGATGTGGAAGTCTCCTCCTTTGGCTTGTAACTGACCTCAGCTGCAGTTGTTTCTTCACTATGTGACATTGCTATCTCAACTGCTAGATCACCTTCACTCGCAGAATCATCAACAATATCCTCAACACTTGCAATGTTAGATTCTCCTGGTGAGACAAACCTAAAACTCCAATCCTGTCCTTCATCATCATGAGCAGTCAAGGCTATTGGATCCTTGTTTGATGAAGTAGAACTGGAGGCTTGCTTGTCTTGGCGAGTAAAGGACGAGAACGGGTTCCCATTACCCGTCTTCTTTGGCTTGACACATTCTCTCTTGAAGTGCCCCTTCTCTCCACAGTTGAAGCAGGTCACTTTGCTCTTGTCAAAGCCAAATGTGGTATCCTTAGTAGCTATCAAGTTCTGTCCTGTCTTCTTAACAAACTTCTTCGCCCTTCGGACAGCGCTAGCTAAGGCCCACATTATATCCATCCTCTCAAGCTCCATTTCATCCACCTGCTCGTAGTCCTCATCTGCCAGATGGCAATTTCCAATCTTCCCAGCAACTAGTCCATCATATGAATGAACCACTGCGGCTAGAAGATCCATATGCTCTCGTGCTACTTCTACGGTTACATTACTGAGGTTCTCGGTCTTCAGTTTGGTAGCACTTGCTTCTGATCCAATATAGTTGGTACATGATGACCCTGACGTGTCTGATCCAGAAGGAGAAGCATGTGAAGGACCTGACGAGCTAGACACAAATGCAGTCTGGAGAGGTGCTCCAGATGTCTTAGCTTGAGGCGTGGCGTTGTATAAAGCTGGATTTTGTGTATACGAAGACTTCTGAGCTCTATACTTCATCCTTAGTGCTTCTTCTCGCAACTTGAGAATGAAGTCATTTATATCCAGCTTTACAAGCATTTCATTCTGTCTAAGGTTAGACACGAATGAAGCCCACTTATCAGGCAATCCGTCTGCGAAGTTGCTTACTTTCTCTTCCATAGTCGTTTCACTCCATGTGTATGCAATTCGCTCATCAAGTGGTAGAATCTGTCTATGACTTCGTCTAAACTCTCATTACCAATCGATGAGAAGTTATCGAATTCCTTCTTTACTCCTTGCCTTGATTGCCTTCAATGACGCATTCCCATCATATCTCTTCTCTAGCTCATCCCACAGTTTCTTGGACTGCTTATCTCTGAATACTGGTGGAATATATCTTTGGGGATAGACTGAGTGATCATGCATAAACCCTTTTCTCTGCATTGTACTTTACTTTCTGTGCGTCTGTCATCCCACTTAACGTAATTTAACTCCATCAGCTCCCACCGGTGTACTATAACCGTCTCAATGGCTTCCCACAGATTATTAGGATCTACTCCATGAGGTAGATCTCAAAACGTTGTTTCCAGTGGGGAAACTCATCTAAAGTCAAGAGCTTTGGTGGTTTATTGTGATTACCCACCTCACTCTCAAGCAACAGCAGGTTCTGAATCTCGAGTCCTTCCCAGCAGTATAGGCTGACTCTGATCTTCCATGGCTAAAAATTAGAACTAATCAAACAACTTTCACTGATGCGACTGAAGGATGCGAATGGTCAATCGTGCGTATGAAACTCTGCGATGGTTCAATCGTGCGGCTGAACTGGGCGATTGGTTCAGTCGTGCGAATGAATCTAGCGTATGAGTTATGCGAACGAACGGTTCAGTCGGCCGAATGAGGGTGCGACTAGGTCCAATCGTGCGAATGGGCAATGCGAATGGAGTCCAGTCGTGCGAATGGGTCACTCGTGCGACTGAAGCTGCTGTTTTGCGAAAATTTCTAGGTTTGACGGGTTTCAGCCGTAAAAATTCGAAATTTCACAAGTCCTAATCGCCTAAGTCCGTAGAAACTGAACTTCGATGAGCAGGGAACGTCCAAGATCACTTTTGATGCCAAAGATTGCGTTTTTCGTGCAAAAACACAAACTTTTAGGCAATCTTGATTGAATCAACACGTAATCAAGAGCCAAAGCTCTGATACCACTTGTTAGGACCTGGTATTTGAACGAAATACCTAGTGATTAGCGTGTTAAACCAACTCAAATAGTGCGGAATCCTATTTGATTGGCGATCCAATCAGTGAGAACACACGAAGAATCAATCAAGAATTGAATACAACGTCAGAAATCGATTAGGAATCGATCTGATGTGTTCTGTGAACTTGGAGAACGATTTGGGAGGCTTCTGGACGGTTAGGGTACGTCTGGAATCGTAATGGGATGAATACTTACGTTTTTCCACGAATTGGGTCTATTTATAGGTTAGTATTGTTCAATCGTGCGACTGGGCCATAAGTATGGTTCAGTCGTACGATTGAACCATGCGGTTGATTCATCCGCACGACTGAGTGTTCAGTCGTGCGATTGAGTCAATCTTATGTATCAACCATACGACTGATCCAGTCTCCTGGTTCAGTCGTGCGATTGAGTCAATCGTATGAAGTTATTCATGCTTGTGGTCCATTTGCATGAGCCATTCGCATGAGAACTTTATTTAGTTAAGTTTGAATGTTTTAGTTAATATAACATAATGTGCAATCATTCAAACAATCATAAACCCAATCAATTCAATCACGACTCATTAATGAAATATTGAACATCACAAGTAACAAACAATTCATATCATTTCATTAATCGATACTATTACATCATAATCAGACAGACAAGATTTATTACGTTACAACTCATGATCTAGGGACATACATGCATTAACACTTGTCTCACTTTTAGTGGATTGGGAGTCTGATTCAACGTTCTCAGATTGCTTATTCCTTGGACTTTAGATTTGTTCTTCTTGTTGAAATAACATTCCTGACTAGAATGATTCTTCTTGTTACAAATAGCATAGTGTTTGTTGAAGTAACAATCAACATTCATGTGATTGTTCAAGTTGCATATGGAATGATAGCTGAAGTAGCAATCAACTCTGTTGCGGTTGTACATGTCACACCACTTACAGTATGTTTCTTCAACTTCACTCCCAGACTCTACCACTATCTTCTTCTTTTCCATCTTCATCTCTCTCTTAAACTTTACAGCTGAAGAATCTTTACCTCTACCACACATGATGTCAAATTGTTCTTGTTGCTAAAGATTCACAACTCTCTGTTGTTTCTTACCTTTCTTGTTGGCATTGTGTGATTCAGCAGATGGTGTCTTCTTCTTTGGATTTTCTACATATGGATCTGAGACAGTCTTCTTCTTCCTTAGGTGTTCTGTTGAAGTGATTTTCACTTCTTCCGTGAATTCAACAGTCCTTTTTGATTATTGAGTTTTGTGTTTCTTATTAAGCTCATGAATTCCTTCATTTAATTGAGCAATTCTTGTGTATATGGTCTTCAGCATATTTCTTTGTTTTGGAGGATAAAGTAGTTTAATCTCCTTAAGAACTTTTGGAATTATAGGATCAACTAATACATTCTTCCCCTTACCCAAACCAACACATTTTTGCTCATTAGGTTCATCAAACTCATATAGGTCATCACAATCATCAAAGTCAAATTCTGATTCACACTGTTTAAAAAATTCTGTTGGATCTAGAAAGGCTGGTGCAACCAAAACCAAAACACTTACACAATTTTGGTACAACTTGTAAAGGTCTTCCGAAGCTAAGTACAGAACTTCCGAAGGCAAATGGAGTTCTTTCAAAGCCAAAGACAGAACTTCCGAAGATCATGTCTGAAGGATCTTCCGAAGGAAGACTCCAGCTTCCAAAGACAAAGTCTTCTCTCTTCCGAAGTTCAAGACTTCAAAGAAATCAAGACAACAACTACCAAAGTATGAAGATATGAAGAAGTCCTTAAGCCTCGGAAAAAGTAGCCTCTTTCGAAGTATAAGTGGCTTCGGAAGAACTTGTTCTTCCAAAGCCAATTAACCTTCGGAAGACCTTACTATGAACCAGTGGACATAACTATGGCCCTTCTGACACTCCACTGCAAATCTCTGATATACTACATGGCGCTTTCCCACGCCCATGTAGTTGACCATACCTTATTCCACTATTCACCTTTTTTCAGTTAGTACAGTTACCAACTTTAGTTGGTGACAAAAGGTAAGTCATGGACATGTCATGACTACCTTATCTTAGATAATACTTTATCTAAGATACCTTAACTTTAGCATTGTAGTATATACTCTAGTCATAGGTTTCTAGCTAGTATTAAAGTATATCAGGCTGTAGGATCTAGTATATATAGTTTCCCATTGTAACCAATATACTTGTAAGAGTCTTGTAATACTTTGAGTTGAGAAGTAATATATACAAGTACCTAGAAAATTATTTCCTTGTGTTCTTTGTTACTTAGTATATTATAATCAACTCTGAGAAGGAATTCTACATCATCATCTGAACTGAGTGTGTTTTAAGTGAGTTTGAGAGAAAAACAAAGTGTTTTGTGACAAAAACCGATCCTGCAATTGGTATCAGAGCTTTTTAGGCTCTTGATTGTGAGATCTTACCATCCAAATCAACTTGTTTTTCACTCCTCCTTTCACCACACTCAAAAATCGCCCTCAACCAAAAGTCTGAAGTTGAGATGGGGACGATGACTAAAGCACCTATCATCACCCCTGAAAACTTTAGATCATGGAGCAGACGCATAGAACGCTTCATCAGATATCAAGATAGCAAACTATGGCAATCTATTGTCAATGGCCCTTACAAACCAAACGTGGCAGCACTAGGTGCAAATGGCACCATGATAGAGAAGGCTGTAGAAGACTACTCTGATGAAGACCGAAGAACCTAGACATTGATAGTAATGCCATGAATGGTTTGATGACTGCTATACCCAACTCCATGATGGTGGGTTTTGAGCATTGCAAGTCAGCTAAAGAATAGTTTGATGCACTATCTCAGATGTACTCCAGCTCCAATGACTCCAATAAGGATTCCCTGAAGCAACAGTTCGAGAACTTCACTTATATTGCTGGAGAGGCCCTCAACCAGCAATATTTCAAGTATATGGATCTTATTTCCTCCCTTCAGTCTATGGGAATTGCCCTTGAATTGAGAGATCTCACAAGAAAATTCATGAGTGCACTCCCAAATGAGTGGACGTTCTACTGTGTCTCTATCAAGAGGACAGAAAACCTAAACTCCCTCACCATGACTGAACTTTATGGCATCCTTGATGGATGCTATTTAGAGATGGAGAACAAGAGAGGCCATCAGACGAGCAGACCCTCAAGCCTTCCTGCTAGCAACGCTTTAATGGTTGCTGAAGGCTCAGGACCCCCCAACCTCAGCAGTACCTGACATACACCTGCAGCCATCCTGTTCTTCTGGGCCATACATCACATTCCCTGAGACTCCAAGGTCTCAACAGGCTCAGCAAAGTTCCTTTCAGGACAGTTGTGCCTTTGTCTCAGGAAATGGGCACTCTAGTGACTATCAGTATTGCTTTGATGATCTAGAGTGTTTTAGCCCAGATGATGTGGAGTATGTGGATATAGTCCAACAGATGGCCCTGTTAACCTATAGAGTGAAGAAGTTCTTCAAGAGAACTGGAAGGTAGTTTCCCCAGAACCCAACTAACAGCAAGTTTGGGTTTGACAAGACAAAGGCCAAATGTTACAACTGTAACCAACTTGGTCACTTTTCCAGAGAATGCAAGGCTCCCAAGTCAAATCCAAGAACCCCACAGGCCTCCACACATCCCTCTACACCAAAAGCTACTGGAAAGTCAACTGAGACATCTGTTGTGGCTCAAGAAGTTGATTGGAACTTCATGGTATAGAATGTGACTCCTGCTCAAGCACTCATGGCTGGAATAGATGATAATAAAGTATATGGACATCTCTGTACTCCAGCTTGTATTGCTAAGGTTAAGTTATATCAGGACAACAATATGGAATTAAATTTGATATTGAGTCTTTAAACATTTTAAAATCTGATTTTAAAAGGATTGAATCTGACTATCAAAACAAAATTGAAGAGTTAGAGAAAACTGTGTCCTTGTTAAAACATGAACATACAAATTACAAGACTCAAATCAAGGATTTAATATCCAAATTGTTTGAGGCTCAAGCCAAGCTTGTCACAACTGAGGCTCAAGCCAGGAAGCATGCTATTTCTGAGCAAACCTTCCAAGCCATTTTTGCATCATCCTCTCACTTAAAACTTTGTTATCAAAACAAAGATGGGTTTGGAACCAATGAAATTGCTCCACCATATTTATATGAGTCTATTAGACAACCAAGGTGTGGTACTGAAGTGCAAGAGGTTCCATCTGCTGACCCACCTTCCCATGAGTCAAAGAGTGATGAAACTATGGAGACCATCAGAGGGAAGAATCAGGTAATTTTACCACTCCTGCCGGTGATGATTAACCGCTGACCACCAAAGCCAGGAGAAGCTGAGCTAAGGCAGCCAGAAAAACTGCCAAGAAAGTGGTTGAGTCCAAGTTAAAGATAGACACAAAACAAAAGGATGTGTTCATCTCAGCTGGATTCCAGGTGGTAGGAAACTTTGATTCAGGAAAGGAGTGTAGTACCAGCACTTCCGGTCCAACCAAAGGATCAGAATGATGAAGAAAAGAGAACAAGAAATTGCAATACTCAAGTTCCCAGAAGATTAACATTGTCTGCATAATGTGTGGTCTGCGAAACCACATGGCCAAAGATTGTTACTACAATCCTGCTAGCACACATTATGCAAATAATGTTAAAAAGGAAGGAGTCGGAGAAGGTTTCACATTTGGACCTTATCATATGGTTCAAGTGATGAAGAAAGGAAAGCTTGTCTCGGAAGAAAAGTTGCTTTCAGAAGAAACTCATTCTCCCGAAGGGAAAATTGCTTTGGAAGACAAGGCAAAGAAAACTCAAAAGAACAAGAGAATTCTTTTAAGACCTTCCAAGAAAAAGACTGCTTGGTGAAAGTTTCTTCCGAAAAGAAAGAAGTTTCGGAAGAATGCCAAGCTGGACAAGCTTCAACAAGCTCATCTACTATGATCAACAAAGGGATGGAATAGAAGATCAAAAAAGATGTTGCAGCCCAAAACCTTTTCTATAAAGACATCCATTGAACCCCCATGCATGATCTTTGGTTTAATTATGTCACTATCATTAGAAGAACCCAAGACCAACAAGGCTTGGGTTTCCAATCAAAATTAATCATCTCATCTTATGTGCAGGGACATCCATATGACAAGAATAACAATGTATGGATTGTGGATAATGGATGCTCCAGGCACATGACAGGGAATAGATCTCTCCATCAACAATTTCAACATCTTGATGGAGATCCTGTCCAGTTTGGAGGTGAGGCCGGAGGATATATTTCTGGCAGAGGGAGTATATCCAATGGTAATTTAAAAGTTGACAAAGTACACTTTGTCAAATAGCTTGAACACAACCTATTAAGTGTTTCTCAGTTTTGTGACCAAAAGCACCAAATGCTATGGGCAGAACAGGGTTCTTGTAGTTAAGCCATATGGAAAAACCCCTTATGAGCTATGAATAAGAGGCCACAGCTCATTGGCTTTCTAAGGTCCTTTGGCAGCAGGTGTACCATACTTAACACAAAGGACAATTTGGAAAAATTTGTTGAAAAGTTGGATGATGCTATCTTTGTTGGATATTCCTCTAACTCTATTACTTATAGAGTTTATTACATAAAAAATCAACAATTTGAGGAATCTTCCAACATTGTTGTTAATGAGCACACTCCTTGTGTTAGGGGGAATGGCCCTGAACATATTTTTGACTTAGAATTGTTTCCAAACTATTCTAAACCTTCTTGTGAGAATGTTTCAGCTGGAACAGGTACTCAAAGTGATTCTGATGAAGACCAACTGTTTGAGTTACCCAAACCTCTTCCAAGTTCTCCAAGAGTTACTACAAACCAAGCTCCCACTATTGACATATCTGATAGCATAACTATCTCAAGAGAAAGTGGAGCTTCAACCAGTGGTCCACCGAATGAGCCTCAAAACTAATCTGGTGACACTATACAACACCAAGCTGGTGGAAGTAGCATCTTGAAGGAACAGGAAACTGTTAATGCTGCTTCACAGCCAACAAATTATGATGGTGTTTCTCATTCATTCAATCAGTCCTCATTGGATGAGTTTGAAACAACAGCTGGTCTAAGTGTTCAAGCTCCTGAGCAAAATATGTCCAATCTGGATCTATCTTTGCAACTGGAGGTGATCCCTAAACTTAGGATTCACAACACTCATCTAGCTGAGAACATCATAGGAGAAGTCTCTCAAGGTGTGAGAACAAGAGGACAAACTCATAATGGGAATATCTGTTTGTACTCATACTTTTTATCCCAGATGGAACCCAAGAAGATACAAGATGCCTTGAAAGATAGTAGCTGGGTTGAGTCAATGCATGAGGAATTGCTTCAATTAAAAAGAAAAAAGGTTTGGAACCTATGTTTGCTACCATCCGGTCAAGTACCAATAGGCACCAACAGGGTTTTCAGGAACAAGAGAGATGATAGAGGCTTGATTATCAAGAATAAGGCAAGACTGATAGTTCAAGGATACACTCAAGAGGAGGGAATAGATTTTATTGATGTCTTTGCACCTGTTGCAAGACTTGAGGCAATTAGGATCTTCCTTGCTTATGTTGCATCGAAGAATTTTACTGTCTACCAGCTTGATGTCAAGTGTGCCTTTCTATATGGAGATATAGATAGGGAAGTCTATCTGTGCCAGCCTCCAGGATTTGAAGACCCACAGCACCCCGAATATGTGTGCAAACTGGATAAAGCTCTCTATAGGCTGCACTAGGCACCTAGTCTGTGGTATGAGACATTGTCTCAGTTTCTCTTGAATAATGGTTACACTAGAGGTACTGTTGAAAAGACTCTATTCATAAGAAATTCTAGGAAGGATATTTTGATCATTCAAGTCTATGTTGATGACATCATATTTGGTTCCTCAAATGACAATATGTGTAAAGACTTTGAGAGCATCATGAAGAAGAAGTTTGAGATGAGTTCCATGGGAAAATGGACTTTTTCCTTGGAATTCAGGTGAAGCAGATGAAGGAAGAGTTCTTTATCAATCAATCAAAATATGTCAATGACATTTTAGAAATATTTGATATGAAAGATTGCAAGCCAGCCAAGACACCTATACCCAGAAACAATAATCTTTGTCCTGACTCTAAGCGGGAGTGTTAGGACCTGGTATTTGAACGAAATACCTAGTGATTAGCCTGTAAACCAGATCAAATAGTGCGGAATCCTATTTGATTGGCGATCCAATCAGTGAGAACACACGAAGAATCAATCAAGAATTGAAACTAACGTTAGAAATCGATTGGGAATCGATCTAATGTGTTCTGTGAACTTGGAGAACGAATTGAGAGGTTTCTGGACGGCTAGGGTATGTCTGGGGTTGAAATAGAGTGAATGCTTACCTTTTTCCACGAATTGGGTTGTATTTATAGGTTAGTATTGTTCATTCGGGCGACTGGATCATAAGTATGGTTCAGTCGTGCGATTGAACCATGCGGTTGATTCATCCGCACGACTGAGTGTTCAGTCGTGCGACTGAGCCAATCTTATGTGTCAATCATACGACTGATCAAGTCTCCTGGTTCAGTCGTGCGACTGAGTCAATCGTATGAAGTTATTCATGCGTGTGGTCCATTCGCATGGGCCATTCGCATGAGAACTCCATTAAGTTAAGTTTGAATGTATTAATTAATATAACATTATGTGTAACCATTCAAACAATGACAAACCTAATTAACCAATTCAATATCGACTCATTAATGAAATATTAGACATAACAAATCACAAACAATCAATATCATTTCATTAATCATTTCAAATTACATCAGAATCAGATAAACAAGATCTATTACATTTCATATCCTGATCTAGGGACATACATGTATCAACAAACTCCCCCTTGGACTGGTATTTGAACGAAATACCTAGTGATTAGCGTGTAAACCAAATCAAATAGTGCGGAATCCAATTTGATTGGTGATCCAATCAGTGAGAACACACGAAGAATCAATCAAGAATTGAAACTAACGTTAGAAATCGATTGGGAATCGATCTAATGTGTTCTGTGAACTTGGAGAACGAATTAAGAGGTTTCTGGACGGCTAGGGTATGTCTGGAGTCGAAATAGAGTGAATGCTTACGTTTTTCCACGAATTGGGTTGTATTTATAGGTTAGTATTGTTCATTCAGGCGACTGGACCATAAGTATGGTTCAGTCGTGCGATTGAACCATGCGGTTGATTCATCCGCACGACTGAGTGTTCAGTCGTGAGACTGAGCCAATCTTATGTGTCAATCATACGACTGATCCAGTCTCCTGGTTCAGTCGTGCGACTGAGTCAATCGTATGAAGTTATTCATGCATGTGGTCCATTCGCATGGGCCATTCGCATGAGAACTTCATTATGTTAAGTTTGAATGTATTAATTGATATAACATTATGTGTAACCATTCAAACAATTACAAACCTAATTAACCAATTCAATATCGACTCATTAATGAAATATTAGACATTACAAATCATAAACAACCAATATCATTTCATTTATCATTTCAAATTACATCAGAATCAGATAAACAAGATCTATTACATTTCATATCATGATCTAGGGACATACATGTATCAACAAACTCCCCCTTGGACCTAGATCTCTCTATTGTCTTGCTTTCTGCATCACCTCCTTGTATTTCTTGTACTTCTCCTCTTTTGTGACTCCCGCGTGAATCTCAAACGCGAAGCAGAGTCGTATAACGTTCTGGAACTGGAGGGCTTGTACAATGTCCGGCGTATCATAGAACAGTGGCCACTTGTATAAAGTATAGACGTCGTTAGCTGACAAGTTGGTAAGCCACATTGGGTCGAATACCCTGATCGTATCCATTTGGCCCTCTTTGCTTAGGACTATGACCGCTTCTGCTGTTCTCCAATCGTAGTACCACCACTTAAAGTGTGGAGTGAAGTCCTGTGGCATTTCCCTGAGTGGGATTCTTGACATTGTGCGCGGAGGACTCCACTTCAACATTATCTTGGGCTTGCCAGTAATGGCATCAACCTCAGACCTTCTGATATACCTAGTAGGCTGTTGGGGTCTGAAGTTAACCCATCTGGTGTGGTACTCCTTCTTTAGGGCAGCCTCGAACCAGCCTGACATCTTCCTCGGGTCAGCATACAAAAGCTTTAGCTTGGCCAGCTGGTTGAGCTCAAAACCTGGTAGAGTCTTCTGATCATGTGGGAATCTGAAGTACTCTATGCCCTTTTCCCTCTAAACTGCATATACGTTAAGATCCTCAAAATACGCCCACGCTATGATCCTGCCAGACACCTTATGATGTTTCTTGACTCGGTAGAGTTTGGTGTAGGCATCCTGTTTCGGTGCAGCGCGTTGGGCTCTAATTTCTTCAAAACACGCAGCCCACTCAGCCTTTCGGATATCGACATCATCATTTGAGGCTTGGGTTGTTCCCTCTGCTTTCTCGGACTCTTGCTCCATCTTGTCTAACACCTCAAAGGTATCACTGACGAGGGATTCACCCAGCTTGGGGACCACATTTCCCTCATTGTCAGCATACTTAGGGTAGTGCTCGGCAGTGACATCTTCAATTTCGACTTCATCAACATTGTTGAGCTCTTCGTCACTGGTCGAGTCGCATGTCGGAGCATCTTTCACTATCTCATCTGGATTGAGCTTGAAGATCTCTGCGAGTTGCTCGTTTGATAGGTCGTGAATTATTTCCCCTTCTTCAGGGGTATAACTCACTGACCTCCTTACGATCTCTTGTAGATCAAGAATCATTGTTAGCTGAGTCTTGACCTGCTGAAGGGGAGCAACATCAAACTCATCCCTTTGGTAACTTGGATCTGTTTGATTTACACATTCAACATATCAACCATTAGTAATTAATCAAACAGAAATGCATTATCTTAATATAAACATTAAATACATAGTTTTCAATACATGATTCAAATACACAAGTAAATAAATACATAAACATCTAGTCTTTACTTTTGTCCTGTATCATCGTCTCGTCACTTGGAGGAGCAGAGGTAGAAGATGGTTGGTCTTGTCTATTCTATGACCTCCTCTCTTGACCTGAAGTAGAGGCCGATGCAGCTGCATCCCCTCCTTTGCTTCATCATCATCATCCTTCTCCTCTGTCCTTTCTTCTTCAGTTCCCTCCTCCTCCTCTGTCTCATCCTCATCATCCTCATCATCATCATCTTCATCATCATCATCACCATCATCTCCGTCCCCCTCCTTGATCTTCAAGGGCTCCTCCTTAGATCCCTTGAGCTTTAACATGATCGTCTTCTTCGCCTCCTCCAACTCCTCTATCTTCTTAGTGGATGTGACACTTTTCTCCTGGAGTTGGGCTATCTCATGGCTTTGAGCAGCCATCTGTTGGGCCTGCTCCTCAATAACTCGAGCCTTCTCTGCAATCTGGTGAGACTATGCAGCAGTCAGGTCAGCAAGCTGGCGGATCTGAGCCGCCTTCTCCTCATCTGCAGCCAATAGGCGCATCACCATCCGGTTAAGTGCAGACAGTTGTTCCTCTACCTCGATTGGAGGTAGAAGTGATCCATAAGTATGAGAGGGATGGGCTGAGGGTCCAGCTTGGTGGGTAGTGGTGGTGGTGGTGGTTGTAGTGAAGATGGGTCTGTGAAATGGTGGAGGTGATGTGGGAGTGAAAGGTATGGTGGTAGATGGAATCTGTACAGTGATGGGAGGTGTGGTGGTAGTAGTAGTAGTAGCTGTGGTGGCTGTGGTGGCTGTGGTGGCTGTGGTGGTGGATGGTATGGCTGTGGAAGTGGTAGTGGTGGTAATAAAGATCAAACGTCACTTCTTCTTCTTCTGACCATGAGGCTGAGCCATCCTTTTCCTCCTCGTCTCCGTTGACGTGGATGCTCCCCCTACAACCCTGCTAGCTGACTCTGGTGCATAACTCGGATCAGTAGCTGTCTCTCCTGAGTCTCTCGGGCGTTCACCAACCGCCCTTAGCCCATATTCTCTGGGAACAACTTTGCTTCCCACAGTTCGCGTTAGGGGCTCCTCATCCGACTCCTCCTCCTCCACCGCACCAGGAACAAAGTCCTGATGGAATCCAACTGACTCGGCTACGTCTCCAGCTGGGGAGGACACTGGAGGTATAACATCAGAAACTGTGCCTCTCGGTGGAGTAGGCATATTGTCCCCAGCGTCCCCACTATCGTCATCGTCAGAATCATGCTTTGGGACCAGTAGCCTCTCGTCATTAGAATCACAATCATCATGACGCCATTTGCGTCTCCCGGTGCCACGTATCTCTTTCATTGGCCAAGTGCCAATCAACCTCTTCGCCTTGGGGCTTCACCTGCTTGCCCCTATACACCCTCATACGACCTAAAGTCGTGTCATCCATGATCTCCAAAGCAACTGCATCATGACTCTCCTTGGGAAGATGTGGCAGCTTCTTGTTGAAGATCAGCTGTAGAAACCTGGGGTACATACAAAACCCCTCCTTCCCCTTAGCCTCCAAGTTCTCCAACAAATAAGAGAAGATCATACTCGAAAAGCTGAAAGGGTGGTTCAGCACCAGTGCCACGTAGGCATTCTGAATCTGGTCTGATAAGTCATCGAACCCACCCCTCCTTGAAGCAATGCACTTAAGGATCACATGTGCCAAGTACTTGTACTGGGGGCACAGGTTGCTCTTGTTGAGCACACCCGAGTTTATGTCCCCAGCGTACTTGATCCTGAGGAAGCATCCTCTCACGGTCAGTGGATGTAATCTGGTAGGGTGATCCATATCATCTCCAAACTCTAGAACTCTCTGGTATCAGCAGCAGTGACCTCGATATCATGACCCAAAATAGAGCTCCGAATACTGTAGGGCTCACGAGAGCGATCCACGGAGGCATTCTCCCAGAATGCCTGGTGTAATGATCTGTAGGGCGTGCATGGAGTAGATATAGCCTTATGTATCTGGGAACGTCTAAGGAAAGCTATAATCTCTGTGAACTCAGCCCCGTTCCGAGTAGTATGATCCAAGTGAGCACAGATGTTGTGCTTTGGATTAATGGACCATCTATCAGCCATTTTCCTGAAACACAAGACACAGAACTATTAGTACATAATACATCAAAATTCAGTTCTAAGTGTAATGTTTAAATTCATTCTGATTCATTCGTGCGAATGAATCATGCGACTGGAGTCGGTCGGTTGATCTTTTATGCGACTGAGCTCATTCGGTTTAATGTGACATGCGATTGAGTTCAATCTGCTGACTGAGTCTGCGATTGGTTCAGTCGGCCGACTGAGCTCATTCGCATGGTTCATTCGGCCGATTGACCCAATCGCAAGATTCAATCGTGCAATTGGAGTTCATCCGGACGACTAGTCGCCTGTCCCACAGTTCAGTCGCCTGCTGTTCGAATCTTTATCAAAACAAGTGTTTTAACATGGGTTACCGGTTCAATAGACTCGCCATCTCATTACTAATAACCTATTAAACTTCATTTTAACATTTTGCTTAGTTTAGGTTGGTTATTAGGTCATGTACAGTCCATTTCTTGTTTTCCATTCGACTAACACCAAATTAGGGTTCCCTCGTTCAGATTTCGGTGAGATAGATCCTCAAACTACCTATATAGACACCAGCGAACGTCAGAGAATCAATATCAAGATGAAAACAAGGTCTAATGAAATTTTGGCAGAGTAACGGGAAGAAGTGCGATTTGGGAGCGATTGGGAGTGATGAGTAGAATGCGATCGACTGTGCCCCTTTAAATACTGAAGCTGAGTTCAATCGGCCGACTGGCCTCATTCGCTCAGTTCATTCGGGCGACTGAGGCTCAATCGTGCGATTGACCCAGTCAGTCGCATGCAGTTGGCCGACTGAGGTTCAGTCGGTCGACTGACTCTTTCGCCCCCTTTCATTCGCACCTTCAGTTAACCGACTGAGTCTCAGTCGGTCGACTGACTCAATCGCCTCCTTTCATTCGGTCGAATGGGTCATTCTGATAAGCCATTCGGGTGAATGGCTCAATCTCATGTCCAGTCGTGCGAATAGGAGCCATTCGCATGGTTGGCCCATACTCATGGTCCAATTGTGCGAATGGGTCACACTTAGTTAATTTTCTACCATTTTCAACAATTTACTTTTATAACCCTTTTAACTTTTGAAATTAACATTATGAGCTTTTGATCATCTCAGATTTGATCATTTTAAATTGAAAACCTTTTGATCACCTCAGACGTGATCCTTTTAAACAATTTAGTCACCTCAGACGTGACTCCTTTAAACACTTTGTCACCTCAGACGTGACTCTTTTAAACTTTTAAAACAAATGAGGTCATCTCAGACATGACCCTTTTAGTGAGTTGATCCCTTACTGATTTTCCTGATGTAGTCCGACAGACAAAACAAACTGAAATAACTAACTGAATTAGAACATTAAACTAAAGAATCAAAATAAGACTTGTTTTTGGCTTTTTGTGAGAGATAAATCCTAAGATGGAAATCTACGGGATTTGGTTCCGGAATAGGCAGCTTCAATTCAGATTGACCACACCTGGACCAATTCAATCTTGGAATCATACAGGCAAGTCAAATCATTTGGGACTTGTTATCAAAATCTTTTGATGCTCAATTCTTGGTTTTCATCCAGAGTAGTTAGCAACTTTAGGAAATCATACTGGAACTCTTAGATTACCACATTGATTTGAACTTTCAAGAATTGCAGCCACAATGATTGTCAATATGTTTGTCCACTTAAATCCATATACAGACTTTTGACACAAACTGGTGATTGTTTTAGGTTTAATTATTTCAACTAACATTTGTGGATTCCACACTTATATGGTAATCAACATTCCTCAGGAGCTTTTGAGCGTTCTACGGGTATTAATACAAGAAGAGACTATTCTTAGAGCTTTCAAAGAGAAGCCAATCTTCAGGTCAGTGCCATCGCACAGCAGAGAGGCGGCAAACAACAATGAATTCTAGAATATCTAGGTTATGCTTATTCTCAGGTCAGTGCCATCGCACAGCAGAGAGGCACACAACCTATCTCCTTGTTAGAGCAGCTTAATTTTATTTTGCACAAAATGCACCAACAACATAAGTCATTAGCTTTATAGCATTTGTCTTTCAATTTTTTCTTACTTTGCTCTAGTTATGGTCATCCGCACACATTCGTGGCGTTTACATGCTCATTACCCCTTATTGGAATATTGTTGATTGTGTTAACCAGTGATAAGATGGAAGCCCACGGTCAGTTGAACAACTTAGTTTTATCTTGAGATCACCAGTCAGGTCTAATCATCTATTGTGTTGAATCTACCGACATATCATTTGTGGTCTAGCAACCACTAGGTCTACTCTCGTTGTGTTACCTTAGGAGTTACCAGTTTTTCTATCATTTTCCCTTTTATATTGCTTAGACTACACAGACTTATACTTTGAATTTTTGCATATTTTCTAAATTAAAGTTTAAAATCCCTCTTGGTTTGTTCCTGTGTACTATCATTTTCCAAAGGGTTTGAATCGGTATCACAGATACGATCTACCTTAGATCAGCTATCCACTCCTTCTCCCTCGTTTTTTTTATATGTTACTTGCTGACTTATTCTCCCCTTAAAATTCTAAAATCATAACTGGTTTAATTATTTTAGGATTTTAATAAACAGCAAAATAACATGAGTTTAATTTAAACAGACTAAAATAAACAAATAAAATAAAATAAAATAAAAATTAACTAAATTACATCGGACTACACATGATCATCATCAAGAATAACCTCACTTTTCTTTTTAACGCCGTTGACCTCTAGCAAATATTGAAAACGTGGTTTATCAAAGGCTTTAGTATAGAGGTCAGCGCGTTGAAAATCAGTATTAATTTTTACCATATCAATTAAGTTCTTTTCAAAACAGTCTCTTATGAAATGGTATTTAATACCGATATGTTTGGTCTTAGGATGTTGGACCGGATTTTTAGTTACTGCAATTGCAGCAGAGTTATCAACAAAAATAGGAGTAGAAGAGAACTTTAAACCGTAATCCCGCATTTGCTGTTGAATCCAGATGATTTGTGAACAGCAACTTGCAGCAGCAACATATTCTGCTTCACAGGTTGACAATGCAACCGATGTCTGCTTCTTACACTGCCAGGTAACTAATCTTCTCCCAAAGAATTGACACCCTGCTGATGTAAACTTGTAGTTCATCTTGCAGCCCCCGTAATCCGAGTCACTATAGGCCGTGAGCTCAAAGTCATCATCATGAGGATACCACAACCCAAGTGTGGGTGTACCCTTTAGATAACGAAATATCCTCTTGACCCCGATCAGATGGTTGACCTTAGGCTTGGCCTGATATCTAGAACATAAACATGTAGCATACATGATATCAGGTCTTGAGGCAGTGAGATACATGAGGGATCCAATCATTCCTCGGTACATTGTGGCATCGACAAGATCTCCATTATCATTAGGTGCTATATCATGATTCCTAGCCAGTGGAGTCCCAGCAGCAGAAGCATTCTCCATGTCAAAACGGCTGAGAATGTCTCCTACATACTTGGTTTGATGTAGAAAGATCCCATTTGGTGTCTGATCCACCTGTAACCCGAGAAAGAACTTCATCTCCCCCATGGCACTCATCTCAAACTCTTTCTTCATAACTGCTTCAAACTCTTTGCATAACTCTTCGTTCTTTGAACCGAAGATTATGTCATCGACATAAATCTGTACTAGCAATAGGTCTCCATCTTTTTCCTTGATGAACAGCGTGCAGTCAATGACTCCCCTGCGAAATCCGTGTTTCACAAGATGAGTCGAGAGTTTCTCATACCAGGCTCTTGGAGCTTGATGAAGCCCGTACAAAGCCTTGTCGAGCTTGTAAACTCTATCCCGATGAGAAGGATCTTCAAATCCCTCGGGTTGACTGACATAGACTGTTTCTATGATTTCCCCATGAAGGAATGCACTCTTCACATCTAATTGGTAGACTTTAATCTTCATGTACGATGCATAGGCAAGGAAGATACGAATGGTTTCCATCCTTGTCACAGGGGCAAACACTTCATTATAGTCAATTCCCTCGACTTGGCGAAATCCCTGAACCACCAATCGAGCTTTGTTCCTGATAATGACCCCTTGGTCATCCTTCTTGCATTTCAAGACCCATTTGGTGCCAATGACCTTAGCACCTTTAGGTCTTTCAACCAGAGTCCACACACCTAACTTCTTGAACTGAAGAAGTTCTTCTTGCATGGCACTCACCCACGCCTCATCATTTAGTGCATCACTGACGTATTTTGGCTCAAACTGCGAGACAAAACACCGATAAGCACCATCATGAATATAACCCTTCTCCATAACCGAGGCGTAATCAGCTGAGTATAGCTGATTTCGGGTTTGTACTCCTGATCTGACATCCCCAATGACATTGTCTAGGGGATGATATACGTTTAGTCGTGGTCCTGGAGTAGTAGGAACAGCTACCTCAGAGCCAAGATTATAAACATTTGGTTCTGCATCTGAGGTAGTTGGAGTTTGAGGTTCCGAAGTCGAAGGTGCATCATTGGTAGATGCTTGTGGACTTTCAGGAACTGGAACCTGTTCCTCCTGACTGTTCTGGTCATATTCTTCAGCTTCATCTTCAGAGGAGGAGTCACTTTCGTCGACTACTCCCCCTGACTGAGTAGATGATTCTCCCTGTGAGCTAGATGCTGTATTCAAGATATCATACATCATTCTAGTAGCTAACTCGTCATCCGAGGGAGAGAGAGAGAGGGATGTTGAAAGACTTGAAGAATCCATCATAGTCGAAAAAGTAGGCGGGTCCTTTGCCAGTAGGTGGTGTGGTATATGTCTAAACGTCAACATTACACCACACTTCTACTAGACCCGTTGAGTTGTTGTAAACCCTCTTGTTCGGTATGTTGTATCCTAGAAAAATTCCTTCATCCGCCTTCTCGCTGAATTTACCTTCTTGTGTCTTCTTCAGAAGTGTGCACGGCGCGCCAAATGGTTCGAGATACTCCAAATTCGGTTTGCGTCTTTGTAGTAGGTCGTAACATGTCTTTCCGTGGCGCTTGACAATCAGAACTTGATTCAGTGTATAACATGCATTTGCCACTGCCTCATTCCAGAATTGGATAGGCAGTTTCAAGTCTGCTAGCATAGTTCGTGCTGTCTCTATCAAGCTTCGGTTCTTTCTCTCAGCTACGCCATTCATCTGAGGCGTGTAGGCAGAAGTGAATTGATGCACAATTCCCTTTACCTTGCAGTAAGCCTCCATCCACTGGTTCTTGAATTCCGTCCCGTTGTCTGAGCGTACTTGTCTAACCTTTAGCTTGTAGAGAGATTCCATTGTGGTTACTAACTCCTTGAATGACTCAAATGTTTCTGATTTGGACTTCAGAAACATTACCCAAGAGAACCTTGAGTAGTCATCAGTAACCAAAAACAGTACAAGTCGCCTGCAATGCTCTTTGTACTGACTGGACCAAACAGATCCATGTGAAGAAGTTCAAGAGGAAGTTCTATTGAATGAACTTTCTTTTCCTTATGAGACTTCTTCGTCTGTTTGCCTTTCTTGCAAGCTACACAAAAGTCAGGAAGCTGGAAATTCTTGACATTAACTCCTCTCACAAGATCCTTCTGAATCAAGTGATTCATCTTCCTTTGACTAATGTGTCCCATTCTCCTATGCCAGGAGATGGAATCCTTCTCAGTAGCTTTAGATAGAAAGCACTGAACCTCATGATCCGTTGTAGCAGCTGTTGACAGATCCAAAACATAAAGGTCTTTATATCTTGAAGCAGTCATCAGAACTTGGTCCTCTGGGATCACGTAGTCTTTCTTTAGCACGTAACACTTCTTGTTGTCGAAGATGACTTTAAACCCCTTATCACAGATTTGGGAAACAGAAAGTAAGTTATTTTGAAGTTGTTGAACGTAGTTCACCTTATCATACTTAACTTTCTGATTCCCCACTTCTCCCTGAGCTGTGATATAGCCTCCCTTGTTTCCAGCAAACGAAACATGCCCTCCATTTATTTGCTTGACGTTTGATAAAAGAGCCCTATTTCCTGTCATGTGTCTGGATGCTCCGCTGTCTACAATCCACATGTTAGTCTCAGCACTGTAGCGAACACCCTGCACATACAATGTAAAGGATTAGTTTAGGTTAGGAACCCAAGCCTTTACTGGCTTGGGATTTCCAGAGGCATCACACATCATGAATTCAACCCATTGACCCTTAGAGGGTGAGGGTATCTAAGGTTCCTTCTTGTCATCATTATCAGACACAGAGGATGACTTCTTTTTCCATAAGCCAGATTTGTGCAATGCCTGTTTGTGATAAACAGTCGACTGGCTAACGGGTTGAACTTTAGGTTCACTAGTTCTTCTAGGTGGAGTTAAAGAACTCCTCTTAGAAGACCTAGGTTTTGAGTCCTAAAGTTCAATCTTCTTCCTAGGTGTCTGATAGTAAGGACAAAAGGAAGCAATGTGTCCACATTCTCCACAGTTGAAGCACGACCTGCTATCAACTTTATGATTAAACTTTCTTTGTGGAGAAGTGTGTGACACTCTAGTAATATCACTCAGCTTAGGTTTTGACTCTGGTTCTTTTGATGTTTTCTCTGGTTTAACAAAGTTAACTGCTTTAACATGTTTAACATCTTTCTCCTTTTGGTTAACTGGTTTTTGACTTGAAACATGTGAAAGATTAACATTAGAAGTCTTTTTAGGTTCTGATTTGACTCTGTTTGACCCTGACTTTAAGTTAACCTTTTCGAATTCCTTTTCCAGATTAACACAAGGCAATTTACCCTTTGCCTTTGAAGTGGCCTCCTTTTGTTTGTTTCCAGATTCAATAGATGAACATGAGGAATCTGGATCACTAACAAGAGGAGTAGACACCACGTGATCCTTGATGGGGTTATTATTAATTGGTCTAGTCTTAATGTTCATCAAGGTCTCAGGTGGTGGTGGAACCACTTTATACCCCAATCCCTCCCCGTTGTTTCTTTCTCTCACTAAGTGTTGGACAATGTGTGATGAACTTGTCCAACTGTGCAGTTTCTGTTTTAATGAGTTTACTTCTACTTCTAGAACTGCCTTTTGCTTCTTAGTGTCTTCTAGGGAGTTTAAATAATACCTAATGTCATTAGCTTGGTTAAATGCAACTACTTTGGTTTCCCTAAGCTGTTTAGTCAAAAGGTCTATCTTTTCTTTTTAACTATGCTCATTTTGTTTTAAAACTCTATTAGCCTCAGTGCACAGTTGCAAATCTTTTACTAAGTTATCATTATGATCTAATAACCTAGCAAATTTTTCATCTATGCTATTTCTAAAAGTATCACAATCAGAACAAGCATGATTATCAAACATTTGGTCAGTGGTACTTACCTGAGTTGGTTCAGAAGAGTTAGCCATCAACGCAGCATCAGATGTCTCTGGTTCTGGTGATTCTGTCTTTTCTGTCTTTGCTGTGGTAGTCTCCTTTTTAGGCTTGTAACTGACCTCAGTTGCAGTTGTCTCTTCAATATTTGACATCGCTATCTCAACTGCTAGATCTCCTTCACTCGCGGAATCATCGTCAATGTCTTCTACACTTGCAATGTTTGATTCCCCTGGAGAGACAAACCTAAAGCTCCAATCCTGTCCTTCATCATCATGAGCAGTCAAGGCTTTTGGATCCTTGCATGATAAAGTAGAACTGGTAGCTTGTTTGTCTTGGCGAGTGAAGGACGAGAATGGGTTCCCGTTACCCGTCTTCTTTGGCTTGACACATTCTCTCTTGAAGTGCCCCTTCTCTCCACAGTTGAAGCAGGTCACTTTTGTTAGGACCTGGTATTTGAACGAAATACCTAGTGATTAGCGTGTAACCCAGATCAAATAGTGCGGAATCCTATTTGATTGGCGATCCAATCAGTGAGAAATTACGAAGAATCAATCAAGAATTGAAACTAACGTTAGAAATCGATTAGGAATCGATCTAATGTGTTCTGTGAACTTGGAGAACGAATTGAGAGGTTTCTGGACGGCTAGGGTATGTCTGGAGTCGAAATAGAGTGAATGCTTACGTTTTTCCACGAATTGGGTTGTATTTATAGGTTAGTATTGCTCATTCGGGCGACTGTACCATAAGTATGGTTCAGTCGTGCGATTGAACCATGCGGTTGATTCATCCGCACGACTGAGTGTTCAGTCGTGCGACTGAGCCAATCTTATGTGTCAATCATACGACTGATCCAGTCTCCTGGTTCAGTCGTGCGACTGAGTCAATCGTATGAAGTTATTCATGCGTGTGGTCCATTCGCATGGGCCATTCGCATGAGAACTTCATTATGTTAAGTTTGAATGTATTAATTGATATAACATTATGTGTAACCATTCAAACAATTACAAACCTAATTAACCAATTCAATATCGACTCATTAATGAAATATTAGACATTACAAATCATAAACAACCAATATCATTTCATTTATCATTTCAAATTACATCAGAAACAGATAAACAAGATCTATTACATTTCATATCATGATCTAGGGACATACATGTATCAACAGGGAGGATACTGATCAACATCAGTATAGGGCAATCATTGGTTCTCTGATGTATCTCACAACAAGTAGTCCTGATATCATGTTTGCAACATGCATCTGTGCAAGATATCAGGCTGCTCCAAAGGTGTCTCACCTACTTGCTGTCAAGAGAATCCTCGAATACCTCAAAGGAGCACCTAAACTGGGTCTCTAGTATCCAAGGAACAACAATTTTAATCTCTATGGCTATTCTGATAGTGACTATGGTGGCTGCAATATCAATAAGAAATCAACATCAAGTGGATGTCAATTTGTTGGCAGAAGGATCATCTCATGGCAATGCAAGAAGCAATCCTGCGTCAAACATCTACTGCTGAAGCTTAATACATTGCTACTGCTAGTTGTTGTGATCAGCTGCTGTGGATTCAGAACCAGATGATAGACTACGTATTCAATTTCATGAGTACTCCTATCTACATTGACAACAACAGTGCTATCTCCATTATTGAAAATCCAATGAAGCACTCCAAGACAAAGCACATTGATATCAGGTATCATTTCATTAGAGATATTAATGAGAAAAATCTGATTAAGCTAATCAAAGTTGACTCAAATGAACAATATGCTTATTTGTTCACCAAAGCCTTTGACGAACAAAGATTTAAATATCTCACTACAACTATTCGGATGATAAACATTGATTAGTCTATCTCATTTGAAAACCTTTTCAAAATGTGTAATGTCTTGTGTCAAAACAATCTAAGCCTTGTTACAAAAAGTCTTTCTCTGAAATTTCACTAAGTATAGATTCTTCCGAAGATGAATTAACCCTTGGAAGATGTTTTACATATCTTCCGAAGTAAAATTCCTCCAAGGAAAATCTTCTTCTCGGAAGAGTTTTTAGTCTCAGAAGAAGCGATTGATTACATATCAGATCTACTTCCAAAGCTTATAAACTTCTCCATTCGGAAAGCACTTTTACTCAGAAGTAAGTAACTTACCTTCAGATGTAAAATTGGCTTCGGAAGAAGATTACCTTCGGAATTGTTTTATACTCGGAAGAGAGATTTTACTGTGTAACGGAAATCTTTTGGGCCCCACTCTGTAAAAAGCAAAGATTTTATCAATGATGTCGGAATATTAAAATGGGTTAAACCTTACCGCCCTTGTCACATCATACACCAAACCATCTTTTCACCTTATCCAACCACCATTTCACCCATTTAAATAACCCCGACTTATCACTTTAATATTTTTACCAAATTTACTACCGAAAAGCTCGTTCGTCTCCAATTTACCCAAGTTCAAACTCATTTCTCTGCAACTTTTCCCACAAGAGCACTTAACCCTCAGCACAACCAGGTCGCACTCCTTCATTCATCCAAGGATGCTGACTTCTTAGATATCATCTCCTTTCTTACCCAATCTACCTATTACACCGCTCTGACTGTTAACCCCACTGTCTACTCAAAGCATATGGCTGAATTCTGGGGTAACGGTCAGATTGAAACCCTAAATGGAGTTAGGGTAATAAGGTCGAGCATTCGTGGCCAGGAGTTGATCATATCAGAACAACTCATCAGGGAGCATCTGTAGCTTCACGATGAAGGCGCTCCTACGGAATTTTCCCAAGTCAGACCTAGATGACATATATACCCAAATGAGATATGGTGGAGATGTAAGCAGGTCTACCGTTTACAAGTTTAACTTCTCATATAACTGGAAATTTATGCTTCATGTTGTTCTCCACTGCTTGTCTAATAAGTCTGGGGGATGGGATCAAATCCCATATGAACTAGGATGCCTAGTTCATGGGTTGGTGAAGAGCCTCTGCATCAATTACTCAATATTTATGCTGCTCAACCTTATGGGAAACCTCCAAAGGGACACATTTAATTTGTATCTCAGGTTCATTCAGCATCTTATCAATTGTGAGCTGGACCAGAGTCAGTTTCTCTGTGCAGCTGCTCTACCAGTTCCTCAAATTAGGCCGACCATCTTCAAAGTCTTGAAGAGAGTGTCCACCAACTACACTGGAAGAAACACTGAGCTTCTTCCAGGTACGGATGTCTAATTTTGAAAGAACTAAGTTTGATGAGTAAAGTTTTATTGAATCCGTAGATTCTAGTTCCTCCGTAGATCATATGATGATGCCTATCTTGAAGAACTGAATTTGAGGAGTATAATCTTCCAAAGGTTACCAATCTATGGAAATGTATTATACTTGAAATATTACCACATCCGTAGGTTACCAATCTACGGATGGTTATATTTTTCTGATTTAATATTTGCATTGTACTGATTAAGAAAAATGTATTGTAGCTTCTGCTGAAGTACAAGTTTTGCACTGTAGCTTCTACTGAAGTCCAAATTTGCACTGTAGCTTCTGCTGAATATGAAGTTTGAAACTTATTTGTTTGTATGATTCTATAAAATGATAGAAAAATTTGTTGCTTTTGGACCTTGTTGACTTTGTTTACATGACAATTTGTGCAAAAAGAGTTATAAATTGAAGAACCTCATGTATCCTACAGCCAAGTTAGTGCTCAAGTCTTAATTCCTTCATATGACTATTGTTTTGACAATTCAGATTTCAAGCTTTCATATATTAACTACTCCCCCTAAATTTATGATTAATGATGAGATGATACATTCATCATAAATTTAAGTAGAAGAATAGAATGAAAGGCACATGTCTGTCCAACAAACAAAAAATTAAATAATTAAAAAATAAACTAAAATAAACACAAGTGGAGTAAAAACCTATGTACAAGCATAAATAAACATATAATGGGATCATACTATGACACTAAGCATCTTCCTGCTTCAATTTGTTTGATGTTATATGACATGAATCTAGTGTTGATTGCAAGTATAATGTCTCACATAAATTCAAGCAAGAGTATATGTTAAACTAGGCATGTTGTTTATCATGTTTTGATGTTTATTAAAGATAGACAAGTATGGTCTCCATATTCAATTCACATTAGAGTCTGTCCTCCGTTTGTGAGTCAATTCATCACTTTGTCACACTTAGAAACTATGTATTTTAAGTTATAATTTTATCTTGAGACATATTTGAACTCTCATTGATGCTTGGATGCAAAAGCTCTAAACTTAATATACAGTTGATCACTATGGATTCTTTTGAGAGCTGAGATATGATCATCATCAGGTCACCACGTCTTTACTTTCATAAAACAGAGGTGCATTTAACCCAGGTCTTTATTTACACAAGACAGAGGGATGATGAGGCTCAAGACCCCCCAACCTTAGCAGTACCTGACATACACCCAGCAGCCATCCTGTTCTTCTGGGCCATACATCACATTCCCTGAGACTCCAAGGTCTCTCCACAGGCTCAGCAAAGTTCCTTTCAGGACAGTTGTGCCTTTGTCTCAGGAAATGGGCACTCTAGTGACTATCAGTATTGCTTTGATGATCTAGAGTGTTTTAGCCCAGATGATGTGGAGTATGTGGACATAGTCCAACAGATGGCTCTGTTAACCTATAGAGTGAAGAAGTTCTTCAAGAGAACTGGAAGGTAGTTTCCCTAGAACCCACCAACAACAAGTTTGGGTTTGACAAGACAAAGGCCTAATGTTACAACTATAACCAACTTGGTCACTTTTCCAGGGAATGCAAGGCTCCCAAGTCAAATCCATGAACCCCACAGGCCTCCACACATCCCTCTACACCAAAAGCTACTGAAAAGTCAATTGAGACAGCTGTTGTGGCTCAAGAAGTTGATTGGAACTTCATGGTATAAGATGTGACTCCTGCTCAAGCACTCATGGCTGGAACAGATGATAACAAGGTATATGGACATCTCTGTACTCCAGCTTGTATTGCTAAGGTTAAGTTATATCAGGACTACAATATGGAATTAAATTTGATATTGAGTCTTTAAACATTTTAAAATCTGATTTTAAAAGGACTGAATCTGACTATCAAAACAAAATTGAAGAGTTAGAGAAAACTGTGTCCTTGTTAAAACATGAACATACAAATTACAAGACTCAAATCAAGGATTTAATATCCAAATTGTCTGAGGCTCAAGCCAAGCTTGTCACAGCTGAGGCTCAAGCCAGGAAGCATGCTATTTCTGAGCAAACCTTCCAAGCCATTCTTGCATCATCCTCTCACTTAAAACTTTGTTATCAAAACAAAGATGGGTTTGCAACTAAAATTTCTCCACCATATTCTTATGAGTCTATTAGACAACCAAGGTGTGGTACTGAAGTGCAAGAGGTTCCATCTGCTGACCCACCTTCCCGTGAGTCAAAGAGTGATGAAACTATGGAGACCATCAGATGGAAGAATTAGGTAATTTTACCACTCCTGCCGGTGATGATTAACCGCTGAATACCAAAGCCAGGAGAAGCTGAGCTAAGGCAGCCAGAAAAACTGCCAAGAAAGTGGTTGAGTCCAAGTTAAAGATAGACCAAAACAAAAGGGTGTGTTCATCTCAGCTGGATTCCAGGTGGTAGGAAACTCTGATTCAGGAAAGGAGTGTAGTACCAGCACTTCCGGTCCAACCAAAGGATCGGAATGAAGAAGAAAAGAGAACAAGAAATGGCAATACTCAAGTTCCCAGAAGATTAACATTGTCTGCATAATGTGTGGTCTGCAAAACCACATGGCCAAAGATTATTACTACAATCCTCCTAGCACACATTATGCAAATAATGTTAAAAAGAAAGGAGTCGGGGAAGGTTTCACATTTGGACCTTATCATATGGTTCAAGTGATGAAGAAAGGAAAGCTTGTCTTAGAAGCAAAGTTGCTTTCGGATGAAACTCATTCTTCCGAAGGGAAAATTGCTTTGGAAGACAAGGCTAAGAAAACTCAAAAGAACAAGAGAATTCTTTTAAGACTTCCGAGAAAAAGACTGCTTGGTGAAGTTTCTTCCAAAGAAAGAAGAAGTTTCGGAAGAATGCCAAGCTGGTCAAGCTTCAACAAGCTCATCTACTATGATCAACGAAGGCATGGAATAGAAGATCAAAGAAGATGCTGCAGCCCAAACCACTTCTTTAAAGACATCCATTGAACCCCCATGCATGATCTTTGGTTCAATTATGTCACTATCATTAGAATAACCCAAGACCAACAAGGCTTGGGTTTCCAGTCAAAAATAATCATCTCATCTTATGTGCAGGGACATCCATATGACAAGAATAACAATGTATGGATTGTGGATAGTGGATGCTCCAGGCACAACATAGGGAATAGATCTCTCCTTCAACAATTTCAACATTTTGATGGAGGTCCTGTCCAGTTTGGAGGTGAGGTTGGAGGATATATTTCTGGCAGAGGAAGTATATCCAATGGTAATTTAAAAGTTGACAAAGTACACTTTGTCAAATAGCTTGAACACAACCTATTAAGTGTTTCTCAGTTTTGTGATCAAAAGCACCAAATGCTATGGGCAGAACAGGGTTCTTGTAGTTAAGCCATATAGAAAAACCCCTTATAAGCTATGAAGAAGAGGCCACAGTTCATTGGCTTTCTAAGGTCCTTTGGCAGCAGGTGTACCATACTTAACACAAAGGACAATTTGGCAAAATTTTTTGAAAAGTCGGATGATGCTATCTTTGTTGGATATTCCTCTAACTCTATTACTTATAGAGTTTATTACATCAAAAATCAACAATTTGAGGAATCTTCTAACATTGTTGTTAATGAGCACACTCCTTGTGTTAGTGGGAATGGCCCTGAACATATTTTTGATTTAGAATTGTTTCCAAACTATTCTAAACCTTCTTGTGAGAATGTTTCAGCTGGAACAGGTACTCAAAGTGATTCTGATGAAGATCAACTATTTGAGTTACCCAAACCTCTTCCAAGTTCTCCAAGAGTTGCTGCAAACCAAGCTCCCACTATTGACAGATCTGATAGCATAACTATCTCAAGAGATAGTGGAGCTTCAACCAGTGGTCAACCGAATGAGCCTCAAAACTAATCTGGTGACACTATACAACACCAAGCTGATGAAAGTAGCATCTTGAAGGAACATGCAACTGTTAATGCTGCTTCACAGCCAACAAATTATGATGGTGTTTCTCATTCATTCAATCAGTTCTCATTGAATGAGTTTGAAACAACACCTGTTCTAAGTGTTCAAGCTCCTGAGCAAAATATGTCCAGTCTGGATCTATGTTTGCAATTGGAGGTAATCCCTAAACTTAGGATTCACAACACTCATCCAGGTAAGAACATCATAGGAGAAGTCTCTGAAAATGTGAGAACAAGAGAACAAACTCATAATGGGAATGTCTGTTTGTACTCATACTTTTTATCCTAGATGGAACCCAAGAAGATATAAGATGCCTTGAAAGATAGTAGCTGGGTTGAGTCAATGCATGAGGAATTGCTTCAATTAAAAAGAAAAAAGATTTGGAACCTATGTTTGCTACCATCCGGTCAAGTACCAATAGGCACCAACTGGGTTTTTAGGAACAAGAGAGATGATAGAGGCTTGATTATCAAGAATAAGGCAAGACTAATAGTTCAAGGAAACACTTTAGAGGAGGAAATAGATTTTATTGATGTCTTTGCACCTGTTTCATGACTTGAGGCAATTAGGATCTTCCTTGCTTATGCTGCATCCAAGAATTTTACTGTCTACCAGCTTGATGTCAAGTGTGCCTTTCTATATGGAGATATAGATGGGGAAGTCTATAAGTGCCAAGCTCCAGGATTTGAAGACCCACAGCACCCTGGCTATGTGTGCAAACTGGATAAAGCTCTCTATGGGCTGCACTAGGCACCTAGTCTGTGGTATGAGACATTGTCTCCGTTTCTCTTGAAGAATGGTTACACTAGAGGTACCATTGATGAGACTCTATTCATAAGGAATTCTAGGAAGGAAATTTTTCTCATTCAAGTCTATGTTGATGACATCATATTTGGTTCCTCAAATGACAAAATGTGTAAAGACTTTGAGAGCATCATGAAGAAGAAGTTTGAGATGAGTTCCATGGGAAAATGGACTTTTTCCTTGGAATTCAGGTGAAGGAGATGAAGGAAGGGTTCTTTATCAATCAATCAAAATATGTCAATGACATTTTAGAAATATTTGATATGAAATTTTGCAAGACAGCCAAGACACCTATACCCAGAAACAATAATCTTTGTCCTGACTCTAAGCGGGAGGATACTGATCAACATCAGTATAGGGCAATCACAGGTTCTCTAATGTATCTCACAACAAGTAGTCCTGATATCATGTTTGCAACATGCATCTGTGCAAGATATCAGGCTGCTCCAAAGGTGTCTCACCTACTTGCTATCAAGAGAATCCTTAGATACCTCAAAGGAGCACCTAAACTGGGTCTCTAGTATCCAAGGAACAACAATTTCAATCTCTATGGCTATTCTGATAGTGACTATGATGGCTGCAATATCAATAAGAAATCAACATCAGGTGGATGTCAATTTGTTGGCAAAAGGATCATCTCATGGCAATGCAATAAGCAATCCTGCGTCAAAACATCTACTGCTGAAGCTTAATACATTGCTACTGCTAGTTGTTGTGATCAGCTACTGTGGATTCAGAACCAGATGATAGACTACGTATTCAATTTCATGAGTACTCCTATCTACAATGACAACAACAGTGCTATCTCCATTACTGAAAATCCAGTGAAGCACTCCAAGACAAAGCACATTGATATCAGGTATCGATTCATTAGAGATGTTAATGAGAAAAATCTGATTAAGCTAATCAAAGTTGACTCAAATGAACAATATGCTGATTTGTTCACCAAATCCTTTGATGAACAAAGATTTAAATATCTCATTACAACTATTTGGATGATAAACATTGATTAGTCTATCTCATTTGAAAACCTTTTTAAAATGTGTAATGTCTTGTGTCAAAACAATGTAAGCCTTGTTACAAAAAGTCTTTCTCTGAAATTTCACATAGTATAGATTCTTCCAAAGATGAATTAACCCTTGGAAGATGTTTTACATATCTTCCGATGCAAAATTCCTCCAAGGAAATTCTTCTTCTCGGAAGAGTTTTTAGTCTCAGAAGAAGCGATTGATTACATATTAGATCTACTTCCAAAGCTTATAAACTTCTCCATTCGGAAAAGCACTTTTACTCTCAGAAGTAAGTAACTTACCTTCAGAAGTAAAATTGGTTTCGGAAGAAGATTACCTTCGGAAATGTTTTATACTCGGAAGAGAGATTTTACTATGTAACGGAAATCTTTTGGGCCCCACTCTGTAAAAAGCAAAGATTTTATCAATGATGTCGGAATATTAAAATGGATTAAACCTTACCGCCCTTGTCACATCATACACCAAACCATCTTTTCACCTTATCCAACCACCATTTGACCCATTTAAATAACCCCGACTTATCACTTTAATATTTTTACCAAATTTACTACCCAAAAGCTTGTTCGTCTCCAATTTACCCAAGTTCAAACTCATTTCTCTGCAACTTTTCCCACAAGAGCACTTAACCCTCAGCACAACCAGGTCGCACTCCTTGATTCATCAAAGGATGCTGACTTCTTAGATATCATCTCCTTTCTTACCCAATCTACCTATTACACCGCTCTGACTGTTAACCCCACTGTCTACTCAAAGCATATGGCTGAATTCTGGGGTAACGGTCAGATTGAAACCCTAAATGGAGTTAGGGTAATAAGGTCGAGCATTTGTGGCCAGGAGTTGATCATATCAGAACAACTCATCAGGGAGCATCTGTAGCTTCACGATGAAGGCGCTCCTACGGAATTTTCCCAAGTCAGACCTAGATGACATATATACCCAAATGAGATATGGTGGAGATGTAAGCAGGTCTACCGTTTACAAGTTTAACTTCTCATATAACTGGAAATTCATGCTTCATGTTGTTCTCCACTGCTTGTCTAATAAGTCTGGGGGATGGGATCAAATCCCATATGAACTAGGATGCCTAGTTCATGGGTTGGTGAAGAGCCTCTGCATCAATTACTCAATATTATGCTGCTCAACCTTATGGGAAACCTCCAAAGGGACACATTTAATTTGTATCTCAGGTTCATTCAGCATCTTATCAATTGTGAGCTGGACCAGAGTCAGTTTGTCTGTGCAGCTGCTCTACCAGTTCCTCAAATTAGGCCGACCATCTTCAAAGTCTTGAAGAGAGTGTCCACCAACTACACTGGAAGAAACACTGAGCTTCTTCTAGGTACGGATGTCTAATTTTGAAAGAACTAAGTTTGATGAGTAAAGTTTTATTAAATCCGTAGATTCTAGTTCCTCCGTAGATCATATGATGATGCCTATCTTGAAGAACTGAATTTGAGGAGTATAATCTTCCAAAGGTTACCAATCTATGGAAATGTATTATACTTGAAATATTACCACATCCGTAGGTTACCAATCTATGGATGGTTATATTTTTCTGATTTAATATTTGCATTGTACTGATTAAGAAAAATGTATTGTAGCTTCTGTCGAAGTACAAGTTTTGCACTGTAGCTTCTACTGAAGTCCAAATTTGCACTGTAGCTTCTGCTGAATATGAAGTTTGAAACTTATTTGTTTGTATGATTCTATAAATGATAGAAAAATTTGTTGCTTTTGGACCTTGTTGACTTTGTTTACATGACAATTTGTGCAAAAAGAGTTATAAATTGAATAACCTCATGTATCCTACAGCCAAGTTAGTGCTCGAGTTTTAGTTCCTTCATATGACTATTGTTTTGACAATTCAGATTTCAAGCTTTCATATATTAACTACTCCCCCTAAATTTATGATTAATGATGAGATGATACATTCATCATAAATTTAAGTAGAAGAATAGAATGAAAGGCACATGTCTGTCCAACAAAACAAAAAATTAAAAATTAAAAAATAAACTAAAATTAAACACAAGTGGAGTAAAAACCTATGTACAAGCATAAATAAACATATAATGGGATCATACTATGACACTAAGCATCTTCCTGCTTCAATTTGTTTGATGTTATATGACATGAATCTAGTGTTGATTGCAAGTATAATGTCTCACATAAATTCAAGCAAGAGTATATGTTAAACTAGGCATGTTGTTTATCATGTTTTGATGTTTATTAAAGATAGACAAGTATGGTCTCCATATTCAATTCACATTAGAGTCTGTCCTCCGTTTGTGAGTCAATTCATCACTTTGTCACACTTAGAAACTATGTATTTTAAGTTATAAATTTTATCTTGAGACATATTTGAACTCTCATTGATGCTTGGATGCAAAAGCTCTAAACTTAATATACAGTTGATCACTATGGATTCTTTTGAGAGCTGAGATATGATCATCATCAGGTCACCAGGTCTTTACTTTCATAAAACAGAGGTGCATTTAACCCAGGTCTTTATTTCCACAAGACAGAGGGATGATGAGGCTCAAGACCCCCCAACCTTAGCAGTACCTGACATACACCCAGCAGCCATCCTGTTCTTCTGGGCCATACATCACATTCCCTGAGACTCCAAGGTCTCAACAGGCTCAGCAAAGTTCCTTTCAGGACAGTTGTGCCTTTGTCTCAGGAAATGGGCACTCTAGTGACTATCAGTATTGCTTTGATGATCTAGATTGTTTTAGCCCAGATGATGTGGAGTATGTGGACATAGTCCAACAGATGGCTCTGTTAACCTATAGAGTGAAGAAGTTCTTCAAGAGAACTGGAAGGTAGTTTCCCTAGAACCCAACCAACAACAAGTTTGGGTTTGACAAGACAAAGGCCTAATATTACAACTATAACCAACTTGGTCACTTTTCCAGGGAATGCAAGGCTCCCAAGTCAAATCCATGAACCCCACAGGCCTCCACACATCCCTCTACACCAAAAGCTACTGAAAAGTCAATTGAGACAGCTGTTGTGGCTCAAAAAGTTGATTGGAACTTCATGGTATAAGATGTGACTCCTGCTCAAGCACTCATGGCTGGAACAGATGATAACAAGGTATATAGACATCTCTGTACTCCAGCTTGTATTGCTAAGGTTAAGTTATATCAGGACTACAATATGGAATTAAATTTGATATTGAGTCTTTAAACATTTTAAAATCTGATTTTAAAAGGACTGAATCTGACTATCAAAACAAAATTGAAGAGTTAGAGAAAACTATGTCCTTGTTAAAACATGAACATACAAATTACAAGACTCAAATCAAGGATTTAATATCCAAATTGTCTGAGGCTCAAGCCAAGCTTGTCACAGCTGAGGCTCAAGCCAGGAAGCATGCTATTTCTGAGCAAACCTTCCAAGCCATTCTTGCATCATCCTCTCACTTAAAACTTTGTTATCAAAACAAAGATGGGTTTGCAACTAATGAAATTTCTCCACCATATTCTTATGAGTCTATTAGACAACCAAGGTGTGGTACTGAAGTGCAAGAGGTTCCATCTGCTGACCCACCTTCCCGTGAGTCAAAGAGTGATAAAACTATGGAGACCATCAGATGGAAGAATCAGGTAATTTTACCACTCCTGCCGGTGATGATTAACCGCTGACCACCAAAGCCAGGAGAAGCTGAGCTAAGGCAGCCAGAAAAACTGCCAAGAAAGTGATTGAGTCCAAGTTAAAGATAGACCAAAACAAAAGGGTGTGTTCATCTCAGCTGGATTCCAGGTGGTAGGAAACTCTTATTCAGGAAAGGAGTGTAGTACCAGCACTTCCGGTCCAACCAAAGGATTAGAATGATAAAGAAAAGAGAACAAGAAATAGCAATACTCAAGTTCCCAGAAGATTAACATTGTCTGCATAATGTGTGGTCTGCAAAACCACATGGCCAAAGATTATTACTACAATCCTCCTAGCACACATTATGCAAATAATGTTAAAAAGGAAGGAGTCGGGGAAGGTTTCACATTTGGACCTTATCATATGGTTCAAATGATGAAGAAAGGAAAGCTTGTCTCGGAAGCAAAGTTGCTTTCGGAAGAAACTCATTCTTCCGAAGGGAAAATTGCTTTGGAAGACAAGGCTAAGAAAACTCAAAAGAACAAGAGAATTCTTTTAAGACCTTCCGAGAAAAAGACTGCTTGGTGAAAGTTTCTTTCAAAAAGAAAGAAGTTTCGGAAGAATGCCAAGCTGGACAAGCTTCAACAAGCTCATCTACTATGATCAACGAAGGGATGGAATAGAAGATCAAAGAAGATGCTGCAGCCCAAACCTCTTCTTTAAAGACATCCATTGAACCCCCATGCATGATCTTTGGTTCAATTATGTCACTATCATTAGAATAACCCAAGACCAACAAGGCTTGGGTTTCCAATCAAAACTAATCATCTCATCTTATGTGCAGGGACATCCATATGACAAGAATAACAATATATGGATTGTGGATAGTGGATGCTCCAGGCACAAGATAGGGAATAGATCTCTCCTTCAACAATTTCAACATTTTGATGGAGGTCCTGTCCAGTTTGGAGGTGAGGCCGGAGGATATATTTCTGGCAGATGAAGTATATCCAATGGTAATTTAAAAGTTGACAAAGTACACTTTGTCAAATAGCTTGAACACAACCTATTAAGTGTTTCTCAGTTTTGTGATCAAAAGCACCAAATGCTATGGGCAGAACAGGGTTCTTGTAGTTAAGCCATATAGAAAAACCCCTTATAAGCTATGAAGAAGAGGCCACAGTTCATTGGCTTTCTAAGATCCTTTGGCAGCAGGTGTACCATACTTAACACAAAGGACAATTTCGCAAAATTTGTTGAAAAGTCGGATGATGCTATCTTTGTTGGATATTCCTCTAACTCTATTACTTATAGAGCTTATTACATCAAAAATCAACAATTTGAGGAATCTTCCAACATTGTTGTTAATGAGCACACTCCTTGTGTTAGTGGGAATGGCCCTGAACATATTTTTGATTTAGAATTGTTTCCAAACTATTCTAAACCTTCTTGTGAGAATGTTTCAGCTGGAACAGGTACTCAAAGTGATTCTGATGAAGATCAACTATTTGAGTTACCCAAACCTCTTCCAAGTTCTCCAAGAGTTGCTGCAAACCAAGCTCCCACTATTGACAGATCTGATAGCATAACTATCTCAAGAGATAGTGGAGCTTCAACCAGTGGTCAACCGAATGAGCCTCAAAACTAATCTGGTGACACTATACAACACCAAGCTGATGAAAGTAGCATCTTGAAGGAACATGCAACTGTTAATGCTGCTTCACAGCCAACAAATTATGATGGTGTTTCTCATTCATTCAATCAGTCCTCATTGAATGAGTTTGAAACAACACCTGTTCTAAGTGTTCAAGCTCCTGAGCAAAATATGTCCAGTCTGGATGTATGTTTGCAATTGCAGGTGATCCCTAAACTTAGGATTCACAACACTCATCCAGGTAAGAACATCATAGGAGAAGTCTCTGAAAATGTGAGAACAAGAGAACAAACTCATAATGGGAATGTCTGTTTGTACTCATACTTTTTATCCCAGATGGAACCCAAGAAGATATAAGATGCCTTGAAAGATAGTAGCTGGGTTGAGTCAATGCATGAGGAATTGCTTCAATTAAAAAGAAAAAGATTTGGAACCTATGTTTGCTACCATCCGGTCAAGTACCAATAGGCACCAACTGGGTTTTCAGGAACAAGAGAGATGATAGAGGCTTGATTATCAAGAATAAGGCAAGACTAATAGTTCAAGGATACACTCAAGAGGAGGAAATAGATTTTATTGATGTCTTTGCACCTGTTTCATGACTTGAGGCAATTAGGATCTTCCTTGCTTATGCTGCATCCAAGAATTTTACTGTCTACCAGCTTGATGTCAAGTGTGCCTTTCTATATGGAGATATAGATGGGGAAGTCTATAAGTGCCAAACTCCAGGATTTGAAGACCCACAACACCCTGGCTATGTGTGCAAACTGGATAAAGCTCTCTATGGGCTGCACTAGGCACCTAGTCTGTGGTATGAGACATTGTCTCCGTTTCTCTTGAAGAATGGTTACACTAGAGGTACCATTGATAAGACTCTATTCATAAGGAATTCTAGGAAGGAAATTTTTCTCATTCAAGTCTATGTTGATGACATCATATTTGGTTCCTCAAATGACAAAATGTGTAAAGACTTTGAGAGCATCATGAAGAAGAAGTTTGAGATGAGTTCCATAGGAAAATGGACTTTTTCCTTGGAATTCAGGTGAAGCAGATGAAGGAAGGGTTCTTTATCAATCAATCAAAATATGTCAATGACATTTTAGAAATATTTGATATGAAATTTTGCAAGCCAGCCAAGACACCTATACCCAGAAACAATAATCTTTGTCCTGACTCTAAGCGGGAGGATACTGATCAACATCAGTATAGGGCAATCACTGGTTCTCTGATGTATCACACAACAAGTAGTCCTGATATCATGTTTGCAACCTGCATCTGTGCAAGATATCAGGCTGCTCCAAAGGTGTCTCACCTACTTGCTATCAAGAGAATCCTTAGATACCTCAAAGGAGCACCTAAATTGGGTCTCTAGTATCCAATGAACAACAATTTCAATCTCTATGGCTATTCTGATAGTGACTATGATGGCTGCAATATCAATAAGAAATCAACATCAGGTGGATGTCAATTTGTTGGCGGAAGGATCATCTCATGGCAATGCAATAAGCAATCCTGCGTCAAAACATCTACTGCTGAAGCTTAATACATTGCTACTGCTAGTTGTTGTGATCAGCTACTGTGGATTCAGAACCAGATGATAGACTACGTATTCAATTTCATGAGTACTCCTATCTACAATGACAACAACAGTGCTATCTCCATTACTGAAAATCCAGTGAAGCACTCCAAGACAAAGCACATTGATATCAGGTATCATTTCATTAGAGATGTTAATGAGAAAAATCTGATTAAGCTAATCAAAGTTGACTCAAATGAACAATATGCTGATTTGTTCACCAAATCCTTTGATGAACAAAGATTTAAATATCTCATTACAACTATTCGGATGATAAACATTGATTAGTCTATCTCATTTGAAAACCTTTTTAAAATGTGTAATGTCTTGTGTCAAAACAATCTAAGCCTTGTTACAAAAAGTCTTTCTCTGCAATTTCACTTAGTATAGATTCTTCCAAAGATGAATTAACCCTTGGAAGATGTTTTACATATCTTCCGATGCAAAATTCCTCCAAGGAAATTCTTCTTCTCGGAAGAGTTTTTAGTCTCAGAAGAAGCGATTGATTACATATTAGATCTACTTCCAAAGCTTATAAACTTCTCCATTCGGAAAAGCACTTTTACTCTCAGAAGTAAGTAACTTACCTTCAGAAGTAAAATTGGCTTCGGAAGAAGATTACCTTCGGAAATGTTTTATACTCGGAAGAGAGATTTTACTGTGTAACGGAAATCTTTTGGGCCCCACTCTGTAAAAAGCAAAGATTTTATCAATGATGTCGGAATATTAAAATGGATTAAACCTTACCGCCCTTGTCACATCATACACCAAACCATCTTTTCACCTTATCCAACCACCATTTCACCCATTTAAATAACCTCGACTTATCACTTTAATATTTTTACCAAATTTACAGCCCAAAAGCTTGTTCGTCTCCAATTTACCCAAGTTCAAACTCATTTCTCTGCAACTTTTCCCACAATGGCACTTAACCCTCAGCACAACCAGGTCGCACTCCTTGATTCATCCAAGGATGCTGACTTCTCAGATATCATCTCCTTTCTTACCCAATCTACCTATTACACCGCTCTGACTGTTAACCCCACTGTCTACTCAAACCATATGGCTGAATTCTGGGGTAACGGTCAGATTGAAACCCTAAATGGAGTTAGGGTAATAAGGTCGAGCATTTGTGGCCAGGAGTTGATCATATCAGAACAACTCATCAGGGAGCATCTGGAGCTTTACGATGAAGGCGCTCCTACGGAATTTCCCCAAGTCAGACCTAGATGACACATATACCCAAATGAGATATGGTGGAGATGTGAGCAGGTCTACCATTTACAAGTTTAACTTCTCATATAACTGGAAATTCATGCTTCACGTTGTTCTCCACTGCTTGTCTAATAAGTCTGGGGGATGGGATCAAATCCCATATGAACTAGGATGCCTAGTTCATGGGTTGGTGAAGAGCCTCCGCTTCAATTACTCAAGATTTATGCTGCTCAACCTTATGGGAAACCTCCAAAGGGACACATTTTATTTGTATCCCAGGTTCATTCAGCATCTTATCAATTGTGAGCTGGACCAGAGTCAGTTTGTCTGTGCATCTGCTCTACCAGTTCCTCAAATTAGGCCGACCATCTTTAAAGTCTTGAAGAGATTGTCCACCAACTACATTGGAAGAAACACTGAGCTTCTTCCAGGTACGAATGTCTATTTTGAAAGAACTAAGTTTGATGAGTAAACTTTTATTGAATCCGTAGATTCTAGTTTCTCTGTAGATCATATGATGATGCCTATCTTAAAGAACTGAATTTGATGAGTATAATCTTCCAAAAGTTACCAATCTATGAAAATGTATTATACTTGAAAATATCACCACATCCGTAGGTTACTAATCTACGAATGGTTATATTTTTCTAATTTAATATTTCGCATTGTACTGTTAAGAAAAATGTATTGTAGCTTCTGCTGAAGTACAAGTTTTGCACTGTAGCTTCTACTGAAGTCCAAATTTGCACTGTAGCTTCTGCTGAATATGAAGTTTGAAACTTATTTCTTTGTATGATTTTATAAAATGATAGAACCATTTGTTGCTTTTGGACCTTGTTGACTTTGTTTACATGACAATTTGTGCAAAAAGAGTTATAAATTGAAGAACCTCATGTATCCTACAGCCAAGTTAGTGTTGTAGTCTTAATTCTTTCATATGACTATTGTTTTGACAATTTAGATTGCAAGCTTTCATATATTAACTACTCCCCCTAAATTTATGATTAATGATGAGATGATACATTCATCATAAATTTAAGTAGAAGAATAGCATGAAAGGCACATGTCTGTCCAAGAAAACAAAAAAAATAAAAAATAAAAAAATAAACTAAAATTAAACACAATTGGAGTAAAAACCTATGTACAAGCATAAATAAACATATAATGGGATCATACTATGACACTAAGCATCTTCCTGCTTCAATTTGTTTGATGTTATATGACATGAATCTAGTGTTGATTGCAAGTATAATGTCTCACATAAATTCAAGCAAGAGTATATGTTCAACTAGGCATGTTGTTTATCATGTTTTGATGTTTATTAAAGATAGACAAGTATGGTCTCCATATTCAGTTCACATTAGAGTTTGTCCTCCGTTTGTGAGTCAATTCATAACTTTTTCACACTTAGAAACTATGTATTTTAAGTTATAAATTTTATCTTGAGACATATTTGAAGTCTCATTGATGCTTGGATGCAAAAGCTCTAAACTTAATATACAGTTGATCACTATGGATTCTTTTGAGAGCTGAGAATGATCATCATCAGGTCACCAGGTCTTTACTTTCATAAAACAGAGGTGCCTTTAACCTAGGTCTTTATTTACACAAGACAGAGATGATGAGGATCATAATATATTCACCAGTTGGTTACAGATGTATACCAAGGTGTTCATAAACCCAGGTCTTTGTTTATACAAAATAGAGGGAATATGATTTGCAAAGATAGAAGTTATAACGTGTTTTTACATAGTGTGCTTGGGTGAGTGAGTTGACTACATCAGGATAAGACTTACTTGCTTGATCCTCAAAATGGAATTTTCCACACATAGTCACCTTTTCATTATGTTTTTCATGCACTGAATGTATTTTCCACTCAATCTGAACCTACCTACATATCAAAGCACTTCTGATCGGTCATTAACGAAAGTTAAAAACTCAAGCAAGAAGCAAAGACATAGTATACTATTATTTCCCATTTATGATATACTGAACAAGAAATCAAATTAACTGAGACAATATGTTTGTATTTTTATATGATTTTATGCATGTTTTTCGATTTTAATTTTGAAAATATATACAAGGACAGACAAATGCTTTTCTTTGGTAATGTTGATTAATCTAAGTTGATCATACCTAAGGACTCAATAAAAAAACTAAATCTAACTGAATCGAAGGCTTTAGTGAATAAATCAGCAAGCTGATTTGTTGTATCCACTTTCACTAACTTGATTAACCCTTTCTCTGAGCAATCTCTCAAAAAATGATATCTGATTTAAATATGTTTTGTTTTACTATATTGCATTGGATTAGAGGTGATGAACATAGCAGCTGAATTATCAATATGAATTGGTGTTTAAAGGAAATCGTAACCATAATCAAGTAATTGGTTTTGCAACCAAAGAACTTGAGAGCAACCAGCTGAAGCAGCTATGTACTCAGCTTCAGCTATGGATACAGATACATTTGTTTGCTTTTTGCACTGCCAAGAAACAAGTCTTGGTCCTATGAATTGACATCCAACAGTTGTGGATTTTCTATTGTTGTTGCATCCTCCAAAGTCATTATCTGAGTATGAGTGAAGGTTGAAATCTCCATCTTTGGGATACCATAGACCAAGTGATGTTTCCTTTTGAGATATCTGAAGATCCTCTTGACAGCATTCAGATGGGACTCTTTTGGATCTGATTGGTACCTAGCACAAACACACACATCAAACATTATATCTGATCTGTTGGCAGTTAAATACATTAGACCTCATCATTGATCTACACAATCTTTGATCAATTGATTTCCCTATAGGATCAGGTATAATCTTGTCAATTGTTGATGCTGGTGTTTTGCATGAAGAAGTATCAGCAAGATTGTACTTCTTCAAGATTTGATAAGTATACTTCTCTTGATTAATGAAGATTCCATCTTCTTTCTGATGAACTTGTAAGCCAAGGAAGAAGGTTAATTCTCCCATTGAACTCATCTGAAATTCAGATTTCATTAACCCTTCAAGGCTTTTACACAAGAGATCTTGATGTTTTTGTTTGAGAAAGAGAGTCTGATCTATTGTTCCCTTTTTATACCCATGCTTGAGTAAGAAAGATGATAATGTTTCATACCACTTTCTTGGAGCCTGATGAAGACCATACAAAGCTTTGTCAAGCTTCTATACCCTGTGTGGGTAATCGGGATCCTCAAAGCCTAGAGGTTGAGCAACATAGACCTCTTCATCAATTTTCCCATATAATAAGGCATATTTTACATCCATTTGGTAAACTGTGAACTTCTTATATGAAGCATAGGCTAGGAATACTCTTATTGCTTCAATCCTTGCAACTGGTGCAAAGACTTCATCATAATCAATTCCTTCTTCTTGGGTATATCCTTGTGCTATCAGTCTTGCTTTGTATCTCACAATAATACCTTTGTCATCTAGTTTGTTCTTGAATAGCTACCTTGTGCTAATTGGATATTGACCTTCAGGAAGATCAACTAGATTCTAGACTTTCTGGTTTTTGAATTGTTAAAGCTCTTCTTGCATAGCTTCAATCTAGCTATTATCCTTCAATGCAGCTGTGATATTGGGAGGAACCACTTGTGAAAGAAAACAAGTGAAGAGACACATGTTGGCAGCTCCCCCTTGGCTTCTTGTGGTTCTTTCATTAAGATCACCAATAACATTGTCTATTGGATGATACCTATGAATTCTTGTTGTTGGAATAGATGCAACTGGAATGGATGATTCCAAGTTAGTCATATTCATTGATGGAGATGGATCCAACTGAGATGGAGAATCAACAAAGTAGTCAAGTTCTTCATCATTTTGATCCTCTGAAGCTGAATGATATACCTCCTCATAAGTTTGTGTATCAGCAGCATTGTGAACCACTTCCGCAGGAGCATCTACAGATGTGTTTTGAATATCTGTAGGAGTTATAGGAACATCTACGGATGATATTTGTTGATCACTTGCCATAAATTCTTTGGAATGTATTAAAGCATCTCTAGAGCATGGAATATTTACTGGTGTGGATAGAACATCTGATGATGCAATGTTCATATCTCCGGATGAAGGACAAACATCTGTAGATGCAAAGTTAACTGGTGTTGATGCTGTGTTTTCATCTAAGGATGTTGAACTGTTTGACTGATCTTGTTCTGCATTGTTTGTATGATATGAAGTACTAAGATCAACTACACTTGAAGAGTGAGTCTGAATTCTTGGAGGATCAGCAGATAATGACACTTCATTCATGTTTGATGGAACATAAGGATAGCATGCATCTGTAGAACCTACAGTACTCAAATAATCAGAGTTAAATGAGTTTGTGAGTGCATCTATATCAAACAGCCATGATGATCCTTTTATAGATTTTGAAAGAGACATTAGGTGTTTCTTCCATAATGTTTTGCTGTGGAATGTAAACTCTATATGATTTAGATGTTGAGGAGTACCAACAAAGAAACCATCATAGGCTTTTTCAGAAAACTTCCCTAATTGTTCTTTTGTGTTTAAAATATACACATGACAACCAAAGGCTCTAAGATATCCTATGAAAGATTTTATTTTAAATAAAAGCTCATATGGTGTTTTGTTATGTTCTTTGATAATTAATGTCCTGTTTTGAACATTGCATGCTGTGTTCACTGCTTCAGCCCAAAATGTGATTGGCAAATGTGAATCAGCCAACATTGTCCTTGCTGCTTCAATGAGAGTTTTGTTTCTTCTTTCAGCAACTCCATTCTGTTATGGACTTCTTGGTGCATTGAATTGCCTTGAAATGCCTTTAATCCTGCAAAAGGAATCTAAAACATGATTAACAAATTCAGACCCATTATCACTTCTTAAGATTTTGACTTTTGAATCAAGTTGATTTTTAATCTTAATGATAAACTCTATTAATGTTTCTAATGTTTTACTTTTATGTTTTAAGAAAAAGACCCATGTGAATCTAGTGAAATCATCCACAATCACCAAACAATATTGCCTTTTGCAAATGCTCATGACAATGGTTGGATCAAATAGATTCATGTGAAGCAATTTGAGAGGTGTTTAGTTTGTGTTGATTATTTTGGATTTATGTGACACTCTATGTTGTTTTCATTTATATAATGAGGAACAATGATTTGAGCAATAAAATTCTCTTTTTGAAAGTCCAATGACTTAGCCATTTTTCACCAATTTGTTCATGTTCTTCATGTTGGAATGAACAAGCCTTCTATACCACAACTGAGATTCATCTTCTGATGACTTAGATAGCAGACATGTTTCATTGCTTGTGAGTGTAGTATTGTTCATATCCAAAACATATGTGTTTCCTTTTCTTGATGCTTTAAGAAGTATCTAGTGTTATCAAACAAAGTGGTATAATTTTGATCACAAATTTGAGATACACTCAGTAAATTGTATTGTAGATTTTCACAATAATTTACTTTCTAAAACTTGAGTACACCATTAGTTACCAATCCTTCACCAATAACTTTACCTTCCTTCTTATCCCCACCAAAATGCCACATAGGAGGCATTTTTATGTTTAAAATCATGGAGTAGAGAACAGTTTCATGTCATATGCCTGGAACAACCACTGTCAACATACCACTTGTTGTCAGCCCTCCATGCTTGTTCATGCATACATAAAGAAATCAATTAGAATGAGGAACCCAAGCCTTAATGACCTTGGGTTTACCACCACTAGTATCTAAAATTGTTACTCCCTCATGAATGAGTCTTGATGTTTAAGTGTTGATTTTAGACTCAATTAATTCATTATGTTTTGTTTGTGGTGAGGATGATTCTGTTGAAGATTAGCTTGTGGAACTTTGTTCTTGTTTCTCAATCCCTTCTTCTTACCTTTTCTTTGGTTGGTTGCTGCTTTGATTTTGAAGATGATCCCTGATTGAAGAAAGTTTCACCATCCTTTGATTTTGATTGTGGTATTTGAGTACCCTTCTTAAAATGATCAAAGAAGGTCTCATCAGTATTGGATTTCTTTTCTATCAAATCCACCTTTTTATGAAGTGTTTTGAGTTGATGATGTGGTTTTTCTTTCTTCTTCAAAGGTTTACCATCAGCAGATGGTTGCTTCTTTGTTAATGGCAACTTTTGTTTTTGTTGCTTCTTCTTTGGCTTTGAATCTTCTGGATTATCACTTGATTGAGAGTCAGATTCAGCCTTCTCAGATTGTTGCTTCTTTGTGCTCTTTGTTTTGTTCTTTTTGTTAAAATAACATTCCTGAGTTGAATGGTTACTTTTGTTACAAATCGCATAATGTTTGTCGAAGTAACAATCAGCAGTCATGTGATTTTTCATATTGCAAATGGAGCAATAGTTGCTAAACTAACAGTCTTCAGTGTTGTGATTTTTCATGTCACACCATTTACAATATTTTCCTTCTTCCTTAATTTCATGTGCAATCACCTTCTTCTTTCTTTTTTGTTCTGCCAATTCTTTCTCAAACTTGGCAGCTGATGAATCCTTGCCTTTCCCTGACATGATATCAAAGGGTTCTTGTTTAGCAGCAAATAACTTCTGTTGCTTAGGATTCACACTCTTTTATTGTTTGGCTTTCTTTATGATTGTTTCATTTTGCTTCCGCTGGTCTTCCACGGATTCAACAGATTTTTGCTTCCAGAGATCTACTACAGATGATGATTATCAGCACTTTTCTTCTTCCGGAGATCTGGTATGGATGAATGATCAGCATTTTTCTTCTTCTTCCGGAGATCTGCTACGGATGTTGAATTATCATTTTTCTTCTTTCCTTATGCGGAAGAGATTTTTATTTCTTCCGTAGATGTGAACTTCACACCATCTTCAGTTGATGATTTTTGTTGTTTGCTAAGTTCATGAAGCCCTTCATTCAGCTGAGCTATCCTTTTGCAGATTGTTTTCAATATATTTATTTGCTTAAGAGGATAAGGCAGCTTAGTTTCTTCAAGAACTTTGGGGATGATTGGTTTAAATATGACATTCTTACCAATATCCAATTCATCCACACTTTTCTCAACATGTTCATCAGAATCATCCAAGTCATCACATTCATCATAGTCAAATTCTGAGTCATTTTGTTTGACTTGTTTTGATTCAGAAGACTCAGTTTCACTCACCTCAATATCATTTTCATTTACCAATTGATTAAGTTTTGTTTCAAAGTTGGTGCATGGCACAAAATGATTTGACAAATTGTTTGTCATTGTCTAAGGTAAATGTGTGTACTTATCATTCAGAGGGGTGCAACAACATTGTATCCCAACCCATACCTACTCTATGATTCAATATGAGAATTTAATAACTTCTCATATTGCTGAGATGACAGTTGAAACTTTTGAAGTTTCACTTCAGTTGATGCATGATCAGATATGGATTTTGTTAAGAAAGTGGTCAGATGCTCAACTTGGGCTTTTAAGTTATAGTTTTCAGAAACAAGTTTATCTAAATCTTTTTGCAAAGAGTTGATTTTGATTTGATATAGTTTACGCTCTCTTACATGAGATTCATTTAAAACCATTGTTTCTTTTACTTTATTTGCTAGTTGTTGAGCATGGACTCTATATCTTTCAACTTCCTCAACACACATTGATGAACACAATCTATCTCTTACCTCTCTGGCTATAGGTGGGACTTTGTTATCCATGTTGGCCATTATAGCTTAATTCACTTCCAATACCTCCTTTTCATACATGCTCCAGTCACATGTTCCATCTTCTAAAATTATGAGCCTAGTTTCTTTTTAGTTACTAGGCTATGCTGATGAGCTTGTGGCTGGTGGGGATGAGTAGGTCAGGTGAGGTTGTCTGAAAGATCTTTGAGATGTAGTTGATTTATGTGATTGATGTTGATGAGACTGATATTGCTGATGTTACTGATTTTGTCTCATGTCAGGAGTTGACTCCTTATTGCACTCTCTTGAGAAGTGTCCATAGAGATTGCATTTGAAACATCTCACCTTTGACTTATCAACACCGATTTTGGTTGTTTTACCTGCTGCAGCCAAGTTTTTGTTTCTTCTTAGGTACTGCTTGGCTCTGTATGCAATCATTGCCATTTGCCTTTGAAGATCCATTTCCTCTACCTCATCTGGATGAAGTTCTTCCAGATCTTGTTAGCAGATGTTAGCAGGTGTTAGAGTGCTACCCAAATAAGCTTGAAAGCTTGAGCTGAAAGCTGCAAATGCTGTTGTTCTTTAGAGTCCAGAATCACAGTGATGGGCTCTACTTGATTGTTGTTGGAGGAAGACTTTGCTGATGATGTAGATGAATCTTTCCTTCATCAGATCTCCCTTTTCTCTTTTGCTGACTTACCTTGAGAGGATGTTTTTGAAGACTTTGATGCATAGAAACTAACTTTTTCCTCATCTTCACTCAAAGTGCAAGAGTTGTCATTATCATGGTTAGAAATAAAAGCACTTCCAGCACTTTTAGTTTTTTTAAACTGATAAGGAGTGACATGTGTTCTCACACTCTTGTTTCTTGATTTTTCATCAATTTCAAGAGCTTCTACTTTAGCCACCAATGTATCTAAACCAATGGTCTTTAGATCAAGGTTGTTCTTGAACATGGATATAGTTTGCTTCCAACTTTCAGGCAAAGTGTGGAGCATCTTTTTGTTTAACTCCTTATTGGTATACTTTAATTCCAAGATGTTCATCTCGGTTACCAATTGCATAAACCCGTGGAGTTGTTGTGGAACTGATTCACCTTCAATATGATAAAATGTTTCATATTGAGAGCGAAGAGTATACTTTCTTATGCTCCTGATTAGTATATCTTAAGGTAAAGCCATACTGAGTAAACTGTATGCTCTAATATCAACTTTAACCCTTTTAACATCCTCCGGTGATAGCTCTTTTGTATTTATGGGTCGATTATTGTCTTTATAATCCACCCTAAAAGCTGGTGGAATATAAGGACATTCAATTATTGATACCCATAAATCAGAATCAGTGTAGTTCACATGATTTCTGAATTTAATTTTCCAGGATTTGAAATCCGCTTTGGTTTCCAACTTTGGGGGTTGGTATGATTATCCTCCAATAGAGTTACTCATTTTAGTCAAAGTATTAATGTTCAACTAAAACAGAAATTCTTTTGTGAATGAACTAATTAATGACAAACACTTGATTATTGAATAATTAAGTAGTTGAAGTCCATATCAGTCACTCCTCATAATGATATCAAAATTGATATCAAATCAAGGATGTTTGTTGATATGTTTTGTTCAATTGAATTGAACAATTGTTGATTATCAATCAATAACACGGATCAACATATTAAATGATGAGAATGTAGATCAATGTTAACCGAGCAATGTAATAGTACTCGCTGAACGATGAATCACAGTTTGATTGTTTTAAATCGATTTACACCAAATCATTGAGTATAATTCCTTTGTTAGCAATCGATTAGCCTAACTCAACTTATATGTTAATCAGTTTTTTCTATAACAACCTTGAATCAAAGTTATAAACTCTCAAGAAGTTATGAACACTTAAAAGCAATTTTACTCAAAATCAATAGATCTAAACAAAAAAACTGATAGATCTAATGATATAAACAATCAAACAAACAATTCTAACACTGATAGATAAATCGATCTAAATCAATGAGCCTTGGCTCTGATACCACATGTGAATCCAAGGATCACAATCAAGAATTATCAATGTTAGATTGAATTCTAATAATAATCGTGGAATTATCACTAATCGTTGGTCAATTGATTGAATATGAAATAACAATTGCAATGAAAGTAATAATGAAGAACAAAACAATTTAAGTGCAATAAATCAATGAACACGAATTGATTCAAAAGTATTTCATTAATAACATATTAATGATTACAAAAGATCAAATAGTAATTGCTGATGATGATGTTTGCTATAATACTATTGATGATTTTGGTGTAATTGATGTGGCGCCTGCTATTGTTAGGTATTCAACCGTATGTCAAAGTCTGAGCCTAGGCCTTGTATTTATAGGCTCAGGTATTTACGGTTAGGGTAACAGTAAATCTCTTGGAATCAGTAACTTTCTTATCATAGTAAGAAAGTTACTCAGAGAATGTTATGATGTGACATTCTCTGACTGAGTTAAAGTCGTTCGTAGGAGTTGACTTTATGACATCACTCAGTGTTTGACTTGTTGACTTGATGTACTTATTGAAGTACATGCAAGTGTTGGTCTTCCGTAGAACATTAGTCTTCCGTAGAAGTTTTGCCTTCCGTAGGAGTCTTCACTTGGTAGACTTCATTGGAATGCAAGTTGTTCATCCGTACATCTTTGGTCTTTCATAGAGGTCCCTTAACTTCATCCGCAGAAAAAATGTTCTTTCGCAGAAGATCCTCGGATGCACTTTGTTTAAGAAAATTATCTAAGGAAGAATAAAAATGTTCATCCGTAGATGTTTCTTACACTTGGTCAATTTCATGAAATTCACTAAGCATGATGTTAAACCTGCAATCACACATATAAATCAACACAGGTATGGGTTAACCTATATATATATAATGCATACATTAAAATAATAATTTACAAGAGTTTATTACAAGAGATTGATTAAAGTGCTAAGCCTAAACAAAAAGGATCTACACCTATTATTCCTAGATCTAACATATATCATTACTTCACTAGTTGAGAAAGTGATTTAAACCTTAAACAAGATACCAATTGTAATAAAGAAAAGCAAATATAATTTATCATTACTCATTGCATTTGTAACATAAAAGTTCTCAACATATAACATCTCTAGCAACATAGACCAAGTGACTAATCTTGATTTATAATCACTCTACCCATCACACTTGAATTATTCTATTATATTTTTATCAACTTTGCATCAACTTCTATGAATCATTGTTAGACTTATAAGATATTTTAAATCAACCAAAGTTTTACTAAAATCATGCAATTTGTAGTTTTAAAATACAAGAGATGTCATATTCCAAATAATTCATTCACTAGTATTCATATTCAAAGCAATTACCTTTAATAATAAAATAAATTAGGAAATAACATAGCTTGTTGCTGTTAAAGTGCTATACATGAAGAAAGTTGCAAGCTTGACAATAATGTCAGAACACCTCCAAAAATCACAAGTCCTCTTGTTGCAAGATTTCTCGAACGAGTCAAAATTATTAAACTAAACCGTTGGTTGTTTTTGTCTCGAAAATATTACACAAAATGCTTATAGAATTTGTGGGTTTTGATAGAGAATTGAAGAAGTATAAGATGGAGAAGATCTTGGGTTCTTCGGTTTGGAGGTGAAAAAGGTGAAGAAGCTAATGGTAAAAGGTTAAAATAATGAACTTGTTGTGATATAATTTAGTCAAAAAAAAATTTTTAAATTACTCATAAGATTAGGTTGGGTTTTTATGGGTTTTTGAGCCGTTAGTTGAAAGTGTAAGGCAGTAAATGGGGATGCTGGATGTACCATAGGTTGTAACCTATGGTCCTTTGACCATAAGGTATAGGCAAGTGTTTCCCAACTTCAAATATTTATCATTTTACAAAAAACATAAATTTAAAAACTTAAATACTTAAAAATTAAATAGTTAACTTGACTAAAATTTAAATAACATAAACAGAACTAAAAAAAATTAAAGTTTTAAAACTTTATTGTAGTTCTGGTTGTCGGAAAACACGCCCACTTCCTTTATGGGTTGTGTATTGCCCTCATTCGTATTTATACATACATGTAACTCCACAAAACTTTCTTACACTTATGCATGTGTATATCAAATGTTTAAAAGTGAAAAATAAAAACAAAGACAAAACGACACAAAAATTAAAATTAAATTAAAAACAATTATAGAAAACATCCTTTAGTTTTATAGAAAATCACAGGTATGATCCTTTAACTTTAAAAAGTACTTTAATCATCATTTATGTACACTTTTTATAACAGATTTCGTCATTTATACTAACACGTATTAGGTTTCTTTTTTAAGTAAAGGGCATTTTAGTCTACCTCTTAAATGACTATTATTGAAACTCTAAACCTAAGTTAAAAGATTTTTTTGTAATTAGCTTTTACTTGAAAATTTTTTTATTCATATAAGTTCTTAATGTATATTATTATATTTTGATATAGATATTAAATCCAAATTAATAAATTATTTAATACTTATTTAATTATTTAATTAAAATATATAGGGTTAACCATGTATATTTTACCTTTAATAATTTTTACAACATATTTTTATATAATTATATAGTACTACCTTAAACTTGTTTTTGTAATATAAGATATAATAATGATTAAGAGAGATGTCGCATATGACTAGTTTTTTATTAAGTTTTTGAGTAATTTTCTGAATCGTTCCTTCTTTGCTTATTTAATTAAAAGTATATTCTAGTTTTAAATATGTTTCCATGAACCCTCAACTTAATAGGGGTTGGTAAGAAAATGGAAAATAGCCTGTGAAGAAAGGGTCATAAGTTAAACGTAGTTGTTTGATTAAACGAATTGTATTCGTTTAAATGAATGGTGTTCGATTAATATAAAGAGTTTTTAATATTAACTAAGATTGCAATAGGTAACTATTGTGTTCTAGGAGTAGTGTTTTTTAAAATTAATAAAAGTTGTTCTATTTCTAAATTGTATGTTAAATAAAATAAATGTTAATACAAATTAAGTAATATAAATTATAGTTAGTTAATAAATAATTATTAAGATTTATATTATTAAAAGTTATGATAAAAAATTCGTTAAATTTTAGTTGATATCTATATTAAAATAAAATAATATATATTTAAAAATTATATGTATAACAAATTTTAAGGTAAAAGCTAATTACAAAAAACATCATGTAACTTAGGTTTAGAATTCCAATAATAGTCCTTTAAGGGATAAAAAGACCAAAATGCCATTGACTTAACAAAGAAATTTAATGCCCGTTAGTATAAAGAACGAAATCTGTTATAAAAAGTATACATAAAGGAAAATTAGAGTACTTTTTTATATAAAGGATGATACATGTAATTTTCTTTAAATCTAAAGAATGTTTTCTGTGATTTTATCTAAAATAAATTTCCAGGTGCCTCCTAATTAGCTCTAAGTTTATTTTTCTTAGCAAGACATTACCTAAACCATTAATTTGTCTTATATGTTAGTGAGTCCACATGAAACTTCAATTTCCTCCAATAAGACTTCAATCTATGACCATTCACCACACATCTTGTATTATCTTTCAAATCTTCAATTTTAATATCTCCAAAGTGGTTAACTCCGGTAACGATAAATAAACCTGACTATTTAGTTTTCACTAAGGACTTAAGTTTGGAGTTGTAAAGCTTGCCTTCGAATTTTGGTATCATGAACAGCTTTCGACTTATCCTTATACACCAATGTACAATCATATGTTTCATTTTATAATTCTCACACAATTTAAGCTTTTTTGCTTTGTCTGTGGTTTCATAATCCATGTTCACAGCATTCACTACCAATAATGCACGGTGAGCTAGCTCGACTGGTAAATTGCAACCTTACGCGTAGCCAAAGTGATATGGTGTGATTCTAATAGGTTTTGGAAAGCATTTGGTATGCCCATAATGCATCATTTAGACCCAAAATATCCTTGATTTGCCTATTGGAAACGTCAACCCGACCACTTGTTTTGTGGGTAGTTGTAACATCCCAAAATTTTGGTTTTAAAACCCGATTAAAGAAATAAAAAGGGTAGTTTTGGCTTTGAAATATAATGAGGGTCCAAGACGGGCAAATGGAAGTTCAATACCCTAACCCCCCCCCCCCCCAATTTCCTATAGTTAGAAGGTGGTTGCCATGCACCTATTTTCTTGCATGCAAAGGTTTCCAAATAGAGTTACAGAGAGAGAGTTGATATGTTAGAGAATAAAAGTTAAGTTCCTAGCAAATGTACTGCCTTTTACGTGTTAAATAGTATATCTAAGCTAGATCTATGTTTATTGGGCGATTATATGCCAATTTGATAGACAAGGTTGACACCTTGGCATGTGAATATGTAGATCTCAGATGTTTCTCTCTAGGTTAGAGTTTCACCAAGTTTAATGAGGCAAATGTGAGTTCTAAATCAGTATTTTTGTGTAATTTATGTATTTTGGGGCTAGTATACCATATCTTGTATTCTTTGTCAAAGTATAGAGGATTTATAGTGCTAATGTTTATATTTTTAGTTGTTTTGCAAAATTGATATGATGAACAGTGGCATGTGTATATGTTGGTCCAACAGATCATTATAACGTGCTTTTGATGAAAGTTTAACACAATAATCCACAAGATATCACTATATCTAATAGCTTGTGGATCAAGTAATGATGAGATAAGAACATACATCAACCATTAAACCCATTTGAAATAGAATTAATGAAGAATAAGAAGAACAATGCTCAAATATGTGAAATGAATGCTCCTATCAATACTTAAACAAGATATGAACTCAAAATCAGTAATATCAATAAAGTTCTAAGAGTTACCTAATAAAGAACAAAGATACATATATATGGGAGCAAGTTTCACATACTGTGAAACTGTATGCACCATGGCATGAGAAACTACTATGCGAAACTACAGTTCCGCATGCAGTTTTGCATGTCACAAAATACAAAAGAAGTAAAAATTAAACTAGATCCTATTACATTACTATCTAGGCTATCATAAACTATAACTAAACAAACACAAACAATAGGGTGAATACCACCCTATTCTTGATCATCAATACTCCCCCTAATGGGGTATTCACCTGCCGAGTCATCTAGTTCAGCTCCGGCCTTCGTTCGCTCCATCAGTCGAGTCAAATCTCCAACTTCCACTTCCAGATCCTCATGTTCTTGCACGCTCTTCTCGAGCTACATGATATACGATCTCACACCCCTAGCCTTGTTTGCCACTCGCTCGAACAAGCTTGATTCCGTCTTTGTCTCTTCTCCTGCTTCGAATTTGGTCTGTTTCTCGCACAAAACTTTCAGATCCTCGTCACTGAATGAGAATACCTTTATCAAATTGAATAGGTTTATCTTATCTCTGTTCTTTACCCGTACTACTGCTTCTCCAGTTTGATTGTCATAAAACAATTTCTTGAATGTTTGTAGTCTTGACGGTTGTTGATCAGGTATCCTCACTCGGTTGATGGTCTTTTTAGGTTTTAGCTTCAATATAATCTTACCTTTGCCGGTCACCCAATCCAGATCCTTCTTTGACCGTCTCCTCTCGGGCTTCATATATCCAAAAGCTTCAAAGTTATCCCTAACCCCCTAATGGATCTCATTCTCTAATAAGGTCGCATGTTCACTCAAAGTTGAATCTAGGAGGGAAATCTCTGCCAATCTCCTCAAATCCCACTTAGGAAGGGTCTTAAACGCTTTCCTTTTGTGTAAATAACAGATCCCAGCTCCACGTCCTTTGATCATAAACATTTTTAGCTTTGAGTTGTACTTCCAACTCACTATCTTCTTATATGTCTCCTTCCTCCCTGGTTCTTGAATGTTCTGAAATAGAGGGGTTAGCTTCTCTAGTTCCTCCTCTTTATAAAACAAATTCTCCTTGTTCAGATCAACCATATCTCCTTCGACTGAACTCCTCTAAGCCACATAAGTCATTGGCCTCTCATCAACTATATGAAACTCGGGCTCAAGGTCATAGTCCACCAACTGCTCCTCCACTTCTTCCTCTTCATCAACTAAATTTAACTCAGCTTGCCCTTTCTCTCCGACTTGCCCTCACTCCTTATCACCTCATCTCCTGTAAGATCAGTATCTATGTTAAATCCCATATTGAATCCAGCTTCAAACGCCAGCTCAGCATCTTCTCCAGCACCTACTCCTTCACCACTCATCTTGCAACACCACCACCAGTTTCATTACCTTATACACCACTTCCGCGAGCTCCAGAGGTTCTAGCACCACTAGCACCAACACCAGATGTTCCAACACCAATACCTCCAGCTATCAATCCTCCTACACTGCTCACACATACACCTGATGTCTTATGAATAAAAGGGAACTTTGGTGTGTCAGTCATATCCTTGATTTGCTCAGCACTCAGTACATCTTTAGCACCAACAACTCTCCTTAAATCACTCACCTCTCCAACAACCTTCTCATCAGACCTACTGACTCAATATCAACTTCTTCATCTCCTCAATCTTCATATCTCTTAGTTTCTCCCTCTCCTTTGAGTTGATCAGCTTGGTCTTAATCATGCTAAACTCATTTGATAAGGATGTATTAACATTTCTGATCACATCCTTATCAAACTCCGATCACGTATCTCTCCTAGGCCTCTCGCTTTCTCCTGCAAGCCTGGTATCAGGGATGACCGGCTGTTTGCTCTTGCTCCTCTTCTCTTAAATCAGGGAATAAGCTCTAGTTGTTTTCTCAGCACTCTTTTTCTTCGTTTTCTTTCTCAGTTCCTCCTCGATATCATCTAATTGTTCCTAAAAGGTCATATCAGACTACTTTTTATACTTCTTTCTCTTCCTGATCTCTTCCATGTTTCCCCTAGATTCGGCAGCTCTCCTTTCCTCCAGTGGGATCAGAGTCTTGATATAGTTCCACCTCTCTTATGTGTACATGCTCTCCAGTAGATATGTAATCTTCCTTGAGAAATCATGCCTGGAGGCAGCACAGTCTGCAAAGATCCTTGGGTACATCGGAGTCAGTCTTAGTTGCTCCCCAAGCTTAGGCAAGTTTGGCTTTAAGTAATCTAGAATGATCTGAATAAATCTAGGATAGAGCAGCCACTTATCCTTCTTCAGAGCCATGATGTTCTCCAGCAAATAATCATGGATGATTTGGGCTATGTTTGCCTTTTCACCTTTATAGAGCATGATCATAGATGTAGACCATATCAGATTCAACCCATGTGATCCCCCTTTTCTATGATCCAGACAGTTGATGAACACATGATCTATGAACCTCCAATCCTTAAATAGAAAGGACTTCTTGATCTCCTTCCTCTTCTCAAAGTGTGTTCCGTCATAACCAATATCTTTAAACGCTCTAATCACTTATGTATCAGTCATATCAATGCTCTCCCCCATATCATCCTCCATATGCAGGGCCTTAGCCACAGTCGCGACCGAGATCTCGATTAGCTCTTTCTGAGCAGATGCTCTTGGCTGGCGTCATAGTCAGCCTTTCTCCAAAACTCTCTAATTTGCATCTCGTCTATGATAGGAGAGTGAGAAATGGCATAGAAAATAGGAGATCTCCACAGCCAATCATTGGCATCTCTGTATCCAACAGACTTTAGGTCGCGATCGTTTAGATACACCACCACGTTTGATCTGGGATAAACTTTAAGCTCCCCATGATAACTATAGGTGAAACCAAGATTTTTTTAGATCACTAGAGGTTAAAAAACATTTATAATTTACTAATTTTAATTAACATTATCCATTTACTTTATCTTACCATTATAATATTATATAAATTTACTTATAATTTTATTTTATTATATATATATATATATATATATATATATATATAATTATTAGTTTCACATATAGTTTCACATGTATAAACTATATTTTCACATGGAGAAGTATAGATTCGCATGAATTGGTGAAACTGAAGAAAGTACATGTGAGAACCTATAGTTTCACAGTCATGACTCAATAGATTTGCTTGGAATGAGAACTATAGTTTCGCATTGAGAAATTGTAGTTTCGCATAGGAATTTATAGTTTCACATGGACTCACACGGGCAGCATTACTAGATAGTTTCGCACAAATCATTGAACTTTCGCTTAATTTTGAATAATGACACCTTAGTTTCGCACATTGAATGTGCGAAACCGAAAAGTCACCGAAATGTTTTTTGACTAAAGTTCAAAACAAAATATGTTCCAAGGTTTGAAACATGCTCGGAAATGATATTTACCGGTTAGATTTCCACAATAGCACCTCTTAAGTCCATTTTGAGAGCTGAGGTGAAGAGGTTTGTTCGATTTCAATATAAATTGGGATTTTCACATATGCTGAAACAATCGGTGAAACTTCTATTTATACACCAAAGTTTCGCATGTGCCGAAACTATAGTTTCACGTTGGGAAACACAATTACGCATGACCAACAAAACTATAGTTTCGCTTGCGGAACCAGGTCTACGAAGAAAGAATTTCGCATGGCAAAACAATAGTTTCGCACACCGCAAATAACAGTTTCGCATGAACCAATTTTTATTAAATATCATCATTTTTTATGTAAAAAGAATACTTCTTAACCCATGAGACAAGATAAGAAATAAAATTAAAATTGAAAATAAAGCACGGAGGCAAGGATATCGGACACGCTTTTGTCGGAAATCGTCTAGAGAGTCAAGGATTGACGGGATTGCCAATATGCTTGTCCATTTAAACCCATGCCGTATTCTTTTCAATGAAGACTTGTAACATAATTTTATCATATTTTGGATTCACTTGAAAACGCTCAAGGGACTTGGTTCCCACATTCATTCGGCTAATAACTCATCTCGTCATCATGATTTATTGAGTGTAATCATTGATTCTGCTTGAAATTATATGGGATGGGCATATGATGGATCATCTGACATCTATTTATGTACAAGATAATGATGTATGAGGGGTGAATAATCAGAGCTCCAGGTCTATACTCATATATAACAAAGGAGATAATTACTTAAGCCGAATGACGAGAGCTTCAGGTCTATACTCACGTATAACAGAGAAGATCATCATTTGAGCGTGTTGATGAAAACTTCAGGCGTATACTCACGTATAACAGAGGAGATCATCACTCCAGGTCAATGTTTACGCATAGCAGAGGAGTAGGACACACAATTTGTACAAGGCTTAGAGATGAGGGAAATTTGAAAAATTCAAGGCCAAACACAGATAGCAGCACTCACAACACAGATTTCGATGAGACTTGTAGCTTTGTTCAAGTCGAGATGACATGGGAATAAAACTTATCACTGAGGTCAATTCTTAGTTATGTCACACAGTCACCGTCTAGTTTATTTTAGGCCACCGGGCCTACCGACATATCCCAGCACAATATCTCTGACCTCCTTCAAATACTATCCAAAACTTCCTAAATCCTAAACCAAATATAAGATAAGATTATACACACAAGAACTTTAAAAGAGGATTCAAAGAGGAAACAATGTAAATTTAAAAAGGTCAAGATCTATTCTTTCTCGAAATTTCTATTTCAGTACAGCAAAAGAAATTTCCATTTAAACTGTGATACACTTTGGTGAAATGTGGGTGTTAAGTTTTTTATCACATGAATTATAAAGATTATATATATATTTATTACTATTATTTTTACTCAAATCTAGACACTTATGAAATATTTACGGATGGTTGCCAGAATATGCCCTTACAATGATATTAGACCCAACAGTTGATCAATTCATAAAATCGAGGTTTATCAAAGGTTTTCTTGAAAAGATCAGCCTTTTGAATTTTGGTGTCCATGAGAATAATATCTATAAAACCCTTTTCTTGAGCATCTCGGATTGCATGAATTATTGTTTCAATGTGCTTGGTGCGAGTATGATGGATTGCATTTTTGGTGATTCCAACAGCCGCTTCATTTGTTTTGAATCCACAGCACTTGGCAGTAACAACTTGAAGCAACAATATACTCAGCTTCACATGTGGATAAAGAAACTGTTGTCTACTTTTTGCTTTGCATGTGACATCCGTCACTTTAAGGTCCGTCAATTAACGTGTTTGTCCGTCATCTATTCTATGTTTGGTCATTCCTCATCTTTATTTGACTCTTTATGTGGATATCATGTGCGCAATATTATCGTTGTGTGTGCATTCGTTATAACCATGTGTTAACCTTAAAAAGACCATTAAAACTTTTATTTTTGAAAACGTCAAATATACCATTTTATAAATATAATAAATGTTTTAATATAACCATTTCTTAAGTCATAATAACATTAAATGAACTTTTACATTTAATATAAAACACCTAACAAAGTCCTTTTTCAACCGAACAAAATTTGGGAAAACTCGGGGGTTAAGTGCAGGGACTAAACTTATAATTTTGCAAACTTGGGCTGGGTATAAATACCCTCTTATCAGCCCTAGAAAACCCATTTCACCATCTTCTTCATCTTCATCTTCTTCACACATAAAATCACCATTTTAGCACCAAATCCAACCCGAGAGGTCTTGTTCTCTTCGTCTTGATATCGTCTACAGCCTAGATTACTTCTTTCTAGCAGGTAGTTGTCTTTGGTTGTCCGTTTTCTAGCCTTTTCACGGCTGTCCAAACTAGGGTTTCGGGTGTTCGGGTTCAACCCGAACATACAAAGTCGTATGGGTGCGTGTGAGGTCTCTTTGCTTGTGTTTTATGCTTGTGTATGTGTGTTGAGTGTTTCTGGAGGTCCTTGTGGTGTAAAACCCATGTTTAGAGCAGCTCGGGGGCTGCTCATCCCGACCACAGTCGCGATTCTGCAGATCAGGCGACTGGGTCATCCATGCGATTGAGCCGTGGACTGAGTGGGTCGTGCGACTGGATCATGCGTCTGAGTCAATCGCGCGACTGAGTTGTGCGACTAGGCATGTCGTGCGACTGAGTTGTGCGACTGAGTGTCTGTATGCGATTGAGTCATGCGTGCGAATGAGTGTACGCGATTGAGTCATGCGATTGAGTGATTGTGTGCGATTGAGTCAGGTGACCGACTGAATGTGTGCGAATGAATGTCATTCGCACGACTGGAGTCCAATCGCACGAATGAAGGTTCAATCATACGAAAGTAGCTAATTCGCACGATTGAAGGTTGATTCGTGCGCATGGAAGTTGAGTCGTGCGATTGGGTGTTGAGTGGTACGACTGAAGGCCAATCATACGAATGAAGGCTCAATCGTACGAATGAAGCTGATTCGCACGATTGAGGGTTGATTCGCACGAATGGAGGTTGAGTCGTGCGTCTGACCTCGTTATGCGACTGAAATTGTTGTGTTTGACCCCTTGTGCGTGGCGTGAGTATGTCGTGTGGTGTCGAGGTAACACTAACACAATAATGCCATTGTTCGGCCACAAAGATTAAAGTCAACGTGAGAAAGGGCACAAAAACTATTTTGAACAAATTTAACTAACGCTTTACAACGATTAAATTGACTTATAACTATTGACACTTATTCAATGCTTCTTCAATAACAACGAGACTTTTACTTAAACATCATCTTTAATGGCGACAATGTCTTGTACTTGGATCTACATAAGATCTAGTACGTGCGTCAGTCTGCGTGTGTTGTACGTGACCCATCCGATACGACCCGAACCGACCCATCATTATTGCGCGCTTATACATATATCATATCATTAATGCTATACAATAACTGTCAATAGGTGTTTGACTGTTTATTTGCATTCAACATTTGGGATACATCGCTCATACATACTTACCACCTAACAAGTGAGTTTCGTGGCCCCTTTTTACGCTTATACAATATTTCAATCATTTACAAATTGGGGGAAAAGTATGCTTACATAATTTTTATGCTGTACAACTTACATACATTTTACATACAAGGAATCAACGTGATACTGTGTTGCAAGTACTATTTGATACATGCTTGGGTTTGCTGTGTGGTTCTATCTTTGCAACTATTTAATTCCAGTGTGGGAACCGACGGTTAGGTATTGGTAGTACTACTGGGTTGACACCCCCACCCTCGTTCGATGGTATACTAGTTGGTACCATCAGTGGCCAGGAACGGGCCCTTGGGTGAATATATGCCGACAATTTCTTTGTGTACGTTGCTAGGTTTGGTTACAAAGCTCATGTCATGTTGTAAGGCCCCGTTCCCGGAAAGCCTCACAGTTGGTTAATCATAGCATAAAATCAGTTTAATAATAAAACATTGCAGCGGAAATAATTAGACATTCATTTAAAACTTAGAAACCATATTGTAGTCATACATTTGTCCTTTAATTGTAAACAAAACATATTACTTGTTCTTAAATTACAATAAAGATTTCATAAATAAATGCCATCCATAGCTCCCCAAGTAGCTCCATGTGCCATCCTCAGCATCATCGTTTACCTGCCAACTATTATGCATAAAAGTCAGCTTCGCTGAGCGAGTTCTAGTTTTAAATATTATAAGAAAATATAAACTTTATCCTTCATATAATGACCATGCATACAACATAGTATATAACATTACATGCATCATAATAAGCATGTTCATTATCTTTCATTCATTCATTATCTTTCATTATCTTTCACTTTCATCATAAACGAGATTGCACAAAGCAAGAGCTCCATGTTGATTGACAACAAATGCCAATCCCTGTCGGTACACATGAAAACGGTAGCTAACCCCCGACAGTTGATCCACACTGCAAGGCACATAGCCCGCTCATGAATACAGATCCATCATCATACATTAGACTCACATAAGTGAAGTCTATCATAGTGCTTGCAAGACTTTTCATCATCAAACGGGCCCGGGGGTAACATTCATTAAGTTTCACTTTTCATTAATATCATCTTCCTCTTTAGTATATATAATACTTAACTTATTAAGTACACAACATGCCAAATACTAATCATCATAAAACATAACCGACCCGCCGCGAGACAGCGGAGGTTCGGGGGCGGCAGCCCCTGACAGCGGGGTCCTAGGGGCAGCACCCCCTAGTGGGGTCCAAGGGGCAACGCCCCTGGCTGGGGCCGGGCTGCCAGGTCAGCGCGAAAAATTTTTATATTTACACTTTTATATAGCACATTTACTTATAGAAAAATCGTTCTTCCTGTTAAAACCCCTTAAAATCTTGGTCATTTAAAAACGTAAATTTAGTATGCATAATAGCCCCAAAACATGGGAAAAACTTATAAATAGGGGATCTAGAACTCACTTGGATACCACGAATAACTTCTAAGCTAAGCTTACAAGGCTAGGATCTCTCTACACAGCCTGCAGAATAGCTAACACTTAAAGGGGTTAATTTCCTGCCTAAATTCGCTGCTAATTTCGCTGCAAGATCAGCAATTTCGCAGCTAGATTCGCCAACACTTTCGCTGCTAGTTTCACCAGCAGTTTCGCTGCTAGTTTCGCTAGCACATTCGCTGGCAGTTTCGCTGGCATCTTCGCTGCCAGTTTTGCTGCCAGTTTCGCCTAACTTTCGTTGGAAAAACATGTCTGCGAAACTACCTGCGAAACAATAATTTCGCATGAAGATCCACAGTTTCGCTGGTTGAATATGCAAATTCGCTGGATGAATACGCAGTTTCGCAGATCGCATAAAAATTACGGTCCAGACCATTTTTAACCCAAAATCATAACTTTTTACGTCCAATCTCTTAGTTTATCATCCATGAGGCTAAATCTAAGCTTTATACATGTTTTCATACGTAAAAATGTGACCTTTATGCGATTCTTTGCAACTTTTCAAAACCCAAAACCCTAGAATCCGGGTTTGATCTACAGAAGGGTTTAGAGGTTGATTCTTACCTGGATTTGTTGCTTCTTTCTTAGATCTTGATGCTCCAACACCCAGATCTTCAATCTCTTCACCTTAGAAGCTTCAATTCTTGAGTTTTCTCCACTTTCTCTCTCTACTTTCTCTCTCTACGAATTTTGGTGGCTAGGGTTGTAATGATGGAGATGGAGCTGGTTTTGGGTGCTTAAGGGCTGATTATGGGCCTTAATCACTTAGGCTCTTGTCCATAAACTCAATTTGGCCCATAACCCATTTCCTTCTTTTATTAAATACCCATTATTTAAGCCCATTATCCTTAATGACTCGTTTCGACTTTTCGGGGTGTTACACATGTGATATTTACTTGTGTAATAACTGTATTCACGGTATTCCGACGCGCTTACTTATTACAGCATCACTTACATTTTTATTACATAAACCTGCGAGCTCACCAACAATTATGTTGACCGTTTTAAGCATATCTTTCAGGTGATCATGCAAGTCCAGGAATCTAGGTGTGCTGCCTTAGTGGAGACCCTAGGATGCATTTTGGGACTTAGCTCATTTTGATAAACAATCTTTTTGAACAATGTTAACGCTTGTAAACAATTATCAACTTTTGAAACTTGTTCCCGGGTTGTGGGAATTAACATTTACAATTTCATCTTTATGTGTTTATGTGTTATCATTATCATGTTGCTTATGGCTATGTTGTCGTGAACATTGACTAAACACGACACAAGTCCCCTTGTTGTCGGGTGTCGTCATGACACGCTTGTCATCATGTATTTATATTGCTCTCTATCGCTTACCATGTGTTATGACGATCCCGGTCTCGTTACGTCCCCGTGTTTCCGCTTTTAGCGGGGGTGTGACAGATTGGTATCAGAGCCATTGGTTATAGAGAATTAGGCAATACGCTTGACCTAGACTATAACCTAGGAACCTTCATGTGTTCCTCGCTGCTTGACTTGTTCATCTATTTGTTATGTGATCTTTCCACCCTATGAGAGAGCCCTTGTGCTCACTCTTTTATGGGGATGCTTTTATTGTGGATCTTCCGTTCCCTCTGCGCGCCGAGTTAGTTTATCAGATCCGGGTATTAAACCCGAAGAGATCTTCACAGATCATGCTATTGCGCTTGACCTTGGACATTGAGATTAACTCTGAGGAGGAATATGTCTGAAACCTCGAAGGATGAGGAAATAGACAACCTCCGTTAGACTAAACGTGATTGTAAACATGGACTTACAACTATTATGATGTGTGATGACAATAAGTATGATATTGGCATGAAATACATGGACTTGATGAATTATTATGGATATGATGTAAAGGAAAGTCGGATGTCATGTAACCGGATCGGGCATCATTCTCGGTACATCGTGGGTGTGGTGGGAACGCTGCGGGGAACCCTATATATAAACATCACCGGTATACCGAGAATATGCTTGAAATGGGCTGCATGGTGATCTTGACCGACCGGAACATGAACATTGGAATTTGATAAGTGGAGTACTTGTGTATCTTATGGTGACTAAAGTTTATATGTAACCTCTTTTATGATTAGAACATACCGCCTCGAAGAGTCACCCGTAGCAGTAGTGGCGGGAGGGAAGCCCCAAGGGGCAGAGGCCGAGGCAGAGGCAGAGCACCAAGAGTAAACGATGCTCCTGCCAGTAACAGTCAAGGAACAGGGAACGTCGACATGGCAGTCCTGATCGCTCAGCAATTGGCCGCACTGATTCCTACTATCGTGGCCCAAGTGAGCGACGCACTTCAACAACACCACCCTCACGGAGATGGTGGCAACGATGATGGAGCCCAAGGTGGGATTGAAACTGAGACGGGAAACGGAAACCCGACCGGAAACGAGAGCAACCAGGAAACCGGAAATGGTGGTACTGCCGGTATCGAAACTGGGGTGGTTAATGCTCGTCGGGGATGTTCGTACAAGGAGTTCGTGGCTTGTAAGCCAAGGGAATTCGATGGGAAAGGTGGGGCGATAGCCCTAACCAGGTGGTTGGAAAAGATGGAGGCAGTGATCGACATCAGTGAGTGCCTCGACAGCCAGAGGATCAAGTATGCTACTTGTTCTCTACAGGGTAAAGCCCTAACCTGGTGGAACACCCAGATTCAAGCACGAGGAAGAGAATCTGCGATGCAGATGTCGTGGGATGAATTCAAAACTTTGATTACTGAGGAATACTGCCCTCTCAACGAGATGCAGAAGCTGGAGCATGAGTTCTGGAATCATGCCATGGTGGGGGCAGGGCATGCAGCTTATACTGATCGCTTTCATGAGCTGGCAAGATTGGTTCCGCATCTGGTTACGCCGGAATCAAAGAGGATTGAAAGGTACATTTGGGGACTCGCGCCTCAAATTAGAGCTATGGTCACAGCAGCCGCTCCTCCTACTGTTCAGAGCGCAATTCTGAAAGCTGGCGCTTTGACTGATGAGATGGTCAGAACAGGGGTTTTGGGCAGAGGAGCCGAGTAGAGAAAGGATGTTGGGGAATCGAGCCGGTCGAGTGCCGGAAGGTTTGAGAAGAGGTCTAAGCCGACCAGGAATTTTGTGGCCGTGTCTCAGGCCAGAAGAGAGTATGTGGGGCCGCACCCCAAATGTGAAAGGTGCAATTATCATCATCCCCCAGGGACGCAATGCCGGGTGTGCGCTAACTGTAGGCGCCCGGGTCATTTGGCAAGAGATTGCAAGACTGCGCCGAATCTTGTAGCACCCGTCAACGCGGTTAACCCCGCCGGGAATGCAAGGGCTTGCTTTGAGTGTGGGAGCCCCGATCACTACAGGAATATGTGCCCCAGGCTGAATCGGGCACCGAGTCAACAGGGGAACAACCAGCAACAGGTGATGGCTATCGCTGGGAATCCAGGCCCGGCTACACAGGGGAATGCAGCTCGGGGACGCGCATTCGTCATTGGAGCCAATGATGCTCGTCAGGACCCGAATGTTGTCACGGGTACGCACTAACTCAATCATCACTTCGCATCTATATTATTTGATACTGGAGCAGACAATAGTTTCATATCTTCTGAGTTTGTGCAATTACTTGATTTGAGTCCTAGTAGCCTAGAAACTAGCTACTCTGTAGAAATGGCCAATGGTAGAGTTGCTCAGGCCGATGAGATTATTAGGAAGTGTTCGTTAACGCTGGAGGATCATACATTTGACATAGATTTGATACCCTTCGAGTTAGGAAGCTTCGATGTGATTGTGGGTATGGATTGGTTGTCGCAGAATGGAGCAGAAATTGTTTGCCGAGACAAAGTGGTACGTATCCCTATGCCAAACGGGGAAGTACTCAAGGTTCAGGGAGAACGACCGGGTAGGAGCTTAAGGCTTATTTCCTGCATGAAAGCACGCCAGAGTTTACGAAAGCAGTGCTATGCTTTTCTGGCTCATGTAGTTGAAAAGAAAGACGAAGAAAGGAAACTGGTGGATATTCCAGAGGTACGGGATTACCCAGAAGTATTTCCAGATGATTTGTCTGGTTTGCCTCCTCCACGACAGGTGGAATTCCGTATTGAGTTGGTTCCTGGAGCTACACCGGTAGCGAAAACGCCTTATCGACTAGCGCCATCCGAGATGCAAGAGTTGTCTAGTCAGTTACAGGAACTATTGGAGAAGGGTTTTATTCGACCGAGTCATTCACCGTGGGGAGCGCCGGTACTATTTGTCAAGAAGAAGGACGGATCGTTCCGTATGTGCATCGATTACCGTGAACTGAACAAGTTAACGGTGAAGAACCGATATCCTCTCCCCAAGATCGACGATTTATTTGATCAGCTGCAAGGAGCTTGTATTTTTCAAAGATCGATCTTCGTTCTGGTTATCATCAGCTAAGGGTTTTCGAGGACGACATACCGAAGACTGCGTTCAGGACTCGTTATGGGCATACGAGTTCTTGGTCATGCCGTTCGGGTTGACTAACGCACCAGCTGTGTTCATGGATCTAATGAATCGGGTGTGCAAACCTTACTTGGATAAGTTCGTATCGTGTTCATAGACGACATACTTATCTACTCCCGATCAAAAGAGGATCATGTAGAACATCTTCGGGCTATTCTGGAGCTGCTACGCGAAGAGAAACTTTTCGCCAAATTCTCAAAGTGTGAGTTTTGGTTGCGGGAAGTGAAGTTTTTGGGTCATGTTGTTAATGAGGACGGGATTCACGTAGATCCCGGCAAGATCGAAGCGGTGAAGAAATGGGATACGCCCCAGACGCCATCAGAGATACGGCAATTCTTAGGATTGGCCGGTTATTATCGTCGCTTCATTGCGAACTTTTCAAAGATCGCGCAACCATTAACCCTGCTTACTCAGAAAGACAAGAAGTTTGACTGGGGATATGCACAAGAGCAAGCGTTCCAAACATTGAAAGAGAAGTTGTGCAACGCGCCTATACTGTCTCTCCCAGACGGAACCGATGATTTTGTGGTTTACTGCGACGCGTCACATCAAGGATTGGGATGTGTACTGATGCAGAAGGACAAGGTGATTGCCTACGCTTCGCGACAACTTAAAGTGCACGAAAAGAACTACACCACTCATGATCTTGAGTTGGGCGCTGTAGTATTTGCACTCAAGATATGGAGGCATTACTTGTATGGCACCAAATGCATCATCTTCACTGATCATAAGAGCCTTCAACACATTCTGGATCAGAAGGAACTCAACATGCGCCAACGACGTTGGGTAGAGCTTCTTAGCGACTACGATTGTGAAATCCGGTATCATCCAGGGAAAGCCAACGTAGTGGCTGATGCCTTAAGCCGCAAAGAACGCGTGAAACCACTGCGTGCACGAGCGTTGGGTTTGACCATCCAAACCAACTTGAAAGCTCAGATTCAAATTGCACAGAGTGAGGCATTGAAAGAAGAAAACCTTGCGGGAGAAGAATTCCGGGGGTTAGACAAACAGATGATTCGCAAGGATGACGGTATTCAGTACTTCATGGATCGCATATGGGTACCCAAATGGGGAGGTGTTCGAACCTTAGTCATGGATGAAGCCCACAAGACGCGATATTCTATTCATCCTGGTGCAGAAAAGATGTATCATGATCTTAAGGATCTATACTGGTGGCCAGGCATGAAGAAAGACATTGCCTTATACGTCAGCCAATGCTTGACGTGTTCGAAAGTCAAAGCTGAACATTAGAAGCCATCGGGATTATTACAGCAACATGAAATTCCCGAGTGGAAATGGGAGAACATAGCAATGGATTTCATTACCAAACTCCCTAGAACAAGCAGCTGTCATGACTCGATATGGGTCATTGTAGATCGAATGACGAAGTCCGCACATTTCTTGCCTATCCGAGAAGATTATAAGATGGATAAGTTGGCGAGATTGTACATCAAAGAGGTCGTGACACGGCACGGGGTGCCGGTGTCAATCATATCCGACCGTGATAGCAGATTCACTTCACGTTTTTGGCAGACGCTACAGAAAGCGATGGGCACTCGGTTAGACATGAGTACAGCCTATCACCCTCAAACAGATGGCCAAAGTGAACGCACTATACAGACGCTGAGGACATGTTGAGAGCATGTGAATCGATTTGGAGGTAGCTGGGGATGCTCATTTACCGTTGATGCTTCTCCTACAACAACAGCTACCATACAAGATGGATGTGCTCCATTTGAAGCGTTGTATGGAAGGAAATGTAGATATCCCGTTTGTTGGGCCGAAATTGGTGAGAGTCAACTGACAGGCCCAGAGATCATCCAAGAGACAACAGACAAGATTTTCCAAATCAAAGATCGACTTAAAGCCGCGCGAGATCGCCAAAAGAGCTATGCCGACAATCGTCGGAAGCCTCTAGAATTCAATGTTGGGGATCGTGTGTTACTCAAAGTTTCCCCTTGGAAAGGAGTCATTCGATTCGGAAAGAAAGGGAAGTTAGCCCCAAGATACGTTGGGCCATTTGAAATCACTGAAAGGATCGGTCCAGTGGCTTACCGGTTAAGGTTGCCACAAGAGCTTAGCGGTGTGCATGATACATTTCACGTGTCAAACCTCAAGAAGTGTTTGGCCGATGAATCCCTTCACGTGCCAATCGAGGAAATCAAGATTGACGACAAGCTTCATTTTGTTGAGGAACCCATTGAGATCATGGATCGAAAGGTCAAGCAACTGAAGCGCAGTAGGATACCTGTTGTTCGCGTAAGGTGGAATTCAAAACGAGGGCCAGAGTTTACATGGGAACGTGAAGATCAGATGAAACTCAAATATCCACATCTTTTCGAGGATGACACTCTTGGACCTAACTCCAGCTGAATTTCGGGACAAAATTCTCTCAACTGAGGGATACTGTGACATCCGTCACTTTAAGGTCCGTCAATTAACGTGTTTGTCCGTCATCTATTCTATGTTTGGTCATTCCTCATCTTTATTTGACTCTGTATGTGGATATCATGTGTGCAATATTATCGTTGTGTGTGCATTCGTTATAACCATGTGTTAACCTTAAAAAGACCATTAAAACTTTCATTTTTGAAAACGTGAAATATACCATTTTATAAATATAATAAATGTTTTAATATAACCATTTCTTAAGTCATAATAACATTAAATGAACTTTTACAATTAATATAAAACACCTAACAAAGTCGTTTTTCAACCGAACAAAATTTGGGAAAACTCGGGGGTTAAGTGCAGGGACTAAACTTGTAATTTTGCAAACTTGGGCTGGGTATAAATACCCCCTTATCAGCCCTAGAAAACCCATTTCACCATCTTCTTCATCTTCATCTTCTTCACACACAAAATCACCATTTTAGCACCAAATCCAACCCGAGAGGTCTTGTTCTCTTCGTCTTGACATCGTCTACAGCCTAGATTACTTCTTTCTAGCAGGTAGTTGTCTTTGGTTGTCCGTTTTCTAGCCTTTTCACGGCTGTTCAAACTAGGGTTTCGGGTGTTCGGGTTCAACCCGAACATACAAGGTCGTATGGGTGCGTGTGAGGTCTCTTTGCTTGTGTTTTATGCTTGTGTATGTGTGTTGAGTGTTTCTGGAGGTCCTTGTGGTGTAAAACCCTTGTTTAGAGCAGCTCGGGGGCTGCTCATCCCGACCACAGTCGCGATTCTGCAGATCAGGCGACTGGGTCATCCATGCGATTGAGCCGTGCGACTGAGTGGGTTGTGCGACTGGATCATGCGTCTGAGTCAATCGCGCGACTGAGTTGTGCGACTAGGCATGTCGTGCGACTGAGTTGTGCGACTGAGTGTCTGTATGCGATTGAGTCATGCGTGCGAATGAGTGTATGCGATTGAGTCATGCGATTGAGTGATTGTGTGCGATTGAGTCAGGTGACCGACTGAATGTGTGCGAATGAATGTGATTCGCACGACTGGAGTCCAATCGCACGAATGAAGGTTCAATCGTTCGAAAGTAGCTAATTCGCAAGATTGAAGGTTGATTCGTGCGCATGGAAGTTGAGTCGTGCGATTGGGTGTTGAGTGGTACGACTGAAGGCCAATCATACGAATGAAGGCTCAATCGTACGAATGAAGCTGATTCGCACGATTGATGGTTGATTCGCACAAATGGAGGTTGAGTCGTGCGTCTGACCTCGTTATGCGACTGAAATTGTTGTGTTTGACCCCTTGTGCGTGGCGTGAGTATGTCGTGTGGTGTCGAGGTAACGCTAACACAATAATGCCATTGTTCGGCCACAAAGATTAAAGTCAACGTGAGAAAGGGCACAAAAACTATTTTGAACAAATTTAACTAACGCTTTGCAACGATCAAATTGACTTATAACTATTGACACTTATTCAATGCTTCTTCAATAACAACGAGACTTTTACTTAAACATCATCTTTAATGGCGACAATGTCTTGTACTTGGATCTACATAAGATCTAGTACGTGTGTCAGTCTGCGTGTGTTGTACGTGACCCATCCGATACGACCCGAACCGACCCATCATTATTGCGAGCTTATACATATATCATATCATTAATGCTATACAATAACTGTCAATAGGTGTTTGACTGTTTATTTGCATTCAACATTTGGGATACATCGCTCATACATACTTACCACCTAACAAGTGAGTTTCGTGGCCCCTTTTTACGCTTATACAATATTTCAGTCATTTACAAATTGGGGGAAAAGTATGCTTACACAATTTTTATGCTGTACAACTTACATACATTTTACATACAAGGAATCAACGTGATACTGTGTTGCAAGTACTATTTGATACATGCTTGGGTCTGCTGTGTGGTTCTATCTTTGCAACTATTTAATTCCAGTGTGGGAACCGACGGTTAGGTATTGGTAGTACTACTGGGTTGACACCCCCACCCTCGTTCGATGGTATACTAGTTGGTACCATCAGTGGCCAGGAACGGGCCCTTGGGTGAATATATGCCGACAATTTCTTTGTGTACGTCGCTAGGTTTGGTTGCAAAGCTCATGTTACTTGTGTAATAACTGTATTCACGGTATTCTGACGCGCTTACTTATTACAGCATCACTTACATTTTTATTACATAAACCTGCGAGCTCACCAACAATTATGTTGACCGTTTTAAGCATATCTTTTCAGGTGATCATGCAAGTCCAGGAATCTAGGTGTGCTGCCTTAGTGGAGACCCTAGGATGCATTTTGGGACTTAGCTCATTTTGATAAACAATCTTTTTGAACAATGTTAACGCTTGTAAAAAATTATCAACTTTTGAAACTTGTTCCCGGGTTGTGGGAATTAACATTTACAATTTCATCTTTATGTGTATATGTGTTATCATTATCATGTTGCTTATGGCTATGTTGTCATGAACATTGACTAAACACGACACAAGTCCCCTTGTTGTCGGGTGTCGTCATGACACGCTTGTCATCATGTATTTATATTGCTCTATATCGCTTACCATGTGTTATGACGATCCCGGTCTCGTTACATCCCCGTGTTTCCGCTTTTAGCGGGGGTGTGACATGGCATCCGTCGGTAACTAACTTTCTATGAAGCTTACAACCTCCAAAATCGTTGTCAAATACGCATGAAAATCAAAGCTTCCTCCCTTTGGGTACCAGAGACCCAGACGGGGAGATCCCTTCAAGTAGTGGAAGATACATTTAACAGCTTTCTCATGGGATTCTTTTGGATTGGCTTGATATCGAGCATAGTAACACATATTAAATGTAATATCTAGACGACTAGTGGTGAGATACATTAGGGATCTTATCATAGAAAAATATCAGTGAGCATCAATTGGCTTTCCATTATCATTAGGGATAAGGTAGGTTTGAGCAGAAAATGGAGTAAGCTCGGGAGAAGCATCATGCAAGTTGTACTTCAGTCAAATATCCAGAATGTATTTCTCCTGATGAATGAGAATTCCATCTGGCTTTTGATCGAATTGTAATCCTAAAAAGAAGCACATCTCCGCTATCATGTTCATTTCAAAGCGCTCTTTCATCACTTCTTCAAACTCTCTACACAACTTCTCATTCGTTGAGCCGAAGATGATGTCGTCGACATATACTTGAACAATAAGCACATCTCTATTAACCTCCTTCTTAAACAAAGTCATATCTATAGTTCCACGTGTGAAGCCTTTGCCAAGTAGATATTGTGTTAGGGTTTCGTACCAGATTCTAGGAGCTTGATGTAATCTATACAAGGATTTATCCAGCTTGTACACTTTCTTAGGAAAGTCTGGATCTTCGAAACCCGGCGGCTGACAAACATAGATCTCTTCGTCAATAGCTCCATACAGGAATGCACACTTGATATCCATCTGAAAGACCTTTGAAGTTTTTGTGAGCAGCATGAGCAAGGAAAATCCGAATGGCTTCAATCCGGGCTATAGGGGCAAACACCTCAGTGTAATCAATCCCCTGCTCCCAAGCAAACCTTTGAACAACCAGCCTTAATTTGTTTTTGATCACAACTCCATGGTCATCTGGTTTGTTCTTGAATACCCATTTTGTACCAATTGGATACTTATTTGGAGGAAGATCAACTAGTTGCCACACTTTTAGTTTTCTAAACTATTAAAGTTCTAATTGTATTGACTCAACCCGGTTGGATCTTGAAGAGCCATGGCAAAATATTTTGGAACAATTTGTGATAGAAAGCAAGCAAAGAGACATTCATTGATTGCCCAGATTGGCTCGAGTCCTCATGCCTTCAGTTATTGATCTAATGACATAATCATGTGTGTGATCTTTTACAATTTTGAAGCCAGTATTAAGGGTTGATGAATTGGATGTAATGGGCTGTGGGGAAGATGGTTATGAGGTGGATGACAGTAAGGTGGACGGTTGATGTAAAAGAGGAGTTTGTGGGAATTGAGAGGGAGTAGAAGGGTTTTTATGTGCAAGTTCAGGTTGAGGTTGAGTTCTGGTTGAGGTTGTGGATCTGTTTGAGGTTGAGCTGGAATGAAGAGTTGACCACTTGATGAAGAAATGTCATTGTCAAAAAAGGATGGTAGATTGAATGAATTGAAAATGGTGTTTGAATCATAGAACCAATCTGGATCAGAACCAACATTGGAATCATTGGACCCTTGCCAATCAACATAAAAGGATTTTTGCACTATTCTTGTTCGTTTGTTGTATACTCTGAAAGCCTTTTGAATTGAAGAGTATCTGACAAAATAACATTCATCCGTCACTGTCGAAACTTGGAATTTTGAGCATGAGTATTTAATAACGTGCATGAGCAGCCGAAAGGACGAAAGAAGTCAATCAACGGCTTACGCTTGTGAAATAGTTCATATGGAGTATTCATCTTGTCTTTCACAATCAGAACTCTGTTTAGAACATAAAACATAGCTGACTACTTTTGTCCAAAAAATAATAGGAAGAAATGTTCTTAAAATTCACATGGCCTAAACATCAATGCCTAAGAAATGACTCAGATGGAGAGGCTTTGCACAAAAGACAAGTCATGGTGGAGGTTGATTATTTGGAGTTCATATCAAGTAGATATGTGTCATTCGAAGCTCGCATGATCACCAAATCATCTGAAACTAAAAATTTTGGCTTAAAAAACAAACACTTGTTAGATTTAAAAAGCACAGGAATATTCTTGTCATAAATTTGTGACACGCTCAGAAGATTGAATGCTAATTCTTGCACAAAATTCATCATTTCCAAGGTTAAAGAACCATTGGATACCTCACCTTGACCTATCATTTTACCACCCTTTTTATCACCCGCAAAGGCAACATATCCTCCATTTATTATTTGATAATTGGTAAGAACGTCCTTCAGTCCGGTCATATGTCTTGAACATCCACTATCTACGTGCTAGGTGCTGTTGATAATCCTTCTCGAATGTTCTTGGCAAATGAATTAGAGAAGATCATTTAGACACAGGGACCCAAACGTTAACCGGTTTGGTTCTTGAAGAAATGAATATGTACAAAAGAAACTATCAACAAAATGTTTTATTCTATTTCCTAAGGAACGATTATCTATATTTTTATTTACAACCTCAGGACAATGCTTGACAATGTGATAATATTTTTCACAGTTAAAACAATAAGATTTTAGACCTTTTTTTATATTTTTGAATTTGAACATTGTGCATAATGATCTCTTCCTCACATTTAGACATAAGAGAATTAAAACCACTCTAAGTCACATGCACTTCATGTGACTTGTTTTCTGAGTCAAATGATGTTAGGTCTAGAATCAGTAGATCTAGTCATTATGTATAGGCTTAGTACTTGAATTAATATTTGTAATGAACTTTTGTATTTCATTATTATGTATGCATTAAATATATAGGTTAACCCATTTATATATGTGTTGATGTATGTATGGCTGCAGGTACAAACATAATACTTGATCAATTATTGAAATTGACCAAGTGTAAGAAACATCTACGGATGAACATTTCGTTCTTCCGTAGATATATATTTTACAAGTAACAAAACATCCGAAGATCATCTACGGATGAACAAAGTCAACTGGAGTTCCAAGTGTTCAAGAAATGCTGCGGAAGAACAAGAATACTGCGGAAGAACAAAACATCTGCGGAAGAACAAAACATCTGCGGAAGACAATATTTCTGCGGAGTCCAAACACTTGCATAATACAAGTGTTACAAGTCAACAAGTCAACAAGTTAACAAGGCGGTTATTCGAATCCCGAGAAATCCGATGATTCCTTATCAGAAACAAATCAAATCCCAAGAGATCCGGTGTTTCCTATAACTGAAACATCTTTGTCTATAAATATGGATCCTAGGTTTCGATTCAAAGACGATTGATACAGACGATTGATTGATTGAGAACAACAATAGCATTACAACAATCATCAAAAGTCTTTCGATCATCAAAACATATACAACATCATAGCATTCATTGATTCATTCTTTTGTAATCACCAACACATTATAATAAAACATTGATTAATCTTTAATTGTGTTTTGTTTTGTGTGTTCTTGATATTTCATTGATATTGAAAGTTGCTTAAATACAATTAAACCAAATCAACGTTAATTCTGATAACGTTGACTTGACATCGATTCACACTGATAATTCCTGTCGACGATCCTTGGATTCACAGGTGGTATCAGAGCCAAGTGCTCATTGATTTAGATCAATTGATCTATCAGTGTTAGTTGTGTTTTAATTGTGTTTGTTTTCGTTTAACGGCAATTTTTTAATTAACTAGTTTCTATATTCAAATCAATTGAATAGTAGATCTTGTTAACATCATGAGCAACTTCAGTGGTTCATCTTACCAACTCCCGAAGTTGGAAACAAAAGCAGATTTCAAGTCGTGGAAAATCAAGTTCAGGAATCATGTAAACTATACTGATTCTGACTTGTGGATTTCCATCACTGAAGGTCCTTATATTCCACCCACTCTTGGGCCGGATTATAATGACAAAAATCAACCAATCAGCACAAAAGATCTATCACCTGATGATGTCAAAAAGGTTAAAGTCGATATAAAAGCATACAGTCTGCTTAGTATGGCTTTACATGAAGAGATATTAATCAGGTGTGAGAACTATAAAACAGCTCACTCCTTATGGAAGATTCTTCACACTCTCTGCGAAGGGAGTGATGAGATAAGAAGTATAAGGAGAGACACCCTCAGATCACAATATGAAACCTTTCATCATATTGATGGTGAATCAATTCCTCAGCAACTTCATAGATTCATGCAGTTAGTCACTGAGATGAATATTCTAGAGTTGAAGTATACTAGTGAGGAATTAAACAAGAAAATGCTCCACACTTTGCCAGAAAGTTGGAAGCATACTGTGTCCATGTTCAAGAATACTATAGATCTGAAAGCAACTGGTTTAGATACTCTGGTTGCAAAAGTGGAAGCTCTTGAAATGGATGAAAAATCAAGAAACAAGAGTGTGAGAACTCATGTCTCACCCTATCACTTCAAAGAAACAAATAATGTAGGAACTGCATTTATTTCAAACAATGAAAGTGATAACTCTTGTGCTAGGAGTGATGATGAGGAGGAAGTTAGCTTCTATGCTTCAAAACCCTCAAAGAAATCATCTCAAGACAAGCAGCAGAGGAATAAAGGAAGAACTACTGATAGACAAGATACATCTGCAGCAACAACTAAGTCTTCCTTTTCAGCAAATCAGTCAGAACCAATAACTGTGATATTGGACTCTGAAGAACAAAGAGCAGCCTTTGCAGCTTTTAGCTCAAGTTTTCAAGCATACCTGGGAAGCTCTCTAACATCAGCCAATATCTGTCAACAAGACTTAAAAGAACTACCCCCAGATGTAGTGGAAGAGATGGATCTACAATGGCAGATGGCCATGATTGCTTATAGAGCTAAGCAATATCTCAGGAGAAATAAGAACTTGGCTTCAGCAAGCAAAACATCAAAGATTGGTGTTGACAAATCAAAAGTGAGATGCTACAAATGCAATCTCTATGGACATTTCTCAAGAGAATGCAATCAACAGTCTTATCCAGAGATGAGACAACATCAGCAGCATCAGCAACATCAGATTCAAGCAAATCAACAATCTTCTCAAAGACCTCTGCACAAGCAATCTCAACTGATCAATGCTTCCCCACCAGCCACCAAAGAATCAGCAGGACCAAGTAACTCAAAGGAGTCAGGGCTGATCATACTTCAAGATGGAACATGTGACTGGAGTTTGTATGAAAAGGAAGTTTTGGAAGAAAATCAAGCATTGATGGCCCATATGGATCAAACAGTTCCACCAATGGAAAAAGAGGTAAAAGAAAGATTGTGTTCATCAACTTGTGTTGAGGAAGTTGAACGATATAGAGTCCATGCTCAACAGTTGGCTGATAAAGTAAAAGAAACAATGATTTTGAATGAATCTCATGTTAGAGAACATAAATTATATCAAATAAAAATTAATTCTTTGCAAAAGGATTTAGAAAAATTTGTTTCTGAAAATTATAGCCTAAAAGCCCAAGTTGAGCATTTGACCACTTCCTTAACAAAATCCATGGCTGATCATGCATCAACTGAAGTGAAACTTCAGAAGTTTCAATTATCATCTCAGCAATATGAGAAATTACTAACTTCTCATATTGAATCAAAGAAAAGGTCTGGGTTGGGTTATAATGCGGTTGCACCACCTATAAATGATAATTACACATCCTTACCTACAACAATGACAAACACTCTGTCAAATCATTTTGTGCCTAGCACTAAATTTGAAAAAGATTCAACTAAACCTAAAATTAATGATAAAGCTGAGGTGAGTGAAACTGAATCATCTGAATCAGAATCATTAGATCAAAATGATTCAGAATTTGATTATGATAAGTGTGATGACTTGGATGATTCTGATGAACATGATGTTGATCAAACAAGCACTGGTAAAAATTTTCAACTGAAAGCCCATATTCCAAAAGTGCTTGAAGAAACAAAGTTGCCATATCCTCCTAAACAAAGAAACATGCTGAAGACCATCTGCAAGAGGATAGCTCAATTGAATGAAGGTCTTCAAGAACTAAGTATGCAAGAATCCTCCAAGAAATTGACTGATGAATCTGTCATCACTGAGGAAAGAGGAAAATTCAAAGGAAAGAAAAAGGCATCAGCAGATCATCAACTGAACAAGAAAACTTCAGCTGTTGATCTACGGAAGAGAAATTCAGCTCCAAACGATCAAAATGTGCACAAAAATGAAAAAGGTGAAGCACATTCAAAGCTAAAGAAGAAAGAGCCACAACAAAAATCAGCAAACAAAAGGAATGATTCTGAGAAAGAATCAGAAGAAAAGTATTGCAAATGGTGTGACATGAAAAATCACAACACTGAAGATTGTTACTTCAGCAGTTATTGTTCTATTTGCAATATGAACAATCATATGACTGCTGATTGTTACTTCAACAAACATTGTTCTATTTGCAACAAAAATAATCATTCCACACAGGAATGTTATTTCAACAAAAAGAACAAGACAAAAGGATCAAAGAAGAAAGAATCAGACAAATCTGAATCAGATTCCCAATCCACGGATTCTGCAAAGGGTTCAAAACTGAAGAAGCATGAACAAAAATCAAAGGCAAAACCAAAGGACAAATCATCATCAAGTGTTAAGATACTGAAGAAAAGATCATCTTTCCAGCAGTCAAAAACACCACACAAAAGAGTGGATTTGTCAGACAAGGAATCAAAGGATGATGATTCATTCTTTGATAAATTTGAAAAAGGCATTCATATACCTCTTTCAATAACAAAAGATAGTGAAACATTTAAAGGTTCACTATCAAAACAAAAGAATCAAACAAATGAAGTTGATCTAAGCAAAGTAGAAAATATGAATCTTGAATCTACTTCATCAACATCCCATTCAGCAGAATCATCCTCATCCAAATCAAATCAGAATGAATTAATCAAATCTGAAACTGAAACTTCAAAAAATATTCTTGAAAGAGTAACTGTTTTAGATCCTGTTGACAAACCCAAGATCACTAAGACTTGGGTTGTCACTTCTAACTGATTTTCTTTTCTGATTGCAGGAACAATATTGGAGAGCTGACAACATGTGGTATGTTGACAGTGGTTGTTCCAGGCATATGACAGGAAACTGTTCTCTTCTCCATGATTTCAAACATAAAAATGCTTCTTATGTGGCATTTGGTGGGGATAAAAAGGGAGGTAAAATTGTTGGTGAAGGAATGATAACCAATGGTGTACTTAAATTTGATAAAGTAAATTACTGTAAAAACTTACAGTATAATTTACTTAGTGTATTTCAAATCTGTGATCAAAACTACACTACATTGTTTGATGACACTAACTGTTACATTCTTAAGCCAGGATTTATTGTCCCAGAAGATTGGATTCTCCTCAAAGCAGCAAGAAAAGGAAACACTTATGTGTTGGATATGAACAACACTTCTCTCACAAAACATGAAACTTGTCTTATATCTAAACTTTCAGAAGATTTGTCACAATTATGGCATAGAAGACTTGTTCATTCTAACATGAAAAATATGAATAAATTGGTGAAACATGACCTGGTCATTGGCTTACCAAATAAAGAGTTCCATTGCTCAACTCATTGCTCTTCTTGTTACAAAGGAAAACAACACAGAGTGTCACATAAACCAAAAAACAATCAATACTAATACTACACCACTCAAATTGCTTCACATGGATCTTTTTGGTCCAACCAATGTAATGAGCATTGGAAAAAGGCAATATTGTTTGGTGATAGTTGATGATTTCACTAGATTTACATGGGTCTTTTTCTTAAAACAAAAGAGTGAAACATCAGAAACATTAATGGACTTTGTCATCAAGATTGAGAATCAACTTGATACAAAAGTCAAAATTTTCAGGAGTGATAATGGTACTGAATTTGTTAACTTTGAACTAGATTCTTTTTGCAGGAGCAAAGGAATTGCAAGACAATTCAGTGCACCAAGGACTCCACAACAAAATGGAGTTGCTGAACGAAGAAACAGAACTCTCATTGAAGCAGCAAGAACAATGCTAGCTGATTCACAACTACCTATTACCTTTTGGGCTGAGGCTGTGAATACTACATGCAATGTTCAAAATAGAACATTAATTGTCAAAGAACATAACAAAACTCCTTATGAGCTCCTATTTAAAAGAAAACCTTACATAGGATATCTAAGAGTATTTGGGTGTCAAGTAACTGTTTTGAACATAAAAGAGTCATTAGGAAAATTTTCAGAAAAAGCATATGATGGTTTCTTTGTTGGATATTCTTCAACATCAAAATCATATAGAGTGTATATTCCACAGCATAACATTGTGGAAGAGACCCCTAATGTATCTTTTGATGAAAATGTATTCACTAAGTCAGTTAAAGGTTCATCATGGTTATTTGACATAGATGCCTTGTCTAAATCTTTTAACTATGATCATTTGACAAATGCAGGTTCTGATGAAGTATGCTATCCATTTGTTCCACCTATTATGACTGAAGTAACTTTATCTGCTGATCCCCCAAGGATACATCCATCTTCAAGTGACAACACTTCAGCAGAAGCAGATATTACATGTGGAACTGAACAAAATGCATCAGGAGTTCCTTCGGAAGAACAGCATGCATGAGGAGAAATTCATTCGGAAGAACCGCATGCATCAGGAGAAATTCCTTCGGAAGAACAGCATGCATCAGGAGAAATTCCTTCGGAAGATCAGCATGTATCCGGAGAACTTCCTTCGGAAGACCAAAATGTATCCGGAGCAGCTCCTACGGAAGAACAAAATACTTCCGCAGAAGTTCCTGCGGAAGAGCAAAATCCAACTGCAGATACTTCTGTAGCTCAATCAACAGAGACTCAATTTGATTATTTCTTGAATTCTCAAATTGAGATGAATCAGTCAGAGGCAATGGAAATGACTAATCTGGAATCATCCATTCCAGTTGAGTCAACTCCATCCATGAGAATTCATAAAACTCATCCACTTAACAATATCATTGGAAATCCTGACAAGAGAACTACAAGGAGCCAAAGTGGTACAGCCAACCTTTGTCTCTTCAACTGTTTTCTTTCTCAAGTGGTGCCTCCAAACATTACAGCTGCTTTAAAAGACAATAGCTGGATTGAAGCTATGCAAGAAGAGCTTCAACAGTTCAGAAAGCAAAAAGTATGGTGTCTTGTTGATTTACCTGAAGGTCAACATCCTATTGGAACTAGATGGCTATACAAAAACAAACTGGATGATAGAGGGATTATTGTCCGAAACAAAGCAAGGTTAATAGCACAAGGATACACTCAAGAAGAAGGCATAGATTATGATGAAGTTTTTGCACCAGTTGCAAGAATTGAGGCAATAAGAGTGTTCTTAGCATATGCATCATACAAGAAATTCACTGTGTATCAAATGGATGTCAAGTGTGCATTCTTATATGGAAAAATTAATGAGGAAGTTTATGTGTCTCAACCCCCCGGATTTGAAGATCCTCATTATCCTCACAGGGTATACAAACTAGATAAAGCCTTGTATGGTCTTCATCAAGCACCAAGAAAATGGTATGAAACACTATCATCCTTCTTACTCAAGCATGGATACAAAAGAGGAACAATTGATCAGACACTCTTTCTCAAACAAGAACATCAAGATCTCTTAGTAGTTCAAGTATATGTTGATGACATTATATTTGGATCAACTAATAAGAGATTGTGTGTGAATTTTGAAGAGCTGATGAAATCTGAATTTCAGATGAGCTCAATGGGTGAATTAACATTCTTCCTTGGCCTTCAAGTTCATCAAAAAGCAGATGGAATATTCATCAATCAAGAAAAATACATACATCAAATACTGAAGAAATACAATCTTGCTGAAGTATCCTCATGCAAAACACCAGCATCAACAATTGATAAGATTGCTCCTGATCCCACTAGAAAATCTATTGATCAAAAATTATTTAGATCCATGATAGGTTCACTTATGTACTTAACTGCCAGTAGACCTGATATTATGTTTGCTGTGTGTGTATGTGCTAGGTACCAATCTGATCCAAAGGAGTCACATCTCAATGCTGTCAAAAGAATTTTCAGATACCTCAAGGGAAAACCAGGACTTGGTCTATGGTATCCCAAGGATGGAGACTTTACACTCTACTCATACTCCGACAGTGACTATGGTGGATGTAACAGCAATAGAAAATCAACAACCGGTGGATGTCAATTCATTGGACCCAGGCTAGTGTCATGGCAGTGCAAGAAACAAACAAATGTTTCTGTATCCACAGCTGAGGCTGAGTACATTGCTGCTTCAGCCGGGTGTTCTCAAGTACTTTGGTTACAAAACCAATTGCTTGACTATGGTTACAACTTTCTTCAAACTTCAATCTATATAGACAATTCTGCTGCTATGTTTATAACTGCTAATCCTGTGCAACATAGTAAAACAAAACATATAGAGATTAGGTATCATTTTCTGAGAGAGTGCTCAGAAAAAGGATTGATCAAGTTAGTCAAAGTGGATACATCAAATCAGCTTGCTGATTTATTCACTAAAGCCTTTGATTCAGTCAGATTTAATTTTCTGATTGAGTCTCTAGGTATGATTAACTTAGATTAAATCAAGTCCAAACAAACAACATGCTGTGTGCAATAATGCATCAGTATGCCTTATGCATGGGAAATGATAGTAAACTATAGCTTTGCCTATTTCTGCATAAACAAATAACAATATATCTCAACAAGTTTCTTGATATGTGAGTAGGTTCAACTTGAGTGGAAACAAATCTTAGTGCTTGCAAAACATAATATTGTCATAATTGTCTGTGGGAAACTTCATTTTGAGAAAACAAAGTGAGTCTTATTCTAATGTGATCAAATCATTCATCTGAACACACTATGTAAAACACTTTATACTATCTATCTTTGCAAATCATACTCCCTCTGTTTTGTGTGAACAAAGACCTGGGTGTATGATCACCATACTGAATATCAGTATCAAAGGTGAAAAGATCATGCTCATCATGATCCCTCTGTTTTGTGTGAACAAAGACCTGGGTTAAAGGCACCTCTGTTTTACGTGAGTAAAGACCTGGTGACCTGATGATGATCATATCTAAAGCTCTCAAAAGAATCCTAAGTGATCAACTGTATATTATCCTGAGCTTTATCAACATCGCATCAATGAGATGCCAAACACATCTCAAGATAGCTATTATAATTTAAAGTACATAGTCTTAAGTGTGAAAGAATGATGATTTGACTTACAAAGGGAGGACAACACCTTTGTGAATCAAATGTGAAGTCCATGACAGTTATTTCTAAAACAATAAAAACATGATAAACAGCAAGCCTAGTTGATACATGAGCTCTTGTATGGATTTAAAAGGACAATATACTTGCAATCAGAACTTGTTTGAGCATCAACTATAAGTATGATGATCAGAAGACTGCTGTCTCCTACTTCTACAACAAGATGATCGCAAGAATCCAAGATCTTGCAGTTTTGAAGGACTGATTGCAAGTAGCTAAGCCTAAGGGGGAGTATTGTTAGGTCTAGAATCAGTAGATCTAGTCATTATGTATAGGCTTAGTACTTGAATTAATATTTGTAATGAACTTTTGTATTTCATTATTATGTATGCATTAAATATATAGGTTAACCCATTTATATATGTGTTGATGTATGTATGGCTGCAGGTACAAACATAATACTTGATCAATTATTGAAATTGACCAAGTGTAAGAAACATCTACGGATGAACATTTCGTTCTTCCGTAGATATATATTTTACAAGTAACAAAACATCCGAAGATCATCTACGGATGAACAAAGTCAACTGGAGTTCCAAGTGTTCAAGAAATGCTGCGGAAGAACAAGAATACTGCGGAAGAACAAAACATCTGCGGAAGAACAAAACATCTGCGGAAGACAATATTTCTGCGGAGTCCAAACACTTGCATAATACAAGTGTTACAAGTCAACAAGTCAACAAGTTAACAAGGCGGTTATTCGAATCCCGAGAAATCCGATGATTCATTATCAGAAACAAATCAAATCCCAAGAGATCCGGTGTTTCCTATAACTGAAACATCTTTGTCTATAAATATGGATCCTAGGTTTCGATTCAAAGACGATTGATACAGACGATTGATTGATTGAGAACAACAATAGCATTACAACAATCATCAAAAGTCTTTCGATCATCAAAACATATACAACATCATAGCATTCATTGATTCATTCTTTTGTAATCACCAACACATTATAATAAAACATTGATTAATCTTTAATTGTGTTTTGTTTTGTGTGTTCTTGATATTTCATTGATATTGAAAGTTGCTTAAATACAATTAAACCAAATCAACGTTAATTCCGCTAACGTTGACTTGACATCGATTCACACTGATAATTCCTGTCGACGATCCTTGGATTCACAAATGATCTGTCATGATTTGTGGATTTTCTTATCTCTGAAATGTTACAATCATGTGAGGATGTTGTTATATTTGGAATGAAGATCCAAATGGGGGTGAAAATGGAAATGGGAATAGAAATGAGTTTTTCAAAACAATTTGATTTTGAAGAATTCTTATCGCCTTTATTGATAGCACCACCTTTTTCATTAAAGCTTGAAGCATCAACTTCATTTGATTTAAACAAAGGGCAATTAGAACAATTGGGATGTAAACTATCAAAACTACAATCATTGCTACTAGAACTAATGTCTACAAAAGACTTTTTGGAATCTGAAGAACTAGAACTACTACTGCCAAGACCTCTACTTCCTCCATAATCATAGTCTTCCCGAACTTCTCTATGATTCACCCCTTCTAAATCTGCAAACAAACTGTTAGTATCCTCTTTAATTAAATCATTTGTAGGATGAGGTGTAGGCATTGGCGAATAGCAAAAGGTGCTAGGCGGTGGGTAAACATGAGTGGTTTCACCCTAACCCCATCCTGTCTTAATTCTAGCTCCCTTTTGTTTACTATAGAGTTCCTCTAGCTTCATCCCACATATAGTCCATTTATCAAGTTTTGTTTTAAGTTTAGAGGTCTCGAATTCAGCTAACATTACCTTTTCTGTCAAAGCATTGACTTCCATGTTTCTTTCAAAAATAGTTTTTTTTAAATGATCATTTTCTTTTAGAGCTTCATTTAGTTTTACAAAAAGATTTGCTTCGTTATTTTTAAATTCCTTATTTACCCTTTTTAGATCCCTTTCATTTTCTTTTAATATATTATTTACTTTATAAATTCCAAACATATAAAATTTGCAAGCAGATGAACACATGTCTTGAACTACCTCATATGGAATTTCCATTATCTTCTTTCTGGCTAGGGCCTTCTCATAGTTGCATACCCTTGATTCCATCTTCAACTCCTTTTCCATACCAACTTTTCCATCTTCATATTTCTCTTTCTTTTCACAAGCATCCACTATACTCGCCATCACCACACTCTCATCTTCCTTCTCTCCACAAGCATTATTCAAACTTCCTTTTTCTTCACATTCCCCCTCTTTCTTCCTGCTTCATTCTTTACTACCTCTGCAATCTCAGCTACCACGGCATGGTTGAATTTCTTCTTTAGTTTCAGCTAACTCAACACTCCAATCGAAGTTAGTTAGCAAAGTGGTTTCTTTCTTCTTCTTGTTTTCTTCTTTATCATCAATCGAAATGACCCGATTAACTCCCGTTCCAGGTTTAGACACGATGGGAGATGGATATTCTCTCTTGAAATGTCCGCGTTGTTTGCAGTTGAAGCACCTCAGCTTTGATTTGTCAAACCTAACCTTTGTATTTTGGCTTCCAAAATTCTTCCTTTCAGTTCTCTCCAAAGCTTCATAACTATGTACAAAGAGACCAAATAGAGTCATGCTTTCTAAAGGAACATGTGGAAGGTTTGGAAACTTTAATGTATATCCACGGCTTGTAGTCTTGTTGGAGGTGCCTATCATACCACCATAAGTTGACACATGCTTTGATGAATCTGAAGTAGATGAAATAAGAGCAACATTCTGTGAGTAAGCTTGAGATGGAAGCATTGCCTGATTGTACTCTTGTCGTTTCAGGTCTAACTCAAAGGAATTCAACTTGTTGATAATGTCCATCAGTTTGTAATCCACAAATCCCATTTCTTGCCTCCACATCCTCACTTGTTGACTCCACTGTGGTGGAAGAGAATCTAGCAGCTTCGTGACTTTCTCATTGTTTGACAGCTTCTCATCCTACTTGTTTAGTGTACTTGTTATGGACAAAAAACAATTGATAAGATCAGTGAGACTCTCATCTTTGTGTCCAGCAAAGGATTTGAATTCCATTTCAGCTTGAGCGGCTTAATCCTTGACCAATTCCTCATTGTCGTCACAAAACTCACACAATGCATCATACAGAGCTTTTGCACTTTTATACTCACCAAATCTGTTGAAGATTTCTGCCGATAGGCACAAGGTCAGAGCGCCAAATGCCTTTTGATCATGGTCAATAACCTTGACGTCTCTCTCAGAATATTTTGTCGGATCAGCGATCTGAATGGTCACATTGTCTTCCACTGAAACATGCACATGAGGTCCTTTCACAATTGACTCCCATTGAGTGTGATCGGTGTACAGAAAGAAGGCTTTAAACATCTTTTCCAATCATCAAAGTTGTCACCTTCGATTAGCTTAGGAGGTCTGTTTGGTGCCATACTCTCAAGATCTGCAAGAGTAAAACTTGTTGCCATTGTATTTTGATTAAGTCAAAGAAGCAATAGTTTCGCACAAAAGAGTGTAGTTTCGCGTAGAAAACAATAGTTTCGTAGGTGGTAATTTCGCACGGAGAACTTAGTTTTGGCTGTAGTTTCGGAAAACTATTAAACTTTCGTTCAAAGAAGAATCAAGATAGTTTCGCAAGGAAACAAATAAGAATGAAGAACTTTCGTTCTAGATTCACAAGGGAATCAAAAGCAACAAAGATCTATAGTTTCGCACTATAGTTTCGCACCAAGAACACAAATTTCGCGCGATGAATCTGAAAACCCCTTTTCTGCGAAAATGAACTAAAAATCACCAAATCTCACTCAAATCACAACCAATTTGAGATCTGATGATTACAAAAGGTTCCTAAGCTTATACCGCACTTTCCTCGATCAATTTCCATGGAAAATACACGAATAACAGCTCCGAAATGATTGAAAGGATGAATATGTCAAAACTACCCAAAAAAACTAAAAATCAAGAGCACAAAGGCTCTGATGCCATATTGTTGGTCCAACAGATCGTTTAACGTGCTTTTGATGAAGGTTTAACATAATAATCCACAAGATATCACTATATCTAATAGCTTGTGGATCAGGTAATGATAAGATAAGAACATACATCAACCATAAAACCCATTTGAAATACAATCAATGAAGAATAAGAAGAACAACCCTAAAATATGTGAAATGAATGCTCCTAGCAATACTCATACAAGATATGAACTCAAAATCAGTAATATCAATAAAGTTCCAAGAGTTACATAATGAAGAACAAAGATATATATATATATATATATATATAAATATATATATATATATATATATATATATATATATATATATATATATATATATATATATATATGTATATATGTATATGTATATATATACATATATATACATATATATATATATATACACATATATATATACACATACATACATACATATATATATATATATATATATATATATATATATATATATATATATATATATATATATATATATATGTATATGTATATGCTAGTTTCGCATACAGTTTCGCATACGAAGAAACTATATGCACCATGGCATGAGAAACTACCAGGCGAAACTGCAGTTTCGCATGTAGTTTCGCATGCAGTTTCGCATGCCATAGAATACAAAAGAAGTCAAAATTAAACTAGATCCTATTACATTAATATCTAAGCTATCATAAACTATAACTAAATAAAGACAAATGGTAGCGTGAATACCACCCTATTCTTGATCATCAATACGAACCCTAGAATAGGGTGATTGATGGCATGCATGTAAAATGGAAAATGGTTAAGTATGGGCTAATGCGAATAGGTTACCTCACTCACATCTATAATTATTACCCATATTGGCTGCTTAGAAATTATCTAAGTGTGATGGTATTGTGGATGAGGTATAGTAACCACATTGGTTATCAGCATTAACCATGTGCTCAATGGATAAGTACATAGTTCACCTGCATTGACATAGTTCACCTACATTGACATTGTTCACCCATGTTGCAATAGTTAACTTGCATTGACATAGTTTACATGCATTGATGAAAGATGATAAGGTAATGTAGAGCTATAGCCTCTATGGACCTATAAATATAGTATAGAACCATGAGTAGAATATTATTTATGGTAACTTAATGTTAAAGTATAAAAGTATGATCAGAAGTTAAAGTACTACCCTATCTATGACAAAGTGTTAAAGAAAGATAGAGGATAATAAAGTACTGAAATATAATTTCTATTAAGGTGTTAATGATTGATAAAGATAGATAAAAGTAATTAAAGAGTGTAACATAGAATCACATGTGAAAAGCTAAAGAATCCAAAGGATAGTCTACGATTGGTTACCCTATCAAAGCACAGTTGTGAAAATACTAAAGTGTGCAAAAGAAGTCTCGGAAGCATAAAGGTCTTGACGTATTTCAAGCCTCTACATAAGGGTCTTGCATATTGCATTTGTTTGAAGGCAAATATGAGTCTTGCGTAATGGTAAGCGACAGTGAAGTCAATTGTTATTACACAAGAGGATTTTGATACAAGTATAGACTCACGAAAAAGTAAAGATAAAGGAATGGTAAGGTAACCATAAAGTAATGGTAAGTATTATCTAAAGTATAACTTAGAGGCTCAAATTTAAATGTGTGTTAAAGTATGATAAAGATAGTTCGTTAATGATAAAGTTTGGTTTTAAATATTTTGTTAAAATAAAACTAAAACTCACTCGGTAATGGCGACTTTTGTATGCATATTAGCTTGATAGGTATGCATGTGATGAGTAAAGGGTTATAACCAGGCATAGACCCTAAAGCTACTTAGCATTTGTTTAGAGACTGGAACCTTGCACAGCTTATTCATAGATAGTATGATACTTATGTTTAATTATAATTTCCTTATGATGTATTCATTGAGTATTGATAAAGTTTAATTCCACTGCTTATAGTTTATGTAACTTTAAGTTTAAGAACTTTTGTTTTCGATGTTCAAATCTAAGTGTGAGGCTGCCTAGAAAATAGGGTCTTACAAGTTGGTATGAGAATCATAGTTTGAGAGATTTAGACACTTTAATGTCTAAACTTTAACTGAGAAGGGGATCGATTAAAAGATGCAAGTTTTAGTAGCTTCACGCCATAAGATAAAGCTAAATTTAAAGGTTAAAGTTGAATGCTAAAGAAAAAGTTAAAGTATGTATAGAACTATGTTAAAGAATATTAAAGTTAAATGCTAAAGATAAATTTAAATGGATGTTTTTAATGCATATTTAAGGGATGCAATCCCTCATCCCTGGATGGAAAGTGTGGTCTATTTCCACTCTTTAGTGGATGTCTAAAATGAAGGTGGTGATCGATATTAGAGAGTGTAGGGCTGATCAAGCTATGAAGTTCATAGGCCACTCATTTGTTGATGAAGATATTCATTGGTGGAACACCATCAAATAGAACAAAGACCTCCTGTGAGTTCAAAAAATTAAATGGATTGATCTGAAGGAGTCAGTGATAAGGAAGTTTTGTCCTAAAAATTAGACTTATCGGATTGAGAGTGAATCCTTGGGATTCAAAGCTGGAAATCAATCGCCCAAGCAGTTACATCTCGCTTTAGATAGATGGCTAGGTTGGTACCTCACCTAGTAAATACTAAAAAAAGGAGCATGATGTGTTATGTGTGGGGTTTACCTTCAAAGGTAAGAACTTATGTAAAGGCATGTGAACTAACAACTTTTGAACCAATGGTACAATTAAGCAGGATTGTGTATGATGATGTGGCTGCTGAAGAATCGGGGGTGAGTGAGGTGAAGAAGAGTTAGTTTGGAGGTATGAAAAGAGAATGGGATGATAGGTCTACTGTCAGGGAAAAGAAAGTAAAGGTGGAATCGACCGATGAGTGCCAAAAGTGCGGAAAGAAGCATGTTGGTGCATGCAGGCTCAGTTAAGCCAGTTTTATAGATGTAGGAAGACTACGCATTTTTCTAAATATTGCCCTAATCTGATGATACGCTACAACTATGGAAAGCTGGGCATTACAGTAGGAATGTAAAGAGGCTAAAGTTGTAGACGAGGGAAAAGGGAAAGAATCAAAAAAAGAGAAAAAAATTAGTGACAAGCAAATAGTCAAGGCTAGGGATTTCACTATGACACTGGAAGAGGATAGAGCTAAACCTAATGTGGTGTCATGTATTTTTCTAGTTAACAACACCCTTGCTTATATTGTTTTTGATTCTGGTGCAAGTAAAAGTTTTATAGCTGCTACGTTTTGTGATGTGATAATTGGTAAGGCTAAAGAGATAGAACATATGTTTGAAGTAGAAAGTACCATTAGAAAGACTACTAAGATAACTGACGCCATGGATGATTGTAACATAGAATTGGAAGGTCATAGATTCCCTGCTAGGTTAATTGTTATGACCTTAGGAGGATTCGATATTATGTTGGGTATGGATTGGTTGACCAGCTATGGGGCTGTTAGGACCTAGTATTTGAACGAAATACCGAGTGATTAGCGTGTAAACCAGATCAAATAGTGCGGAATCCTATTTGATTGGCGATCCAATCAGTGAGAACACACGAAGAATCAATAAAGTATTGAATCTAACGTCAAGAATCGATTGGGAATCGATCTAATGTGTTCTATGAACTTGGAGAACGAATTGGGAGGCTTCTGGACGGCTAGGGTACGTCTGGATTCGAAATAGAATGAATGCTTATGTTTTTCCACGAATTAGGTTGTATTTATAGGTTAGTATTATTCATTTGTGCGACTGAACCATTAGTATGGTTCAGTCGTGCGATTGAACCATGCGGTTGATTCATCCGCACGACTGAGTGTTCAGTCGTGCGACTGAGCCAATCTTATGTTACAATCATACGACTGATCCAGTCTCCTGGTTCAGTCGTGCGACTGAGTCAATCGTATGAAGTTATTCATGCGTGTGGTCCATTCGCATGGGCCATTCGCATGAGAACTTCATTGTGTTAAGTTTGAATGTATCAATTAATATAACATTATGTGTAACAATTCAAACAACCATAAACCTAATTAACCAATTCAACATCGACTCATTATTGAAATATTAAACATTATAAATCACAAACAATCAATATCATTTCATTAACAATCCAAACATTACATCAATATCAGACAAACAAGATCTATTACATTCATATCATGATCTAGGGACATACATGTATCAACAAACTCCCGAAATACCACTTGTTAGGACCTGGTATTTGAACGAAATACCGAGTGATTAGCGTGTAAACCAGATCAAATAGTGCGGAATCCTATTTGATTGGCGATCCAATCAGTGAGAACGCACGAAGAATCAATAAAGTATTGAATCTAACGTCAAGAATCGATTGGGAATCGATCTAATGCGTACTATGAACTTGGAGAACGAATTGGGAGGCTTCTGGACGGCTAGGGTACGTCTGGAGTCGAAATAGAATGAATGCTTACGTTTTTCCACGAATTGGGTTGTATTTATGGGTTAGTATTGTTCATTCGTGCGACTGAACCATTAGTATGTTTCAGTCGTGCGATTGAACCATGCGGTTGATTCATCCGCACGACTGAGTGTTCAGTCGTGCGACTGAGCCAATCTTATGTTACAATCATACGACTGATCCAATCTCCTGGTTCAGTCGTGCGACTGAGTCAATCGTATGAAGTTATTCATGCGTGTGGTCCATTCGCATGGGCCATTCGCATGAGAACTTCATTGTGTTAAGTTTGAATGTATCAATTAATATAACATTATGTGTAACAATTCAAACAACCATAAACCTAATTAACCAATTCAACATCGACTCATTATGAAATATTAAACATTATAAATCACAAACAATCAATATCATTTCATTAACAATCCAAACATTACATCAATATCAGACAAACAAGATCTATTACGTTCATATCATGATCTAGGGACATACATGTATCAACAAACTCCCCCTTGGACCTATATCTCTCTAATGTCTTGTTTTCTGTATTACCTCCTCATATTTCTTGTACTTATCCTTTTTTGTGACTCCCGCGTGAATCTCAAACGCGAAGCAGAGTCTTATGACGTTCTGGAACTGGAGGGCTTGTACAATATCCTGCGTATCATAGAACTGTGGCCACTTGTATAGCGTGTAGACATCATTAGCTGACAAGTTGGTAAGCCACATTTGGTCGAATACCCTGATAGTATCCATTTGGCCCTCTTTGTTTAGGACTATGACCGCTTCTCCTTTCCTCCAATCGTAGTACCACCACTTAAAGTGTGGAGTGAAGTCCTGTGGCATTTCCCTGAGCGGGATTCTTGACATCGTGCGCGAAGGACTACACTTCAACACTATCTTTGGCTTTCCAGTAATGGCATCAACTTCAGACCTTCTGATATACCTTGTAGGCTGTTGGGGTCTGAAGTTAACCCACCTAGTGTGGTACTCCTTCCTTAGGGCAGCCTCAAACCAGCCTGACATCTTTCTCGGGTCAGCATACAGCAGCTTTAGTTTGGCCAGCTTGTTGAGCTCAAAACCTGGTAGAGTCTTCAGATCATGTGGGAATCTGAAGTACTCTATGCCCTTCTCCCTCTTAACTGCATATACTTTAAGGTCCTCAAAATACGCCCACGCTATGATCCCGCCTGACACCTTATGATGTTTCTTGACTCTGTAGAGTTTGGTGTAGGCGTCCTGTTTAGGTGCAGCGCGTTGGGCTCTAACTTCTTCAAAACAAGCAGCACTCAGCCTTTCGGATATCGACATCATCATTTGAGGCTTGGGCCGTTTCCTCTATCTTCTCTGACTCTTGCTCCATTTTGTCTAACACCTCAAAAGTATCGCTAACAAGGGATTCACCCAGATTGGGGACCACATTTTCCTCATTGTCAGCATACTGAGGGTAGTGCTCGGCAGTGACATCTTCTATCTCTATTTCATCAACATCGTTGAGCTCTTCGTCACTTGTCGAGTCGCACGTTGGAGCATCCTTTACATCTCATCAGGATTGAGCTTGAAGATCTCTACTAGTTGCTCGTTTGATAGATCATGAATTATTTCCCCTTCTTCAGGGGTATAACTCACCGACCTCCTTACGATCCCTTGCAGATCAAGAATCATAGTTAACTGAGTCTTGACCTGCTGAAGGGGAGCAACATCGAACTCATCCCTCTGATAGTTTGGATCTGTTTGATTTAAACATTCAACACATCAACCATTAGTAATTAATCAAAACAGAACTGTATTAAACTTAATATAAACACTAAATACATAGGTTTAAATACATGATTCAAATACAAAAGTAATTAAATACATAGACATCTAATCTTTACTTTTGTCTTGGATCACTGGGTCATCACTTGGTGGAGCAGAGGAGGAAGCTTGTTGGTCATGTCTATTCTTGGATCTTCTTTCCTGACCTTGAGCAGAGGCCGATGCAGCTGCATCTCCTCCTTCTGCATCATCATCCTCATCCTTCTCCTCTGTCCTCTCTTCTTCGGTCCCCTCATCCTCCTCAGTCTCATCTTCATCATCCTCATCGTCATCCTCATCATCATCATCACCATCATCTCCGTCTCCATCTTTAATCTTCAGGGGCTCCTCCTTAGAACCCTTTAGCTTTAGCATGATTGTCTTCTTCGCCTCCTCCAACTCCTCTATCTTCTTGGAAGATGTGACACTGTGCTCTTGGAGTTGGGCGATCTCATGGCTCTGAGCAGCCATTTGTTGGGCCTACTCCTCAATCAATCGAGCCTGCTCTGAGATCTGGCGTGACTATACAGCATTAAGATCAGCCAGCTGACGGATCTGAGCCGTCTTCTCCTCATCCGCAGCTAATAAACGCATCACCATCCGGTTAAGCGCAAAAGCTGTTCCTCTACCCCAATTGGAGGTAGAGGTTATCCATATGTATGTGAGGGATGGGCTGAGGGTCCTGCTTGGTGGCTAGTGGTGGTGGTGGTGGCTGTAGTGAAGATGGGGCTGGGTCTGTGAGATAGTGGAGGTGATGTGGAAGTGAAGGATATGGTGGTGGTTGGTATATGTACAGTGGTGGGAGGTGTGGTGGTGGTAGTGGTAGCTGTGGTGGCTGTGGTGGTGGAGGGTGTGGCTGTCTGGGTGGTAGTGGTGGTGGTAGATGTAGTGGTTGTGGTGGTAACAAAGGTGAGTCGTCTCTTCTTCTTCTTCTGGCCGTGGGGCTGAGCCATCCTTTTCCTCCTCGTTCCCGTCGAGGTGGATGCTCCCCCTACAACACGGCTAGCTGACTCAGGGGCATAGCTAGGATCTGCAGCTGTCTCTCCTGAATCTCTTGGGCGTTCACCAACCGCCCTTAGCCCATACTCTGTGGGAACAACCTTGCTTCCCACAGTCCTCGTTAAGGGCTCCTCGTCAGACTCTTCTTCCTCCTCATCAGGAATAAAAGCCTGATGGAAACCAGCAGACTCGGCTATGTCGCCAGCTGGGGCAGACACTGGAGGTATAACTTCTGAAGCTGTGTCCCTTGGTGGAATGGGCATAACATCCCCAGCGTCCCCACTGTCATCATCGTCTGAATCATTCTCTGGGAGCAATAGCCTCTCGTCGTCTGAATCACTATCATCATGACGCCACTTGCGTCTCCCTGGCGCCATATATCTCTCATTGGCCAGATGGCCGATCAACCTCTTCACCTGGGGCTTTACCTGCTTGCCCCGATACACTCTCATACGACCTAAAGTCGTGTCATCCATAATCTCCAGTGCCACAGCATCATGGCTCTCCTTGGGAAGTGAAGGCAGCTTCTCGTTGAAGATCAGCTGCAGAAACCTGGGGTACATACAAAAACCTTCTTTCCCCTTGGCCTCCAGTTTCTCCACTAAATATGAGAAGATCATGCTCGAGAAGCTGAAGGGGTGGTTCAGCACCAGTGCCACATAGGCATTCTGAATCTGGTCTGATAGGTCATCGAACCCACCCCTCCTGGAAGCAATACACTTCAGGATCACATGCGCCAAGTACTTGTACTGGGGACACAGGTTGCTCTTGTTGAGCACACCTGAGTTTATGTCCCCAGCGTACTTAATCCTGAGAAAACAGCCTCTAACTGTAAGTGGATGTAGTCTGGTGGTGTGATCAGTATCGTCCCCAAACTCAAGAACTCTCTGGATGTCAGCTGCAGTGATCTCAATATCATGACCATGAATGGAGCTCCGTATACTGTAAGGCTCACGAGAACGATCAACGGAGGCATTCTCCCAGAATGCCTGATGTAACGACCTGTAAGGCGTACATGGTGTAGAAATGGCCTTATGTATCCGAGAACGTTGAAGAAACGCAATAATCTCTATAAACTCGGCTCCATTCCGAGTCGTATGGTCCAAGTGAGCACATATGTTGTGCTTTGGGTTGATGGACCATCTATCAGCCATTTTCCTGAAACACAAGACACAGAACCATTAGTACATAATACATCCAAATTCAGTTCTAAGTGTATAGTTTGAATTCATTCTGATTCATTCGTGCGAATGAATCATGCGACTGAAGTCAGTCGGTTGTCCTTTCATGTGACTGAGCTCATTCAGGTGAATGAGACATGCGACTGAGTTCAATCTGCTGACTGAGTCTGCGATTGGTTCAGTCGGCCGACTGAGCTCATTCGCATGGTGCATTCGGCCGATTGACCCAATCGCAAGATTCAATCGTGCGATTGGAGTTCATCCGGACGACCAGTCGCTTGTCCTACTGTTCAGTCGCCTGCTGTTCGAATCTTGACCAAAACAAGTGATTTAACATGGTTTAATGGTCCAATGGACTCGCCATCTTGTCACTAATAACCTGTTAAACTTAATTTTAACATTTTGCTTAGTTTAGGTTGGTTATTAGGTCATTTACAGTCCGTTTCTTGTTTTCACTCGAATATCACAAATTAGGGTTTCCTTTCTTCAGATTTTGATGAGTTTTCACTGCAATCTACCTGTATAAACGTTGACGAACGTCAGAAAATCAATAACAATGTGAAAACAGGGTCTAGAGAAATTTTGGCAGAGTAACGATACGAAGTGCGATTTAGGAGCGATTGAGGGTGATGAGTGAAATACGATCGACTGTGGCCCTTTAAATACTGAAGCTGAGTTCAATCGGCCGACTGGCCTCATTCGCTCAGTTCATTCGGGCGACTGAAGCTTAGTCGTGCGATTGGCCCAGTCAGACGTATTCAGTTGGCCGACTGAGGTTCAGTCGGTCGACTGACTCATTCGTACCCTTTCATTCGCATCTTCAGTTGACTCAGTCGGTCGACTGACTCATTCGCACCCTTCCATTCGGTCGAATGGATCAGTCTGATAAGCCATTCGGGTGAATGGCTCAATCTCATGTCCAGTCGTGCGAATAGGACCCATTCGTATGGTTGGTCCATACTTATGGTCCAATCGTGCGAATGGGTTAGACTTATGAAATTTTCTGCCATTTTGACCATTTTACATTTAAAACCCTTTTAACTATTTGAAATTAACATTTTGAGAATGTGATCATCTCAGACATGATCATTTTAACTTGAAAACTTTTTGATCACCTCAGACGTGATCCTTTTAAACAATTTAGTCACCTCAGACGTGACCCTTTTAACTTTGAAAACGCATGTGGTCATCTCAGACATGACCCTTTTAGTGAGTTGATCCCATACTGATTTTCATGATGTAGTCCGACAAACAAACAAACTAAAATGACTAACTAACTAGAAAGTTAAAATAAAATACAAAAATTAAACTTGTTTTTGGATTTTTGTGAGAGATAAATCCTAAGATAGAAATCTACTGGATTTGGTTCCAGAATAGGCAGCTTCAACTTAGAATGACCACACCTGGACCAATTCAATTTTGGAATCATACAGGCAAGTCAAATGATTTGGGACTTGTTATCAAAATCTTTTGATGCTCAATTCTTGGTTTTCATCCAGAGTCGTTAGCAAATTTAGGAAATCACACTGGTACTATTAGATTCCCACATTGATTTGAACTTTCAAGAATTACAGCCACAATGATTGTCAATATGTTTGTCCTCTTAAATCCATACACAGACTTTAGACACAAACAGGTGATAGTTTTATGCTTAATTATTTCAACTAACATTTGTGGATCCAACACTTATATGGTAATCAACCTTCCTCAGGAGCTTTTGAGCGGTCTACGGGTATTACAAGAAGAGACTATTCTTAGAGCTTTCAAAGAGAAGCCAATCCTCAGGTCAGTGCCATCGCACAGTAGAGAGGCGGCAAACAACAATGAATTCTAGAATATCTAGGTTATGCTTATCCTCAGGTCAGTGCCATCGCACAGCAGAGAGGCACACAACCTATCTTCTTGTTAGAGCATCTTAATTTTCTTTTGCACAAACTGCACCGACAACATAAGTTATCAGCTTGATAGCATTTGCCTTTCATTTTTTCGTGCTTTGCTCTATTTATGGTCATCCGCACACATTTGTGGCGTTTACATGCTCATTACCCCTTATTGGAATATTGTTGATTGTGTTAACCAGTGATAAGATGGGAGCCCACAGTCAGTTGAACAACTTAGTTTGATCTTGAGATCACCAGTCAGGTCTAGTCATCTATTGTGTTGAATCTACCGACATATCATTTGTGGTCTAGCAACCTCTAGGTCTACTCTCGTTGTGTTACCTTAGTAGTTACCAGTTTTTCTATCATCTTCCCTTTTATATTGCTTAGACTACACAGACTTATACATTGAATTTTTGCATCTTTTCTAAATTAAATTTTACAGTCCCTCTTGATTTGTTCCTGTTTACTATCATTTTCCAAAGGTTTTGAATCGGTATCACAGATACGATCTACCTTATATCAGCTATCCACTCCTTCTCCCTTGTTTTTTTTAATGTTACTGGCTGACTTATTCTCCCCCTAAAATACTAAAATCATAACTGGTTTAATTATTTTAGGATTTTAATAAACATCTGAATAACATGAGTTTAATTTAAACAGACTAAACTAAATAAAGAAAATAAAATTAAAATAAAATAAAAAATTTAACTAAACCGCATCGGACTACACATGATCATCATCAGGAATAACATCACTTTTCTTTTTAACGCCGTTGACCTCTAACAAATATTGAAAACGTGGTTTATCAAAGGCTTTAGTATAGAGGTCAGCGCGTTGAAAATCAGTATTAATTTTTACCACAGTTCTTTTCAAAACAGTCTCTTATGAAATGGTATTTAATACCGATGTGTTTGGTCTTTGGATGTTGGACCGGATTTTTAGTTACTACAATTGCAGCAGAGTTATCAACAAAAATAGGAGTAGAAGAAAACTTTAAACCGTAATCCCGCATTTGCTGTTGAATCCAGATGATTTGTGAACAGCAACTTGCAGCAGCAACGTATTCGGCTTCACAGGTTGACAATGCAACCGATGTCTGCTTCTTACACTGCCAGGTAACTAATCTTCTCCCAAAGAATTGACACCCTGCTGATGTAGACTTGTAGTTCATCTTGCAGCCCCCGTAATCCGAGTCACTATACGCCGTGAGCTCAAAGTCATCATCATGAGGATACCACAACCCAAGTGTGGGTGTACCCTTCAGATAACAAAATATCCTCTTGACCCCGATCAGATGGTTCACCTTAGGCTTAGCCTGATATCTAGAACATAAACATGTAGCATACATGATATCAGGTCTTGAGGCTGTGAGATACATGAGGGATCCAATCATTCCTCGGTACATTGTGGCATCCACTAGATCTCCATTTTCATCAGGTGCTATATCATGATTTGTAGCAAGTGGAGTCCCAGCAGCAGAAGCATTCTCCATGTCAAACCGACTGAGAATGTCTCCCACATACTTGGTCTGATGTAGAAAGATCCCATTTGGTGTCTGATCCACCTGTAACCCGAGAAAGAATTTCATCTCCCCCATAGCACTCATCTCAAACTCTTTCTTCATAACTGCTTCAAACTCTTTGCATAAGTCTTCGTTCTTTGAACCGAAGATTATGTCATCGACATAGATCTGTACAAGCAGTAGGTCTCCATCCTTTTCTTTGATGAACAGCGTGCAGTCAATGACTCCCCTGCGAAAGCCGTGTTTCACAAGATGAGTCGAGAGTTTCTCATACCAGGCTCTTGGAGCTTGATGAAGCCCGTATAAAGCCTTGTCGAGTTTGTAAACTCTATCCCGATGATAAGGATCTTCAAATCCCTCGGGTTGACTGACATAGACTGTCTCTCTTATTTCCCCATGAAGGAATGCACTCTTCACATCTAATTGATAGACTTTAATCTTCATGTACGAGGCATAGGCGAGGAAGATACGGATGGCTTCCATCCTTGCCACGGGTGCAAACACTTCATTGTAGTCAATCCCCTCGACTTGGCGAAATCCCTGAACCACCAGTCGAGCCTTGTTCCTGATAATGAACCCTTGGTCATCCTTCTTGCATTTCAAGACCCATTTGGTGCCAATGACCTTAGCACCTTTAGGTCTATCTACCAGAGTCCATACACCTAACTTCTTGAACTGAAGAAGTTCTTCTTGCATGGCACTCACCCACGCCTCATCGTTTAGTGCATCACTGACGTATTTTGGCTCAAACTGCGAGACAAAACACCGATAAGCACCATCATGAATGTATCCCTTTTCCATAACAGAGGCATAATCAGCTGAGTATAGCTGATTTCGGGTTTGTACTCCTGATCTGACACCCCCAATGACATTGTCTAAGGGATGATAGACGTTTAGACGTGATCCTGGAGTAGTAGGAACAGCTACCTCAGAGCCAAGATTATGAACATTTGGTTCTGCATCTGAGGTAGTTGGAGTTTGAGGTTCCGAAGTCGAAGGAGCATCACTATTTGATGCTTGTGGACTTGCAGGGATTGGAACCTGTTCCTCCTGACTGTTCTGATCATCTTCTTCAGCTTCATCTTCTGAGGAGGAGTCACTGTCGTCGACTACTCCCCCTGACTGAGTAGATGATTCTCCCTGTGAGCTAGATGATGTTGAATCATGAGATGGTGTATTCAAGATATCATACATCATCCGAGTAGCTAACTCATCATCCGAAGGAGAGATAGGGATGTTGAAGGACTTGAAGAATCCATCATAGTCGAAAAAATAGGCGGGTCTTTGCCAGTAGGTGGTGTGGTATATCTCTGAACGTCAACATTACACCACACTTCTACTAGACCCGTTGAGTTGTTGTAAACTCTCTTGTTCGGTATGTTGTATCCTAGGAAGATTCCTTCATCAGCCTTCTCGCTGAATTTACCTTCTTGAGTCTTCTTCAGAAGTGTGCACGGCGCGCCAAATGGTTCGAGATACTCCAAATTCGGTTTGCGTCTTTGTAGTAGCTCGTAACATGTCTTTCTGTGGCGCTTGACTATCAGAACTCGATTCAGTGTATAACATGCTTTAGCCACTGCCTCATTCCAGAATTGGATAGGCAGTTTCGAGTCTGCCAGCATTGTCCGTGCTGTCTCTATCAAGCTTCTGTTCTTTCTCTCAGCAACGCCATTCATCTGAGGCGTGTAGGCAGAAGTGAATTGATGCACAATTCCCTTTTCCTTGCAGTAAGCCTCCATCCACTGGTTCTTGAATTCAGTCCCGTTGTCTGAGCGTACTTGTCTCACCTTCAGCTTGTAAAGAGATTCCAGTGTGGTAACTAACTCCTTGAATGACTCAAATGTTTCTGATTTGGACTTCAGAAACATCACCCAAGAGAATCTTGAGTAGTCATCAGTAACCACAAAACAGTACAAGTCGCCTGCAATGCTCTTTGTACTGACTGGACCAAACAGATCCATGTGAAGAAGTTCAAGAGGAAGTTCTATTGAATGAACTTTCTTTTCCTTATGAGACTTCTTCGTCTGTTTGCCTTTCTTGCAAGCTACACAAAAATCAGGAAGCTGGAAATTCTTGACGTTGACTCCTCTCACGAGATCCTTCTGGATCAAGTGATTCATCTTCCTTTGATTAATGTGTCCCATTCTCCTATGCCAGGAGATGGAATCCTTCTCAGTAGCTTTTGATAGAAAGCACTAAACCTCATGATCCGTTGTAGAAGCTGTTGACAGATCCAAAACATAAAGATCTTTATATCTTGAAGCTGTCATCAGAACTTGGTCCTCTAGAATCACGTAGTCTTTCTTTAGCACGTAACACTTCTTGTTGTCGAATATGACTTTAAATCCTTTATCACAGATTTGGGAAACAGAAAGTAAGTTGTTTTGAAGTTGTTGAACGTAGTTCACCTTATCAAACTTAACTTTCTGATTTCCTACTTCTCCCTGAGCTGTGATATAGCCTCCCTTGTTTCCAGCAAACAAAACATGCCCTCCTTTTATTTGCTTGACGTTTGATAAAAGAGCCCTGTTTCCTGTCATGTGCCTGGATGCTCCGCTGTCTACAATCCACGTGTTGGTTTCAGCACTGTAGCGAACACCCTGCACATACAATGTAAAAGATTAGTTTAGGTTAGGAACCCAAGCCTTTACTGGCTTGTCCCAGAGGCATCACACATCATGAATTCAACCCATTGACCCTTAGAGGGTGAGGGTAGCTCAGGTTCCTTCTTGTCATCATTATCAGACACAGAGGATGACTTCTCTTTCCATAAGCCAGATTTGTGCAAGGCCTGTTTGTGATAAATAGTCGACTGGCTAACGGGTTGAACTTTAGGTTCACTAGTTCTTCTAGGTGGAGTTAAAGAACTCCTCTTAGAAGACCTAGGCTTTGAATCCTGAAGTTCAATCTTCTTCCTAGGTGTCTGATAGTAAGGACAAAAGGAAGCAATGTGTCCACACTCTCCACGGTTGTAGCACGACCTGCTATCAACTTTATGATTAAACTTTCTTTGTGGAGATGTGTGTGACACCCTAGTAACATCACTTAGTTTGGGTTTTGACTCTGTTTCTTTTGATGTTTTCTCTTGTTTAACAAAATTAATTGTTTTAACATGTTTAACATCTTTTTCTTTTTGGTTAACTGGTTTTTGACTTGAACTTTGTGAAAGATTAACATTAGAAGTCTTTTTAGGTTCTGATTTGACTCTGTTTGACCCTGACTTTATGTTAACTTTTTCAAATTCTTTCTCCAGATTAACACGGGGCATTTTACCCTTTGCCTTGGAAGTGGCCTCCTTTTGTTTGGTTCCAGATTCAATAGATGAACATGAGGAATCTGGATCACTAACAAGAGGAGTAGACACCACATGATCCTTGATGGGGTCATTATTTATTGGTCTAGTCTTAGTGTTCATCAAGGTCTCAAGTGGTGGTGGAACCACTTTATAACCCAAACCCTCCTCGTTGTTTCTTTCTCTCACTAAGTGTTGGACAATGTGTGAAACTTGTCCAACTGTGCAGTTTCTGTTTTAACGAGTTTACTTCTACTTCTAGAACTGCCTTTTGCTTCTTAGTGTCTTCTAGGGAGTTTAGATAGTACCTAATGTCATTAGCTTGGTTAAATGCAACTACTTTAGTTTCCCTAAGCTGTTTAGTCAAAAGGTCTATCTTTTCTTTGTAACTATGCTCATTTTGTTTTAATACTCTATTAGCCTCAATGCACAGTTGCAAATCTTTTACTAAGTTATCATTATGATCTAATAACCTAGCAAATTTCTCATCTATGCTATTTCTAAAAGTATCACAATCAGAACAAGCATGATTTTTAAACAGTTGGTCAGTGGTACTTACCTGAGGAGGTTCAAAAGAGTTAGCCATCAATGCAGCATCAGATGTCTCTGGTTCTGGTGATTCTATCTTTGCTGTGGAAGTCCCTTCTTCAGGCTTGTAGCTAACCTTAGTTGCAGTTGTCTCTTCAATATTTGACATCGCTATCTCAACTACAATATCTCCTTCACTCGCGGAATCATCGTCTAAGTCTTCTACACTTGCAATGTTTGATTCCCCTGGAGAGACAAACCTAAAGCTCCAGTCCTATCCCTCATCATCATGAGTAGTCAAGGCTTTTGGATCCTTGCTTGATGAAGTAAACTAGTAGCTTGCTTGTCTTGACGAGTGAAGGATGAGAATGGGTTCTCGTTACCCGTCTTCTTTGGCTTAACACATTCTCTCTTGAAGTGCCCCTTCTCTCCACAGTTGAAGCAGGTCACTTTACTCTTGTCAAAGCCAAATGTGGTATCCTTAGTAGCTACCAAGTTCTGTCCGGTCTTTTTCACAAACTTCTTCGCCCTCCGAACAGCACTAGCTAAGGCCCACATAATGTCCATCCTCTCCAGCTCCATTTCATCTACTTGCTCGTAGTCCTCATCTGCCAGATGGCAGTTTCCAATCTTTCCAGCAACAAGTCCATCATAAGAATGAACCACTGCAGCCAAAAGATCCATGTGCTCTCGAGCTACTTCCATAGTCACATTGCCGAGGTTCTCGGTCTTCAGTCTAGTAGCATTCTTCAGATCCAATGTAGTGGGTACAAGAAGACCATGACATGTCTGATCCTGAAGGAGAAGCTTGTGAAGGACCCGATACACAAATGCAGTTTGGAGAGGTGCTCCAGATGTCTTAGCTTGAGGCATGGCATTGTACAAAGCTGGATTCTGAGTGTACGAAGACTTCTGAGCTCTGTACTTCATCCTAAGTGCTTCTTCTCGCAGCTTTAGAATGAAGTCATTGATATCCAGCTTTGCTAGCATTTCATTCTGTCTCAGGTTAGACACGAATGAAGCCCACTTTTCCGGCAATCCGTCTGCGAAATTTGACACTTTTTCTTCCATGGTAGTAGCCACCCCATGTGTATGCAGTTCACTCATCAGATGGTAGAATCTATCAATAACGTCGTCTAAACTCTCGTTTCCCATCGATGAGAAGTTGTCAAATTCCTTCTTAAACTCCTTAGCCTTGATTGCCTTCAGCGAAGCATTTCCGTCGTATCTTTTCCAGCTCATCCCATAGTTTCTTGGCCTGCTTATTCTCCGAGTACTGGTGGAAAATGTCTTTAGGGATAGACTGTGTGATCAATGCGTAGACTCTCTTCTCTGCATTATACTTAACCTTCTGCGCGTCAATCATCCCTCCTAAAGTAAGCTTTACTCCATCTGCTCCCACTGGCATAGTATACCCAATATCGATAGCTTCCCACAAATTTGGATCAACTCCATTGAGGTATATCTCAAAACGTTGTTTCCAGTGGGGAAACTCATCTAACGTTAAGAGCTTTGGTGGTTTATTATGATTACCCAGCTCACTCTCAAGTAACAGCAGGTTCAGGATCCTTGAGTCCTTCCCAGCAGTAAAGGCTGACATTTGATCTTCCATGTCGAATAACTTTAAGTCTACTAAAACAAACTGTCAACTGGTGCGACTGAAGGATGCGATTGGGCTATCCGTGCGAATGAACTATGCGACTGGTTCAATCGTGCGGCTGAACTAAGCGATTGGTTCAGTCGTGCGAATGAAGCTAATGCGTATGAACACTGCGAACGAATGGTTCAATCGTACGAATGGAGATGCGACTAGGTCCAATCGTGCGTCTGGGCAATGCGAATGAAGTCCAGTCGTGCGAATGGCTCACTCGTGCGACTAGAGCTGCTGTTTTGCGAAAATTTCTAGGTTAAACGTGGTTTAGCCGTAAAAATTCGAAATTTCGCAAACTCTAATCGCCTAAGTCCGTAGAAACCAAAACTTGATGAGCAGGGCACGTCCAAGATCACTTTTGACACAAAAGATTGCGTTTTTAGTGTAAAAACACAAACTTTTTATCAATCTTGATTGAATCACACGTAATCAAGAGCCAAAGCTCTGATACCACTTGTTAGGACCTGGTATTTGAACGAAATACCGAGTGATTAGCGTGTAAACCAGATCAAATAATGCGGAATCCTATTTGATTGACGATCCAATCAGTGAGAACGCACGAAGAATCAATAAAGTATTGAATCTAACGTCAAGAACCGATTGGGAATCGATCTAATGCGTTCTATGAACTTGGAGAACGAATTGGGAGGCTTCTGGACGGCTAGGGTACGTCTGGATTTGAAATAGAATGAATGCTTACATTTTTCCACGAATTGGGTTGTATTTATAGGTTAGTATTGTTCATTCGTGCGACTGAACCATTAGTATGGTTCAGTCGTGCGATTGAACCATACGGTTGATTCATCCGCACGACTGAGTGTTCAGTCGTGCGACTGGGCCAATCTTATGTTACAATCATACGACTGATCCAGTCTCCTGGTTCAGTCGTGCGACTGAGTCAATCGTATGAAGTTATTCATGCGTGTGGTCCATTCGCATGGGCCATTCGCAGGAGAACTTCATTGTGTTAAGTTTGAATGTATCAATTAATATAACATTATGTGTAACAATTCAAACAACCATAAACCTAATTAACCAATTCAACATCGACTCATTAATGAAATATTAAACATTATAAATCACAAACAATCAATATCATTTCATTAACAATCCAAACATTACATCAATATCAGACAAACAAGATCTATTACATTCATATCATGATCTAGGGACATACATGTATCAAGAGGGGCTAATATAATTTGTCAAAGAAAGAATATTTAGTTGATATTGACTTATGGTAGCCTGGTCATGGTTTAAAGTGATAAAGTCTGTATAATTCCAAAGATGATATCTTTGATAAAAGCAGCTTAGTTTATAAGACGAGGGTGTGGAGCTTTCTTGGTGTACATTAAAGATGCTAAATCAAAAATGATAAAGTTAACAGATGTGCTTCTGGTGTGTGCCTTCCTTGATATGTTCCCCAAGGACCATTCAGGGGTACCACCCGATCGGGATATAGAGTTTTGGATAGATGATATAATGTTCTACTCAATAAAAACAAGAGAGGTCATGCTTGTTACATTCATGAGGTGTTGGAAACCTAAGAAAGGAGAAGTTGTATGTAAACTCAAATTGCGCATTTTGGCTACGCGAGATATAGTTTCTAGGTCATGTGAATAACTCAGATGGGATCATGGTTGATCATGCTAAAGTGGAAGCCATGATGTCTTGGAGTTCCATAATAAATCCATAACAAATCTGAAGCTTCCTCAGATTAGTGGGTTGCTACAGAAGGTTCATCCAAGATTCTTCCAAGATTGCCTCACCATTAACAAAGTTGACAAGGAAAGATGTTAAGTTTGAATAGAGAGAAAGTCATGAGAATGCATTTATAGAGCTAAAGAAAATGTTAAACAAGCCCTTGTGTTGACACTACCAAAAGGGAATGAAGACTTGGTTGTCTATTCTGATGCTTCTTATCGAGGGTTAGTGTGTGTCCTGATGCAAGAAGGAAAATTTATAGCTTATGCTTCCTCATAGGTAAAGATTCACGTGGTTAATTAACCAACCCATGATTTGGAGCTGGCTGTTGTGGTATTTGCGTTAAAGATATGAAGACGCTATCTATGTGGTGTCAAATGTACTATTTTCACAGAAAAAAAAGGTTAATGTATTTATTCAAATAGAAAGACCTTAAGTGGGCAGAGACAATGGTTGGAGCTGATAAAGGGTTATGATTGTGATATTCTTTATCATCTGAGTAAGGCTAATATGGTAGTTGATGCCCTAAGCTGCAAAGAAAATCATGAACCAATCCAGTTGAGATCTTACCAGCTGATAGTGACTTTTAATGTGATAACACAGGTTTATGAAGCACAGATATAAGCTCTTAAACTCAAGTAAGTGAATAACGAAAGGATGAAAGGACAGGTCGTAAGTCTGGAAGAAAACATCAATGGTGTCAAAACCATATTCGAGTGTATGCAGATTCCATGTTATGGAGATCTATGAGAAAGAGGCCTTGGATGAAGCTAAGACTTGCTACTCAATTCATCAAAGAACCATCAAGATGTACCAAGATCTAAAGAAGGATTATTGGTGGCCAGGGATGAAAGATAACGTAACTCGATATGTAGACAAGTATGTGACATGTCTTTAGGTTAAAGCAAAGCATTAGGAAACATACGGGAAGATCCAACCTTTGGAAATCCCTAAATAAAAATAAGAGCATGTTACCATGGACTTCATAACAAAGCTACCAAGTACAGGTAAGGGTTGTGATGTCTTATGGCTTATAGCTGACAGCTTGACAAAGATTGCTCATTCCTTACCAATCCGTGAGACGTATAACTTGGAACATTTAGTTGAGCTATTATCAAAGAGATAATTGGTTGTCATGGTGTACCGGTGTCGATCGTTTTTCATAGAGAAACACGATTTACATCTAACTTTTAGATGAAGTTTAACGATGATATGGGATCAAAATTGTATATCAGTATAGACTCACGATAAATTAAAGATAAATAAATGGTAAAGTATCAATAAAGTAATGATAACTAATGTCTAAAGTATAACTTAGAGGCTAAAGTTTAAATGTGTTTTATTGTATGATAAAGATAGTCAATTAATGATAAAGTTATGTTTTAAATATTTTGTTAAAAATATAACTAGAACTCACTCAAAATGTTGACTTTTTATGTATATTAGCTTGACAGATATGCATGTGATGGAATAAAGGGTTATAGCCCTGCATAAACCCTGAACTACTTGGCATCTGTTTAGAGATTGGCATCGTGGCATAGCTTATCCATAGATAGTTTGAGAATTATGTTTAATTATAGTTTCCTTATGATGTATTTATTGAGTATTGATAAATTTTAATTCCACTGCCTATAGTTTATGAAATTTTAAGTATAAGAACTTGTATTTCTAATGTTCAAATCCAACTGTGATGGCTGCCTGGAAAATAAGGTGCTACACTGGTATGGTGTAGCGACTCGATGATTTACGCCATACCATTTAAGCAACTTTCCAAAGTTAAAGTTTTTACTATTGGAATCCCCCATCGCTTTGATCACACGAGAAATGCCAAATCTTAAGAAATACTAGTTTGTACAAAGTTGAAAATAATGATATGGTCGTTTATTTCAATGGCAATGGCTTCAATCCATTTAGACACATAATCTAATACGACCAAAACATAGTAATTTCCATGTCACTCAACTAAGGGAATATGTAAGAATTACACTTAAAGGTTGATGCAACCAAAGAGCTCCCATCTTGCATGCATGGAGTGCAGAGTAAAATTACTTTGGAAGTTTTACACAACTCAGTGAAAATAAGCGAAGTGTAAAATCTTCCGAAACCAAAGACCAAATCTTTTGAAGCCAAAGATAGAGTCTGCAGGACCGTTTAAGGGCTTAACTACAATTACAACACAACAACACAATGAGGAGAATAACTAAGCTCTAATCAAACAGTGAACTGGGTAACCAAGGTGATACAAAGAACACAAGTAAAGTAAAGAGACAGAACAAGAGAGTTGGGTTTCAAGGAGGCAGTATATTGCTTTCTCAAGTTCTTTTACAAGTGTTACAAAGCATAAAGAAAAGATACAAGAACTTGAAATACTTATACTACAACCTACAGCCGGCCATACTTTGAAAGCCAGCTGGATACAATTGACTAGACACTAACAAAATCAATTGTAGGATCAAAAGGCATATCTGCCTTTTGACCTTGTGACTATGACATGCCATAGCTCACATACTTTTACAATACAAAAAGGATAAAGTACATAAAGTGGAAAGTTGAATACTCAAGACCTCAATGTACAGTTACCAAAAGCAAGGCCCTTTTCACCAACTCATGTAAGTTGGTGACTTTACAGAGATGCAGCGGAAAAGGTGCTTTATGGAACAGTACATCAGATAAAGCATGTGTACTAAAAGTCTTCGGAAGAAATCTGTCTTCATAGGATGAGGCTTCGGAAGACTTTGTCTCTGAAGCTTCGGAAGACTTCATGTTTGGCTTCGGAAGATATTGGTCTTGGCTTCGGAAGATTTTACACTTAGAGTATTTTCTAATGCTTTGTGTAAAACTTCCGAAGCATTCTTCACTTCAGTACTTAGTGCATGTTGTTGAGACACTTAAGCTGTTTTGGGTTGCATCAGACTTCAGGAATCCTTACAAACTCCCCCTAGGCTGATGCTACCAAAACACTTGGAAGATCTTCAAATGTTGGTAGTCTTCAGTACAATCAGGACCATTCCTTTCTTCATGAGATGGTCAGGATCATCAAGACTTTCATATATCTTCTCATCTCAAAGAGATCATGCAGAGGTAAGTTGATTATGTCTTGCCATGAGTAGACATTCTCAACACCTTGATCTCTGATAACAGTCCATCTCTCTGGATTTGTAGAGTAAGTCCAGGACAAGATGGGTGTCTCACTAGTTAGAGGAGCCACTTGAATAGGAGTTGATTGGGCTGCCTCATCATGCACTTCCTCAGGTTGATCTGATTCAGCCTGAGGTGCAGAGGTAGATGACTTTGGCTTCTTCTTCTTTGTCTTTGGTTTAGAAGCCATCCTCTTCTTCCTCTTGGTTGTCTTTAACTGAGAAGACTGGTCTGCAGCACCATGTTGATCATCAGTGTCTTTCTCAGTTGGGTGTTCCTCCCTCACAGGTTCAGAAGGAGAGGGAGTTTGACCCTGCCTAGGATCAGAAGATGAAGCTTGCTGGGGCTCAGCTGGAGGTGCTGGTTGAGGTGTCTCTGGTTGTTCAAACTTGACCTCCACTTCAGGTGGGACTTGACTTGGAAGAGAGTGCAAGTCAATAAGTTCTCCACTCTTAATCTTCTGCTTGATCACCCTAATATGCTCATCCATAGTGGATAGAGACATGGGGCCAAGTCTCCTTCCGGAGAATCCATACAGCTTCAAGAAGCTCACCATTCTTGTCTGTCAGCAGACTTCTTTGCATTCTTTTGAATGGTGGCCCTTGACTTTGCAGCTTCTTCCCTTAGTTTCCTTTTGGTTGTCTTTCTTTCCTTGACTAACTCAAGTTCAAGTTGCTTTAGATACTCGAACTCAATGAAGTCATAGGACAAAGGGAGAAGTGCATCTGCCTGATAGAAGCCTGTGGCACTCAGGTAGTTGATCATCTTGATCCTATCTTCCTCTTTATCTACCTGAGGTTCTTGTGGAGCCACATCTTCCTGTGCAGGACTTTCTTGAACTGGTGAGAGAGTAGGAGCATGCTTGTAAAGTCTTTTCTGTCTCTTCTCCTCTTTGAGTTGGAGAAGTATCATTGCATCCTCTTTCTCCTTCAACTCTCTTGACACTTCTCTGTCAGCCAGTTCATTTAGTTCTTCTAAGGGGAGGGAGATGATCTCATCAATGTCATAGTTCCTGGTCTGTAAGTAGGTAATCCTGACTGCCCTTAACTCATCATCCTGAGTATTTGGTCTGGGGGCAGCCCTGATTGCAGCTTGCATGAAGCTAGATGACCCAGTGGAACTTTCTCCCCTTAGTCTCCTTTTCCTCTCTCTCTCTTCCTCCTCAATTTCCTCAGGAGTCATTATCCTTTTCCCTTTGTCACCAACAGACCTTTGTGACTCAGGGTGGATTGAAGCTTGGCCTTCATTGCTTGGAGTAGCTTCCATGCTCTGGCCAGAGAGAGGCTGAGAAACACCTTCACCAGCAGGTGTCTCAGATGGAGTTTGGACCTCAGCAGCAGTTGTTGATGATGAGACAGGGGTCTCAGGTTCTGTCACTGGGCCTTCAGTCAAGGTTTCCCCTATGAAACTAATCTTAGGGTCCACCTCAACATCCAGTTGACCGATGACATTGCCTGATTCCCTAAGTCTCCTTCTTAGAGAGAACTCTGCCATGATCCTGTCTTGGATTCTTTGAGCCAGCCTATCAGCTTGTCTTGAATTGCTTGGATTGACAAGTGGTAGGTTGACTAAATCCAGTCTTTCATAAAAGCTCAGGCTTTGGAATTGAAAAACTTCTTGTTGGCCTTGAACTCTTTGAAGTATGAGGGCTCTTCTGTCATCATCATACCTCCACCTTATGATTTGATTGCTAGTTCCCAGTGGTGGAGATGAGACAGCCCTTGGTATGCCTTCCTCAAAGAGACTCCTGATGAGAGAGTCTATAGAGTCCACATTAATGTGAACTTGAGGAAGTTGCTGAGAATGCACAACAGCAAGTGAGGATGGTGAGTCCTCTATGTCCATTCTCTCTGAAGAACTCCCAGGTTCTGTGGTTGTAACAACTTTCTCCCCCTTTTTGGTAGCATCACCCACTTGCATAGGTGAGCTGGAGGATAAGTCAATCACTTCCACAGGTTCTTGTGTTCCTGGTTGAGCTCTCCTTAAAGGTCTCCCAGCTAGTTTTTCCTGCAGATATGAAATCTGGAGTTGCTGATCATTGACCCTGTTTTGTAAGGTAGTCACTTGAGATTCCAAGTGACTAACCTTAGAGACTAAGTAGGTGCATGTTTTTGACAGTTTTTGCACCTTTAGTCTCAATTCCCCTCATCTTCATCAGAAGATTCATTGGGGGATGAGATGATTGGACCAAAGTCCTCTCTCTCACCACCAGCTTGAGTTTCTTGGCTGCTGGTTTTCCTCTGCTCACTGGCAGCCTCAGTTGAGATGCCAATGGGCTGAGTTGCCATGGTTGAGGTCTTAATAATGTAATCACTTTCAAAAGTGAGAGCCTCTTCCATATGGACATCCTGAACAGGTTCAGAAGTGTCCACCTCAGTAACAGGTGACTGATGGGGGATAGACTGAGGAGAGTCAGAGGTACTCATCTCTCTTTGAGTAGGGGAGGAGAAGAGAGACTCATGGTACTCACTGAATCCTAAGTCTTCATCAGTGTAAAAGGATAGGTTGGGAATTGGTTGGTTGAGATCCAAAGGCTGGGGATGGTAGCTGTCCCCTGAAGGTTGTCCACTTGAGTGTTGAGACTCAGAGTGAAGGCTTAAGGTTGTTGGGCTATTGAGCTCATCAGGGTGAGCTTGAGGAACCTCAGCCCTGATAGGTGAAACAATGGGAGTGGTTTGCTCCTCAGGAGAAGTGGGAGCTCTAGTGTCCACTTCTTCCTGTAAGGTTGAGTATTTGGGGGCCTGCACAGACTCAATAGTCTGAGCAGGGGTTCGTTTGGATTTTCTTTGGTAGGTGAGGGTGATTTCTGGTCTTTTTAATGGTAGGGACAAAAGAGGTGTGGGTTCAACACTAGCTTGTGTTGCTAGGTTGTCACCTTGAGCAATGAGCTCTAACATTTTTGGGACTAGGGCTGTTTCTACCCCAGAGAAGCCTACAGTTGGCTTCTTCATTATTTTAAAGATGTCGGGCTTCATCTGTCCCAATTTAAGAATATTACCTGTTTCCCTCAACTGTGAGCCCAGTTCACAGTTGAGAATGTGTTGAACATATCTAGGAAACATGTAATACTCTAAGGAGTCTAAGTTTGCAAGTAAATTAGTATAAACAAATTGTGAATACCTGAACTTGACCCCTTGAACCATTCCATGAACTATGAAGGAGAGATCCTCAGGAATCTGGTCCCATCCACCATGCTTGTTTGACAAGCTGTGGATAACCACATGGAGCAGGAATTTCCATTGGGATGAGACCTTCCCTTTCCTAAAGGTCTTTACAGAGAAATCTCCCTCATAGCCCATCTGCTCAAAAGAATGATTTACAGCTTCTTTTGGGAAGGACACCTCACCTTCTTCATCATCCAGCTGTAGATGTTGGTTAATGATGGCCGGAGTGATGAAGACTGTCCTTCCTTGCACTGTGGCAGACAGTGCCTTCTCCCCATCCATAATGACCTCTTGGCAGGTCTTCCAGAATTCAAGCAACTGATCCTCATATAGAGGAGGATCAATGGTCAGGGAGGTGAAGTAGTTTGACAGAGTCAAGAATTGGCAAATCTCTGAGAAACTTGCATCTTTCTCAGAGCTTAACAGAGCAACTTGATTATGTTGCCTGTGTAGTTGCATGGAGAAATCAGGGTTGTTTCTGCGGTTAAGGTTGGCCATTTTAAAGCTTAAGGGTGAAGAAAGGTAGAAAGCAAAGGCGGTTTAGAGAATTAGGTTAGAGAAACAGTAGAATTGAGGAAGATAGTGGGAAAGAGGGGGAACCGTTGGGTATTTATATGAAAAGGGATTTGAACCAAAGTTAATGAAAGAGGATAAACTTTGAAATCCGAAAGTCGGTCCCACCTCTGAAAAGGTAGTTTACTTTTGCTCAAAAAGTAGTTTTCTTGGAATTCGAAAAGCTTCCGAAGTTTATTTGTCTTCGGAAGTTTTGATTTAAAAAGCTTCCGAAGCTAAAATGGCTTCGGAAGATTTTCCTGAGAGTCTTGATAATTTATGCTTCGGAAGAGAAATAAACCCTTGAATGCTTTGTATGAAAATAAACAAAGCTTCCGAAGGTTAATTTTGCTTCGGAAGGAAAAGGTTCTTGAAAATAGATAAGTGTCTGAGATAAGAATTTTAAGCTTCGGAAGATGAACTTTACTTCTTCCGAAGGTAAAATCTCTTAGACAGTTATTTATTTTAAAGACATGTTTTTCTTCCGAAGATAAAATCTTTATCTTCCGAAGTATCAGAAATTTTCAAGAATCTAAGGAAAGTCTTCAAAAAGAATTTTACATCCAAAGAAAACATGAGCTTATGAAAGTGATGAACTAGACAACTTAGGACACACATATTTTAAGAAGAAATAATTAGAATTAGTTTTAATAAAAAGTCTACTCAAAGTTAATCATCCCAATAGCTGATATCAGATACTTAAATCTCTGTTCATCAAAAGCTTTGGTGAACAGATCAGCATATTGTTCATCTGTATGAACTTTGACTAGTTTAATTAATCCTTTTTCATAGTTATCCCTTATTAAATGATACCTGATGTTGATGTGTTTGGTCCTTGAGTGCTGCACAGGGTTCTCAGTGATAGAGATAGCACTATTGTTGTCTATGTGGATAGGAGTCTCTTTGAAGTTAAATCCATAGTCCAGCATCTGATTTTGAATCCAAAGCACTTGAGCACAGCAGCTTGCAGCAGCAATGTATTCAGCCTCAGCAGTTGATGCAGACACACAGGATTGTTTCTTGCATTGCCATGAGACCACCCTTCCACCAAGGAATTGACATCCCCCAGATGTAGACTTTGCAGTCATATTGCAACCACCATAATCACTATCTGTATAGGCATACAGATTGAAATTTGGATTCTTTGGATACCATAGACCAAGTGTTGAAGCACCTTTGAGGTATCTTAAAATCCTTTTCACAGTGATTAAGTGAGACATCTTAGGGTTGGCTTGATATCTTGCACAAATACATGTAGCAAACATGATATCAGGCCTGCTAGCTGTAAGATACATAAGAGACCCAATCATAGCCCTGTATAAGTGCTCATCTACACACTCCCCCTCAAGATCTGGACCAAGGGAGTGGTTTCTGGCTATGGGTGTCTTAGCAATCTTACAATCAGTCATATTGAACCTCTTGAGTATGTCTTGAACATACTTTGACTGACTTATGAAGATGCCATCTTCAACTTGCTTCACTTGAATTCCCAGAAAGAAGTTGAGTTCTCCCATTGAACTCATCTCAAATCTGTCCTTCATCAGCTTCTCAAAGTCTTTGCAGAGCTTTGGATTAGTTGAACCAAAGATGATGTCATCAACATATACTTGAACCAGCAATAAGTCATTTCCCTGTCCTTTGATGAAGAGGGTTCCATCTATAGTACCTCTTCTGTATCCATGCTTGCAGAGATACTTAGATAGTGTCTCATACCACTTCCTGGGTGCCTGATGCAGCCCATAAAGAGCTTTGTCAAGCTTGCAGACATAATCAGGATGATCAGGGTCTACAAAACCAGGTGGCTGTTTGACATAAACCTCCTCATCAATCACTCCATATAAGAAAGCACACTTTACATCAAGTTGGTAGACCTTGAAGTTCTTGGATGCAGCAAATGCCAGGAATATCCTAACAGCTTCTAGTCTTGCTACAGGAGCAAAGACATCAGTGTAGTCAATCCCTTCTTCTTGTGTGTATCCTTGAACAACTAGTCTTGCCTTGTTCTTGATGATGATTCCCCTATCATCCTTCTTGTTTCTAAAAACCCATTTGGTTCCAATGGTAGTCTTCCCATGAGGAAGAGGACAAAGGTTCCAAACTTTCTGCCTTTTGAATTGAAGCAGCTCTTGTTGCATAGCTTCAACCCAACTTCCATCCTTTAGAGCTTCATCAACTTTCTTGGGCTCTATCTGAGATAAGAAACAAGAGTGAAGACAAACATTTGCTTCATGGGTTTGTCCTCTTGTTCTTACCCCTGTGACAACATCTCCAATGATGTTTGTGGTGGGGTGAGACTTGTGGATCCTTAGCTGAGGGATCACAGCAAGTTGCTGGGAAAGATCTAAATTTGAGAAATTTAAATCTGGTCCTGAAGATTCACCCTCCACATTATCACACTTATCAAGATTAACTTGATCCAATGAGTGTGAGACATCATTGATGTTGTCATCTATGGTGTGGTTATTAGCATCAAGGAATTCCTGATCACTATCACCATCACCATTGTTGTCTTCTACAAGTGAGGTGTCTTTATCTGGTTGAGAGGCCTCTGAGCTGGAATTTGAAGGCATGCCAGATGTATCAGCTGAATTTGTCATTGTTGTGCTGATAGAAACCTCATTTGCTGAAGTAGTTCCAACTGGAGCTGAAGATGTATGAGTTGAAGATCTTCCTAGCTCAAATCTTGGATCAGGATCACCTGTATTTAGATTTTCTGCAGATCCTGAAACATGCTCACAAGATTTGTTAAAACAGTTGGTAACTAAATCAAGATCAAACAGCCAATCCGGACCAGAACCAGCCACACAGGGAGTGTGCTCATTGAAAGTCACATTGGCTGACTCCTCAACAATTCTAGTTCTGAGATTGTATACTCTATAAGCTTTAGCTTGAGAAGAGTATCCAATGAAATGTCCATCATCTGATTTCTCAGCAAACTTGGCAATTTGATCTTTGGTATTCAAGATGGTGCAGGGACATCCAAATGACCTGAGAAAACCAATGAAAGGTTTCCTCTTGTGCCAAAGTTCATAAGGAGTCTTACCATGTGTCTTAACTACTAAAACTCTGTTTTGCACATAGCAGCAGTATTGACTGCCTCTGCCCAGAAGGTGATAGGCAGTTTAGAGTCAGACAACATAGTTCTTGCAGCTTCAATAAGTGTCCTGTTTCTCCTCTCAGCAACTCCATTTTGCTGAGGAGTCCTGGGAGCACTATATTGTCTTGTAATACCTTTTTCATCACAAAATGCATCAAGGATTTGGTTCTTGAATTCAGTTCCTTGATCACATCTTATGGTTTTGACCTTGTGATCACATTGATTCTCAACTTTTAAGATGAAATTCTTCAGAATCTCAGGGGTTTCATCCTTAGTTCTAAGGAAGAAGACCCAAGTGAATCTTGTAAAATCATCTGTGATCACCAACAGTAAGAGGTCCTTCCTAAACTCATTACACTGGTGGGGCCAAAGAGATCCATATGTAACAAGTGTAGGGGAGTAGTGATGGAGTTCTTTTCCTTAGGCTTGTGAGATACTTTGTGTTGCTTCCCTTTCAGGCATGCCACACAATGATCATCACTAGTAAACTCTTTCTTTGGCATTCCAGTTACCAATCATGTTTAATTAATTTATTCATGTTCTTAAAGTTTACATGGCACATTCTTTTATGCCATAGGAAAGACTCATCACTATTTGCTTTAGATAGAAAGCATGAAACTTCTCCTGAGGGAGATGTTTCTTGCAAATCCATCTTGTACATGTTCCCTTTCCTGGGGGCTCTGAGCAGGATATGCTCATGAGGAATGACCACACCAGGTTTGAGAACAATGCACTCATGCTCAGTAAAGAGCATGTTATGACTCTGATCACAAAATTGGGATACACTCAGAAGATTGTACCCAAGCTCCTTAACAAAGTTTACCTTCTCAATGCTGAGCTTACCATTTGTGACCTTGCCCCTTCCAGAAATGTAACCACCTTCATCTCCTCCAAAAGCAACTGGTCCTCCATCAATCCTCTCAAAATTATGGAGTAGAGACCTATTGCCAGTCATGTGCCTGGAACAGCCACTGTCAATTATCCAGACATTCCTGTTGGTCTTGAGCTGTTCCTGCACAGAGAAGATGATTAGTTACATTTGGAAACCCAAGCCTTACTTGTCTTGGGCTCATTAACAGTAATAGAAGGTAATGCAACAGTAATAGATCCTATGGTTGTACTATAGGGATCTTCAGCTGTTGTTGATGGAGAAACCTCAGTCATTTGGTCTTTCTTAGACTTCCACACCACCTTTGGAGTCTTGGACTTGACCTTCAAAACCTTAGAAGCTTTTGAAACTTCATAAGTTTTGATGACTGATCCTTCGGAAGAGTCTACAGTCACTGCAGCAGACTTTAGTGCTTCGGAAGAACTCCTTTCTTCCGAGACCAACTTTGCTTCCGAAGGTAATTTTCCACTTACCTCCTTCTTTGATTTGGAGCTTCCGAAGGAAACAGACTTTCCTTCCGAAGCTTGAGATTTCTTGAGACTCTTTGAAGTCTTTGTTTTAGTCATGTGGACAGTACTTTTAGGATTGTATGGGCAATCCTTAGCAATGTGAGAAGTACTTTCACACATAACACATAACATTATCTTCTTCAAAGAAGTCTCCCTTTGAGAACAAGACTGACTTTGGTCACATCCCCTCTCCATCTTCATCTTGGTAGATGCTGAGACAGTTTCTTTGGGCTGTGAACTGTTCTTGGAGTTTGATGGTCCAGGCTGTGCAGCAGTGGTACACAGCAAATCAGTCTTCTTCTTGGCACTGAGATGATTTGAACAAGAACCATGACTCTTAGCTAAGGAGTCTGGTTGATGTCTTCAGTCCTTACTACTTTGAAACCTGCAGAGATAAAACTTGTTTCTGCTTAGCATCAAAAATAGCCTTGATTTCTTGAGCCTTCTTTGCTTTTCTTTTGCTCTTTCTGATCAAGTTCTTTCTTTTGGACTTGGTCATCTCAGTTGATTTCTTCTCCTCAGAAGGATAGTGGCCCTTGGAAGAATCCTCTTCTTCACTCTTCTCAGAGGAATTCTTCACTATCACTTCTTCATCATCCTCACTTACAGGATCTATGAGAGGAAGCTCATCTTCACAAGTTCCACACCTAGGAGATCTTACAGACAAGATTGTGTGTGGAGGAGCTATCTCATTTGATCCTAGTCCCTGTCTATTTTGATAACAAACTTTGTTGTGCAGGGATGAGGATATCATGTTCTTGAAGGTCTCTTCTTCAAGAACACTCTTCTCTGCCTTGGCTTTGCTGATCACAAGCTCAGCCTGGCACTCAGTTAACTTAGTGATGAGATCTTGGATCTGAGTTCTGAAATCTGTATGTTCATGTTTTAGTACTGAAATGGTTTTCTCCAAGTCTTCTATCTTTAACTTGTAATCATTTTCAGACTTTCTAAAATCAGATTTTAATATGTTTAATGACTCAAGATCAGATCTCATCTCTAGGTTATAGGACCTGTATCTATTTACTTTAGCAATGCATTCAGGGGAGCAAAGATGTTCCAATACCTTGGCTTCATCATGGTCAGCCATCAGTGCTTGGTTTGGAGAAGCATCCTCCACCTGAAAACTCCAGTCAAAGCCTCCTTCTTCAACAGCAACAGCAGCATGTTGCTTTGTCTTCTCAGCTTGAGGAGCTTTGTCAGCAAAGTTTGGTCTGGGTTGTGTTTGGCCCCCATTTGCTTTAGGTGCCTTACACTCCCTGGCAAAGTGACCCATAAGGTTACAGTTGTAACACTTAACTTTGCTTTTATCCAGCCCAAACTTGCTGCTGGTAGCATTGCTTGGAAATCTTCTTCCTGTCCTCTTGTAGAACTTCTTGGCTCTGTGAGTGAGGAGAGCCATCTGCTGAACTATCTCCATGTATTCCAGGTCATCTGGATGGATACAGTCCAGGTCTTCAAGAGTGAAGAGATAATTCCCACAGCTTTCATCTGCAGACACAAAGGCTTGAGAAGAACTTGTCTCTTGGAATGGGCTTCCTTGAGTAAAGTTCTCCCTTGGTGTCTCCGGGAAGGTGATGAAAGGACCCTTTTGTGAGTTGTCAGGGTAGCATAAGAGATGATGCTGAGGTTCTATGCTGTCCCTTTCAACCACATGAAGGGCTGAACCCATTTGATTGTTGGAGTTGCCAGATGAACCTTGCATGTTCATCTCCATCTGGTATCCACTGAGAATTCCATACAACTCTGTAAGAGTAAGAGTCTTAAGGTTCTCAGTCCTCTTGATCACCACACAATAGTGTGTCCATTGCCTAGGAAGTGAGGACATGAACTTCCTTACAATGTCCCTGTTCTCAAGAGGAACTCCTCCATCCACTAGGGTATCCACAATCTCAACATACCTGAAGTATTGTTGAGTCATGGTCTCACCTGCTTTGAAGGTGAAATTTTCAAACTGCTGCTTCAGAAGATCTTTCTTGTTCTCCTTGGCTTCAGAGGAGCCTTCATACATCAGCTTCAGTGCATCCCACAGCTGTTTGGCTGTCTTGCACTTCTTGAAGCCTCTGTATACAGAGTTTGGGAGAGCAGTCTGAAGAGCAGTCATGGCCTTCCTGTCAATCTCTACTCTTTTTCTATCTTCATCTGAGTAGTTGGCCACATCTTTAGGAATCATACCAGCACCAGTAGCAGAGGGGGTGCTGGGTATGAAAGGTCCATTCTCAACAGATTCCCACATTCTTGAATCAAGAGACCTGATGAAGCCTTCCATCCTCATGCACCAGGTGTCAAAATCATCAAGAGTGATCAGTGGGGATTTGTTCATGGTTCCAGTCTCCATATCAGTCTTAGAGATGGCAGCCATTTGAAGAGTTTAGCTTTTGTGTGTGTGAGGGATCTTAAGATGGTTAGATCTTATATCAAGAGCCTGGAATGCTCTGATACCAATTGCAGGACCGTTTAAGGGCTTAACTACAATTACAACACAACAACACAATGAGGAGAATAACTAAGCTCTAATCAAATAGTGAACTGGGTAACCAAGGTGATACAAAGAACACAAGTAAAGTAAAGAGACAGAACAAGAGAGTTGGGTTTCAAGGAGGCAGTATATTGCTTTCTCAAGTTCTTTTACAAGTGTTACAAAGCATAAAGAAAAGATACAAGAACTTGAAATACTTATACTACAACCTACAGCCGGCCATACTTTGAAAGCCAGCTGGATACAATTGACTAGACACTAACAAAATCAATTGTAGGATCAAAAGGCATATCTGCCTTTTGACCTTGTGACTATGACATGCCATAGCTCACATCCTTTTACAATACAAAAAGGATAAAGTACATAAAGTGGAAAGTTGAATACTCAAGACCTCAATGTACAGTTACCAAAAGCAAGGCCCTTTTCACCAACTCATGTAAGTTGGTGACTTTACAGAGATGCAGCGGAAAAGGTGCTTTATGGAACAGTACATCAGATAAAGCATGTGTACTAAAAGTCTTCGGAAGAAATCTGTCTTCATAGGATGAGGCTTCGGAAGACTTTGTCTCTGAAGCTTCGGAAGACTTCATGTTTGGCTTCGGAAGATATTGGTCTTGGCTTCGGAAGATTTTACACTTAGAGTATTTTCTAATGCTTTGTGTAAAACTTCCGAAGCATTCTTCACTTCAGTACTTAGTGCATGTTGTTGAGACACTTAAGCTGTTTTGGGTTGCATCAGACTTCAGGAATTCTTACAGAGTCTTCTGAAGCCTTAGAGACAAAACCTTCTAAAGCTAAAGATTGATTTCTTCTGAATATGAGAAGACATGTTTTCATTGATCACCTTTTGACAAAAGCTAAACAACTTTCTGATGCCACTCAAAAGACTCACCAACTTAGATAAGTTGGTGAAAAAGTTCCATGTTTTTGTCAACTGTAGATTATAGTATGTGATTTGTAACTTTCTACTCTTGTACTTTTTATGCTTTTGTAATGTATTAGGATGTGAGCTATGGCATGTCATAGTCACTAGTCAAAAGACAATCTGTCTTTTGACTTTACATTCATCTTGTTGTCTAGATCATTGTTTCCAGCCGGCTTTCAAAGTATAGCCGGTTGTAGGATGTTGTATAAAGTGTCTCAGGTTCTTGTATTTATTTTTTATGCTTTGTAACACTTGTAATAAAACTTGAGAGCAATATATAACATTCTTGAAAACCATACTTATATTGTTATTGTTCTTGTTCTATCTCTTACTTACTTGTGTTCTTAGTATCTTCAACTAAAACTCAGTTTCCTATTTGATCTATTAAGTGTTCTAAGTCTCTCCTTATTATGAAACAGATTGTATTGATCCCCTTCTATGGTCTTGCAGAAAATAAATCTGAAAATTCTTCAACTCTTTTGAGTATTAGAAATTATTTCCTTTCAATTCTATAGTCATTCATATAGGCTTGTGTAAAAGCATACAACTTGAATATGAATTGTGTTGGACTCAACAAATGTATAAAAGGATAATTCTTGTCATAATCAAACATAACATGTTCCAACATTTAAACAATCATTAACAAACACATCAGTATCATTAACACTTATAACATACACTAATTAGGTTTAAATTTCTTTTCCAAGTTTGTAGATAAAAGAAATATTTGCACAAGTGTCCACAACAGATGAAGATCTGTCCACAGCGGATGAACAAGTAGATGCACCGAATGAAGAACAAGTCTAAATGTCTACAGCGGATGACCATCACACACATAGCGGATAACCAAGTCCACAGCTGATGAACTGTCCACAGCGGATGAACACTCCACAGTGGATATTATCAAGCAAACACACATTGTTCAAAGCAGACAACATCCAAGACAGCGGACAAGTTATTCAACATCCACAGCGGACAGCTAATCATCCACAACGGACGACTTATAGACTTAGGATTATATGTAATCAGTTTTTACATAAGGGTATTTTTGTAACTGTACATAGCTTTTTTATAGGCTATAAACAAAAATATACCCTAATCCTTTGTAAGCGTTGAACAATCAATACAAACAAGCAGTTATTATTATTCAAGCATTCAAATACACACACAATCATACACACACATAGATCATATCGTTAATCATGAGTTTCCACTATGATTAATGAGTGTTGAATATATAACAATCTGTTGTTATATTTGAGAGATTGAAAAACGATCCTCGGGGGAATTTGTTGTGTTTATTCTTGTTCTAAACACAAACCCTTGAATTCCATCAAATTGGTTTTTGGATATAATGTTAAAATTAATTTAGTATAATCACTCAAGTCATGTTTATGGCATCATAGGGTTTACTCATGTTATCCTTTTATGTTTGACTTTTATCATCTTTTAGCTCATGTTGTCTTGAAACACTCAACTTTAAATATAAACCATTTAAAAATAACTAACATGTTAAATACATATAATAAATTACACTTAACACATTTAAATTGCCTATCCATTACAATCCCCAACTTAAATTCATCCCGAAAAGGAATTGCATTAGAATTATAATTGTTAAGCTAATCTTATATATTTTTTTCAAACAAGATTGTAATGAGAAAGTAATTATGACTGCCAATATATTTATCCATTTTAAACTTAAATCTGTTTAATCTCAACCAAATGTATTATGGTTACAAATATATAAAGCTAACATCATTGTTTAACCACTCCATACCCGAAAGTACATAGAAAAACCTACCCAACCTTATGGTGTTTTGAGGATTCTCTAGTCCATACTTGAAACAACCATGCATCATCATTATGACACAATAACTACCAAGTTTATTTAATTTTCTTTTTACGTGATACCTCTAGATTTTTCTCCCTTTATTTTCTAGGTTTTTTTTTATTTTTTTTAATTTTCATATAAATCAAATTATTCTATGTTATTAAGATGAAGGTGTCATAACCAATAGAAACATGGTGCGCATAAACTATCAATCGTAACTCGTTTTTCTCAGGACTCAAATTTTAACACTACGCAAACCAAAATGGAACACTAAACAATTATACGCCTTACGTTATTGCACGTAACATTGGTGTTCTTAAATTTAGGTTGAACCTACCAACAATACACAAATTATTTGTGCTTTCCTTCCGTAGAGATATAATTCATGTACAAGCATCAACCTATCAATTTACTATCATTTCTCATAAACATAAAAAACTTTTACAAGGATCTTTAATCATTCTTTCAACGGTCTTTGACACAATGGGGTTTTATTTAAAAAAACACTTATAAATGTCAAATTTACAAATGACTTAAAACTAATATGTAGAATGACAAAGTTAATTAACTTCACAGAACTTATAAAAGATTGTTCACCTGATTACGTTGTTGTGGCAAGATCCTCATGATTGCCGACGTCTTCAAAGTCTTATCTCACTCACCTGCAAAATTTTATAAAAACCATAGAGAAGCGAACTTCTCACGTCATGATTAACACATAAAACTTTAAAAAGTATCAATTTTTCATTTAATCTTAAACCATAATTTCGAAATAAAGTTGTACCCTCTTTCCCAACTTAAAGCACCGCATTGTCCCCGATGCAATATTTAAGGTAAAGTTCTATAAAAATAACTACTTTAAAAATAAATAAAAATTACAAAAATCACTTTCATAGTAATCACAATTGCATTTTGTGTATGTAACAAGCCTGTTAAACCCCTCGGTAGGCCCGAGCAAATGAGTGAAGTCTTGTGAGGGTTTCTAGTGAACACACCTACAACATTCTTCGGTTGTCTCTCGGCTAGTGCTAAGTTTTATGTTTTCAACCAGACCATACCTAATTTTCTATATGGTGGTTTAAGTGCAAATTTACCTACCAAATTCGAAAAATATGCTGGTAGTTGACATGCCAAATCCACAATTGCTTCCAAGTTCATGACATGTAGTTTGACGGTTTTTCACTAAGGAGTCACTCCATGATGATTTGTCCAATTTCTTGTAATGTCACCTTCTTTTTCTCTATCCTCAAGCCCCTTCCCCAACTTTATTCATTGGAGTAATAAGTGTACGGGAAGGGTCAGGAGAAACATGGACAATTTTAGGCTTTGGCTTCTCTAGAGATGTTATGACTTAAATAAAATTTTAAGAACCAAATTTAGGCTCTAGAAGACCTATAACCTCTTCCACCTTATTATTATCAAGCACGGTATCACTAGCCAACTCCACCCTACTCTCCTTTAAGTTGCTTTTTCATTTCCACAATCATGTTAATGATTGCATCAAGCTTAGAGTAGATCGAATCTTGAGGCTTCTCGTATGTAGATTGTTGGTATTCATAGTGGTAATCATACTCCTCTTGGTAATTTAAGAAATATGGCATCTCAGGTTCATAATGGTTGAAATCCCACTCTTGGGCATATTCGTAATCCATGTCTGCATAATATTTTTGATCGTTTGACGGTGGAGATGGTTTAGAGTGTAGATAATATGAGAGTGTCTCTTCATCATCATAGCATGCCCTAATATACCTTTTATTGCTTGTATTTGGAACATTCTCTTTCTATGTTTTCATATTTTCTCTCGAATAATGGACAATCTTGAACCCAATAACAATAGCTCCTACAAACAATACATGGATCATCATCCCAGTCCCAATCCATGATGATATCTAAATTGTTCACATTCTACTAAACCTACAAAGAAATTAATCTACACAAACGACTAGAACAACCAAGGTAAAAACAATCAAATAAAAACAAAAATATTTTTATTATTTCTAAATAATTTTAAAAAAATAAAAATAAACATCAAATAAAACCTATAACACTAAGCACACTAGCTCCCGGACAACGACACCATTTTGTTGAAATATCGTTGGGATCATGCAAAAACCTAATTAACATAAGTAACTCAAATAAGTCAGGTATCATATCCATGATGAGTATGTGGTTAGTATTACATGATTTTTTTATTATTTAATCATATTACTTAACTACAACTAACTGTTGTCTCTTTGACTGTAAATGGATGTTGATGAGATTAACTAACCAAACAATTGATCAAGAGAACAAAACAAAATGATGGTCACCCCCAAGTTTCAAGTATGGGAGAGAATTGCGTCTTTTAGGTTTTATGAAATTAGAAATGACATAGACATGATTAGTTTGTTATTGTTGTTAAAACATGATTACCAGCTAGATAATGGGTTGCTAAATTAGATAGTAAAAACTAACTTATGTCAAACTTGGTTACATTATTAATAAAGACCAATAAAAGACAATGCAATGATCAATCATTCAATGATTAATAATTCTGAAATTAATAATTAAATGAAAGATTTATCAAAACAACTATTTAAATTGTTCCGATAAATGAGAATAATAAACACATAAAAAACAATAGATGATCAAAAAAACAGAGTTTAGCTCTACAATGAATAAAAACAAAGTTAAACACGACTCTATCACTAACCCTACACCCAGATAATGATCACCGGTGAAATAGCCAACCCTAACTTGTTTTCTCTCCGTTGGACTTGTGCGCCACCACCAGCCCAAAGTTACTTTGGTCTTTGCGCAAACTGTTGTCGATCTGTCGTCAATGATCTTCTTTTAATGACTACACACCTTTTTTTAATGGACTTTTTAGCCCATTAAAGTTTCTTTTAGTGGACTTTTTAGCCCATTAAAGTTTGTTTTGACATTATAACTCCATTAGCTCGTAGTATTCCAAACATGGGTCTTAAATAATTCGAAAATAATTTTGAAAATTCTTTGAGTCTTGTGAATATTAAAATCCTTTTTTTTTATTCTATATCATTCATATGGGAATGTGTATAGGGATGCTATTGGGGCGGCTCTGGGATGGGCTTAAATAATCTCAACCTCATACCCAATTATAAAAGTTTGTCCCATACCCGACCCAAAACACGTCGGGCATGTATCGTGTATTTACCCATCGTGTATTGGGCACACCCGTGGGTAATCATATATATACTTGTTAATTTTACGAATAATACTCGTCGGGTATACGCATCGGGTATCCCTTTGATATTTCTACCAAATCTCTTTGTTAATATATCATCAACCAAATCGATTTATTATTGTCTAGCCGACTCTCTTCCAATAGTGGCAAGGGTTTAAAAGAGAACCAACAGTTTAATTGTTGAGTTACTCGAGTAAGATATTAGAAGAATGAAAGAATGAGAGGAATATTAGAACTAAAGATCTTGAATATAATATAATATGATTAAAATAACTAAAGATAATATAATATAATTAAATAACAAAAACTAAAAAAATATTTCAGAAGTATAATCGGGTGAATGGGTATGCTTAATCGGGTAAACGACATAGGTAAACGGGTATATCGTGTAATCTCATACTGTCCGAAACTGTAACACCCGGGAATTTTAAAATAAGAGGAAGGTGAATAAAAAGAAAGAAATGCAAAATAACCCAAGCTAAAGGGTTAAAGTTGTACAAGGAGCAAAGTTATTATTATTTTGTTCAAACGGTGGTATGGCCGCCCACACCACCTCCTGTACTATCTTTCATAGGCTTTTAGAGAGAGAAAGCTAGGTTTTCTCTCGGTTTTAAAGAGAAGAAGAAGAAGATGCTCTAAGGTTGGTTTTCTGGTGTTTTGGGTTGCTTTTGGCTGGGTTTCAGCCTTTGGGTATGTCCTTATGTGTTTGTATGTGTTCGGTGTCTGTGTTTTGGTGTGTTTAGGTGTTTGAACTCGTTGTGCTCTCGGGTTTGGAGGAGATTTGCCCTGAGGCTGCATAAGGTGAGTTCTAGATCTCCGGTCTTAATGTTTTTAACTTGTTTTAAGGCTGAGAATGCATTTTTTAACCTTTTATAATATTCGGGTGTGTACCCGTATATGTGTGTATGCCCTGTTTTGGGTGGGTGTATGTTTGGGAATGTTTGATGATATTCATGATTGTATGTGTGTTTTTGATGCTTAGTATGTTAGAAACTAGGCTTAGAACATGTTAGGATGATGATTTGGGGTCTGAAAATGATGTAAGTTGAATAAACTATTGCCCATGCGCCCAACTACCCATGCGTCTAAGTGCTCATGCGCCTAAGTCAGACTCATGCGCCCGCATAGTGCCCATACGCCTAGAATTCTGCCCAGGCGCCTAAGTGTTGCTCATGCGCTTGAGTGCCCATGCGCCCACTTCCCATACACCTAGTGCTCATGCGCCTAAGTCAAGCTCATGCGCCCGCATAGTGCCCATACGCCTAGAATTCTACCCAGGCGCTTAAGTGTTACTCATGCACCTGAGTGCCCATACGCCCGTATAGTGCCCATGCGCCTAAGTCTTCCCATGCGCCTAAGTGTTGCTCATGCGCCTAAGTTTCCATGCGCCTGCATAGTGCCCATGCGCCTAAATGCCTTAGAAATATTTTTGAATTTTTGGGAAAATGTATTTAGAGACTAAGACTTGGTATGTTTTGGTGATGATGTTTGTTGATATTATGCATGTTGTGTCCTGTTTCTTTATGTTCCTTATTACGTATTATTTAGTGGCTTTACGTGGTGTGATTATGCTAATGTACGTAAAGTATTATGTAATGAAAGCAGAAGTTAATGATAATGAAAAGTGGAACGTAAAGAATGAATGAAAAGTCTTGCAAGCAAAATGAAAGGAGGTTCACAACTCATTGAGGGGTTGTTAGCTCAACTGTGTGCGGTTTAGCTAACCCATGAGGATGCACATAGGGGTCTAATCTTTGTGATTGACCAAACAAAGGGGACCCTTGTCGCTTGCCCCAGGTACTAGAGTCAGCTTCATGCACAATTTAGGAGTCTATTTATAGTCTTCGGCCCAGTACCAACTTCGTGCACAATGTTCAAGGTATAGCACATGGCATTGGTCTAGATGAAAGTGAAAGATAATGATGAAAGTACGAACGTGCGATACGTACGAAAACGAATGATGACAAAAGATAATAATAAATATTATCTATGTGTATGTATGATGTATGATCACGTGCAAAAGTAAAGAAAATGTTTTACACGAATGGAAGGTAATACATTTTTATAAAACTAGAACTCACTCAGAAACACTGACTTTTATGCATTTTCAGTTGGCAGGTAATGTTGATGGGGATGGCACGGGGGTGAAACTACTTGGCAAATAAAGACTGGCATCTATTTTATACAGAAATGATATTTTTGTATTGTAATGCAACCAATGATATTTTGTAACTTTAACAATGATGTATTATTTGACAAAGTAATTATTAATGCATGAAATGGTTTTTGTTAAATTGTTCTGTTGCGATGTTTTAATCAAATTTAACGTGTTTTAAATATTATGTGCGATGAATGTCCAGCTGTAAGCGTTCCGGGAACGGGGCCTTACAAGTTGGTATTAGAGCCATAGTTTAAGAGAAATAGGTAAATTATTTTAAAAATCTAAACTTAAACTGAAAACGGGACAAAAGGGAAGGAAGCTAGCCCAAGTAGCTACGTGTCATCAGGTATTTTCTTTAATATTAACCGGTATTATGTGCACGTGCTATTTGATTTATGTGCTTTTAGTAGATTTGGATACTGATGTAGTCAGGATAAGAAATGTTTTGGGTATGAAGAGTAAAGTAAGTGGCTAATCACAACTGGACACTGTAATTAGAGACTTACTATACTTGACATAAACTGAACTATTACCTTGAATAATCGTGTTAGTGTTTGAATCTTATAGTATGTGTAGAGCATGGTGGGATGTAGATCTTCAAAGGCTTCTCGAGGTGGAGGTCGTGGTAGACGTGGTGCTGGACCACGGGTCACTAGAAGCAGAGCTAAGACAGATGAGATGGCTCATGAGGAGCCCGAACCCCATCATCAGGATGGCGGGGATGAGAGTGATAATCTGAGGGCCTCAGTGAAAGAGGCTGTTGTTGAAGAAGTTCACCAAGTCATGCAGACAATTATGCCGTCTATGGTGACCGAAGTGATTAGAGCTGTGAGGGAGGATGAGAGGAAGGAAAAGAAGAAGGCCTCAGATAGAGGAGAAAGGGAGCCATTGGAGAATGAGACAGTTGTCTCAAGTGATGAGGAGGAGGAAGAAGCTGTGCAAGAAACAACACGAGGCTGCAAATATGGAGCCTTTCAAAGGTGTAAGCCCCCGACTTTTGATGGCAATGGTAACACTGCTGCTGCTCCTCACCGATGGGTGAGGGAAATTGAGCTGTGTCAGAGATCAGTGAGTGTGGAGAGGATCAAAAGGTGAAGTTTGCTACCCACTCATTCGTGGACTCGGCCCTATGTTGGTGGGACAACGTTGTCCAGTCCGAGGGTAGTAGGGCAATTGGAAGGATGAGGTGGAGTGAGCTGAAGAAGCTGGTGATCGAGGAGTTTTATCCTCATAGGGAACTCGACAAGATCGAAAGAGAGTTCCTACAGTTGGAGGCGGGAACCATAACACATCAGCAATATACCACTAAGTTCAATGAAATGGCAAGGCTGGTGCCAGATAGGTGACACCTGTGTCACGAAAGATAAAGAGGTACATCCACGGTTTGCCGACAGATATCCACATGCACATGATCTCCTGCCCGCCGAGTACTTTTAGGTGGTGGTTGAGCTGGCCGAGTACTTTAGTTTAGTTTAGTATATAATCTTCACTCATGTTGTCTTGAAACACTCAAACTTTTAAATATAAACCATTTAAGTATAACTGACGTGTTATAAAAACATATAATAAATTACACTTAGCACATGTAACTTACATATCCATTAGTAAAATGAGCAGGAAAAGACTATCTTCAAGCCCTAGAAATTGAACATGTGTCCACCAAAAACAATCTTTTATAAGTATAAATAGATTTTTTAACGGTTAATTAGATCACTGACAGACCACTGGGCCAGTCGATCTTCTCCATTACTTTAGTACGAAACTTGAGGCCACACTAAAGAGAAAACTCACATTAGGTGAGAAAACTCACTGACTCACTGACTCACTCAAACACCCGCCCCCTTTTATTTTTATCACATGTAGGATTTAAACCCAAAACATCCACATATATTTATAAGATCTTATGGTATCTCAACTTAACCACTTGAGCTATTGCTTATTACGAATGATATCACAATTTTTAATATATTAGATGTGGAAAGCAAATAATAAAAATAGCTTTCATGTACATGACTGAGTTAAATATATATTTTGATAAAAGTTAGTGTAAAGAACAATAAGTCTGTAAATTTTTTATAAAAATGACGTTACGTGTAACTATTAAAACTAAAAGACGTATCATGTGGTTTCATATATTAATAAAGGACATAATTTGTAATTTACCTTTAGAATTTCTTTCTAATTTTTGTCATGTTATTTTGCATTGTGAGGTTGAAGAACTTGAAATAGTACCTACCTCCTCAGTAGTTGAAAAACCACTGGAACCGAGGTTGACCACCTCTCGGACTACAGAATTACCTACAGGTTATTCATTTGCAACTTTTTTAGTTTCTAGTTATACTTATCATTAGTTTCTGTTTGTTGCATGACACATTAGTATCAACGTTACATTAGTGTTTGAGTCAAAGTCCTTGAAATCATGAATTTTAATTTGTGCTAGTATGCAAAAAATTGAAAGTCTGTAACAATCTAAAACATATATAAGAAATCAATATCAAATATGTTTAGAATAGTTTATACCTCCAGAAATGCTTCCTAAGTTTAACACCAAAGGATGTAATCACTACCGACTACGAGTACCCATAAGGAGAAACCCGATTCACCAACTATAACAAACTAAGTTTGCAAATTATTATATGTCATAAGACCATAACTAACAACTTATTAGAAGTTGATTATGTTATATATTTTAGTGTAATTGAATGGACTAGTCTATCAATGTGATTACGATATCCATCAAACAAGTCAGGAGGTGTAGAGTGCACACTTGTTTGAGTTTATTGTAATCTTTTATATTAGTATTTTCTTAGGGGCGAATTCCCTAAGCAATCGGGGTTCCAAGGGGGCAACGCCCCTAAGAGCGGGGTCCAAGGGGTGGAAGCCTCTGGCGGGGTCCAAGTGGCAGAGCCCCCGGTTGGGGTCCAAGGGTTTGAGTTTATTTTGATAAAAATTGCTTTATTAAAAACACATTAAAAATGAATTTTCTCAAAGTTTTACATTTGAAACTCAGGAAAAATTTGAGCGTTTTTTAAACCTAAAAACTGCCTTCGGCAGTTAACCCCATCCCTGTAAAACGTGAATGTGAAAGATGATCATTTTTCATCTTCTAATTTCTAGTTCAAGAAAACTCTCCAATCAATTCATGCATCGTTCTTAGATTTTGGACTTAATTACACGGGTGGTCCCTGTGGTTAGGCTTGATTTCACTTTTGGTCCTTAGCTCTTAGAAACTACAAAGTTGGTCCAATACTTTGCACAAACATAACAAAAATGGTCCCTGAAGTGGATGTCTGTTAATTTTTTTTGTTAAATTTTTAAAAATAACTAAAATACCCTTGTATTAAATAAATTAATTCTCAAATTGGGCCCCACTAAGCCTGACACCACCACCCCACTAGAAACCCAACATTTCACTCAAAAACCCACAATTAGTCTCCCCACCCATCTCCCTCAAGAACCAACATCACCATCACCACCGTAATAAACCGCATGGCCCTTCCGTTTATCGTCTTTTTCGACATCTCTCCAACTCCGGTGATGCTACAATCAAACCCTAATCTCTGTCGACCCTCTATCTCCAGTGACCCTTCACCTCTGACGACCCTCCATCATTCGCAGTTCTGATCAACTTCTATCATCACCACGGTGGTTGGTTTTCCAGCGAGTTATGATGGCTGGTTTTACGACGGTGGTGTAGTAGGTTGGTTGAGCTTTAAAAGGAATATGATTTGTTGTTGCCACTCGGATAACCACTTGCCGCCGCCGGCAGCCCCACCAGCGCTGTAAAAGAGACGGTGGCTGACTGGTTGTGGTGGTCGTTTGACACTGATGATGGTTGTGATGGAGATGGACATGGTAGTTTGTCAAGGAAATGGTGATTGTGGTGGGTTGACTCATTGGTGAAGGGGGAGGGGAAGCCGAAAGGAGAAGGGGAAGGGTAGGGGTGGGTGAGGTAAGGTGAAGTCAATCAATGTGTTCTCTGGTGATGGCATTGATTCGGAAGGTCAACGTGTTCTCCGACAGTGGCCTTGGTGGCGGTGACGTTTGTATGGGGTAGGGGTGACGGACTGACGGTGAGGGTGAGCTGGGTGAGAGTGATTGTGTTTGGTTTAATGGGATATTGTATTATAATATTGTATATTATTTATTATTTTATAATATCAAGGGTATTTTTGTCATTTTACGCCTATTTAACAGTCAAGTTAACGTCCATCCAATGCAGGGACCAACCATGTTACGTTCGTGCAAAGTACCAACCTTGTAATTTTTAAGAGTTAGGGACCAAAAGTGAAATTAGGCCCAACCACAGGGACCATCCGTGTAATTAAGTCTAAATTTTGAGTTTTATCCGATTAAAAGTTTGGATTGAACCCCAAATAGTTTTTATCTGAAAGTGTTTTTCACGAATTTAAGATCATCCAGTTTATTTGTATCAATTTCTCAACGTATAGGTAACAAAATTGATGGATCCGGCAGGAGTTCCTCTAAAGTTACCTATTTGTGAGGGCTACCATTTGCCTATATGCATACAAGCGTGCACACATTTGCTTATAAAAATGTCTCATACTCGCTTTCTTGTGCATTATGTATATTTTAGAAAGCGGCTACCATATATTAATCATATTAGAAAATATAATAAATATAGTGAGTAATTATGGCTATATATTAATATTAAACCCAAGTAGAACTCGAAAATGAAAACAAAACCAAACAAAACGAAACGAAACCAATGTGGTTTTGTTGTGGAACCAGTTTGGTCCACAACCAAGCCCTCATGTAGTTTGTTTAATAGTATTATGAAGAATTAACCATTAGAAAATTGATTGTTAAACTGTTAATTCCGCTCCTACAAAATGTTTAACAAACTCATCGAGTTCATTAATAAATGCTACATTTTAAACTACACAATGGTTTCGGAACAATAAACAAGTATATAAATTGGTTTGCATTAAAGAATAACCAGTATAGCAATTTTCAACAAATATTTATGTTCGGAACAATAAACGAGTTTGTACTTTCTATGTGTTTGATTACAAAGATGATCATTTACGCTGATAAAACCTCCCCATCTGTTTTTTGGTAATACATTTTGCTAAATTTCTAAAAACATTAGCCGGATTTTGCAAATGTCCAATGGACTTGGAGGGTGACTAATCGGACCCATGCAATTTTGTTGAACGAAAACAAGTAGTAATAAAATTACATAATTGACTTACTTTCGGGTGCCCTAAACCATAAACATAATTGACTACTATTGGTTTATTACCAGCTTAAAGTAATATCTTTTATCAAAATAGTATTGTCTAACTCTTAAATTTCATTTATATAATTTACTCAATACGTGTAATAAATTAGTTTTTAGCCTACCACTTTTATATAACTAAAAACTATGTAACGCAAATTAATAAATATTATTAAATAATAGCTTTAATATATAGTTATATGAATTCTCCTTTATGTTCTTAATTTATATTAATTTACGTATTTTCTATTCGTTAGCAAAAAGACCTAAACAAAAGTGATTCATTTCGGAAAAAAGATATATTAAATGGTATAGGAAATATGGTTGGCAGGGTACTTTTTCATTTATCACGAGGGCATTGTGACTCGAGTCTTTGTCTGCCAATGTGAATCTTGCTTGTCATACAAAAGACTGACTTTAATAAATGGTTGTATATATAGGATCATGTGCGTATGTATTTATATATAGGAAAAAAAATTAAAAAACACATCTATTTCTAATACTATATAATACAAAATATATAGATAGATTGTTAATTTTGTATTTTTGTAAAACACCTATAATGACTATTTAAGCATATAATATAAGTGTTTTATGTAATAAATTTATTCTAATTAATACATGAGTTAATGCATATGAATAAAATCATAATATTAAGTATGACTTTAATTATAATAAATTAAATTAACATTGTTTTTATATTTTTCATTTATATTTTTACTATTTAAATTAAGTATTATATTATTAACTAAATACTATTTACCAATATTTTATATAGTAATAATAACAATAATAATAATAATAATAATAATAATAATAATATAATAATAATAATAATAATAATAATAATAATAATAATAATAATAATAATAATAATTATTATTATTATTATTATTGTTATTATTATTATTATTATTATTATTATTATTATTATTATTATTATTATTATTATTATTATTATTATTATTATTATTATTATTATAATATAATTAGTATTTAAGGCTGGTCGAAAAAGATACACAATAGCACCCGCACATAATACGAGACAATTCATTATACATACCATATAGAAATCAATAATGCATGAGTTAATTCATCAACACATGAGTTAATTCATGTGATTAAATTCATAATATTAAGTATAACTTTATTTATAATAATTTAAATTAGTTTTTATATTTTTTATTTATATTTTTATTATTTAAATTAAGTATTATATTATTAACTAAATACTATTTTGTAAGGCCCCGTTCCCGGGAAGACTCACAGTTGGTTAATCATAGCGTAAAAATCATTTTAATAACTAAAACATTGCAGCGGAATTAAATAGACATTCATTTGAAACTTGTAAATCATATTGTACTCATACATTTGTCTTTCAAATAGCATAAAAACACAGTACTTTGTCTTAAATTAAAATCAAAGATTTCATAAACAAGGTTGCCATCCATTGCCATCCAAGTAACTTCCCACCTTGTGTCATCCTCAGCAGCATTATCTACCTGCCAACTATTATGCATAAAAGTCAGCTTTGCTGAGTGAGTTCTAGTTTTAGTTAATATAAAAAATATAAACTCCATCCTTCATTTAATGACCATGCATACATCATAATACATAACATTTTGCATCTTAATTGGCATGTTCATTATCTTTCTTTCTTTCATTGTCTTTCACTTCATCATAAACGAGATTGCACAAGGCAAGAGCTCCATGTTGATCGACAACGAATGTCAATCCCTGTCGGTACACATGAAAACGGTAGCTAACCCCCCGACAGTTGATCAACACTGTAAGGCATATAGCCCGCTTATGAATACGGATCCATCATCATACATCAGACTCACATAAGTGATTTCTATCATAGTGCTTGCGAGACTTTTCATCATCAAACGGACCGGGGGTAACATTCGTTAAGTTCCGCTTCTCATTAATATTATCTTCCACTTTAATATATAATACTAAACTTATTAAGTACACAACATACCAAGTACAATACATCATAAAAACATAACCAACCCTCCGCGGGACAGCGGGGGTTCAGGGGCGGCAGCCCCTGACAGCGGGGTCCTAGGGGTAGCAGCCCCTAGTGGGGTTCAAGGGGCAACGCCCCTGGCTGGGGCCGGGCTGCCAGGTCAACGCGAAGAAATTTTATTTTTAAACATTTACGTAGCACATTTTGTTATAGAAAAATCGATCTTCCTGTTAAAACCTCTTAAAATCTTGGTCATTTAAAATGTATTTAGTATGCATATAGCCCTAAAACATGGAAAAACTTATATACAAGGGGCTCTAGAACTCATCTGGATACTGCGAGTAGTCTCTAAACTAAGTTTTCTAAGCTAGGATCATACTACACAGCCTGCAGATAAGTTAACACTCAAAGGGGTTAATTTCTGCCTAAATTCGCTGCTAATTTCACTGCCAGATAAGTAGATTCGCTGCCAGTCTCGTTGGCAGTTTGCTGGCAGTTTCGCTGCTAGTTTCACTACCAGCTTAGCATGGCAGTTTCGCCTAACTTTCATTGGAATTCCATGACTGCGAAATTACCTGCAAAACTATAGTTTCGCAGAAAACTCACACTTTCGCAGCTTGAACACCCAAGTTCACTGGATGCACAGACGGTTTAGCAGAACGCATAAAAATTACGAACCAAAGCCCGTTTTAACCCAAAATCGCAAATTTTTATGTCCAAACCCTTAGTTTATCATCCATGAGGCTATATCTACGCTTTTTACATGTTTTCATAAGTAAAAATGTGATCTTTATGCGATTAAATCCATTTCTGACATACCAGGCTGGGATATAATCTAAGGTAAGGTTGCTTTCTATGTAGGTAGAAGAAGGAAGCACTTCCCGGACATCTATATCTAGTTTGAAACCTGATATAAAGAAGGGAAGTGGCAAGGGATTGAAAAGAAGAAGAAAGAAGAGAAAGTTAGTACACAGAGTCTTCCCCTGCCTAATTGATCTAATGATAAAAAAGTAGGCTAAGTAAAATAGAAAGTGTCCCATGAAGTATGCTAAACAGGTGTTCTAAGGTCCTGTAGGTGCCATAGAATTAGTTTTAGTTTGTGCGCATGCACGTCATGTGCACGTACGTGTACGTGTACGCATGTGTGCGTACGCGTGTGTGCGTATACGTGTGTGTGTGCGCACACACGCATACGCGCGATTCTTGCCCCTACAGTACGGCCATGGGGTGGAAGACACATGGCCGAGGGCCTCCTGCTCTGAAGCAGCTTTGCAACTTTTCAAAACCCAAAACCCTAGAATTCGGGTTTGATCTAAAAAAGGGTTTAGAGGCTGATTCTTACCTGGATTTGTTGCTCCTTTCTTATGGTTTGGTGCTCTAACACCCAGATCTTCAATCCCTTCTCCAAAGAAGCTTTAAATCTAGAGCTTTTTTTACTTTCTGTCTCTGCTTTCTCTCTCTAAGACTTGGTGACTAGGGTTGCAAATGAGAAAAATGATGGTTGAGTAGGTGGGTTAAATGGCTGATTATGGGCTCATAATCACTTAGGCTCTTGCCCATAAGCCTAATTTAGCCCATAACCCATTTCCTTCCTTTATTTTTGCAGGACCGGTGAAGGGTGGTCACTTACAACACAACAACACAAAGAGGAGATTAACCAAACTTAATCAAACAGTAAACTGGATTAACCACAATAATGATACTAAGAACACAATTAATGAGTAAGAGACAGAACAACAGAACACAAGAGATTGGGTTTCAAGGATGCAGTATATTGTTTTCTCAAGTTCTATTACAAGTGTTATAAATCATAAAGAAAGATACTAGAACATGGAATACTTATACTACAACCTACAGCCGGCTATACTTTGAAAGCCAGCTGGATACAATTGACTAAACACAAACAAAATCAATTGTAGAATCAAAAGGCATATTTGCCTTTTGACTTGTGACTATGACATGCCATAGCTCACATCCCAATATATTACAAAAAGTATAAAAGTACATAAAGTAGAAAGCATGGACTCAAGACCTCAGTGTACAGTTACCAAAAGCATGGACCTTTCACCAACTCATGTAAGTTGGTGACTTTACAGAGTTGCAACGGAAAGGTGGTCCAGCTTTATGGTAAAGTACATCAGATAAAGGCATATCCTTAAAAGTCTTCGAAAAAAATCTGTCTTCACTATTTGGCTTCGGAAGACTTTGTCTCTGAAGCTTCGGAAGACTTCACTTTTGGCTTCGGAAGATATTGGTCTTGGCTTCGGAAGATTTTACACTTAGAATATTTCTAGTGCATGGTGTAAAACTTCCAAAGCAATTCTACTTTAGTTCTTTAGTGCATTGCTTGCAGAGAGACTTTGGATGTTTTGGTTGCATCAGACTTATAAGAATCCTTACAAACTCCCCCTAGGCTGATGCTACCAAAACATTTAGAAGATCTTCAGATGTTAGTAGTCTTCAGCACAATAATGACCATACCCTTCTTCATTAGATGGCCAGGATCATTCAGACTCTCATAGTATCTTCTCATTTCAATGAGATCATGCAAAGGTAAGTTGATTATGTCTTGCCATGTATAGACATTCTCAACACCTTGATCTCTGATTACATGCCATCTTTCTGGATTGGTAGAGAAGGTCCAGGATAAGATGGGTGTCTTAGCTGCAATAGGAACCACTTGTATTGGAGTTGATTGGGCTGCCTCTTCATGCACTTCCTCAGGTTGATCTGACTCAACCTGAGGTGTAGAGGTAGATGATTTAGGCTTCTTCTTCTTAGACTTTGGTTTAGAAGCCATCCTCTTCTTCCTCTTAGAGGACTTTAACTGAGAAGACTGGTCTGCAGCATCTTGTTGATCATCCTTGTCTTTCTCAGTTGGGTGTTCCTCCCTTACAGGTTCAGAAGGAGAGGGAGTTTGACCCTGCTGTGGATCAGAAGATGAAGCTTGTTGAGGCTCAGCAGGAGGTTTGGGTTGTGTTGTCTCAGGTTGTTTAACCTTAACCTCCACTTCAGGTGGGACTTGACTTGGAAGAGAGTGTAAGTCAATCAGCTCTCCACTCTTGATCTTCTGCTTGATTACCCTGATATGCTCATCCATTATGGATAGAGACATAGGGCCAAGTCTCCTTCCGGAGAATCCATACAGCTTCAAGAAGCTCATCATTCTTTGTCTGTCAGCAGACTTCTTCATACTCTTTTGGATGATGGCTCTTGACTTTGCAGCCTCTTCCCTCATCTTTCTCTTTGTAGCTTTTTGTTTTTTGAGCACTTGAAGTTCAAGCTGTTGGAGATACTAAAACTCAATGTACTCAAAGGACAAGGGAAGAAGTCCAGATGCCTGGTAGAGACCTGTGGCACTCAGGTAGTTGATCATGTTTTGGTTGTCTGTTTCTTTGTCTACCTGAGGTTCTTATGTAGATGCCATAGTCTTTTGCATAGGGCTTTCTTGAACTGGGGAGAGAGTAGGAGCATGCTTGTAGAGTCTTGTCTGTCTCTTCTCCTCTTTGAATTGGAGAAGTAACCTTGCATCCTCTTTTTATTTCATCTCTCTTGACACTTCCATGTCAGCCAGTTCATTTAGTTGTTCTAAGGGGAGAGAAATAATCTCATCTATGTCATAGTTCCTGGTCTGTAGGTAAGTAATCCTGACTACCCTCAACTCATCATCTTGAGTATTTGGTCTGGGGGCAGCCCTGATTGCAGCTTGCATAAAACCTGAAAACCCAGAGGAACTTTCTCCCCTTAGCTTCCTCTTCCTCTCTCTCTCTCTTCCTCCTTAATTTCCTCAGGGGTCAAAATCCTTTTCCCTTTGTCACCCACAGACCTTTGTGACTCAGGGTGGATAGAGGTTTGGCCTTCATTGCTTGGTGTAGCATCCATGCTCTGGCCAGAGAGAGGTTGTGAGACACCTTCACCAGCAGGTGTTTCACTGGGGGAATGAATTTCTGAAGCAGTTGTTGGTGTGACAGGGCTCTCAGGCTCTATCACTAGGCCTTCAGCCAAGGTTTTCACTTTGAAGCTAATCTCAGTGTCTGCCTCAGCATCCAGTTGACCAATGATATTACCTGATTGCCTTTGTCTCCTTCTTAGGCTGAACTCTCTAGTAATTTTGTCTTGAATTCTGAGTGCCAACCTGTCAGCTTGTTTTGATTTGCTTGGATTGACAAGTGGCATGTTGACCAGATCAAGACCTTTATAGTAGTTCAAGGTTTGAAAATCAAATACTTCTTGTTGCCCTTGAACTCTGTGAAGAATAAAGGCTCTTCTATCAGCATCATACCTCCACCCAATAATGTAGTTTGAAGTTCCTTGAGGTGGGGATGACATAGACCTTGGTATACCTTCCTCAAAGAGACTCCTGATGATAGAGTCTATAGAGTCCACATTAATGTGAACTTGAGGAAGTTGCTGAGTATGCAAAATTACAAGTGAGGATGGTGAGTCCTCAATGATCATACTCTCTGAAGAGCTCCCAGGTTATGTGTGTGTGATGACTTTCTCCCCCTTTTTGGTAGCATCACCCTCTTGCATAGGTGAGCTAGTGGTTAGGTCAACCACATTCACAGGTTCTTGTGTTCCTGGTTGAACTCTTCTTAAAGGTCTCCCAGCTAGTTTTTCCCTGAGATAAGATATCTCAAGTTGCTGATCATTGACCCTGTTTTGAAGGGTAGTCACTTGAGATTCAAGGTGACTAACCTTAGAGACTAAATAGGAGCATGTTCTTGACAGTTTTTGCACCTTTAGTCTCAAATTCCCCTCTTCTTCACCAGAAGAATCATTGGGGGATGAGATGATTGGACCAAAGACCTCTCTCTCACCACCAACTTCAGGTTCTTGGCTGCTGGATTTCCTCTGCTCATTGACATTCTCAGTTGAGATGTCAATGGGCTGAGTTGCCATGGTTGAGGTCTTAATAATGTAATCACTTGCAGAAGTGAGAGCCTCTTCCATATGGATATCCTGAACAGGTTCAGAAGTATCCACCTCAGTTATGGGTGACTGATATGGGCTAGACAGAGGTGAATCAGGAGTACTCATCTCTCTTTGAGTAGGGGAGGAGTAGAGAGACTCATGGTACCCACTGAAACCTAAGTCTTCATCAGTTTAGAATGAGAGGTTGGAAATGGGTTGATTTAAGTCTAATGGCTGGGGATGGTAACTGTCCCCTGAAGGTTGTTCACTTGAGTGTTGAGACTCAGAGTGAAGGCTTAAGGCAGTTGGGCTTGTGAGCTCATCAGGGTGAGCATGAGGAACCTCAGTCCTAATTGCTGAAGTTATGGGAGTGGTTTGCTCCTCATGGGAAGTAGGAGCTCTAGTGTCCACTTCCTCCTGTATGGGTGAGTTTATGGGGGCCTGCATAGACTCAATAGCATGAGCAGGGGTTCGTTTGGATTTTCTTTGGTAGGTGAGGGTGACTTGGGGCCTTTTTGGTGGTTGAGAGGTAGAAGGTGTGGGTTCAACACTGCTTGTGTTGCTAGGTTATCACCTTGAGCAATGAGCTCTAACATTTTTGGAACTAGGGCTGTTTCTACCCCTCAGAAGCCTACAGTTGGCTTCTTTATAATTTTAAAGATGTCAGGCCTCATCTGTCCCAATTTAAGAATATTATCTGTTTCCCTCAACTGTGAGCCCAATTCACTGTTGAGAATGTGTTGAACATATCTAGGAAACATATAATACTCTAAGGAGTCCAAGTTAGCAAGCAAATTGGTATAGACAAATTGAGAGTACCTGAACTTGACCCCTTGAACCATTCTATGCACTATGAAGGAGAGATCCTCAGGAATCTGGTCCCACCCTCCATGCTTGTTTGACAAGCTATGGATAACCACATAGAGTAGGTATTTCCACTGGGATGAGACCTTCCCTTTCCTGAAGGTCTTTACAGAGAAATCTCCCTCATAGCCCATCTGCTCAAAGGAATGATTGACAGCTTCCTTTGGGAAGGACAACTCACCTTCTTCATCATCCAGCTGCAAATGAGTGTTGATGATGGCTGGAATGATGAAGATTGTCCTCCCTTGCACTGTGGCAAACAGTGCCTTCTCCCCATCCGTGATGACCTCTTGGCAGGTCTTCCAAAATTCAAATAGATGATCCTCAAAGAGAGTAGGATCAATGGTTAGGAAGGTGAAGTAATTTGATAAAGCTAAGAACTGGCAAATCTCTAAGAAACTATCATCTTTCTCAGAGCTTAACAGAGCAACCTGGTTGTGTTGCCTGTGAAGTTGCATAGAGAAATCTGGGTTGTTTCTGCGGTTAAGGTTGGCCATTTGATAACCTTAAGGATGAAGAAAGGTGAAAAGCAAAGGCGGTTTGGGAATTAGGTTTGAGGAATAGTAGAATTGAAGAAGATAGTGAGGGAGAGGGGGAACCGTTGGGTATTTATGTGAAAAGGATTTGAACCAAAGTTAATGAAAGAAGATAAACTTTGAAATCCGAATGTCGGTCCCACCTCTGAAAAAGTAGTTTACTTTTGCTCAAAAAGTAGTTTTCTTGGAATTCAAAAAGCTTCCGAAGGTAAATTATCTTCGGAAGTTTTAATGAAAAAGCTTCCGAAGCTAAATGACTTCGGAAGATTTTCCTGAGAATCTTGAAAATTTTGCTTCGGAAGAGAAATAAACACTTGAATCCTTTGTATATAAAACAACAAAGCTTCCGAGAGTTAATTTTGCTTCGAAGGGAAAAAGTCCTTAAAAACAAATAAGTGTCTGAGACAAGTATTTAAGCTTCGAAGATAGATTGAAACCTCTTCCGAAGGTAAAATTTCTTAGACAGTTATTTCTTTTGAAGACATGATTTGCTTCCGAAGGTAAAAATATATCTTCTGAAGGATCAGAAAATTTTCAAGAATCTAAGGAAAGTCTTCAAAAAGGATTTTATATCCAAAGAAAACATGAGCTTATGAAAGTGATAAACTAGACAACTTAGGACACACATATTTTAAGAAATAATTAGAATTAGTTTTAAGAAAATATATACTCAAAGTTGATCATCCCAATAGCTGATATTAGATATTTAAATCTCTGTTCTTCAAAAGCTTTTGTAAATAGATCAGCATATTGTTCATCTGTATGAACTTTGACTAGTTTAATTAATCCCTTTTCATAGTTATCTCTTATTAAATGATACCTAATATTGATGTGTTTGGTCCTTGAGTGCTGCACAGGGTTCTCAGTGATAGAGATAGCACTATTGTTGTCTATGTGGATAGGAGTCTCCTTGAAGTTAAATCCATAGTCCAACATCTGATTTTGAATCCAAAGCACTTGAGCACAGCAACTTGCAGCAACAATGTATTCAGCCTCAGCAGTTGATGCAGACACACAGGATTGTTTCTTGCATTGCCATGAGACAACTCTTCTACCAAGGAATTGACATCCCCCAGATGTAGACTTTGCAGTCATATTGCAACCACCATAATCATTATCTGTATAAGCATACAGATTGAAGTCAGGATTCTTTGGATACCATAAACCAAGTGTTGAAGCACCTTTGAGGTATCTTAAAATCCTTTTGACGGTGATGGGGTGAGACATCTTAGGGTTGGCTTGATATCTTGCACAAATACATGTAGCAAACATGATATCAGGCCTGCTAGCTGTAAGATACATAAGAGACCCAATCATAGCCCTATATAAGTGTTCATCTACACACTCCCCCTCAAGATCAGGTCCAAGGGAGTGGTTTCTGGCTATGGGTGTCTTAGCAATCTTACAATCAGTCATGTTGAACCTCTTGAGTATGTCCTGAACATACTTTGACTGACTTATGAAGATGCCATCTTCAACTTGCTTCAATTGAATTCCCAGAAAGAAATTGAGTTCTCCTATTACACTCATTTCAAATCTGTCTTTCATCAGCTTTCAAAGTCTTTGCAGAGCTTTGGATTAGTTGAACCAAAGATGATGTCATCTACATACACTTGAACTAGCAATAAGTCATTTCCCTATCCTTTGATGAAGAGAGTTCCATTTATAGTACCTGTCCTGTATCCATGTTTACAAAGATACTCAGACAATGTCTCATACCACTTCCTGGGTGCCTGATGCAGCCCATAAAGAGCTTTGTCAAGCTTGCAGACATAATCAGGATGATCAGGATCTACAAAACCAGGTGGCTGTTTGACATACACCTCTTCATCAATCACTCCATACAGAAAAGCACACTTCACATCAAGTTGAAAGACCTTGAAGTTCTTGGATGCAGCAAATGCCAGGAATATCCTAACAGCTTCTAAGCTTGCTACAGGAGCAAAGACATCAGTGTAGTCAATCCCTTCTTCTTGTGTGTATCCTTAAACAACTAGTCTTGCCTTGTTCTTGATGATAATGCCTCTATCATCCTTCTTATTCCTAAACACCCATTTGGTTCCAATGGTAGTCTTCCCATGAGGAAGAGGACAAAGGTTCCAAACTTTTTGCCTTTTAAATTGAAGCAACTCTTGTTGCATAGCTTCAACCCAACTTCCATCCTTTAGAGCCTCATCAACTTTCTTTGGCTCTATCTGGGATAAGAAACAAGAGTGAAGACAAACATTTGCTTCATGAGTTTGTCCTCTTGTTCTTACCCCTGTGACAACATGTCCAATGATGTTTGTGGTAGGGTGAGACTTGTGGATCCTAAGCTGAGGGATCACAATAAGTTGCTGAGAAAGATCCAAATTTAAGAAATTTAGATCTAGCATAGATGATTCACCCGCCACAGCACCACACTTATCAAGATTGACTTGATCCAATGAGTGTGTGGCATCATTGATGTTGTCATCTATGGTGTGGTTATTAGCATCAAGAAATTCCTGATCACTTTCACCATCACCATTGTTGTCTTCCATAATTGAGGTATCTTTATCTGGTTGTGTAGCCTCTGAGCTGGAATTTGAAGGCACCCCAGATGTATCAGCTGAATTTGTCATTGTAGTGCTGATAGAAACCTCATTTGCTGAAGCAGTTCCAACTGGAGCTGAAGATGTATGAGTTGAAGGTCTTCCTAGCTCAAATCTTGGATCAGGATCACCTGTATTTAAATTTTCTGCAGATCCTGAAACATTCTCACAAGATTTGTTAAAACAGTTGGTAACTAAATCAAGATCAAATAGCCAATCAGGACCAGAACCAGCCACACAGGGTGTATGTTCATTGAAAGTCACATTGGCTGACTCCTCAACAATTCTAGTTCTGAGATTGTATACTCTATAAGCCTTAGCTTAGGAAGAGTATCCAATGAAGTGTCCATCATCTGATTTCTCAGCAAATTGGCAATTTGATCTTTGGTATTCAAGATGGTGCAAGGACATCCAAATGACCTGAGAAAACCAATGAAAGGTTTTCTCTTGTGCCAAAGTTCATAAGGAGTCTTACCATGTGTCTTAACTACTAAAACTCTGTTTTGCACATAGCAAGCAGTGTTTACTGCCTCTGCCCAGAAGGTGATGGGCAGTTTAGAGTCAGACAACATAGTTCTTGCAGCTTCAATTAGTGTCCTATTTCTCCTCTCAGCAACACCATTTTGCTGAGGAGTCCTGGGAGCACTATATTGTCTTGTAATACCTTTTTCATCACAAAATGTATCAAGGATTTGATTCTTGAATTCAGTCCCTTGCTCACATCTTATGGTTTTGACCTTGTGATCACTTTGATTCTCAATTTTTAAGATGAAATTCTTCAGAATCTCAGGGGTCTCATCCTTAGTTCTAAGAAAGAAAACCCAAGTGAATCTTGTGAAGTCATCTGTGATCACTAAACAATAAGAGGTCCTTCCTAGACTCATTACACTGGTGGGGCCAAAGAGATCCATATGTAATAAGTGTAGGGAAGTAGTGATGGAGTTTATTTCCTTAGGCTTGTGAGATACCTTATGTTGCTTCCCTTTCAGGCATGCAACACAATGATCATCACTTGTAAACTCTTTCTTTGGCATTCCAGTTACCAAATCATGTTTAATTAGTTTATTCATGTTCTTAAAGTTTACATGGCACATTCTTTTATGCCATAGGAAAGACTCATCATTATTGGCTTTAGACAGAAAGCATGAAACTTCTCCGGAGGGAGATGTTTCTTGCAAGTCCATCTTGTACATGTTCCCTTTCTTGGGGGCTCTAAGCAGGATGTGCTCATAAGGAATGACCACTACAGGCTTGAGAACAATGCACTCATGCTCAGTAAAGAGCATGTTATGACTCTGATCACAAAATTGGGATACACTCAGAAGATTATACCCAAGCTCCTTGACAAAGTTTACCTTTTCAATGCTGAGCTTACCATTTGTGACCTTGCCCCTTCCAGAAATGTAACCACCTTCACCACCTTTTGGGACTTTGGAAGTTTTGATGACAGAATCTTCAGAAGATTCTGCAGTCACTGCAGCAGACTTCAGTGCTTCGGAAGAATTCCTTTCTTCCGAGACCAACTTCTCTTTCGAAGGTAATTTTCCATTTGCCTTCTTCTTAGATTTGGAGCTTCCGAAGGAAATAGACTTTCCTTCCGAAGCTTGAATCTTCTTGAAACTCTTTGAAGTCTTTGTCTTGGTCATATGGACAGTACTTTTAGGATTGTATGGACAATCCTTAGCAATGTGAGAGGTACTTTCACACATGACACACAACATTTTCTTCTTCACAAGAGTCTCCTTATGAGAGCAATACTGTCTTTGGTCACATCCCTTCTCCACCTTTATCTTTGAAGATGCTGAGACAGTTCTTATGGGCTGGGAACTGTTCTTGGAGTTTGATGGTCCAGGCTGTGCAGCAGTGGTACACAGCAGATCAGTCTTCTTCTTGGTACTGAGATGATTTGAACAAGAACCAGAACTCTTAGCTGAAGAGTTTTGGTTGATGTCTTCAGTCTTTACTACTTCAAACCCTGCCGAGATAAAAACTTGTTTCTGCTTAGAGTCAAAAGTAGCCTTGATCTCTTGAGCCTTCTTTGCTTTTCTTTTGCTCTTCCTGATCAAGTTCTTTCGCATTGACTTGGTCATCACAGTAATCTTCTTCTCCTCAAAAGGATATTGGCCCTTCTTAGAATCCTCCTCTTCAGTCTTCTCAGAGGAATTCTTCACTCTCTCTTCTTCATTCTCCTCACTTATAGGATCTATGAGAGGAAGCTCATCTTCACAAGTTCCACACCTAGGGATCTTACAGACAAGATTGTGTGTGGAGGAGCTATCTCATTGGATCCAGCCCTGTCTATTTTGATAACACTTTGTTGTGCAGGGATGAGGATATCATGTTCTTGAAGGTCTCTTCTTCAAGACACACTCTTTTCTCTGCCCTGGCTTTGCTGATCACAAGCTCAGCCTGGCACTCAGTCAACTTGGTTATGAGATTTTTTATTTGAGTCCTAAAATCTGTATGCTCATGTTTTAGAACTGAAATGGTTTTCTCTAAGTCCTCTATCTTTAGTTTATAATCATTTTCAGACTTTCTAAAATCAGATTTTAAATGTTTAAGGACTCAAGATCAGATCTCATCTCCAAGTTATAGGACCTGTATCTGTTAACTTTACCAGTGCATTCAGGAGTACAAAGATGTTCCAATACCTTGGCTTCATCATGATCTGCCATTAGTGCTTGGTTTGGAGAAGCATCTTCCACCTGAAAGCTCCAGTGAAAGCCTCCTTATCCCAGCACAGCAGCTTGTTGCTTTGGCTTCTCATTCTGAGGGCTTTGTCAGTGTAGTTTGGTCTGGTTTGTGTTGGCCACCATTTGCTTTAGGTGCCTTACACTCTCTTAGCAAAGTGGCCCATCAAGTTACGTTGTAAACACACTTGACTTTTCTTTTATATCCAATCAAAACTTTCCACTGGTTGCATTGCTTGGAAACCTCCTTCCAGTTCTCTGTAGAACTCTTGGCTCTATGAGTTGAGAAGAGCCATCTGTTGGACTATTTCCATATATTCCAGATCATCTGGATGGATACAATCCAGGTCTTCAAGAGTGAAAAGAAAGTTGCCACAACTTCATCAGAAGACACAAAGGCTTGAGAAGAGCTTGTCTCTTGGAATGGGCTTCCTTGAGTGTAGTTCTCCCTAGGTGTCTCTGGGAAGGTGATGAAAGGACCCTTTGGTGAATTGTCAGGGTAGCATATGAGATGATGTTGGGGTTCTATGCTATCCCTTTCAACCACATGCAGGGCTGAACCCAATTGATTGTTGGAGTTGCCAGATGAACCTTGCATGTTCATCTCCATCTGGTAGCCACTGAGAATCCCATATAACTCTGTCAGAGTAAGAGTTTTGAGATTTTCAGTCCTCTTGATCACCACACAATAGTGTGTCCATTGCCTAGGAAGTGAGGACATGAACTTCCTTACAATGTCTCTGTTTTCAAGAGGAACTCCACCATCCATAAGGGTATCCACTATCTCAACATACCTGAAGTATTGTTGTGTCATGGTTTCACATGTTTTGAAGGTGAAGTTTTCAAACTGCTGCTTCAGGAGATCCTTCTTGTTCTCCTTGGCTTCAGAGGAGCCTTCATACATCAGTTTCAGTGCATCCCACAGCTGTTTAGCTGTTTTTCACTTCTTGAAACCTCTGTACATAGAGTTTGGAAGAGCAGTTTGAAGGGCTATCATGGCTTTTCTGTCAATCTCTATTCTCTTCCTATCTTCATTAGAGTAGTTAGCCACATCTTTGGGGATCATAACAACACCAGTAGCAGAAGGAGTGCTGGGTATGAAAGGTCCATTTTCAACAGACTCCCACATCCTTGAGTCTAGAGTCCTGATGAAACCTTCCATTCTCATACACCAGGTATCAAAGTCATCAAGAGTGATCAGTGGGGACTTGTTCATGGTTCCAGTTTCCATATTAGTCTTTGAAATGGCTGCCATTTGAAAGTTTAGTATTTATGTGTGTGAGGGATCTTAAGATGGTGAGATCTTATATCAAGAGCCTGAAATGCTCTGATACCAATTGCAGGACCGGTGAAGGGTGGTCACTTACAACACAACAACACAAAGAGGAGATTAACCAAACTTAAGCAAACAGTAAACTGGATTAACCACAATAATGATACTAAGAACACAAGTAAGGAGTAAGGGACAGAACAAGAGAACACAAGAGATTGGGTTTCAAGGCTGCAGTATATTGCTTTCTCAAGTTCTATTACAAGTGTTACAAAGCATAAAGAAAGATACTAGAACATGGAATACTTATACTACAACCTACAGCCGGCTATACTTTGAAAGCCAGCTGGATACAATTGACTAGACACAAACAAAACAATTGTAGAATCAAAAGGCATATCTGCCTTTTGACTTGTGACTATGACATGCCATAGCTCACATCCTAATATATTACAAAAAGGATAAAAGTACATAAAGTAGAAAGCATGGACTCAAGACCTCAATGTACAGTTACCAAAAGCATGGACCTTTCACCAACTCATGTAAGTTGGTGACTTTATAGAGTTGCAGCGGAAAGGTGGTCTAGGTTTATGGTAAAGTACATCAGATAAAGGCATATCCTAAAAAGTCTTCGGAAGAAATCTGTCTTCACTATTTGGCTTCGGAAGACTTTGTCTCTGAAGCTTCGGAAGACTTTACTTTTGGCTTCGGAAGATATTGGTCTTGGCTTCAGAAGATTTTACACTTAGAATATTTCTAGTGCATGGTGTAAAACTTCCGAAGCAATTATACTTTAGTTCTTTAGTGCATTGCTTGCAGAGAGACTTTGGATGTTTTGGTTGCATTAGACATATAGGAATCCTTACAATTTTTTTATTAAATACCCTATAATTAAGCCCATTAGCATTGATGACTTGTTTTGACATTTCGGGACGTTACATTATATCGATGATAATAATAATAATAATAATAATAATAATAATAATAATAATAATAATGTTAGGACCTGGTATTTGAACGAAATACCTAGTGATTAGCGTGTTAAACCAACTCAAATAGTGCGGAATCCTATTTGATTGGCGATCCAATCAGTGAGAACACACGAAGAATCAATCAAGAATTGAATCCAACGTCAGAAATCGATTAGGAATCGATCTGATGTGTTCTGTGAACTTGGAGAACGATTTGGGAGGCTTCTGGACGGCTAGGGTACGTCTGGAATCGTAATGGGATGAATGCTTACGTTTTTCCACGAATTGGGTCTATTTATAGGTTAGTATTGTTCAATCGTGCGACTGGGCCATAAGTATGGTTCAGTCGTGCGATTGAACCATGCGGTTGATTCATCCGCACGACTGAGTGTTCAGTCGTGCGATTGAGTCAATCTTATGTGTCAATCATACGACTATCCAGTCTCCTGGTTCAGTCGTGCGATTGAGTCAATCGTATGAAGTTATTCATGCGTGTGGTCCATTCGCATGGGCCATTCGCATGAGAACTTCATTAAGTTAAGTTTGAATGTTTTAATTAATATAACATAATGTGCAATCATTCAAACAATCATAAACCCAATCAATTCAATCACGACTAATGAAATATTAAACATCACAAGTAACAAACAATTCATATCATTTCATTAATCGATACTATTACATCATAATCAGACAGACAAGATTTATTACATTACAACTCATGATCTAGGGACATACATGCATCAACAAACTCCCCCTTGGACCTAGATCTATCTAATCTCTTGTCTTCTGCATCACCTCCTTATACTTCTTGTACTTCTCCTCTTTAGTGACTCCTGCGTGAATCTCAAACGCAAAGCAAAGTCGTATAACGTTTTGGAACTGGAGGGCTTGTACAATGTCTTGTGTGTCATAGAACAGTGGCCACTTGTATAATGTATAGACATCATTAGCAGACAAGTTGGTTAGCCACATTGGGTCGAATACCCTGATAGTATCCATTTGGCCCTCTTTATTCAGAACTATGACAGCTTCAGCGGTTCTCCAATCATAGTACCACCATTTGAAGTGTGGAGTGAAGTCCTGTGGCATTTCCCTGAGAGGGATTCTCGACATAGTGCGCGGAGGACTCCACTTCAACACAATCTTGGGCTTGCCAGTAATGGCATCAACCTCAGACCTTCTTATGTACCTCGTAGGCTGTTGTGGTCTGAAGTTAACCCATCTGGTGTGGTACTCCTTCTTCAGGGCAGCCTCGAACCAGCCTGACATCTTTCTTGGGTCAGCATACAGCAGCTTTAGCTTAGCCAGCTGGTTGAGCTCAAAACCAGGTAGAGTCTTCAGATCATGTGGAACCTGAAGTACTCTATGCCCTGCTCCCTCTTAACTGCATACGCGTTAAGGTCATCAAAATAAGCCCATGCAATAATCCTGCCTGACACCTTATGGTGTTTCTTGACTCTGTAGAGCTTGGTGTAGGCATCTTTCTTTGGTGCAGCACGCTGGGCTCTTACTTCTTCAAAACAGGCAGCCCACTCAGCCTTGCGAATGTCTACGTCATCATTGGAGGCTTGGGCTGTTCCTTCAGTCTTTTCGGTTTCCTGCTCCATCTTGTCTAGTACCTCAAACGTATCACTGACTAGGGACTCACCCAGATTGGGGACCACATTACCCTCGTTGTCAGCATACTGAGGGTACTCTTCTGCAGTAATATCTTCAACCTCAACTTCATCAACGTCATTTAGTTCTTCATCACTGGTTGAATCAACTGTTGGAGCATCCTTGACAATTTCATCAGGATTGAGTCTGAACATCTCTGCCAGTTGCTCATCAGATAGGTCATGAATTATTTCCCCTTCTTCAGGGGTATAACTCACAGACCTTCTTACAATCCCTTGCAGATCAAGAATCATGGTTAATTGAGTCTTGACCTGTTGAAGGGGAGCAAAGTCAAACTCATCCCTTTGAAAGTTTGGATCTGTTTGATTTAAACATTCAACACATAAAACATTAGTAAGTAATCAAACAGAATTATCAACTTAATATATAAACATTCAACACACTTGTTTTTCATTACATGATTCAAATACAAAATAAATAAATACATAAGACATCTAATCTGTACTTTTGTCTTGAATCATGGGCGTGTCGCTCGGAGGAGCAGAAGTGGTAGATGACTGGTCCTGTCGATGCTTAGATCTTCGTTCTTGACCAGAAGCAGAGGCCGATGCAGCCGCATCCCCTCCTTCTGCTTCGTCATCATCATCTCTACCTTCTGTCCTTTCTTCCTCAGTCTCTTCCTCATCATCATCATCTTCCTCATCATCATCATCATCTTCATCATCACCATCTCCATCATCCCCATCACCCTCCTTTATCTTCAAGGGCTCATCCTTCGACCCCTTTAACCTCAGCATAATCGTCTTGTTGGTCGTCTCCAACTCCTCTATACGTTTGACTGACTGGGCCTGCTGGTCCTGGAGTTGGGACACCTCGACTCTCTGAGCATCGATTAGCTGGTTCTGCTGGTCTATCACCCGAGCCTGCTCTGCCATCTGCTGAGACTGGGCAGCAGTCAGGTCGGTCAGCTGGCGGATCTGCGCCGCCTTCTCCTCATCTGCAGCGAGCAGGCGCATCACCATACGGTTAAGCGCCGACAGCTGCTCCTCTACCCCGATGTGAGGTAGAGTAGATCCATAAACATGTGGTGGCTGGGCTGAGGGTCCAGCATGATGTGAGGTGGTGGTGGTAGTAGCAGTGGTGAATATGGGTCGGTAAGCTGGTGCTGGTGATGTAGGTGTGAATGGTCTGGTGGTGGATGGGAAGGATACAGTGGTGGTAGGTAAGGTGGTGGCTGTGGTAGTGGGAGTAGTGGATGTGGTGGCTGTGGTGATGGGTGGTATGTCAGTAGTGGTGGTAGTGGTGGCTGTGGTGGTGGAAGTAGTGGCAGCAGTGGTAACGAAGGTCAGGCGACGCTTCTTCTTCTTCAATCCATGGGGTTGAGCCATCCGCTTCCTCCTAGTCCCGGTGGAAGTGGATGCTCCCCCTGCAGCTCTGCCCACTGAACCCGGAACATAGCTCGGGTCAGTCTCTCTCTCTGAGGAGTCCCGAGGGTGTTCACCAACCACCCTAAGCCCGTGGTCTGTGGGAACAACTTTGCTTCCCACAGTCCTAGTGAGGGGCTCCTCATCCGACTCCTCCTCCTCTTGATCACCAGCTACAAACTCCTGATGGAAACCGGCCATCTCAGCAACCTCTCCGGCAGTGGCAGACCCCGGGGGAATAACATCTGAATCAGTGCCTCTAGGTGGAGCAGGCATATCATCCCCGGCGTCGCCGCTATCATCATCATCTGAGTCAGTCTCTGGTATAGCAATATGCTCGACATCTGAATCACTGTCATCGTGGCGCCACTTTCTCTTGGCTGGCGCCACATAGTCAGCACGGGCCAGATGCCCAAACAACCTCCTGACAGGGGGTTTCACCTGCTTCCCCCTGTATACCTTCATCCGGCCTAGCGTAGTGTCATCCATGACCTCTAGCACTACAGCATCCTCCTTCTCCTTTGGCAGGGAGGGAAGCTTCTGATCAATAATCATCTGTATAAACCTCGGATACATACAGAAGCCTTCCTTCCCTTTCCCCTCAATGTTCTCCACCAGGTAGGTGAAGATCATTTTGGAGAAGCTGAACGGGTGGTTCAGCACCAATGCAGCATAAGCGTTCTGGATCTGATCCGACAACTCATCAAATCCTCCCTTCCTCGACGCTATGCACTTCAGCAGAAATGCGCAAGATACTTGAACTGGGGACAGAGGTTACTCTTGTTGAGTACCCCAGCATTGATGTCCCCAGAGTACTTGGCTCTCATAAAACATCCTCTGACAGTGAGGGGGTGTAGACGAGTAGGACAATCAGCATCATCCCCTAACTGTAGAACAATCCTCAAATCCTCCTCTGATACGGTAATAGCCTCACCAAAGATCGTACTCCTGATGCAATGAGGCTCAGAGGATCTATCAACAGTCGCGCCTTCCCAGAAGGCCTGCTGCACTGATCTATACGGAGTGCATGGTGTAGAGATAGCATGAGCAATCCTGGATCTCAACAGAAATGTAATGATGCCTGCGAAGTCAGCTGCGTTCCTGGATGTCAAATCCAGATGAGCACATATGTTATGCTTGGTGCTCATGTTCCATCGACTCGCCATCTGTAACACATAACAATATAAACATTAGTTCCACTGGCTACAAGTATAATGAAACACTTAGACTTTGAATAGAATGTCTTTGTCATGCGATTGAGGTTGTGCGACTGAAGACAGTCGTGCGACTGAACAGTGCGATTGAGGTTCAGACGTGCGAATGACCTCATGCGTACGACTGAGTGTGCGACTGGACTCATGCGCATGTACTCTTATGCGGTTACACCAGTCGTGCGACTGAGTCTCATTCGCATGGTTCAGTCGTGCGGTTAAGTGAATCGCCCCCTTCAGTCGTGCGACTGAAGTTCATCCGCTTGTCCAATCGTATGACATCCTGTCCGTTCAATTCAAATTAACTTTTTCATCAATTTTGAGTTTTAGACTTCGTGTTCTGGTTCATTAGACTCGCAATATGTTCTTATAACTTATAACACTCTTAATTTCATCCGTTTGAGTAGTTAGGTTAGGTTATTTGTCCCACATGTCACAGTTTACCAAACGGGTCCGATTATCCAGATTAAAAGTCAAATTGAACGAATTGGTGATGTTTCTTCATCGCAAATTACCTGTAGAATCGAAGTAAATGGTCAGTATGCAAGAAACGAAGGTTTTAAGGAGATCAAACGAAATTTTGGCAGAGTGACTTTAGTCGTGCGAATTAGGGTTTCTTTGAGGGTGATGAGTCTCTGCGACCGACTCCTCCTCTATTTATACTAACCCTAGATCCAATCGTGCGACTGAGTTCATACGCACCATTCAGTCGTGCGAGTGGAACTCAGTCGTGCGATTGGGTCAGTCGCCCTTCTCCAGTCGTCCGACTGGATTTCAGTCGTGCGACTGACTCACTCGTTCGCACTTAAGCCTCCGACTGGACTAATCGTATGGGCCATTCGGTTTGATGGTCCATACTCATAGTTCATTCGTGCGAATGGATTCCATTCGTATGGTTAGTCCATACGTATGGTCCATTCGTGCGAATGGGTCATACTTAGTTAATTTTCTGCCATTTTTACCAATTTACTTTCAAACCCTTTTAAATTAATTTAAATTAACGTTATGAGCCTTTGATCATCTCAGACATGATCATTTTATCTGAAAACATTTTGATCACCTCAGACGTGATCCTTTTAAACACTTTAGTCACCTCAGACGTGACCCTTTTAAAAACACTTTGTCACCTCAGACGTGACTGTTTTAAACTTTCAAAGCACATATGGTCATCTCAGACATGACCCTTTTAGTGAGTTGATTCCTTCTGATTTTCCTGATGTAGCCCGACACTCGACTAAAATTAAAATTAAAACGACTAACTAATTTAAGAACTTAAACTAATTACATAAACAGACATATTTTTGGCTTTTTGTGAGAGATAAATCCAGAGATTGATATCTACGGGATTTGGTTCGGGAGTAGATAGCTTCAACTTAGATTGATCATATCTGGACCAATTCAATTTTGGAATCATACAGGTAAGTCAAATCATTTGGGACTAGTTATTAAAACCTTTGATGCTCAAATTCTCGGTGTTCATCCAGAGTCGTTAGCAACTTAAGGAAATCATACTGAAACTCTTAGATTTTCACATTGATTTGAACCTTTGAGAATGTAGCCACAATGATTGTCAGTATGTTTGTCCACTTAAATCCATACACAGACTTTTGACACAGACTGGTGACTTATTTAGGTTTAATTATTTCAACTAACATTTGTGGATCCCACACTTATATGGTAATCAACATTCCTCAGGAGCTTTTGAGCGGTCTACGGGTATTATTACAAGAAGAGACTATTCTTAGAGCTTTCAAAGAGAAGCCTGTCCTCAGGTCAGTGCCATCGCACAGCAGAGAGGCGGCAAACAACAATGAATTCTAGAATATCTAGGTTATGCTTATCCTCAGGTCAGTGCCATCGCACAGCAGAGAGGCACACAACCTATCTCCTTGTTAGAGCAGCTTATTTTATTTTGCACAAAATGCACCAACAACATAAGTCATTAGCTTTATTGCATTTGTCTTTCATTTTTTTTCTTTGCTCTAATTATGGTCATCCGCACACATTTGTGGCGTTTAATTGCTCATTACCCCTTATTGGAATATATTTGATTGTGTTAACCAGTGATAAGATGGAAGCCCACAGTCAGTTGAACAACTTAGTTTGATCTTGAGATCACCAATCAGGTCTAATTGTCTATTGTGTTGAATCTACCAACATATCATTTGTGGTCTAGCAGCCTCTAAGTCTACTTTCTTTGTGTCACCTTAGGAGTTGCCAGTTTTCTATCATCTTTCCTTTTTATATTGCTCAGACTACACAGACTTATACTTTGAACTTTTGCATCTTTTCAAAACTTAAATTTTTAAAGTCCCTCTTGATTTGTTCCTGTGTACTATCATTTTCCAAGGTATTGAATCGGTATCACAGACACAATCTACCTTATTTCAGCTAGTTACTCCTTCTCCCTCAATTTTTTTTTTTTAATGTTAACTTGCTGACATATTCTCCCCCTAAAATACTAAAATCATTTCTGGTTTAAATTATTTTAGGATTTTAATAAACAGCAAAATAACATGAGTTTAAATAAAACAGACGAGAATAAAACAAATAAAATAAAATAAAATAAACTTTAACTAAACTACATCGGACTACACATTATCATCATCAGGAATTACCTCACTTTTCTTTTTAACGCCGTTGACCTCTAGCAAATATTGAAAACGTGGTTTATCAAAGGCTTTAGTATAGAGGTCAGCGCGTTGAAAATCAGTATTAATTTTAACCACATCAATTAAGTTCTTTTCAAAGCAATCTCTTATGAAATGGTATTTAATACCGATGTGTTTGGTCTTAGGATGTTGAACCGGATTTTTAGTTACTGCAATTGCAGCAGAGTTATCAACAAAAATAGGAGTAGATGAGAATTTTAAACCGTAATCCCGCATTTGCTGTTGAATCCAGATGATTTGTGAACAGCAACTTGCAGCAGCAACATATTCGGCTTCACAGGTTGACAATGCAACCGATGTCTGCTTCTTACACTGCCAGGTAACTAATCTTCTCCCAAAGAATTGACACCCCGCTGATGTAGACTTGTAGTTCATCTTGCAGCCCCCGTAATCCGAGTCACTATACGCGGTAAGCTCAAAGTCATCATCATGAGGATACCACAATCCAAGTGTGGGTGTACCCTTCAGATAACGAAAAATCCTCTTGACCCCGATCAGATGGTTGACCTTTGGTTTAGCCTGATATCTAGAACATAGACATGTAGCATACATAATATCAGGTCTTGAGGCAGTGAGATACATGAGGGATCCAATCATTCCTCGGTACATAGTGGCATCTACTAGATCTCCATTCTCATCAGGTGCTATATCATGATTCGTAGCAAGTGGAGTCCCAGCAGCAGAAGCATTCTCCATGTCAAAGCGACTGAGAATGTCTCCTACATACTTGGTCTGATGTAGAAAGATTCCATTAGGTGTTTGATCCACCTGTAACCCGAGAAAGAACTTCATCTCCCCCATAGCACTCATCTCAAACTCTTTCTTCATCACTGCTTCAAACTCTTTGCATAACTCTTCGTTCTTTGACCCGAAGATTATGTCATCAACATATATCTGTACAAGCAGTAGGTCGCCATCCTTTTCTTTAATAAACAGTGTACAGTCAATGACTCCCCTGCGAAAGCCGTGTTTCACAAGATGAGTCGAGAGTTTCTCATACCAAGCTCGAGGAGCTTGATGAAGCCCATATAAAGCTTTGTCGAGCTTGTAAACTCTATCCCGATGATAAGGATCTTCAAATCCCTCGGGTTGACTTACATAGACTGTTTCCCTGATTTCCCCATGAAGGAATGCACTCTTCACATCTAATTGGTAGACTTTGATCTTCATGTACGATGCATAGGCAAGGAAGATACGAATAGCTTCCATCCTTGCCACGGGTGCAAACACCTCATTATAGTCAATCCCCTCGACTTGGCGAAAACCTTGAACCACCAGTCGAGCTTTGTTCCTGATAATGACTCCTTGGTCATCCTTCTTGCATTTTAGTACCCATTTGGTGCCAATGACTTTAGCACCTTTAGGTCTATCAACCAGAGTCCATACACCTAACTTCTTAAACTGCAGAAGTTCTTCTTGCATGGCACTCACCCACGCCTCATCATTTAGTGCCTCACTGACATATTTTGGCTCAACCTGCGAGACAAAACATCGATAAGCACCATCATGAATGTAACCTTTCTCCATAACCGAGGCGTAATCAGCTGAGTATAGCTGATTTCGGGTTTGTACTCCTGATCTGACATCCCCAATAACATTGTCAAGGGGATGATAGACGTTTAGTCGTGATCCTGGAGTAGTAGGAACAGCCACCTCAGAACCGAGATTATGAACATTTTGTTCTGCATCTGAGGTAGTTGGAGTTTGAGGTTCCGAAGTCGAAGGAGCATCACTCGTAGATGCTTGTGGACTTTCAGGAACTGGAACCTGTTCCTCCTGACTGTTCTGGTCATCTGCTTCAGTTTCATCTTCAGAGGAGGAGTCACTGTCATCGACTACTCCCCCTGACTGAGTAGATGATTCTCCCTGTGTGCTAGATGGTGTATTCAGAATATCATACATCATCCTAGTAGCTAACTCATCATCCGAGGGAGAGAGAGGAATGTTGAAGGACTTGAAGAATCCATCATAATCGAAGAAGTATGCAGGTCCTTTGCCTGTAGGTGGTGTGGTATATCTCTGAACGTCGACATTACACCACACTTCTACAAGACCCGTTGAGTTATTGTAAACTCGCTTGTTCGGTATGTTGTATCCTAGAAAAATTCCTTCATCTGCCTTCTCGCTGAATTTTCCTTCTTGTGTCTTCTTCAGAAGTGTACACGGCGCGCCAAAAGGTTCAAGATACTCCAAATTTGGTTTGCGTCTTTGTAGTAGCTCATAACATGTCTTTCCGTGGCGCTTGACTATTAGGACTCGATTCAGTGTATAACATGCGTTTGCCACTGCCTCATTCCAGAATTGATAGGCAGTTTCGAGTCAGCCAGCATAGTCCGTGCAGTCTCTATCAAGCTTCTATTCTTCCTCTCAGCAACACCATTCATCTGAGGCGTGTAGGCAGAAGTGAATTGATGAACAATTCCCTTTTCCTTGCAGTATGCCTCCATCCATTGATTCTTGAATTCTGTCCCGTTGTCTGAGCGTACTTGTCTAACTTTTAGCTTGTAGAGAGATTCCAGTGTGGTTACTAATTCCTTGAATGACTCAAATGTTTCTGATTTGGATTTCAAAACATTACCCAAGTGAACCTTGAGTAGTCATCAGTGACCACAAAACAGTACAAATCGCCTGCAATGCTCCTTGTACTGACTGGACCAAACAGATCCATGTGAAGAAGTTCAAGAGGAAGTTCTATTGAATGAACTTTCTTTTCCTTATGAGACTTCTTTGTCTGTTTGCCTTTCTTGCAAGCTACACAAAAGTCAGGAAGTTGGAAGTTCTTGACATTTACTCCTCTCACTAAATCCTTCTGAATCAAATGATTCATCTTCCTTTGACTAATGTGTCCCATTCTCCTATGCCAGGAGATTGAGTCCTTCTCAGTAGCTTTAGATAGAAAGCACTGAACCTCATGATCCGTTGTAGCAGCTGTTGACAGATCCAAGACATAAAGGTCTTTATATCTTGAAGCAGTCATCAGAACTTGGTCCTCTGGGATCATGTAGTCTTTCTTCAGCACGTAACACTTCTTGTTGTCGAAGATGACTTTAAATCCTTTATCGCAGATTTGGGAAACAGAAAGTAAGTTATTCTGAAGTTGTTGAACGTAGTTCACCTTATCAAACTTAACTTTCTGATTTCCCACTTCTCCCTGAGCTGTGATGTATCCTCCCTTGTTTCTGCAAAGGAAACATGCCCTCCTTTTATTTGTTTGACGTTTGATAAAAGGGCTCTATTTCCTGTCATGTGCCTGGATGCTCCGCTGTCTATAATCCACGTGTTAGTCTCAGCGCTGTATCGAACACCCTGCACATATAAAGTAAATGTATTAGTTTAGGTTAGGAACCCAAGCCTTTACTGTCTTGGGTTTCCCAGAGGCATCACACATCATAAACTCTACCCATTGACCCTTAGAGGGTGAGGGTAGCTCAGGTTCCTTCTTGTCATCAGTATCAGACACGCAGGATGACTTCTCTTTCCATAAGCCAGATTTGTGCAATGCCTGTTTATGATAAACAGTCGTCTGGCTTACAGGTTGGACTTTAGGTTCACTAGATCTTCTAGGTGGAGTTAGAGAACTCCTCTTAGAAGACCTAGGTCTAGAGTCCTGAAGATCAATCTTCTTCCTAGGTGTCTGATAGAAAGGACAATAGGAAGCAATGTGTCCACATTCTCCACAGTTGTAGCATGACCTGCTATCAACTTTATAAGTAGACTTTCTTTGTGGAGAAGTGCGTGACACTCTAGTAACATCAATCACTTTAGGTTTTGACTCTTGTATGTTTGATGTTTTCTCTGGTTTAACAAAATTAACTGTTTTAACCTGTTTAACATGTTCCACTTTTTGGTTAACTGGTTTTTGACTTGAAGCATGTGAAAAATTAACGTTTGAAGTCCTTTTAGGTTCTGATTTGACTCTGTTTGACCCTGACTTTAAGTTAACTTTTTCAAATTCATTTTCCAGATTAACACAAGGCAATTTACCCTTTGCCTTTGAAGTGGCCTCCTTTTGTTTCTGTCCAGATTCAGTAGATGAACATGATGTGTCTGGATCAGTAACAAGAGGAGTAGTCACCACATGATCCTTGATGGGGTTGTTGTTTACTGGTCTAGACTTAGTGTTCATCAAGGTCTCAGGTGGAGGTGGAACCACTTTGTAGCCTAATCCCTCCCCGTTATTCTTTCTCTCACTAAGTGTTGAACTATGTGTGAAGAACTAGTCCAACTGTGCAGTTTCTGTTTTAATGAATTAACTTCTACTTCTAGAACTGCCTTTTGCTTCTTAGTGTCCTCTAGGGAGTTTAGATAGTACCTAATGTCATTTGCTTGGTTAAAGGCAACTACTTCGGTTTCCCTAAGCTGTTTAGTCAATAGGTCTATCTTTTCTTTATAACTATGCTCATTTTGTTTTAGAACTCTATTAGCCTCAGTGCACAGTTGTAAATCTTTTACTAAGTTATCATTGTGATCTAATAACCTAGCAATTTTTCATCAATGCTATTCCTAAACATATCACAATCAGAACAAGCATGATTATCAAACATTTGGTCAGTTGTACTTACCTGTGTTGGTTCAGAAGAGTTAGCCATCAACGCAGCATCAGACGTCTCTGGTTCTGGTGATTCTGACTTTTCTGTCTCTGACGTGGAAGTCTCCTCCTTTGGCTTGTAACTGACCTCGGCTGCAGTTGTTTCTTCACTATGTGACATTGCTATCTCAACTGCTAGATCACCTTCACTCGCAGAATCATCATCAATATCCTCAACACTGGCAATGTTAGATTCTCCTGGTGAGACAAACCTAAAACTCCAATCCTGTCCTTCATCATCATGAGCAGTCAAGGCTTTTGGATCCTTGTTTGATGAAGTAGAACTGGAGGCTTGCTTGTCTTGGCGAGTAAAGGACGAGAACGGGTTCCCATTACCCGTCTTCTTTGGCTTGACACATTCTCTCTTGAAGTGCCCCTTCTCTCCACAGTTGAAGCAGGTCACTTTGCTCTTGTCAAAGCCAAATGTGGTATCCTTAGTAGCTATCAAGTTCTGTCCTGTCTTCTTAACAAACTTCTTCGCCCTTCGGACAGCGCTAGCTAAGGCCCACATTATATCCATCCTCTCAAGCTCCATTTCATCCACCTGCTCGTAGTCCTCATCTGCCAGATGGCAGTTTCCAATCTTCCCGGCAACAAGTCCATCATATGAATGAACCACTGCTGCTAAAAGATCCATATGCTCTCGAGCTACTTCTACGGTCACATTACCGAGGTTCTCGGTCTTCAGTTTGGTAGCACTTGCTTCTGATCCAATATAGTTGGTACATGATGACCCTGACGTGTCTGATCCAGAAGGAGAAGCATGTGAAGGACCTGACGAGCTAGACACAAATGCAGTCTGGAGAGGTGCTCCAGATGTCTTAGCTTGAGGCGTGGCGTTGTATAAAGCTGGATTTTGTGTATACGAAGACTTCTGTGCTCTATACTTCATCCTTAGTGCTTCTTCTCGCAACTTGAGAATGAAGTCATTTATATCCAGCTTTACAAGCATTCCATTCTGTCTCAGGTTAGACACGAATGAAGCCCACTTATCAGGCAATCCGTCTGCGAAGTTGCTTACTTTCTCTTCCATAGTCGTTTCCACTCCATGTGTATGCAATTCGCTCATCAAGTGGTAGAATCTGTCTATGACTTCGTCTAAACCCTCATTACCAATCGATGAGAAGTTATCGAATTCCTTCTTTAACTCCTTTGCCTTGATTGCCTTCAATGACGCATTCCCATCATATCTCTTCTCTAGCTCATCCCACAGTTTCTTGGACTGCTTATTCTCTGAATACTGGTGGAATATGTCTTTGGGGATAGACTGAGTGATCAATGCATAAACCCTTTTCTCTGCATTGTACTTTACTTTCTGTGCGTCTGTCATCCCACTTAACGTTAATTTAACTCCATCAGCTCCCACCGGTGTACTATATCCGATCTCAATGGCTTCCCACAGATTAGGATCTACTCCATTGAGGTAGATCTCAAAACGTTGTTTCCAGTGGGGAAACTCATCTAAAGTCAAGAGCTTTGGTGGTTTATTGTGATTACCCACCACACTCTCAAGCAACAGCAGGTTCTGAATCCTCGAGTCCTTCCCAGCAGTATAGGCTGACATCTGATCTTCCATGGCTAATAAACTTAGAATCTAATCAAACAACACTTTCACTGATGCGACTGAAGGATGCGAATGGTCTAATCGTGCGTATGAACTCTGCGATTGGTTCAATCGTGCGGCTGAACTGGGCGATTGGTTCAGTCGTGCGAATGAATCTAGTGCGTATGAGTTATGCGAACGAACGGTTCAGTCGGCCGAATGAGGGTGCGACTAGGTCCAATCGTGCAAATGGGCAATGCGAATGGAGTCCAGTCGTGCGAATGGGTCACTCGTGCGACTGAAGCTGCTGTTTTGCGAAAATTTCTAGGTTTGACGGGTTTCAGCCGTAAAAATTCGAAATTTCACAAGTCCTAATCGCCTAAGTCCGTAGAAACTGAACTTCGATGAGCAGGGAACGTCCAAGATCACTTTTGATGCCAAAGATTGCGTTTTTCGTGCAAAAACACAAACTTTTATGCAATCTTGATTGAATCAACACGTAATCAAGAGCCAAAGCTCTGATACCACTTGTTAGGACCTGGTATTTGAACGAAATACCTAGTGATTAGCGTGTTAAACCAACTCAAATAGTGCGGAATCCTATTTGATTGGCGATCCAATCAGTGAGAACACACGAAGAATCAATCAAGAATTGAATCCAACGTCAGAAATCGATTAGGAATCGATCTGATGTGTTCTGTGAACTTGGAGAACGATTTGGGAGGCTTCTGGACGGCTAGGGTACGTCTGGAATCGTAATGGGATGAATGCTTACGTTTTTCCACGAATTGGGTCTATTTATAGGTTAGTATTGTTCAATCGTGCGACTGGGCCATAAGTATGGTTCAGTCGTGCGATTGAACCATGCGGTTGATTCATCCGCACGACTGAGTGTTCAGTCGTGCGATTGAGTCAATCTTATGTATCAATCATACGACTGATCCAGTCTCCTGGTTCAGTCGTGCGATTGAGTCAATCGTATGAAGTTATTCATGCGTGTGGTCCATTCGCATGAGCCATTCGCATGAGAACTTCATTAAGTTAAGTTTGAATGTTTTAATTAATATAACATAATGTGCAATCATTCAAACAATCATAAACCCAATCAATTCAATCACGACTCATTAATGAAATATTAAACATCACAAGTAACAAACAATTCATATCATTTCATTAATCAATACTATTACATCATAATCAGACAGACAAGATTTATTACATTACAACTCATGATCTAGGGACATACATGCATCAACAAATAATAATAATATAAGTATTTATAGCTGGTCGGAAAAGATACTTAGTAGCACCCGCACATCTCGAGTAGACAATTCATTATACATAACATATAGAAAGCAATAATGAATACCTATATTATCTATACTATTGATAAAGCATTTTATGATGTCAAAATAATAATTTTATCTTGACCTTAAGACACCTATAGGGTTAATATGGTAATATTATGGTGGTTTTAATTTAATTTTTTTAATCCATATGAATTCATTAAATTTAATAACAATAACAATAATAATAATAATAATAATAATAATAATAATAATAATAATAATAATAATAATAATAATAATAATAATAATAATAATAATATTTAAAGTATTTATAATAGTTATTTACAAAAGTAAAACAACTTCAATAATAAGTAATAATGTGTAATAATATATAAGTTATCAAACTAAAAATATACAAGTTCTCAAAACTACTTGAAGGTTCTAAATCTTATATCTCTTTTATCTTATAGTCATGATAATATGATGGTTTATAAAATCTAAATTTGTCGTTATGATGTACTAAATTATGTCAACATTTCAACATGATTTTTTTTTCCAAAACAGAGTTATCAATATAAATTTTATCCACATCTACGGATTGAAAATTAATGTACAAGTAATCGATATCAAATATTATTAATTTTAACAACCATGGCAAAGCACATGTTCACATACTAGTTCCCTAATAATAGAATTATCAAGCATAAAAGTTTTTTTTTTTAACGGAAGCATAAAAGGATTTAGGATAGAATAGAAATAGCTTACAATAATTAATTTTTTATAAATTATCTAATATTTACAAACGTCTATAACTTTTTATACGATATTTATTTAGAAAATACTCATGAAACCAAACGATTATTCTATGTAAAAATATAACGTTTGTAGTCATAAAATAAATATATAATTTTTATTATAAGGTTATTAATAAATAAGAATTTATAGTTTCTAAATAATATTTTTTTGGATAATATTGGTAATAATAACATTAAATACTATTTTGTTTTAGTAGCTTCTCTTTTAACTTCTTCTTTTTAGTTTCAATATGCTTTATCATAACAACTTTTATTGAATATGTCTTCATAGGACCCAATTTTATTTTATTAAATCCTATCTTAAACAGATAACCATTCATTTTATTATCAGACATAGCATAAGGATCAACAAAAGAAATGAGATGGTTGATCTTGAGCTGTAGATGATAATGATGATGATGGTTTAGCTTTTCCAGCGAATCTAGGGCTTAATTTTTCTTTCTTTCCAAATTGAATTATGCCATTCCAAGGCTAAACCTTTAATAAGACCTTGTCACCTACGGAGAGTTTAAAGGTTTTCTTCTCCGATCATATCTTTTAGATTTTGATTGTTCTTTCATTTTGTCCATCTGTGTGTATTGTGTGTAGGTGGTCTGTCATGCTGAGATTCAATTTTGTTCCTATAGTTCTCTAAAAGCTTTGCTAGAATTAGGAGGTAAAACGACTATCCATTTCCGATACTATAGATAATGGTTCTCTTTATAGTGACACAATCTCGTCAATGTATGGCTTAGCCAACTTATCCATTGGGTACGTTTCTTTCATATGAATAAAATGGGTAGACTTTGTAAGTCTATCAATGACAACCCATATCGTATCATTCTCATGACTAGTCGTGTAAGATTTGTGATGAAATCTATTATTATTATTTTCAATTTCTAGCGTGTTAATTCTAGCTGTTATAATAAACCAGAGGGTTTCTAGTGTTCTACTTTTACTTGAGAATAAGTCGATCATTAGCAACATATAATACTATATCCTTCTTCGTGCCAATCCAACAATAATGATTCTTTAGGTTCTTATAATCTTTTTGCAACCTTGGTACAATATACATAGATTTATGAGCTTTTTTCATGATTTCTCTCAGAGGTCGCCTGTGACCAGCACCTAGATGCATTTGTTTATCCTTAAAAATTCATCATCTCCTTTATTCTGTTGTTCAAGAATTCCTTTAGTTCCTTCCTTTTCTAAGTTTCCTTTTTTTATACTAAAGCTTTAGCTTTCCTTAGTTGATCAAATAAGTCAACTTGTACCTCAAATCGTAATGGTTGAACTAGTTTAGGTTTTACAAGTTCTTTCCTACTTAAATCCTCAGCTACAAAGTTGGTTATTCCTTCATGGTAATAGATCTTGCAATTATAATAATCATTTAAGATTTTCATCCAACGTCACTATTTCATATTCAAATCTTTCTTATCAAAGAGATATGTTAAACTCTTGCAGTGAGAATACATGATGAACGTGAGTTTGTAGAGATTATTTATCCATAACTTTAGTGTAAAGATTATGGCATTAAGCTCTAATTCATGATTCTAATATCTTTTTTTGTTGTCTTTGAGTTGATGAGACACATAGGCAATGACCTTATCTTATTGCAACAAAACACACCCTAAGAGGTATGTGATGCATCATAATAGACCTTAAAATCTTTATTACCTTAAAGTAACATGAGAATTGGTGCACTACGTAGCTTCCGAGTTAAGGTTTCAAATTCTTCATCCTGCTTAGATCCCCAAATAAACTCAGCCTTATTACGAGTTAAGGTTGTTAATTGAATAGTAATTCGGGAGAAATCTTTGACGAATTGCGGCAATACCCATCTAATCCTAAGAAACTCCATATTTCTGTAAGGGTTATGGGTTTCTCCTATTTAGCAATAACATTTATATTGGTCGGGTTGGCTTGCATACCATTTGCATTGCTTATATGACCGGGAATTTGTACTTTTGATAACTAAAACTCACATTTTGAGCATTTAGTGTATAGTTTCTCCTATTATAATAAATCTAGTAGGATTCGAAAGTGAGTTTTATGATATTCTTCAGCTTTTGAATAGAAAATTATATCATTAATGAAAATAATGATAAACGCTTGGAGATCCTTTTCATCATGTCTATAAATGCAGCTAGCGCATTAGTGAGTCCAAAAGGCGTAACTGTTAACTCATAGTGTCTACAACTTGTTCCAAAGGTAGTCTTTGGAATGTTTTCTTCTAGGACTTTTATGTGGTGATATCCTAACCTAAGGTCAATCTTGGAGAAATGAGAAGTTCCCTGGAGTTGATAAAAAAGATCATCGATACCTTCTCTCGTTCCTAAGATCTCATTCTCCAAGGAATAACTATAGATAAAGTCATCACTTACCTGGTACGTAAATTATTCTGATTCTTATTTGTTAGCACTTCAAGATCTCTACTTACTTTACTTAGTAGTAAATTCTTTCTTTTAGGTTAAATCCTAGATACTATTAAAAGTATCTAGAAATTTGTGGCTCTAATACCAACTTGTGATACCTCGGATTTGGTCACCCTGGGTCATGTGAACCTATCGAGATCATGTTATTATTTTAATCAGAAAATCATTGAAAAGATCATTTGACAGAAGAAATTTATTTAATATTAATACGTAATAGTGTTCTAGAAATTAAGTCATACTTCAAAACTGAATAATTCATTAATTTATATGACCAGTTTACAAAAGATTATGTTTGTATTTATAAGCCACAAGTTCAAATCTAGATACGTGAATCTTGGCTTCCATCTTATGAAATTCCAACATTTAGATACACGTACACAGTCTATACAATAACATGTTATATTATGTTCAATCATTCGGTACATGTAAAAGGTTTAATATACAATATTAGCAAAATGTTGGAAAATAATGTTCATCATACTTAAATCATTTTCCTAAGCTAACATGATCATATTAATTTAGATTAACAAAACTAGACACATATGACGAAACACACATACAGATCTTTCATTGTACATTAGTAATAGTTTGTTATCAGGTCTCCCGTAGGACCATTAATGCCTAGATAGTCGTAATCCTTTTGGCACCAAACCATTATTAGTCATGCTTTGGCATATTACTTTTATCAAGGTCCTACCTGCAGGATCGGGTTTTGTCACTTAACACTTGTAATTCTCTTAAACTCACTTATGATATCACTCAAACAAGATGAAGCAATGCCTTTAACAAGAGTTGATAATAATATAATAAGTAATCAAAGGAACAAGCAGAAGTATTTTCAAGGTACTTGTATATATTACTTCTCAACTCAAGATTACAAGACACTTACAAGCATACAACAAGAGTTACAATGAGAAACTATATATATTAGATCCTACAGCCGGTTATACTTGATACCAGCTGGAAACCTACGACTAAAGCATATACTACAATGCTATAGTTAAGGTATCTTAGATAAAGTATTATCTAAGATATGGTAGTCATGACATGTCCATGACTTACCTTTTGTCACCAACTAAAGATGGCAACTGTAATTAACATAAAAAGGTAAACAGTAGATTAAAGTATGGTCAACTACATGGCTTTTGAGAAAACGCCATGCAGTATATCAGAGATTTGCAGCGGACTGTCAGACAAACCATACTTATGTCTACTGGATAATAGAGGTGTCTTCCGAAGGTTAACTGGCTTTGGAAGAACAAGTTCTTCCGAAGCCACTTATACTTCGGAAGATGCTTCTATGCTTCCGAGGCTTTGAGGACTTCTTTATACTTCGGAAGTTGACTTCAGAACTTTATCTTTAAGTCTTGATCTTCGGAAGTAGCTTCTTTATCTTCGGAAGTTGGATTTTTCCTTCGGAAGTGTATTTTACACTTAGACTTCGGAAGAGCTCCTTCTTCCTTCGGAAGTTCCACACTTGGCTTCGGAAGTCCTTTGTATGTTGTACTTAAAATCTTCTAAGTGACATAGTTTTGGTTGCAACAACCTCTCTAAATCCAACAAACTCCCCCTAGGCTGATGCTACCAAAACTTCACTTATTTCTGCTTCTCAAAGTTTTCAGCACCAGGGACAAAAGATATTTGTCTGTTTCTTTGTTCTTCCCGGAAGTGGTGCTGAGAAGCTTGTACAAGTCATTCGTGGATAGGAGATCCAGTCTATCACTTTGAATGACATGTACCCTTTGTTGTGACCCTCTGAAGAGAGTTAGTTGACGGGAGTTGTAGTCATACTCCCATCTAACTATGGACTCAAGTTCAGGACCTTCAACCATTTGAAGAAAGGCTTTGCCTTTGGTTGCTGATCCTTTCCTTTCCTCCTCCTCTCTCAGTTTTGACTCCTCTTCGACCTTGCTTCTGGCAGTAAGCTCAGCCATGTGAAGGCTGCCTAGATGATTTCTGATGTGGGCAGCTACATCGGAGTTTGAAGGGTTGGAGAATGGTTTCTCTGCTAACTCAGCAATATCAAATCTGCTTAAGTGTAGCAGAGATGAGGCATTCAGCCTGTTAATCTCACCATTCTCTCTCTCAACAACAAAGTTGTGAGAAGAGTCTTCGAACCTCCACTGGACTATCTTCTTTCTGGGTACAAGAGGTTGTCTTGGTACCCTATCTCCTTTCTTTGTATCCAGCAGAGTCACCAGCTTTCTCCTCAGCTTCTTTTCTTCTTCATTCATGTATCTGAATTGAGGCCAAGGAGTTTTGCAGCTTGGTCCAAAGTTCCTCTGGGCAGATCAAGAAACTCATCTCTTGTGAGGGAACTTGAGGATCCATCAACATAAGTCAGGTTGACTGAATCTCCTCACAGGAGATGTCGCTCAGAGTTGTGCAGTTGATGAGCTTAGTTTTGATCGCCTTGAATTCCTCCATAGAGAGATGTTTGGAAGGCTGAGGGGATGGTTTGATTGGTTGTTGGGTAGGTTTAGGAGTTTGGGTTCTGGCTAAGGTTTTGGGTTGGATGATGGGTAGTTTAGGTGGTTGAGGTGAAGAGGTTGGTAGGTGTGATGGTGTAGGTTCAGGGGTGAAGGGTTCAGGTTCAGTTTTGATTGGGAAGGGAAAGGGTATAGGTTCAGGTTGAGGTTGGGTTTGGATTTTGGGCTGAGAGGTGGCTTTGAAGGTCATCCCCTGTCCCCTTCTATACATCTCTTTTCTTCTCCCGCACGAATGTCAGCCTTGATGTCACGGACATGTCGTTGGAGAGTCTTCTCAGACATTGGACCCACCTGCCTGCCAGAGAAGCCATGAGCTTTAAGATAGTTCTTCATCCAAGCTTTCTCACCTATCTTCTTGGCGGCAGACAGTCCAGCCTTTCTTCTTTCTTCCTCTTCTCCACCAGCTTCTCCCTTGCAGCTCTTTTTCTCTCCTTCTCCATTTGATCTTGCTCTTTGTTGAAGAGCCATAAGATCGTATCACTATTGTGTGGAGACAACTCCTCTTGAGAGAATCCTCTGGAGAGTAGGAAAGTGATCTTTCTCTACTGAGCTGCAGATCAGCTTCTCTTTCTTTTCTCAGCCTTTCTTCTTCCAAGGCCAACCTTGCAGCCTCTTCTTTTTGCTGTCTTTGCAGCAAGGTTGCCTTTTCAAGCTCTATCAGCTCCTCTAATGGTAGCAGGAGTACATCTTCCGAAGCAGCCCCTAGACTGACAAGTCTATCGATTACCTCCACCCTTCTTCGATTGTTGACTGCCTCCTGGTTGGCTGCAGCTGCTTTGGTACTTGCAGCTAACAGTTTCCCAGTTGGCAGTCTACCTTTCCTTCTGAGCTTCTCCAACCTTTCTTCTTCCTGAAGCTCTTCCGAAGTCATCTTCCTCTTGCCTTTTATGTCTTCGGAAGTGCTAGACTTTGGTGGTTCTTGGATAGAAGATCCAGGTTGGGTGGTAGAGGTAGGAGCTGGGGTCAATGCAGATGTTATAGCTAATGGTTGGCTGAGAAAGTCCTCCCTATTAACCTCAGATGCAAGTTCCAGAATTGCATCTGTGACTATTAGATCATCGGAAAGAGAAAATAGTCCTTCCGCAACAGCAATCTCAGCTTCGGAAGTTTGTGCTTGTTCTTCCGAGGCTTTGAATTGTGCTTCGGAAGTCTGTGAAAACACACCTTCTGTCCCAACTGTTTCAGTTGCTGGGCCATCAGTCCTAGTTTCCCCTTCGAAATCAATCTCAGGTTCCACTTGGGCCTTAGGTTGACCAACTTCCTCAACAGTGGTAGGAGGTGCATTCAACCTCTGAAGCTCTTGAGCTCCAAAGTAAATCACAGACATATCTGGACTGGGCTGTTCTATCAGAGACTCTAAAAGGAACTTGTTGAAGATCCTATTTAGATCCTGAAGCATCATTTGATCCACTTGAAAAACAACTGGAGGAGGCTCAGGGAAGATGGCAGCTTGTTTTCTTGAGCTCAAAGAAGTAAGAGCTTGACTGATGGTATCCTGTCTTTGGCTTTGTCTCTCAACATTCTCCCCCTTTTTGGTAGCATCATCTTGAGAGGTAGATGAGCTAGAGGAAGAGGTCAAGGAGACCTGAACTGGTACATGCCTAACAGATCTCTCAATCTGTGTCTCAGCTAGTTTGGCCTTGAGACTTTCAATCTCAAGTTGCTGAGTGGCAGACCTATCCTCTAAAGTCTTAACCTTTGATTCAAGGTTTGAGACTTTAGAAAGTAGGTCTCTTATGGTGAGTTGCATACTTCCCTCATCTTCTTTGAAGAATCACGGGGAGATGAGGTAACATACCTGGTATGTTCATCCTCACCACCAGATGTGGTTTCTTGGCACCCTGGTTTCCCTTGCACAATGATGTCTCTTTCAGAGGCATCAAAGGGCATGGTTGCCGTAGATTCAGTCTGACTGTCGTTACCACTGTCCTGAGGATCCATTGAGGCTCCTTCAGTAGTGGCAGCTGAATCTACATGAGTCCCCTCCACATCAGTGGGACTCACCTCAGTAGGGCTTTGCTGGTGTGGGCTAGAGACAAGAGGTTTCTCTAGGCTCTGTTGATCCTTAATAGGTGTAGGATCAACTTCATCGCCTTTGAGAGACATAGTCTCTTCACCAGCTCCGGTCAATAGGTCAGTGAAAGAAAAGGAATGAAGACCTAAGGACCCGGGACTTTGATCAATGTCAAAAGGCATTGAGCTGTCCCTTTGTGGCTGCTCAGGGGAGTATAGAGACTCACCCTGAGGGCTATCAGCTGGGGTTTTGGGCTCATGGGTCTGAGACTGAGGAGACTCAAGACCCATATTGAGGTCAATAGTGAAGGATTGGTGGACCTCTGGCTGAGTGGGAGCCCCTTGTTCCACTCTAGCCTTTTTGGTTTGAAGAGGAGGGGCTTGTTCAATCAGAGTAGATTGAACAAGGGTTCGTTTGGTACGTCTCTGGTAGGTGACAGTGATGGGAGGAGAAGGTAGATTTGGAATGGTGAGGGTAGTTGCTGGTGTGGGTTCATCACCTGTGGGGTGAACAGGGATGTCACCAGGAGCCGTTGGCTCAATCATACCTGGAAGTAGTGCGGTATCCCTTCCAGTGTAGTTGGTAGACACTCTCTTCAAGACCTTGAAGATGGTCGGCCTCATTTGGGGAGCAGACAGAGCAGCTGCACAGACAAGCTTACCCTGATCTAGCTCGCAGTTGATTATGTGCTGGAGAAATCTGGGATACATAAAGAATGTGTCCCTTTGCAGATTTCCCATAAGATTAGTCAGCACAAACCTTGAGTAGTTGAAGCGGAGGCCTTGTACCAACCCGTGAACTAAGCACCCGAGTTCATAAGGGATTTGATCCCATCCCCCGGATTTGTTAGATAGACAGTGAAGAACCACATGCAGCAGGAACTTCCACTTGTAGGAGAAGTTGAATTTGTAGACCGTTGACCTGCTTACATCTCCACCGTATCCCATTTGGAGATAAGAGTTATCTAACTCAGATTTGGGAATTCCGTCGGTGCGCCTTCATCATGGAGCTCAAGATGCTCCCTGATGATCTGTTCAGTGATGACCAACTCTTGGCCACAAACACTTGACCTAATAGCACGAACCCCGTTTAGGGTTTCAATCCGACCATTTGCCCAAAATTCGGACATTTGGTTGGAGTAGATGGTAGGGTTTACGGTCAAGGCTGTGTAGTATGAAGATTGGGCTAAGAAAGAAATGATATCAGAGAAGTCATCATCCCTTGAAGAGTCAAGGAGTGCGACCTGGTTGTGCTGAGGGTTTAAGGCCATTTGAGAAAGATAGCAGTAGAAAAGTTTGAGTAAGGTAAATTGGAGAAGAAGAAAGCTTTTAGGGCAGTGAATTTGGTAAAAAGAGTGTAAGTGATTAACCGGAAGTATTTAAATGGGTGAAATGGCGGTTTAAAGGGTGGTTTGGATAAGATGATGTGAGGGTTCAGTGGATGATGTGACAAGGGCGGTAAGGTTAGACCATTTAAATAATCCGACATCATTAACAAAATCTTTACTTTTTACAGTGTGGGGCCCAAAAGATTTCCGTTACACAGTAAAGTCTTTCTTCCGAGTATAGAGTATTTCCGAAGGTAAGTTCTTCCGAAGGCAAATGTACTTCCGAAGGTAAATTGCTTACTTCGAAAGCACATGTTGCTTTCAGGTGGGGTGTATTAAGTTCTTCGGAAGTAGATCTGAGGTGAACTCAATCGCTTCTTCCGAGACTTAACACTCTTCCGAGAAGAAAATTATCCTATGAGAAATTTGCTTCGGAAGTTATGCTAGATATCTTCCGAGGGCTAATTTCTCTTCGGAAGAACTTATACTTAGATAAATTTAAGAAAGGATCTTTTGTAACAGGGCTTAGATTGTTTTGACATAAGACTTTACACATTAAAAAGGTTTTCAATTGAGATTAACTAATCAATGTTTATCATCCCAATAGCTGTAATAAGATATTTAAATCTTTGTTCATCAAATGCTTTGGTGAACAAATCAGCATATTGTTCATTTGAATCAACTTTGATTAGTTTTATAAGATTTTTCTCATGAATATCTCTAATGAAATGATACCTGATATCAATGTGCTTTGTCTTAGAGTGCTTCACTGGATTTTCAGTGATGGATATAGCACTGTTGTTGTCAATGTGGATAGGAGTGCTCATGAAGTTGAATCCATAGTCAATCATCTGGTTTTGAATCCACAGCAGCTGAGCACAGCAACTTGCAGCAGCAATGTATTCAGCTTCAGCAGTTGATGTAGAGACACAGGATTGCTTTTTGCATTGCCATGAGATGATCCTTCCACCAAGAAATTGACATCCACCTGATGTTGATTTCTTGTTGATGTTGCAGCCACCATAATCACTATCAGAGTAACCATAGAGATTAAAATCACTATTTCTTGGATACCAGAGACCTAACTTAGGTGCTCCTTTGAGGTATCTGAGGATTCTCTTGACAGCAATTAGGTGAGACACCTTTGGAGCAGCCTGATATCTTGCACAGATGCAAGTTGCAAACATGATATCAGGTCTACTTGCTGTGAGATACATCAGAGAACCAATGATTGCTCTATACTGATGTTGATCAGTATCCTCCCCCTCAGAATCAGGGCATAAATCATGGTTTCTGGGTATGGGTGTCTTTGCTGCTTTACAATCCTTCATATCAAATCTTTCTAAGATATCATTGACATACTTAGATTGATTGATGAAGAACCCTTCCTTCAGTTGCTTTACCTGAATTCCAAGGAAAAAGTCCATTTTTCCCATAGAACTCATCTCGAACTTCTTCTTCATAATGCTCTCAAAGTCTTTGCACATTTGGTCATTTGAGGAACCAAATATGATGTCATCAACATAGACTTGAACTAGCAAAATGTCTTTCCCAGACTTTCTGATGAAGAGAGTCTTATCAATGGTACCTCTAGTATAACCATTCTTCAGAAGAAATTGAGACAATGTCTCATACCACAGCCTAGGTGCTTGGTGCAGCCCATATAGAGCTTTATCCAACTTGCACACATAGTTTGGGTGTTGTGGGTCTTCAAATCCTGGAGGCTGGCATACGTAGACTTCCCTATCTATATCCCCATATAGAAAGGCACACTTGACATCAAGCTGGTAGACAGTGAAATTCTTGGATGCAGCATAAGCAAGGAAGATCCTAACTGCCTCAAGTCTTGCAACAGGTGCAAAGACATCAGTATAATCAATTCCTTCCTCTTGAGTGTATCCTTGAACCACCAGTCTTGCCTTGTTCTTGATAATCAAGCCTCTGTCATCTCTTTTGTTTCTGAATACCCACTTGGTGCCTATAGGTACTTGACCAGATGGTAGCGGACATAGGTTCCAAACCTTTTGTCTTTTGAATTGAAGCAGCTCCTCTTGCATTGATTCAACCCAGCTACTATCTTTCAAGGCATCTTCCACCTTCTTGGGTTCCATTTGGGATAAGAAGCATGAGTACAAGCAGACATTCCCATTGTGAGTTTGTCCCCTTGTTCTCACACCCTCAGAGACTTCCCCTATGATGTTTTCAGCTGGATGAGTATTGTGAATTCTAAGTCTTGGAATCACCTCCAGTTGCAAAGATAAGTCCAAGTTGGACATATTTTGCTCAGGAGCTTGAATACTTGGTCCAGCTGTTGTTTCAATCTCATTCAATGAGGACTGATTGAATGAAAGAGAAACATCATCATTTCTTTGCTGTGAAGCATCATTAACAGTTGCCTGTTCCTTCAAAATGCTGCTTCCATCAGCTTGGTGTTGTGCAGGATCACCTGAGGAGACTTGAAGATCATCAGGTGAATCCCTTGTTGAAGTTCCACTATTTCTTGAAATGGTTATGCTGTCTGATCTTTCAATAGTGGGAACTTGATTTGTTGTAGCTCTTGGAGAACTTGGAGCAGGTCTGGGAAGCTCAAACAGTTGATCTTCATCAGAATTGCTTTGAGCACCTGTTCCAGCTGAAACATTCTCACAAGATGGTTTAGAATAGTTTGGAAACAATTCTAAATCAAAGATATGATCAGGGCCATTCCCCCTAACACAAGGAGTGTGCTCATTAACTACAATGTTGGAGGATTCCTCAAATTGTTGGTTTTTAATATTATAAACCCTGTAAGCTTTAGAATAGGAGGAATATCCAACAAAGATAGCATCATCTGACTTTTCAGCAAATTTTGCCAAATTGTCTTTTGTGTTAAGTATGGTACACCTGCTGCCAAAGGACCTTAGAAAGCCAATGAACGGTGGCCTCTTGTTCCATAACTCATAAGGGGTCTTTCCATGTGGCTTTACTACAAGAACTCTGTTCTGCACATAGCATGCAGTGCTGACTGCCTCTGCCCAGAATGTTAGAGGCAGCTTTGAATCAGCTAACATAGTCCGAGCAGCCTCAATAAGTGTCCTATTTCTCCTCTCAGCAACACCATTTTGTTGAGGAGTTCTAGGAGCACTGTATTGTCTGGCAATCCCTTTTGAGTTACAAAATGAGTCAAGAACAAAGTTCTTAAACTCAGTCCCTTGATCACTTCTAATTATTTTGACCTTGTGATCAACTTGATTTTCTATTTTAAGAATAAAAGATTTTAAAGTTTCAGCAGTTTCATCTTTAGTTCTTAAAAAGAATACCCATGTAAATCTAGTAAAATCATCAACTACCACAAGGCAATATGATTTCCTTCCAATGCTCATTATACTTGTGGGACCAAATAGATCCATGTGCAATAAGTGTAATGGAGTAGTGATAGAGTTAACAACCTTGGATTTATGAGAAGACCTGTGTTGTTTCCCTTTCAGGCAAGCAACACAGTTATCTTTGCAGAAAAATTCCTTTTTAGGCAAACCATGTACCAAGTTATTTTTAGCCAATTTATTCATTGTCTTAAAATTGACATGACACATTCGTTTATGCCATAGTGTTGACTCATCACTATCAGCTTTGGAAAGAAAGCATGATACTTCTCCCATTGGGGAAGCATTGTTCATATCAAGCTTGTACATATCCCCTCTCCTGGGAGATCTAAGAAGCACCAATTCCTGAGGAATTGTCATCCCAGGTTTGAGGATGATGCACTCATGTTCTGTGAAAAGCATTTGATGCTTTTGATCACAAAACTGAGAAACACTTAACAGGTTGTGTTCAAGCTGTTTGACAAAATTAACTTTGTCAACCTTTAATTTTCCGTTGGATATACTTCCTCTGCCAGAAATATATCCTCCGGCCTCACCTCCAAACTGGACAGGACCTCCATCATAATGTTGAAATTGTTGAAGGAGAGATCTGTTCCCTGTCATGTGCCTGGAGCATCCACTATCTACAATCCAAATGTTGTTATTCTTGTCATATGGATGTCCCTGCACATAAGGTGAGATAATTAGTTTTGATTGGAAACCCAAGCCTTGTTGGTCTTGGGTTCTTCCAATGAAAGTGACATGATTGAACCAAAATTTATGCATGGGGGTTCAATTGATGTCTTTGAAGAAGAGGTTTGGGCTACAGCATCTTCCTTGATCTTCCATTCCATCCCTTGGTTGATCATAGAAGATGAGCTTGATGAAGCTTTTGTAGCTTGGCATTCTTCCGAAGCTTCTTTCTTTTCGGAAGAGACCTTCACCACCTTTTCTTCCGAAGCAGTCTTCTTCTGGGATGGTTTCAAGGGGACTCTTTTGTGAGTCTTTGCAGCTTTCACTTCCGAAGCCTTTTTCCTTTCGGAAGAAGAGTTTTCTTCCGAGAGAAGCCTTGCTTCGGAAACAAGCTTTCCCTTTTTCATCACTTGAACCATTTGATATGGTCCAAATGTGAAACCTTCCCTGACTCCTTCTCTTTTAACATTATTTGCATAATGTGTGCTAGCAGGATTGTAGTAACAATCTTTAGCCATGTGGTTTTGCAGACCACACATTATGCATGCAATGTTAATTTTCTGGGAATTAGAGGGTTGCTGTTTCTTGTTCTTTTTCTCCTCATCAGCAACCTTTCCCTTTAACTTCTGATCCTTTGGTAGGATAGGAGTACTGGTACTGTACTCTTTTCCTGAATCAGAAGGTCCAACCACCTGAAATCCTGCTGATATGAATACACCCTTTTGCTTTGGGTCTATCTTCAGTTTGGATTCAGCCACCTTCTTGGCAGTTTTTCTGGCTGCTTTAGCCCTGCTTCTTCTGGCTTTGGTGGTCAGGGTTTGATCATCATTGGCCAGGGAGGGCACAATTACCTGTTCCTTCCCTGTGATGGTCATGGTCTCCATAGTTGCATCACTCTTTGACTCTTTAGAAGGTGGGTCAACAGATGGAACCTCTTGCTCTTCAGTACCACACCTTGGTTGTCTTACAGACTCATAAGAGTGTGGTGGAGCAATTTCATTGGTTCCCAACCCACTTTTGTTTTGATAACAAAGTTTGGAGTGAGAGGATGATGCAAGTATGGCTTGGAAGTTTTGCTCGGAAATAGCATACTTCCTGGCTTGAGCCTCAGCAGTGACAAGCTGGGCTTGAGCCTCAGTCAATTTGGATATTAAATCCTTGATTTGAGTCTTGTAGTTGGTGTGTTCATGTTTTAAAAGAGATACAGTTTTCTCTAACTCCTCAATTTTCTTTTGGTAGTCAGATTCAGCCCTTTTAAAGTCAGATTTTAGCACATTTAAAGACTCAATATCGGATTTAATTTCCATATTGTAGTCCTGGTACAATTTAACCTTAGCAATACAAGCAGGGGTACAGAGATGTTCATATACCTTATTTTCATCTGTTCCTGCCATGAGTGCTTGAGCAGGAGTCACATCTTGAACCATAAAGCTCCAGTCAACTTCTTGAGCCATTGCTGCTGTTTCAGTTGACTTTCCGTTGGGCTTTGATGTAGAAGGATGTGTGGAGGCCTGTGAGGTTCCCGGGTTGGACTTGGGAGCCTTGCATTCCCTTGCAAAATGGCCAAGCTGGTTACAGTTGTAACATTTAGCCTTGCTTTTGTCAAACCCAAACTTGCTAGTGATTGGGTTTTGAGGGAATTGCCTTCCAGTTCTCTTAAAGAACTTCTTCGCTCTGTAGGTTAGTAGAGCCATTTGTTGGACAATGTCCACATACTCTATGTCATCTGGACTGAAGCACTCAAGATCATCAAAGCAGAATTGATGATCATTGGAGTGTCCACTCCCTGAGACAAACGCACAGCCCTCCTGAAAGGAGCTTTGCTGAGCTTGATGAGACCTTGGAGTCTCAGGGAATGTGATGTAAGGCCCAGATGAACAAGATGGCTGCTGGGTGTATGACAGGTACTGCTGAGACTGGGAGATACCTGAGCCTTCAGCAACCATTAAAGCGTTGCTAGCAGGAAGGCTCAAGGGTCTGCTTGCTTGGTGACCCTTCTTACTTTCCATTTCCAAACGGTATCCATCAAGGATCCCATAGAGTTCGGTCATGGTGAGTGTGTTTAAATTCTCTGTTCTCTTGATGGAGACACAGTAGAAAGTCCACTCATTGGGTAGAGCACTCATAAACTTTCTGGTAAGGTCTCTAAGTTCTTGAGTGATTCCCACAGATTGGAGGGAGGAGATAAGATCCATATACCTGAAATATTGCTGGCTAAAAGTTTCTCCAGCAACATAGGTGAAGTTCTCAAACTGCTGCTTCAGTGAGTCCTTCTTTGAATCATTAGAGCTTGAGTACATTTGAGCAAGAGCATCAAAGAGTTCTTTGGCTGACTTACAATGCTCAAACCCCACCATGATGGAGTTTGGGATTGCAGTCATAAGAACAGTCATAGCATTGCTGTCTATGTCAAGCTTCTTCCTGTCTTCATCGGAGTAGTCTTCAACGGCCTTCTCGATCATGGCACCGTTTCCACCAGCAACTTTTGGCTTGTACGGGCCATTAACGATGGACTGCCACATCTTGCTATCCTGGTATCTGATGAAGCCTTCCATTCTTCTGCTCCAAGACCTGAAGTTTTCAGGGTCGATGATGGGAGCTTTGGTCATCGTTCCCATTTCAACTTCAGATTTGATGAGGGCCATTTTGAGTGAGGTATAAGGAGGAGTGAAAAACTGGTTGATTAGGATGGTAAGATCTCACAATCAAGAGCCTAAAAAGCTCTGATACCAATTGCAGGATCGGGTTTTGTCACTTAACACTTGTAATTCTCTCAAACTCACTTATGATATCACTCAAACAAGATGAAGCAATGCCTTTAACAAGAGTTGATAATAATATAATAAGTAATCAAAGGAACAAGCAGAAGTATTTTCAAGGTACTTGTATATATTACTTCTCAACTCAAGATTACAAGACACTTACAAGCATACAACAAGAGTTACAATGAGAAACTATATATACTAGATCCTACAGCCGGTTATACTTGATACCAGCTGGAAACCTACGACTAAAGCATATACTACAATGCTATAGTTAAGGTATCTTAGATAAAGTATTATCTAAGATATGGTAGTCATGACATGTCCATGACTTACCTTTTGTCACCAACTAAAGATGGCAACTGTACTTAACATAAAAAGGTAAACAGTAGATTAAAGTATGGTCAACTACATGGATTTTGAGAAAACGCCATGCAGTATATCAGAGATTTGAAGCGGACTGTCAGACAGACCATACTTATGTCTACTGGATAATAGAGGTGTCTTCCGAAGGTTAACTGGCTTCGGAAGAACAAGTTCTTCTGAAGCCACTTATACTTCGGAAGATGCTTCTATGCTTCCGAGGCGTTGAGGACTTCTTTATACTTCGGAAGTTGACTTCAGAACTTTATCTTTAAGTCTTGATCTTCGGAAGTAGCTTCTTTATCTTCGGAAGTTGGAGTTTTCCTTCGGAAGTGTATTTTACACTTAGACTTCGGAAGAGCTCCTTCTTCCTTCGGAAGTTCCACACTTGGCTTTGGAAGTCCTTTGTATGTTGTACTCAAAATCTTCTAAGTGACATAGTTTTGGTTGCAACAGCCTCTCTAGATCCAACACTACCTTTTATATGTGTATTGTTTCAAATCAAACCACACATACAATCTTAGTCTGATGCTTGTCTAGTATTTTACCAGCATGCATTAATAAATTAACTATTGCTCATGCTGGTTTTCAAGAATAAAGGTGAATCTCAATGTCTCACAAGTTTTGTTTTAAAATACAAACATATTAACCTTTTAATAGAGCAGAGCCTTGTCTAGATGTTCGAGGGTTAGTTCCTAATAGCTTATACGACACCTTAGCTTAGCACTATGTCAAATGTCCTATAGGAACTTTCTGAAAGCTTCGAGTCTTCAGAAATCATGTTTTGGTTCATGAAATAGGTCGAGATAGGATCTACGCATGCAAACCAAGGTTAAGTGTGTGTGTGTGTGTGTATGTATTTTTGGCTATGAAATGTTTGAAAATTTGTAGAAAGCTCACCTAATTATAGATGAGGTTAGATACTTGATGTGACCTGCATCTGCTAGGTGATATGGCCTGCATCGCGTGTACCCTCTACATGTGTGTCACATGTCGCGCATGCATTCCTTGAGCCCCTTTTGCCTTGCGGGCCACATCCGTATCCTGATGTGGTCCGTATTGGGGTCCACGCATCAGATTTTGCCCATTCGTTAGCCTACATGTGCTAGATCCAAATTATTTTCTTAGCATGGTCGATGCGGCCCGCATCCTTTTGGCAATGCACCCCGCATCGGTTGTTGCGACCTACAACACTGTTTTGTTGTGTTCCGTATCAAAGCTTGGTTCCCCATTCCTTTATTATTCCTTAAACTCTAACTTTGAAGGTGTTACAATGTATATTATTAATATTTATATGTGTGTTATATGCTTTATTATTAGATTGAGCTACAGTGGTTAACAAATAATCAGTAATGTTTGATGTATATCTGTTATGTGCCAGATGAGTAGTTTAGACTATGTTATTTGTACATTAAATGATTAAATATTTATATTATATGAATACGTATTTATATGTTATTAAAATAAATGTTATCATAAACCTAGAGCTTACTCAGTTTTGTTGATTTTTAGTTTACATGTTAGATTAATGCGAGTTTTGATATTAATGTATCGTAGAACTTTTGGCATGGATTAGCAGACCACCCAGCATCAAGACTTGGCATTCCCACCTTAGATGTTTTTTGAGATCAGATTGTATGAATATGATTTATGTTCATATAGAATTGTGGATTGAATGTTTTCACTGTAAATGATTTATGGTATTTAATTTACTAAGGAAAGTCGCTATGTTAAGACCAATGAGAGGCTTCCCGTTTGCGGCCTTTCGCTTTCTTTGATTGATTTTTCCTCCTCATTAGATAATGATTCAAGACCTTTAGAGGATGATATATTAGTAGATTCACTGATTCTAGTATTTTAGGTTCACAAAGTAGTAAAAGGACAAATTCTCAATATTCTATCTTTGTAGTTGGGAGGAGGTTGAGAAATTTGTGGCAGAACACAATGAAGTTCACCACTAGATTCATCGACTAGTGACAGTGATTGCTCCACACATAGTAGAGTAATGATGACTCGCTCTCTACAATAACTTCTTCTTTAGCCAGGACATTTTACTCTTATGTAACTTGTTCTTGCATAATAGGTTCATTAAGATATAACTTATGAGGAATCTTATCTATATCTTGGTTGTTCTTGGTGATCATCATTCTGGTTGATCTACTAGTTGTTCTTGTTGATCATATATGTGTTGTTGCATCCATTGCAGTAGACCAAAATGAACACCAAGAGTATGTGTTTTTAGGATCTCTTTTATAAAAAGCGTAAGCGTGACATCATGCCATTAAAAGCATAAGCAAACATAGTGTATTGTCTGTTGGTACATAAAGCTACTATGGTAGAGGATATGGTTAGAGGAATATTATCCTATATAGTCTTCCTTTTGGAGAGATAATGTTGAAACATATAAATAAAATAATTTCTTGATTTATTTCCTAGCAAAATCTCCTTCATATCTAATGTTGACAAACATATCCAGAATATCATCTTCATCAAGCTTTGTTGGCTGATTAGCATCATTGCTAAACTATAAACATCTTCTCATGCTTTCTTTTATAATGTTGAGTTCATGGTTTGGTGCAAGAGTTCTAGATATCCCTACTTCTCCATCAATACATGACATCTTAGCAGTGTTCCAAAAACTTCTAATGATGTTTGAATAGATGAATGGCCTCACAGTAATGATATACACTAGTCTAGTTATTAGAATGTAGCTGCAGGATCGTTTAAGGGTATGCACTTACAACACAACAACATAATGAGGAGAGTTCTTTAGAACACTTACAGATCAAATAGGGAACTAGTTAACTTATAAGAAAGATGCTAAGAACACAAGTAAATATATGAGACAGAACAAGATAGCTAACAACACAAGTGTATGGTTTTTAAGAATGTTGTATATTGCTTCTCAAGTTCTTTTACAAATGTTACAAGGCATACATAGAAAGTTACAAGTACTTGAGATACTTTATACTACATCCTACAGTCGGCCATACTTTGAAGGTCAGCTGGATATATAAGACTAGACAGCTACAAAAGTAGAGTCAAAAGGCAGATTGCCTTTTGACTAGTGACTATGACATGCCATAGCTCACATACTAATATATTACAAAAAGGATAAAAGTACATAAAGTAGAAAGCACATACTCAATACCTCAATGTATAGTTACCAAAAGCATGGACCTTTTCACCAACTCATGTAAGTTGGTGACTAAACAGAGTTGCAGCGAAAAGATGGTCCAACTTTATGGTAAAGTACATCAGATAAAAGCATGTTCATAAAAGTCTTTGGAAGAAATCTGTCTTCACTCTTTGGCTTCAGAAGACTTTTTCTTTGAAGTTCGGAAGATTTCACTTTTGGCTTCGGAAGATGTTGGTCTTGGCTTCGGAAGATTTTACACTCAGAATATTTTCTAGTGCATGGTGTAAAACTTCAGAAGCATTTCTACTTCAGTACTTCAGTGCATGCATGCAGAGAGACTTTGGATGTTTTGGTTGCATCAGACTTATAAGAATCCTTACAAACTCCCCCTAGGCTGATGCTACCAAAACATATGAAAATCTTCAGCTGTTGACAGTCCTCATTATGATAATGACCATGCTCTTCTTCATTAGATGGTCAGAATCACTCAGACTCTCATAGTATCTTCTCATCTCAAAGAGATCATACAGAGGTAGGTTGAATAAGTCTTGCCATATGTAGACATCTTCACCATCTTGATCTCTGATCACATGCCATGTCTCTGGATTAGTTATGAAGGTCCAGGATAAGATGGGTCTCTCAAATGCACGAGGAGCCACTTGAATTGGAGTTGATGAGGCTGCCTCTTCATGCACTTCCTAAGGTTGATCTGATTCACCCTGAGGCTTGGATATGGATGATTCAAACTTCTTCTTCTTCTTTGACTTTGGTTTAGAAGCCATCCTCTTCCTCCTCTTTGAAGAATTTAACTAAGAAGACTGGCTTGCGGCACCTTGTTGATCAGTCTTGTCTTGCTCAGTTTGGTGTTCCTCCCTCACAGGTTCAGAAGGAGAGGGAGTTTGACCCTGCTGTGGATCAGAAGATGAAGCTTGCTGAGACTCAGCAGGAGGTCCAGGTTGTGTTGTCTCAGGTTGTTCAACCTTAACCTCCACTTCAGGAGGAGCTTGACTTGGAGGGGAGTGTAAGTCAATGAGCTCTCCACTTTTGATCTTCTGCTTGATTGCCCTAATGTGCTCATCCATTGTAGATAGAGACATAGGGCCAAGTCTCTTTTCGGAGAATCCATACAGCTTCAAGAAGCTCATCATCCTTTGTCTGTCAGCAGACTTCTTCATACTTTTTTGGATGATGGCTCTTGAATTTTCAGCCTCTTCCCTCATTTTTCTCTATGTTGCCTTTTGTTCTTTGAGCACTTGAAGTTCAAGCTGTTTGAGATACTCAAACTCAATGTACTCAAAGGACAAGGGAAGAAGTGCATATGCCTGGTAGAGACCTGTGGCACTCAGGTAGTTGATCATATTTTGCCTATTTGTTTCTTTGTCTACCTAAGGTTCTTGTGTAGCTGCCACAGTCTCTTGCACAGGGTTTTCTTGAACTTGGAAGAGAGTAGGAACATGCTTGTATAGTCTTTTTTGTCTCTTCTCTTCTGTGATTTGGAGGAGCAGCCTTGCATCCTCTGCTTCCTTCATCTCTCTTGACACTTCCATGTCAGCCAGTTTATTGAGTTCCTCTAAGGGGAGAGATATAATCTCATTAATGTCATAGTTCCTGGTCTGCAGGTAAGTAATCCTGACTGCCCTCAACTCATCATCTTGAGGGTTTGGTCTGGGGACAGGCCTGATTGCAGCTTGCATGAAGCCTGAAGACCCAGAGGAACTTTCTCCCCTTAGTTTCCTCTTCCTCTCTTTCTCCTCCCCCTCAATCTCCTCAAGAGTTATAATCCTTTTCCCTTTGTCACCCACAGACCTTTGTGACACATGGTGGAGAGAGCTTTGGCCTTTATTGCTTGGTATAGCATCAAAGCTCTGGCCAGAGAGAGACTGTGATACACCTTCACCAGCGGGTGTTTCACTGAGGGAATGAATTATTGAAATAGTTGTTGGTGTGGCAGGGCTCTCAGGCTCTATCACTGGGCTTTCAGTCAAGGTTTTCCCTTTGAAGCTAATCTTAGGGTCTGCCTCAACATTCAGTTGACCAATGACATTACCTAATTGCCTTAGTCTCCTTCTTAGGCTGAACTTTTCAATAATTCTGTCTTGAATCCTTTGTGCCAGCCTGCCAGCTTGTCTAGAATGACTTGGGTTGACAAGTGGCATGTTGATCAGGTCAAGACCTTCATAGTAGTTCAAGGTCTGAAAGTAGAATACCTCTTGCTGCCCTTGAACTCTTTGAAGAATGATGGCTCTTCTATCAGCATCATACCTCTACCCAATGATGTAGTTTGAAGTTCCTTGGGGTGAAGATGACATAGCCCTTGGAATGCCTTCCTCAAAGAGACTCTGAATAAAAGAGTCTAGAGAGTCCACATCAATATGAACTTGAGGAAGTTGCTGAGTATGCACAATTGCAAGTGAGGATGGTGAGTCCTCAATGTCCATACTCCCTGAAGAACTCCCAGGTTCTGTGATTGCAATTACTTTCTCCCGCTTTTGGTAGCATCACCATCTTGCATAGGTGAGCTAGGAGTTAAGTCAATCACATTCACAGGTTCTTGTGTTTCTGGTTGAGCTCTCCTTAAAGGTCCCCCAACTAGTTTTTCTTGAGATAAGATATCTCAAGTTGCTGATCATTGACCATGTTTTGCAGGGTAGTCACTTGAGATTCAAGGTGACTAACCTTAGAGACTAGGTAGGTGCATGTTTTTGACGGTTTTTGCACCTTTAGTCTCAAATTCCCCTCATCTTCATCAGAATAATCACTGGGGGATGAGAGTATTGGACCAAAGTTCTCACTCTCACCACCAGCTTCAAGTTCTTGGCTGCTAGATTTCCTCTGCTCACTGACAGCCTCAGTTGAAGTGTCAATGGGCTGAGTTGCCATGGTTGAGGTCTTAATGATGTAATCACTTGCAAAAGTGAGAGCCTCTTCCATATGGATCTCCTGAACAGGTTTAGATAGGTCCACCTCAGTAATGGGTGACTGATGTAGGCTATATGAAGGAGACTCAAGAGCACTCATCTCTCTTTGAGTAGGGGAAGAGTAAAGAGACTCATGGTACTCACTAAAGCCTAAGTCTTTATTAGTATAGAATTCAAGGTTAGGAATGGATTGATTTAAGTCTAAAGGTTGGGGATGGTAACTATCCCCTGAAGGTTGTTCACTTGAGTGTTGAGACTCAGAGTGAAGGCTTAAGGCAGTTGGGCTAGTGAGCTCATCAGGCTGAGCATGAGGAACCTCAGTACTGGCTCTTGAAGAAATGGGAGTGGTTTGCTCCTCAGGGGAAGTGGGAGCTCTAGTATTCATTTCCTCATGTATGGGTGAGTATATAGGGGCCTGCATAAGCTCAATAGCTTGAGCAGGGGTTTGTTTGGATTTTCTTTGGTAGGTGAGGGTGATTTATGGCCTTTTTGGTGGTTGAGAGGTAGAAGGTGTGGGTTCAACACTAGCTTGTGTTGCTAGGTTGTCACCTTGAGCAATGAGCTCTAACATTTTAGGGACAAAGGCTTTCCCCTAAGAAGCCTATAGTTGGTTTTTTCATGATTTTAAAGATGTTAGGCTTCATATGTCCCAATTGAAGAATGCTACATGTTTCCCTCAACCCAGTTTACAGTTAACAATGTATTGAACATATCTAGGAAACATGTAATACTCTAGGGAGTCCAAGTTAGCAAGCAAATTTGTGTAAACAAATTGAGGGTGCCTGAACTTGACCCCTTGAATCATTCCATGCACTATGAAGGAGATATCCTCAGGAATCTGGTCCTACCCTCCATGCCTGTTTGACAAGCTGTGGATAACCACGTGTAGCAGATATTTCCACTGGGATGAGACCTTCCCTTTCCTGAAGGTTTTTACATAGAAATCTCCCTCATAGCCCATCTGCATAAAGGAATGATTATCAGCTTCCTTTGAGAAAGACAACTCACCTTCCTCATCATCCAGCTGAAGATGAGTGTTGATGATGGCCGGAGTGATAAAGATTGTCCTCCCTTGTACTGTGGCAGACAGTGCCTTCTCCCCATCCATGATGACCTCTTGATAGGTCTTCCAGAATTCAAGCAGATGATCCTCATAGAGAGTAAGATCAATGGTTAGGGAGGATAAGTAGTTGGATAAAGCCAGAAAACGGCAAACTTCTGAGAAACTATCATCTTTCTCAGAGTTCAACAGAGCAACTTGGTTGTGTTGTCTGTGAAGTTGCATGGAGAAATCAGGGTTGTTTCTGCAACTTAGATTGGACATTTTGAGAAGCTTAAGGGTGAAGGAATGTGAAGAACAAAGGCGGTTTGAGTGAATTTAGGTTAGAGGAATAGTTCAGATGAAGAACATAGTGAAAGAGGAGGGAATCGTTGGGTATTTATGTGAAAAGGATTTAAGACAAAGTTAATGAAAGAGGATAAACTTTGAAATCTGGATGTCGGTCCAACCTCTAAAAAAGTAGTTTATTTTTGCCCAAAAAGTAGTTTTCTTGGAAGTCGAGAAAAGTTTTGAAGAAAAGCTTCCGAAGTTAAATTGGCTTCGGAAGATATTCCGAAGGTAAAGGTAAATTTACTGAAGTAGTTATTTGTTTTCTAAGACATAAGTTTCTTCCGAAGGTAATTATAAATCTTCCAAAGGATAAAAAGATCAAAATTTTCAAAAATCTAAGGAATGTCTTTTAAAAAGATTTTTCTCCCAAAGAGAACAAGGGGTTATGAAGGTGATAAAGTAGACAACTTAGGACATACAGGTTTTAGAAATAATATGATTAAGTTTTAAGAAAAGCTACTCAAAGTTAATCATCCCAATAGCTGATACAAGATATTTGAATCTCTGTTCATCAAAAACTTTGGTGAATAGATCAACATATTGTTCATTTGTGTTAACTTTGACTAGTTTGATTAATCCCTTTTCAAAGTTATCTCTAATCAAATGATACATGATGTTGATGTGCTTTGTCCTTGAGTGTTGCACATGATTCTCTGTGATTGAGAAAGCACTGTTGTTGTCTATGTGGATGGGAGTCTCCTTGAAGTTGAATTCATAGTCTAGCATGTGATTCTAAATCCAAAGCACCTAGGCATAGCAGCTTGCAGCAGCAATGTATTCAGCTTCAGCAGTTGATGCAAACACACAGGATTGTTTCTTGCATTGCCAAGAGACTATCCTTCCACCAAGAAATTGACATCCCCTAGATGTAGATTTTACAGTCATGTTGCAACCACCATAATCACTATTTGTATAAGCATACAGATTGAAGTCAAAATATTTTAGATACCAAAAGCCAAGTGATGGAGCACCTTTGAGATATCTTAAAATTCTCTTGACAGTGATTAGGTGTGACATCTTAGGGTTGGCTTGATATCTTGCACAAATACATGTGGCAAACATGATCTTAGGCCTGCTAGCTGTGAGGTACATAAGAGACCCAATCATTACCCTGTAGAGATGCTCATCAACGCACTCCCCTTCAAGATCAGGTCCAAGGGAGTGGTTTCTAGCTATGGGTGTCTTAGCAACCTTACAATCAGTCATGTTGAACCTTTTAAGTATGTCTTGTACATACTTTGACTGACTTATGAAGATTCCATTGTCAACTTGCTTCACTTGAATTCCTAGAAAGAAATTGAGTTCCCCCATGGCACTCATTTCAAACCTATCCTTCATCAACTTCTCAAAGTCTTTGCAGAGTTTTAGATTAGTTGACCCAAGGATAATGTCATCTACATATACTTAAACTAGCATTATGTCATTTCATGTTCCTTTGATGAAGAGAGTTCCATCATAGTATCCCTTTTGTAGCCATGCTGACAGAGATACTGAGATAGAGTCTCATACCACTTTATTGGTGCTTGATGCAGCCCATAAAGAGCTTTATCAAGCTTGCAGATATAACCAGGATGATCAGGATCTGCAAACCCAGGTGGTTGTCTGACATACACCTCTTTATCAATCACCCCATAGAAAAAAAAGCACACTTGACATCAAGTTGGTAGACCTTGAAGTTCTTGGATGCAGCAAAAGCTAGGAATATCCAGACAGCTTCAAGTCTTGCTACAAGAGCAACATCTGTGTAGTCAATTCCTTCTTCTTGAGTATACCCTTGAACAACTAGTCTTTCCTTGTTTTTTATGAGAAGTCCTTTATCATCCTTCTTATTCCTGAACACCCATTTGGTTCCTATGGTAGTCTTCCCTTGAGGAAGAGGACATAGGTTCCAAACCTTTTGCCTTTTGAATTGAAGCAGCTCCTCTTGCATAGCTTCAACCCAACTTCCATCCTTTAAAGCCTCGTCAATCTTCTTTGGCTCTATCTGGGACAAGAAACAAGAGTGAAGACAAACATTTTCATCATGGGTTTGTCCTCTTGTTCTTACCCCTGAATTAACATCTCCAATGATGTTTGTGGTAGGGTGAGACTTGTGGATCCTTAGCTGAGGGATCACAGTAAGTTGCTTAGACAGATCTAAATTAGAGAAATTCTGATCTGGCAAAGAGGATTCACCCTCCACATCAGCACACTTATCAAGATTGACTTGATCCAATGAGTGTGTGACATCATTGATGTTGTCTTCAATGGAGTGGTTGTCAGCATCAAGGAATTCTTGATCACTTTCACCACCACCATTTTCTCCAACATTTGAAGTTCATCTGAGTTTTGTGCCTCTAAGCTGGAATTTGAAGGCACCCCAGAAGTATCAGCAGGATTTGTTGTTGATGTGCTGGTAGAAACTTCACTTGCAGGATTAGTTACCACTGGAGCTGAAGTTGTGTAGCTTGAAGGTCTTCTCAGCTTAAATCTTGGGTCAGGATCACCTGTAGGTAGTATATCTGTGGATCCTGAAACATGCTCAAAAGATTTGTTAAAACAGTTGGTAACTAAATCAAGATCAAATAGCCAATCAGGACCAGAACCTTTCACACTAGGAGTGTGCTCATTGAAAGTCACATTGGCTGACTCCTCAACTATTCTAGTTGAGATTGTATACTGTATAAGCTTTAGCTTGAGAAGAGTATCCAATAAAATGTCCATCACTTGATTTCTCAGCAAATTTGGCAATTTGATCTTTGGTATTCAAGATGATGCAAGGACATCCAAATGACCTGAGAAAACCAATGAAAGGTTTCCTCTTGTGCCAAAGTTCATAAGGAGTCTTACCATGTGTCTTAACTACTAAACTCTATTTTTGCACATAGCAAGTCGTGTTTACTGCCTTTTCCCAGAAGGTGATGGGAAGTTTAGAGTCAGAAACATAGTTCTTGCAGCTTCAATTAGTGTCATATTTCTCCTCTCAGCAACACCATTTTGCTGAGGAGTCCTGAGAGCACTATATTGTCTTGTAATACCCTTTTCATCACAAAATGTATCAAGGATTTGGTTTTTGAATTCAGTTCCTTGATCACATCTTATAGTTTTGATCTGTAATCACATTGATTCTCAATCTTTAAGATGAAATTCTTCAGAATCTCAGGGGTCTCATCCTTAGTTCTCAGAAAGAAGACCCAAGTGAATCTTGTAAAGTCATCTGTGATCACCAAAAAGTAAGAGGTCCTTCCTAGACTCATTACACTGGTGGGGCCAAAAAGATCCATATGTAATAAGTGTAGGGAAGTAGTAATGGAGTTTTTTTCCTTTGACTTGTGAGATACCTTGTGTTGCTTTCCCTTCATGCATGCAACACAGTTGTCATCACTTGTAACTCTTTCTTTGGCATTCCAGTTGCCAAATCATTCTTAATTAATTTATTCATATTTTTCAAGTTTACATGGCATATTCTTTTATGCCAGAGGAAAGACTCATCACTATTTGCTTTAGATAGAAAGCATGAAACTTCTCCTGAGGGAGATGTTTCTTGCAAATCCATCTTGTACATGTTCCCTATTCTAGGGGCTCTAAGCAGGATATGCTCATGAGAAATGACCACCCCGGGCCTAAGAACAATGCACTCATGCTTAGTAAAGAGCATGTTATGACTCTGATCATAAAATTAGGATACACTCAGAAGATTATACCCAAGCTCCTTGACAAAGTTTACCTTCTCAATGCTGAGTTTACCATTTGTGACCTTGCCCCTTCCTGTAATGTAACCCCCTGCATCTCCTCCTAAAGCAACTGGTCCTCCATAAATTATTTCAAACTTTTGGAGTAGTGACCTATTGCCTGTCATGTGCCTGGAACAGCCACTGTCAATGATCCATACATTTATGTTTGTCTTGAGCTGTTCCTGCACAAATGAGATGGTTAGTTATATTTGGAAACCCAAGCCTCATTGGTCTTGGGCTCATCAAAAGAAGTTGAAGACAATGCAACAGTAATTGATCCTATAGTCATGTTTTGAGGATCGTTTGCTGATGTTGATGAAGAACTTTCAGCCACTTGGTCTTTATTTGTCTTACACCACCTTTGAAAGCTTAGACTTGACTTTCAATACTTCGAAAGTTTTGTTGACTTTAGAAGTTTTGATGACTGTCACACCCGACCTCTCACACCATCAATATTGCTCGCGTCGCCCACGAGGAGCTCACGGATTTGCTTTTGGTTGCCCGGGTGAAAACTTCCCAGGGAGGGCACCCATCCCTGGATTGCTCCCACCTGCGCACGCTTAACTGTGGAGTTCTCCTCTCATCCACAGCCAATACGCCCAAAACGCATTGTTGATATTAGAGTCCAGACGTTCCTTATGAACCAGGAATCTCTCCTGTCCACGGCCGATGTGAGATATGTGTAGGATG